>OY804258.1:122560358-123910358 GCA_963680825.1 Meiosimyza decipiens
GTTACAAAAAGTCTCACAAAACTCAAGCCAATGTTGATTTGATGTTTTTTTTTGGTATCACTAAGGACGCGTACATAGTTTGGGCTCTAGGGGTCTTAATTGAACTGGAAATTGGAAGTTTTTTTTCAATACAAATATTATTAAGTATATGTACGTCTGAAGAAAAAGCTGAAAAATATAGGCTTAATATTACGAAGAAAAAATTTTTTGACTTTTATGAAATGCTCTTATCAATTTTTTTTTACCGAAACTTACTAAAATAGCATACTGGCAAAAAGGTTTTGTATTTTATATGTGAATTATGTTGGAGTTTTGAAAACTAGAGCTTAAAAAGTCATAATTGAGAACTTTTGCAGGGTTTAACAGTGCAAAAAAATAAAAGTATATACCCTCATAATTCCCTAATTCTTTATATGTATTACGTAAGAAAGTCTGGTTCACTAAAACGCAAAGTTCCAGTTGCAGCTTTTCACAACATTATTATTTTCGCATTTTTTTCTGTTGTAATACTTGAAGAAATAAATATTTTTACTTCTTCACATTTTGCAATCCTTTACAATAATTGAACAACTGTAAATGCATACAGTGTGAGGGGAGGTGCTTCGACTCAATAGGGAGTTTCCTTCTGGAGAGGGGAGAAGGTAAGAGGTATTTTTCGCATATTCATCCTCCTTGGGACAAAAGATATAAATTCGAATGCTTTTCAAAATCAAGAGACATGCCTTCGAAACTATTTTTCTCCAATAACTGGCAAACTATCAAAGCTATCGACCACTTTTTAGCATTTTTGCAATCATAATTGCTAAATTAATGGAAATTGATACCCAGTTTGAAGAAAAAGTCTCAACCACATCTCACCTTTGTATGGGATTTGTTTTGATATTCTCAAATTATTGATATTTTAATATTTGTTTTGATATTTTTTTGGGTGTCCCAAAAGAAGTGCACTTGTTTATTTAAAAATTAAACACTTATTTTTCAAACGAGTTCCAATTAAGTATGGAATAAAATATCTGGCAAACAATTGCTCTTTTCATCAAATTTTCTATAACTTTTCCACAAAGATGTGGCTGTATCTCTCCGATGACACGTTGGATCTTGGCTTCGACGTCAGGAATTGTTTCAGGCTTATTGTTTTAGTCCTAAAATTTCGCAAAACCCCAAAGAAAGAAATCGCCTGGCGTTAAATCGCATGATCTTGGTGATATTTGGTCTGGAAAGCGTTGCTGCAATAAATTCATTGTTTCATGTGCGGTGTGGCAGGTAGTGCCGTCCTGCTCAAACCGCATGTCGTTCAGACCCATGCCGTTCACAAGAACTCTGTTATCATATTTCTGTAACGAATGCCGATCATAGTCACTGCGATTCCGGCCTCATTTCCAAAAAAGTAAGACCCAATCACGCCGCTTGACCAAAATTCGTTTTAGACAGTTTGTTTCTCATGGATTGTGTGAGGATTTTCTGAGCCCCAAATTCGACAATTTTGTTTGTTCACGAAGGTATTCAGATGGAAATGTGCTTTATCGGTGAATATGATTTTTCGAAAAATTTCACCGTAACCTTGCCCATTTTTGCCATATGTTTTCACAAACATACCGCATTGTTCTTTTGAGTAGCGCTCATATTAAATAATCGAAACAATCAAAGGTCAAATGTCAGAGTTGTCACTTGCACGAAAACAAAATTTTACAAAGTTTAAAAAGTTCACCTTCATTGGGACACCATTCATTTATGACCACCGTCTTAATTTTTTCTCCAATAACTTGAAATCTACAAAAGAAGAAAGTACCTCACCACATCCCACTTTTGTGTAGAAGTAAGTGTCTCCGAAGCCATTTTTTGTAAATTTTCTCAAATTTTTTGTTGTTCTAACCTAAAAGCATCTGTGCCGAATTTCAAGAGTTTAGCGCTATTATTACTATTTATGGCCGCCGTTCCATACAAACTCATTCACTTGTTTTGGGTTAATGTGTTTTTTTTTGGAAGTGAAAATCACTGAGAGAGAGTTTTATTTTTTGTGGGCTTTGTGGAAAATACTTGAAGAGCCCTTGAAAATAAAATAATTTTTCACTGGTTTTTAGGCCGACATAAAATGATAAATAATACAAAGAATATTTTGGCCAAATTAGTTATCCATCGTGTTCAACGACTCAAAATACATTAAATACACAATAGTTTAGAGGGTATTTTTAAAAATAATCCAGTTTCACTTGATCTTATAAGCATCAAAAGGCAATAAGCGTTTCTTTATAGAATTAGCTGAAATTTGACTAGGGGTTACTTAAGGTATTATACATACATAGATTTCCTAGCTTTCAACCAAGGGTCCGTGAACATTTCGAAGACTCGATTTGTTCCCGTCATCCCAATTCATAATGAGCGAATTTTTTTTTTGATTTCTATGAATTCATTCTTTTTTTTGATTCCTGCTCCGAAAACAGAAGCTAGATGAAAATGTTTATTCGGCAAGTCTTAAGGGAACATACTACAAATTTTCAAAAATCAATTTTTTCCATTGGCGATAGATATGCTTTGGTAACTTAAAAGCGACACATAAATAAAGTTGGGGCTGCAAAAATACCTAAGAAACAACGTTTTTCAAGTTGGCCGGACACATTGCTCGAAAAATTTTTGATCCATAGCTTTCAAATTTTGACTGTATGTATATTCAAAACTATATTTTTATGGTAGTACGTTGGATCCGTTTGTTCTATTTTGTAGTTTTTTTGTAAACAATTTTCTAGGAATCTTTTCTGAAAATTCAAGTTTAATTTTTGAAAAGCGCGCCATTTTTGTTAGATTCGAGATATTGAAATCATCCCATGTACTTCTCTAGTTTCTTATAACTGAATAAAACTTTACAATTGAAGGCGGTAGGACTCCGCCATAAACCCGTCAAAAAATGGCCCCTTCGGGGAAAGTATATTCAGACGCCATTTTGTTCGCTATGGTACGTAAAAAATTAGTTTCTCATGTTCTTTAGATAAACATATGAATTTATATTTTGAGCACGAGCTTCCAAGTCGTTTAGTCTTTTCTAAAAATTATTCAAGAGCAAAAAATATTCAAGAGCGATTTTTAACGAATATAAACAACGACTTGCACACATTCTTATAATTTACGATCATAATAACTTCGAAATTGTTAAATACCGCTCAGCTTTTTAAGAAGATCTTATGGCAAATTAAGAAAAATTTACTTTTTTTAACATTTTCACTAATATCTATTAGTCTAATGGAGGGATTAAGCTGCTAAATATATGTTTAGTAACGAACGAACGTATTTTACTATAAATAAATCAAAGTATTTTCTAAAATTAATATATGAAAAGTAGATTTTTAAGCACACTTACATCAACATGTGTTTTTTACTCACTAGTTAAAATACATTTATTCGAGTAAAGGATTTTATGTACACTGAGGAAAGAAATAGTTTTATAAATCGTATTTAGGAAAATCAAAACTTTGACGGTCGCACACTTTAACTGTAAAAGCCACGTCCGACGAACATAGAAGTTAATTGGGCCACGACAAGCCGACAGAATATTCTTTCCAAGCAAAAACATTCTTTTTTGCTTCATCATCAACCATGTATTGTTAAAAATAACTTTTCAATATAACACAGTATAGTTCCCATATTTAGCATGGCTAATATTCAGCTGTTGACGGTAGAGACAACACCAAGTCTAAGAAACCAGACTACTAGTTCGATGTCTAAGGAGGATCAGCTTATAACCTTAGGTCACTTAAATTTTGATGACGAGTTTATTGAGTGGACTTCCCTGGTGGATAGGAAAGTTAATTTTTCTTATAATGGCTCACTAGTTTTTCCCTCGGTGTACATACAAATTGCACTAATGACTAATATATTCGTAAATTTCTGTTGACTAAACACGTACATACATGTGCACATACACATACATAAATATATTATAGCAAATGCATTTTAATGAGTTTATGTTTGTTTTTATGCATACGTAAGTGTGTGTGTTTTAATGTATGTAAATGCAAGTGTCTCAAGTGTTTTTTACATTACTCATACATACATACGAACATACCTACACGCTAAACATGTTGTTAACAATGAATGAACGCCAACAAGTATGCAAAACTATTATGTTTTATTAAATAAATGAATTTTAAATTTTAATAAATAATTTATGTTGTTCCCCTAATTAAACAAACATTTGTATGCGAGTACATTAAATAAACATTTTGAATGAGGCATAAACTTTGGGTAACAAAATGTACCTGAATGTGCTTGGTCCTCTTCGCTACCAGAACCGGTTAAGCGGCGCGTGTGCATGTTTTTATCTCTGAAAATAAAGAAGAAAAATGCATTACAATATTTTTTAGTTAATAAATAAAATAGTTTTTTATAAAAATGCTGAGTAACACTTACCTAAATCCGGTTTGATTCGCGTACATCAATTTGCTGGAGCCATCCAGTGAAACCTCTTCAACAGAATGATGATTTGCTGCATTACCAGCGCTGCCATAGGCCTTCGCAATGGGCTTCTTAGAGTATGGCGGATCATATTTAAGTGTTGTCGTCTTACGCCTGGTGATGGTCGTTAACAGTTTTGTTTCATATGAATTGTTTTAGGAACGTGTTTTTATATATTTAAGTATATGGTTTTTTTGTTTTTGTTACGATTTATTCGACATAGGGAGGTGGTTATAGATTTTGTTGAAATTTTTGAAAATTTATATTTTTACATATTTGGTTTTTGTTATTGTATTTTATATTTCATTATTTAATGCATGTTTATGTTGTTGTACGAGTTTTTTTTGAAGATTTGAGTTCGAATTTTGTTTTTTTTTTGTTTTTTGATTTTGATTTGTATGAAATTTGAATAAATAAGAAATGTGATATTTTGTTTAGAATTGAAGTTAATTTTGAATTAGGTTTGTTCTTTAATGTGCTTGAAATTAAAATTAAATAAATGTGTAAATAAGAATGTGGTAGAAAATGTAGACATGTTTACGCATGATTTATTCCATATAAACACAATTATGTTTTTTTACAACATTTAGTTCACATTTACAATTTATACAGTGTGGTTGACGCATTCAATGATAAGCTGAATTTTGTTTGTTTTTTGATGCATTTAAGCACAAATCAGTATAGATATTAAATTTGGTGTTGTCGAATGAAAGATGCTTTGAAATTAAAAAATTATAAATGTTGCAAGATACAAATTAAAGTTAAATTTGCTATGTTCAAGCCTTAAAATTGTTTTTAATGAGAGTATTAGTTCTAAAACCAGTGACAAAATTATGGGATAAAACCTACTGCCAAACGACAGCTTCGAAAATTTTTGTTATAATATACCTGGCCAATGATTTGATTCAGGAATTTGAAAACCTTCACAGAATGTCAAATGTTAAATTCCTACAATTTTCGTAGTGACAAGAGGATTTGAAGCGAAGTGAGTCCGTGTTCTCCAACAAGCAACACTGTGTAAAGACCATTACCATAGCCAAGTGTTACATACACATCGTGTAAGTAAGGCTTATTGGCTGAATTCATATTTTAATAAAAATGGGCTTTGCCCTCATATTGGTACCATCAGAGCTGCTATATGGCTGCTGTAAATGAAAAACAGTTATCACAACAATAACCATGCATTCATCATTATACGATATCATAAGAGGAGCTACACCACGTATGAAAAATCTTTTCGCTGATTTTATGGATCAGACGACAAGAGTGGAAATGAATAGGTATACTGCGCGATAAGTCATGATCTGAAACCGTTTATTTGTCCGCTGTTGTTCATGTCCTGTTTGGGATTCAAGCAACTGAAGAATTAGTATCAGTACGAGTATCAGTACGTGTATCAGTATCAGTATCAGTATCAGTATCAGTATCAGTATCAGTATCAGTATTAGTGCCAGTATCAGAATCAATTTCAGTGTCAGGATCAGTACTATTTAGTACTAACTGGAATGGACACATAGCGAAAGATGAGTTTTGTATTCCGAATAAATAACTCCAGATATTCTGCACAAGGCTTAAAAATAACATTTATGGTGTTCAATAATTACGTCGCACTGTCGCAAATACTTGCCATATGCTTTAAATTGATCTGTGAATAAATTGCAAAACTAGGTTTTTTAACTAAAAAGCAATGCAATCGTATTCTCATAAATTTAACTTAAAAGCAATACCATCGTATCCTCATAATTAAATCAGAGGATTGTTACTGTGTAGGTCTCTGAAATCTCTAAAACGACCTTACAAACATAGGAATGTTTGTTTTAAATATTTAGATGCTAAGTCTAAATATCCTGATGATTAGAAATGCAAATAAAATTTAAAAAAAAATGGCTGGTTTTGCTACAAACTGTGCATGTTGGTCTGATTTAAAAAACATATGCAGGTATTGGAATTTCGCTCAAGTTAATTAACAACTAATGACTCCAAGCTTAAATACCTTAAAAGCCACAAAACGTAAAGTGTTAGTGAAGTTTTAATATCCTATAACAATTTAATAGGAGTGGTAGTGGAAGCGATGAGCCAGCAAAAATTCAATGCGAAATTATTAATTGTTGTGAAAGGAATAGTAACATATTCCATTACTTTTTGCCAATAAGCGATAAACGAAGCCCATATGAGACCAATGAAAGGCCTTTCCCTAAGATAGTACTTCCAGTTATATATTGGGCCTTTGAATATGAAATAAATTTATATATTCAAGTAACACTACGATGCAGATAAGTGCGCAATTTGCATATGTACGTAAATCGAAGTTTATAATATTGTTGCCCTTAGAATTCAACAAGCAAAATAATTTTCCATAGCAATTATTCTTATGTTAAGTCTCCAGAATGTTTTTTCATCATTTAAGGCCTCAACATTACAATGTAAGTATTAAATTGTTTTGACACCAAAATAAAATTATGTTTGTTAATATACGAAATAATAAATTGAATGTTATCTGGAAATGCTTATGAATAAAATGAAGTTTTATGTATGTTATTATTTTAGTAACTTTTATCATTATTTTCTTTTAACAAATATTATTGAAAATATATGTGTTATTTTTATAATTTAATTTAAATACGAACATACACAAACAAAACACAAATGAAATTTAATATTTTATGTGTGTAGATTTGTATAGCATTAGTAATGATTTACTTGTAGAAAGCACCACCATAACTCAAAAAAACAGTTTTGGTTTTTTTTGTGTTGGTATTAAAACAAATAACGCTTGATTAACACACAATTTGCACGTAAATTTACAATATAAATTTTTGTAAATTTTATATGCATTGCTAGTGTTGCTCGTAAATATTGCAGTCAAGCATTATAAAATAATTTATGTACAGATGTATGCCCTATCTAATGCAATAAACAAATTTTGATTTAATTTATACATAAATTATAAAATAATAGATGTAATGAAACTGAAGAGATTGAATTGATTCATTTTATATATACATTTGAAGCAAATAAGATCACTTAAGAGGCGTGCTCATATACATAAGTTACATATGCATATATTTCTTATTCATAATATATTATAGTGAATGTTATATAAACTCCCCGGTCCAACTAAACACACACGCACACATATTTAACAAGGCTTTTGTTTATTTTTGAAGTATTAAAAATACACAATATGGATATGGTATAAATAATCCATTAACTTACAACACTTAAAGCATTGGTATTGCATATTAATAGTTATAGAAAGTGGTGCTTACCTGGCTTAGTTTGAAAAACGAGCAATTATTTGGTTTTGTTAAAGTGACTTTGGCATGTCAACTTTGACAAGACCATAATAACAAAAGGAGTCTTCTACGAAAAGTCAATGGAAAATTCTGATGGCATGACAAAATAAACTCAAACGATGTCAAAAAACTTTCACTTAAAACATAATATATTAAAATCAAAATGAAAAAAAATATACTTAGCGCTAAAAATTGTAAGAAATGCTTTTTTTGCGATATTTGAGGTTACCCTAGACTTATGTAAAATTATGGAGCTGATTTTTGTATGCTTATGACATATTTAGTAAGACGTTTTGATGCCAATACGTCGCACATTTATTAATTAAAAGGTTTCAATATATACCAAATGTGTTAGAATATTGTAAATATATAAATAATTTAAGTAATTTTCTATACGAAGATTTTTCAAACTTAAGAAATCAGTTATTATGATTCCTTAGTAAGGGGTGATCCAATAAGAGCTTCGTACTTTGCTTTCTAAGTAAACTAAATAAAAAGCAATTGATGCAAATCTTTATTTCAAATGATATTTCAGTTCCAACAACGCAATGTTTGAAAGTCATTTCGTTCAAATGTTGCCCACGACTAGTTCTTAAATGGTCAATTCTGTGGGTCAGAAATTCGACAACTCTTTCGAGCATATCGACCGGTATTCCTTGGATAACACAAGTTATGCTGGTTTCCAAAGCGTCAATAGCTTCGGGTTAGTCGACATAAACAAGTAACATTACAGATCTCCAAAGAAAGTAATCCATTGGCGTCAAATCACATGACCTTAGTGGTCAATTAACAGGACCATTTCTTGAGATGATGTTTTCATCGAATGTTTCCCTTAATAAAGCGATTGTTTCTCCAGCTGTATGGCATGTTGCGCCATCTAGTTGAAACCAGAGGTCGGCTACACCAATATTCTGAGTTTTTGGCAACAAAAATCATTCATCACTGCTCTGTAGTGATCACTATTGACCGTAACACTTGCTCCATCCTCATTTTTGAAGGAATGCCTTCTGCCCATAAACCACACCTAACATTACATTTATCGCGATATATTGGAAGCTCTTGGATTGTTTCTGGTTGTTCATCGGCCCAAATACGGCAATTTCGCTTGTTAACGTAGCCGTTCAACCAGAAATGAGTTTCGTCGCTAAACACAACTTTTCGATAAATAATGGATCAATTTGGAGTTGTTGTAAGGCCCATAAACTGAAATTAAAACGTAACCAATATCAGTCGGCTTCAATTCATATACGAGCTGTATTTTATAGGCCTTCAGACCAAGATCACGCCTCAAAATACGCCATAATCATCCATAAGAGATACCCAAAGCCTGAGATCGGCGCAATATCGATTGAAAACTACGGGCTGTATGCACTCTGGTTGAATGGTGAATGTCCATTAGTGTAAAATTGGTTTGAAAATTGGCGATGGTGTTACGAATAGTGCGCTCAGTTGGACGCTCATAACGACCAAAATGATGTTGAAGAACTCTGTAACATTCTCTAACTAATGACTGATTTTGGTAGTAAGTTTCCACAATTAATAAACGTTGTTCAACAGTAAGTCTATTCATGATTGAGTCGAAAAACATATTGAACACAAACGTCATATGGACAAGCCATTTGACACATGACTGCTGTCAAAATAAGCCAGTTCGAAAAGAGACTTCGTATTGGATCACCCTTTACAAGTAACTGCTGCCTGTTTGAAATAAAGAAAAGTTCATCAAATCTTACAAGAAATTCTCAAAGCTGAGAAACATTGTTTTATTTAATGAAAAGTTTAATCCCGCAATGCAACCATATCTCCTCAAACAAAGGCAGCTGAGAGTTAAACTATTCGAAAAGTGGTTTGTTTTGACACAGAAAATAGCATAAAGCTAAGACCTCTTATACAATTTTTTTATGTATAAAATATAATTCTGTCAAAAAGTGTTTTCTCTTCAGTGCAAGTATGGAAAGTATTTAAACTTTACTGAATTTATTTAGGTTTTTTTTTTTTAAAACACAAACATAAGTCAATTATTAAATCCCAGTTGATCTGAGATCAGTTCAAATCAGCCTCAAATAAACATTTCGCTTAAAGTAAAAATAAAGTAAAAATAAAGTCAAATGTCCTTTGCAGTTACCATGTCTTATTTCTGGGTGTGTCTCAAAGTTTGCTACATTGTTCAGTAAGAATTTTAAGTTGATTTTTTTAGATATACGTACTAAAAAAAATAATATATACAAATTGGATTAGAAAAGATTTTTGTTCGATGATGATTTTGTCACTGATAAATCTTAAGGTACTATAATGTGAAAAATATATGAAAAAAGAAAAAATAAATAAAATATTTTTAAATTTAATTAAATAAACATTTAGGTAATAATATAAGTGAAAAATTTCGGATTCAAATCAATTGGCATTTTGTTATTTTCATTTAATCCAATCATTTAAAATATTCACTACGCATAAAATAAAACCAATTAACAATTGATAAGCTTTGATTTTGGGAGCACTAAGTTTTATAGAATGGCATTTATATACTTTTACAACGAAGGCATTGTGATTTAAAAGCTCTAATGTGGCATGGTTTTTCAAGAACTTAATCGAATTTCTGTAAAGTGAAAAGAAAAAAGAATTTATCGAGCCACAGTAAAAGTAGGCTAAAAATAATCACAGTAGCGCTATTGCATTCAAATATATTAATTCAAATCTCATCAGAAGAAGACGAAGTCTTTCGGACCAAAAATCCTTCTATTTTTTAACTCTTCGTCCACCGCAATTCCGCAAACTTTGCGGAAAGGCCGAAAAAAATTTTTATTTTGATTTTTTCCATGAGAACTGATAAAAAAAATAAATTTTTTTGGATTTATTTTTAACTTCCAATTAAGGACATTTAGGGCAAAATAATAGCTGCCAAAAATTGTTTATTATTAATCAATCTTTTTAAAATCAATCAACCAAACATTGTGTACATTTTTCAAAGTAGATTTTTATTTATACTGTGTTTTGATAGCAGGCATATCAGGTGACTGCTGTTGCGCTTATTAGAGGTACTGCATAAAGCCTTATTTAGCAGTAGACTTGGCACGTGGTACACCAGGTGACGCCAATTAAACAATCTCCTTCGTGACTGGCTGTTATACTAGTAAAATAATGTTTTTATAATTTATATCCAAATTATAAAAAAATACTACTATTTTTGTAAGGACTTTTATTGTGTGACCAATAAAAATATTTTAACTGAGTTCCAAGTTTGAACCAAGATAAAATTCTTATTTTTAGTGCTATAACACATGGAAATGTATTTTTAAACTTTTTCAAAATTCGAATATGCCAATACTGTTTAGGTAATGAATGCGGAAGTTTGCAAAAAAGATGCATTAGAAGGTAATAATTAAATCGCCCATAGTTATGCTCATTATTTATTCCATGTTAATACTAGGCTTATAACATAATTGAAATTGATGACATGATTTTACACATAAAAATCGTACAGGACAGGAAAGATAATTAAATAAATTTACACATTCTGACTAACAAAAAAAAAGTATATATTTTCTATGTTAAAATATCATGTAATTAACAGAAAAACCAGTCAATTTTGTTGAATATAAAAAAAGTGTTAAAAAAATTAATGCTTAATATTTATATTGCGTTTAATGCATGTGATTTAATTAAAAATATCTATTAAGGGGATTAAAAAATGAAGCAAAAAATGTGGGTAAAATAATTTAAAAAGAGAATGTCCATTTTGTTAGTGGGTCATAAAAATAATGTATGCATGTCTTTATTTTGGTACATAGGATATAACTTTTAACTTACCTGCAAAAGCAGCTCTGCGCATGCCAACTTATTAAATTTTTTAAACAAAATTTTGATAAAAATATTTATAAACTCTTATACTCAATCTTTTTTGGATTGATATATTAGATTTTCGTACTAATTCAATTATTGATTAGGCTTTTAGTATAACACCATCTATGTTTTAGACACTTTCTGAAATTTAAATGATTTTTCTTTTTGCATTTCATGTTAGGAGGGCTGTAATCCTATTTTTGTTGTTATATTTTATCGTAGTGTTGCGTAATCATTTTTTTTTTTCAGTTTGAAATCTCTTTAATAAAATTTCTAGGTCTACATAGACGTTAACAATCACAATGACGACAAAAGTAGTAATGAAAAATTCTTGCCTGCATATCATTTTTAACAACTGTTTCGATTATAATTTGCGTGAGTTTTGCACGTTTGCTTAAAATAAAAACAAATTAAAATTATTACATTCGTTTTGTGAAAAAAAAGTCCTTATTGTGGTCCTATTTATGTTTTGTTTTTGTTTTTTTCACTTCTTTTCTTTTTTTAAGTCAGTCATAAGTTTTCTTTGGAAATTAAAATTAAAAAAAAGAAGAAGACTATGGGGCATGGTTATGTTTGTTGAAATTTGTTTAAGATCAATTTATTTTGTATAGTTATGGGTCTAAATTGCTGAATGGTCCTTTACATGTTAGTTTTTTGAGAGTTCGAGTTATATGAATGTTTGGTGCAAATGTCTTTTTAATGGTGACGCTGAAACTCTTGTTGAATTTTTAAAAAAGAAAATCTACTTCTAAATCGGGAAAACTTATTAAATTCAAGCACCGTGAGGATTTTATTTTGATGTTAGTATTTCTTAGAGTTACAGGTTATCTAAAAGGCAACTGAAGTTTAATTTACTTATTTTGAAATTTTACCTGAGGTAAAAATAAAAATATTTCTGCACAGAACTGTGAAATGCTTTAGTAGTTGAGTACAAGTAACGATGTCTATATGGTAATGATTTCATAGCAACATATGTCTCGGACAATTGTTATGTTGCACAGATCTCATTGACCAAAAATTGATTCTTCCTCTACGACTAAAAACTTTCGAGGCAATTCATTTTTTGAGTTGAAGCATATTTTCGGTATAAATTAAGAAAAAGTGAATACAACCATTTTCAAATAAAATTCAGTTTTCAAAAGTCTTTAGAAAACAATGGAGTTCAGTAAATTCTATTCATATTCTATGCAATTTTATGAACATTGTGTAAATTGGTAATTTAAAATAGTTTAGAATATTGGCTTTGATGATTATGTAGTTGAACTATATTTAAGAAAAAGACATGAAAATCAGAAGATGAAAAAAAATTGTGATTTTTTTTGATTCAGAGATATCGATTGATATCAAAAATTCCTTTTCTCTTGGATCGATTGACACTGGTACTTGTGCTCACACTGCAACCTTAATTTTTACAGCTCTGAACCTTCATAAATTGAGCTTTTGTTTATCATACTCAATATAAAAATTGTGCGGATCAGACGTAAATTTTGATTTAAATACAAAAGTTTTGTTTAAAAATACTTCTATAAAAGTAAAAAGTTTATGATCTATTCTGGATCTATTGTGATGTATATATTCATGACGTGTGTACGAAAAACATGGCACGTGCTTATTTATCATGTAATTATATAATATAGGGAAGGCCATTGCTGGATAAGCTCGTTTGATAGCCAGTTATAGTATTTAATTACATTTTTCTGATATAGTTATCATAATTATTAGTTTGCTTTGGAAATTATTAAAGCTTATATTAAATGTAATAAATAAGTAAAGTTATCGGAAAATCTATAATCAGAAGACTAGCAAGGTCCTGAAAAATTCATATTTTAGTCCCCATCTATTAATAATTTGGAAAACCGCAAACAATACGATGCAAAAAATTTTGCCCAAATTGTGACATAACTTCATCAACTGTGAAGAGTTTAATAAGATAAAAGCAGCCTGGATCAATTAGTGATCTCATCACACCAGTTCGTAAGAGTGTTCTTGGTGGTCCAGAACACCAATTTGGTACTGTGGTTAGGAATGGGACGTTTCGAAAAGCTCTTCACGGTTTATTCTTACGAAAGATGTGCATCTTTATAGAGCTCAATTTACTTAGGGACTGAAGCTAGTGAAGAGACTTCGTTGAATGAATTATGCAAGAATTGATTGCTGATTGTACGAATCAAATGGTCTTCAGTTCATCATAAGGCTCATTTTCATCTTAATGGCTTTGTTAATCGTCAAAATTGTCGAACTTGATATTCAAAAAATGCACGAGTTATTATAAAGAATCGAATGCATTCACAACGCTGCACTATTTGGTGCGGAGTTTTCGCTGGAGGAACATTTTGCGCAGTACATTTCAGTTTAACAGAATAGTGATGAGAATATGCAGTTTAAAATGGAGTTCAAATGACGATAGTTGTAAAAGCTTTCTCGAAACATTGTCTGACCCTTGCGATCAATTCTCAAGCCACAAGCTTACAAGGCAGAAAAGTTAACCATTCGGTAACTGGAATCCAAAAGTACCATATATTAGGATACCTACAAAAGTTTCAAAAATTTGATCAGTGATTTTGTTTGCAAATAAATACTTTAGATTTTAAAAAAATCTCTATAAAGGTACATAAATAGATTTTAAAAATTACTGTAAGCCTACTGCTTAGTCACTCGTTTCTCGGCTAAGATGCCATCTTTATTTCTGATAGTTCGAGAAATCGTAAATTTTTACCAAAAACTTCAAATTTATTTGTATAAAGAACAACTTTATACAAGAATGCATTTTATAGCCTATATATTATTAAAAGGATATGTACTATACAGCCGTGCTTAGTTAACGGGCAGACAGGTCCTATATATTTGCGAAATAGTTTTTTCAGTTAATGTCAATTTTTTAAATTAAAAAGCAAAATCTTCAGCTTTTTACTGTCTACATGTTTTGAAACATTCCTTTATGTTATATCTACTATTTAATGACGTTGTTTTTTTTTATAAAATGAACTATTATACAGTAAAGTACTTACTGCATACTGCTATACATCTCTAAATCTTTATTTTGCAAATATCAAAAGAGCGCTAAAAAGCAGTAAATAATTTTTATAGCACCTTAGTATGCAGTGATAAACGGCAGTTATTTTTTTTTGGTTTAGGAATTTTATTGAATTATAGTCGCATATCGAATTTACGAGTTAGTGAATATGAGATGAAAGTGGCTACTCGAAATAGTAAAAACAATAAGTTAATTTTTTCTAATATCTTCTTTTCATTTCTTACTGCCAATTACCTAAGCACGGTAATATACATAAAAGGAATCTCTTTCTTAAAATCATCTATTTAACTCATGAAGGTATTAATAAACAGCGGCACGGCTTTACTTGTTAACTATTAATGTGCTATAACGCTGAGGTGTAGAAATGTAAATACAAATATGAAAAAATGTATGGCAACACTACTTACATAAAAATAATTTATACAAAAAAGACAAATAGAAAGTGTACGATTATGTAAATGTTGGTTAAAATGAATAAAACACTTAAGATTTCGAAAGCAAAAACATTATTTTGAGAGTGAGAAAAAAAAAATTTCAAAATTAAGAAAGAATGTAGCACTACAAATAAAACAGAAAAATGTGACAACTAACATACATGAATGAAATGACATATGACAGTATAATAGAATTGTGATAAGAGATTCAAAAAGTAATTGAAAATACTGCTGTTTGAAAATATAAAGTTGGCGAAAAGGCATAGAGTGTTGATAAGTTTGATAAAAATGTAAAAATGACAAATAAAATAATAAAAATTGTCAAACTTTTTTACAAATTTTTTTTCGTGTATTAGTGTATTTAACTGTATTTGTTTGTTTGTGTAAATTTATGCATATGAATGTAGTTGTTGTTTTTAGTAGAAGTAGTAGTAGTAATAGTATGTAGTAGTTAAATTTACAGTAAGTGGTAAAAACAACTAAAAAAATTTGTTAACAAATAAAGAAAATAAAAATTTGCATTTTTTACATAAGTAATTTGTAAAAATATAAAAAAACTTCTTTTTTCGCAAATAATATTTTTTTTGTTGTTGTTTGCGTAGTTTTTCATTACTTCTTTTCAACTAACCTCAGACACAGGGAGAAGTTTCTATGTACTACAACTGACCTGTAGCACAGAGCCATCAAGGTGAATGCTACAAAAACGAACCCAACAATTGACATTAGTACACCAACTAAAAACACTGTATTTGAGCCGTGGTAGTTCTCTATACCAGTTTAAATTCGACATATTTGTTTAGTATTTTTTTTTGTGATTTTAAGTTTTATGTCATATTTTTAAATGTTTATTTTTTTAAATGTAAAAATAATTTTTTTTTGTTATTTGCGATATTTTATTGTAAAATCCATTTGCAGCATAGCGGCAGCAGTGTGTAGGTATTTTTTATTTTCATCAATACAATATGGTTTTATTGTTTCATTTTTCAAAAAAGTTTAAATAGAAAAGTAATTAGTAAAATTATTTTTATATAGGATTATAGATATATTTTTTAAAAAGTTTGTCACTGTGCAAACTGTGTTTGAAATTTCAAAGCTTTTAATGGCATAAAAATTAAAAATGAGAACCATTGCCAACTATCAAAAGTTTGGACAGCGGTATTTTTTTATTTTACTACACTTGACGTCAAAGTGCGTTATGACAATGGTAATTCAAGTAGGTCCACGACTACAGTTCAAAAGTATTTGTTATGAAATTTTTTTTTTTTTATTCTTGAGATAAGTTATTGGCTTTTTTTAAATATAAAGAGTTATTTCTATAGCTACATAAAAGAGAAAGTGACGTTCCTTTTTTTTTAATTTTTATGAACTTTCGTGAGTTACATCCTGCTTTATATTAGACCAGTTATCTCTAAGCGCTAATAGCATAATATTATTAATGACGAACCTGTTCACTTTCACCTGCATATGGATTTTCTATTTAAAAATAAATTTACATAAAGTCTTTGGTTGTCTAAATTAATTTTTGTGAGTAGTCCATAACTCAAAAATATTAATTTTTAAATTAAGTGTAGCCGATAAAAAGTTTTTACATACCAAGGTTCCAAATTATAATTTATTCAATAACTCAATCAAATCAAATCTTTTCTGGGTTTTAAAAAAAATCTAATTGAAATTTAGGCGAGATCATAAAAAAGTTGTTTATATCATTAGATAAAACTATTTTAATTCTTTTTTCAATCACTTGCTGTTTGAGCGCCATAACTTTCAATGCATGTTACTAGAAAATAACACACTTTTGCAAAAAAATTTCTTAAATATAATACATTAGTAAATGTCAAAAATTAATTCTGTCAAAATCTGACTATGATCCCAATCGGCCCCCGTACCTGTTGTAAAAGATTGTCAGTCATTATGATCCTACTTTTCAAAATCCGCTGATCCGTGAAATTATTCGCAGCTTGTTAAAGCTTTGAGAAAAGTCGCTCGATCATTCATTAATGAGCTTGATTTATTTCCAAATGGAGCAATATTTTGAGAGTCAAGATAGGCATTGCCTAAGTATTCTATGTTGTAATGTATGTCAAAGTGAAAAATCAATGTTTTGTTGTTGCCTTTTCTTTGTAAATATGTTGTACAAATACCATTGCTAATAAGTACTCTCTTTTTTTTCAGCAGTTTTCAATTAAGCGAGACGTCTCGATTTTCTACCCGACAACAGAAAATTTCCCGTTTTTCCTACAAGAATGAAAGTCAGCTGGCTTGTTACTAATAGTTGTGATCCACTTATGTTCCGTTTAGTCTTTTAGCGACAATTTAAGAACTTGACTAAGAAAAACTCATAGCTACCTACAATATTGAGAGATCCTATTTTTGCAAAATTATCAGCTTTTTTTTTTCTCATATATCCTGTGTATTCTGATAAGCAGCCGGAGGCTGCCTTATACTAATTTTTAAGTGATTAAATATACAAGAAAATCGGCATTTTGTCCGATTTTTGCTTAACTAGACCCCACCAATTGTTGCTTATCTGAAAAGTATTAAGTCAATTATATAAGAGACGCTTAACTATGTACCTAGATTTGAGTATTGAAACAAAATTGAAACTATGGCTAAAAAGTCACAGTTTCACAACTCCTTACAGCGAATAACTAGGTTCCTGTACAGAATTATCTGCAATATTTTCTAGTAACTATATTAAAAACAAAGAGGTAAGTAAATTAAGTTCTGCTTCATTTGAAGAAATTTATGCTAAAGAAAAAATGTATAGAGTTTTTGTCAAAAACCACTTGTTGTTTTAAGATATGATTAAAATATGTTTCGTTGAAGCTGTATATTTTTTGTAAAATTAATTGAATGTGTGTTACTAGAAAGTCTCAAAAATATACCAACTTCAAGACATCTTTGCAATTTTATCGTAGGGATATCTTTTGACTGAAAACTGATAAATTGGTTAACTCCACAATAATGGATCAAATATTAATATTGATTTTATGAATAATTTACGAGTTAAGCTAAGATTTTGTGACTTTATATTTCTTAATTCAAATACATTCAGATCCGTTCACTGAAGCATAATTTCATTCTGGCGATATTCCCTCATAACAATATTATCAATAAATGATCATATGTTGCATTGAAAGTACCACAAGCCCATTATGGTATCTTATAATTTTGCAATAATTGGTACATTTTGTACAAAGTAAAATGTAACAAAATAATGGCTTTTAACAACTTCAATAAAGCTTTAGAAATAACTTTATGACAACTTCAATAAAGCTTTAAGTTTAATGCCTCATCATCACTTACTTTTAACGCGACACGAGGTTAATTTCTTGAACAAATTTTACTAATGGCCAAACCTTTATATCGAAAAAAAGCAAAAAAAAATAGATTATGCACGAAACCGAAGTGGCTGATTTCAATCTTCCTACAAAAAATTTCCTTCCAATTAGTATGAAATGAGTCACACTATTTTTCATATGAGCTTATAAAGAAACTCTTTTGAAACTAAACGGATTTAACGATAAAGTCATTCAGAAAGTAAAAGCATGGCTAAAATCATTCCGTGGTAAAAATATGAATTTCAAAATATATATATGCTTAGCTTACTATACATATGTTTAGATTGCGAAAATTTTTGGCGATTACCACGACTCAGAGTGTTCTCTAAGAAGAAAAAGCCTTTATTAAAATATAGTCTCATACACATATGTAAATGTATAAACATAAATATATATATATGATAAAAAATAACACTTTCGACAATTGCACATGAGCGGCAATAGAAATGTTTAACAAATCCTCGATTTATTTATGGAATTTCGTCATTAATAACAATATCGGCACTAATAACTCGGTTTAAATTAGTACAGTCGTAGATTTGTGGAAAAAAAAATACAAGGAAAATATTTAATTTTTTCACTTCTTGAATTGCTTTATACAACTGGTTGATAAAAAATAAAACTTTATTTGTCATAAAAACAAAAACTCAACGTAAGAATTATATTTTAAATTCAGCAATAAGTTGAATCATGTTATAAATGAAAATCAAAAAAAAAAGATAAAAATACAATATTTACACAAAAGAAATATTTAATGTTTACGCAGAAAGAGATAGCTGAACAAAAAAAAAAAAAAGAGATGACGTTAACAATGATAATGATGGAAAATAAATACACACATACGAGTACATACATAAGTCCGTTTAGCAACAGTTACTATCACAACAAATAGGATCAATACATTGTTTACACGCAATGGTCTCTGTACGCGTGGTATTTACATAGAAATGTACTTTTTGAGATATACTTACAAACACATACACGTACAAACATTTAAATAAATATAACATACACATACATAATTATATTTTGCAAATAAAATGACAAAATGGCAGTAGCAATTTTAACGGTGATGGGTTGATTTTTGTTTTTATATTGCCACTACAGAAGTATAGCATCCAGCGCCAATGCCAAACAATTTAGATTAATTTATTGCAAAATTCAAATTCAATTGAAAATTTCAATTCAACACAATTTAATTGCAAACTAATTGCAAATAACATATTAAATACGACATACAAGTGTTTTGGTCGCAAAAAAACCTTTGATTAAATTTCATTGAAATTGGTAAAATAAAAAGTTAGTTGTGAAAAAAGAAAACAAATCAGTATGAAAACAGACATGTATTTATGTATGTATTTCAGACATAAAGTAATTACGTTGACAGTCATTAATTCACAGAAACACTGCGTTCTGTACCCAATATTTTTGGTAAAATACAAGGATGCTTGCAATATGCGGATATATACACGCAATAGGAAATATGATTACAAATACATCGAACAGAAAATAGTAATATACCTAATATTGTTACGGAAACAATATATCTTATTACACGGAAGAAAATAATGCATTTCATTCAATTTAAAAATTCGTAACAAATTTCGCAGTTTTGGTTGAACAAATTTCAAAGAGAATTATTTGACTAAGCTTCGTAAAATTTTTTCTAAAGTTATTTTATGGAATCGGTTGTGGCTTAGTTTAACTACTTTTTCATTATGAAAAAAATTGACAGGCATGTTTCGGCAGCAGATATAGATGCTAATGACTCATATGATTTTAGAAAAGTTTGTTCCGCGCAAAGTTTTTGTGGTCAAGTTTTTTTTTCAAGAAAATAAAACCTTTAAAACATTTAGAAAGATAATTTTGTCCCTTTGTCAGTCTAGAGCTTTTTGGGTTGCTAAGAAACGGCACAAAGTTTGTGGGAATGATCAATTTTTCACTAAAATGCCAACATATCGTCGGAGGCTGAGTTTAAAAATAAAAGTTTTTTTTGTTTTAAGTTTTTGTTTCCGCCTTTAACTTAAAACGAAATTCTGTTATTGAAAATTCGGACTCCGAGAATTTGTGAAACCTTTTTATTGGGTTTAAGAGAAACATCTTTCTCTCTGATGAGTCACATTTTAACCACTTTGTGGGCATGTATTTAGATATAACTGCTACACATGAGGTGAGAAAAATTCTCATGAGGTTCAAGAAAGACTATTACATGTCCAAAAAGTGTGCATTGTGCTAACGTCTTTTCAATTTGACTAAGGTTGGACTTGAACAGTCAATAATCCACGGCATAAAATTGAAGATATTGAGTGGAAGATAAAGGGTCTGTTTACCGTTAAAAGTTGTCATACCGCATTACATCACGTTTTGTGGCACTAACTGACCATCGAGAAAATGCAATTTAACACCGTTGAAGCTAAGATCAGCAATACAAATAATTTCACAGCGTAATTAAGTTCAAAACTGTCAAGTTATGGCCAAAATGCCCTCCAAAGGATCAACATGGAAAAATCGTTAGTTCATAACATTGTGAAAGTAAAACTTATATTAGTCCAACACTGAGAGTCTTTAGTAGAAATTATTAGCTGATTAATAAATATAAGCTTTATTGTAAGAAGTCTCATCAAATAATTTTTTACTTTGCAAAATTCATGCGATTTTAAATCTGACCTCCAATTTGCTCTGTAATTTCAAGCTTTTGAAACTGAAACTTTCATTTGCCGTGTAATAACCTACAAAAATTTATGTATATACATACATATATTTACGTACATGGTAAACATAATCAAATGAGCACACAAAAAGCATAGTATACGTTCTATTTATGTATGTATATTTCAATATTTAGTAACATAACGCATACATATAGTATATGTTACATACTTAGGACAGAAAACCAAGCAAATTTATTTATCATTGTTTTTGTTTTTATGTGATTTTCTATTTTTAATTTGGTGTAAACATTTTTGTAAACTAAACTTAAAAGTGCACAATTAAAAGGAACAAATTTAATCAAAACAATAATAAAATCTTCAAATTATTACAAACATAATATTCTTCTTTTTTTAATTTAATAGTTCAGTCAGTAGGAAGTTTCGCCTTGCAAAATATGGAACAAGGTCGATTTCTAGATATGTTCTTAAGGCCGGAACTCATTTGAAAAGTTTACTTTTTTGTCCTTGTTAAAAGTTGCACAGAACCTGTTTTTTTAATGCTGTATCCCTTTAACTCATGACGCTAAGAACAAAATGACTATGGCTTAAATTCAAGAAGAAAATAGTTCCTACATTTCCTGGTTACACACTCTTTTCGGAAGTTCGATGTGTAATGAATTAGATAAGAAATGATATAAAAATTGCTAGTGGTACTAACGAAAGTTACTTCGGTAGCATTCTCCGATTTTAATAAAAATAATATATCTTATTGTTTAGTAGAAGTGTATTTTAATGCTTTCAATCCAAAAAAAAAAGTTTCTTGATTTCTTGCTTCCTGGTTACTTTTTACATAACGATTTTCAAAGTATATGAGTGCTATATCAACCACTGCTCAACTGTTAATGTTTGTGTGATTTTTTTTTGCTATTTGTTTTTTGAGTGTAAAGTTTTTGACACTTTACACGTGATTCGTGACATAAATCAACGTAAAGAATCCTAACTAAAGTTTGCCATTTTACCATAAATAGACAAGAAAACGAACATTGCTTGCAAATCATAAAATTTTATTATTAAAATTCGTGCTCTGTGAGAAATGTCGAGATCCAATTCTTTATCGAAAAATTTCGCTCAATGTGCACCTCAATTGCCAAATTTGGTCTGAAAAGCAGTCAGGGGCAGCTCAAGACCTGAAAATGCACTGCTTGATGCGGCTAGTAGGCTGGTGGCATCATTGGACCGTACTTTTTTAGAAATATTGAAAATTGCAACCTTATCGCGCAAAGATTAACGACTTTTTTTTGGCCAAAATGGAAGACTTGAACGTGCTTAATATGTGGTTTTAACAAGTCAGCCATAATTGCAGCCATTTTTGAAATACCGGCTGAAATGCTGGAAAAAGTATGCCAAAGTTAGAGCTTTCGAATGAACCACCTCAGATGTACCCGCGGGCAACATTTACATGAAATAATCCTTAAAAAATAAATACAATGAATTGATGTATTGCTCCAATTATACATTTCATTCACTATTGCAAATATTCTGTCCTTTTTTCAATTTTCAAAAACCAAATGCTTAAAAATCACCCATTAGACCTTTGAAAAACACTTTGTAATATGACCAAAATAAATTTTATTTTATTTTAATGAAACTCTTACCCTTTCTTTGCTGTAGTCCGATGACTTACAAGAAAAGTTATTGGGAAATGTGAGTTTCATTTATGCTTAAGTTTCTTAAAAGATATTCTTTTCATCATTGTAGGATTAAATGAAAAAAAAAAAAAATAAAACCGACCTACCACAATGTTTATGGCTAGGGGTTTTTCTACAAACTTTCGACCTTAATTGCATATGCACAAATTGTCCGTGTTACTATTTTGCAAGGCACACGTACTTTATTCTCTCTGCTGCCTGGGCCATAATTGCAGTGTTTGAATTGATTGGCAGACTTTTTTGCTTGGTACTCTACCTGTAACAGACCGCCAGTGTTGCAAAACTAATGAAGACACACTTCACGATAACGGTTAATATGATGACCATGGTTAATGTGCTGATCCTATTTTGGTCGGAGGTGCCTGCAGAAGACACACACATACACGCACAGATTGAGTTGCATTTTTAAAAGAAAAAATTATTTATATTGGCTTCAAAAAATGTTTCGCTAAAAGAATTTGGTTTTGAGTTTTTTGATGAAGTAAATTTAATATGAAAATAACAAAATGAATATTTAAATGTTAAATAAAAGAAACCAGAAAGAATCTAAATTGTTAATATAAATTAAAAGTACTTTACATTTTGTTTCACTTTAATTTTAGATTAATTAAACGAATGCTTTGAAATTATTCTTAAATTTCCATCAATTAACGCTAAGTTACAAGGGCAATCTATATAACTATACTATTTGTATAAAATTGTTTGTATTGAAACAGTTTGTAACGCTTTGGCACAAAATAAACTGAACCGATTTTAATAATTTTTTTTTGAAACATTACATTTGTGCTAAGGTAGGTTATTACATACTTTTTATTTTTATTTTCAAAGTAAAATATCCGATTTTTAGGATTTAATTTTTGCTCAACCTAACACAAAAAATTGTCGTTAGATTGTTCGTTGCTTATGCTGCTTCTGGAATTATGAGTCGTTGTTGTTAATTTTTTTCTTCTCACTTGCACCGTTTCAATTGTTTTTTGTTACTTTTAAAGAGAGATGTTAAGATGTTAATATAGTAATTTCATCAACGGAAGGCGCGAGTACTACTGGTATGTATAAAAAAACGAATAGCCGTTTGTCTTACTGTATGTAAGCTCGCGAACTACTCAACAGGTTTTCGTAATTATTTTCTTTAAATGTTTTATTTGGTTTTGGAAAGTTGTAAGCATTATTTCGTTTTGGAAAAATTTGTGATGTCAGAACCCCGGCTCGCAGATAAATGAGTCTTGCAACGAATATAAGCGGTACGGGGGAAAGTAAGTTTCAATGAAAGACGAAGTTTCTAATATCTTTGAATCAATTTGATACAGAAAGATATATTTTGGTACATATATTTCTTATTTTCTGTAAAATGTTCTAAGCATAATTTGGAAAAAATGGGACGCGCCCAGCCCTCCAATATAAGAGAAAAATGAAAGTCAACAAGTTTTATAAATTATTTGACGCAGATCAATGAGACTCGATACATATGTAAATAAATGGTCGCAATGAAAAATTAGCGGTGTCACGCTTTCAATATGAGAAAATACGAAATCGTCAGCAACAAATTGACGCATACGAATAAGGTTTGGAACATATGATTCTTTTTGCCCGTGGAAGATTCTTGTCAACGTGCATTTAACAACCTTTTACGAATTTTGATTTATTTTTTCAAGTATTATCGTTTACCATAGACTCAAAAGCACATAAAGCGGTTTGCTACAGTGTAATACGAACTCCGAACAGCGATAACTAAGATAAGCATTGCTAGTAACCTGCGCTATTGAAAGGCATATTGTGTTTCAATTATAACTTCAAAAATCTAGAAAATGTAAAGTACTTTTCTCTTCAACTCAAAAAATATCCATGCACATTATTGATTAATAATAACTGTATTGTCTTAAAATAAAACAAAAAAAAAAAAAATTAAAAACAATTTATAAGCAAGTAACTAAAAAATCTGTTCAATTACTGCTTGATTTACCATTGTCATAACTTTTTACTTCTTTAAGAATAACGTCACTTTCTTCAAAATATTAATTATTATCTTGAAAAATTCAAGAAAAAATTGTTAAAGTTAAAAACGCATTAAATAAATAAGTAAATTAACTAAAAAAGAAAAAAAAAACTATATGTATTGCTTACCATATGGCGTCTCCTTCTTTTCCATTTTAATGGTGTTCTCTGGTGTTGGCAGCGCTTCCGTTGGAATTGGTGTAGTTAGTAAAACCACTAAACTGCAATCAAGACCTCCCCAACCCATGTCGCAGAAACAGCGATTTGTATTCGTACAGAACTATTGAGAGAGAAAAGCAAATATTATATGTTAAAAATCACAAAAGCAATTATGTTAATATATTCAGATTAATATTAAATATATGCATATATTAAAATAAAGAAATAAAATTTAACTATAAACATTTTTTTTGAATTGCTGTGATGAATATATATACATGGCAGATATTTTTAATGTGTTTCTGATTAATTGTTTTTAATTTTGATGCATTTAATTATTAAGGTTCAAAGCTTTCATTAATGAACATTAATAATATACAATACAAATATTTACAGGAACTGCAGCTTTTACTGACCACCTCCTGACAACATTGTTTTTTTTTGTAATAAGCGCAATATTGCAATTTCGCTTAATTACTCGTAGGTACACAAATATGGTATATTAAGTGTAAGTAATTATGTCCCGTGGTTATAAAAAATAGTAATCACGCCTTCGTGGAAAGCGATATTAAAAATATAACGATAAATAAGTACTTGGTTTTGATTGACCAATTTTTTTATAAAGTGTTCTCTATATGAAGTAAATATTAACTCGCATACAAGCGATTTTCATTCTTTCTCTTGTCGTATTGAAGATTATGTTTTAGTATAGGATGAACGTATCAAAATGGCTCGACGGTACAGCTAAAAGTACCTCAAAATCCATTTGGATTCGTCTCATAATATGTTTTCCTTTTTGAGATATCGTTCGTGGAAACTTATGATTTTGCCAACCTTTTGCATCATATAGGTGTAGGATAGCTATTACTCATAAAACCACTCATTTGACCTTTGAGTGATTTTTGGAGGTTATATTAACTCGAAATTTAATTTACAACATTTGCTGCACGTCAAAACTCTTGCTCGTTTCCAATACGATATGAAAAATATGAATCCCCATTTATAAAATCGAATTCACCTATTAACGCCTCTTTAATCTCATATCAAGATCAATATAGAGGTCATGGTGGGTTCTCCTGCGTTATTCTAGACAACTTTTCATGTTACTTAATTTTCGAAGAGATAATATTTTGTTTAGTAGTTGTCGAGTTGTAAATTGTCAGCAAAATCATAAGTTTTTACAAGTGATATCTTATAGAGGAGAAATATTTTGAGACGAATCCAAATATACTTTGAAGGCAATGAATGGTACTTTCAGATGTCTCGTCGAGCCACGTCGAAAAGACTGTATTCTAAAACATATCCTCCAATATGATTCCAATGTAATTTTAAAAACCAAAGCTAATGGATTAAATCGAAAATAAAATTCGGATTCAGTGTTTCAAAAACCTTAGGAAAAGTTTAGTCTCGTTTCTGTGTCTGAAAGTCGGCCAGTGATCGTTTAGACTAAATTTCTGTTGGGGTAATGGCAACTGAGATAATTGAAATAAAAAATATTCTTATATATTTATTGAATAATATCATAGCGATGTAGGGACATTTACTACCTATTAAAATGTTTTCTTTAATTTTTAAACGTCTGTATTTATTTATTTTTTAAGCTAGAGGTGTTTACTGCCCCGCCTCATGAAATATACTCGTTCGTTTTTTTCTTATTGTCATTAAGCACACATAATTTGTGAATTAATATTCTGTAATGGCTTAAACAAAACTTTAATATTTCACATTGCGCTCGACGTTGAATACAAAATTTTATTAATTTTTTTAATTAATAAGGCTGGCGTGAAAACATTTTTGTGCGATTATGCTGCATTGATTAAAGATATTTTTTTGTGATTAAAATGACTGTTAATCGTTTTATGATCATTCAAAATAAAAAACAATATAAATTTAATTTATAATTTTTGAGTGTTAACGTGTTTTAAATGCCTAACTTTTCTTGTCAAAAGAATTATTTTCGAAATTTAAAAAAAAACACTGTAAAGTTTTCCGCAAGACTATTTGCCATTAAAATAATATTTTTTTTTTTTAAATTTAAGTCAGAAAAATTTTCCTTTGCTAATAGCAATAGTACTCTAGAATATATATGTATAGCATATATGTAAAAATAAATTGTATTATACAAAAAAAAAAATTGCCTACTATACATGCAATTGTGCGAATAAAAGTGTATAAAAACTTTTGATACACATTTATTTTTGTTGTTATTTTATCAGCACAGCCCCATATGAACTGCGCTTGTCTTTCTTCATCCATATAATTTTTTTTGTTTTTTATGTCCTTTTTTTTATGTTTGTGTATGAGTTTAGTTTTTAAGCCTTAATTCGCAATTTGTTGTGTTTCATTTTCTCTATGAAAAGTTCCGGCAGCAAATTGGGTTGGTTTTTTTTTCACTTTTTCTTTTATTTTACTTACCCCACGCTCTGAACATTCTTGCCCTTGTTTATTCGTTGGGCACTTGGTTTGATCAATATGCGGGAAGAGACTCACACATGTTTGATTCAAACAAATCAAATTATCACCGCATGGCGTGCCATCCTTAACGAGCCCATGTTCAGGGTATTCATTAGAGCCCACTTGACCGCTTGTTGCT
This sequence comes from Meiosimyza decipiens, assembly GCA_963680825.1. Taxonomy (NCBI): domain Eukaryota; kingdom Metazoa; phylum Arthropoda; class Insecta; order Diptera; family Lauxaniidae; genus Meiosimyza; species Meiosimyza decipiens. The sequence goes on from OY804258.1 coordinate 122,587,854, forward strand.
CTGTGAAAAAATGAAAAAACAACAAGAGATGAAAAACAACATGTAACAAGTATACTTATAAATGAAAATTTAATAAACAAAGAGAGTGAAAAAGGAGTATAAAAAAGTCAAGATTGAAAGGAATTAATGAAGTGTGCCAGTTGAATAAAATATGCACTTAAGTATAGAGGTTTTAAAGTTTAAAAGAAAATATATATTTTTTTTACATAAGAAACGTTATTATAATAAATGCATGTGATGGCGATACATCTTTTTGGAAATTTACTTAAATTTTTCATCAAAATAATTGGAATGTTTTATGACAAATACCATTTACTCTAGACATGTATGTTTGTACTGTGCCTTAGAACACAAAATATCCAGAACAATCGATTTCCTGGCTGTCTGAAGGAAGCATAACTTAACAAATGTTTGATGCTTTTTTATTTGAAGTTGTATTCAAATTCTAACTAAATCACTGTCTTAGTGCCAACAGTAATTTCAAATGGTCACGAAGTGCATACCAGTGGTTAGGTAAAGTTCCACTCTATCTCGCTTGATGTATCGAAAAACGTGGTCAAATGCTTAGGTTATTTTAAATAGTGCAATAATTACTACAGCTTTGTTAACTTACGGACTGGCTATTCCACTTAAATTAAACCTTAGCTGGAACATAACTCAAACCACTCGGTCAGGGTTTCGGTCTAAAAGCTATTGTTATCGCCCTTCCGTCAGACCCATGTATCTCTTTACCTTGCTAATCTACACAGAGCATAGTGCTTATAAATAGCATCTGCTGAGCATTTCATTAACTAATAAGAGTCAAGAAGGCTAATCTTTTGGATACCATTCTATTTTTGATACAATTTAATTCATTATATATCCCATCTTTTAACGAAAAAATAACAGTATTTGATGATAATACTTACTCATCTTACTTCGACAACAATTTGCTTGATTAATTTTTAAATTAAGTAAGTACCAAGATACACAGAAGATGTTTCAAAGAACATAAAATGTTAATCAGTAATAAAACGAAATTAATAGTTTACAGCATCAAAACACAATCTGTGGTGACTTGCTTTTATGTTACCATTCGCCTAATTGCTTGCGGTTTTTCTTAGTTAAAACACGAAACGTTTCTAAAATCTTGAATAAAATTCGTATTTGTTTCAAGAGTTCCCTTAAAATTAAATGCATTCATAATTTTAAGTGAGTTGCACTTAGAAAGCTCAATTAGGAAGCTCAATTGAAAACAACTATGCATTTTACTAAAAGCAATATTTTAACAAAGCAGTATAGCAATTTTATCATCTTACTTTCTACTGTCATCAAATAATCTTAAATTTGGTCGAAAATAATCTACTTAAGACAAAATTGCATAGGGCTGCCAACTGATTGGATTTGTAACGCCTTGGCGCAAAATAAACTAAACTGATTTTATTAATTTCTTTTTTAAAACAACATATTTATGCTAGAAAAGATTATTCCATACTTATTATTTTATTTTTCATATTTTAATATCTTTTTTTTAGGATTAAGCTCTCACACAAAAATTGTTGTTTGATTTTTCGTTGCTGATGCTTATGCTGCTTCATGAGTTTCGTGTTGTTATTGTTGTTGTAACTCTTCTCATTTTTACGCTTTGTATTTGGCCTCGAACTTCAAAGAACAAATTCTATTTCAATTATTTTTTTTTTGTTACCTTTGAAGAGCGAGTATTGTATGAGAAGGTGTAACTTTCATGATTTGGTAAATTTTCAAAAATCAGTAGACTAGCAGCAAATTGTTTTATTTCTGACGCGGAAAAACGCTTAATAAATTTTTTCGCTACCAAAGTTAAATTTAAATATGACACTATCACTATCACCTATCACTTTAATATTTTGCTTATGGCCATCAACCATCCATTTTGCAATATGTTAGAAAGCATGCATTTTTTAAGAAAGCGCTCAAGTAAAGTTTGTTTAGCATTTCATGGAACAACTTTTGGTAGCTCTTAAAAAGTTTTAACATATTCTTTGGAAACTCTAAATTTTGCTTAAGGTTTAGTACCAGTATGAGTTGCTTTTTAATTAACTAACAAATTTAATTGCAACTTGAGAAAGTGCATGTCATTGTTTTTGTTGTCCATTATGCTAATTAATATTATTTTGCTATCATATTCTAAAATTTCTCATTCTCTGTATTGCTCATTACTATGTATGCATTTAGAACCAAAAAAGGAAATGTGAGGTAAAATGCAAAAGACTTAACAACTTCAAAACTAAGACATAGGCAGCGCTTAGCTTCTACTCGACGATGTCAGTAATTATGCTGTTGTAAATGAAGAACAAAATGATATGAGCACAATAAAGAAGGATCAAAATGCGCTATTCCTTTAAATAACGCAATGAATGTTTTTTAATTTTATATGTTTTCAAAGACAAAATAAAAAAAAGAATGAACTTACTTGCATTCGAATTCCAAGCCTTTGATTGAAATAATAGTTCTCGAATAGAGCTGATCAATACCATCATTAATTGGTTGTCGTTCGCCTTCCTTGCATTGCAGAGTACCACATTGAACATTTCTGTAAAATGATAGAAAATAAAATGAGACGATTTTCAAGAACTTTTTAAATTGAGAGGAAATGATATACTTCATCTCACCATTTCAAAACAATACGTTTACAAACAACCCTTAAACAACTTTAAAGTACAGAAAATTTTGAATTGTCGGAAATAATGCAACACCATCATTAACAAGGAGCTTAATATTGAACGATGCAGCCATAACAAATACTATAATGGACCAATTATCTCTGTTAAGGGACAAATCTAAGGAGCACATTATTTTGCCCCGTTAGGAACACAAATGTGCATAGCAGAAAATTGTCACAGTTTTTGTTAAATAATTTTTCACGTTTAAATACATCATATCAACAATTTGAAAAAAAAGAATAAAATCACAATTAAATAAAAATTGTACCGAAATCAAACAGCAAATATCAAATGCGTCACGTAGGGACGTGTAGGGACATTGTTACGCAAATGTAGAGCATTAAATCTTAGCTCGTAGGTGCATTACAAATTCAATCAATTCATCAGCAGTCAAACTATTGATGCAATACCACCATGATAATACGTACGACAAACTACCACCACCACATGCCAGTTAGTCAGCTATGCAGGCAGACGACAGGTATGAAAGCAGCAGTAGCACACTACAAATAGTGAAATATTTGTGGAGTCTATAAGAGCCACCATATAGGACTAGTTGTCATTTTCATCATCGTCGTCATCATCGACCGTCATCATCAATTACGTAGCTTATAAATCAGTTGAAAACATGAATTTGACTTGACTTGACTTGACTTCAGCCCATTCTAAATCAATTAACAGCGAAAAGTCCGTCCGTGAGTCAGTGTTCTGCAGGCAGAATTTCTTGCGTTCATCACAATCATGTTGTCGTTAATTTCGTGGAAGTTTTTACCTACATAATACTCTTTCGAATGTATTATCATTGCTGCACCAATGAAATTATGCTGCCCTTTGTATCCACAAGCCAATATAATTTAAAAATGGCAAAGTTTAGACGAAAACTATTTTGAAAGCACGTTGGAGAAAATTTTGTAATTAAAGTATTACAAAAATGATACATGAATGATGAATAAAATTAAGAGGTAAGACCATGTGAATTGAAAACTATGACAACTTTTTTGTAGAAATATGCAATATCTAGCTTAAACAAAGGTATTTCCTTAACACTTGAAAAAGTGACCGAATATCAAACCTAAATAACGAGCATCGTGCCAAATTGTCATGGAAATCAAAAGTTTGAGTCAATATTTTAGTACTTAGTTCCATTTAATTGTCTACCAAATGATCATACTCAAATGTGTTTTGGTATTAAAATTACAATAAGGCGAAAAAACATATTATTAGGACAATTAAAAAAAATAAAAATTCGTTTTTATCAGAAACTTCCTGCTAGATGTAGACTCCAACCTGTCACAGTTGATGTTGGTCAAAGAAGCCAAAAAATATCAATAGAAAGTAGGTTGTTTAGAAACATGCAAGCTTTCATTTAATGTTTAGAGTTTTTTAGCATTAAAAAATGTGGGCAACCTTTTTCGTAGAACGCGATGAGCTTCTCAAACTATTTTTAAGTGCCTAACGTTTTATTTTTTCAATAAACAAATAAAAGAAAAATTATGTCTTTAGAAAACATTTAATAAATTCCCCTTCTTACACATCGTGTCATATGTATTTGTGATAAACTTACTCTGGTTCACACTTGACATAATGATCATTATTATCACGCCCACAGTGACCATTTATGGATCCTTTTGAGTTGAATTGCTCGTAACATTGACGATCCGCAGCTGAGCCGCCATAGCCCCAAATTGATTCGCATTGCAGATTCAATGTGGGACAGTCACCTTGAAAGCAGTAACCTAAATGACATAAAGAAAAAAAGAAAACATTGAGAAAGATTCGAAACAAAATGACAAATATATTTGGAAATAATAAATTTGAAGAATAAGTAGATGAATATATTTTTTCAGAATACGCACTCAATATTGCATGTAGTATAAGTCAAATGTTAAGTAAGTGAAAGTAAGACAGACAAACCGGTACCTTAAAAAAAGGTTAGTTGATATATTTTTTCAATATATATATTTATTTTCTTCTATCTGATTTTCGATTCTGAGAAGAGTGTTTTGTACTGTAACAGATTTTGACTTCAGCAACACTGACATGACAATATCAAAATATATACTTCTCACATTAATTTATTACAAGCTCTCATCATATATAGATGCAGTACTTTGACTTGAATGTAATGCGTCTCTCAAGTGAGCAGGTGTATTTTATGATTAAGAATCTGAAGGTATACTTTAAGAATGCAGTAGCGCAAACTACAAAAAAATATTTTATAAAGTCTTGATAACTCAACTTGGCGATGAGAGAGTGCTACTGAAGGTACATGAACCAACACTACATTTTAAAATATAACTTACAGCTAAATAAGAAAAACACTTAAAAAAATTAGCTGGAATGTGGATGGCACCTTCGTTTTGAAACATTTCATCACAGAGTTAGAGTTACAATTGAGCAATCTTAAGGTCTTTTGCTTACAAGTCGTTGCAACATCGTACACTGAGCTTATGCTGCGAGCAGTACGAGACCGTGCTGAGCGCATACGAGTCGGAAGAAGTTCGCACACTAGTCATCATCGTCGCATCATCGTCACTGTGCTTAACGACATTCCAACAGTCGTAGTGGCTACGATGCATCAAGCACTCGTATAATTCTATACCCATAAGAAAACTTTTCCGTTTTGAGTTCAATATAGGCGATATACGCAGAGACGAGTCGAGTGTTGAAGTTTGTGGTCACGTACATGCTGCTTGGTGTACGAGGATGACTACGCGACGACTTGTTTGCGAATGACCTTACTCGAAGGAATGATCAGCAGCGCAAAACTAGTGATGACACCAAAATTGAGGTGGCTTATACATATGAAAGAAATGTAAATAATTCATTGACGAAGGTGTGTCCGATGGAAATATGTTCATGGTAGCATTTTACCATTGCGATTGATCTATTATGTATCTGGAGTAGAAGATACTAATGAGTTCAATAAAAATCCATTGAAAAAAAAAATCCAATTTAACCATGACAAGTTTTATGTCACTTAAGAATATTGAAGATTTAATTTTACGAGTTCATATTACTACGAGTATATTAAAACATAAAATACTACCGATAATGAACAATTTAAAAATTATGTAACTATCATCATTATCGTAGCGAGAACCTTTGGTGCTCCGTGCAAACGCCACAAAAAAGGACATTGGATTTCTTAACTCAATATAATATATATCAAATATTGAAATAATTGTATCATTACATTAAAATCTGCTAATGAAAAATAACTACAAGTTCAATGTAATAGTCCTTAATTAAAAAAACTCAGAGCTCTAGTACGTTCTGCTTGAAAATTAACAGATGACAAATTCTGTTTGAAGAAGCTGATTATCCTAACGAAAACTTATTATTCTTTCAGTTTGTATACTTCTTTGATTTGGTTGATTTAATGACTTCTTTTTCAAACACATGCATAGACAATCGTATACACAATCTCATTTGATATTAATGGATATTTTTGTTTTCAACAACCCAAAATTCAATTATGCAAAATGGCCAATCAACAACGTCGCGCAATAACTGAATTTGTGTTACCTTAATGTATGCGAATGATTTCTTTATTGAATACTACAGTCCACGTTGTTGTTGTTCTTACGATTTTGCTTATGTGGATTTCATTAATTTTTATAGGACTATTTATACGACATTCTGCTACTTTCGCTTGCGCTCGCAATTTGGTCATAATATAACCTGGTCCGAATTTGTATGGTCGATTCAATATTCATGAAATTGGTTATTGGATCACCACAAGCCATTGATGAGGATGAAGACGAGGACATTCAATGTGCTGGTGGACATTATTTTTATTTATGCAATACAGTTTGGGCTGATGAAAGCAGAAAACAAGGATACATGTGCTCTTGCTGTTTTCGTGCTTTCATTACCATGAGTATGTGTATTACAAGTAATTATGTGGTTGTCAATGAGAATAATTAAAAAAAAGAAGCGAAAAACAAAAGTGTACACGTGTGCGCTTTAGTTACTTTGGGTTCAATTTTCCCTCAATATTTTTAATTAAAGTTACTCATACGCCATTAAAAACGCTGGTCATTCAATAAAAATGAATTTTTCCAATTTGCGATTAAAAGCAATGACATTTCAATATAAAATGGAAAAAGTTCATGAAATCGTTTTTACACTCAACTTTATACAAAATATTAACCCTTCTGAGATTTGAGAATCTCAAAAAATTTAAGTATTAAAGCTCTAGCAGAGTTTCTTTTTGAGTAAGAACCTTAAATTATATTTAAATAAAAATAAAAAACCAATTTAAATTTTATATAGCAGCACTTTGCAGATTATCTTTCTTTCATAACTCATCAAATGCAGTGTAACTCACATATTAAATTTTATTCATAAGCTGTTGTTGTACTCACCTGAAATACCGGCTTTCGTATGTCCACATGGTGAGCCATTCTTCTTGTAAACGTCCATTGGGCAGTGACCATTATCACCATCGCAATACTCTGGCAAATCGCATTCATTGTGTGAATCGCGACAAATGTAATCCTTTGCACGTAACTGTGTGGGTGTATGCGTTGTTCGTGTGTGCATAATTGGTCAGAAAGCAACATCATGAATCATAGTGCAGTGAAGGAGCAACACGAAAAGAAGAAACAATTTACGCAATTAATTTTACAAACAAACAAATAAAGAAGAGCACAACATCCATTTTGAATTGTGAATGGTTCATTTATTTAAAAAAAAAGGTTAATTTATTATTTTTTAAGTGTATTTTGTTTTAAACGAAGAGTGGACCTTTCCTTTGTTCTATATATTCATAAAAAATGACAAAGATAACATAATAGAGAAGTGCAGCCAGCAATGGACAGCTTAAGAACTACAAAGCACTTGTACAGTACAGTTGAACAGCCAACGAATGGAAAGGAGCTGTAATAACGTGATCAAATTTAGGCTGCTATCAATTTTGGCTAAAAATACTAAGTAGTCTTTAAGTTTCGTAAGGATCTTTTATGTCTTTTTATTGAAAATAATTAAAAAGTTATTCAAAAAAAAAAAGAGCATCTAAAACTGTAACGAATACAGCACACAGAGATAAACTCAAAAAGCAGCAGGTTCAGTTCTAAACTTGATGTCTATTTGAAATGTAAATTTTATATTTTTCATGAGGTCCACTCTACTAATGCACTTTAAACTGAAGTAATAAGTACTCGTGAAACTTACATGACATTTATCACAGCAGACGCCACTGGCACATTGCGCCTCCGATTTCAGTTTACATGTAATGCCATCACAGCAAGGATCCAAGGCGCATTCTTCGAATGTACCACAGTCGCATTCTTCATCCTCTTCGACGATTTTATTGCCACAATTGCGACGCATTTCAATCTGAAAAATACGAAAATAAAATAAAAATTCCATATCAACGAAAAAGTGATACCACGTAATATAGCTTCTACATTTCTTTAGTAAAGGAGTTAATTAATAGAAAATATAGAGGTTAGAGTCCAAAACACCAACAGAAAGTTTATTTCTCAAAATGCATAAAAAATTACACTTTTCAAAAAACACAACCCAATCTGGCTGTATTTTTTACATTTTCATGATATGTATACCATTTAAAAAAAAAACAAATATATAGCTTTGGGCTTCGTAGCTTACCAGACTTTGCCTAGCTTATTTCATAGGAGATGAATGAGAATTTCTTTTCGTTTTTGCATAGGTCTGTTGAGAACTCAAGCAAAAAGTGAAACATAACAAAGCCAAAATTCTTCATCTGTTGGGGCTTTTTTGTTTTTTTAATTCATTTTATATCACACTTTTCTTTGCAGGCGCTTCGTTGCAAGTTTTTTTTACGAGCTAAAGCTCGTCGGCTGAAAAGTCACTAATGATTCAATTTAACAATAAATGAAACCAGTATGACTAACATAACATAACTATTTTCTGTTCCGATACACCATTAACATTTTTTTAGCTCTTGCTTGAGGAGTCCTAATCCGATGTGAACGATACTTTTACCGTTCAATAGGTAATTAATCCATGTAAGTTTTTTAAAAAAAATTGTAGGTAAGCGTTGCCGTTTTTGAGCATATGAAGGAAAACTGTAAACTTTAACAGTTTTTTTGTAAATGCCGTATAACCTGGTAGCTCTGGTCCGATGTTATCGACGCTGGTACCGTACATAATGTATGAACGAGTATTCCTAGACATTGCGAAGCTGAGCAAAGGTAGAACTTTACGCTTTGTTTATTTCAGCATGGATGTTCTTATTGGAGTTGCCATAAGGTGTTATTGCCCATAATGACGCTATTGCTCGCAGCAGTTGATTGTTTTATTGATTGTGATAATGATTTTTCAGACCAATTTCTTGCGAAGAATATCAGACGGTAGTGAGTTTTTCGTGCATGCCTAACAGTTATTTTTCAGTTTTGTTTTAATTTAACAAAATGTTTTGAACAAGTTTTGATTAAAAGAAATCTTATTATATAGGCATTGCACTAAAATTTTGAAAAAAATTTTTTCTTTGTTTGTAAAGTAATTGAAACACTCTGTTGGCAAAAAGTAAATACGTTTTTAATAAAGGAAAAAATTGCATTAAGAGCGGCGTAAGCTGAGTAAATACTGGGTCTTACTAGACGAATATATAAGCCCATCAGACGTCACTAGTCGAAGTTAAGAAAAAATCCGTTTTCGCTATTTTTAGAATGGTGAAAAAAAATTTTGATTCCTAGATACTCTTAAGCTCTCATATAGGGGGTGGTTTTCCAAACATTTTTTTGTATTGTGACCGATTGGTCTACAGTACATGCATATCTTTAAGGTTAAAAAAAAGGAATGCTACTTAAAAAAAGTTACTACTCAAGTGTACTAAAAATGCTTCAAATGTACAGAAAATCGTCATTATGTAGTTTTCTTTTTCGCTAATCTAGTCTCTTAAATAAATTTATAACTGCATATTTTGTTTTGATTTCAACAAGCGTAAATTTATCCAGCATTAGAAACACAGCAATTGAAGCAACCAAATGTACAAGTATGTACTTAATAAGTACTCATATTTAATATGTAAATTCTGAAAAAATACATCAAAAATAAATACTACGCCACTTCCATAACATTGACATTTTTTGTGTTGGTTGAAAAAATGACAAAAAATTTGTCTGCAATTAAAATAATACGCTCATTGCGGTATTAATACGAACACACACAGCAATGAAACGTACTTATTTACGTACATAAACTGCACACATACATATATACTGATGCATATACCACATTTGCATGTATTTTACTTAAGTCTCTGCATCTTAAGTATTTCATTTAACTGCTCATTATGTGAGTTTTCCTTTCCATTTTATTTTGTTTCTGTTTACATTTTGAATTATTTTCTTTTAATTAAAAAGTCGTTTAAATTCTGATAAAAGGAAGCTTAAATTACATAACAGATGAATTGGCAGGAAACAGCGTATAATTTCGATCCCATAAATAATCTTCGGTTTTATTTGTTGTCACATTGTAAACTTAAATTCTTAGCGATTTTCCATGCAAGTCTGTTTCACTTCGATGCAGCTTCATGAAATACCAGTAGATATTAATGGAAAAATGTTTTTAAGTACATTAAATACACATATGAGAAGTGCGCACTTAAGCAAAGAACTGTATTAATTTTAATTAAAAGGCAATTATTGCAGTCACATAGTAAGTGTGGTAGAATTTCTTTTTTGTTTTCTGAAATAAAACTGATAAAATATCGAAATTTCTAGAATGAAATTTTTTTTCTGAAATAAAAAGATTTTAGTTTCTTTTTTAATGTTTCTTTTTTATAAAAATATTTGTTAAGACAGCAAAAAATTAGCTTTATTTTAAGAAGATTTTTTCAATAAAGCAATAGCTCCTTAGAGTGAAAAACATATTTATATATATCGCTACCATCCATATTAGGAGGGATCGGTACGTAACCGGCTAAATTGAAATTTATGTTAATGATAGATTTTTGAGCTCATTTATATTGACTGGCATATCATAGCTTAAAAATAATACGCAAATTGTTCATTTCAAATAAAATCTTTCTCAGTGTCAAAATATGACACACTTTTGACCAACAGTATTTGTTTGACACTAGTTTAGGTAATTGCACTTTCAAAAACTTATCCATTATATTGCACGATGGCTTGTTAATATTATGATATACTCTAATAGAGTGTATAAAAGTTGCTTTGCTGAGCATTTAATTGTGGAGAAGCACATCTTTGAAATCAAATATGGACTTTGCAGGCAAGCACATTGATCGAAGTGCAACACAAACTATGGGAAGCTTACCACTTACGATTTTAATAAAAATACATCAAAATGCCTTTTTGATAAAATGGGACTTCGATTTTGTTGCAAGATTCGTAAATTGATTGCTTCATGCTTCTAGACAAATTTTCTTGGAAGTGACTATATATTGTAGGATTTCCGTTTTCTATTTAGTTTTTTGTTTGACATCGGCGTAGTTTCATTTAAATTGTGCATGCACTTGAATTGCATAAAAATCGTCTATGCCAAGTCTTATATTTATGAGTGCAACTTGTGTGAACAGTTCCTTCTTTTCCATAAGAGCACATTGGGTACGAGCCTAGGGCACCAGGGTCGATGGTCGCGTTAATGTCATGACGTCGACGCTTACACCAAAAAAGGCTAGCTCATCTTTTAATGTATACTACAAAGAATTGCCGGTAAGGTTTCTAAATTTGAATGTAAATCAGAAACATATGGCAAAAGAGTATTGCAATAATAACTCAAGTGTTGTGATAAATTAAATATATATGCATTTATGGAGATATGGAATGACCTTTCAAAAATCATCAATTAAACAAACAAAGGATTACTGAACATTACAATTACAATGAACGTTTGCCGATAATATTGATCAGTAGAAAGCCAAAGAAAAAATTCCAAATGTTGGCTATGAAGGCAACTCTCAATGAAAGAGTTCATAGCGCACGCATCCCTTTTCTGGAAAACCCACCAGATGATGTTTCGTATAGAAACATTTCATCCTATAATTGGCACATTTTTTCCTCATTTTAAGTTTCGCTCTAAATCAAACAAAGAAATTAACAAACATTTGGGTTTTTTTCTAAGTGAAAATCAATCGATTCTGACCGGTTCACAAAGAATTAACAGAATTCTATCACAAAGGCATTACTTCTAAATCGGCGGGCTGATATACAAGAAGAAATTTTCCCGGAAGTTGAAGCTCCCACGAGGATAGAACGAGTGATTTTTTTGCTATTTGTTTTTTTAATGTAAATTGTTTGACATCTTACGCTCAAAATGCTCAATAAGATTTGCCATTTTACTTTAAATAAAATTTTGTTCAGCGACGAAGCTCATTCTTGGCAGAATCCACAAAAGGAATTGCCCAATTTAGTCTGCAGAGCAGACAGAGGTAGTACAAGAGCTGCCAATGCACCATGAAAAATACACTGTTTGGTGCGGTTTGTGGGCCGGTGGCATCATTGGATCGTACTTTTTCAAAAATAATGAAAATCGCAACGTTAAAGTCAATGGAGGAAGGTACCGTGCGAGGATTATCGACTTTTTTTTTGCAGAAAATGGAAGAATTGGGCTTGATTGACATGTGGTTTCATGAAGACGGTACCACATGTCACGCGGCACGCGATACCATGGACCTATTGAGAGGCGAGTTTAGTGAGCAATTAAACTAACGTTTTGGTCCATTGGCTGCCAAGATCATGCCATTTGACCCCACTAAACCACATACTCTTTGTGGGGCTACGTGAAGTATCTCGCTTACAGAGGTAAGCCAGCCACAATTGCAGCCCTGGCAGACAACATTACAGCTGCAATTAGTGAGATACAGGCCGAAATGATGGAAAAAGTATGCTAAAATTGGAGCTTACGGATGAAACACCCCAGGCGTAGCCGCAGGCAACATTTAAATGAAATAATCTTTAAAAAATAAATGAAAAGAATGGGTGTATCGCCTCAAATAAATATTTTATTTATTGTTGCAAATCTTCTGATTTTTGTTAATTTTCAAAAACCAAACGCTTACGAAATCACTCATTATATATCTTTGCTAAATGACCACCGATTGTAGCGCAGTCCGCTCATTTTCACAGCTAAAATTAATAAAAATAAGCTACGAACGACATACTAATTTATCAATCACGTCAGTGGAAAGTGATATCCTTCAAAATTATACTTTGAGGATATAATAGAAATGTTTTTTACTTTAGCTATGAAAACGTTGAAGCAACGCCGCGAAGCAAAGCCCTGATTAATCAACTCAAAAGTAACATATTTTTTAAAAACAAAAGGAGATCTGAACCATTAAATAATTTCAAGTTATAATTTGAAAATGTCTTTAAATGTAATAGCTGACGGTTACTTCTGAAAATGGCGGAAACTTGGCAAAAAAGCTGTAAATGCTTTACCAAACGTTAAGTAATCCACAAATTGCGTGATCCTCGTTTCGCGATAAGCACAACATTTTGTACGATATGACTGTTTTTATATTACATAATAGAATAATAGATATTTTATTGCAAAATAAAAATAATTTTGTAACATTTGAAAACATATTAAATTTTCAAAAGTTGTTATGTAAATAAATACTTACATATTACAAACGACTTTGCAGGATAAATTTAACCTTCGTTTTCTCTACACAAAATCACTCAAACGAAAACTTCGTCTTAAGTTTGATAATAACGTAACACCGAAAATTTAAATTTTTTTTTAAAAATATTTTTTAGCAACTTAATTTTTACACAAAAAATGCACAAAATTATTTTGTGCTTACATAACTCATTCACTGACACAATCAGCCACATTCACAGGAAATAACAATGAAACAAAAACAAAGCGCACAAAGTTTTTCAATTTTATTATTTTCACGCTCCTGCCAAAATTGTTGGCACGTTTTATTCCCAGCAACCTTAGCTGACAACTGCTGCATTAACAACTTGCACAAATTGCACCAAGTGATGCAATCGCAGTTAGAGTGCAGTGCTGCTGCTGCTACTGCTGCTATTGCTGCACTCAAATTTACAGTTAAGCCAAAAAGTGTGTGACATCATCTTTATCGTCATCCATAGCAGCTTCCGGTATAGTTAGTTGGAGGCTGATGTTGAATGCTCTAATTTTTTGTTTTTTATTTTTCTTTCGCCTTCATACTAAAGCACTGACTGGTAACCAATTAACCTGTCTCACACTCAACATACATTACACACACTCATACAAATACGGACATATAAAGGTATGTATGTGAAAATATACGCAAATTTCTTATGCTCGTATTTGTGTACAGATAGAAGTGCACATGAAATAAAAATAAGTTGTCTTCATATCTTGTCATATAAGAAGGCGTTGGCTATACCTTTAGCATGAAGGTTTATTTTTAGGCCATGAGTTGACAGCAAAATAGCTACAGAAGGCATTCAAATAGAATTGAGCATAAAAAACAGCATAGAATTTTTAAGGGGCTGTGCCTTGTAGCTAGTGAAATTAATGTCTGAGAGGAACTTCATATATAAACGTAATCTTTAAGAAAGTTGTTTTGGCTTAAACCTTAGCTCTGTGGTGTTCAAATATCAAATAAGAGAAAGTTAAAATATTTAGCTCCAAAAAATATGCAAAGCTTAAGCTGTTTTTTTTCAAATTTAAATTTTAGGCAGTCTTTGGGCCAATTTCAATAAAAGCTAATAGGAGGTTAATTCGAATAAGTCTGAGATTGAAAATATTTTGTGTATCAAAATTCACTTTTTTATAAAGGCTTTCAATTGCTCATTTGGCTACCAAACGACATAAAATTAAAAAAAAATTTAATATCTCTAAAGCGCTTTAAGAAACTATCAATCAATCAATATATGAAAATCTCTGAATAAGTTTGCTGTATAAATTTCTATAGTTAAACACTTAATTGTGGATTGAATTTCTTTTGCATTGACATAATTTTGTTAATTTTATAATATTTGACACAAATGCAAAATGTGCGAAGTTTGCGTTTGGTCTTGGGGGTAAAAATAAATAATAAATCAATAATTTTAGTAATCGGATGATTTTTTGATGACTGTTCTTATGCTTCTAATACAACTAATGTTTTTTGGTTATAAGTTTTTTGCTGAACAGTCAATTGGTTTTGATGTTTTTTAGAAACTGTTTTAAAATTTTTTCGTAATATTTAAGGTTAGTTGTCACAATACAAAAATTTTAATGAAGCCGCTAAGCATGCCTGAGATTATTATATGTGTGCAGTTAAGTTTACTGGAGATTAACTGATCTGAAACTATTTTGCTTATATTGGAACTGCACGGTATTTGTTGTATAATGAGTTTTTTTCATGGTATGTAAATATAAGAAGGTACAATGTATAATAAAATAAGTGCCTTGGTTATTATCCAGTGAAGGTCTAAGCGTATTTTTAAAGAATGTTTTGGCTTTGCCACAACGGCAAATGTCTTCAAAATACTTTATCAAATATATTGTATTAGATTGAAAAGGTGGTCAAAAGCAACGGTGCATCTAGTAGAGAAATCACGAAGTTAAAGGGTATCTAAAGCTATGAAAATATCTATTCATTAGACAAATACTCTTCGATTGTAGCTTCCTTCACTTCTTGTGTTAGAATAAAAGCATTGAGCTTTTCTACAAAAATTATAATATTCAAGTCTTTAAAGTTACTTGGAGTATTGTTCCTTCAGTGGCTGTAAACGTTTTTTTAGTGAACTACAGTTCACCCATTAAAAAAAAAAAATTTTTCCGCGAGGTTTAATCTATCTCTGTACTAAACTTCATCAAAATCGGTTCATTAGCTCAGCAGTGAAACGTATTTTCATGTTAGTGGAGTGGTATTGCCCACTAAAGTACAAAACAATTTGCTCAGGAATTAACCATTCAAACAAAGTTCTTCAAAATCGGTATCGCTGCCTCGGCTGAGACAAATATCAAGATAAGCCAAGACAGCCGAATCCGAACCGCTCAAAATTTTTTGCACGGAAGATCAATATATGCAGTTTTTTGAAAGAACAAATCGTGGTATCGTGCAAAGGCAGTACAGGGCAAAGAAAGCGTCAGCTTAAATGTTCAATCATTTTGTTGAGAAAACAACAACATTTTCAATAAGTGGTTACGCCCCTTAAGTTTGGCTTTTCTGAATGACATTGTTATGTATGACTAGTGGATTTAAAGACAAAAGTTTTCAGATACAAACATACTTTTTGTTTTCATCTTAGTATTTTAATAAAACTAAGAGGGTTGTATGTAAAAAGGACCCTCGAGCAGCGCAGTAGTGACCTAGTGCCAGAAAAAGTGCACTTAAAACAAAAAAAAATAAAAAAAAAAAATATATATATATAAAAACAAACAAAAGTGAAACGCAAAAACTTATGAATGGCAACAACAAAAGGAATGAAACAAAACAGCAAAATAAGTGAAGGCGCTCAGAAACTGAGTGCAGCCAAACAAAAAAATAAAATTCGACTTCAATAGGCAACGTTTTTGGAGCACACTTTGTGCTTCGCTCATTCGCTCACTCATTCACTTGGTCGCTCGCTTCGAGGATGATGGCATGCATTGAAATGCTATTGCAATAAAATGTCCTGCAGCTAATGAAACAATAAACGGTTTTCCCTATTTGAAAAATGTAGTAACAATGACGATGCAAAAAGTCTGAAAGTCATGCGACAGAAAAAGCGTGTGGATAACAATATCTTTCATATATTTTGAAGTTTGTCGCATCAAAATGAATATGAGCCAGTAATTATATTAGAAAGCCATGAACTTTTTTTCTCAGCATACAACATTTTTATATGCCACTTGTGTATAATAAATAACAGCTGTCAACTTGAGGACTTAGTTCTTACAACGCTGATTAAATGAGGTAAAAGGTAAGACGATGTATTTACTATCGACATGAAATATGATCTGCAAAAGTAATAATTTCGTTATCAGTTAGAACCTTTTAAAATGACAAGTAACTTTGGAAAGTGACGCGGAATCGATGGGTTTTTTTTCTATATAACTAGCTACAAAACGCTGAAAAAAATGATTAGATTGACCAATTATGCCAGTGGTTTTTGAAATCTCTTAATTATATCTACTTAACATAACTAAGTATTTCTGCCTGCAACTCAATCACGTGAAAGTGACCCATTTTTTAATAAGCTGTCGAACTGGATTTTAAATGTAAAAAAGTTCAATTCAACACAAAAAACTCAGCCCTTATTATTAGGTTCTATACACAATCTATTCAGCATAACAAAAACGCCGGCTCAAGTTCTGACACTTAAAATAATAATATGACAGAGAACCAGCCTGACCTTATTTTATCCACATGTTTCCATTTGATGTCGTAAATGTTAAATGTAAACATCATCAAATCAATATGAAATTATAATGCGCTGAATATATGAAATTTAAGAAATGATTTAAATTTTAAAAACAAATATTTTGATTTCAGTTTGACTCGTTTAGAAGGTTTCAAATTCATAGCCTGTAAGATGGCAAACTCAACCATTTTCATATTAAATAAGGGGCTTGTGTTTTGTATGTGTTAGTTTGAGGCCTCTTTAATTCAGATGCAACCTAGTAGTTGGCTTTTATAAAGTTAAATAAAAAAAACAACATGAAAAACGCACGCTTACCTCATTCGGTTTGTTTAACAAACACAATCCATGTCCAGTACGCAATGCATCAATGTAATCCTTTTTACTGCACTCGGAAAACTTGTATGGCTGCACATTCTCTTGACCTACAATCGATTGAGCCATAATGCAGCCATGCCAATCACGGCAAAAACACTCTTCACCTAAAAAGAAATAAATGAAATATTTTTTGAATAACGATATCAAGTATGTTAATAAATACTTGTACCAGAGTATGTGCAGGAGATATGGTATTTAAGAAGCTAATAATACTCATTTCACGGAAAATTTGAATACTTTAAGGAAATTTTTTAATGCAGCAACTTGCTAAGTACATGTTTTTATGTGAGAGAAGACAAAATTCTTAAGGAAAATATTCGAAAAGGTTTTTTTTTTTTGCTTATAGCAAAAGTTTCTAAGAATTTGCACTAAAATGTGATATTGGAAACGAATATACTTAGTATATTTTCTTCTCTATATCTTTTAGTTGGGTTCTTTGAAAATAAACCGGAATTCATAGAAAAAAGAAAATGTTCTCTCTCATTGACAATTCGTCTATTTACATTGAAATTTATTATTGAGCTTAGTTTCGAAAATCAATTTGCTCGCAACCTCTAAAATAGCTTTAATGACTTCACCTTGTATAAATACACCAAGGATACAAAACGAAGCGATCACAACCCAATTGTTTCAATTGATCTGCGATTCTCAAATTATTCAGATTTGTATTTTTTTCCTTCTAACATTTATTGCATTATTATCATTCATTTTTTTAGTGAATAACTTTTTTTTATCCGTATAAAATCTTTGCTAAAAACTTTGGAACTTTTTTTTTTAGAGAAGAAGAAATCAGATATTTGTTTTGCTCATTTTTGCGTTCTCATTTGATCAAGTTTTTGGGAACAAGATTTAGTTAACTTAAGGTAACAAAATGTACCTTAAGGGACACAGTTAATAATTGTATTTCCAAGCCATCGCTCTCAGTTAATTTAAATAAAACTTTTCAAGAAGCAGCAAAATGATTAGCAAATATCACACAGTGACTAACACAATTTTTTTCAAAAATGATTTGCATTGCTACTCATAATAGAAAACAATAATGATGAAAGTAAAAATAAAGTCATGTTTCAAACATGAAATCCAACTGGCCCAACGCCCACAATTGTTGCCCATTAAAGCTAATCGGTGTAATAAATCAAAAAATTGAAAACTTTTTGCTACTTTTTTTTATTTTATGTAAAAAAGGCCACGATGATGACGCTTTTTGTAGAAGAAAATAAAAAAATATTCCTGTAACTTCGTTGTTCGTTCTTGAAATACAAAAATATATCAAAAATACATGACATAATTCGCGATTAAGATAAAAATTTTAAAACTCATGACTAACCATAAACGATGAAAAATTACACGTTATCTTTTGGCCAAGAATTAGCGTCAACAGAATATTTGTTGATTTTAACATAATTGCAAAAAGTTTTAGAGCCATTTCAAAATATAAGTGATTCGAGCTTTGGCTACTATATCAGCTAACATTTTACTTTGGAAATCGAGCACTCTTTTGCAACGAACTTATTGCAAATTAGTAACAAAGTTTTCTTTTTTTTTAAATTTTTTAAAAATGTTCGCAATGTGTTCAGTTCTCCAGTAAAAAAAGTGAAAGAAGAACCATTTCATGGTTCAAAAGATGCAGGTAACCAGAAATGTACAAAGGAGGCGGCCGCCCCGGTTAAAAAAATAGTTTATCGCCACCTAGATTGAGATTTGAGATAGCATGACGTTAAGCCAATGGCTTAATGCTTATTCAAACAGGCGACAAATTGACAAGTATATAGATAAGAAAATATGGAACATTATATGCAGATTGAAATATGTAATCGCACATTGTACACCTCATGGTCATGTCCCTAACAGCTCAAGTGTAAAGAGCGGCTGTCAAAAATAACAATGCAATGCATGGAACGGTCGGGGGTTGTAGTCCGAGAACAATTGCCCCCCCCCCCCGTGAAAATTGTCCGACAAGGTTACTACTTAATTTTAAATATTTTTTACGATGGACTGTGCTAAAATTGGCTCTTAGGTTATAAATTTTTTGATTTTATAAAGTTGGCATAGTCGTTGTGTCGGACACGCTAAGCGACCTAAGATTTTTGTGCGACAAAATATTTAACGCTAATTATGTATAAAAAACTCATGATTAAAATAAAATATATCATATAGATCATAAAATTATTTATTTCGTAAATTTTATGACTTTGTGGTGGCTTGAAAGAGAAAGGCCCCACCATCATCATACTACGTTCAAAATTTGTCCGACTCGACGTGAATATCACATACAAAAAGTTTCAGCAGTAATGTCATATATAATTTTTTTACTCCTGGGCCCAAGGACTATAATGTTTAATGTAATAAATAATCAGTCGCTAAAACCAATTTTTTTATTTCACATTTAGTTACAAAACCTAATGGAGACCTTGCACCTTGTATTTTACTATTTTCAATTCTTATGTGTTGATTTCATATTAAGAGGACTATTTTGCCACCATCCAAGCTTTTGCGCCCAGGGTGCTACCCCTTCGTCCACCAGCACCGTCCAAACTATGCTACGGCTTAAACTTTTTGAGAAATATTTTGTTTCACTGCTTACAGAGCCCATTGCGTGGAAGAATCCCAATAAGATTTTCTTTAACCAAATCAAAATTGTCTGCACAAACAATTTGTTATAGTTAATCAATTTTATAGCAAAACTTTTTATTGCTTTTGTTCGCAAAAGATCTTTTTAAGGCACTGATTGTTACACTTACGTCCATCATCGTGTCCCATGCCAATATTATGTCCAATCATATGCGCCATTGTACCAGCCAATAGATGCGGTTCATAGACATTGATGTCGACACTTATGCCAACGGCACGCGGCGTACAAACGGTTTCGGGCACAGCCATACCAGCTTCGCCACCAGCAAATGTTTCACCACTGGAAAGAAAAATAAAACAAAAGTAAATTAAAATATTTATTTAATAAATAAATAAATGAATAAACATAGAAAGATGTTCACTCCACCAAAAAACTTTTACTTGATTTTTCTGTGATTGAAAGATTTGACTAATTTTAAGGAATATTTTGAAAAATTGCTTTTTAATTATTATTTGCAATAAATATTGCCTTAATTGCTGATAATAATTATTTTTAAATAAATATTTTTACGTTGATTCATAACTATTATGCATAAGAAATTGTTTAGAAAAACTATCTTTTTACATTCTTTTGAAAATATATTCAAAGAGTTTTTACGACATCGCCAGAGGTGCTCTCCGGGTCCCAGTAGTGCCAAATTTCGGTGTATTTCCGAAAATGGACAAAAATTAGCAACTTTTGGGACTTAGAACCACCTCTGGTATTAGCCAAAATTCAGTTTCGACCTATTTTCATGGATTGGTTAAAAAAATTTTCCAAAATTAACCGAAATCTGGCAATTTTTGTCACTCGAAACTACTTCTGGTGAATGCCGTAAGCATCTCAGACGAACGGGTGTGGAACATTTTGCGAAATCATTTAGATATGAATAAATTATCCGCAAGATGGGTGCCGCGTTTGCTCACTCTCGACCATAAACGCGATATTGTGACTGATTCAAAGGCGTGTTTGACGATGTTGAACAAAAATTATTAGGATTTTTTCCGTCGATTAGTAACCGTGGAGGAAAAATGGATCCATAACTGCACACCTGAGACAAAGGAACAGTCGAAACAGTGAACTTCACCGACCTGAAAAGTTATAGCGACAGTATTTTGGGATGAACGCGGTATAATCCACATCGATTACTTTCCACCGAAAAGAACAATCCATGGCGAATACTATGAAGTTGAATATAACCGTTTCAACTACACTTTGAAAGAGAAACATCCCTATTTGGCGAGGGAAGAAAAGCTCTTCCATCAAGACAATGCGCGCTTTCACACATGCCCAGCTCCCATGGCAAAACGTATTTATAGGATGGGATCAAAAAATTGGAGGAACTTTGAACGAAGTGTATTGAGCTAAAAGGTGATTATTATAAAAATCATTCCTTGTTTTGTTTTTCACGGAATAATCAAACGGCCCTCGTCGTTATCGAATTGGCAAATAAAGAACGAAAGAAATAACATCTTTTATAGATTTTAAATAATTCAGGAAAACTTAAGCGACCAATTATCTTAGCATATCACTGAAACCAAACGCAATTGTTAGCCATGTTAAAATGCTGAGTTATATTGACATAACTTCTTTTTTAAATTAAATTTAACACCAACATTTTTTATAATCTTGTGAACTTATTATCTCTTCCTTCGCCTTATTTTTTTAAATGTGCCAATTTGTTTTGTTTCATTTCTTCTGTTTTTTTTTCATTGTTTAGGACTCGTTTCGCTTTTTTTTTTGGTTTTATACAACTTCCTTGCAAATTTATGCAAACATCTACAAAATTTACATTTCATTAGTTTTTATGTGGCAAGTCTTGAAAATATGAACTTTGGCAAAGAGAATTTCACCAAAGTCGCCGTTGTTTCCGACATAAAGAGGTGCATACGTACAGAACAAATAGCATATCCGGTTTGTTGAGCAAAAGTAGCAGAGCTACAAAGCAGTTACGCATTTGCCTACTCTGCAAATTTTATGGCATAAATGTTGTTTCATTTTCATGTGCACCCTACAAATTTCAAGAAAGAGTAGATTAAATCTGCAACATTTTAAGCTTAATTTAAACTTAGATCTTTTAGAATAAATATTCATAAAATGGTAAAAACTTATAAAGTTTGGTCGTTAAAAAATCAAACGTTCAGTTCGCAGCTACTTGATAAATTTTTGAATTCCTAACAAGCCCCGCGCCTTGATATTGGTCGGTCAGTCCCGGAATAAACAAATCGGCATTAAACAAAATGCCAAAAAATTTTAGTTTAATATTTGCACATGTTTTGATGACAATGCTCTTAAAAAAACTGTTCAAAGATGCATGAAATTTTCTTGGGCGACTTTTCATTTTGGTCATACTAAACTCAAAACTTTGTGTAATTAGGTTAACAGCTATGTAGGGTACTTAGCGCTCAGACTTGGCCCAACTAAAATTTTGTTTGCTTTTTTTCGTTCTACGTATTTTCTTTTTCTTTGACTTCTTGTTTTATTTGAGTTCTTTTTTTCGTTTCCTGCTTTCTTAACTATTGGAATTTTCATTCGAAAAAAAATATTTCATGCTTCGAAAAACATAGGAACATTAGTATTTCATAGTATGTAGGGTTTTCCACAATGTGTGCTTTTGAGTGTGTGGGAAAAGGAATAAGATACATAAAAAAATATGGTAGCAAAAAAACTGCTGCCAATTACGTAACGTAATAAAAATATTATACACTACAACACGTACTAACAGTACACACACACACACACATGCATCACTTAGTCAAAAAACTTGTGTACATGTGTTGGTATTTTCGGGCATCAACAACGTGACATAAAGCGCGTGAATGGACTCCCTCGACACTTCTTAAAGCCATTAGCCAAATGTTTTACAAAGCGGCAAAGCAAATTTGATAAGAAGCACAGTAGCAAAAACAAAAAAAGCATAAATACACTTAAAAAAAGTAAAACGTGGTAGAAAAAAAAAAACAACACCATAGAACCCATTTTATAAGCCTTTGGCTTTGATCCTTTTTTTTTCTTCATTTTTTACTACTCACAAAACTGACTGTTTGAGTCAGTTCGTGCTTTACTCGTTGGCATTACTTTTTTTTTGTTTTGGCCATTTAATATTGTGCTATTTCTTGCTGTTGTTGTTTTTCACTTCACTTTTACATCATTCTCAGCCATAAACGTAAATATTTCATGTGTTACAAATTTGTCCAGAAGGATTGCGGCTCAAAGACTAATGCCAAGTTAGATATACATACATACAAACGTACACATATATGAGCCTATTTCAAACACATAAATATAGCGACCTACAGCATTTACTTATATACATATTCACTAGGGAGTTTAATTCCAAGATCACGCAAAACAGAATGCCGTTATCCCACGGAATTGCCATCAAGATCAATTCCGTAATTTTGGTTTTGTGATCACGAGCTTATCTTTTATTATAAATAAAAACAAATAACAGAAAAATGCAATTTAATCTCAACAATTTAAGCCCGTTGTTACAGTTTCACAATTACTGAATCTTCATGAATCAATTTTCAATTAAGCTTTCACAACAATAATTTCAAGGAAATTGAGGAAATTGTTTATATTAATTTTTTTTGTATAATTGAATAATGTTTCAAATTCTGAAAAAATTTATATATATACTGAAGCTCAGATTTGAAGTCTAGAGTCTGAAACTAGGGCTTGGGATTAATCTCCCTAGCACTCAAATGCATGTGCATACCCTCAGTGCGAAATGAGGTCTTTCTAGTAAAAGTATTAACTACTAATTTGGTATTTAGTAAATTTATTTCGATTCTGGCTGGGAAATGTCACTTTATAACATATACATAAAAATTATTTGCAATATTTATAAAATTAAGCCTATATAGTGCTTGACCCCTAACGGCACCATCCGCTAAAAAAGCTTAAAAATCTTAAAAATTATGTTTCACTAACGTACCCGACAGACGTTGTTCTGCCCTCCTTGTACCCATCCCCATCCTAGAAAACATTATGATCAATAAACAATCGAATGTCAGAGCGAGTTATGGTGTGCATGCTCCACACAAAACACTAAATCGTTTTTTCGCGATTTTCCAATTTTATTTTAAAATTTTCTAAAAACTAAATAACGAATAAAAAAAAAGCAAGCAAGTCTGTCATGCCGTTCGTTGTCAAGTTATATTTCCTATTGGGGAAACACATGTAGCCAACTCAGTCGACAAAAGTTTCGTACACTAAACTTATGTACATATATGCACATAAATACATACATTCTTACACATTTGTTGATGTGTATAAGCTTGTAAGGAACTACATATATACATACATGTGTTCATTCGTCGCCGCCGTAGTCCTGTAGCTTTGAGGCTGCTGTCCTAATTGAAAAATGAAAGTGGCACCACTTTAAATTTCTTAAATACAAGTAAAAGTTAGAATATAGGGACAAAATGGGGTGCATTTGTGTTGTAAGTGGTAGCCATTACGTGGTCCGGGTCGTTTATAAATTTTTAATGAAATTTAATTTACGAAATTGTAATTTAAACGGATTTACGTATTTAAATCTCTTTGGCATTGGTCGTTCGTTTTTGTTTATTTCTATAAATTTAAATGAAAAAATTATGTGATATCTACAGCAATACATAAACTTTGATTGATTTTACAAATTATGTTAAAGATGTAAACAATTTACGTTGGGTTTCGAGACACTGTTAGTTATACCAACTAAAGAGTTATCCAATTCGAGCTTCGGAAAGTGCGGTAAAAGAAAACGAATTCAAAATTTCGAACTCGATATTACTCTTGTAGTACTTAATCATTCAGAGTTGATTTTCAGCATCTTTTTTGTACAATTTGTTCTAGAACTCGATTACAGCTTGACAAATGTTAGTTTTTTTGTTGCTAGAAGATAGAGAAACTGTTTGCGAAAATTCGATATTCTACGTAGTTTAACAAGAAAAAGTCCAAATTATCTCAAAATTGTGTTTCTGGCTGGTTAAATTGCTATTTAAGAAGATGAAAATCTTCAGATATTGTCCCAAAAGGCCAGTGATGAAGATGACATTTTGCTCAGCCTTGAAGCTCTATCGTCACTCTAAAAAAAAATAGTATAGCACGCAGTTACTTTCTGCGGATACGATAACACCCATAAAAATAGATTAGGTTAGGTTGGGTTAGAGTAGCGGCTTAGATTGTACAGCTCTAACGAGCACACACTTACGATTCATGAGAACACGTTGCGGGTGAAACAAAAGTATTTAAAAAATTTAAAAAATTTAAAAAAAAGTTCTGATTGTCGCACATTGAAACTTACACAACTGGCTGCATTCTTATTATCTCCCAGAAGTTTTGCAAAATGAAAAATAATAGAACGCATTGTAATGAGCTATTCAAATGTGTTTTATATGGGTGTGATATTATCGTGACGATTTTTCTAAATATATGTTATATAATAATTTTCAATTTCTTTCAGAAAACGAAATACTTAAACGGTTTCCAAATTGACAAGTTGAAGTAATTGAAAGTGCTGCCAACTGACAAGGAAGAAAAGGGAAAGTTCAGATAAAAAGTAAACTAGTATTTTACCAATGTGTGTGTGTGTCACTGATGATTCCGTTTAGCAACGGATGAAACTAGTTTGTCTAGCTTTAGGCCCCTTATCTTGAATTTATGTTTGTTTAGCGTAATATTTTTAGTGTAGAATTATTTTATGTTCCGATACTACAAAAGTAATACTTTTACTAAAAAGATTAGGTAAAATTAAACTTATTTCAATTTTATTAAGTTTTAAATTTTGAACATGAAAAAGAATACCGACGCCATTACAGTTAGTTTTATTTATTTTTTTTTGAAAACAGGAGAACAAATAATTGCTATATGAAAATCTTTTCTGCATAGTATGAAAGAACGGGTGTGAAAGATAATTAATGCTTGGTCGAAAATCTAATAGTTTATCTTTTTTGTCCTCTCAAGATATTTAAATTTTTCAACATTCCACGATTTTTTCCATGACTTGCTACTTTTAGCGCATCATCTGGTGTGCTCAGTAAATGCATATGTCAATGTAACATTTTAGCTTTAATCAATTTTTGAACATTTTTCATCTAATTCAACGTTTTCCGACTTTATTAACATTTTTCAAAACTTTCAATAAATTCTGACATAAATTAACAATAATAAAATTCTCTTCACAATCAACTTTATTTTTCCTTTACAAATCTACAATATACATCTATCTATAAAATAGCAGTACACAAAGCAGAATGTATAGGATTTTTTACTTTTCAATTTTATAA
The DNA here is from genome assembly GCA_963680825.1 of Meiosimyza decipiens. Taxonomy (NCBI): domain Eukaryota; kingdom Metazoa; phylum Arthropoda; class Insecta; order Diptera; family Lauxaniidae; genus Meiosimyza; species Meiosimyza decipiens. The sequence goes on from OY804258.1 coordinate 122,614,087, forward strand.
TTTCGTAGAACTAAATATAAAATATAGCTAGAGCCTTATGTCAATGAAAAAGCATAAACGCAATTGCTCGTAAAATATTCAAGACGAAAATTAATCTGTCAATATTAATGTGTAATATTTTGCTAATCAAAATGTCCCTCTAGGGACATGCACAATTTAATCAATTTAATGGGAAAACATATTATATGTACAAAATTTTGACCTAAGGACTATGGAATTATAAAAGAATTTTCAAAACATTTTATTTATTACTTACAATTTGTAGATATTTATTCCTCAGAAATATGTTGTGTTAGTAGTTTTTACAGTTCAAAGAAAAGGGTATGAATAAAAAGTTACGTAAATTGTGTTTACCTTTTGGATAAACAAATTAGCAAAGTGTTTTGCTTAAAAAAAGAAGCCATTCGACAGACGAAGAAAAAAAGAAGGAAAGAAATCATTCAACAACTAAACACCTAATACAAAAAAGCTACATACATATTTTAATTCATTGTGATTCACCTGCGTTACGTTCGTGGTACAATAAATAATAAAAGACCCTGATAAATGGTGAAACCCGCTCAGGTGTGCACAAGTCGATCTATCAGAAAATTACAACTAATCAAATGGCCTGACAATTTACACTTGTAAAACAATTTCGCAGCACATTTTTCAAATGACAGTTAGGTGTATTACTCGTATTACACAAACAACACATGCACACTCTTGTCGCCATCACAAAATTATTTGACTTACATATGCGCATATATAAATAAACAAGTGCAGGATATTCGATGGAACGCAAATTCTAAAAAAAACCATTCATTGACTAATGACACTGCACAAAAGATTTGGTTAAAACCTGATTCTGCACAGTTTTTCCACAGCGCAGATGAATATACAGCCAGGCTGTTTGCTGCCTTAAAACGTTCTTTCCAGTGTATCATCCTTTTTATTTTTTAGTAAATACAATTTCACTTCTACACACTAACACTTACTTAAACATAAACGCACACACAACTAAATAAACTGTGCTACTTGAAATGTCATTAATTAACCAAAAACTCAGTTCGCCTTCGTATAAAGTTCTTTAGTCAGTCGGTGGCGTCATATATCATTGATGGTTGCCTCAAACATGAAATCCCAAAACGATCATTCTTCTTTAGGAAGGTTGTTTGGGGAATGATGTCAAGAGGAATGGGGGTTAGATGAGAGTGAAAAAAAAAAGTAAACATCTTGCGTAGGCAAAGTTAATAGTGTAGGAAACAGCATGTAAAATTTACACAGGAAGCTTTAACAGAAGAAGGTCAACTTGTCACATAGTCTGACGTCAGGAGAATTGGACTGTAAGCAACACATTCAACCAACCCACAGCACAAAAGGACACAGGAAATGAGTAAAAAAAGGAATACGAATTTAATTTCAAAGTTAATATTCTCGTATGAACGCACTCAGCTCATTTCATGTACATGACATAATGGAGGCGTGTGTCGAAGATGATAAAGGTAGCATAGTTATTTTGGACTTCATAAATAAAGTAGATTTGGAATCTACATACATATATATATATTAGGTATATGCACTAAGTGTATTTGTTTCGCATAAATGGATTGTATTTAAAGGAACTGTGCATTAAGAAAGATTTTACAATTTTTATGATTTTTAGTGGTTATAATTGCAATTGCATAGTGCCTGATTTGACATGTCCATAATATAGAAAACTGGTGAAAATTATGGGTAAGCTTTTGCTAGAATTTTAAACAAATCGCATGGAAAGAATTGAGTTTAATTCAAACGTTTCTGGCAATGTGTTAATCATTTCTGGTACTTGTGCTAACTTTGTTTGAATTTACTTTAGTCGGTGACTTCCATAGGCGTATATTCAATTTATTTGCACTTTCGATAATTGATTTAAATAAAAATCGGATCTTGACGGCATCTGGTAGGCAATTCGACTTTATAGGCGACCAAATTTTCAGAATTCGGCATTTGTTAATTGTGTGGCGAAGTGCTATTGATTAGTCAGATTTCACAGCATCACATGAGTTTGACTCATAGCTTCTGAGCTTTGCTATCGTTGACAGAAACAAGGACTCTCACAAAGGCTTTGCTAATTCCAGCCTGGATGTCTTTATTGGTATCGCCATCAATTGTATTTACGCTATACAAGTAAGTAAAGTTATACCTTTCCTTTATGTTGGATTCGCCTGTCATCAAGCTATTGCTGATGCTAGATCCTGTTTAATATTTTTAATGAAGAAGCATCTGGTGTACCAAAATTGATTGTTCGTGATATCAAATCATGTATAGGCAGAAGGATATACAGACGGGAAGGCATATAACCAGACATAACATGATCAACACTAAAGGTAATGCAGACCATAATGTAAATAGAGTGGTGCTCCAGTATCTATAACGCATGCCGATTTAATGAACTTCCAATGCAACGAACCCATTTTTCATATACATTGGTGGCTAAGTATATTACGAACGTTTGAAATTTTAGTTATTCTATTTAACGAAAATTTTTTATTTTCAATCTCGTAATAGTCCGGGAGGAAGCGTTGCAATTTTGGAAGTAAATTCTTCCCATTGATCAGAACTTATTTTTCTATTTGCGGCTTACTTTCCGAGCTAGTGCAAAACTTTTTAGTCGGCCTCTCACAACTAGGCCCACCACGATTCTGGTGACTGACGATTATTCTGAATTTTAGCTACACTTAAACTATAATTTGAGAATAAAAAATTAAGTGGGCGGAAAGCGCTTCGAAAAATACTGCGTTACCTCCGGACTAAAACTACACATTGCTCGAAAATTCACTTTAGTTGTTAACAGTAGCTTTTTGAAATTGCGTTTGTTTGAGTTTTGCGTTTGGAATGTGCAGTTTCGTGGAAAATGGTTAACAAGTGAAAAAAATTAAATTTTCGATATACCGAATGACCTTGGACATTAAAGCTTTCGTTATACTGCAGCGCTACTGTTCACCTTTTTATAACTATCACGCCTATTTCTATGTATATCAAACGAATGAAAAAAGTGAATATACCCTGTGTGTAGCGTATAAAAATATTTAGGATTTTTTCCACATTTTCTATATAACACCAAACAAAAATTGAAAAATTTAGTTTCTACGTGACCAGCAGCGTGACGATAAAAAAAAGTGTAGAATAATTTTATGCCCATTTTGATGCATTGTTGATGGAGCGCTTTTACTGCTGCTGATGATGCTCCACCTCTTCTCCGTCACTCTGCTTGCAGCTACCGTGTACGTTGACAACATCAACCTTCTCAGTGGCGGTTGTTAGGCGTATGTCAACATTGCGCTGCTGCTGCTACTGCCAACAAAAAATAGACGGCAACAACAAAAAATATAAATAAAATCCGCATTTGTTATTTTGCCTTCGCTTGTGTTTGTTTTATTTTCTGCAAAATTTTTCGTTACTCCTCATCTTAAATGTAAATATTTATGCAACAATTGAAATGTTGCGCATATAAATCATGCTGTTGCCGCCGCCATTAATGTTGCCGCAAATAACTTGGCAACAATAAATTATGGCTTCGTTGTAAATTTATTTGCTGTTGTTTTTTTTAGCCTTCTTTTTTTTTTTGCTGTCAACGTATTTGCTAACGTTGGCAAAAAGAAGCTGTTACGTTTAAGGTAACGCGACAGTTGGATTTGGTTTACATTTTCCACAGACGGTAATGTTACGTCATATGCCTTACTCCAGTTGGACTCGTTGAAATATTTGAGAAGTGTCACAGCAGCTTTTCTAAGTCAACGTTTTACAAAGTATTGAAGTTAAGTGTCAGTCAGATAAAAATGCGATTTATTAGAATCGTTTTGATTTGTTTTCCGATATTGACATTTAGCATACAAACTTACATATCTACACATCTTTGGATGATTTCGACGTTTTGACATTTTTCTTAAAAAGAAAATATCAGTTAACAGTAAGTAGGTACATTTAAAATTTATTCTGAAGAAAATTAAAAAGTGATTGAGAGTATGTCTTACACACGACAATTTCAATTTTTTTTCCAAATATAATCAATCAACATTATTTAAATATTGTATATACACTGTTGTACAAAAGTTTAAGATCACAAGAGATAACGAAATGTTTTAGTGAACCGGGAAAAAATTTTTTAGAAAAATTATTTATTCTGGCAATGTGGAAACCACAGGTTTTAACTGAGCATTTTTCAAATGTGACTTATCAATATATAGTTGCGTTTTTTTATTATTTAGTTAATGTATTTGCTTTATTGTTAGTATTGCAACCTTTTCAGAAATAATTACAATTTGCAATAAACGTGCAAATCAGCAAAAAAATGCAAGTTATCGTAGAATACAGTTCTCGGTACAATTGTGCGATATAGAAATCAAAGAGCTTTGAACCTGAGCCTTGGGTTGAAAAATCGAGAATTTAAAGTAGTAGAAAAAAACTTAAAATGTGTGCTACGTTCCGACGAATCGAAGTTTGAACTTCGTGGCATAAAAAGGTTTTACTTAGTCGAACGCAACGCTGGAGCAAAAATGCTGTCAAATTGTGTAGTATCCTCGGAGAGATATGGTGTTGACTCCGTTGTGGTCTTGGAGTGTTTCTTTGAAAATGAGATAGGGAAACTTGGTGCGTATCGTGGGTAGAATGAAAAAGAAGAACGCAAACATGAGCTGGCCAGTACAGTCATACGATCAAAGCCCTATTAAATTTTTATGGGAAGATCTACATAGACGAGTTTAAAACGACGATCCTTCTTCAAAAGAAATGACATGGATCACATTACTGCATTGCCGCTGCCGATTTCAGAAATGCTAGTTAAAAAAGCGTTTAGTGTGGGGACTTGAAAGAGTAATAAATAAATAGCTTGTAATAAAATAAATTACTTAATTTTATCTTAAATATCCTTGGGCATGCTTCAATACACTAATTCCAACGATGCTCCAATTTATAGATTTGAGTACTGAAGTCGTTTTCCAGAAGATCTGCAAAATACTCTTCTTTAGCGGCTACTACATCTATGTTTGATGAATATCGTTTTCCACGAAAGAATTTTTCGTGACGTGAGAGGAGCCAAAAGTCAGAGGGAGCTAAATCTGAAAAATTAGGTGGATGTTGCGAAAATTCACTGAATTAGCCTTATATTTATTTTAAGCGAATGTGGCAGCCATTGTGCACACTGCTTTTTGAAACCTATGACTTTATTTTAAATATTGCTCACAGTGTTTATTGAAATGCTTAGTGCTTCTACTACATCTCTCTCGGCGAATCGAAGAACTTTTAACACCATAATTCTGTATTTTTTTTTTGGTGTTGATGTAGTTTTTGGAAGTATTCCATGTGGATCATCTTCAAGACTTGTACGAACACTTTTATACAAACCAGCTCACTCAAAAGCCAGTGTTTTGAAGGAACGAGTTCACCTAGCACATTTACCATTGCGATATGAATCTCCATTGCTCTTCAACCTTTTTCATAAGCATTTTTACTACGGCACGATGTTTAATTTTTTCCAATGTTTAAAAAAGTACTGATAGCTCGTGAACAAAGAATGAATTGATAGATCAAAATGAAATATTAATTATGTTCTTATGAAATATGAAAATGGTATCTAGGTTTTAATTCTGCTATATAGTAATGAATAGATTGCGTTCCGCGAACTTATTGAACAACCTTGTTATATGCTCAAAGTAATAGAATAAAAATTTCAATAATTGTGTGCACCAACAAATATGTTCGAATGAGTGGGCATCACTCATTGGCTCAATATTAATGAATGCTTGCTTAAATTCATTGCTTATTTACATACAATATCACACGTACTATGCATGCGTGGATATTTTTAAAGAAAGCCTGAGTCACGCAATAGCGTGCATGTGTATAGGGCAAAATTCACGCATGTTTTATTGATGGATCTGTTGACATGAAAGAAATTTTTGTGTTTTTCTCCAAGAAAACACCCAAATTGAAAGACCTCCTACTGTTTTTTTTGTTTCTGTAGTAAGTTTCTTTTTTTTCCAATCCTAAATTCAATCAATTTTTTTTTTGATTTGGTTTTTACCATTTTTTTTTATATATGGATCTAGTACTTACGTTAGCAGCTGCGTTGTATCTCGTTCAATTTGAAAAAGATTACGCGATGTATAATCATTGAAATTTGATATGGCTTTGCTGATGTCTTTGCTACCATCGATGACGGCTTGATTTTTGCCCCAGGTCTCAATGTAGACAACCGAAACGCGAGTGTTTAAGGTGCGAAAATACTAAAAGAAAGAGAGAGAGAGAAATGAATTAAAAATAAGTTACTGGCTGTAATTTAATTTTTATTTTAAGTGTCGCTAAGTGAATTCATTTCGTTTTAGTTAAAATTTTTCATAAAAAGCAAAATTTCACAAGCGTTCCATGTTTTCTGATAAGGCTGAAAATAGGGCTACTTAGTATCCAATGGTATTTCTCACATCAACTATTAATTCATTAGGACATATATCTATAGACTGAGGTGGATTTACTTTATTAAACGTAATATGTGAACAATCCCTTCGTGTAACCTAAGAATTAAGTTATTTTTACAAATTTGAATCATAGTGGTGACGATCCCTAGAAAAGGAAATTCGTGAATGAAGGCAGTCGCTACAACTCTTTCACGTTCGAAGGGTTTTCTGGAGGCCGAAGTTATGCTTCGTGAGGAGATAAAAGACGCAAAAAGCAGAAGACTTTTTTTTTAATCATGTAAATATATTATTAAATTTAATTTTTTTTTTTTCGTTTTTAAAGGGTCAAATAACATAGGAGTTATTTTTATAAAGATTTAATTAATAAAAATAATTTGCTTTATAATGCCGCATCCTTTATTAAAAACACATACGGACAACGCTTTTATACCTTTCAATTATATTCCTACGCACGCATTCATCACCATTGTGACATTTGGTTTCTTAAAAGGAATTTCTATTACAAAATAGAAGCTACTAAGAATCATTTAGAAACAATGCACCGGAAGCTTACTAACAAACACACTCACACACTCACACACACACACACACACACACACACACACACACACACACACACACATACGCACTCACGCAAACACAACAATCTAAACAAAAACAATACAAAACTAAAAAAAATAAAAGCCATACACATCATTATTGCTGAGGTTTCCTCACATTACTTCCCGTACTTCCTGTCGTTCACTTAACATTAATGGCTAATAATACTAATAGACTTGGCCAGCCGATGCACTTCAATTTCAATTAAATCATCATACATGTTCTGCTACTCGTGTCCGCTCGTGTTGGTGAAAATGTCCATGTGTGTGCTTATTTATGTTTCATATTTTAGAGTAGCCCTTTGTAAGTGATAGGAATTAAATAATTTTTATACTTATTATGCTTTAATAACACTCATTCAATGGTCATTGAAAACAGAATTTATTTGAGTTGTCAGTAAACTTTCAAAGTTGGTAATTAAACAAATTCTTTGGAAACTGCCTTTGATAAAAACTATTCTCAAGATAGATGCAGCACCTCAGGTAAATCTTATAGTAATTAATAAAAACATGATTTTGCAGCATGTAGTCAATTGTAAACAGGGAAATAGAGAACTACAATACATATTCCATGTACTCGTATATTTAGCGATATTCGATAGTATCGAAGATAAAGCGTTGAAAAATTATGAAATTTACTTTAGATGCCCCGATTTGCATCGATCTTATTTGCTCCGTTTCGATTTGCGTCGCTACATACGATTGGATTTCTTCAATGAAAATCACATGTGAATCCCACTCAAATTTATCAATTTGTGTGTAAAAAAGTGAATGTCGATTTTATTCTGTTAGGTAAGTTATTCCAAGCATAGTTGCGTGTTGGGAAGTAAGAATTTAGTTCTCAATAAGAAAAGCATCTTTAAGTCGCACGGACTGGTTTTGCCGTATTTGTCAAGACGAAACGTCATGAACAAAAATGTCATTGTGTCGCCATTTTGATATTTTGGTGGACGGTTTTTGAGCAGCGAACGCTTCGAATTGTTCAACTGTTGCTGGCAGCATTATGTTTTAAGCAATCAGGCTTTAAAAGCTCATAGAGGACCACATCCTTCTGGTACGTTTTCAATTTATCACTTATACGCGTTAGACACTTTTTGATAACACAACAGAAGGCTATACTATATATAGTATGTGAAATCTTTATACCACACCTTGCATTGGTGCACCATCTGTTTTCTTAAATCAGCATTTCCTATTTGCAAGCCAATATTTTTTCAACATATGGCAGGGGTGCCGAAAGACCTGTTGCGTATGCCTAGAACTCCACACGCGTGAGAGTTCTCCATATGGAACTAAACACGGGAAATTTCAATTCAACATGGGAATTCTACGCGCTTTTTTTCATCTTACATTCACCCGCTGTCCGAATTCGAAACATTTTTTTGTCAAATAGATTTTTTACATATATATCTATGGTAAGGAAGATCCAAGGATATCATTTCAGAGTTCGTTCGATTCGTGAAATTTTTAATGATTCTTCCTGCATTCTCCTGACATTGAAAGAATGTTAAATGAATTCAGTGTTATAAATTCAAAAAGCACAAATATTTTTGCCTTATCCAATGATGTACTACTGATAAAATAAACTTTTCTTATGTGCACATTATTCACTGTAGATATCCTACATTACTTTGTCATAATCATGATTCTGTACGATTATTAATTGTCAATATTTAAATATCATAATTTTCGAAAAAGACATAAGACATTCTGCACCCGCTTTTGAAACGTTATGGCGCTCCTGACATATGTTACATATAACAAATTTTTCAACATTTTTCGACATTCTGTAATATACACTAACATAACATCATTAGTTTCACACATCGCGTCACAACTGTTAACAAGCACCTGCATTTTTGTTTAATAAATGCATAATCTTGGACTGTTCTTTGTAGAAGATGAAAATTTCTAAGTTATTTTGATTACATGCTCCATTTTTTTCTTATGAATAAATTAAGGGAAACCTTAAAATAAGTAACAAAAGTATGATATATCTTCAATTTTTGGTATGAGGAAATTAATCTTAATATTTGTTAAGAGAAATGCGAAGACAAAAGCAATGGTAAATCCCTTATAATTTACACACATCATTGTTATACCCGTGGGTGGCCATGTTTTTCATACTAAATGTCTTTCATTTATACTGAAGCCATTTTTAATGGATTTTCTTTGTTATTTTTATTGTTCTCACAACGTTTTCATTGATAATTAAAAACCAAGGCAACCTTAAGCTCAGGTAAAGCTTCAGCTTATATCTGTACAATAGTCTGTCTCTTTTTTTTTGCACTTTTCCAGTTATTTGTCTTTATTTTAGATCACAAAGTTCACGCTTATTTTTAAAATACATTGTCTGCTTCATTGTTTGTATTTTATATATTTCAGATTGTATAAATAAAAAATATATATTTTTTCAATAAAAATAATTTTTGTATATTCAATGTCTTGTTTTTGTTATTGTCTGTATTGCCATTCATATATTCACCCAATTCACCCATTCATTCATCTAACCATCCATCCATTGGATGCTTAGTTATCGTTATTATAAGAGCAAATCGTTTTGGCAAAGACTGTTAGCCTTCGACAACGCTCTTGTGGCAAATTAATGGATCAAAGTTCACCTGGCTGAAACTTTATTTTAAGCCAAAACAGTTGCTGAACAACAGCAACAACTGTAGTGTTACGGTTTGAGGTCTTCAAGATTAAGATATTTAAATACTCTGTGTAGCAGAGAGTAAGTTGTATTAAGAAGCAACAGAGCAGCAGAGTTTCTGGAATTAATTACATTTTCAGTGTTTTGAAGAATTGATATGAAATGGATTTTCTCTTAAGCTCACTGTTGTTGTTCTTAAGCGATTGGTAAGCAATTTGTTTTCAATTAATTTCGCATTCTTTTTTGTTTGTTACTTAAAAAATTTGTTAAGTGAATTACCGGGCCTTAGTAAAATAATCTTAATATCTGTAGAAGTTTTGTTCAAGCTTTGTTTTCAAGTAGTAAAAATAACAAGTTTTTCAATGCTTACTTTTAAGACTGCTGATGTTAGTGAATTATCTAATGCCCTATTTCTTTGATCATGATCAATCATCTAAATAATGATAGATGTAAAAGGAAATAGAAATGCTGCTTAGAAATTATGAAACAAATAGAAAAAAAAAATATGTTGATCTGGAAAGTGTTAAACAACTTTGTTTGTTGGGAATTTATGAAGTAGAAGATATGCTCCCCATCTGATATCGTAAGCAACAGCTAGTATATCATACTAATAAACTGCAAGGATATAAAAAACGAAATTTCCAACGTCAAATAAAACAGCTTTTTTATATCTCTATTCAAACTAAAATCTCGTCTTTCATAGTTTCTTTGCACGCCCTTAACGGTTTAAGTTGGCCAAGTACAAAAATAAACTTAAATTTCTGACTTAAAGCTTCTTACTGCATCAACGACGTCTCATTTTCCCTTCGCTTGTCCTGAATGATGTGTTTTCTTAACTGCTGCTGTTGCATCTCAACAAAATAAATAGCACCAAAAATTTAGATTGCATACTTTAGTGCGACCAAAAACGCATTAAAGGTTGCTTGTTTCTACTTTGCTAAATGATACAAACGGCTTCGTTTAAGCTTCTTTTTTATTTTTTACTTGTATTTTTTTTTTGGTAAAAACCAGCTGCATTGAAAACTTTAGAATGGGTTTTTATTTAGCATTTTAACTGCACTTGGTTTTCATGCGTCTGCTTATTTGTCGGTTTTGGTTTATTTACGAGCAGGTGTAATTATTTGTTTTCCTTTGAGTCTTTAACTGCTATTACTCTATTTGGGTTTTTAAAATTGAAATTCGTTTGCCAACACAACTTGGTTCTATGAGGAACATTTTTTTTTCTCTCACATAGCTGATTGTTTAACGCTAGTGTTTATTTCTTAAAAAAACTTTAATTTATAGTTTGAAAGCAAACAATTTTCCCTTAATATTTTGAATTTTCTAAAGTAGATAGTAAAATGTTTTAAGAGAGCTGCTACATAAAAATTTGAGGTTTTCGGAGAACACTTTTTGTTATATTTTACCGATTACTAAAAACCATCATCAAATACCTCCCTTGCCCACTCAGTTTATGCAGTTTGCTGAAACAGCTCAATCATAACAAACAAACAGCATAATTTTTTACCAAGTTACACAAAAACAAAAGATCTCAAAGCGGTGGCAATTGAAAGCTTCTGTAAATCCAATTAAAGAATCCAAAAAAACTATTTTGCGATGAGCTTTCATAATTCTTCCACTTTTAATTGTATTTTCTATAGACAAAACATTAGTCTTGATAAGAGTCCGACTAGAAAAACTTAAATTTGGTTGGTTTCGATTGAAAAAAAAACCAAAAAACGAGTCTAAAAAACGTTCAAGCCGTTGAAAAATAAAAATTTAATTACACAAAAAAAAATTTTTAGTACTAAAAAACCAAAATATAGTCAAACACAGAACATTTTTTGTAACAAATTATGGAGATATCATGAAAGTTCACCCTGTATATAACTCCAAGCCGATTTAAATTATCATCATGTGAAGCAGTTTCTACTTTAATGTGCAGAGCGAAACTCGTACGACTACAAATGATTGCACTTTAGGAATACGCATCGTAAGCAACAGCAGCAGAAGTGTGCAGGACCAAAAAAGGATATAAAGCTTAACTAGTTCTAGCTGCTGTATTTTGTTGGTCGTTAAATTTTCTTTTTTTTTTTTCAATATGAAGACTTTTTTCTGCTATTTCTACTACTGAATTTTAACACACACATACACGCATAAGTTTGTTTGTAATTTATGAGGAGTTGCACGTTAAAACAAACGTACACTCTGGCAAGGAACTATAAGAAGAAGCTGAAAAAGAGGATGTAACGTACAAATTTCAGCACGCACATCAAGCGCATACAGTCAAAGGCAATGAAAGGAAAGGCAGCAGCAGCAGCAGCTCATTGCTCGTTAGCGCAGCAGTTGATTCATTTGTTCCTTCATTTATTCATTTTCACATTCATTTATTTGTTTGTAACTATGTATGTGTGTGTTGTGCTTGTTTTCGTCCTTTTGTGTTTGCCAATGTTGTTGCGAAATTTGTGCTATTTCATATTATTGTTGTCTTCTGCTTGTGTTTTCTTAAGACTTGGCTTAATTTGTGTTTAAATCACAGCATCTAAAAGTTTTTTGGTTGAAATTTTTGAGGAGACATCAGTAAAATTTATGTTTATCCGGCGTTGCAGTAAAGAATGAAAAATTTCTTTTGCTGTAAGCAAAACAATTACCAGCAAATGCTGACCAGGCTAGGAAAAATATGTATTTTATTTTCAAAACTACAATAGCTAGAAAATTCTTTAGTTTTTGTAATTTAAATTGAATTTGTTGTAAAAATGCCTGCATGCATGTGACGTGCAGCATAGTACACTTACCAAATCCGCAATATTCGCCACTTGTATCGCATCGTGTATCACTTCGGCGCGTGTGCTGCCATTGCGTTTCTCGAACATCGCCTTGTCAACGATGATTGCCGTTTCGATGTATTTTGTGGCTTCGCGTACGTCACGCTTATAACGTCCGGCTCCATTTGGATGAATCTCATCGATGACACCCGCCGACAGGTGTTTGGTACGACGTGACAAACGCCACGAATCTAGATTACCCGAATTTGCGCATCCTTTGTTGGCTTTAGTACGTGCCTCAAATATCACATGTGGATGCTTCTGCTTGGACAAAGTTGCCATAGAGAGAAAAAGCGAGGAAAAGACAAAGAAAAAAAGAAACAAATTGTATGAGCGAAATTGTTAAAAAAATTTTAAATTTAAGGTTTTTATGTAGTTATATTTTTCTGATATTATGCATGCCACGACCAGAAAGTGGAATGTATGTGGAATGCCACGGCCAACTGTACAAGTCCATCTACTTGTCTAATTTGTCCAACTTTTCGTAGAATTTAATTAAGTCACTAACCGTGTCTACATTGAGTTTGAAGACATTTAGCATGCTGAAAGTTACATTATGTGGTTTTTGAAAGAATGAAAGTGTCACGTTCAGTTGTCTAAGTTTGGCGCCCTCCACAATTACCTAGGCAAATCAACACTTACCAATGCAATTTGGTAGATGTTAAGAAAAAGTTTTAAGTGCTGAAACCTAATTTGGGGTTAAAAATGCAACAATAGCATAGAGAAGTCAATATAATATACGTAATCGTTTCAAAATGTTTATTTAAAAAACCCAACATCTAACGCGAAATGTGACATATTATTTACTAAGAGACCGTCAATCATGAAGGCCTCTCCAAAATGAGTAATTTGTTTACAAACTGACATTGGGTACACATGTGGCATGTCATAATCTTTTGTGACTGTCAGTTGTATCACTTTCAGTAAGGTTTGCAATTTAGTTATGGAAAGAAACATAACTTAACAACGCTTGCAAATTGTAAAAATTAACTGAACTTCCAAAATCTAAACATTAAATTTACTAAAATCGTTTAATTTAACACTCTGAGACTTCTTGTTGTGTTTAAACTGATTGTTGTATGCCAATAAATACGTTTGAATGTTTTGCGTCAAATTCAAGTGCTTCAAAAGTTTCAATTAAGGAGCGATTGCTTTGATTAAAAATATGTTAATTTGACTTTTGATTTGAAAATATAGTACCCCAAATAGATTAAATGAGCAGGCTTACTAATGAAATATGCTAAGAAAAATTAAAGTCACATGAGTTATATTTAAAGCACAGTGATTTTTTCTTATACCAAAACAAAGCATTTTTGATTGACTTTTTATTATTTAATATACATACAATAATCGTTAATATCACAAGTAGATTAAGTATTTTGTGTTTTCACTATGGGATAGTCATCAAAAAGCCATTAAAATTTCATATTTACACATTCAAGTGGTATTGAAAGAATAGCATTCCCTATCATGTTGATGCAGGAAGTCATCGATATGTTGTTGAATCTAAATTAATACGATTTTCAATTCAAAGATCACTTTGATGAGATATTGTACGTACATATTTATAAATATGTTGTACACTTATACTTTGAGATGTACCAGTTTGCAAAACAAATGTTCTTCTGTTTCTATGGCATACAGAAATTGATATCACATTGAGTTTCACTTAATTAAGGTAGCAATGGAATGAGTAAAATTCTTCAAAATACTTAGGTAACTAAGCAACCTTGCAAGCATGTGTTTGAAGTCATTGCAGCAGCATTTGATTGAAGTTTTCCAGAGAATTTAATTAGCTAGGAATGCATACACATGTACAAAAGATGATATTGCCTTATGAATCTCTTGGATATTTTTTGAAGAAGTGAAATTGCGTGCTTATGCTTCATTAAGCAAAAATAATGGTACACGAGTATACCAAGATATTTCGTTTACATAAAATTTAACTGAATATTGCGGAGCGTCTGCTTAGGAAAAAAAAATTAAATATAAAGCATTTAAAAGAGCTCCTATATAAAACTTCCTTAAAATGATTATTATATATTAATTAGATTCTTAAAAGGAGCAATGACTTTTTGGCTGACTACGACTTTGTTGCTTTGAAGATGAAATCTGTAACATTATAAGACAGTGTGATTTAGTACTCAACAGCCATAATTTAGGATGCGATTCTCAGGTTAATTGGGACTCAAGCAATTTAGAGTAGTATGTACTTACAAAAAAAACATTTTTTGAGCTGATCAGGTGGCGAAAAAGTCACTTTGGGCATTTATTTAGTTGAAGTCATGCCTAAAAAAGTGTACGATTCAACCCTAAAGTATGTGTACTAAACTTGTGGATAGTACTATGTTGCATTCAAGTATGGATAAGAAAGTCTTATTCTATTATACGGTATTTTCGGAAAAAATAGCACTTAAGAAAAAAGTTTAAAAGAAATTTGTGAGCTCAGTCATATTATTGTTCTAGCTTTATTATTGGAGAGGCTAAGAAATAATATTTAAACGAACTATGTTAAACACACTGATACGTACAATTTTTTCTCACAACGAACCAGGAACTCAAATTCTAGAGAATGTCTGTTCAGAACTGGATTACCTTCTTTAATACTTTTAATTGAGAGAAACTATGCATAAAGCTGTGTGGGCACCATTTTTTGGTTAGCAAAAAGTGTGGCGTTTGCGTTATATCAACTTTTGATGTTGACCTGATGTTCAAAAATTTTAGAAAATATATCTTCAAGGACAATTTGACTATTTATAGCAAACTTGAGGAGAATGTGCTCTTATTTTACAGGTTGATGGAAAATAATTAAATTTAGTAAAATTAAAAACTGTTTAAAGAAAATAACAAATTTTATTTTTTTTTCTAAAGAAATTTAAGTTAGATAATGAATTTAATACTCTTAGGAAATTTTTTTAATTTTGTCTTTGATTACTTAGTTTCAATAACTTTGTCTATTTAGAAACGTGTTGTATTCAATGTACATATAAGTAAAATTATTGTCACATACGCAACAGTTTTGAGAGGTGTGTGTGCTCATCATTATCGTTAGCATGGCATATGACAGCGTTTGGAAGATATTGCTGTTGTGCAGGCTGCAGTGGATTACAAATTTCCATAAACGACATAAAATTTGGGCGAAATCCATTTTCAAAACAAAATACTAAACAATATCATAACAACAAAACCGCATTTAATCAGACGCTTACAAGCAAATGCAGAGTGACAATCATCCCAGTAGGCAAATTAGCAAGGCCTTCTTGAGAGTAGGCCTGTGAGCACGTCAGCAAAAACTCTGCAATGCGCACTATTGGATTATAAAAAGTCATCGTAACTGAACGGCGATAATCTGGCAATGCCTAGTTGAGCACGAGTCATGATGGGTAGAAGCAGATGGATCGTCAGGCGCACTCTGCTATGTACCTTTTACCGGACGACTGTTTATTTTAAACAGGCGATAAGCTTCCAAAAAGTGTTATCGCATGGAAATGCTTTGATATTAAAATAAAATTTCGCTTATTTCTTCATCCTTATTCTTTCATTATATTAAAAAAACTCAGTGAGTTTCAACTGTTGCTGAATACAAAACATATCCACTTAATCTCCAAATAATGTCTTACAACAAACCAAAAATAAAATAAAAGTAAACAAACAAGTTATGACTTTTAAGAATACATTTGTTTTTAATGTTAGCATTCTTTGCAAGAGTTTGCTTTTTTAAAACCCCCTATTCTGCTTTATTTGAGTAGTGGTATATCTTAAATACACAGACATGCAAATGATATAAAACGAAGCATTTACAAAATTCAGCCACAAGAGCATGTCACAAACCGCGACATCAACTGCACGTAAAAGTTGTAATAACAACAAACTGCTGTTGCTGCTACTGATGCCCACTGCAATTGTTAACAACAAAGTTTTTTTTCTAATGTTTATTAACTTTTAAAAATTTTGCAAAATTTATTTACCAAAAATTGTCTGTTGCGGTTGGTCAAACGCAGCAGCAACAACAGCCCTAGGAATAGCAAGAGCAACAGCAATGATAATAATAACATTAACTATGGAAGTAGCAAAAGCAAAAGCAACAGCAACAGCTTCAGCTTAAAAACAACATGTTGCGGTCGCAATGACAAAAACAGCCAAAAGCAGCTATAGGAACAAAAAGCTTGTGACAATGAAGTTGTGCTGAAACTGCTGTTGCTGACAGTGTTACTATTGTTATTGTTGTTATCCATACCGCCACGAATGTGTCTGTCAAAATGCCATTGTTTGATGGTATATATCAGTGTTATTGCTGTTTAGAATACTGAAGCACTGTGTTTACGGACAACTAAGGGAGCACAGAATTGAAAATAGAGACATTTCGCTTCGATATAAAAGTGAGAGTCTAGCAGTATAGAATATATTGAAAAAAAAAACTGGCGGTAAACATAACTACTTCCAGCATATAAATGGCATTATTCTTGTGCTGAGTGCAAAGAATTTGATTCTGCTTGCCGTCTACGAGTAAAATAGCTATCTTACGAATGACTTGGGTTGTTGTGCTTACATTTTCTACCCCTAGCGGCACAGACAAGGAGCGCACATAAGAATAGATTTTTGCTTGGGCGAATGATAAATTATTAAAATTAACATAATAAGAGATTTATTTAAAAATCGACTTCACACATTCTCTCTTTATATATGGGTCATTCCATCTATAATGGGCCAATCATTACCTTCATGTTTTTAAATAGGCTGAAACTTTTTTCAGTGATTGGTATGTCATGTAGAAATTATAAAAAAAATTCGATAAAATTTTGTTGACCAATATTATTGCTTAAAAAAAAGGTTTGAAATTGTGTTAAAAAAACTCGTAAGTAAAACAAAAAAATTCATTGGTGAATATAAAGAAACCAACGGAATCCAAATTAGCTTTTATATTATTTTTAGGTAGTTGTGTACTAGTAGATGACAAAAAAACTGCAAATCTGAATAAATGAAGGCCTGAACGGTAAAAGATAAAAAAATTGACTTTCCAAGAAAACATCAATTTCCCAAATACTCCGAAATTGATTTCAGCTTTTTTAGGCTCAAAATTTTCAGAACATATAGGAGTACCATCTCTGAAAATTTTATCCGTGTTTTTTCACCTTATTTTTTTTTCTGCAACAATGGACGCTGATTTCTATAATGTCCACTTTGTTTACATTTATAGCAAGTTACCTTCTTTTCGCTTGCCATTGGCATTCCGCTATTTCTGTTATTCGTGTTGTTGCTTTTTCTGTAATGCTGTTTTTTATTTGCAATGAATGCAGCGCTACTGGAATCCGGTTCAGTTAAACTTAAAACTTCCATATCAATTAATTTTGATTTAATAACGTCTGCGGTATTTGGGATACCAGAGTGTTCAATGACCATGATCATCGGAGAAAATTTTTCCGATAAGCCTGCTAATAGTAATGATCCGATCCATTCATCGGTAATTGCAAATCTTATGCCCTTTAATCGTTGCGCTGTTTCGATAATTTGGGTTACATATGTAGTCATAGAATCGCAGTTTTCCAGACGCACTGAGATTAAATGTCGTAGCAAGGTTATTTTTCTCGAAAAACCTGAGTCATCGAACATGTTTTTAAGCTTTCCCCATAACTCTTCAGAGGTTTTCGTTTCCTTGATATGCACATACAAACCTGGATCAATGGTTAATATTAGCTTTGCTTTAGTTTTTGCGTCATCTTGGTGCCGGCCACTGTCTGGATGTAGTGAACCATGCCTTCAATCTCCAACAAGTTCTCTGCCGCAAAACTTCAGTCATCATAATTTTCTCTTCCTTTTAGCTTCGGAACACTTTGAATATAGTTAGTGGTCATGTTTATTTGAAAATAAAACTAATATTTTTAATCAAAACTTTTTATTAAAAATATGGATATTCGCCCGTAACCTATTAAAACACGTTGACTTTCTTATAAGGACTGACTTCATTTTATTCTTTCGTTTCATTTTCTATGATAGTTTTACAAAGGTAGCATAGGTGGCGTAACATGTTATTTTAAAACATAAAAGTATTGCCATACGAAAATAACAGTCAAGACTCACGATCAAGGAAGCCAATTTAACAAATTGATAGCTGATACTTTTCGGAATTTCCAAAAACAAATGAGAAGCAGAATCAGTTAGGCAGCAAGAACGTTGCTTCCGATCTCTGGGAGCAATTCCTTTGAAATTTGTAGCTTAAAAATCGTAGAACTTTTCGGAAGTCATCCTACCAAAGAAGTTTTCACAACGATGAACTTTGAGTGTACTAACTGGAAAAGAGCTTTCTTTACTAAGCCTTTCCTCATCTAATAGGCATCAATTAATGTTCAAATTAGCCAATTAACTTCCAAACAGCAGAAATTGAATTTTTGTAAAATTCGATTTTTTTTTTATAATTTCGACAACAATTGATCACTTCAAACAGTTCACGAAGAAAATAATTGGCAAGTAGTTTTTTCCAATCAAAACAAAAAGGAAATGTAATGCTATTAAGAAATCGAAGGAACAAGAATAGACCAAAAATCAAATTTAACACAACTTGAAATTCATTAAACAGCAGCTACAAGCTGCTATTGTGCAAAATCTAACAATTATCAGTTAAATGCTTGTAATTAATTACCGAATAATTGAACGCTATTGAATGTTTGTTGATGGTGGATCATTTGATGGTTGCATTGCAGCAAATGCGCGCGTTGATGGCCACAGGCAACAAATATTTTGCAATGAAAATGATTGCAATGATTTCGCAAAAAATAACGAGAGAAAAATCTTTTCTAACACAATGCGCATAAGAATTTTATTGGCAAGGGCTCGAGCTGGAGGTCTTGCTGCATAGCTGACGGCAGTGATTGCAGTTAGGCATGTCATGCACAGTGTGGCCTTTTGTCTGATTATAATGCTAAATAAATTGTTTGATCAAATTCTATTTTTGTTTTGTTTTTTCAATCCACTTGCTTAACAAAATTACAAATTTAGTCAACTTAAACAACGAAA
The DNA here is from genome assembly GCA_963680825.1 of Meiosimyza decipiens. NCBI lineage: Eukaryota > Metazoa > Arthropoda > Insecta > Diptera > Lauxaniidae > Meiosimyza > Meiosimyza decipiens. The sequence goes on from OY804258.1 coordinate 122,633,588, forward strand.
GTGCCCACTGTTCAGTGGGTGAATAATGTACGCCGTTAGCAATGCATGGTGTTGCCAACACAAATTCGCAAATCATTTTTGTGCAATTGTATTTTCAGTTTTGGCATTTGCGGGCGACGGTGTATAAAAATTCATCCAATTCGTATTTGTTGCCGCTGTTGTTGTCCTTGTTCTTGTTTTTATAAAAAAAACCTACTTTTCGTGGTGTATGAAGTTATCGATAGTTGGATGGGCTTAAACACAAAGGGATTCTTTATTGAATTCAACACTGATTGCGATATTTCGATAGTGCACAGTACGTGGTAGTTGCATGTGATGGATGTTGTTTTAGACAAGGGTTAAGAAAGAAGTGGTCAGCAATAAAGCGGCAACTGCTTAAATGCTGGCGGAAATTGGACTTTGCAAGTCATCAGTGAGTCAAATATGTTGTTGAAGTTGAAATGAATTAAAAATCCAATTATTCATCGGAAGCAATTTTGTGTTTTTTTTTGTTTTTTTGAAGTGTGATTGTGTTGTTATATTTGGCAATTAAATTGGAACTTAAATTTCACAATACACAAAGTGAGTTCATTTCGAAAATAAGGGCTATTTTTAGAAAATATCTAAGATAATATACACATAGTTATTTGCTTAAAGTCTCTGTTTTCAGTAAGTCCTAAACGAAGTGCGTTAATTCTGGCACCTATTGAACCATCATTTTAAAAAGGGCAGTATTTTTAAAATTCTAATATTTTCCTTTTTAGCAGTAGAAAATAAAATCTGGTTAAGTAAGGTAACATGGCTCATCAGTGATTTTATAAGAAGCTGTAACTTTTTATTTTTTAAATATTTTTAAATTTGATACATAGTAAATAAGCCCTGTATCTTAAACTGTCTAAGTGTATGATCATTTTTCGGAAAAAGAAAATAGTTTTTAAAAAACCAAAAGAACATTTGCCCGAATGCTTCTCTTTAGAACATCATGTTAAAGTTTGGCGCAGCCCATGGTAAAGAAGAGCATTCAATTTCAATAGCAAAATGGCTAAAGTTTTTAAAGAAAACGTATGGCACTCTTTTTGATTTGATTTTTCGTGGAAAAAGATCAAAAATATAAATATCATTTAACAGCGGATAATAAGATGTCATATAAAGTTTAGCAAACAAAAATCATTTATCGCAAATTCTTTGTGGTACTTATGTTTATACTTTCATTCTTGGTAAAAATGTTCAATGAAGTTTTGGGGCAAACAAGTTGTTCGAAGATTTTAAAATGTTTCAATCAGAAACCGTATGAATGATTATTCTTTTAAAAACTATTTTTGTCTATCCAAAATAACCGTCATTAAAGATTTATTTATTTGGAGATCAAATATATCAGTCTTTAGTCTTGAATCAGCCGGTGACGATTTGGCCCATTCATTTTTTTGGCAAATAAGCTCTTCGGCTTATGCAAGGTTAGATGATACTGTGCGTTACTCTTCAACTTTTCCACATTTTGCTGATGAATGCAAATCGATATTTTTCTAATTTTACTAAGTCCTTACATCAAATTATAAATTGTAACGCTGTTTTCTGCCGGGGTATACACCAGTCGGTGTCCAGAATCATTCTACCTATATGGGGTCGTTACAAAAAAATTATTAATCAACGTTTTAGATTTAACTTATTATTTTTATTTATTTTTAGATAACTTAAGTATAAACTAATTATAAATGACAATTTCTTTAAAATTATAATTGTTCTGCTCAATAAGTTTGAGCTCGAGTCTTGATCTCAAAAGTTTGAGAGTCAAGGTGAGGTTCGAAGGCGCGTAGCCTGTATTAAAGCTTCTCCACACTGAACGCGTCCGCGTCAGCGTCCGCGTCCACGTCCAGCGTCCGCGTCCATTTTTGTGTGACTGTTTGCTTAATTCTTTGGAAAAAGTAGTGAGTTTTGAGTTTTTTTATTTGATATTGACTATGAGCTCGGAAGAAGAAGAACTCTTTTTGCTATTAGCTTTGCAAAGCAAAAAGAAGAAAAGACGATATTGGGTTCATGAAATCAATAATTGACTTCTTTCCCAATCACGTCCGACTTTTTTAATAAATTTTTATAATCTTCGTCAGATTTGACGAATAAAAATCTATATTTACACACACTTTCAATTAAAATTTCAAATTCCTCACTCATTTTACTTATTAGATAGCACAGCGTCAACGTGATATTCTGTAATTTTGTGCAAATTGAACGCTGCGTTCCAAAAATAACGCCGGCGTTCAATTGCGTTCAGTGTGAAGGGAATGATTAAACATTGTGTAATACAACGTCATTTTGGGACGCTGACGCGTTCAGTGTGGAGAAGCTTTTAATGTAGAGGATCGATATCGCTACTACGCATTAATAAAGGGCGAAAATACGATGTGAGCTTCAAGCTCACTGCGCAGACTGTCGGTTCTATTCGGCTACGCGATGCTTATATTACCGTGGAGGATCGAAATTGCTACCAGACGTTAACATAGCGAAGCTACGATGTGAGCGCTTCAAGCTCACTTCACAGACTGTCCAGTCCTCGATTTTAATTGTCGCTTAATACCGCAGATCTGTTGCTAGTCTTCTGGTTGCGATGTTTTGTAGCTTCGTGTTTGATCATACTTCCCATAGTGTTGTTTGATGTTGCAGTCGCTTATGTTGTGGTTGCATGTTGTTTTGTAGTGGCTCGATATAAAGCTTAGCCTAAAATAATAATATCAAAATAAGTAAAAATAACGATTTTTATGTGGGACGATTTTTATATAAAAATCGTCGTCACAAAATACTATAACTTTTTTAAGATATTTCTCCAAAAGGAGAAAGTATTACTTCTCAATATATTTCCACCAATAATATACCACTCGCGATTTCAACTGAACTATGCGTGAAAGTAATACAAAATAAATTACTTTTTTGTTAAAATGAAAAATCTAACACTTTTTACTAACTCACTTTGAGAGTTTCATTAAGTTTGAGATAAGACTACAATTTTCTATACTAAAACTTTTCGACTATTTCAATATCCTTAAAACTTACATTTTCATGAAAAGTTAAAAATCCTGCGATTTAAAAAGCAAAACATACTTTATATATATATTCTTTTAAAAATTAAATAACACAAACCACTAACAATAATGTTAGCTGTTACAATTTAAAAAAAACACACAAAATATCAATTATAAAGCTTTTAAAAGCAAATTATCACAAACACATTTAAAATTATAACAGCACATGACAGCGTCTCGTTTCACTTATTTGAACTCTTAACGGAAATTGAAAGCGATGCAATATTGGGAGAAGAAGCACCAACATCAGTGGCAATTTCACGCATATTTCCCAATACAATATCCCCTAAGTACACTTTGGTGTACCATTGTGTCTACTGTCCACATATTGTGAGTTGGTTCTATTGAGCTCAAATTCTCCTCATACTACATATAAGGCCCTCCCTCCAGCGGCAGGATATAAATTATCACATTTTATTACTAAATGAAAAATAAAAAAAATTATAATCTTAGTACGTCCAATGGTAAGTGAGTGAGCTCGGCAAGTTAACAGTTACCTCTAGAGGTGGATTTAAGCACACAGTGAGACATACATCGTCTTTATGCAGGAACATACTTCCCCACGTCTTTCTGTTCATATGTCCATACAATAAACGAATGGCAACGATTTGTGGCACATAAAAAGCATTAATCTTTGCCACAGCAACAATAACTACAACACAATGAACGTGCCGGTCAGACAGGAGTATAAGACTAGGCGCACCAACAATGGCTAGAGCCAAATTGCAGAGATGCTTGTGAAACTAAAGTGGTTCTTAGATTATGCTCGGGCAGTAGTAGAACAGCATGAGAGCAGCATTGAATGGATGTGGAATTAAATGTGAATTAAGTGCTCAACTTCCATGATGATTAAACAGTTCATACAGATGATGATGCTGGTGTTGGTAAAAAAAAAAATAAATTTAATTGAATTATTTTCGCATATTAAGCGGGATCACTTAATCGAAAAAAAAAACATTAGAGATAGTATTTAATTTCTCTTTAAGATTAAGTGCTCGTCTTACAGTTAGTGATGGTGTTGACTTGCTGCAAAAGAAAGAAATACTAGAAAACCTGGCCAAACGACAAGAATTGTTGAAATGAATACTTTTTTGTATCTGTGATTCAAAAACTTTAGAAATTTATTTTTTTCAAATTGTATGAGGCCATGGCTAAACTAATGGACCGATTTTGAGAAAATTTGGCTTGGAGATGGTTTGAACCCTAAGTAAGAGCATTAAAAACTGTGATCTTAAAGGTGCGTGACACCGCCTTTAATGCGTAAAAACATTTCCACGGCTGAGTTTTTGAACCAATTGTAAAGATATTTGTTTTTTAGTGGGCAACGCCACACCTTTAACAGGAAAAAGTCTTTCACAGCTGATATAAACTACCAATTTTCAGTTTATTTGGTTCAGAGCCAGATTGAATCGTGAGGAAAAGTATTTGTTTTTAAGTGAACGGTGACCCTTATAGGAAAATATGCATTCACAGCTAAACAAATAGAGCGATTTTAATAAAATTCGGTCTTGAGATAGACCGAACTCTAGGTAGAAAGGTGTAGGGATAGGACCGTGCTTTTTAGTTTTGTGAGCCATGACGTTAAATCAGGTAAAATGATATGGTTACTTAATGGTCAAGAAGCTAAATCACACCATGGTAATTTGCTTAAAACTAAATGTGAAACAATTTTGTAAGCGCAAAAGGAATCTTTCGACAATTTCACCGGAATTTAGTTAGAGCTGGCTAATATACAGTACATCTTCTATCGCTGTGTGATGGCTGTCTCATTTGTCGACGTGACTTATGTAGCCCGCTGCAGTTCCAACTGAAATGTTATAAGCCTCGAACTCTTTCACACTATTATGTATATCAAAATCAAAGCCAAATCGAGGCTGACCTGCAAGAATATATACAAATGCTATGACCTCTGCAAGTTTTGTTTCCCCAGGCTTAAAGCAACGAGTGGTATCCTTGTGATTAGAACGTCCGTCTCACTTAATTTTATCCACTGAAACTGTGCCTCATGCAGGTTATGAAAAAACTTCGATAGTGTAATTTAATTCCTCTAGAATACTATTTATTTCAAATTTAGTATTACAATAGTAGTAAGGTTTTTGAAAAAAAATTGTCAGAAAAGAGCAGAATTATTAGAAAAACAGTACTCGAATTTTGCATCAAAGCAATGCACCTCAAAAAACGTCAAATCTCTCTAGCCAAATTTTTGAACAAAATCTCAATGGATGACCTTTTTTTTTTACCGGCAAACATTTTGGCAAGGCATATTTAAAATCAAATACTTTTCACTCATTTTTAAGACTTCTTGCATTAGCTTCATACCAAATACCGTGTGAAATATTTTAAATAGTAAAAAGTTAATTCCTTCTGACAAATTTCTTATAAGAAACTTGAAACATAAAATAAAAATTTCTGCTGTAAAAAATGCTGACTTAAACGGTTTTCCACGCATTCTGAATACAAATTGAGATGAAAATATTTTTTGTTTCACATAAAATTAACTTAGTTACGTACCTATGTGTTTTGAAAAAACATAAAATAGATTAACCCAAAGACATATGCAGCCATTTATGGGCTTCTTTAACACCCTGCAAATCAAAAAAGTTGTTAAATGTTTTTATTTATCTACGTGCGCGACAAAAATTACACAACCAACTACAACAATCAGCATCAATGACCAAAAAACGAAAGACATTCAAGCAAACCCAGATACAAAATCAGCAGCAGCAACAGCAACAGAAACAACAACGACAATAACACAATAATCAACTCAACGATTATCGTGGGTAACCAGAAGTAAAGCAAATTCATACCAAAGCAAAGGACATATCGCAGTTAAAGTGAATAAAAAAAGGTTCAACTTAGGAGCAAGGCTAACAAAATTGGCCGCATTTCGCTGCTCGCAAAATGAGTCTTTTTATTTCAATTTTATTTTTATTTTATTTCAATTTTATATTTATTTGCATTTTTTTATTTTGCAATTTTTCTCTTTTTGAAAACAAACAACATATATTTTAGGGTAGTCCTTACAAAGTTTTATTTTATACACTGTCTGAAATGTGTGTTGTAACGTAGGGATTTTTATGCGAAAAATATCGGAAAGTCGTTAACAGTCAATAAGTGATGAAAAACTGATAAAAGTTGATGAAGAACAGAAAGGTAATTAAATAGAAAAGTATCAAATTCGTAAAGTGTATTGAAAAATCGAATAAAGGTTTGAAGACCTAGAAAAGTAAATAAAATTTGCTAACACTGACTATGTAGTATCGAAATAGGAAACAATATCAAAAGTATAAAATGGTTTTTTTCAAAAAGTTGTCAGTAATCGATTTAAGTTGAAATGTATCAGAAAGTAAGTATTAGACAATATTGGAAGTTCGATGTGGTTCAAAAAGAATTTATAAGAATTAAAGAGCACCAAAAATCCAGGAAAATTCCCTTATAGTCGTAAGTTTTCGCAAATTGTTCAAAATAACGAATAAAAAAGTTGCAAAATATAGACATATGCATATCAAATATATAGCATCGAAACGTCAATGAAATCCTTAATGTACCGTAGAGTATCACTTCGATTTGAAAATATATATTTAGAAACAAAAAGTATCAAGCATCGAAAAGAGGGAAATTAGAATTTCGAAAAGTATCTAAAATAAGTTTTACATGAATATTGAGGAATAACTAAAAGTATCGATAAAATAATATCGATAAAGCAATGAAGTTTAATAAGAATTGAAAAGTATTGAATCGCATCGAAAAGTGCGAGTATAAGAAATAATCTAAAACTTCAAACAGGTCGAAAAGTTGATAATAGTGTGAATACATAACAATTAAAAATGACAAGAAGTATTCAATAAAAGTTATCAAAATATCGATTAGCATCAAGTCGAATTGAAAAGTCTATAGAAATCGATAACCGTTTAAGCAGTATTGTATGGTATCACATAATAACGAATTTTATTAAAAAGCTGATACAAGAGATAATATTATTGTTAAAAACCGAATTTCAAAAAAAATTTAAGTATTAGATTTTAATCATGTGAACTCTGTTTTTTAATTCATTAACAGTCACTTTTGCTGATTGTTAAATTATTTTTAAGAGTCCAGCAAGTCAACTGTTTTGTCCAGAAAGGTTTTATAGAGCTTTTTCTATTTTTAAACAATACAAGCTCTGCAATTTCGCATAAAATAAAGCAGTTGAGCAGAGAATCTCTTTTTAGATTGAAAAATATTAAATAATCGATCAATAATTTAAAAAAAAATTAAACTTAAACTGAGGAAATTTCCTTAATTAATATTCAAAAGAATTACAAAAAAAAAGGAATTTTTATAAATCAGATTAATGTACACCCTGATTTGCACATAATAACAAAAACAAAATAACATAAATAAAATTGCGCAAAATAAGAAGATGCGACCAAACCAACGGCCTTCGGTCATTAACATGCCAGGATATTCAAGAATATACCACAAGGAAGAAATGCGCTCGCTAATAATCATGTGGCAGGCAACGCGCACATTAAGTGTTTTATTTTCAAATAAAAAGGCAGTTAAATATTTTTAATACCTTTCGGCAACGATTACAATGGAGTGGGATTGCAATTAAATTGAAATGAAATGCGAAGCAATATGGTGCACGCACTCGTATTAGCCAGAAATCGAAACTGAGTTTGAGTTGGAAACAAAAAACCAGTGATTTTTATGTTCATTTTCACGTAGACGCAGTAAGTTTCTACAATTTCTAACTTGGTAAAACAAAATAAACCGGCTGGTTGAGCTGACAGCAAGAAGGCTTAACTTGAACTACGACCGATGATCTTCTGTGCACTTATTCTTAATAGAACTCAAGGTTAAGGCAAACGAGAACGTAATAAAGAAATAAATTAACAAAGAGAAGGTTAATTAAGGGTAACGCTTAAAGCGGCCTTACGAGTATATGAAAAAACCCAAAAAAAAAGCAAATCAGGCAAAAGAATAATGAGTGACATTATTATTAGTAGAAGTATGTAAAGTGTGGTAATGTAAAGTGGAGCATTAAAATTTATGAAACAGAAATGTGAACAAATGAGGCGACGTTTAATTGCTTAACAAAAATAATTTCAGTTTGGCAAGAGCAAATATATAGTTACTTATAAATTTTTTAGCTTAGGAAAACCTTGAAAAAACAAATTATTTCAAAAAAAAAAAATACAGCTAATCTAAAAGAAAAAACAGCACAAAAACAAAAGCAAAAAAAATATATTCCAAACAAAAATCTACTAAATAATAGAATACTTAGAGCATGATTCTTTGAGGAATTGAACTTTTTTTTCGTTTTCTAACCTGTACTTTTATATCCTTTAAATGTTAAAAGGGAACCGAAATCAGCAAAGTAAAAAAGAAACAGAAATTGTCAAAAATTCTTGGGCATAATAAAAATCAAATTAGTTAAAAATTAATTTCGCCCAATTTTAATGGAAAACTAGTAAACCTTTTGGGTCAATTTTGTTACATGTTACATGACCACGACCATTGGGACTGCAAGCACAAATTTATTTCATTGATGAATTTGTCTATTTAAAAATAAAGATTTTTGTATGTTTCATTTTGCAACAGTAATTACAAACACTGCAAAAGTTATCTTGACATGTAATTTTTCGTGAAAAGTTTAAAATTTTTAAGAGAAAGGACAATAGTGTTCCACATGATTCAGATAACTTCTTTCTCATTACTGCATCAGAATAATTAAAAAAATGATTTCATAAGACACGTTGCTCTATAGCTTAACAGCAACTTAGGGGCTATTTCTTTCACTGGATTGACATGATTTCTGGGTTAGCACTTTTGTTTTAAAAACTGATTCAAGAAGAAACTTCATGAAACATGTGAATATATTCTAAGTATTGAAAATGCCACTGGATAACTAAGCTCAATTTAAATTAACATCACCTTTGGAATAAATTAAGGCCATTTCCCGCAAGGAATCTATTTAAATCGTGCCTAACCTTTGCACAAAACATTTAAACACAAGAAATGGTAAACATTTATAATGATATGCATCTGTAAATAACAGAATTCATCTTAAAATATAATAAATTTTTCGCTAAAATTCAATCCTTTATTTACAGCGTTTAAAACATTCAACATACCAAGGAATTTCCAGTTTTCATAAATCACAATTATATTCATTTGGCGCCCTTCAAACATAATTCACACGCAAGTCAGCGTGAAATTCAATGGAAAATTTTCGAACCCCATTCATAATCATAACTTTCAACATTTCAGATTTATTTACAGCCAGCCAAAAAATGCGACTTAAATAAGGAGCAAATGCAGAAAATTTAGTACAAAAACAGAATCAGAGAAGTAGAGAGCATTAGGAGACGATGAGCAGGACATAGCCGGGGAGGAAAATTTGATTTAGAGTCAATGCGAACGTCGTCGCCAACGCCATCGCCCCGGAACAAACAACAAATAACTAAAGAAACAAAACATTTCAATGGAAATTGGCAAAGATTTTCTTGCACACTAAACAATAATAAAACTAAAGCAAAAAACAAAAAAAAAAACAAGAAAATGCTTAAGAATACAAAAATAGAAAAACAAAAAGTAAAAATTCAACAACAAAAGTCAAAGAGCGGAAAACATATAGGTATGTGAAAATAGAAAAAGGAAGTCGAAGTATGTAGGGTTACTGACAGCATGGGGGTGCTTCACAGCAAAAACAATCGATTTAACTGAGCACCTAAGGAAACAAACACAAGCATTGGGGCAAAAATAAAGCAAGCGGAAAAATCAAAATAAATTGTGGTGCGGAGCTCTCTTAACACTAGCACCTTTTTCAAATTAAAAGTAATAAAAATTCAAGGAAGGATGTTAGAAAAAGACAAAAGACGAAAAAACTACGGTAACAATTCTTGAAAATCTAAGTGAAATTTATGTTTAACTGCGAGATGGCATTTTGTTGACTTTTATGCGCAAGAAAACAAGAAAAAACTAAAAATTTGCATACTCACAATAGAGATGCGCAAATCTGGAACTGTAACGATAGCAAGTGCTGCTTAGCAGGTAGAAATTTTTTGAAAAGAAGCCAAATTTTGTCAAATATAAACAAAAATGTTGACTTGGTTTTGATCTACACTTAGCCTTATTTAGCGTCTTACAAATTAGAGTGTTTTATGATTTGCTGTAGAAATTGTGAAAATATCATAAGCATAATGACGTCACTTAGGACCTATAACGTACTTTTCTCTTTTGTGTTAACAGACAGATGACTTTTATCTCGATGTTAAAGAAATAATTAAGCTTTTCAGAAAAAGGTGCTCTGTTAACAAAACAGCCTCATGTAATAAAGAGAGACACAAGAAATGCCACATTATGTATGTGTCTTTATATTGCTTATAACAAAGTGTTTATAAGCACATAAGATGACATTTCTTGAGTATGTCTTTACACAGTACATTATAAAATACTTATAAAGATGTTTGGCGGCATACCTCATGTGTGTGTTTACACTGTTGAAATAAAACTGACTTCAAAGACATGCGGCCTCATGTATTTATACTGTGCATTTTTGTCTCTCTATGGCGCTTTACCAAAACAAATGTTAGGCCTTTGTCGTATAATGTAATATATCAGAGATAGCCTCGTGGACCGTATGGAAGACAAGCGAACAAAATTTTAGTACAAATGGATATCGATAATTAAATGAAATTAAGTATTCTATATTCTTTTACTCCTTAAAAGACTGTAAGTCTCTAAATCTCTTTACAAGAACACTGCTAACTGATATGAAAACGTATTATTTTTAAAGTCTTTATAAAGCGTCTTATATAGACATTAGAAATATACTTTACCGAATTTCTTCAAAGATAATACGGAGGGGAATATGTCTGTATACTTTATATGCCAAATGACACTTATAGGCTCCTATGAATAATTTATAAATATATTTAGTATCATATCATGGCCTCTAAAAGAAGTTATGGGACTTTTTTTGCTACTGGAGTCATATGTTATATTTAATCTGAATAACAAATCTTGGTTGCTACATTAAAAGTTTCCAATTCGCAGTGCTTGACTTAAATCCAATATAATTCAATTATGCATAACATTTCTTTAAAATTTTATAAAAAAAATTTAGTAGACGTAAAAGCAATAAATTTTCCGCACACACCAATGCAGTTCGAGTCAGATCGCGGAAATCACTTTTAGAAATAAATATGACTGACACTGTGTACGCTTTTATAGATTTGACTTTAAACTGTTAGTGACAGAGTTTTTACCATGCCCACATCGCTAAGGTCGGAGCAGAGTGGAATATTGAATCAAATCGAGTCAACAATATTCAAATGCAAATATAATAAAACTTTTTAGGGTGAATAAAAATCATAAGTTTTCACATTTTTCTTTAGCATCGTGTTTTGTTTTTATTTTTGCACTTTTATTTTATTGTTTTCTTCTTGTTCTACTATGCTGCTGTTATTATTCTTGATTTTTGCGTATTTGTTTTTCTTACATTATTGTTTTTTTTTTACTATATGCTTTAATATTGGCAAAATAAAAGTGGTACAAAAAAGTATGATTCCACTGCAGACATCGACCAATAGAGGCGAGACTGTACAAAAAAAATGCAAAGTTATGTGACGGTGATATCCCGGATTAGGCAGCAGCGGCGCGAAGCTGTGAAAGCGTTTTGTTGTAAAATTTTAAACTGCTGAGTTGTTTTATTTTTTAAATTTAAGAAGCTCAACAGTCAGAGGAAGGAAATCTTTAGCATCTTGATGGGGTGGAACAATTTTTTTCTCTTCTTATAGATTTCAAAACATAAATCAATTATCAGCATGTTTGTGTTGTAGAATGGTGGCAAGGGTAACTTCAATGGAGTGAGTTATACATTAAAAAAATAAATTTTAGTGAATAAACTAACATCATTACTTCAAAATGGTTATTTAAATACCATTTTAGCATTGTAAAGCCTTTTTGAAGTACACCTACCTCACTTGAAAAATGTCTGAAATCTTAATAAAAACTTTACCAGTATAATTTTAATTACTTACCGATAGGTCGCCTCCATAGAAGGGATGTATAACGAATGTTTCGTTACCGATGTGTATGACGCCACTAACACCATTACACGTATGAAATGCAGCGCTAGCACCAGGATAATCTTTCACTGTGCCATGGTAATAACAATGTTCGATATCCTGCAAAGAATTGATATGGATAATATAAGAAATCTTTAAGAATTTTATTTTCATAAATAATTTAAAATTGAAATCTATATAAGCAGCATTCCGCAAATTTGTAAAGTTTCAATTTTCGCTTTTTTTTTCAAATTTTGTTCTTTCGCTCATATCCATAGTTTCTCAAGCTCACTCTTGTAACTGTTAAAAAACAATATTCTACTTATATGTAGATTTCTAAATAAATTTCAAAACATAAACTTCAACAAAAATGTTTAGTAAAATACAAAACGAATTAACTTATTTGCAAATTAAATTTCCGTATGTAAAGTGGATTTTTTTAGTTTGTTCAGATCCCTGCCAAAGGGAAAATAAAAAACTTTAAGTCCTTTCACTGATTTCCATTACAAATTTCCTTAGAAATAAACTTAAATTCGTATGAGATAAAAATTTTACATAACAAATACCTTAGGACATTTCTATAAAAAAATCAAATTTCATTTTGTACAGATTTATTATGTAGAGTTTTGCCATCTTGCTGTACTAATACCATATGAAGAGGGCAAAATGACATATATTAAAACAAAAAAAAAAAACAAAAATTAAAATGGCAAAAATATTCAAATGAAAAGACCCTAAACCTTACAAAAGCTATGTATTGCTCAGTTTGAAAGCACATGCTTGTATTAACTGCAGGACACTGGGCACAGTAATTTACTGCTGTGCGAGTGTGCTAGCTGTACATGTTATGTGTGTGTGTGTATGTGTAAAAATTAAATAAGAAATGAGCAAATTCGTCTACAGCTGTTTTGTTTATTTATTAGAAAATTTTTATGAAGTGTAGAACTTTAAACGAAAAATCTTTTTAAAAATAGACAAATTTTGTTTAAGGCTCAAACTATTTAACAAAGTTTTATAATTGTTTCAAGCAAATCTTCTAGAGATGTAAGAGAGAAGTACTTAGGTGTAGGTGCATTCAAACAAGTATAGCTCCATGGCTCCCAAACAACACAGTAGACAAGAGCGGGAGTAAGTATTTAGTACTTCCAGTAGGTCTGTCTAAGTCAATTTAAACGTATTTTTATTAAAGCGTTTAAGTAAGTAGATGAAAAAAGCATTTAATGTTTCACTTTATATTAGCAGTTATTTCTAACTCATTCAAACGTGCTTCCTTTTTTTTATAATGAAATAAAAATCCTTCTGTGGATATCCACATTCAAAATTTGATATTGATGGAGACATTTTTATTACCTTTCATCCTGTTTGGGATGGAGGATATCATAATTACAACTAAATTGCTGAGTGTCAAGCAAATTTTATTTATTTCAAAAGTCTAATAAACTTAGTAATTGCTATACTGGCACAGCTGCAGCAGTGCTAGCAGGCCTTCACCGAGACAGGCCTTGCTCAGTTGTTGCCTGAAGTATCTATACATAGAGCGTGCAGAAAAGTCAATAACTTTTACTTAGCGTAGTCGTAGCGCCAAAGATGCTTAGCTGATTTTGATGAATGGTTCATTATGATTTACGAAGTAGATTAATACTAGAATTGTAAGTCTACAAAAACTACATCTTAAGAGGCATTGTAAGAAAATATTGTTGTTTTACCAATATGTCTGGAATTGACTATTGGCAGATTGTGCTTTTTAACTCACATAAACAATATCGGTAAATAATTTTGAATTTTGCAAAAAATGTGTAGTAGATATATATATAGAATATATATATAGAAAATATGGATAGAATGTTATTTCATAATTGTATGTGGTGTTTTCAACGCTATCATGTAACACAATATGCGCAATTTTTAAGCGTACGTTTAACCGGTTCATTAAATATTTGTTAAGATCAATGTATGGTACATTTTTCTCTATTTTTCAAACCCTCAGAAAAACTCAACTGAAGAAAATATCAAATTCATATACATATACAAACGTGAAAACAAAATCAACACATTAACACATACATAAAAAATGTAAACGCGTTTTATTGTCACTTTCACTGATTGCCAGACGAAGCGTAAAAGAGTATACTGTAATTGAAACTGAAAGCTGTATGTGTCTTTGCAAACTAGACTGTTCCTAAGAACAGTTCATATCCAAAAACTTAAGGTTGAATTATATCTAATTGAGTATAAAAGTGGAGCTAAATCTTCGCGTATTTCTTCCACTTCCACTCAAAACTTTGTCTATTGATCTGTCGATCTTTCATGTTTTTTTTTTAACAGAATTTTAACGAAAATTAATTTGAAATAAAATCAGCTTCAAATCTGCCTTGGCAACAATATTAAATTTGTAAGTTTTTTGCAGAAGACTACAAACTTTTGAATAAAATAGAACAATATCTCTGACATTTTATAATAGGAAGTCTTGCGACTAAGCCTCAATTTATATGAAGACAGCTAATTTTGCCATAAAATTTCGAAAGTTAACATTTTAAGGAACAGTCTAACATACATGAATATGTAACAACGAAGGAAATGTTGAATGTATAGTTGTTGTAATCAAAAGTGAAGTGTGCTGACGACAGAAGAGTATGGAAGAGGTATTCAGGAAAATAAAGAAATTCAAAACTGAACGATTTACAGAAAGCATTTTTAACGGACAGACAGACAGACCGACACGCATGTGACAACTTGGGTTGTTTTTTGTCACAGCTGCTATGTAGAGCAGACTACTGCAACAGTTCAGAACTAAGTTTGTTTGGATGTTCAATGTATTAATTTTTGTGCAATTTTTTTATAAATCTTTTTTTGTTGTTGCAATGTCTTCATGATGTGTAAAATGCTGTTTTTATTGTTACACAAAAAAAAAACATATAAATGTGATTTTTGTTTTTGCTTGAAACCATTCAAGTTCACTTACATGTCTATTACCATCTACTTGATATCCACCCACATGGTAGTGTTTTTGTTGTATATTAGGTGATAAAAGTTGCCTGAAATTAAAAGAAAACAAAAAGATTTCAATTTCAATTGTTGTACTTAGTGTGTGGACTCATCAATATATTACTTACTTACTACCATAAATAGTTAAATGTTACTCATACGACATGTATTCATTAAATAATGAATTATTGCAACAAGAATGTTTATTTATCGATTAATTTGATACGCATTTAACATCATCCTACTCTTAGTAAAGTTTTCTAAAAAGTTTTTTATACATATAAAATTTTAATGCGGAATTTGTCTTTTTTTTAAATAACTGTAAGTCAGCTACGTAAACACGGAAATATTTACATTTTACTTTTAAGTGGTGCGCATACAAAAGGATATTGAGTACTTGCTTATCCTGCCACACATACACACACAATTATAAAAGCATTAACTAATGCAAATTTAGTGAATTTTCAATACGTGCCGATTTGTGTTGAACCGCCTAAAAATTCAAACCTAAATAATACAAAAGGAAGAAAGTTAAAAAAGAAAAAACTTGAAGTAAATTTAGAGGCGTAAAAATGAACTCAGCAGTCGCTTAAGCACACGAAGATGTCTATTTGTATTTGCAACTTTGTTCACAATTAAGTACATACATATTACTTTACGTCTGTGTTTGTTTTTGAGCAGATTTACGTGGATAAAAATAATTTATCTTGCCTCGCAAGTGCTGGAGTTATCTGTATTTTTTTTTGGTTTTTCTTTAGAATTCTTATTTATTTTACGGGCAATTCTATTGCTAAGGTACAATTTCCATACATAAGTTTCTGGACGGGCGTTCAAACAACGCGTTACGTAATATTGTTTTAGAAGTGAAACTTCTTTAGCGGGATGTGATTTGAAAGTGGTGTGTATAATGAAACGCTTTCTTTATTTGTTTATTGAATAGCTGCAGCGAAAATTTTTTATTAAAGTCATAAAAGCGATTTATACGATATCAAAGGTACTTTAGCGACATTCTGATACTTTGCGCAATATAATTGTGACATTTCGGTAAACATGGTCACTTGGGTGTTACGCAATGTTTATGTCAAGTCGAAGGTAAAATAATTTTTGGTTGTTGACCGCAACAAAAAAGCATAAATATCGTATCGTTCAAACTGATACTGGCCTAAAATGTTATTTGTTTAAAAAATTACATAAAAGTCGGAGAGGAATGATGTCGTTTCAAAGAAGATATTTCTTAAAATTTATTTTTTGATATTTGAAATCGTATGTTTTAAAGAAAAATTACCAAAAAATTTTTATGAATTGCAAATAGTATATCAAACCTTAGGCGATTTTGAATGCAAGTTACCTGTTTTACTAAACAGTTTTCTCTAGGCGATAAGGCTTTGCGCGATTTCCCATAGGTCATGTTTCGGTAGACTGGATTGCAAGCATTGGGTGTTGTTTCAATAAGAAAAGATTGCTTAAAAACTAGATATAATTTAAAAGATTACGATAATCTCTGGCCATTTCGTGGTTTGAAAGCTACAGCTCTGTCATCTGCAGTTGCCAAGCAATCATATATTTTATACTTTGAGAAACTTCAAAGTCTTAAGGTAGGCATTCAATACTATCGATCGCTTACTTAGAGAACAACGCATTAAAATCGTTAAAAGTTTCTACAAACAAACAGTGTATTTGGGGTAGCAACGTTGCCCGCTCTAAGTGGAGATTATCCGACTGAGCGAAGAATTTCCAACACTGATTAAAAATTTGAAGTAATGGATTGAAAATATTGCTACTGTTAGTAAGTTTGTCGAAGACCCAAGTTGTGCGATGTCATCAAACGCTCTTACCATATAAATTTCAACTTTAACAGGAATTGAGGTCTGCCAATGATATAATGCACAAAAATGCGTCAATTGAGTACTAAAAGAACTGACATTGAACAATATTTTCACAGCAAATTTTTTCAGCGATAACGTTCTTTGCACGCTTGATGGATACGTAAATAATGACTTTGAATTTGTTAGCTTAAGCAATTACACTTTTTTCAAAATTTCTCTGCAGCTAACAAAAATAAAATGGAAAAAATTCTAAGTCCTTGAATTTAAATCTATTAACCTCTTACTTACATATATTATTTTACTTCGCGTGGAATCTTCCATACAAATCTTATCCATTTCTTTGTAAATTGTGGTATTTTCCATTTCTTTAGCGGTTCCACCCAAATCCATTAGAGTAAGGAAGCATTAAGTAATGCTGCAGTTGATGCTGTTGAAAGCTTGAAAATTTTTGTCTGAACACGCTTCATGATTCAGCTCTCGTTGCGTTAGCTCAGTTGGACGCAATTTTCAATATTTACACAGTTTGGTTTCTACTAAGCAGCGACAAAATTACAACTTAAACAACAAAAGCAGACATTTAAGATGGATAAACGAACGCGTAAAGTGCTTCAGTTATTTATTGAACCTGAATAATATTCAGTAAATATTTATAGGCTGTAAGCTAACGTAGTTACATCTTCGGACATCGCTTTAATACAAACAATAACTTTTAAACTTAAAAAGTGTTTCTTTAAATTTAACATAAGATGGCAAAAGGTGGATTAATATCGTCTTTCTAATGAAGGATGTCAATTTATTTAAATTTTATGTTTCATTAATGAAACCAAGATGAGAATAGATATATATATATATCAGTACGTCATTAGAAAGAAATTATAAATAAATATGTAAGCATCAAAATATAAAATATATACTGAAGTGAATTAGCTCATGGTCACAATCACATTTGTGTTAAATTTTAGACTTTTATCAAATTTTTTGATTTTTAAAAACTTTTCAACTAAGTAATTAATCCTTTTACTCTCTCAACTCTAGTTGGCTTTTTACAAAACTTTTCGACACTTTGAACCAATCTGAACATTTAACTTGTTCAATGTTTTTCGTTACACCTCAACTTTATCAAGTATTCTAGAGCTTTTCAAAATTTTATAAAAAGTTGGAAAACACCGTCTTATATCGAACTGTATGACATTTTCATGATTACTTCAAAAATTTTCAGATTATTCAACATCTAAGCGAGTTTTTCATATCAAATTTCTTTTTTTTTGCCCTCCAAAGTTTTTTTAATTTTTCAACATTATTGACTTTTTCAAAATAATCTTTGAGGTTTCATTAAATTTTTATTGTTTAATTTGGTCTTTAGCTAAGAGCATGTGCAGACATACAGTTCGAAACATACTTGTGTCAAAGTCTAAAGAGGGTGTGCTGTAGTTTAATTAAAGTCTTATATCCCTTTTAATAAGACTTCTTCAATATTTAGGTAGTTTTGCAGTAAACATGCAAAAATATTTTAACTAAAAAACTTGCTATAAAAAAGGTAATACGATAGTCTTGTGGATTCTTCTTTGACACCTTAAATTGTTGGTGATTTTTCAACTACGAGCTTTTGTTATGGATGCAATATCTGTAGTTTCGCAATGATTTTAAACTGTTGTTATGACTCAAAGTTGAGAGTTAAAGCAATTCCGATATAGGGTATATCTAATGATAATTAAGGAAAATTTCCAAAAAAACTGACTTTAATAATTGCAATGAGTACCTATGAAGAAAATCATATGTTATAAAAAGAAAATCAAGGATACGAAATGCAACGAGTGGGCTAACGCTGCTGCAAACGAGAGCGACGCCGAAAACATCTATACCTGTCATTTGGCCTGTCATCAGAGTCGCGGTGGCCATTTTACAAATATTTTATTTTATACTTAATCGGAGCATATTAACTTTACAATGCTATAAAAATGGCACAATTCATTAAAAATATACGTATTTGGATTTTTAAATAAAAAAGTGCACTCTTAGTGGGACACCCTTTACAAGTGTAAAGCATTTTTTTTTTATTTCGTATATAAGATACCTTCTTGCGTATATTTGTGTTTACATAAAGAGCAAAGTAACTCAACAGAACCACAGCGGAGACTTGTAACAGCAAAAAAAAAGTACGATATTAACGTAAAACAACAAAAACGAGAATCTGCAACCAGCAGACGTTGATGCACAGTGTTGGTTTTTGGTCGAAACTGAAACCGATGCAAAAGAAAACCCATTTTTTTGGGTTAATTAAAAATATCTTGAAATTCAATGTTCGAGTATATAACATTCAGCCAGTCAGTTAGCCCGAACAGACGTGCAAGGGCGTTGACGTAACAAAAATAACAACACAAAAAGGATTTTCTCATAAAAAAAAAACAAAAAAAATCATAGTAAGGCATAGCTCAGATTAAATAAATAGTGGCAGCTATCTTTCAGTAAAGTTAGTAGCAAAAGGCAAGGAGACAGAGGTACAAAAAGAAAGAGAAAAGAACACGCAGTAGAGGAGCAGCATATATGAAATCAATTAACTTTGCGTGCCTTAAACATCAATGTGTGTTCGTGTGCGTCTGCATGTGTGAATTTATTTTTCTAGGGTGTGCTTGTGACATTTACGTGTTTGCAAACTGCTTACGTTTATTGAATTTAATTTGCTCCTAATGGTGCAACGGGTCGTATGAGTGATCTTTTTCTTTCTCCAACTTATTGAATTGTGTGCAGCAAAAAGTTACGTATACGACATGTTGAATGTATTCGTCGTTAGCTTAAGTAACAGTACCGTGTGATCAATTATCTCAATATCATCTGAAGGATTATGATTTTTTTTTTTTAATTTATATAAAATTGTGAAAGCTTCGTTATTCAATTGATTTCAATGTGAAACAAATTATTTATATAAATTTCTTGAAAAAATATTAAATTCCAATTATATGAATTTGGAGCTATTTTTAAACCATTTGAAAATTTAACAGTCTGCTGCACAAAATCTGTTTATGTTTTGAAATGTAGAAAAAAGTGGTAATAATTTGGCATGTAATGCTTCAGTTAACAAACGATTTTTTCAAAAAGCTCAAAATTGTCTACCCGTCAGAGCATAAAACAATTTCAAACAAAATTCCTGGAAAATCGCATTTAATTTTTTAATTCGTGGAATTTATGTATTTCGTGTTGAATACATAAATAGCTTTTAATAAGCACATAAATGTTTAGCATGCTGAAAATTTCCCATCATGATATATATAAATTGAACTTAGCAGAAGTTTATTTGTTTTTTGGTTAAAATAATGTATAATGGTTGTGTACTCAATGGTTATAAGCTCCAAGAATGATAACCAAATGTTGAAATGAAAACGCGTGAAAACTTATTCTGTCACACAAAGCTTAAGCAAAAATTTTCTTCATAGATCTCTACTGAACCGAAGCAATGACTTCGAACTGCTTAAAAATATTCTCAATTTCATAACCTTAAAAGCGAAATAACTGAACAAATTGACATTAAATCGTATAGGTCTTGCTGATCTAAATCTTCCTGTATCCGCTTCGTGCTAGTTTGTTGGTATAAGCGCGGTAAGTATAAATCTATTTTTGTTATATTAACTTAGGGTCATTAAATCTCTGATAGTTCAAGTTCGATGTACTAAATATCGAGCATTTAATAATCTCGATTTTAAGCTGTAAATATTTTTCAAATATCTGCAACGAATTTCTTCAAAAATCAAGATTGACATTGCTTTTGGTCTGGAAAAATAAATTTGTGCTTTTAAATGAATTAAATGCTAATCATACGTTACGAGTTCCAAAACAATTTATTGTGTATATAAAATAATGTATAAATTTTGAATAACAATAAAAAATAACTTGATATAGATATGCAATTAAAGAAGCAGTTGGCAGCTGTACAAAATGTTCAAGTTCACGAACATATAACATTCGTAAAGAGGAAGAACAATGCTACTAAATTTTTATTAAGTGCTAACAACTGTGGCGACCCCAACTAACAAGCTTTGTATTCACTTCAATAAAAACATCCTTTGCATTTTTTGCTTATTATCCTTGTATTGTGTGTTTTTTTTTCTGCACCCAACCAATACCAACAGCTATACAATCGGAAGAGTGAAAAAAAAATTGAAGAAAATGGGATCATGCTTAGAGAAGCACAAAAAAGTTGCATTAAACTGAGCAAAAGTAATACAACTAACAAACTTAGGTGAAAAAAAAAAAAATACGCAAGAAACGCGTTTTAATGCTATTTGAGCAGCTGATAAAATTAAGGTACTTTTTGTAAGCCTCATTCTCACCCGTAGTCGAAAACACTTGTTAAACAGCGTTCGGACGCTGATAAGAAAAAAATATATAAGAAAAAAGTTTTTTTTTTTTGCTGGACCAAAGAATATACATACACAGCTACAAGTGTCGAAAATGAATTGCACCAGTCAGGAAAAGAAAAGAAAGTTATAATAAGAAAAAGAAATAAATGAAAGAAGGGGAAAAAAAATCGGGTCGCAACAAACTTAGAAAATGAAGATAAACATTTTATAAGATTAACAAATGATTGCAAAAGAGTAGACATCTCACAATGGTAGGTATGAGGGGAACACCTGAAAAAGGTATCTAGCTTTAATATAATAAGTGAGATTTCTTAATGCGTTTGACTTAAATTGGTGATTTTGTATGCTATAAAGAAAAGATAAAATTTTTAACCAAGTCATTGCCAGCTTGCAAAAAATGATTGCCAATTGCTAAATGAGGTGCCTGTACTTTGACACATGAGTTAGGTGTGCATGTCAGTGCAGCCATCTACAAAAATGTGGTTTGAATTAATTAAAAACAGAAAAATGAAAGCATGTATGTAAGAGAAATTGCTGTGATGTCCTAACTGACCAACTGCAGAGCGTAAATTGGTTCACTTTAAAAGTTTTTGAACTTTATTGATAAAAGCTCTCATATTTTGCATACATGTGCATATAAATACTAAGTAGTAGGTATTTTAAGCCTAATGTTCCTTAGTCTAAGTTTGAACTACACAAGCCAAGTAATAAATGTTAGTCTCGATAATGTAGGGTAAGGTAAGGTGAGGTAAGGTTAGGTAAGGTAAGGTAAGGTAAGGTAAGGTAAGGTTGGGTCAGCTAAGATTAGAAAATGCAAGGTAAGGTAAGGTCAGGTAAGGTTGGATAAGGTAAGGTAAGTTTAAGTAAGGTAAGGTTAGTTTAGGTCAATATGGGCTAGGTAGCTTTTCAAAAACATTACTTGTTTGGAAGTTTGTCTTTGGTGTTGAATTCTATTCAAAAGACTTTAAAAACATGAAAAGACTTTGATCATTTTAGAGCCATTAGACTTTATTGATCAAAACATTATATGTCCTACCTATGTGGTCTTGTTCTCGTTTCAACTATTTATTATTATTATTTATTTTACTGTGTTTTCTTTTTCCAACAATTTACCTTCTTCTCCACTACAGAAGACTGGACGACAACGATGATAACTATAGCGTTTATTTGGAAAGCTTGTACGCAATAAGCAAATAAAGTATTTTGTTCGCAGAATGCGGAAAGCGCCAATTACAATTATATCAACAAAACCACAGACCGTCCAGGTCAAAAAGAAGGAAAAACAAGGGGATAAAGGAAAATAAGCAAACGTTTTTGTGAAATTGGCATTAAAATAATTAGTAATGAATTTGGTCATTGCTCATGTGTGTGGGTGTGCGTGTATGTATATTTAAGTGCATTTGTTGATTTTGCTGCTTTTCGACTATTTTTTGTTGTAGGAGGCCTATTTATTTTGAGGTTGTTGATATTTTTATTATTTTGCGTGCTTTATTTATATCCAGATGCATATAAATGAGGCTATTTGATCCATGGTCACATAAATGAAAATTCTTGCAGCAAAATTTAACTAATTTCTATAAAACGTAAATAAATATACATATGTTATGCTCATATGTAAGGTTTTTACTAATATTCAAAATTGTGTTCTTAATATTTATAATAGTTATAAGTTTTTTTTTTTACACTTCCACCTTCTTTTAAACAAATCTTAAAGTATAGTTTAACAATTGCTATGAAGCCCCTCGCAGAAATTCTTTTTTTTTTTAAATCGAAGCTATTAAGAGTCACCCTAAAATAATGCTTAAAAGGTTTATTGGTAATTGCATCGAAATTCGAATTTAATTCAAATTATATTCAATTTAAAAATGTAAATGCAATATATTTTGTTTAATTTTTTTTTTCTTTATTGATATTCTTATTGCATTATATATTTTGTCATGCTTTATTTAATATCTGTAAATGCTGCCAAATCCATGTTTGATATATGTAGATTTCAAATTAAAAAAAAAGTAATTGCTTTCATGAAGTTTTGCAAATGAGTATTTTAGCTAACAGCATTAGGTTTAATTTAGCTTTGTGTTTCCTACTTTATGTTGATTGAAATAAAGCTTCATTGCACATCACTTAATACTACTTTCAATTGCTTTTAAAGCCACACATAGCAAAATGTGCAGAGTGTAATGGTGAGGCAATTTAAAAAGAAAAATAAAAAATAAAATTTTGTTGGGTCATTTTGTATTATACGCATATGTCTTCATCCAACTGTCTATGTCTCAGACTTAACAGAAAATTTTGTCAGACAATTCCAATGACAAAGTTCCAGTGAAATATTCAAAGACACACAAGCTATACCTTTCGTAGGTAGTAAGCTATTTCAAAATATGTCATTTCTAAAACAGATTTTTCGAAAAATCTGCCAGGAAATAAATTGGCTTTTGTGTATGTCACACTTTCATGTTCATTAGTATACACATACTTAAAAAACTATCAACCAAGAGATATCAAAACATCTTACTTAACTCCTCTAAATGTTTTAAATTTTTCATAGAACATTCTGTCAGAATGAACATGAGGTAGTAAGGTCCAGTTTACTACTTTTGCTAAAGCCTAAATTTTATGTTAGCGCATTAATTTGAGTTATAAAGCCAACAACAAAGTAAATCAGAAATCGTAGCATTAACAACATTTTTAAAAGCTGCTTAAAACGTTTGGCAGTTCTCTATTCATTTGGTTGGCATGAAAGATTAGCCTTGTGTCTCCTCTTGAAGACAAAGAAATTAAAAATGGCAAAAATCCTTAAGTATAACAATAAAAAAGGAAGCTGAGAGTGTAATAAAAAATTCGAATAAAATTAATCTTTTTCATCCGCCAAGTCCATCATGTTTTGCCCATTATGACCACCACCACCATTTTCAACCCACTTAAGCCTCTGGCAGCGAAAATTGTGAAAATCTTCACCTTTAGCCTACTTAAACTTTAGCAAGCTATGAGGTAGCACATTGAAGCGAAACCCTTGTAGCCTCATCAAATTGCTTTTGAAGTAAATACAGGCGTTAGTTCACAGGCAGTGTAATGCAAAAGACGACGGACAGAGAACACTTCAAGTTCAATTTGCTGCTGCCTTCAATAACAAGCCAATTATTTTTCGCTTTATTTTAGAAGTCGTACACTGAGAAAAAGTTTTAGAACCAAAAAATAATAATGTGTTTGTGTCCAAACGGAAAATACAGGAAAGAATGCAGTACATGATTTTCAAAAAGAAATTGAATATAAAACCTTTTAAATCGGCAATGTCGTTTCAAATCTTTATCTCGAATTTATTTAGAAAATAACTAGTTTGTGGCCCTTAGTTCAACATTCTCGGGTTTCATACACGACAAAACAAAAATTTATTTGGCGCTCTATCGCTCGTAATCTAAAATTAATTTTTGTGTTTATTTTGTTAAAACTTATTTTATGCTCAAAATTGTTTTCATTAAAAAAAAATATAAAATAGCGTTTGGAAAAAAAATCAATAACACTAAGATATTCTCTCAATTGAGTGACATCCACCTCCTGCCAGACATACAAACGATGAAGTATGAAGACTGAAATCTGGTACGGATATTCTTATTTCTTTAGTTGAGAAAGTTCCGAGGTCACAAATCTTGACTAACGGTGTCTTTTGCAGTTGTCAGGCCATAAAACTGCGAAAAAATGGGCTTAGTTAGGCTAAAATAAGAAGACAAATTTATGATACTTTATTCAAACAACACTTTTACAACATTACTTAAAAAGGCAGACACATTTAAATAGTCCAACACGCCACAAAGCCAGTTTAAAGAACACATTTTCGTTTACCCACGCAAGTATCTCAAGAACTAATGGCATAGCGATTAAAGTTTACGGCTAAAGTTATAAGGTTTCTAGTTGATCACATAGCAGTGTCCTTGTTTTGACCTTAAACCAAATTTTCAAGGCCTCGTCCAATCAAAACGACGCAAGCATCTTTGTTTAGAAAAGCTATGAAAATAATAAAAGAGTCTTTAAATTTCCTCCGTCCATCTGACTCAAAACGAAAGCGTGGGCTATAAGTTTTGATGCTTAAACGCTAAAAACCTCTCAAGTTCTTCAACACTTGCATTGGTTATTTTTGAGTAAGTGTTATGTTAAAAATTATCGAATTCAAGGATTATTTAATGATGTTGGTATTTTTACCGGAATCGTAAAAAAGTGTCAACATTTTTTTTGTTAAGATTTTGTAATTAATTTCAAGATGAAAAATTTCGATTCCCGGTTGCAAGACTTCTTGTTGATATAAAGTTTAATAACTAAAAAAATATGCACTGAGTTTTTAATTTTGTCCATGATAAAGTGACTTAGTTGACGTAAGATAGTAAGATGTGGTAGTGGTATAATTAAGTTGATCAACCAGGTTTTATTGTATCAACTGTCTTATCATTTGGTTCGATTTCATAATTAGTAATGATAAAAATTATGTTCTCATTCCAGTGAATAATTGCAATAAAAATTTATTCCTTGAAAAATCGGCTGTTATCATTTAAACTGATAAATTTAAGAATCAAGTTCGAATAAGTTATTACCCAGATTATTTTCACAATGTAAGACATTTGCGCTAAATGCCAAGTGGGAATTTCAAGCGTAAAAAATGAAATAAAGCGCACATTATATATATATTTTTGATCTGTTTCTTGTTCTTGTTATTAACTTAAGTTTCATCTTTCAGACGTTGGGTTTGTTAATTTTTTGTTCTAAATTGAATGCTGCGTTTATGTAAACGTACATTTATTGTGTCTATATACGTACATATGTAAATATGTATGTTTCAGCTAGGGGGTAGCATGTTGGTGGCAATACTGAGATGTTGTGGTACGTTTCGTATATTTAAAGATTCTCAAAAATTTATTAAATTTTAAATTAAGTGAAAGTAGTCATTTGATAAGATAACCAAAAAAATTTACAATATATAATATCAAAAACGAATAGTATTAAAGCACAAAGTTCACGCGATGGAAATGTCATATATGCTAAGAAATTACTATGATGCAGGTCATGCAGTTCTCGAGACTTTGTCGCAACTGCAGTTGCTGTAAAAAAAATTAGTAATGACACAATTGTGACTAATTTTAATAAATGCTAACATCAGTCAAATAACCCAATTTAATATTTGAGAATCGCTTCCAAAGGAAGCAGTTTCATACGTTGGAAGCGATTTGTAACACGCAAAATTTTCTTATTTGGGGTAGTTTTCTGCATTTGTAATAAATCGATAGATCATCGTTTGATGTTATCAATAGTCAGTTGACTAATTAGTTAAGACTAAAATGTTTGTGGTGCATTTTCAATTAATTATTTAACCGTAGGCATAGTTCTCGCTGCTATTCGCTTGTGTCCATTTCGATGCTACAGAATGGCGGATCCGAATGGCGATAGTTGAGAGAAACTTTTCGCTGCTAATTTTAAAGTCGAAGCATTGTTCATGATTTGCGAGAGAAAGTGAGCATTCTTCACTTGGCAACCATAGAGTACAAGCCACGGCTATCTGCGTAACAAACATAGACTTTCAGAAAAGTTTATGTTAAGGTAAATCCAGAGAATGAAAAAAAACTGTATCGTACGGTTCGATTTGGTTTTGTTCTATGAGCGTTTACTTTTTCCCTCTGCATTCCGTTTTTCACTTATTGATTGAAGCACTAAAATAAACCATAGCAACCTACATGAGAAAACGCAACAGTAGGGTAACGTTCTACTCTACGTACAAAAGACTTTATTCGCTTTGTTGTGGTTTTGACTCACGATTGCTATCTGAACCCGTACCAAATGTAGTGATCGTTTTTTCATTAGATTCGTATGATGAAGAAAGATAGCTCAAAAAATAGATTTGGAAATCACTAAGGGAGACTCGGGATTCTGGAGAGAGGAATTTTTGATCTAAAAATGGGTTCCCTGACCATGGTATTCTCATTCGAATTTTATGTCAAAAACGATCACTACATTTGGTACGGGTTCGGATAGCTATCACGAATCAAAACCACCACAAAGCGAATCAAGTTTTTTCTACGTAGAGCAGAGCTTTACTTTTTCCTCTCTTTTATTTCTGCTTGCTATAGTACGGGTTGGTGTTTGATTCAAAGAGCGAAACAAAGAATGTGAGAAGTAAAATTTGCGTTGTGCGATTTGAACGTTACGATAATTTGCGTTTTTTTTTTTCATTCCATGGCTAAAACGTATTCAATGGGACTACGGCAAACAATCTGTCATCACAAGACTATCATGAGCTTCTCCACCGGAAACGTGAGCTGATAATATATCATTGCGAAAATTATTTTATTATATAATGATATCTATTGATTTCAGTTTAAGAAGGATATATAATTTTAATATTAAGCAACAGTTCAGTGCTTAAGTAGGATAATAATTGTAAATCATGAACTCATTCAATATATTTAACTTAAATAATATACTTATATAGTATTTCTTACTTGATATATTCATATTTTATAATAAAATATATCATTTACTTACGAATTTAATTCCAAGTCTAAACGAAACTTATGATTAAAGGCCTTAATTAATAGTGAGGTTCGGTGAAAATGTTTCTGCAAAGAAAAAGTTAAAAAAAAAAATGTTATTTTGATTAAGTCAATTGAATTATCAAATTTAAACACATTACTTTGTAGTTATTCAATGGATATATATATATATGTTTAATGTAGTTATCAATCTAATATACTAAAGATATCATAATTTGCTTGAAATGAGAAACAAATCATTTAAGTTCTTAAAACTTTTTCCCATTAATTTAAATACATATAAAACCTGAGGATAAAAAGTGATGCCTCATTTTGTGTTATTAATGCTCAAAACCATTATCATTTGCAGTACAGAAAAAGTAAAAATTTACTTCACTTAAAGAGCCATCTCTGCGGTTTTCTTAGAAGCATTGCTGCCTTGAAATAACGAAAAGTTTCTTCAATTTGCTTCGTTTGAGAAAAAAATTTACTGCCCTGAAAGAAACAGGTTCCATTGAACATGAAAAAATAAATGATTAATTTTTGAATCCAACTTGAGCCCAGATAACTTTTTGGTTAGTTTTTTGTCAAAAATATATAATTGACATACCCTTTTCTTTCCAATTGCTTAAGTTTTCTATACCACGATTTTCAAGTAATGGTTGTTTTAATATTAAATTAATACTTCAAGGAGTAACACTTTCATATGTGGTGATTTGACATTGTATGTGCGGAACGAAGTATGAGTATGAGACCTGCTGAGTTCGAACTTTTTATTTTTCCGAAAGCATTTAAGTTGGCAATAATTTCAAAGATTCAAAACTTAATGCGCAAATACATATTTTAGTAAGATCAAATGTCATACAAATTTTGTTTGCAAAATATATTTTCAAATGTTCTCATGTTAATTTTTTCGCATATTGTATGGAAGACACCATACACACGTAAAAGTTCGTATTAACAACACATCGCATACAGCACAAATCACATGAGAATAAGCAGATAGACAACTGAAAATTATATGCATGTGCTGTTTTAACTCAGCTTTTATACGCCATTTAATCCACATAATATATAGCATACTAAGAGTTGCCAGACAAATTTGAAAAAAAAAAAAAATATATCACGTATATCTTATAGCTGAACAAGAATTGCAAGCACAAAAAAATGTAACGTATAATTAAATTCTCTTGAAGAATTATCATTTGAAACAATTTTAGTAACCCTTTGGGACAGTAAGGATACCTATAAAAAATTCGTCCTTTTTTAATTATTGTGGCAACTCTTACGTGCTATGTGTGCTTAAGAGGAAATTGTGTGAAAGAATATGAAAAACAGTTCAAATGAGAAAAAGAAATGCAGTGTACAGCAACTAATGTGACCACACGAACAAACTGTCAAGCCAAATCATAGTCAGTTAATGGAACCATCCCCGCACATTTTGAGGAGATTTCGTGTAAAATTGCACCAAATCCAACATGAATTACGCTATATGTAGTTGGGAATAATTTCTGAAAGATCATAAAGAGAACACAAACGAAAATTTCAGTCATTTCATTTTTGGTTTTTCTTTTTTCTTGTTTTCACTTTAACGCCGACCATGCAGTTTACTAGCTCGCCGGCTGTTGTTGTAGGAGCTTCATGAACGCTCAAATATTTTTTCGCAAACAGTCCCAATTGCAGACAACGCAGTTCTCGCATGCATTCATTTCAGTTTTGTCAATGACACTCCATGGTTTTCAAATCATCAATGTGCTGGGTTTTTTTATCTTTTTTTGTTGTGTTACCACATAATTTCTTGAACGAAGTTTTTGTAAATTTCACCCGGCAGCATTGGCTAAGTATACACTTTTTTTGCTTTTGTTTTAGGAATAAAAGAAGGGGTTTTGGATTGCAGTGTTGCGAGAACATTTGATTCTTTTTCTGTGTCTTAATATTTTGTTTAACATGACTTTTCACTTAAAATTTTTTGGCAAAATTTGGAGCATAAATTGATTTTTGCGTTACTTGCATAAGTTCGTTGATTATAAAAGTGCACTTTGAGCATAATTTGCTATTTTTGTAAAATGTTATTATTTAAAAACAAAACTTTACAAATTAGTAAAAAAATAAATTATATACAAATAATTGTTAAAATTTAAATAAATTCTCAATCACTATAAATGTAAGAAAGTTCTGAAACCATTTCCATGTGTATAGAAAGTGCTAGCAAACGCAACTGAATTGAAAGTATAAATCATTTTTCGGAAACAGAAAGGCCCTGGTGTAGAATAACTTTTCAGATTCCGACAAGTAGTGGACTAGGAGTTGGATACAAGCAATTCATGAGCTGAGTTAGCTGCATTGGATGCCAAGATGATACTATATGTTTATTGTTAATCAAACCAAATGAGGGTAAACTTCACATAATCAACCTAAAATAGTTATGCTTGATATTGAATGTCTCTAGAGTTTTCTAAAACCATTGATCAGCTGAAAAGTTTTTGTAACTTTTATTTTCTTTTGAGATATGTTAAAATAAGTTAAATTTGCAAAAACTGACGTTTTTAAAAATTTCTTTTAACCAAACAAATTTTTTTTTTTTTTGTTTCGAGTGATTTTTTATTATTTGTTTTTCTAGTGTACAATTTTTGACACCTTACGCCTTTTTTGCAACCAGTGTTAGCATCGAAAATGCTCAATTAGGTTTGCCATTTTTTAGAAATAAGTCAACAAACAAACAAAGCTTGCAAATCATTGAATTTGCTTATTCATTCATTCATTATGCAAAATTCGTGCTCTGTGAGGAATGTGTTGAATGTGATGATTTTTTATCAAAAAATGTTCTTCAGCGACGAAGCTTATTTTTGGCTCAATGGTTACGTCAACAAACAGAATGGCCGAATTCGGTCTGAAGAGCAACCAGCGACAGTTCAAGAGCTACCAATGCACCTTGAACAATGCACTGTTTGGTGCGGTTTGTACATTTTCAAAAAATAATGAAAATCACAAAATACAATCGATGAGGCAAGGTACCGTGCGATGATAACCAATTTTTTTTTAAATATTTCATTCAGTATTACAAATTTCCTTTAATTTTTTTAATTATTCAAAAACCAAAAGCTTTAGAAATCACCCGTTATATTTTAAAGTTATTAAAATAAATCGTATTTTTTTAAAATGTATGCACGATTTTCGTCAACATTTTTGGTAAAAGAAATGATATTTATTTACCAAACTGTAAGTTTAGCCTGTCACATTTGTAGTAAAAATAATTCAGAAAAGTTTTGGTCTCCGAATTGCAAAAATATGGTATCATTCAACGAACAATATTCCTATATAAATAAATCCAAAATATTTCTGTTCATAAATAATGAATGCACGCACTGTATCATGTCAAAGTTTACTGATTTTTCAGAAATTTCGAAGGTGGTGTCAGATATTCTTTGGGGCTCATAGAAAATTAACTTTTAAAAAACATTTTATACCAAAAATTAAAGAAAAAAAAATTTCTTTAGAGAAGAAAAATACATAAAATTTTGAATTTTGAGTCTCAGAAACAGTTTGAATATGAGATGCATAATTTTCCTATATTTTGTTTAAAACTATTTTATTTTATAAGAAATGAACTAACACTATCTATCCAGAAAACTTCCGCCTTTCTTAGTTTTTGTACACTTCTTTACCACACTTCGAGTTTTTCAGTGCACTTTGACGCTTACCCAACTTCCTGTTTTTAAAAAAAATCTTTGGTAATTTAACTCATCACCATAGACTTTATTGTCCAATGCATTTAAAAAGAAAGTAACGACAACTATGTTTATTTACAAAGCGTTAAAATCAAAATACAAAATAAAAAAAAAAGCAACAAAAAAAGTTTTGCCAAAAAATAAAACATGCTAATAACAGCGACTTGCTGAGAAAAACTTAATAAAATAAAAATCGAATCATTTCAAAAGAAAATTGAGTTTTCAAGAGCATAGCTTAATAATTTTAAAAAGAAAATTTTATTATATAGTAAATGAAAAAAAGCGCGACATTCATTTACAACGCATAGCAGAAGATGAATACTCAAGGCTCAAGTATCGAGCTGAAGAACACTTAGGGGACAGCTAAGGGGCACGCAAGAGTGCAATTATATCAATAGCAACACGAACACCCAGACAATTTTAATACAAAATCTACAAAAACCTACAAAGCGCGCTAACAATACGCTTTGCACAACGTTGGTACAATACTCGTACATGGATATCGAAGTCAGAATTCCCAATTTTTTTTTGCTGCTTCTAAAAACAGTGGAAAAATTGATATAAAAAAAGAGATACAAAAACAAAAAGAAAGAAACCAAAACCGCGCAACGGAAATGAAAAATAATCAATTGAGTGGAAAAGATATTGAAAAACGCCTTTGGAGCTATGTACTTACTGCTTTGGCTTATTGGTAAGGAATATGTACATAGGTACGTGTGCAAAATGAAAGTTGAGCTGCTTTGCGGCAATGTTTAACAAAAAAATAAATAAAAAAATGCTTTGTTATAAGCTGAAAAGCTTTAAAATATTCTGTTGTGGCTATGAAAAAACGTGGGTGGACCAATGAGTGGGTAAGCGGTGGATATGGAATGTTACCATTGTAGATACACTGAGTGGAGCAGCCACAACAGTAACAATAACCTTCAGTATGATTATTTTTATGCATAACACACAATAAATGCAAATTAAAATGAGAAATGCCAACCAATCAACCACCTCATTCCACCATAAGTTCTCATTGCTATTGTTACTTCGCTTTCGTTGGAATAATGGCATAACTGCAAAATATAGTAAGACGTATACAAATTTTGATATTAAGACATTATATTAAGTCCTCGAATTTTAATCCTTATCATTGAATTTATATTTTCTTATATCAAATTGAAAACTTTATAATAAATGCACATTTTAATTTTCAAATCAAAAAGGCGCTGTTCCGACTTCCAATTGAAGACGGTTTGATTACTTAAATTGTTTTGCCTGAGAAAAAAAATGTTTACTACCTAACTACTTATAGCTGACTGACAGAGTTTTGCGAACTGGTCATCTTGCTGGCCAATATACTGAGCCTTGCTTGTTAAAGTTGGTGCACTGCAACCGAACTCTCCACATATCTGAATTTTTTTTCCTTTGCTTAAATGATCAACTAACATTCTTGATGCTACTTGTGTGAAATAAAAATCCATAGAAATATTTGGGTGCCTTCGCATTTTTGTCCACATAAGTTTTTTTACCTAAAACCATTGTAGCCTTGTAAAGGACATTTATGATTATTTTGAAATTGCTGCCGGCCTAGATTTGTCTGTCGGTTTAAATGTTCCTTTTTTTTGCTAAAGACAAAGCAAATAGAAAAAATAAGAAACCATTGGCAAAAGAAATACGTTTTTAATTTGTTTAATGAGAAAACATTTTGAAGTGCATCGTCCAGTGTCATCGTCTTTTACTGTTTTTCCACTTTTCATTAAGCAAAATTTTATCTTCTTCTGTTCTATTTGCTTTATTGTGCTTTATTTACACAGAGCTTTGGCTTTACTTAGTAATTTTCATTTCATTATTTGTGTGTGTAACAAATTTATTTGTGGCACTTTGGAGTGCCTTCAAGTGGAATATTTTAATAACAAAGTGAAAATTTTTTATTATCATTTTCATCATAATCATCAGCATCATCATCCGCGTTATCGTCAGAGTCGTATACATTGTCATGCACATCATTATGATTATTGATCGGCGGTTTGCTGATACTTAATGGAAATGAAAGATAAATATAAATGTAAACAATTTAATAAAAATATTTCAACAAAACGAATAACATTACAAAGTTAATGAAGTGGAGAAAGCTGCTTTAAATGTTATTATTTTTATATGAGTGATTCTATCAATAAAACAAGCGGGTGCGAGTGCGGGCATTTGCGGGTGATGAGTAAAACTTATGACATGTTATTATGTACATATTTAAGTATAAAAAAGCATAACGCAGTGTATTAAAGCCAGAATATGTAAAAAATTCAAAGAATATTGAACAAGACCAAGAATATCCAATAATTTCGAATATATCGAGAATGTTTCAAAATTAAAAATAAAAAAATGTCTTGAAATCGATAAACATCAAAAAAGTCGATATACATGTGTGGAGTTATGTCGAATATGTCTTCATATGCAATAAAACCCAAAAAAGTCAATATATTTTTAACATAGATCTTAAAAAGTATATAGAGTAAAATTTAACAAAGTATGTAAAGAATTTTAATTGCATGTTCTGTTCTGGCCGTCAATTGATTTATTTTGAAATAACGAGTGATATTTTTGATATTTTGATTTTTTTAATGTTAGTTTTTTGACACTTTACGCATTATTTGCATCAAGTCTTAACGCTAAAAACGCTCAGTAAGGTTTGCCATTTTATTATCAATTGACTAACGAACGAACCAGGCTTTCAGATTATGGAATTTCATTATCAAAATTCGTGCACTGTGAGAAATGTGTTGAATGTGATTGAGATCCAATTTTTTATCGAAAAATTTTCTTCAGCGACGAAGCTCATTTTTTGCTCAATGGGTACGTCAACAAACAAAATTGCCAAATTTGGTCTGACGAGCAGCTAGAGGCAGTTCAAGCACTGCCAATGCACTCTAAAAAATGCACTATTTGGTGCGGTTTGTCGGCCGGCGGCAATATTGGACCGTACTTTTTTTAAAAATAATAAAATCGCAACGTGACTGTCAATGTATCAATGCACCATGTGAGGATTACCGACTTTTTTTGTTTAAATTGAGGTAGTGGACTTGATTGACATATGGTTTCGACAAGACGGTACCACTTGTCACACTGCACGTGATAAGATGGACGTATTGAGAGGCGAGTTTGTTGTGCAATTATTTTCACATTTTGGATCAGTCCATTGGCCGCCAAGATCATGCAATTTGACCCCACTAGACTAATATTTGTGGGCCTACGTGAAAATTCTCGTGTACAAGGGCAACCCAGCATCAACTGCAGCCCTGGAACATTACAGCTGTCATTGGTGAGACATCTGCCAAAATGCTGGCAAAAGTATGCCAAAATTGCAGCAAATGTTTAAAAAGTAAATGAAAGGAATTGATGTATCGCCTCAAATAAATATTTTATTAACTTTTGCAAATTTTCCCTTCTTTTTTTCTATTTTCAAAGATCAAACGTTTAAGAAATTACCCGAGAAATGACTCCAAACAAAATTTTTACTTATAAAATGAAACTATAAAACTGCTTAAACGCATTGCCTTAAAGATATATGTCTTTAATATTTAAAACTTACTTTATATAAGTAAAATACATTTTCAAATAAAATAATTAGCTTGCTTCATCAATTTTACCATGTTTTACATTTACTGCTTGTATATTCCATCAGTCGACATGCTACTTCAAGATAGAAACTTAAAATCAACTTTAAATGAAGATTCATTTCAAAAGGTGTCAAAATGTTAAATTCAAACATTATTTAAGGAACACCAAGAGTAGCACTCAAGATGCGCTCCCACAATGCGACCACGTACCACAAAACTCACACACAGACAAAAACACTATCCTAAGCCACAATTGCCAGCACATATCTACATTGAATACACTCATAAAAATTTAGTAAGTTGTCTTAAAATTGGGGTGACACAGGAAAAGGTTTCACTTTAAGTCAATTCGATTTGCAGCAATATTAGTGAAGTGGTCGAAATATTCCTGTGTCCTATTGAAAGTAAGAAATAATTCATGTATATAAAATGGGGCAGCTAAGTGAATGAGTTCATTACATCGTTGATTTTTTTTTCATACAATAAGCCTTCAACACGCTTAGAACAACGATGCGATTTAATTTTGATTTCTTTTACGATAAGTTTAAAGGATGCATTTAAATTTTTAATAAAACATTTTTATCAAACTTGAAAACCTCTCGAATGCGTTCAATGAGTTACATATCACAAATAATACCATTGATATCTCACTGAACAATTGCGACATTTCAGTTCTGTACATCATTTACGAACATTTCATTTGTAATACACTTTTTGTAAAAGAATCTTCTTTATAAACTGAGGTCGAGACATTAACAGTTCAAAGTGTAGATTTCTACAATTCCTACCATACACAAATTCACTGATAATACAAAAGTTTGCAAAAGCACCCAGCAGGCAATTGAGCAAGGCCTTCCCCAGAGAAAGCCTGCTAGCACTGTTCCGATTGTAAGAGGCCTTCTCAAAACTAAATTTTCATGTAAATAACAAAAAAATTTTTTTTTTTACTATGATTTTTGTTTTTATTTACAATCTGTCAATATTAACAATAAGTAAATTTTATAAGTAGTGATTTTTTAATTAGCAGAATAGTTACACTCCATTGAGTGTATACTCATGAAATGCTATTATGTACTGCTATAAGGCCTTCCCATAGCAGCAGTGCCATAAGGCCTTCCCACAGCAGCAGTGCTATAAGGCCTCATAATAGAAGGCAAAAAAGAAGGACTTCATGTATTTTTTTATTTCATGTATTGCAATGTTTTATGATTCGACATTACTTTTTTGTCATTGCATTGTACTTATACGACATCAAAAGTTGATACATGGTTAGCAGTAAGGAACGGTGTGCATGTTGCTAGGTTGGTCTTCTGTTTCATGTTATGCTAAAGTGGTAGAGTGTTGTGTATTCAATGTGAAATTATAAATTAAGAAATCGTCACAAAAAATAAACATTAAAAATATGAACGTAAGGGAGGTTGACGCAGATAAAAAAAACATTTAACTAAGAGTCTCACGACGTATTAAGATTTAATTTTTTCAAAGTACTTCTATGACCCCTTCTACGGTAAGCGCTCTTAGAAGGGCTCTTGACGCAAGCGATGTAGGAAGACCTGCTCGAAGAGTACTTCTATCAGGCCTGCTAAATGAGGCCTTACTTATCGGGACGTTTCATATAAAAAAGATGTAAGTTTGAAAGGAGGTGGTAAGGCCTTAATCTTACCAGGTAAGGCCTGCTAGAAGGCCTGCAAGCTCCTGCCCTTGCCTACTGGGCAGTTAATAAGTACCTGCACTGTATCTTTCGAATAAATGCTTTGAAAACTCAGTTTACTGATTAAAAAATTTGATATGAGGCATAGTTAAAAAACTGCTAGTAATATACTAAAAAGACTACGAACTTAGAAGCCAAGTTGTAAGACTTAAGTATGAGAAAGAATGTAAGGTCTATAAGGTCTGAGCGTATTAAGTTAGGCTGTGCAACGAGCCGAACTTGTACGAAAATGTTCAAAACTCAACTGATTTCTGCCCTCAGAGGATGACGACATACGTAATTTTAAGCGAATCCGCAAAAATCCAAGAACACAAGCACCGCAAAATGTATTTAGATGCGATAGGTTTTTGCACCAAAGTGGCCTATAGGTATTATAGTTCAATTCCACAAAAATCGCATGGAAACCACAAAATTGCGACTTTCACTCACCTCACCGGGATACTCAAAAGGACAAGGAAAATATCCTTACAACAACAAATTCCGCAAATCGTTCAGAGCGCACTAAGTGTTGGAACATTATAAATCTCCACTACAATATTAACAATACACCACAAAAACTATTCTTTGCAGGGCCCGGAGCCACCCTTATTGAAGTCTTAAATCTTTTTACGAGCTTTATCTTTCGATTAGAGCAAAATAAAATTTACGAAAATGAGTCAAGGTTACAGGCTGCGGAGCCACCCTAAATGATGTGCAAAAGTCGTTTTCGACCTTCCCCTATCGATTGGTGTAAACATTTTTTTTACGAAATTTGGTCAAAAACGGTCCTTTCCAGGGTCCGGAGCCTGCCTGAGTGATGTCCAAAAGTAATTTCATATTTTTAGAAGTGGATCAAATCACTCAGTTTGACTCGTTCCGTGTGGCAAAAGTTCGAGCATGTTCGATAAGCTCCTTGCACAGCCTCAATATTAAGTACAAACAAAATTTTTCCTAACGTTTTTCTACGAGTGTACCATCAACACTCAGCAGATTTTTTTTATATTCACCAACAAATGGCAAAAAAAACAACTACAACAATGCTAACGCAATCAACGCTGAGTAATGTCTTTTGTTATCTTCGTCAAAGAAATGAACACAAAGATTGATTTCTATGGAGAAACAAACGCTGATATACACGCGCACATATTAGCACATATGGCGGTAAACACACGATGCCCGGTAGGAAAAAATTTGAAATAAGCTCGAAGCACGTCAAGACATGTAAGCAATCAA
This sequence comes from Meiosimyza decipiens, assembly GCA_963680825.1. Classification (NCBI taxonomy): domain Eukaryota; kingdom Metazoa; phylum Arthropoda; class Insecta; order Diptera; family Lauxaniidae; genus Meiosimyza; species Meiosimyza decipiens. Next base: position 122,671,628 of record OY804258.1, read on the forward strand.
TTTCCATTTCAATAGCACGAACTTTTAACCGATATGTCACAAAAGTATCTCAATACATTGTACTTGGCGGAATAAGCCAAATATTTATTTATTCGATTTCTTATTCTATTTGAAAATATAATGTTTTTAAAAAAGGATATAAAAATTTAAGTACATACAGTACTATAGCTAAAATACGCCAAATAAGCAAAAATTTCGTCTGCAAAATTTCTTTTAAAAATCAGCGTGAAAATCTATTAATGCTACTTTTCACATTATTTCAGATATATTCTTAAGTCCTCAATGTTTTCTTACAAGGACATCCCCGCATTATACACATGTCTACACACATACACTTATACTTCACTTCACACATCTGCAATGAGTGTCAGAGAAATGAGAACAATTTTGTTAAGTTGACGGCAACAAAGCAGCAATAGCAACATACCACTCGTCCTTACGTTTGTTAAGCAAGGACAAAACGTAATAAAATAAACGTAAAGCAAAAAAAATCATACGCGTAAAAAGCGAATTTCTAACTGTCAGTTTACAGAGCGGACAACAGTCGAACGTAGCGCCACACTCTTGCAATGGGCAAATTGTGAAACTTCTTCACAGAGATCTCAGCTGCAACTGATTTGAAGTGTTCAAAAGCGTGAGATAACAAATGATTATCAGAAATGACAAAGCATGAGCAGTGAAGCAAAAAACAGAAAAAATACAGAGATAAATAAGAATGTGAAAAACGCATGGTGGTAAGGTCAAAGGAAGCAAAAAACGAACAACAAGAACAAGCAACAAAACTAATTGCACGAAAGTTGCTGCGAAGTAAAATATAACAAAATTTGTGTTGAAATCAAAGGATCTTCTACAGAATCTGCTGCGTAGTTTAATTGTAAAATTTCTCTTAATTTAAAAAAACATTTTTCCTTATATTGGTGGGTATATATATAGTTAGAACATTGAAAATAAGTACTCTCACAAAAACTCATTATATTTCAATTTCCTCAATCAGACAAAATTTAATTATCGTTTTAATTGCTTTAACTGCTTTTGGCTGCGTAGTACATGTTTCATACAAACGAATATGTATTAAATGCAACATTTACACGCATACACGCACAAACACAGAAACACGCACACATCACATTTGACATTTCAGATTGTCATGTCAACGTAAATCGCACACAATTCACTTCAATTATGTGAAAATATCAGAGATACTGCTGCTATTGCTATTGGTGCTACTGCTGTTCACGCTTAGGATTAGCTGAAATTCGTCAAAATAATTAACTGTCAGATCACTCACGATTTCTCTTACATATATGTATGTACATACACAATACAAACACACACGTATACATAAAAATACTAACCACTATTGCATCCACACAATCGTACGTAAGCTAATTAGCGAAAATAATTACAGCTCACGTAACATGAAACGCATGAAATTTCACACAAAATTTAGTCGTCATTAGGACAAATGTGCTGTCAGGTGTCAAAATTTTATTATAAAAAGATTTTACCTGGTGCAAAAAGTTAAACCCCCTGAAGAAGATAAAACATCTCTGTGTGTGTCATCTTTATCCCCTTGGGCAATATTTGTTTATATGTCTGTAGTTCTACATTAACAGCTCAAATATTACTGAGCAGAATTCAATGTATAGCTGCAGTTATCTTGAAAATTTCGCAGAGAACTCTCCTACGCATTATAATTAAATTCTACGAAACAGCTGTGATTATAAGGAATCGAGCTGAAATGGTGGAATATGTAATTAAATGTTACTCATACGCACCGTTGGCTACAAAACGAAAATTTAACCATAAGTTGGCTAAACAAATTTTGTGCGTTGCGGAATACAGTACAGTCTCGATTATATTACCTAATTAATCCTTAGCTTGTTCATAAATCCGAGGGCGTCTTTACGTTCAGCTTAACTCAATTTTAATGACAAATAAGACAATTTCATCTTTTTTTTATAAATAAAAAATAAAAATCGAGGGTTCGTACATACTTTTTAGGTGTGCTCGTACTCGATGGTTCATTTAACCAAGTGCAAATAACTATAAACGAGAGTGTATTGTTATAAAAAAAAACTAACGTTTGTTCCAGAAATAGAACTTAAATTGAATCACTAAAAATCTCTGTCAATAAATTAGTAAAAAATACAACAATCCCACTAAATCAAAATGAAATAAAATATAAAACAATAAAAATTGGTGTGTGTTTTGAATTTTTAAATCATTCAGATATTGCTTACATTGAAAAACACGCATACGCATATGCACCTATACAGATGTATCACTTTTACGCAGCGATGTATACACAAGAAATACCTACCCATTAGAAAAGATTTAAATTGACTACAGTTTTTACTGGACTTTTTTTTTTTGATCATGGCATTTCTAACAAGTTACGTGAAAACAATGGTTGATTAGGTGCTACGATTTGCTCTAGTACTGTTCAACTGTTCATTCATTATAGCGTGAGAGTGTTCAAACATGTATTGGTGATACTGAGCTTACTAATTCAATTCCACTCTGCTTCGGTCTTGTAAGCTTATAACAACACATTTTCTTGAGCCAAGTTGTGCTGTATAAGAATTGTCATGCCCATTTATATAATGCAGCCTACTTTTAATCCATTCATAGCTTGCAGCAACAGAATTTTTGGTCCAAATATAATAAAAATTCTCTAGAATATCATTAATTGAACTATTGACTCTCAAGTTCTAGGAGAGGTACGACGGTAACTGAAGTAAGCATGCCAGTTTTTGATTTAAAAAAACTTGGAGTATTAATGTCTGTATAGAACATATAATACGAATATCGGCGCAATATCCACTTTTTTCTGTTCAAAGATGAGAGTTGACATCTCCCATTAATTTTAAGAACGAGAGAGAGAGTTCATTTATAATAACGTTAGCAACATTTGATGTATGTAAGGAGCAGCACACCCATTCTATCAATGCTCTCTACTTTTGATTAGGTTAAATTTTATTGTTTTAGCCTGCATTCTATGATGATCATCAGTTTTGTTCAGCTGCTCCTTAGTTTGATGCATTTAAGGATGGTGTCACGCTAATTAGTGTAGTATGATACACTTTTTATTTTGCACGCCCACCAAAGGAATTTTGGCCATTTTCGATCCAATTAAACTTACAGTTACCAATATTCTTTTACCAAAGATTATTATGATTGGCGCGTAGTACAATAAATAAATAACATATATAATTGAACTTTTTAAATCTCGTTACCGAGTTCATTTAAAAGCCCATATTTAAGAATAACATTTTTAAAAATGAAGTAAAGTGCTGTTAAGAAATGCAGCGTATATAAGTAAACAGGATCTCTTAAGACATTACGTTTTCATTGTTCCATACTCTTTTTCAACCTGGTAACTAGCAGTATTGTTTCCTTTTCGCTTTATTTTTATTGAGAGGCTTTAGTTTATACATTTTTGTGTGCAGCTGTGCTTGTGTGAAAGTGTGTGAGTGTATATAAGCAAGAGTGCTAAAACAACTCAATTAATATTCCAAACATTTCTAACACAATTTTTAAGCTTCAAATGGATCTGCACATAAAAAACACCAATAGAAAACCAGAACAAAATGCAGGCACGAAATACAAGAACTACATTTAGTATCAGCTTCATTGTGCCTGAAATTTGGCCATATTTCAAATAAATTCCCGTTAGCGCAGGAAACGACACACTACGTGCTAAGCATTTTATTTTTATTTAACAACATCTTAGAGATAAAAACTGATACAGCTTAACCGTTGCGTCTAAGGATAAGACAAAAAAGATTTTGTTATAACGAAAGCCACTTGTGTTTAATATTATGTAACAAAATGAATACTCCTTGTAAAGAAATAGATGATATATTTCATATATATAAATAAGGTAGTTAAAAAGAATTAAGTTTCTGATGAGCGCATAAAAAACTCAAGAAAAAAAAAAGATTTAAAATGGCAGGACTTAAAGATAAAGCCTTTTTATGGGAGTTTAAGAAACATATACACGATATTTTACCACTTAAAGCTGAAATTAAATTCCAAGACTAAAGGTTCTTAGTATTGCAGTAAGGGACTGCAAGGTCAGAAACTTTCTTGAAAATCATGATTCGGAGTAGTGCTTGCTCTGCTGTTTTTAAAACAATCCGCTGAGTTAATGAAATTTATCTTGTCTTTTTGTCTGAAGGCACTAACATTACAACAACTGAAATCAAATTTAAACTCCAGAGACATTTACCGGTGAAATAACTTTAAGCCAAGCGAAGGAATGTTAATTGTTAAAAACTTTACGCCAAGGTTGTAGCAAATATTTCTATGAAAATTCTTGTTGGATGCCGTGGTATGCGAAAGCGCATTAAAACAAATTCTATAACTTCGGGCATAACTGTTCTTGTAAATGCAAACTGCATCCACTTCACTTTGTAGGCTCTAACAATTAAAGAGCGGTAAAGGACTTAGATAACGTAATTTTCTACCATATGAGAAGTATTTAGCTTTTGGATTTTTCCGTGTTGTCTGTTAGCTTGTGCAAAGTGAAATTAAATACGTTGCGACAAGCAACGCTGTTTTGCTACGAACAGAACATAGAATAATGCCGTGCCCCCTTCGTTGTTTGTTGTTTTCCTATGTGTGTAAGAGGTTGATGTTACAATGTGCTCAAACACAACTGGAGTGGATTTTTTACATACGACAAACTTCTGGGAAACAAATGCGACATTTGTGTGTTCCACAATGGAATGGCTTAATATATAAGAGTTTGTTACTTATGTGTCACCTAATCGTTTTGCTTACTTTTGTTAAGATAATGTTTTCGAGGCTTGTCGAAACTGAATTTTAACACTTTACGTAACGTATGGCTTCCACGATAGCAAGAATCTGTAAAGAAGTCGTAAGATTTTTTGTAAGATATACTCCAACATTTTTTTATAGCTCTTAAGTGTTGTTGTGAAAAGTGGTAGCAATAAAATTTTCTTTTCAGAGAAGATTTTTAGCAAGTAAGGTATTAACTCTTGTCCAACGGCATACATTAAGAACATAAAATATCGTAACTGGCGGTATGGTAACAATTGAAACCTCATAAAATTTTTTTGAACATACTGAGTTCTAACAAGGCAAATTTTTTTTATGGTAAATGCAATTGTAACCTTTGATTTCCGAAATCACAAAACGTTTTGAATGAGTTTCTATAAATATAAGTTAAATTAATCAAAATCTACCATAATTAAACTGATAAGATTTTAAAAATAAAAACAAATGCCAAGAGTCCAGAACTTTCTTTGCTATCAAAGTTTGTTATAAATGAAGCATTGAATCAATTTGTAAAAATTTTCATGAATATGTAAGGCGCTACAGTGTGCTTCTAAATTAATTTGTAACTGATAAAAAATCATAGTTTTTCGCCCAAAATTAAATTAACCAGTGAACCGTTTTAAAAAAAATGTTTAATTAAAAAAAAAATTATGGTATTTTGGAAATATTTTTCTGAATTGTATTTCTTAATTGAAGAACTAGAATTAAACATAAAATATGCTATGCAAACGTTGTAAAAAATTGATGAAACCACCAAGTTTGAATACTGGGGTTTATATCTAACGCAGTAAAAGGAAAATAATAGCATTAAAAATTGCTGAAATAGACAAATTATCATTACTTTTTTTAACAGAAGGTTTGTTTTGTCGTTTATTTGCTTTGTTTTGTTCATATTTGGAAATACCATCTTTTATTTCTACTGTCAAATAGCCAATACTCAAATCTTTCGCTCCTGAATTTAGTTTGACAAGTAAATTTTATTAGAACGTATATAATGTCGACGAAGCAACTTACTAACTAAGTTTAGCGATACATTTATATTTATCAAGATTTGATTATAATTAAGAAACAAGGTATATAAGTGAAGTATGTAGATGATAAATATTAAAAATTTCTTCAATTTGCAAAATGATATTAGTTTTATCATAAATTTGCCTATATTTACCCAGCTATGGTTGGATTATTAAAACAGATCTATCATGTATTTGCTAACAATTATCATATAATATTTTGGTTGAAAGAAAAATATCTATTCGGACACATTATCTATTTGGTGATATTCACCAAACTATGCAGTTAGTGCAAGAAATATTGTTTTGTCGCAGAATTTCATAAAATAGTGTTTTACTTTATTATGTTGAGAATTGTATAGTATTCGTATTAATGTGAAGTGAATTTAAATAACTATAGGATAACCCAATATATATTAAGCCTAGTTTTATTTATATTCAGTCGGCTCAAGCGGATATTATGTTTGACTCAATAAATAGACCTGTAACTTCTAATTTTCCAAAACTGTATGGTTGTTAATAAGTTTTTTAAAAATCTACCAATCAAATACATTTATTTAAAGGAAAAATAATAATAAAATAAATATCGATCAGGCGGGTGTCATAGATTATAAAACTTTTATTTAAGGTGAATATTTAGGGTGGCCCTCTTACAAAAATATTTTTGAGGTATCATTTCCACGAAGACCGGCTAACCTATTCACACCAAATCTACACCATATAGCTTTCATAGTAAAAGACATTGTTAAGGCTTATTTTATGTTTAGGGTGGCCCTCAAAAACACAAAAACCTCTAAATCGATTCACTTGAAATTTAGAGTCATAGCTTAGGCATAGCTAAGGCTATAAAACTTTTATTTAGGATACATTTTTAGAGTGGCCCTCATTCAAAAGTATTTCTAAAATATCATTTCGACGGCTAATCAATTCACACCGAATCTACATCATGTAGCTGTTATATTATGTGGCACAGCTTGTGCTACAAAACTTCTATTAAGGGTGGCCTCACACAAAGATATTCTTAAAATGGCATTTAAACAAAGACCACTTTAACAATACGACAGAAAACATTAACAAACAAAGTAAAAAACAAAGGAATCATGAAGAAAATTTGCACATTCGTATGCACCATTGGAAAAATAGTGACAAGAATAAATAAAGCCGCTACAAGATGACAAGTTATCGTAAGAGAAAAATCTAGTCAGCGAGATTGCTAAATGATAGAATCGGTGAATTACAGGGCTGCGCGAAAAATTTCGAAGGTTCTGTATAAGTTAGCATTGGCTGATGTATAATCAAGCTTATTAACATAAAAAGCCTATTGAAGGTTAGCAATGTCGTGCCCCAAGTAAGAATTAATTTATCTTCTAAAGACTTTGCGAGTTGAAAATAAAGTAGCTAATTTAATCATTAATAAAGAGTGCATTGTAATTGCATCGTTATTCAGTGCTTTGATTTCATAAATGATATTATAATATATATATTTGACCATGCTTTATTTATTTATTTACACATGATGAAGAAAACTCAACACAACACTTGCAATAGCTAAAGAGTTAATACATACAAACACTGCAAAAGTATCGGGAGGGCAAACGATTTTTTTCGTCATTATGTGTGGTTGACGATTAGAATCGTGAATTTTTTGACCACGCTTGCTGGTGACCACAAAACGTTGCACAATTCCATAGTACATAAATGTTCGATGGCTGTAGCTTAGTGAAAGCCTGACCTATGACCTCGCTGTTTATTGTTTAACTTTTTTCTGCTGTTGTTGTTGTTGATATTCTGTTGTTGGTCACGTGTGCCGAGTGCGGTTAGCAGCAGATTTCGCTTGTGTAAAACATGTTGAATTTATGCTTGGTCATGGCATTGTTTGCTTTATTTTTTGTCGCTTTTCAGTAAATGGCCGAACATAGGATTCGTCCACACACATTCGTTTGTCCTTTTTTCAACCTTCACTCTTTCTATCTCTTGGTATTTTTTTTTGGGAAAGTATTTTTGTGTTGTACATTAATTCCAAATATTTTGCAGGGATTTTGTGCGCATTGTTTGCTGCTCTACGATGTCTGCATGTGTTAGTGCCACATGCTAATGAGAGTCCCTGCACGTGTGGATGTTTGTGTGTAAGTTGGTGGGCGTGTCATTGTGCTGGAGTGATATGAGCGTGTGTGCACGTGAAGTGCGGTTATTGCTTAGGATTTAATTTGACATTAATTAAAATTGCAAAGTCATGTGCATGAAAAATAAAACACGGTCAATAAATTTGGATTTGCACTTTAACAAGGTTGAAGTCTCAGTGGGAAGAAAACACACAAAATGAATTTGACAGATATTAATATTTGTGTATGGTACATTAGATTTGATTGAGAAGTTGTTGTGCTTTTTGCTGAAAGAACCGATTTTATTGTTCCGTGAGTTAAAGTTCCAACTGTGGTTTTTCCCAAAAACTACAAACAATTTAAGTTCATGGGCAAAAAATGGCAAAGTTATTTACATTTAGTTACAAAAGATACAGTAAAGGGCAAAGTTAAATCAAACTATTGCCAATTTTTTGCTATTTAATGAAATGCAAAACGTGTGCGGCATTTTCGATTTTGTTTTGCAGCTATAGAAGCTGGAAAAAGCCAACCAAGAAAATAAAAATTCAAATAGAAACAAAATGTATACTGAATAAAACACCCATGAGATCAAGAAAGAATTGACAAAAGCAAAGAATTCTGAATAACTGGCAAACATTGTGAATACCAAAATAACAGAAAATAAACTGCGCTTTTTTAAGGCAATGTCTACGACCGTCGACTCTTTAATTAACAGAAAACGTGCTGGAATTGATTATGTTATGCAGTAAATACCAATTATAAGATTAGCGAGTTTCCTTGGAATTTATTGATGAAATAAGAAGTGTGCAAAACTTTTTCATATAGAAGACTTTAATTCAGTTTATTTGAATTGAGCGCAATCTGATGGCAGATATCGAAGTGGTTCTCATGTACATAAAAGTAAAAGGTTTGTTAGTAAATATTTAAGACAAAATATTAAAATGATAGGTATTCATTGATTGCTCACTCCGAACCAAAATCATACTCGCGTGAACATTTCCAAAGCTCTGCTGGCATAGTTTCAGCATATTTTTTGCACCGATTAATTACAAAAGTTAAAACATGGATACACCAATACACTTTAGATACAAAATCATAGTCAAATCAGCGGATTGGCTCCGAAAAAGGCAAAGATTATGCCTTCGGAAAGTCATCGATTTACCTTAATCGATTATCTTGAAAAGCGAAAAACAATTATAGCAGCGTACTACGCATCAAAACATGGCTAGCAGAAGCCAGAAATCGCAGAAATACGGACATATTTGCAGAATAGAAAACTTCACCAAGTCAATGCGCCAGAGATTTTTAACGAATGATAAGGTCATCCTTATTCACTGACTGATTTCCAGAGAAAGACCCCAAGTACAATTTGGACAGCTTGAAGAGATGGAACTTCTTTCTTTGGCGTTTTTTGAAATCTAAAATTTATGGCAACTAGCTCACAACCACTCACAGCTTGAAGTAGAAAAATGAAGGACAGTTTTAATAAAATTTAGCCAAATTTGTTCACAACGGTTGCGGAAAATTTCGACAATAGATTGGGTTTACTTATTATGATATCCTATACATAACCATATGCTTGGAACTTTATGAATCAATAAAAAATTCAATAGTTTTGATTAACAATCTGGCGATTCGATTAAACTTACTTCGTGTGTGATTTTTGAGACACCCTTATGAGAAAAAGCATAATTAGGCAAAATTTCTGACACACGAATATTCAACTGAAAGTTTGCTATAGAGCACTTTCAATAAATCTAAAAACTTTAACTAAACTAAACTCGAAAAATTTCTTAAGTTATATGCAATTGAAGTTTAGAACAGTATTTTATTATATTGTCCTTCTGCTCTTTTGATGTAGTATGCAAAAATTAAGAGTATTTGTGTCCAAATATTGAAAGTTCCAAAATCGTTTATTCATTACAAACAAAATGAAAACTTTTTGACTTTATCATAATTTTTTTTTTCATAAACATCTTTTATGCTGTGATATGCACATGATTTCATAATTTTTCAATAACAAAATCTGAGCGAACGTTCATGTTGTTTCGTATGGATAGGCGTTCGCAATTACTATTAAACAAGTGCGTGATAGTGTACGTATTGCAGCATGAACTTTTATATAAAGAAGAAAAAGCAAATTCTATATAAAGTCTTTGCTGCAATGTGTGTAAGACTGATCAACAAAGCGAAAAAAATCAAAAAATTTTGAATTTCTTTATAATAAATGTCGATTTTTGAAAGAATTTTTTTATGCATGAAATAAGATTTTTCTTATTATAATACAAGCAATAATTTTTGTACATTGTTGTACCATTAACATTTGGTTTTCCCGATTAAGTCAAAAAATATGGACATATATGAACATGAATCAAAACTAGTGCAGAAGAAAAAAAAATATATTTCGTAAAAAATTATGTTAACATAATTAGATTCATTTAAAGAGAGATATAGGAAATTTTTATGTGAACACAAATATTCGGTAGAGTTCTCAAATTTTTTACCAAACTTCATAACACCTTCACATACCGATCTCAAATCGAGTTCTTTGGAGAGCGTAAATTTTGTCGAAAATTCAGGCTTCGGGAGCTTGTTGGAAAGCCTTCATTTAAAAAATTAATTGTTCCGATACGAAAAAAATTTGCCCTCTCTAGCCATTTCCTTACCAAAAGATATTTTTTCAAAAAAACTTAGTCTTTGCGCTTTAACTTTTGATCTTTTTATTTAAAAATTGCTGGCGAGCGCAAATTTTGTTGGAAATAAACTACTTTTTTTCAAATTAAATTAAATTTTAAATTAATTTAAAAATCTTTTTTTATGGTCTTTTGTGTAAAAGAATAAAAAACGAATGAAACTGCTTTATACTTTCACTGCTCTGTGCCCGTATTGTGTACTTTTAAATTGTGGTATTTTATGGAATTCTCTGACGAATCCAAAATTACACATTCAGGCCTTTACTTTATAAAAGGCTAAAAAGACTTTGCAAATTTCTGAGGAAATATCTCAAGATTGTAGTAGCGGATTTTGTGCTACAACCCTTTCAGAAAGATTTTCATTTTTGTTGTAAAAAGACCACATTACAACACTGAATATTTGTAATGCATATTCAACACACATAAAACGTTTCTCATTGAGAATGTCAGATTATAAACTTCAAAGTCAGTTCTTGCCATTCTGTAACGCAAACCATTCACTGTACTTTTATGTCCAGTATCGTATTTAAAAGCACCAAAAATCGCAACAAAAAGCGACGCATGGTAAATCCATTGGCTTTACATATTGGCTCTCCACACCATAACTACAGATTGTTAGGGTAAAATGCTTTTTCCAATGCTAAATATTTTTTAAGGATGAAGGGTTGATGAAGAATTGATGTGTCTCGTTTTTAGTTAAATTTTTACTCTTTGTGGCTGTTTCCGACTGAACGTCCATTACAAATACGCCTAGGGCTAAATTCTATAACCCATTTTTTGTGTTGTTTATTCTTCAAACTGAACTCATTTATACTGGAAAACTTAGCAAGTGTGCGCACTATTCAAAACAGCAAAGCTTTCCCAATTTTTCTGAGTTTATTGTGTAATGTTTAATATTTAGTAATAAAAACATTGTTGGATATCATGCCCGAAAGTCTAAAATCTGCCAACTTATATAGAAAATTATGTATTTATATACGTTAAGTAGAATATTTTCTATAAATAAATGAGCAGATTTTTGTTTGTTATATTTGCTGGCAGCGAATTTTGTTTTCGATGAAAAAGCCCACTTTTCCATAAAAAAATGGTTCTGAAATCAAAAGCGCCACAATAGAGATTTTTATTGCAAATTGCACTGTGGAAAGTGTGCTCTAATTCATTATTTTTATGATATTTTCAGACACCGTGTGGCAATATATTTACTGCGCACAACAGTGTAAGTTTCATATGTTATAGTGATAATCTTTTGAGAAATATTTATTTTGAGGACACTAGTAAAGCTTAAGAACTTTGTACTTGTTCTCCAACAGGTTGAAATATGTTTCCTTAATCGTATTGCTTTCCTCTGTAATTATATCTCTTATGGATAATTTCATTTCCAAAAACATTTATCTATTTTCAAATGAATTTGTAAGGATTATTACTAAATAGATGCTATAGGTCGTGCCCTAACTAAAATATCGAACTACCTGTAATCTTCATATTAAGTGAAGAATAACAAAATGGAATTTTGTATTAAAACAAATGTATTTTTATAAAGAAATACGTATGTGTATGTAAGCTTATATTCTACAACTATACATATATGAACACACACCCACAATAAAACAGACACGTATAAAACATTAAACTTACAGTTGATTTATGTACCAAAATTAATTTATGCAAGCAACAAAGAACGCATAGAGGCGCTCAGATAAGAGCACACTCACACACACACACACACAAACTTGAAATGACACACAAACTAGCACATGCTATAAGCTGAAAGTATAAGTAGAATGCTTGTGTTTAATTAACGCAAATCCTTTTGTTCACATTTGTGGTCAAATGCGGTCACCATTTGTTCGTTACTACTACAATACAAGTAGATGTAGAGGTAGGTGCTTGCCATGTGTCGCCGTGAATGTGTTTGAGACTCTTGAGTGTGTGTGCGTACGAGTGTGTATGGCGCATTCATGTGTTACCATATCGTCTGTCAATGTGTTGGAACATGACTTCTGACTTTTGGTGCTTTGCTTTTTGGAGTTGCGTTACAACGAAAGCAAATTAATCATTTCTAACCAGACGCACACAGACAAACGAGCAGCACACACCCAATGAAATGCGTGCAACAAAGTGTTGATGTCAGCGTAAAAAGGTGTCACACACACACACGCACAGAGAGAAGAACCCAAGCATACATAAATGAAATACCGATAAATCTGCAACTGTTGCAGCTGTGTGTTATTAAATCTGATTTAATATTAAATTAATTCATCTTAATGATGTGTTGGAAGGGGAATCTTAAATCATATCATCTTAATGTCGCTTTAATATGGAATTTTATTGCAGCTTAAAGTCGAGCATTTCATTTTGTTCAATAAAATCTCTGGCCAAATGAAGCCACACATAAATTTCTTGGTTGTCCATAAATTTAATTCACACAAAAGCCACATGTCCTGCCTAAAAAATATTTCAACATTCTTAGTTTCTGGCAAGTTGCCCTTATTTTAATGGTTATTTCTTAAAGTTACTTTGAATATAACATAGAACAGACGTATGCAGATTATACTACAAAATAGTGTTATCTTAATTTAAACCAAGCTTTTGTCAACTTTGCATTTTAATTTAGTTTGCTATAGTGAGGAAAATCATAAGATCCAGTTTTGCCTTGGCATAAGCTTAGATTTAAGATCGATATGAATACACTGAAATTCTACAATTTTTTTAAAGAAAACCAATATTTCTGAAATGATGAGATTTTGTTGATGGGGGAGGCAAAATAAATATTTAATATTTCTATTCTAATTCGAGCACATATATTAATGTTGTTGTAGATGTGGAGTGGTAAACTTTTTTTTAAGCTTAATTTCTAAATACTGTTATTTTATTTAACATTACTTAAAAATTATGAAAATATTCATTTAATTTCTTACAAAATCAAAAATAGCTTTTCCGATATGCCTTGATCTGAGCAATGACTTAGGAATAATTTTTTGATTTTGGCACTCATTTAGTACTCTAAAGTTAAATATAAAATAATCTCGAGAGATCACTACGTAAACAGTAAGATAGTTTTCGTACAAAACGCTTATGAATCATATTTTGGCAACTGCATAACTCTCATCAACAGCAAACATGAAGAGTAAATTTGGAAAGGTTCGGAAACAATTTCACATAATTAACAACAATATTCTCTCACAGCCGACAGTTGAACCAAGCACTGGAATCAACCAAGGTCACATAATTTCTAACCATATTAAAATTTTTTTTGGGTGTGGCATTTTTCCATTAGAATTTAATGTCGTGAAGCTTACCAAATCTGACAATGCTAGTGTCATTTAGGCACGGTAATGTTTGCAAGTTACACATAAAAAGTTTTACATCAAACCGACTTCTACAAATTGTGGAAATTTACTAAATTCTCTAAGAATTTGAGCTATAAATTGAAATTATGTAACCAATTAAGCGCCGCCAACATGTGATGTGACACCTCAGAACTATTTCTTGGAAGAATATATGTTGTCTTTGTCTTATGCAAATAAGCCAGCGATATATGATCGCTTAGAAGCCAAAGTTCGGTCGTATTATTGCCGAAATACGGCGCTAGCCGCTCGAAAAATTGTTCGAAAATTTCATCTTCAGACTGTGCTATATTTGGACAAGTCGTGGTGCTTAAATGCCCAAGATCAAATTCAACCGTAAAAGAATGTGAAATTATAACCCAAATGTAAAGACAATGTTATGTCACCTACGCAATTTTTATTTTCAAAACTACGACACTTTAATTGTGGTTTATGGTCTGCTAAGCCAGACTCATATTGAGAACCTTGGAACTTTTGAAATCATTAGGAAGAAACGTCTTACACCGATAATATCGTTCTGCTGTTAGGTGGCATCTATGCTATATCGATTTTTCGTGAAGTTACTTAACTATAAATCTTTTTGTTGGTAAAGAAATAAAAAACTTTTTGTTATTTTTCAGCAGTTAAACAAGTAAAAATAAAATCATATATAAATAAATCTACTGATTATCATTCAAAAGTAAATGCAAGCGTTTGTTTTTTTATTTTTTGAGTAACTAAGCACTTGCACAATCTATTAAATTATTCCCATCAATGGAGTTCGAAGTCACCAAAAAAATTCTCAACAGAAATTTTGTGATGGCAGTTTCTATTCCTTAAGAAATTTACAACAAAACGGTTTTAAAATTGTTTCTTTTGGAGTCACCTTTTTTTATTAGAAGTCTTCCAATTTTTTAATATTTATATGAATATTAAATATAACTTTGTTGTACGAGTATCTTGGGTATCAGAATTCATATTGATGATTAGCAAAATAAAGTATTCTGGACATGTTCCTTTAAGGTTTTTATTAAAGTGGTTATACAAATTTATTATATGCAAATTTTAGTTGTTTTTTCGCGCTATTTTATACGATCTATATTTCCGATATCAATAATCGCACCAACGCTGTAGTCAAGAATTTCTTGAAAAGAACTCGTATATTTTGTTCACAAGCTTAAAGTATTTAATACTAGAGACTTTTACTTGTGATTAGCAAATAATTTTTGTTCCGAAGCTGCCGAGCTTTGAAAAATATCAATTAAAAAAACTTTTCGATTTTTGTATGAAATAGTCAGTTGTTTTTAATTAAGATATCAGATTCGTTTGTCAAGTAACCGAATACCGGATGTGACGAAATTCTATACAAATGAACCACAGCTTACAACATAATTTTTTTGTTTTCTCACTACGATTTCAAATTGAAAATTAAATTGAGAATTTCCTATGATTTTTCTTCCAGATATAAAGAATGTGTGTGCATTTGTATATGCGAATGTATATGAATATCATTACAAGCATACAGCAGTGTCAAGTGCTAAACGAACTCAAAATTTTTGTGGATCACAATTTTCAAGCTCTTTAATGTAAATTAAGTTAACGTTTGTTTGGTGCTGCTACCATTGAATGTATCTTAATTTCATATGTGTATGTATGTTTGTAGGTATGTGTGCAATTCTTATAGTATTAAATTGTGGGATTTCTCTTAAGCAAAGTTTTCAATGTAAAGGTTAGTTTGTCTGTATGCTTGTGTGATATTTCTTAATTTAGCTTACAACACCAGCAGAGATAACTAGGGTTTACCTTTTGAATTTGACAAGGGACGCATCAAATTTTTGACTGCATATCAAGGAAAACTTTAAGCCAATACTGTTGTTTTAGTTATATTCAGACTTAATAGTTAAAAGTTGGTAAAAGTTGAAAGTTGAAATGTGAGTGGGAATAAAAAAAAAACACATGCGGTGTGGGTATGAGTCTATTTAAGGTCTAAAATAAATTTACAACAGCTTAAAGAGAATTTCATATTTATTATTTAAGTTCATTCCGATATTCTATGATTAAATATTTATCGAAATTTTAATTGTTTTGAGTATACGCATTATAAAGGTTAGCTCAACGAACCATAAAGCGTGAAAAATTATAGAATTTATTTCGACTTGTTAATGCAAAATTGATTGAAAATTAATTTCATGTTGCTTATGCCGCATATTTTCGTATACTTTTTTGTTAAACGTTAAGAAAACTTACAGTATTGCCAGCTTCTCTCGCTGTGCTTTGAGAATTTGGCTTGCGAAATGTAATCACGCACAATTTAAATTGAGGCCTGGAAATATACTTGGTTAAGCAGTCTTACAAAGCGTTTGTGAACCAACAATTTCAGCAAAAAGCATATGATCTGAAAATACAGTAAGGCTTATTTAAACCTGATAATAAAATAACTGTGATATCTGTAAGGGACACAACCAAAAAGTTAGGAAAAATTAATAAATATCGTTAGTTTCAGTTGATTTTTGCTCAAAAAAAGGTCTTCTACAAACAATGGAGCCGTTAGGTTGAATCATAGGAAACACGCTCAGATGACAAAATGATTTGAACTTTGTGTGAACAAATTATTTTTTTAAGGCAATTTATGATTAGGGCTATTAACAAGAATTTAGGATCCAGAAAATTGTAAAACTAAGTTCGATCAAGACAACTAAGATATGTAAGAAGATAATTCAATCAGGATAATAATGAAAATAAAGTTTATTAAGTCTAAGAGTCGCTTGTATATAGCAATTTCACTCGGAGACAGTTATATACCTAGAGGCGTAGCGCGCTGTCAAGTTTGCGGCATTCCGGGTGGAAGGTTTGCGGGGGGCGGAACAAGGTCGTGAAATATATCTCACATTGCTAAGGTTTTTTGAAAGTCAAAAATGAGTACCTTTTTTTTAGTGAATAAAACTAAATCGATGCGGGAAATTTGAATGTGTAGGTGAAAGAAATTTTCATAGTTTTAGTGAGTCATTTTGCTTGAGTTTTTGAATGTGAAAAGTGAGGACCTATTTTTTTTGGTGTGGTAAATGAAATTTTTGTTGAAAAACACGAAATTTTTTTCGGTAGGGGCGGCAAATAAGTTTTTTTGCCCCAGGCGCCTGATATTCACGGTACGCCTCTGCTCGGAGGCAGTAAGTTTATCAAAGAAAACTAAGAAAATTGTGAAGATGAGCTCTTTAGAATCAATTATGATTATCTTGATAATCGGTGGAATCAAGGTCATTCAGAATATCAACATGACAATTAGATATTCAAAGCAATCAAGTTAACCAATATAATCGTATATTACAAAGACAGTCCCTCATATTTTTTTTTAAAAAATCAAAATATTAAATCAATAAATAAAATCGAATCAAGATTGATAACCAAGATCTCAATTTATTCAAATCATCTGAGCTATTGAGACAATCAAGAAAATTCAGTAGGTCAAGATAATCTCATAAAGAGTACAATAAACGTAATTCAGGTAATACTTATGTAAGTTCTTTTAAAGCAATAAAGAAAATCTTGAAAACGATCAAAACAATTCGTAGAAACAAATAATAAAGATAATAATCATACAAATGATATTTAAAACAATCCGATTTAACAAGACAGCCAAGGTTTGCAAAGCATTAAGTAAATAAAAGCAATTAAGGCTATAAAGCCAATCAAGACATACAGATACAATATCAAAGTGACATTCAAGAAAATCATCCACAACCCTCATAAAAAATATATTAACTAAAACCAAGAATGCGCTTTTAAAGCATTAGCATTGGTATATATCTTGAAGAAAGTATTTTTAATTTGGCATATTGCGAACGTTAATCAGCTCAATTAGCAAATAAACAGATATATGTAGCTAGCTGATAGTTAATTTTCGAAGGATCTTATAAAATAGAGTTCCGAAAACGGATTTAAATAGTCATTAGCTGTGATTTTGAGCTTTCTTTAAAATTAAAGTGTTCCTCCAAGAAATCAAAGACAGAAGTTTTAACTCACAATTTAGATTGATTTCAAAGGCTTTTGAGCGCTAAATAAAACATTATTTTGAAATCTTCCCCCTCACTTCAGAAGTAAAGTAAGCCCTGAAAAAGAGCTTTTCACATTTTTTTTAAACCGAGACGTACTGAAAAAAGCTTGGAGTCACGTTCAGCTGATCAAGTAAAAATTTTTCAGATAAATGCCACTGAATTTGTTCATGTGCTTTTTTATATCTATCAAATATTTATGTCCTCGATCTTTCTATAGTCTGGCCTTTTTGGCACGTCAGAAATATTTAAAATGGTTATTCTATTGTTACTCTTAAATGAAATTTTCATTATATATAAGTACTTCTTATTACTAGTAAGAACTGCTAGTGGAACACGCTCACTTAATTCTATTTGATGAAATTGAGCATTACCATATTGAATTATATACATAACGCTAGATTATTGAGGTTATTCTGTTAGTATTTCGCAACAACAAAAATGTTATATCACCAATTTGTTTTATTTATCTTGTGCCTTCTTATTTTCCTCGATTTTGCAAAATAACCGCAATAAATAATTGATGATTGGTTTACTCGGCACTTCTGGTTGGATCTGTTGGCGTAGTTCGTTCTTAACGTTATGGCTATGCATTTGTTAATCCAGCTGCTGAAATCGAAACAACAACAAACTCGAACAATAAGGTCAAGTATTACGAGTATTCGCCTTAACTTGGCAAAACTGTCGAAAGTTTAATTTTCATTGGATTTACTTGGAATTTTTTTATCAAAATTATAGAAGAAGGGTCGAGTATGATATTTTTTTCCATACTTTAGACGCCAAATGCTGTTGATGTTTACACAAAAATGTAATTATATGAATACTGAAGTGTTGCTTTTTTTGTCTCTTTTGCACTCTCTTCACGTCGGTATATTGCTTTGCATCTCTTAATTTAATTAAGTTTCGTTGAAGGCTCATCTGTCGCTAAGGTCTATTTGGTAGCTAACCCACAGCCTTCAGTTTCCACTTTTGCTTCATCAATTTAAGTAAAATTGTTTTTCAAGTGCTTTCTTTATACCGTTTATTTATTGTGTTCAACAAGAAGATAATTTTTCGCTGTTTTTATTAGGTGATGCATAGTATTGCTGAAGTAAGGGGTGGAGGTGTTTCGCTTGATAGGCTTGTACGTTGTGTAGGCGTAAGCACCTTAAAAAAGTTTAGGCATTCATTTATTTGAACGACTGTTGCTAATTAAAGTTGATGCTGTCATAACTTTTGGAGCAGTTTAGTTGAATAAAATTATATTCTTAAGACTTCAAAATCATGAACCAACTTATAAGACTTAAATAACTTAGGCAAAAGAAACATTAGATGTTAGTGCATTAAAGTAAATAAAAATAATGAAAAAAATCAGGTATTTGAAGACAGTGATGACAACCCTGATATTTAAGACTGTCAAAGGAATAAGGTCAATCGAGTTAAATGCCAAAATGCGAAGTAAATGTAATGAGAATTTTAAGAAATGATAGTTACGACAGTGTAAAAATAATCAAAGCTATGGAGATAACTAAGAAGGGGGGAAGTCAACATGACAGCAAAAATAATCAACGTTTCAACTCAACACAGAATGTCGACTAAGCATAGCTGGTCAGTGCAATCAAGGCAAAGTTACATCAAAATATAACCCTACACAGAGGGTATATTCACTTTGTCATTCCGTTTGTAACGCAAAGCAGGGAGCGTGGCAGGTATGGAAAAGTGTATATAGTATATTCTTGATCAGCGTCACCACCTGAGTCGATATAGCTGTGTCCGTCTGTCTGTCAGTCTGTCTGTCTGTTAAAATCAAGTTTACGGGAAAACTAAACAAGCTAATTCAATGAAATTTGGCACACAGGTCACACCTTCTTGCAAGCTGCTAGCATATAGAAATGGGTGAAATCGGTTAACAGCCACGCATTCCGCCCATACTCTATGTAAATATACCCAAGTCCATTTTGAAAAAATGGTGCTGTGATTTTGATCAAAATTGGTGATTTGGTGAATATGAGAACAACATTACGATTAGGCTAGGTCTTAAGTTTGCAAAGACTCTTAAATAGGCGTGGCACAGCGCTAAATTTTAACTTTTATAACACCATAACTCGTAAACCGTGCAAGATATTGTGATGAAATTTGGTACACGAATACAGATCTTATAAATCTTGAATTGCTCATAAAGTGGGCGGAATTTTAAAAGTGAGTGTGGCATTCCTTAACAATTAAAAATTTGGATTTCGTATAACTCCAAATTGGCACATACGATTTTCATTAAAATTTTAGGGATGATACCACTAAAAATAGTCAACAATACAAGCCACGTCAATATACTGAAAAATTTATTTTAAGGGCGTGGCACAGCCTACAATATTTATAAACGTTATGAAAAGAGAACTAACAACGCAATCGTTATGAAATTTAATATGGCGGATACACTTGCTAAAAGGTGTCTTCTTGCAAAATTTTGGCACAATTGCGACGGTGGGTGTGGAACCTCCCATACAAGGAAAATACGTTTAATGCTATAGATAGTGTGCTATGAGAGTAATATTCATAAAATTTTGTGTAGCGGTGTCGGTTACTATATGCTTTCAAATTAAATGAAGCTTGACAAAATTGAATCAATGGGCGTGGCACCTCCTATACAATTAAGATACCTTAAGTGACGAAATATGTGAGCAATCATACTGAAATTTGGTGTAAGATTTTTGTTTATGTAAAGCTATTTTGAATAAAAGTCAGACTGTGTTGTACCTTTGGGTGTGTCACCGCCTTAAATTTTAAGACTAATTACGTCATATAGCGCAAACTGTACAAGCTATTGTGCTAAAATTTGTATGCGTATGTATGTTAATATTATTTTTATTTAAAAGTAGGCGATATTGAAAAAGTGGGCGTGGCATATTTCGTGGTTTTCATTTCTATTAAATTTTTTTCAACATTTCCCATATTCTTTTGACATTTTCAACCTTTTACCATTCCCCTTCAATTTTATTCGACATTTTCTTTATTCTGTCGACTTTTTCATCAATTTTTCAGCATTTTTCATATTTTTCGACTATTTCAATTTCTTTGAACTTTCTTCAATGTTTTTCATATTTTTTCAACATTTTCAGTTTTTTCCAACACTTAGTCATTATTTTTGAACCTTTGTACATTATTTTCGACTTATTCTACCTCTTTTAAATTTTTTAACGTTTATTTGAAAAGTACTTTCAATGCAGTGTAGGGTATGTGAGTTTCGGCCTGGCCGAAGATAACACATTTACTAGTTTCTTTTAAATTCCTCAATGAAGTGCAAAAGAATTAACCTAACTTTTCAAGAGCGTTAAAAAAACCTTGAAAGAAATACAGCTATGGTGAAAAAGTTGAGTTTATTATTTCAATTCGAACCGCTGCCCTCTACTGTTGCCACACAATTATTTTATGATGAAGAAAGTTTTTTATGTACGAAAATAATAAAAGTCATATAATTTTAATTTTCCAAGAAGCTTAAGTCTAAGGGTCTTAAGGGTAAAAACAAAATATTTGTTCGTTTTAAGGATTTTTTTTTTCAAACAATATAATCAATACTGTCGATGCGTAATATTTCGCGTTTATCAAAAAAATTTCCCTTAGATAATCATTTGTTGTTGCTGTCTCACTATAAATGGCTTTTTGAAAATAATGTTTAAAAACTTTTCGTGTTTTAATTGAAAAATTCACTTTGAAATTGCGAAAAACATTTTTGCAACCAACCATATTAAACCACCGGATTTCATAAAACAGCACCTCACTCACATACATGCACATATTTCAATTGTCTTCTACAACAAATGTTTTTGTGTATATCAGTGATAGTGTTGGCAACCTCGCTTTATCATATTTCCATCAGTAGCAAGCAGCAAAACCATAGCAACTCAAATGCAAATACGACATCCTAAAACTTTGTGCTGTTAAATGTGAAATTGTAGAAAAAGTTTTCACACAAAATTGTAGTAGGTACTTCTGGGAAAAACATATGAAATTAAAATTTAATTTCATAAATCTGTTTTTTCCAGATATATTTTTTTATTATTGTTGTTGTTGTTGTTCGTTCTATTGTTATTGTTGCTGCTGTTGCTGTAGTTGTGGTATTGTGGCTTGTCTATGCGGTGAAATACGCGCTTTGCTAAAGTAACCAACATGACCTACACCAGTACCACAGTGAATATCAACGCTGAAACCACACAACAACAACCGACGACAGCAAGAACTTTTATTTTGGCATTAAATTATTAAATAAATAGTTCTCGATTGCTATACCGGATGTGTTAGGTAAGTTGGAGCAGACAGTTTGACGAAAGCATTTAGAGGCTCAAATTTCTAGTGTTATAATATTCCATGCCTTCTTATTTAATGTGATGATCGAAACCAGCTTTGATTGAATTTTATAAGTGTAGTATATTGCAGCATTTGCCAACATGCCCAGATTGCTGAATATTCTTTTACCAGAGAAATAGCAACCAACTACTTCTACTTCTTACTTAACTTTGCAGTTTTTGCAAGAGTTATATTGGGGGAAACTGAACTTCTTAGCTAACGCATAGGTAGAGTAGCGTCCAGTTAGACTTTTTGTAGAATTTCGAATCAACCTTTGCTGAAATATAAAATGTTCTTAGCATTGTTTTTTGGTTTAAATTTAGGCTCTTTATTCGGAAATGGTGAGCCTCTGAGTCTCTGGCAAAACCACTGCTAAGTAATTAAGTCTGGATATCTATCTAGTGAACTTACGTTAGCTAGCTCTTGTCATCTATTATCCTTTGCATACATGTTCATTGGAGCATTCGTTGCTCTCGAATAACCTGGCACTCAGCATAACTTCTTGTTAAGCTTGCAAATGCAGTAGAATGATTGCCACCATTTCAAAACACACTTTGGTTAATTTTTGGCAAGTTCAGAGATAATACCTTTACTCAGGCACGTGCGCAGGGGGGTTTTGGGAGTTCTAACCCCTCCCCCCTTATTGAAAATTTTTTTACATAGACTTTTATCTTTTATCGAGTCTTACGAAAAAACAAAAAATAATTTTTTATGAAAAGAAAAATTAAAAATTTTATGAAAATATCAAATATGTATAAAAGGTATAATAAATTATGCACTTGAAAGTTTCTTTTGTATGTATATACCTTTCAAGTGGTTCCCATTTTTTTGAGATCAATTGTCATTTTGAGTGAAAATTGTCATTAAAATATCCTGTTTTTTCAGTAAGAAAACCTTATCTTGGAAGAAGCATAAGAAATTAATATAAGTATGCGGTGTCGAAATTTATGTACAAAGATTTTTGGACAAGTTTTGTACAGTAACTCGCAGAACTAGCCTCTTGCACAACGATAACTAATTACCGAGTCAGAACTTATGAATGTATGTGAATTAAGACGATAAGAAAGAGTCGATTTTTTGAAATGATAAAGTCTGAAATGGTTCCATAACCCGTAAAGTAAACTTCTGCAAAGTTTAAGCCAATTTATTAAGAATAAGAGGTCGCGAGTTTCATCGGAAGTGTTCTTAAAAATGTTTATTGTCGTTTGATGCTGGTAAAATCAAACGAAATGTAAGTTAACTTTCAGAATATCAGTCAGAGGACAAGATAAAACCAGTAATTTAGCCAAAAAACTTTTATTTTGTGAAATTCACTAGAAAATTGGAAAAAATAAATTTTCTTTTGCTTACCTGCAAACTAGTCAAAAATTCTTTAGTGGGACTTAAAAGATAAAAAATTTATATATATGTTTTGGTACCAGAAAAAATTTTAAAAAAAATCTTTTTTGCCTAAGAACTAGTGACTAATAATTTTTATATTTTTTGTCTCATGGACTTTAAAATGATATAACACACATGGGTCATTCTACCTGGTTTTTACATTCAAAATTTAGATTTCACAAAATCAATTTTTTTTCAATACTTTGTCTAAAAATGTTCGACATGTGTTTTTGGAAAAAGTTTTTCCGGACTTATTTTCGAAATTACGTCATTTGCGTAACTGCGTTGCTTTGATTCTTTTCTATTATTCTGTTAGTTATTGGAACTTGGCGTGGCAACATAGAAAATATCTAGAGAACCACAGCTCTGATCACCCTATGCTAAATTGCAAAATGATTGCTAAGATTTTATTTTCTCTCTAAAAAAAAAATAAATAAATAAAATTAAACATACCGCTAGTCGAAAATTTTCGATTTTAATTTTTAAATTGCAAAATTATTGCTTATAACTTAATAGAAGAAGATTTTCAATACAATAATTAGAAAAAAGACCTAAAATGCTAATTTTTATACCCTGACGGTTTTTCGACCTGACGTGTACATTTTGAAATCCAATCGTCCGAAAACTTATATATTTTTAAATTTTGGGATTTTCAAAAAATCGTATTTTCGAAAATAAGTCAGGAAAAACTTTTTCCAAAAACATATGTGGAACATTTTTTGACAAAGTATTTAAAAAAAATTGATTTTGTGAAATCTAAATTTTGAATGTGAAAACGAGGTAGACTGACCCATATGTAAATACTAAACATACATGAGCATATATGTTTATATAATATATTTATAAAACAATATCTGCATTTTTGTATTTCTTGTATGCTTTTTAATCAAAAATACTGTTTTTCGAACTTCATAGCCTGACATGAAATATCCGAGTTAAAACCCCCTCCTTAGATGATTTCTGCGCACGGGCCTGCCTTTACTTATCTTTTTT
Source organism: Meiosimyza decipiens (assembly GCA_963680825.1). Classification (NCBI taxonomy): domain Eukaryota; kingdom Metazoa; phylum Arthropoda; class Insecta; order Diptera; family Lauxaniidae; genus Meiosimyza; species Meiosimyza decipiens. The sequence continues at coordinate 122,696,307 of OY804258.1, forward strand.
TAAGCTGCTCCTTTTTCACAACATTTTCTGTTGATTGTAATTTTCGGTATTTAAATCTGTATTTTTAAAACTATGAGAGAATAATGTAAGACTTGTAATGTTGAAAATGAATTATAAACATTTATGATATACTTTTGTGTGTATATCACTTTTAACATACATACATACATAAAATTTCATTTGTAAACCAACAGTCAAATATGTTAGGTATCACGACGGCAGAGCTAATATTAAAGCTGCTTAAAAGCTTTGCTAATCCCATGCCAGTGCTTCCTGATTGATTGAGATTAGTTGCATTACCCAACAAATGCATGCAGCATGTGGATGTTTGTGTGAGTCTGCAAGAGTGTGTTTAAATTGGAATACTTTAGTGCAGATTTTAGCGGGTTCAGACGTGTCAACTTGGCCGCTGAGCTGATCAGCTGACTTCTCTTATAAGAACATGTACTAAAATTTACTCTAGAATTTTTCTTTACACTGTGTGTTCTTTCACATTTTCTTCCGCTCTTTATTTTTATTTTGAAGCGGATATTAAAAGTATTCAAACGGAAGCGGAAGTGTAAACATAATTTTGTTACATTTGTAGTTAAATTTAAAGTTGACTGCAAGTGAAAACGTATCGAATCGACAAGTTTTATATATCACAGCCGATGGTTTTTTTTCAATGTGTTGAGAGTACTATCGTAGGCACTAATATTAGCAAGAACTAAAATTATTTGATTTATTTAAGAGTAAGGTTAATTTATATTTAATTGGCTCAGTAAAATCATTTCAACTTTCTCAACACCGCTTTGACTTTCAATTAAGTATACATAAAGTTACCAATAATTGCTTATTGTCAATATATATCTTCAAAAATGTCAACCTTTGTCGCACAGAAACATTGAGTTAGAAAAAACGACCACTTCGCGGACCTTTTTTTACTTTTTTCTCCATACTGGTTTTTCGTTTTAAGCAAAGCAAAAAGTTCATTTCATAGAGCGCGTGAAATAAATCAGATTAACTAATTAAATAAATCAATTATAAAATTATATGCAGAAAAAGGTCACTCTTCTAATACCTTCGGCTCAGTTAACATCCCTCAATGACAGTTATGTTAAACTCAACCTCAATTAAGCGCGAATGAGAGCTTTGGTCAATGTCAACGCTAACGCGCACTTCTTCAATATAAAATTACATTCAATGTGATACAGAGAGAGATACCAAAACCCTTCATCACACGAATTGCTAATCGTAAAAAGTAATTGATTTGACCTCATTTTCTAATGAATTAATTGTATTGCATAATCAAAATGCGCTGTTTTTAATTAATACTTGGCCACGGTATGCGGTAATTAAGTGACATAAAGCACTATGCATTAAGAGAAAAGCTGCCATGGTGGAAGGAAACTCTCGCTCTGCCAACATGAACTGGAGTGCAATTAAGATGTGCAGATTGAGAATAAAAAAAAATCTTTTGTAAGAGTTATTCATTGCGTGGTTAGCTTAATCGATGGCTCGTCGCTGTGGGTGATATCTAAATTCATTGGAGGAAATACATTAATTTTCCAATGAATTTATTATGTAACGCAACAATGTCGAAGTTGCTGTTGCTTTTATCATATTCGAGCAGTTAAGGGTTAATATCGCTTTTGGGAATTGAAGTTAAATATTCATTGTTTACTTCGAGTCAGTTCAAATTGTGTTAAATTTTTGATGAGTATGTTATGATAGACAAATATATGTCAAGGGAATTATTTGGAAATATTAAGTGATATTTGTTCTCTGTTTCTCTTCAAAAGCTTCACAGTAAACTGTGACTTGTTCGCAAAAAGTTAAATGTGAGTATATAAAACTTCAAGGAAAGCATATAAGAAAAAACTCTACAGCTTTGAGTTGTATTACTTGTATACTAAGAATTAATTGATTGAATTGATATAAAAGATCATAGCCACCAATATAGCTTTGTTGTGAATCAGACGACATGGCACATCTGAATTTAAGAACGTATTCAGATATGCTAATATTTAAGTTCCACTGGAAAAATGCAGAAGCGATCCGAATTGAAGTTCCAATTGAGCACACAGTTTTCAGAGGTAAAGCATATACCTATAGTATACATCCTACAGTTTATGAAGTTAAAACCTTTAATTCAATTATTTTGCATTATGTGAAATAAAAGCTGTATCTGCGGCTTTGCTCGCGGACTTGTCATTGTAAAACACAGCCTACATTTTACGCAGCCGTTACTGCCGACAATTGCGTCCATATACCAAATTTCACTACTTGGCAAAAGTAACAAGAATAGCAATTATATTTATTTTATATGGGTGGAGCATCGCCTCATTATTAAATCCCGTTCAAACGTCCATGTATCAGGTTTCACAACTGTAGCTGCCTTATATGCCAAGATAAAGCGTTTAATCTCGTTCACATTTCGTGATGTGCTTAGCATAGAGAACATACTACCTAGTACCAAATTTCAAAATTTTTGTTATCATTGGTAACAATATATAGCTTTTTAAGTGTTTTTGTTGTATGAGAAGTGTCACGCCTTGTTGCATACTCCTGTCGATATTTCGAGTGCATAGTCAATATTCTTCCTAAAACCAATTTTTGGAAGGTTCCACGTCCTTTATTTTCAGCTTAATTTCATCAAAATAAAATAGCTTTCTATGAGAAGCAGAATTTTTAATATCGGTTCAGTAGTTTCAGAGTTAAATTAGTATGACGACTACTCAAAATTAAAACGCGCAGCTCCAGACCAAAATATATGTTTAAATTTTTTTTTTCTAAGAGACTTTAAATCAGTGGGTATGGTATCTCCCTTTGAGCGAATGATGATAATTGTCATATAAAGTGTAATAAATAAACGGTCGTAATAGAATCTGGCATGAAGGACATCGGTTACTACAAGTTCTTAGAATGAATGGAATTGGGCAATTAGCCGGACATTTCCCATTTGCACAAAAAAATTTAAACTTAATTTTATGTCAGTTCAATTTATACCAGCAATTAAATTTTAGATATCACTGATCAAGAGAATGCCATCAGTGTGTACATCAGTGATGGCATTTTCGTTTCATCATATTTGGTACAATCGTAGTCTTAGTTTCACCATAGAAAAAACCCGATGTGAGCATTTTCATTTTTTTAACAATATATCGCTTCGATAATTCATCCGTTTATATTATATTCAAATGCCCTTTACATAACAGGAAATTATTTTATTTTTAGTAAATTTTTAAAGTAAATGACTAGAAGTAAATTCACAATTCAAAAAGTTCATACCGACTCTAAATTTAGTGCATTCCCAAAAAAAAAAAAAAAAAACTTAAATACTACACCCGGTGAGTGTGGCACCGCTCTTAAAGGCAGAAAACCTATGTTGTGAACAGCCTCAACAAAATTTACTTTAGTGGCGTAAATTACACTACATTTTTGCTGAATAAATGTTATATAAAATGAATTACTTTAGTTGTTGCTTTTAAATTTATCATAAAAAAATCAACGTGCTATGAAGAATCTACACACAAACTGTAGAAGGAATTGAAATATTAGGAGGGACACATTTCATGCACATATAAAATCTAAATAGGTTTTTTTAGTGCACTATGCATGCAATTATAGTAAAGTTTTCCATTAAAACATATCGTAAAACTTTACTTATACAGCAAAAGTAATCTGGACTACTGGTGTGGGCGTGGCACCTACCATGCATAAAGAAAATCAATTGAATGATTTGGTGAACTATTGCAAAATTTGGCTCTAGGGTATTTGTATTTATAAGCTTTCACTAAACAAATGCTGGGTAGATCTGCGGCAGCAGGCGTGATACCCTTCCATAAAAATAAAAAAATTTATATGTTATATTTAGTGATTGGTGTGAGCAATTATAAATTCTACCGACATTTTATTGGAGTTACTAAAATGATGCATCTATTAGGATCTAGGATAGATCTAGATGGGATTTGATCGAAACTGAGATACGCGCTCTTGAATTATTTTCTATTGAATACTTTATATGTAAAAAAATGTTGTCTTTTATTCAGTGACGTATACAGGATTTTATTTTGAGGGGGGGGTTTGGATTTGAGATTTTTTCTACGTAGTGTATATTCTTTGCAAAATCGTTTCTATATAGTGTCCGTCAAAATTTTTCGGGAAGGGGTTCTATCCCCTAGCATCCCCCACCTAGATACGGCCCTGCTTTTATTTATTCTCAATGTTATGAGAATTGAAAACTTTTTATGATCCTGTGGCCAAAAATAGAAAATTCGGAGAAAGGCACGCGTTTAAAATTTTAAGCCTTAATTTAGTATTAGGATCTTTTTAAATTACATATTTAATGACATTTGGTCTGATATATATCTATATATAGTGTATTTATTCCATTTAAAAAAAAATAGTTAACAACTAAGCAAGAATTAGTAAGACTTGTAAATTTATTTCAAAATTGGTGACGCAAATCTTACGCTGACTCTTCAGATGAGTTAGAGGTGAATTGACGCGGTTGCTATTTGTTAGTACTTAAAGATGCAAACGCTATGCGGCCTTTGTCTGTCATGTTCAATAGTTAACCGCACAAATACAAACACATAAGCACACATATGTATGTATGCAACATGTTTGAATACAAAACCAAACAGACTTGAAAACAATGAATGAGTAACCGTTTCACATACCGAACTGAACAGAACAGAACTCAGTTGCTGCTCTGCACAGTGTTGCCCGCCTGCCTTCTTTCGCCTTCGCCATCGCCTTAATTATTAACATGTCATCATTTATACATGTTACACACAATCAGGTGAAGGTATTTGCAACTGTCGGTGTATATGCATACTTAGGTAACATTTGTGCGAGTGTGCATGTGTCTAATGTCCTGATAAAGTATTTGTATAATTTTATCTTCGTCTGCATCGCAAGGATATCATGTTTTATTTTAACTGAGCAGCTTTGCCACTAACTATTCAAGTAATGAGTAGGGTAAGTCTGTTGAATTGCGGGTAATGAGCAAACTTAGAGTCAAAAATTGAAAGAGCATTTCTTTCAACATTGAAAGTTCTTTATGACAATCAAAGTTACGAATTTCTTTTTTTTTATATAAATTAGATCTTATCCATTGTTTACGTTTTTTTCAATTTGATGCTGCGATAAGTTATTATTACCTTACACATGTGTACAAGTGCATATATATATTGTGTATGCAAATGTGTGCGCGCTTGTAAGTACAACATGTCATTCTACTTTTGTAACACTTTGTCCCTGCAGCGACAGCTGTCATTTGTCCCTGCAGCGACAGCTGTCAGTAGGAGGGATTTTGAAGGGAAGCAAGGCTCAGCTTAGTATGTGATAATGTTGAAACAAAAGAACATAAATTATAGCATCACTGCTTACACTCACATAGAAATTTAAAGACTTGCGAACAAATACTTACATTATGCATGTAAATGATCAATATGTAAGTGTCCTGTGGCAGTGTTTTTTAATGGAAAATGTTTTTTTTTTCGACCTAAAATGAGCACTTGCGATATTTTGTTTTTAAGATTAGGAAGCTAATGGAAAATTTATCAACATAAGTTATGTTAAATAGTTGAAAAGCCATAGTGCTGCACTATTCATTAATTTTAGGATATAATCGGCTGAACGCCTTAACTTTTAATTGAAACAAAACAAAAGTTAATGTATTATCTAAGACCTTGCCAAAAGTTTAAAATCTGTATTAAGTGCGAACATTTTCTGGTGATTATTTTAAGATTTTTCTTTTATCATGTGCTTCAAGTTCATACATCATAACGATTAAATAATATAATATAAAATATCTAAAATCTAATCGAGCTTAGGAAGTTGGAGCGATCCTTAATGAAATAATTAAATCACGATAAATTAATCTAAGCCCTATTCGTGATTGATAAGTCTTATGCAATCAATCATTAAATGCAACGACATCTAGGCAGGGCTGAGCCGATAAGTAATGTGAAATTAAGAAATGGTAGTAATAGGCCTTTTACTAGACGAATTTTTAAATTGCTAGGTGAAGCCATTGAACCTTGCCTTTTCAGAACGGTGCATATCAACTTAATGATCGCCAAGTCATATGACAACAACTAACTAACAACTTTGAGAAAAAAACATCAGTTTCGTTGAGAAAAAGCTATGAAAAATCACATGAGGCCATAACTTGCATAGAAAAAAACCATGCCAACAGATTTTGAAAGACTTAGACTATGCTTGATATTAACTGAGTAAGCATGAGTATTGCCCAAGTCTTCACTTAGCATAGCTATACAGTTTTCAGAAAGTCTGATATGCCGATTGAAATAATTTAAGTCGTCATCAGCATACAAATGGATTTAACGTCTACAAACAAAATTTTTTCAATCGTTTGTAAAATGCAATAATTCAAGAGTACCTGAAACCCAGCATTGAAAGATCTTACAACTTGCTTTCAACAGATCGGTTGTATTTTGCTTAGTAATATATGTAAGTATCCTATCTAGCAAAAAGTCATGTAGAGGAATAGTCAAGCTCATGTCTAAGCTTTTTTAAAAAAGTAGCTTGATGGACATAGTCAAACGCTTATGCGAAATCTGCAGTGCCGGAACACAAATTTGGTCATCGTCCGATGCCGGACCAATCAAATTTATTTATTCTGGACTGCTTCTTAAGCTTTTTCTTTCTTGCAAAACTAAATAAAATATAGCTTTCTTGTACTTTTTCAAGATCTTTGGATATGAAAAGGAAAACGCTAATAGGCCAATGATTAGATTTTGCTTTTTAAGTACAAATACGACCTTGGTTGATATTCAGATGATGAGGAATTTAGAAATATTGATCAAACTAAGAAGTATAAGAGAAAAGAAAAATCTCGGGGAAAATTTATTCAAAACCCATAGCATTTGATTAAGCAGAAAAGATCATTTTAAAGGCTTCGGAAGAAGTAATAAATGTAAACGAAAAATATTTACTTGCATGGAGATGCTTATAGTGCAACAAAAGTCCAAATTGAGGCGCTGGATTTTTTTAAAGAATTTTAATGATGCGTTAAATAAGTTTCAAATTGAAAAAGTTATAGAGATAATAAAACCAGATCAATATAGTTCCCGTAGAGTCTCCGTATATGTTGTATGATATTTAATGTGCAATTTAGAGAGATTTATTTTTACGAAAATTCTTATGCAACGTATCTTGGTAAAATTTGAAAATGCATTGTTGCTTTTGTTGTTGTTTTTTTTTTGGAAAAAGCGCCGTTTTTAGTTGGAAATCTTAAAACCAATCAAAGCAGAATTTTTGAATTTTTCAAAAAAACAAAAATATATTTGTCCAAGTCTTGTTAATGTTCCGCAACTTATTGCAAAACATTAATAACAACAAACAGGCCAACAATGTTGTTATTCGCCAAATAATGTGAATTATTTATATTGGCTTTCGTGTACCAAATAACGAAATTCAATATTTGACTTTAGACATTCTGGTGGTTCTGTTAACGAAAACATTTCTTTTTTTTCTATTTTTTTAACAAAATAAAAATTCTCATGAATTTTTGTCTCATATTTTGCGCAACTGAATGTCTTGAATTCCAAAACAACACAAACACATGTACGCGCACACATTACTAACACAGACAGCGACAATTGTATTGCTCGTAAATACCAACTAGCAGACAGACAGCCAAACAGACATCTTTAATATTATTACCAAAAACAGCCATACCAACAACAACAACAACAACACATACCTTGTTGACAGTTTGAGTCAAGAATTTAAGTAGCTGGCGTTTACCAGACTTAAGTCAGTCAGTGTAAATGCATGACTTGCTGTGTAAATGTGTGATGTATATGACATATAAATGGCTTCATTAGTATGCGACCTAACATAAAATTATACGATATAGTACACTTGAATATGTGAATATCTACATGTTCTATATGTAGACGGCAAAAGAAGGAAAATAAATGAAAATATTTAGAGGAATTTTCTCATGCCCTTGTGTTTTATGTGCTTCAATACCACATGCTTAATGTTTCATTTAGTCAAAAATTTTGTCCAGTTTTCCTTTAGGAGTATTTTGATTAAATTATATCAAATAACATCTCAAGGGTGAAGAAGAATTGCAAGAGTATGCAAAGTTTCATATATTTATTGCTTATGGCCAAATCGCTTAAGCAGTCAGTATAGAGTTTATTGTAGTTAGAAAGTTGCTAAAATGATTTAATAAGGGAAAAAATAACAACACGACTGGCTTAAGTTAAAGTGACGATTTTCACGGAACATATGTAATTGGAAAATAGGCACAGGTACATATTGCAAAATAGTGTCTATAGCAAGCAATCTTCACAGCCTCGAGAGAAACAAAGCAAGCTTCGTACCAGAAGTGGACTATTTCTAAAATTAAAAAAATGAAATAGGATAGAGTTTTCTTCTTCTTACAAAAAGTTTTTACAATGTATGCTAGTGACACTCATACGCTGAGTAAATAGAAAAAAATCCACATAAGTATTCGTGGGTTTTAAAATTTGCATCATGGTACTTGTTTCTTAAAAATAAAACTTTCTTATAGGTATAAAAATCATATACATTACACTCTCGCACTTTTTTCAACTAACAGTTTTATTGTTCCATACTTTTTGTGTAATCTTTTTTTTTTTTGCATAATGACTGTATTCTACGATTTTATTTATATAGCGCTTCCTTGAAATGTCATCTACCACGTTAACGTTGTTGTATTTTGTCATGTCATCAGTCGTGACATTAATTACCTTGGTTGTTTGTCACACTTGCATACAATGATTTGCGCAGTTGTAAAAATCAGTAACGTTAAAATCAACAACAACACAGTAGCAACATTTAGCCATTGTCAGAGCTACGGTGGCAACTAGGTATGGTTGAACAATGTGTTGGTAACAACCATTTTAATCACAGCGTAAAAATAAACCTGACCACCACACATACTCATTTATCCGTTCGAGTTGATTTTACTATCATGTCTGTATGTCTGATTTGGTCATGTGTCAGCGGTAAAAAACATTAAAACAACAATTAAGCTGGAATTTATTTGATGTTTGTTGATCAGCGGAACTCGCTGGATTCTTTCTGGAATTTATTTTTTTCGAGGTTTTTAACTATAATTTTAAGTGTTTTTGTCTGACTTTCACGGCACAATAAAATGTTTACTCAGAGGAGTTTTTTTATGTATTTGCCTCGTTTCAAAGGTTACATATCATTTATATTTACTGGTGCGTAGTTTTTTTAAATGTACACATATTAAGGCAATGCACCACTAAAAATTGAAAATATTTTAAGTTTTCATTTTGACATAAACTAAGTGAAAAAGTATTGCAACGCTTTGAAATCGAGCAGACCACTTTGAAATAGAACTATGTAAAAAAGTCGCAAACCTTACACTTTTGTATTGAAAAAAAAATTTAGTTTGGAGTCCGAAGTGCATGCTACCGAGGCAGGTGTACTCACCGGTATAATATTATCACTAGGATTGTTATCTAATAACAACGTTTTAAGCCCATGATAGTTGACGAAGAAAACTTTTGAATTATTTCATGCAACCTAAACTTGAGTACAGATGCCCGCTAACTTTAAGTATAAACGTTAACAGGTTTGGCATTTAAGTCTCAGCGAACCAATGTCGAGCAGACGCTTTCTGGTTTTTGTTGGGTCCGTATGGCTGTGAATCCCGACAATTCTCTCCAAAAAAACGCAATTGCTGGCATCTCTTAATATCAGAACATATATTTTTTACTCTTTGTTCTTATGGAGCTTACAATGCCCTTTGGCTTAGTCACTTTGTATTTTTTTAAATGTTGGATCATCTTTTAACAAAGTTTTATCATATTATCTGCAAGGAATCTCTTATTTTGATGCAAGTAACTTTTCCCATGCATAGTTTAACAATTTTGTCAAATTTTTTAAATTGATTTTTTTTTGTCATCCTGCAAAACCAAACAAAGTTTCAAAGTATAACTAGATTCTTCATAAAAAAATTCGGTTGTTCAGTTCCTATATTTTTTCTTCATTTTTTTTTGATAAAATGCTAATTTACGGATTCGAAATGTCGAATTTATCCTCGTTTTAGTTGCGACTTTGATCGGTCTTTGATTTGTATTTTGGCTCAATGAAAAATCAAGTTTAATTCTATCAAACTACACACTATTTTGATCACTATCCATACTATGATGTATTCAGCACAAAAAAAAAAGTTTTGAGCAATATTTATCAAAAATTTGAGAGTAAGTTTTTCACATAGTCCAAAAATGAAGGGTCAAATCTCACACGCACAAACGTAAAATTCATATGTTACAGATGATATCTAATTTAACATGATGCATTACTACAAAAGCACACAGCATTGTTGCAGCAACAGCATAAATATTTCTGAAGGGAAATCTAGGTCATAATAAAAATATTATTAAAAAGTAGGCACATCAAAATAGGAGTAAAATATAGCTGTTATGGTAGTGGTATGCAAAAAATATAAGTAAGCTTAAATTGTAAAAAAAATATTTAAGGTGTATCAATTTGAAGAAAATTTCGTTAGCATGTGTAATTTTTACAGAGTTTCTGAGGATGATGTTCAATAGAACTCGAAATAAATCTTTGTATAATTTAAAATGAAAATCTTTCCTATGTTGTTGAAGCAAAACATTCAATATTATGTTTTATTTCTTTAAAAAAGTTTTAAGTGTCGCAAAAAAAAATCGTAACACATATGATCCTCTCTATTTTAGCATTGCACATACATACAAATGTATGCATGTATGTTTTTATCTCTGCGGTTATATCTTCGATTAAATCGTGGTTATAGTGGCAAGCATAGCTATGAAATGATTTAGGTTTCGCTTGTTTTCTGTTTTTTTAGTTTTAATTTTTATTTGAATTCGGAATTGTTTTTATTTGTTTCATAGCACTGCTTTGGTTTTACCACCATAGTTACTGGTTCTTTGCTTTTGTGGGTATTGCGGTGCCAAGCAGCACATCGGCTTTGATTTATGTTTTTACATTTTCCATTGCCTGTTACGCCCATGATACTTTCTTTTTTGACTTCTCTAATTTTAAATCTGTAAGAAGGTCATTCCATGCATAACTGCGTACATTGATTAATTTTTTTAACGCTACGTTCAGTTGGGTTGATGTTTTCTTAACGCATTGAAGAGGCATGTTTAGGAAACTATATATAATCTTGATCTATGCCAGCTACAAAACTGTTCTAGCCATGTCAGTCTACCCGTATGTCTACAAGCCATTCTTTGTATCTGTGAAAAAACAACATTATAAAAAAACAAAAAACGTGCGAAATGAATTGATCAAATACGGAACGCTGTTGCTTTCCTCAAGTACTTAAGTGTTTAAGGTGTGCAAAATCAGCCTAAAAGCACATCTTCTGCTTACGAAAATCTAAGGCCATTTATAGATTATCCTGTGTATAAGCATTTATCCCAGGAGATTTACTTAGGCAACCACAAGGACACTGAACAAATTTTAACCCGAAACCTTGGCATCTCCTATACTCACAGTGTGTTGAAAGTTATATATCTTGGCATTTTCAGTACACATTTTAAAAATACGTAAGTACTTAGAACGGAACCTAAGCGAACTTCTTGAAGTACAACGGAACTAAGTACACTCAGAGCATTTTCAGTACATTTTTCACAAAGTTTTCTTCTAATAATCAGTTAATTTTTTTGAAATGCTCCAAAAATTCTTGAAAAACACGCAAATGCAATCACTGGTTCAAATCAAAAAATTACATATCAAGTGAACCCATACAGTTGCTGTGCATACAGTACGCAAAGTTTAATCTTTTAACCCTTCTATGGCTTACACTATACACATGTTGGCATATGCTGCTGTTAAAGTGCAAAGCTTTTAACTTAAATTAAACAAAGCCCCTTCGTATCTTAATGCAGCTTTTAGCAAAGTTTTATTAAATTTATGCCAAAAGTTGAGCAAAACTTATCGCTTTGTTAGATGGCAACTACTTTATTGTTAGGTCCAAAATAAACCAAAACAAAGTGTACTCAAGACTAAACCAAGTAAAAAGATCTCAATAGCCAGCGTTGTAAAAAAAAAAAAAATTGTTCAAAAATATAACCAAGTTAATTATAAAATGTAAAATAAACATTAAAAATTAAAGCTTTCCCAGCATGGCAAGTTAAACAAAAAAAAAAAAAAAATCACTATAATAAAATAACAACAAAAGCACAACAACAACATCAACAACTTTTTTGAACCTAAATAAATTTCTTACTTTTTGTTTTGTTGTTCTTGCTGTTATCTTTTCAAGGATACTTTTCACGTACACACATGTTCGCATACTAATGTACACGTCTTACCACTACTACTTGTACTACCGGCTGATTTAGTAAAAGATACCAACCTGCACATAGTTAAGTTAATAATTATGTGCTGAGGGATGTGGATGATGTGGTCATGGGTACATAAAGAGCCAGAGAGCCAAACAAGAAACTAAGACCAAAACAAAAGAAAAAGAGCCCAGGCAGTTTAAATTACAGGAAGCTGTGGTTCTTGTTATAATGTTGCCGGATGTTTACATTTAAAATTTTCAGTTACAAAAAGCTCACAATCACTAAAAGCTGTTGGTGTAAAATTTTAATTTTTACTTTTATGAAAGATACATGAAAGCGTTTAAGCTTTAAAGACCTGACGAATAGTGAAATAATTTTTGTCTTAAACTTCCGAGAATAAGTCCCAGAAATAGAAAGATAAGCAATTTTTCTCAATGCTACATAAATGCCAAACTTTTTTGATACTTTTTTCCATTTGTTGACTGTTCCATACCTTTTAGATATTTCTTAGCTATTACTCGATAATTTTAAGCTCAATAGGTTTCAAAGTCTGTTGTCTTCTTAATATAAACATTAACATATAACTAAACATTGAAAGAAGGAGTCAAAAAAGCTTCAAGCTGGAAATATTCTTTCACAGGATCTAGTATAAGTTAAGGAGACTATATGAAACAAGACTCCAAGTACGAAATAAATGTTTTTACATTTGAAATTCAGAGACATGTTATGATTTCCCCATAAAATTAAATAATCGAAATAACGTTTAAATTTTATGCCTTTGTTACTAAAAATGCCACATCTGGATATTTTTAAACACGAAAAAAAACTATACAAAAGAAAATTGAAAGTTCGAAAAATAAAAAGATCTCATCGTGTGCACATTATCTGACTATACTTTAAACTTCCAAAGTAAATAAAAGTTTTTTAGAAAAAATGTTGAAGAAAATCTATGAGTATCTTACACACAGTGCTAAGATATTGAAGGAGCATTCAATAATGTCAACTCAGATATAATATATCAGAACTGCTGAAACTGGGCACTAGCAGTTCTCTAGTTGAACTGATTAAAACGTTATTGACAAACAGAACCATTACCTCCAATCTTGGCAAATCCATGACAAATAGGTTCGTTTGCAGAGGAACGCCGCAGGGGGGTGTACTATCTCCTCTACTGTGGAATCTGGCAATAAACAAGATGCTTATGTCACTAAAAAGGCACGGCTGTAGAGCTGTTGCCTATGCGGATGATGTAGCACTAATTGCATGTGGCAAATTCCCAAATACACTGTGTGAAATTCTTCAGGATGCCTTAAACATACTGGTCTCATGGGCGGATGAGGCAGATTTAGGTGTAAATCCGAACAAAACGGAACTAGTACTCTTTACTAGGAATCACAAACTTCCAATTATAGAACCACCTTCACTAAAAGGCACTAGACTTGTCTTCAAAGATAGAGCAAGGTACCTTGGTTTGGTATTGAATAGGAAATTAAGTTGGAAAATTAATGTTATAGAAAGAGGAAGGAAAGCAACCGTAGCGCTTTACTCTTGCAAAAAAGCGGTAGGTGGAAGATGGGGTCTATCACCTCGTATTATTCACTGGCTATACACAGCCGTCATTCGACCGATTCTATTATATGGCATTGTGGTGTGGTGACCAGTCTTAGACAAGGTCACCTATTACAAACAATTACAGAGAGTTCAAAGGGCGGCTTCCATGTGTATCAGCGGTGCTCTGCGAACTACACCAACTGACGCTTTAGAGTTCCTCTTTCATCTCGTTCCTCTTGACCTGTTAGGTAAACAGATGGTAGCTTGTTCTGCCATTAGACTCAGGGAAGCTATTTGCTGGTCCGAGGGTAAAACAGGGCACTCAACTATTCTTCATAGCTTGAGGTCTGTACGCTCCAAGTTGGACTATGTTGTTCCAGGAATCTCATTTAACAGGGATTACGTAACTCATATTCCATCTAGGGATGACTGAAAGGGAGGATTCCCGTGGAGAAGGAGTCATATTAATTTCTACACTGATGGCTCCAAGCTAAATAACCAAGTGGGTTATGGTATCTACTCCAAGGAACTGAAGTTAAGAATTGCTGCGAGGTTACTAGATCATTGCAGCGTTTTTCAGGCGGAGGTTATAGCAATAGAGGGAGTAACGTCCTGGCTAAGGAGGAATGTTGTATCTAAAAAGGATATTAATATTTTCTCAGATAGTCAGGCAGCTATCAAATCTCTAGAATCAGTCTTCCTAAACTCACTAGTGGCCCAACAATGTCGCTCGTCTCTAAACGAGATGGCTCAACATTTTCACATTCACCTCATCTGGGTGCCTGGGCATAGGAACATTGACGGCATTTGCAAAGCGGATGAACTTGCTAGGCAGGCGACTACTGCACAAATTCCTTAGGACAAGGAAAGTGTTGGCATGCCACTTGCTACCTGCAAGTTTTTGCTTAAAGAAGAAATGGTTAAAAATGCTAATAAAAGATGGAATGAAGGGTCAACTTGTGATATAACTAGGCAAATCTGGCCGGAATGGGATGCTAAGCGTTCTCGCACTAGACATAGTGTCTCGTCAGTTGTCGCAGTCATAACTGGCCACTGCCTCATCGGCAGACATGCGGAGAGATTAGGTGTTAGGGCCTATGACTTCTGTAGAAGTTGTGGAGATGTGGATGAAGAGGAAAATATTAAACATCTTCTCTGCTCCTGTCCCGCACTTGCTAGAAAACGCCACAAAGCACTTGGGTCGATTTTATTTGATGACCTGGATGACCTTAGACATGTCAGTATAGGTCAGCTATTTAGTTTCATAACGAATTCTGGATGGTTCAACGAGAGGTTATAGTCAAACACCCTGTGGTATCACAACGGATCATATTTGGTCTAAGTGAGTCAGTTTTTCGTAACTGATTGCCACTCCTACCTAACCTAACCTAACCTACACACAGTGCTAAACAGGACAATTTTATACAGAAAAGTTTTTAGTAATAGTGCGCAAAAAAATAAAAAAATATATTTTATTTTAAAGCTTGTGAATTTGCACACTTTACTAAATTTTCTTTAAAATTCAAGGGAACCTAAATATAAACATATCTGGCAACACTGTCTTTTTCAAAGAAAGTAAAGGAAAATGTTTAAGGTAAATTTACAATTTACTAACTGGGAAACGGTCGCATCTTTTTCATATTTATACGAAGAACAACGACAAGGATAAGGATTCTCTTTTTTTTATACATAAGACGATAAAAATTACTACATGCCTAGAAATTGGTGGAGGTGGTGATGGTGATGGCGACATATCATATGGTGTTGCTTTTGTGTCAGCTTGGCAGCAGTGTCCTTTACTAACATGAACTTCAACTAAAATGACGACGGTTAAAGACAATGACTATGAAGATGGCAATGGCAAAGGCAACGGCAATGACAACGTCAACCCATGGGTCAAAAATTTTAAACAAATTATGTTACTAAGTAATTTTGTTCCGAAATATTTTGTCAGTTCATTAATTTACAGAGACTCTATTTTCTTCATATTTAGTGATTTGGCTTTTTTATAGTCATTTTTTAGGTGCCATAAATATAGAATGTTATACCTTTGAATTACTTTATAAGTAGATAAGTTTGAGTCGTTTTTCTTTTTTTTTTTTCTTTTTCCTTGCAAATGTATTTGGGGACACATAATGTTAACATTTATGCTTTTCGTACAACAGATGGCAAATTTTCATTTTAAAGACTTAAGTGAATTTTTGTCGTACTGAAATTTATTATGTATATATGCATTGTTGTGCTTCCTTTTTGTTAGCGAGGTGCTTTCATGGCAAATTACATTAATGATTTTTAATTTTATTTGAAACATTTTTGCTATATTTCACGTGCTTTGAAAATATCTTAATTTTTGTAACTTAATGAATGAAGTGAAAAAATGAAATCACCTTTTTGAAATGCTTTTGGTGTTAATTAAATTTGTTGATTTTTTCGAACATTAATGAAAGTTTTTAAAATGTGCTGCATGATGGAAATCAACTTCAACAGCAGCAGCGCAACAAAACGCCTAATAAGCTCGACATTTTATTTATTTTTTATTTCTATTTATTTTAATAAAATATTCATCCTAAGATATACAACATAGGCCTTGGGCCAAAATAAAATTAGTACGGTACAACGCAGCAAAGCGTAGTTGCAGTAGAATAAGTATTCATAACTTAAATCATGTAAAAGAATCAACATGCGGTTGCCCTGCTCAACAACTGTCACTGCGAAATATATATAACAGCTGTTAAAACTTTAATTTGAAAAGCTATAGCAAGCAGCTGTTCAAACTTTAATGTGGAAAAAGCTATAAAGTGAACAGCATGTAACTTAGCCAAAAAGATTTCATTAATCGATCATTCAACTGGAGACCACAGGAAGCAGCGGACGTGCAGCTCAGGAACCAGCGGACGCACAGATCAGGAACCAGCAGTAGTAAGACAAAAATAATAATAATAATACACCTTCTATTTTCCCACTAAGGTTTGGTTACCCAAGCAGAAAGTCGTTTTCACGTGGTACTCGAGTGGCAGCCTCAAACGAAGCCATCGAAGCGCTAGGAAATTAGGTCCGCTGACCCGTTGAGTTGAACCGCCCGCTTATCAGGTCCATTTCACGTGACATTCGTGAGCGAAAACGAGACGCTGCAGTCCCACAATCAAGCATAGGAACCACCGTCCTCCGTTGACCCGTCGAGTTGAACTACACGAATATAAGGTCGATTCATTTGATATTTGTGTGCGAAAGAGCAGACAACTCGAGAGCAGCCAGTCCAGCAGCATTAGAGAAACCAGCGACTATAGATATAAGGCTTTGTTTCTATCAAAAAATGTGAATAAAGTACAAAGCAAAGTAAATAATAAAACTTTCAATAACCCCCCCGCGTCAGCCACCAGCAAATATAAATTTTTGAACACGAAGTTTGGACGCCGAGGAGCCGAGACCCTGGCTGAAAGCTTCGTTACAAACTGTAAAATGCAAATTGACGTCAGTATGTTTCAGTTACCTCGTGATATTAGAGTGTCAAAAATATATCGCTTCAGAAAATATTTTATAATAAAAAAGTATCGACCTCTAAATCAATAGCTCTAGTAAAAGTCGAACATTAAAATACAAAATCTTTAATATTCGACACTAAATAAAGAAAGTACGCTATCATATAAAATGCATTCATTATGAGATCATAATGACGCAGATTATGTGTATTTACTTTAACAAGGGCTCATCTAGATAAACATCTCTTCAGAATCTTAATAGAGATTCAAGTGAGCAACTGTATAGGTGCTAAAACGTGATGTGCTTTTGTGAGTATCTTTATATTATACGTGTGTGATACATACCTCTATGTTTGTATGTGTGCTGAAGCAATAAACTAACACACATTTCAAAAGATTAATATGCACTGCAGTATAAATATAGCGTAGTTTTCTTAATTTAATTTTTATAAATGAATCACATTGTTTTGATTTTTGTAGGTTTTGTAGAGCAGCGGCCTATACAAACTCATAATTCCATGTGAGAGGTCACGCTTATATATTTTGACAGATACTTCTCTTACTTGGCTAGAACTTTTTGTGGAACTTCCATTCTCTGAAGAGCCATGACCCTCAGATTTACCCGCTGTGCATAGTTTAGTGTAATATTTATATTTGGTACCACAAATCAATTTTTTTTTCAATTACAGCTGGAAATCATATAACAGGAATTGTCTCTACTGCAAAATTTAGTTAACAATTTAATATTAATCTTTTTTAATAGTTCTTTCTACTATCCCACACATATAACACACACACATGAATATTAGAACTCTTTTTTTGATTTAAAGTTCACTTTTAATTAAATCATTTTGTTTGTAATAAAGTTTGACTTGCAGTTGCTCTGTAAGCATGTAAGAGTATGTAAATTTTTTTGACCATGTAACTGGACTTACCTTTGTTCTACCTCTGCTGAAACCACCATCATCATGCGGACGTGTACGCTGGCCCGGCTGTAATTAAAATTAAAATTTTTGCTTGTGTAAAAAATTAGTCTTCAACTTTTTAAGCTAATGAAATTTTTGTGCAATAGAAAATACGAAAATAGTTATAGAGTAGAGTAGTTAGGAGGAGAGTAGTTATAAAATTTACAAAATTTGTGCTAAAAACTACGACGTTTAGTTGAACTGTGTGTGGCTATGTGCTACTAAGGATTAAAGTGCAAATCTCTGTTACTGCTTTATAAATCAGCTATAGTTTGTTAACATGCTTAATAGGATTATAAAAATAAACAAAACATAAAAGTTTAAAATTTCAAATTTTAAACAATAACATGAACAGATTGTTTAATATAAGAAAAGTATGAAAAAAAAATTGTTATTTCTGAGCAAATATGTATAATAATCTCATCTCTTAGAAATAGCTTTTAGTAAATAAAGTTATGTCTGAAAATGTTAAAAGAACTTCATTGTTTTTCGCTACTTTTTAGTTGACGCATAAATATTTAAAAAAAATACCGCCGAGTTATATTTTAATATATATTCAATACAGCTAAATAAAGCTTAATCGAAGTTTTGGTAATGTTATTTGCGGCAGGTGATACGTGGATCACAAGAATCGATTAATATTTATCCTCGAAAGCCATATAATTAAAGCGATTACACAATTGGATTGTATAAGTTTTGCATTAGTTATTCAAAAAAATTCGCAAAAAAATTTTTAAAAAAATCTCAAAAGTCAGCTATTTGGTGGTAAAAGTTGGCTAATTTCGAAAATGGGAGTGTCACCTCCCATATAAGAAAATAAAATTTCAAAACGCTATACTGAGTGAACTATTTTTGTTAATTTATATCACCGCAGGTACCTTCAAGTAATAATCTTGTTCAAATTACGTGCATCACAGATTTTCACTGTATAAATGTTAAGATTTCATTAAAAAATCAAATATTCTCTACACGCTCAGAATGCATATGAAGCAAAATGCTTTGGACACAAAACAAGCGAATTCAAACAAAAGAACGCGGTACCCTCCCTAATGTAAAATTCAATAGTCAGCATATAGTTTAGTGAAAAAATACCATTTCGATAAAAAATTTAAGGCTTCCGCGCACTTCTACCGTTAATGCGGTGTAAAGATGAAATTTATTTTTTGGATGGCCACAAACCACCCTTTACCGGATGCAAACTTGTTTTTTTGCCGTTTGGGGGGGGTTGTCAGCTCCGAAAAATTTTTAAACAACGCCATCGTGCTCAGATATTCGAAAATAAAGGGTTGCAAACATTTTACCCATTTGACCATTTTGGAGATTAGGATTAAACTGAAAATTATTTCAAATACCGCTATCGTGTTCAGCATCCTCGAAAACGGCGGTAACACGGGTTTTCTCGTTTACACCGAAAGAAAAAATGTTTCACTCTGTAGACTCTACAGTGCAACAGGTGGTTTTCGGCCGTTTAGAGGGGGGGGGGGGAGGGGGTCACCTCCAAAAGATTTTTAAACACCACTATCCTGCTAAGTAGCTATTCTTGAAAACGGAGAGGGTGACAAATATTTTCACCATGGAAGATCCATAATTTGCGATTCTCCCATTTAGAGGGCGGTTTTTAGGTCTTTTTAGGGCATCGGGCCAACTCCAAAAGAATTTCTAACACCACCATCGCTATCAGTGTCGACGAAAACGGGAATGGAATATGGTAATATGGGTGCTGTTTTTTCCGACTCACATAATCCACTATTTGAAAATAGAATCTTTTCATCAATCCAAACGTTTTTCGACTAGTTCTGTATATTTTCAAATTTGTTTCGAACTTTTTTCCGACTTTGTTCAACATTTTTAAAATTATTTGACATATACCGACTTTTTTTATAATTTCATCGGCTTATTCGACATTCTACACCATACATAGCGAAATATCATTATACTGCTAGCACTCACCTGACTTTTTTCGATAAGAAAAGTACTTTATTGAATCAGTTTAGGTTGAGTTATGATCTACTGGCTTATGTATATTGTAAAAGCTACATATGTAAAGTAGAAAAGAAGCAATTTCTATAAAACCTTAGATTGCATGCCATATAAAAGTATTTTCAAAATATTATACTAAATATTAATAAAAAAAAATTATTCCTTATACATATTGGTATTGTTATGAAACAAGAAATGTGTGTAAAAGTTTATCGCAAATCATACACACATGAATTGCTATATCGATTCATACTTGTATGCTTGAAAGTATTACCAAATATGTATTTGTGTTTGTATATGGGGCTTATCTGTTTATGTCTCGTTTCAGTTTGTTCAGTCGTTCATGCAAATGTTTCAATTTGCTTTGTATTTTTAATAAAATAAAAAAAAAATATAAATAGAATTGAATAAAAATTTATTTTTATTTTTCGTTTTAAAGCCAGATATTTTACGTACGAGTATCATAAATATTTGCGTTTTTTTTAAGTCTCAGCATTTTTTAATTAAAATCTTCTTGCCCCATAACTATGAACATTCAATATGAAAAAGTTTTGACAAAATATCGTAGGAATAGCATATAACTATACTAGATATAAAGACTGTCCCAGAAAAAACTTGCGGTTTTTATATTTTGTATTATCCTCTACCTGATAATCTTATAGGTCTAGAAAGACACAATATCTATATAAAGTGACGTTTAATATGATGTATAACACTTGTATTAGATAGCACTTTGAACGACAACGATATCTAACAAGCAACAAAAAGTCTGCAAACTGATTTTGTCCACGTACCTGTAAAATTCAGAATTAAATTATTCAGCTATAGCAAAAATAGTTGGTGCATTAGAAAAAAGTGTCTTTACGGATATTTTTAAATATACGAAGGGTCTACCTGTTTTCTGTAAGAAGGTCAAGCAAAATACCAAAATTTTCTAATACAAAGGTAGCGACGAAGGTGAAGCGCCTTTTTAAGCAAAATCCCAACACCTCAGTGCGAGATATGCCGGCTAGAGCAGAAACATCAAATTCTACTGTGCAAAAGATAAAAGAGAAAATTAAGCTAAGGACATACAGAGTTCATAAAGTACCAGACCATTCTGATGAAAAGCAATTAATGGCTCCGATGCGTGCCCGAAAATTGAATGAAAGGTACCTGACTAAATTTGATTGCTGTGCTCTGGAGGACGAAACTTACTTCAAAGCAGATTTTAAGCAGCTACCTGGGAACGAATATTATGCATCACCAAAAAAGGGGCATGTGTTTAGTATATTCGAAGAAAAAAAAATTTCAAAATTTCCAAAGCAATATACTTTTTGGCAGGCCATATGCACCTGTGGTCTCAGAAGCAGATTTTTTGTTATGCAAGGCACAATCAATTCCAAAGTTTATATAGACGAGTGCCTCGAAAAACGTCTTTTACCATTTATTCGTGCACATGAGGGTACCGTGATGTTCTGGCCAGATTTAGCAATATCTTAATACTCTAAAGCTACGATGGCACGGTATTAAAGTGAAAAGATCAATTTCGTACCAAAAATAGCAAATCCGCCCAACTGTCCAGAGCTTCGCCCAACTGAAAGATATTGGGCTCTAATGAAATAAGATTTTTGAAGGAGTGGCAATACTGCAAAAAATCCGCAAGACTTCTGACTTAAGTGGAAAAAATCGTACCATACTGTCGATGAAACGACTGGACAAAATTTAATGAAGGGCCCTACAAAAAAAGTAAATAATTTTTATAAAAAAAATTGTTACTTCGTTTTTAATTATTTATATTCTGAACTTTAGCCGTTATTAATAAAAAACGAAAAAAGAACAAAAAAATTACTGGATATTTTTTTATAACTAAAAAACAAAGCGCAAGTTTTTTCTGGGACAGTCCTTATATACTACTTTTTGCATAAATAGCGCATATATCACAATATAATTAGCGACTTTGTTCTTGATAATCTCCAACTATTAAAACAACGCGTTAAGACAACATTAATTTTATTTGATATATAGGCTACCTTATATCCTATGCGTATTGACTGCTACAATAGTTGCCTGTAATGTAATACTTTTAAATGGCATTGAATATTTTAGAAACATTCTCGCATTTATTATGCAAATTAAATGTTTCATTTGCAGTTGAATTTGTGTTTGATTGAAACCTTTTCTTCCTCCACTTAATCATCTTCTTCGCATGATTGAACGAATGAATGAATGACTGTTTGAAGGCAGAGGCTGGATACAGCGAAATATCCGAATTTTCTAACAAAATCGCAAAAATTTGTCTTGCCTTTGGCATTTATGATGATAATAATGACTATGATGAACCGTTGAATCATGCAAATTTAAAAGCAGCTCTTTTGTTGGTTTCTTTGTCGTTCTCGGCTTCCGCTCCTGCGTACTCTACCGTCATTGTTGTAGTAATCGGCTGCCTCTTAGCCATCGAAAAATTACACAAATCCATCACAACAGTTAAGACATAATTATTCAGCTTTCAATTTTATTTATTCTCCTGCCTCTTTTATATTTTTTATCCCCGAAAAATGGGGGCTTGCTAAGCAACCGTGAATTAGGCAGATATTGTGTTACCAATCTATGTAACCATGTGCATGCGCCACAGCAAAAAGTTAGTATTATTCGTGTCTGTCAATATATAAAAGTATATAAAAGATTACTGAGAACAGTGTGAGTACGGGTCTATCCATTGATCTGTTACTATAGTGTATGATAGTTATTTAATGTGGTGCAGAAGCCACATTTCAACAACACTTTCAGCCGCACCCTGTAAAATTATCGCTACAAAAACTGGCGCCCTTAAGCCTATGGACATTTGTTAGTAGTAATAAAAATTATTTAGATATCCTTAGTCATTCAGAAATTACTTATGATACTGTTACTTCAGGAGTTTGTAAGTAAACACAGTCATGAATATTTTTAAAAAGAAAAAAATGTACGCATTTATATTGCATAGCTTTCGGCGCTTGTATTTTCATTGAAACACAATATATCAATATATATTTCATTGAAATATAATATATACAATATATAAGTGTATTAAATTGCTCAAATTTTTGTAATATATCTCATATTTTTTATAATGGCACAAAATGTTTCCAACTGCTAATAATTTTTCATATAGCCATGAGTGTTTTTTCCCCAACAAAGTGGCGCAATATTTTCACATTTAACGCTACTTGTGCCAAAAAGCAAAGGTGCCGCTGCCTGCTCTTGGTGCGCTACAATCGATAGCTACTTTATAGCATGGTGCAGGTGACTTTAGCAGCTACGGTCATTAATATCATTGTTGCCATCGTATGAGCGTTAAATAAAATAAAAAATTCCGAAAAAAAGTGTGAAAAAACAAACAACAGAAGAAAAAGGGCAGCCAATATTATAGGAGATTATGAAGGAGGAGGCGGACGAATTCGGTGATGTTGTAAATCTATTTTTTCAATAAATCTGCTGTATATGTATATCCTTTATTTTTTGTTTTATTGTTTATTTTTTCATTATGATTCGTTTTTCACACAGACTCAGACACTGACAGACAATAAAAGCAAAAAAAAAAAAAGAAACAACATAAAAAGAGATAAAAAATAAACAGGAAACAAAAGAAAAATTATTTCCTAGCCAGCGGCTAAGCTTTGCAGTAATGGTAGCGGGCGGTAGAACTGATCGATGTAGCGTGCAGCCAACATATAAAACGTTATTTCAATGGGTCCGGTAAGAAAAAAAAAGGAAAAATTGAAATAAAAGTGGTCAACAACAAAAAGCGCTAAAAATTACTTTATCTTATTTATTCTTATAAAAAAAGCATAAAATGTTAAAAAAAACATTAAGGGGTGTGCAAAAAAATTTGGTTCGCGTTGATGACTTACATTAACGATGCTGTGAAATTCCTTTTTGTTACAGATTTTGCAATAAATCTTGGCATTTTGAGTTTTTTTTTACCTGATTTTTTTATTTATTTTTGACTAATGCGTTATGAACGAGCATAATTTGTTTCGTTTATTTAGTGGCTTTTTTCGCACCTAAATTAGCGTTTTGATATCGAATCAGATATGTTGTGCATAATTTAATTTCTAATCCGATAGTTTTGATGCAAAATTGTATCATTGTCTACTTTTTTAGATTTTTTTGGATATATTTTTTAGAAAACTAATTTATGTTTGTATATAGTTAAAAAGAGCTAAGGATAATTTAAGTTATGAGAAACTTGAACCGAAAGTGAGAATTTTATATATACGTTGGAGCATAAATACTGCAACACTTCTACGAAGGAGCACTTTACATTTATATTGGCGGAATACATGTCCTCCTATTGTTTTTAAAAAACTTCAAATTTTATTGGCAACCTCTTCCGCAATTTGAAGTCAGTCAGACTGCAGAATTCGAAATGGATTCGGTCCATATACATGTATGTATCAAATGCATGTATTTATATGTAAGTAGAGCCTGCTACTTAAAAATCGTATAACTTCTGAACGACTTAACCAATTGAGGTCATGTTTAGTGTTTGAAATCAGGTTTATCATATCTCTTCAACTAATTCTTGCAGATGAATAATATGTGGTGCATAAATTAATAAAACGAGTAAATTTCAAAAAAAAAAAAAAAAATTGGTGGTGCCACACCTATCATACGAGAAAAACTGAAAACCGTTTGCATGTCGCATATAACCTCGCAAACTACTAAACGGATTTTCATAAATCTTTTTTTAATGCTGTGGCCTGTGAAAGGTTCTGAGCAAAATAGGCCAAAACACGCATTATACACATTTTTTGTTGAATAAATAAGACCCTGGCTATATCTTTTTATAATATAGTACGCTGGCATTAATTTCCTAAGTAATACAAATATAGCGACATTTTACAGGCAAAAATCAATTCAGTAGCTTAGGGGCTATGAATTACGAAACTATTGTTTCAAACAAGATATATAAAATAACTGCCAAAAACTACAAAAAAAAGTTCTGGATAAAGCTAAATGAACTATTTTAAAAAAAAAAACGTAATTTAATATATTATTTTTTCATCCATAAGGAAGCTTAAACATTTTCGAATACTGTAATGTTAGCTTTAGCTTTTTTATTTATATTTGTATCTAGAGTTACATATAACATTCCGAATAACTTTCTCTTAACAACGGACTTATTTAATTTTACAAAAAGTTTTATAATAAAATAGTTTCATCAAATCATGTCAAGAATTAAAAAATTAACACCAATATTTTGAATTTGATAAAAAAAAATTATCTATTATAGATATCTGAGAAGTGCCGAAATATCTTTTTGAGACATAATTTTGTTTCCACTTCTCCAAAACTGATCAGCTGGCTGCACATATTATAAATATTCTCACTTTTTCATATTATTTTTAGTTTTTGAAAAAAATGAACAAAAAAACAATTAACTAATTTTTTGTTGACAGGGTGTGTGACTTTTTTTCTTTATACTTATATCTCATATCACCTTAAAACATACAATTTGCTTTAAAAAATTGCGTTATTAAGAAAATTTTAAATCTATTGAAAACTTAAAGTTTACTATTCTATGATAATTCACGCTTCAATCGAACAGTGATTTCTTTTTGATACACAATATGCAACAAAAACAATTAAGTACAGCACTTCCGCATTCATTCAATATAAAGTTAGGAATACTTTAATTTGCTTGATTTTCATCAATGCACTAAACAACTTTCAAATAATTAATTATAATTTGTCAAGCAGTTGTTGCCAATTTATTAATAAACATAAATTTCATTTATTTATCAACTATGAGTATACTACACTGTGAATTGTATACGGATATGCACACTCTATTAAAAGCCAGCAACAACCCACAAGGATCACGGAAGTGCGTCCGCCCCCATACCAACGCTACCACTAAGTTCAACTTTTAAGTTGTCTCAATTGTTGGTTGTGTTGTTTGCAACTGTAGTTGTCAGAATTTGTCCCCTGTTTCCAATACAAATTCATTAGCCGCGACTTAAATCGCAGTCAGGCATTAAGATGTCGTAGTATAGAGAAAATGTGTGCGTTACCAAGCCAACCCTAAACAAAAATAGGATACGACCGAATGAATACTGCTAATACTGGTGCTGATGCTGCTAAGGCACCAACTTGTAACCAATGGTTTTAATATGAAAAAATTTAAATTGTTTCTACGTGCTGGATTATTGAATGGTGGCAGTAAAATACTTAGAGGTGGGGTAGTTTGGTGGTATATTTCTAGCAATT
This sequence comes from Meiosimyza decipiens, assembly GCA_963680825.1. NCBI lineage: Eukaryota > Metazoa > Arthropoda > Insecta > Diptera > Lauxaniidae > Meiosimyza > Meiosimyza decipiens. The sequence goes on from OY804258.1 coordinate 122,722,815, forward strand.
TTATATTTGGTGCTGACGCCCTAACTTGGATATTAATTAATTGCCTTCTTTCATGCCTTTGTTTATCGTTTTATATAAGAGAAGTAATGCAATTAATTGATTAACATTGAGATGTTTAGCATAGATATCAAATGTTATTTTTAAGATTTTTTATTAAAAATTAAATGATAACGCTGAATTACTTAACTTAAATTATAAAAAAAAGTTGCAAGAAGAATGAATACTTCAAGTACTACACCATCGAACCCAACACTTTGTTTTTAAATTTATCACCATAAACTTAAATTACAAAAGCGACCTTTTAAGGTAATTTTTGCCTGCAATATATAAATTTATTTGTTGTTTTTATCAAAAACTTAAGTATGAGATCTGTTGTGCGTATTTGTAATCTTAAAATTTTACGAAATTAAAATGCAAAAGTCGTACTAAATGGCAAACGTAATATCTGTTCAACTTTATTTTGAGCAATAACTAATAAAAATAATATATTTAGAAGTAAAGAACTTTTTACTAAACATGCAAATTTTTAAGATCTAAAAAATGAGAAACAAAAAACTATCACTAATGTAGACTATTTGTATATACAGTACAATGGTATATTCCGCAGAGTGTGTATTTTTTTTAAGTGTTAAGGCTGCCAATGAATTTTTTGTTACTTTGAAGTTAATTTAATGTAGAGAATATGTAACATGTACGATAGTAGTTTTCTTATCATTTAATATTACCATAGTATTAAAAATTAGAAAATATAAGCAAAATATTTCTTAATGTCTTGAAAAAAATTTAATATTTTCATGTCATGTAAGCAAAAACTGCATAAAGTGCAGTGGCTTCACGCTCTTAGCTGCATAATGATGTAAGAGTTGAACTGATTTGAAGGAACAAATGGACAACAATAATACAGTTTCAGGAACACACATCTTTTAGCTTCTGACTCTCATAGATCATAAACTGGAGAGACTTAGCCGACAAAATAAAATTAAAATTTTCTTTCTTTATTTCAAAAAAATGTTTGAGCACTTGCTAGTTCTGTGCCATTTTTACCCCATATACCTATAGTGTATAAAGTCTATAAAAAATATAAAAAATTAACAAAATAAAAAAACTCACGCGTTTTTAAAAAGGGACATTGAACATATAAAATTTTTGAATGCAAGGAAAATTTTCATGTAAAAGGTACTTAGAAACAGGAAAAGTGATTGTGTATGTTAAGATGTGTGTAAATATGCATGAGTAAATGTGAATAAAGGATTTTTCACTTTTTTTTTTTGGAGACTGATACGATTGATTGATTGATTGAATGAATGACTGTGAACATACCATTGTGTAATTGCTAATATTTCGTTTACGTATACGATTGCGTACCTTTGGTGGGCTGACTTCACGCGTTGATATGCCCATCTTTTCGTGATGCCTTAGTTGCACCGGATATATAATCTGATAATAATGGCCGCCGATACGGCGTACAAGCTCCTGATTTTGACGATACTCTTTCAGGAGGCGTTCCACTTCACCTAAAAAACGGAAGATAGGAGAAAAAAAGGAGAACATTAATTAAAACTTCATTAAGTAAACAAAGTAAAATGCAGATTTTACAAGAATTAAACTCGTAAAAACTTTTGCATACTTTTTTTTTTTTCTCCCCTACTTATATATGCAGAGCATTAGTCATGTGGAAACACAGCGTGGCTCTACATTGTGACTGCAAGTGGATGGATGAGATGTAGCGATAAAGCCATGAGAGGGAGAAAAACCAAAAGCCAGGAGCAAGAGTAAAACTTTTAACTTTATACGGTGTAACTTTCAATTAGTGTTGTAGAAAGCACACTTTGGCATATAATTTTTATACAAATTTAACAAAAAGCTTAACTGACTACTAGGGGTATTCATGCAAGAGAACATTAAATTATAATATTTTTCGGCAAAAATGTTTTAAGACGAAGAAAGCCATTTTACCAAAAATTGTTTTTAAAGAAAGAAATTATTAATTTTGTCATATAACTCAAAGTAGTCCAGATTTGAAGGAAGCCTTAGATCCAAAGAATCGCATTCGCTTTGTCTTTGTTTCTATCTAAATATTGTATGTAATTAAAATTTAGGCACTTAAGTGACCAATTTCTAAATCATCATTTAGATCTAAAAAGAATGCATGCTCAAGAACTGCATCTTTTTTTTTCTTTTTCTGAAATATGCGGGAAGAAGTTCCCTAAAATTAATGAGAGCAGTTTCAGTCTGTATTTATTGTTTCTGTAGTGTCTTTCCAAAGGTTGTTATTTGACATGATAAACTTTGATCACTTTTATGATCTTGGAGTCTTACGCTGCTGGAATAAATGTTTCCAAAAATTTTTAAGCAACCTGTAGGTGCTTTCCGTTTAGACTTACGTTTTAAGTTCAGCAAACTAATAACGTTCTTATTCGTAAATAGCTAATTGCCTCATTTTATTTTGATGGATAATTTAAGGGCACAAGAAATATTTTTTCAGATATATTCTATTAATTTAATTAAACTGTTTTTCGTGACAAATAGAAAAAGGTACAGCTCCAAATTTTGTTATACAGAGCCAGAAGAAGGACAATATAAGTAGAAGCATTTACCTAATATCGCTATGTCATGCAAATCAAAGACTTTATGGTCAAAATCTCAGATTATATATGTTGCCCAGTCCAAAAATATACACATTATACACGCGAATAATTGATGTTGATAGATAGTTTTTACACGATATTAGAATTTGCGACGAAGAAGTCGAATCTCAATCCAACCTACAACTACAGTAAGTTCTGAATACCCATAGTGAAATATTAAATTAAATCAAGAGAGACGCATTGCAAAAATAAAATCGCATTTCTCATTTCTCTCAGCTCAAGAGTACGTACGTACATTCAATGATGCAGTGATGCTTTTTGTTTTAACGCCACCTCTCTTCTATGTATTTACTAAGCACTTTCCCACCCAGAAATCTTAAATTTAATAATTTATTTTATGTCTGCCCAAGAGTTTGATTTAAATGAGTGTTCAAACGCTGCAGAAAAACGGAAATTAAATTTATGCTTTTTTCTGTCTCTCGCTCTCTTGTGCGAGTTAAGTCTTGTAACAACAATCGAATCAACGTTAAGTGCACGGACGATGACGAAGAGGCCTCTTTGGTTGCTCAACGGTGCACAGTGGTTCGGAACTGTTTTCCATTGTCCAAAACTCAAATGCTTTTGAGCCAAAGAAGATATTTTATTCTTTTTTTTTTGGTTTCTAATTAGGACTTTATCATGTTTATGGCTTTTCGTGATATAAAAGATCAAAGCATAATTAAATAAAAAACAAAACTGTTTTCAGAACTATCAGAGATATTGATGGTATGCACCATAGAATATAATTTTTTGTTTCGAGAAATGAAAAGAGCTCTATTTTCATTACTCTTAAGTAGCTTTTTTTGCAAGAACATTTAATATTTTAGAATATGCGATATCAAGTGCAATAAGTTTAAATAATATTACTGACTGAAGACATCGAAATTTTGGCCGATGTTATTAACTGTTGAACCACAGTGCAGCGTTCTGATCTCGGCTCGGATATTACTTGCTGGTGGCTACAATTGGAGGTAAAGTAGAAAAATTCAAAGTTGCACGAAAAAAGTTATCCCATACAAAAAAGGGTTAAAAGAGTTTGCACAATTTAACGCTGTGCGGCATTATTGCTGCTGCTTCTGCTGCTGCTTCTGCTGCTGCTACTACTGCCTGCCACTGACTGCTGTGATTGTGTTGTCTGTGCTCGACATGAAGGAAAATAAAGTAATTCAAAGTTTGTTTCCGGTGTTAAGCAAGAAGTAAAAATAAAATAAAACAAAAAAAAAAAACGAAAATAAATTAACAGGGCGCCGAGAACAGTAAAATTGGGCGTCAGTATTCGACGGGTGTTTCTGATGTTCACCCACTAACGAAAAGTGGAGAGAGTAGGATGGTAATTTAAAGTGATGAAGATAAATACGTGTAAATGTTCTTAAAAGTATATCTGAACTGAGTAAGTTATAAAACAAGCTGTAAAGGCTTAAAAGTTCATACTTGAAAAGGTAGGGAAATAAAGCAGAGTACTCTTTCGTAGCCGATTGATGAATCTGCACCTGATTAAGTGAGCTAGAATGTAAATTTGCAAACAAAATTTCCAAGAATTAAAAAAAAAAATGAAAAAACGCCAGCGACGCAACCGCAGCAACTGTGCAATATGCTATGTATGCAGCGGGCCGTCAAAGGCGTCATAGGAGTTTCTGGGGTAAATTTATTTCATTAGAATGATTTTGATCTCTGTATTAAATAATGCTTATTGATCGATTGCAATTATGTGGAAAAGATAAAATCGGCCAATTGTTCACCACGGCTTCGGTGGCATATGTCAATCCATTTCTCCACATTTAGGATGACATCCTATCATAAGAGCTCCTCTATTGCACCCATCAATCTGTTATTCAGCTCTTAGGTATCTTATCAGCGAGGAGATAGTCATTGACTTTATTTTGAGATATCACCAAAGCAGAATGTCCAATGGCGTCCAATAACTTGTAGCTTTAGCCTCGCAGGTCTAAAGACTGCTTTGTTAAAGTACTATTTAATTGGCCATAAACATGTGTTTACTACTAATGACTCTTCGCATTCTAAACTCTTATGCCAGATATGAAAAGTTATAGGAATAACGCTAGTAACACTATATGAGAGAACAAGCAGGAGAAGAAGCTGATCAAATTTTACTAGCCAGGCGCGCAAGTCCTCAGTTAACTTTCTGTGCCAAAGTTTTTAAAGAAGAAATTTAAAGTTCAAAAGGGAAACATTTGAATTAACTTGAACTGTTGTTAAATAAATTAAAAACGTCTGCTCTTTGCATTTCAATAGAAAATTGAAAATGTTCAATAAAAAAGGTCTGTATATGTCCAGTGACAAAGCCATGTGCTGAAATCTAAGCGTTCTAACTCCATTTTGCGGCATAGTCGGACGTTCTTAATTTTTTGAGCAACGATTTTAATTGAATTTATTCTTCTTCGTTATATTGAATTAGATGCCGGGCAAAAATAACCAAATTTCTGCTAGACTTCAGAGCATAAGTATACATTAAAAGTTCAAATCACAAGAAAGTAGTAATATTTTTCTGTGTAGAAAAAGATCGTAGTTTTTGATAAGATATGAAAATCTTTGTTAACACACATATTGGATCTAAGTAATCTCATAAGATCTTCTACGTTAACTATAACCTAAAACCTTAGTGTATTTTTGATAGCTGCAACAAATCTGGAAGTGATTGAGCAAAAATTTAACTAAAGTTAATAAAAATAATAATTTAGTGCTAAATTCTTAGTGAGTATTTTAAAAAAATATTGCTTTTTTGATGAATCAAAGAAATTTCCTTTTCAAGACAAGAACTTTCCTTTAATAGAAGTGCTCAAAATAAGAAATTTTCAGGTAATCTACCAATTTGTAATTACTATCACAAGACTCCAACGTCAAATAAAGGATATGTCAAGGAACTTGCCTTGCTGATAAAGTGATACCAATAGTGCCATGGTTCTTACTGCCATTATTAGTTAGAAAATTTAAGTCGCTTTGATAATTCGCCTTGCCAAATGCTTAAAACGTAGCGAATGTCAATGTAGTAGTCGTAAACAATTAAAAAAGTTTTAAATCCTTCCTCTCTCAGGATGTATACTTGGCTTTGTTTATGTTTTAAATTTAATTTAAAGCAATAAGCTTGAAGCAATTTCATGCTGAAATTTATGAATTTCATAAAATAAAACTAATTTTCACGCTTCACGAGTATAAACTGCATTAACTTTCTAACCAATAACATTTTGGCTAATTTAACCTTCGCTTACGTGTGCATATCATAAAATGTTTCATTATTTTCATAAATTTTTGTAATTTTGTCAGTGGTTTCCTAGAGCAAAAGCAGTCAGTCTGCTTGACAATCTCAAAATATAAGCGCGTTGATTAAATTCCTGGTTACCATCAGTAAAAAATAAAACAATTTGGCAGAAAGCAACCACTAAAAATAATACAAAGCTGACTTTTAGCTATGACGTTGGCAGCAATTTAATTTGGACGCAACCGACCAATGAACTTTTATGCACCCGTTGAATTTTGAGTCTTGATGCGATGATGAAAATCACATGTTATAATGACATTTTATCCGAAGGCTAAAAGTTACGTGGCGGGTACGCTAATTCCGGAAATCCAAACGCTTACTTGCTCTCGTTCATTATGTCCGTCAATGCTGGCGGATTTACTCTGGATGCATGAGTGTGTGATTTCATGTGGAATTTACTGCACGTCGCATTTAATAGAATTGTTGCCAAAATGTTGATGATATTTAAAAATTTAATTATTAAGCAAAGCTTAAAAAATAGAAAAATATTTATAAATACTGATACATCAATATATAATGATTTAGATACATTGCCAGCCAATCTTTGGAAAATGGCTGAGTCTGTCATTTTTCAAGCTATCAATTATAACGTTGCAAAATACAAAAAACTATTGAGGTTTCCACGCAAGTTAAATGAACATACGAGTAAGCTTCGACTCCAAAAATAAGCTTTTGCTTATGATTCGTATGCAAAACGTTAACCCTGGGCAGTTTCTTCCGAACAAACAATCGTTTGGCAATAAAAATATGCGCTCGCATGCGATCAAAATCACGAAATCGTTGCACAGTAGATTTTTGTGGCCATAAATAGGAAGAAAATGAAAGTGCCAGGGAATGAAAAATTGATTAAGATAATCGTCAGAAAATGCTTAGGGAATGAAAAAAGAAAACTATAAGAAATACAAATTTTTATTGAGGTTAGTGACACAGTGGGCTCAAAGTTGAGCTTTGTACATTGAGAAAACAATTTAATTACATATACCAAAATTTGGTAATTATTAACAAATGGTATATTTGATATAGGCGAATTAAATATTTGATATATACTAAAATGTCAAATATTACAGTGAATTGAATTATATTATTGAGTCAATTATATATTTGGTAATAATTAACAAATCATATTTTGGTTGAAATAAATATTTTGGTTGCATCAATCAATCGATTGTTAATAATCACTATATCATTTATTTAACTAGAAAAATACTTCTTTTTCGCAAACGTTTACATTCATTAATATCGATTTGTGCTAAAAACCGATGACCAAAAACGATGTTTACAATATCGTTACATCTTTATAAAGGATATCTTTTGTATTTATACAATCATAAATACCTAAATTGCGCACCAAGCAGAATATACTTAAGTAGTGTTTTACTTGAATATGTTGTGAATTGGAAAGTTTCCATGTTAATGAGAAGTGAAATCAAATAGAAATAGGATGAACAAATGTAAAATTCAACCAAACAAATTTTTTCAATCGACTCAAACTAATAGAACGTTTGGCCCAATAAGCAACAATTTATATTTCAATTAAGGACATGGTAATATCTACCAAAATTTGTTGATAGTTAACAAATATTTTAAAAATCTATCAACCAAATACAGATATTTAAAGGAAACATACTCTTTTCTCAGTGTACATCAAAAGTGTTCCATGAATTTTTCTATAAAAGTAATTGTTCGATAATCTGCTCTTGTTAGCTTCTTTGAAACAAAATTAAATAATGTAGCGTATTTGCGGAAAGTACATTGTTTCCACTTTATAAAAACTAATATGTTTTTTTATCGCCTTTATTTGAATTGTGCGGATTTTTCAAAAATTGAACAGAGAATAAAAAAAAATACATATCCCCGGATTTCGAAATTTTTTGTATATATATTGTGCGAAAGCATGGTTAGCTGAATTCCAAAGTTTCAGCTGCCTTTTTTTAACACTTTTTACTAAGATTGTTTTTCTACAGCAATATTTGAAGGATAAAATATTTATATATATTCACATTTTGCAACGCTTAACCATAATTTTATTAACTATAAAAGCACACAGTGTGAAGGAAGTTGCTTGAAATTGTACAGAAGTTCCCTTTAGTAGAGGGGAACAGTTAAGGGCTATTTTTTATCTCTATATCATATATACTCCAATGCTTTTCAAAACCACAACAGCTAAGCTTTTTTTCTCTAATTACTTGTAAACTATAAGAGATATTGCAAAGTTTGTACCGCATCCCACCTTTGTATGGGAGGTAGGTGTGTCCGTAGTCCAAAATTTTTCATATTCACAAACTTTTGTTGTCTTAACCCAAAAAATGTTTGTTCCGAATTTCAAGAATCTAACGAAATTATTACTATAAATGGCCACCGTTTCATACAAATCCATCCACTGTGCGTCGCCTTGGTGATGGGAGTGTGACTCTTGCGCTATTAAAAATATTTGATATCGCAAGAAGGCGCTAGATTTTTGTTCATTAATTCCCCAGTAAGCCCTTTGTACACTGAGCTGAGCTGGGCGATTGTGACGAATGATCGAACGTTGCTAAAACGCACATTCCAATATCAAGATGTGTGACCATTTGGCACCATACGCGCACCAGCTGAACGTATGAAAATTATTTTTTCCATTGTTTTTTTTTTTGTATTCTTTATGTTGAGGATGCAAAAGCTCTCTAATTTCACTTGCAATGAAAATTAATTACGCTTTATGTAGAGATTGTTTGGAAGCGCTTGAATAAAGCTGGAGGGATTTATTGTAGAAATATTTTAGTGAAAAAAGTGTAATTCACCAGATGCGCCTGATAATAAATTACTTGCAAGATTTTCGTTAAATAAATAAAGAAAAAGTTAGTGCTAAAGGGTACCATCATTTTGGTTAATTGAAGGTCATCCGTTGGGTATCTTACATTATGCTTATGAAAATTAATAGTCTTGAGTATTATTCTCTTATGGCATTATTTAAAAAACTGTTTGGGTGATTGGGCTTACAATTTCCATATACAATTTTACAAGATATTGCAATCTCTTCAATGTAAGACAGTTTTGGCTTACGACCATGTCGAATCAATACTAATGGCGTGAATTCGAAACTATCAGAGAATTTTAAAAGTGCACAAATAGCTCTCAAAACTGAAGCCAACGAAACAAAAGTTTCATAAATCATGTCACAAAAGCAGCACGAATCAAATTTCGACAAACGAAGCCTTAAAAATTATCTTAAGTTACTAATTATGGTTTCATTAGCAGTCGGTTTTATACATCAGCTCTTTATATTTTGGTCACCATTCAAGAGTGATTGCTTCAAATTTAAGAATTTTTTGAAAAAACCTTATATTTTGCAATTTCTGCCACAAAATGATTCTCTTAATTGTTACGTAATAAGGACTTGCATCCAAATACTATAAGTAGTAACATTTTTGCAAGTGCTTTAAGTATCAACGTATGATATTTATAGAAATTCTTCGAAGCTGAAACGTCTCAAATTTCTATGATTCTCAAACGGTTTGATCAAAAGATTGAGTAGCTTGGCATTAACTCTCCGTTGGGCAGAATGGTCTGGCCAGACTTTTTTGAAATTGCTATTGATTTATATTTTTATTCAGCTAGCGACTTGAAATGTCCTTTAGCTTCCTAATCAGGTTTTATTAGCTATGTATTCAAAGTTAAGTCAGGACAAAAAAGTAGATATGTGGATAATTACAAGGATTTTATGGTCACAACTCATTCGTGCTTAATTGGTCCAGCCAGGCCCCTAGATATTTTGTATAAAAAATAATGCATATGAATAATTATTTTTTAATTATATAAAATTAAAATTAAATCAATCAAATAATGGTATAATTCCAAACAAAGTTCAAAAAACTCATTTAAAACATGTTTTTATAAAAACTAAAAAAATTATTATGCCAACTGTCTGCCTGCTGCAATATGATAAATAGCTAACATCAAAATATGATTTTACAATAATAGAACAATAATAAAAAAATTATAATAAAATAACGAAAACAACTAAAAGCCATCACGTAAAGTCAACAAAAATCGCAAAAACGTTGATGTTGATGATTGTGATATTTTTGGTGACAACACTGTTGTGACTAACTGCCGCAGATTTTGCTAAAGATAGAACTAAAGTTGATGCTGTTTATGACACTTTAGTTTTTTTTTTTATTTTAATTTTTTATATTTTGGCATTTATGAAAACTATTTTATGTCAGCTCATATGCTTTTTGAGTGTATGCATGTGTTTGCATTGATAATAGCACACATATGTAAATTAATGCCCCAGTTGAAAACAGAGACTTCCATCGTAAGCTTAGGATGAAATAAAAACACACGATAAACATTTTGATAACGCACCTAGTCCCTCTAATGGAACCGACTATGAACTAAAAACCAAAGTCAAAATAAATAGGATTTCTTAAAATTTTTATAACGTTAATTTGTTCCAGTTTTCAACAAAGAAATCGTCTACTTCAGTTCTACACTATTTTGAACTACTCCAGATTTCAAGTTTATTTCCTCTATTCTCATAATTTGCAAAACTTTTGCAATCAGACTGAAAATATCAATTGCAATGTCGACTTGATAATTTCATTCATATGTTGTTTTGCCAAAAATCGATGGTTTCTTTTCATATGAAACTTTAAGAAAATTTTAAAGTTTATGATGATAAAAACTTACAACCGAGTAATGAGTTAAAGAAAAATCCGCTTTCAGTGACAAATTTGAAAGCTATGAAACTCAGTTTGACTTATGGACATTGGAAGTCGATATGTATACTTTCTGATAATATTCGTCTGAGAAGTCTAGATATACTGATATATACGTAAAATGCAAGGGCATTGTAATTCAATGCAGATTTTCTGCTGGGATATATGACAGCGCATTTCATTGTTATTGTGGTTTGTTGTTGTTATTTTTATTTTTTGTTTTCACTATTGTATTTTGTTGATGCTGTGCTATACTTAATGTTGTTAGTTATGACAAGTTGTCAGCTGACATCTACACGAGTGCATATAAATGAGAAAAGTTTCTTGATTGGATTATCCTTTTTTTTCGTTTTTTCCCCTTTCGTCTTCAGCACCAGACACTCTGCGCCCATGCCAATGTTGCTGTGGTTGCTCAGTGTAAATACCCATATAGGTATTGTATGTGTGCATTAACGTAGAAGTACGTTATCTCTGTGTGAATGTGTTTTGGTACTTTTTGTTGATGTTAGTGAGTGACAGCAGGGAAATGCCTACTTGACTTTTACACTTCCTCACATTTTGTGTAGAAAAGTTTTACTGTGTCGTTATTAAGAAATGCTCTAATTTGCGTCATTTTGTGTAGCAGAGGATTTACTGGATCATCATTTTGAAAGTGAAACATCTGTTTACATAGGAAGCAGCTAAAATGTTTGCTTACTAAATACAAAACTTAAAAAGATGAAAATGTAAAGATTAATTCAATTATATGAATTTTTAAGAAAAATATATATATATGTTTTCAGCAAAATGTTTTACTCTATTTTTCTTTATTAAAGTAAGAAATTAATATAAATGTTCGGAGCCGAATTCGCAGATAAAATAAAACTGGAAAAACATATTGCTAAAGAAATAAACGAAATCGCTTATTCAACGTTTGTTGGATAAACAATAGCGCGATTTAACAAAGAATGAAAGAAGGAAAGAATGCAATGCTAAAAATAAAACATAATTTAAGACCGGATGTAAGACAAGCCAATTATTGAAATAATTTTTAATGTGATTTCATCGTAATTTGGTTATAAAAGGGAAAGAACTCCAGCTGAATGCAAGAGCTTCTCAAGAAACAAAGAAAGTGGAGCTTTTAATTTAAAAGCAAAGGATAGCAAGAAAAACACAATAAGTACAGGCATTTTATTCGGCATTAACTGGAAATGTAATACCCTATGCTTTTTAAGTGACGAATACGTCTTGTGTAGGATCACAGATACTTATCAAGATAAAAAGATTTTTTACACGTCGGAATAAATGGAAAATGTTACAATAAGTTCAAGGAGGTCGAAAAAAGGTGAAAGAGTCAATAAAAGAGCCAAATGTTGAAAACAGCTGGAAGAAATTGAAGTTGATATTTCGAAAAATCTTGGTGGATGCAATTAAATTGAAAAATGTTGATAAAGTCCAAAGAAGAAAATAGAAAATGTGGAAAAAAAATGTTGATAAAGTCCAAAATATTGAAAACAACAGTATATAGGATATCGTTGAAAATGTCGAAATAATATAAAAAATGTTGAAAAGAGAATAGTGAAAAACTTCAAGCCTACTTTCCACTTCCGTTTACTTTTGGTCCAATTAATAATTTTGAAGATCGGAAGCCACATTACAAATTTTATCAAAATGGCTTGTATAATTTGCGAGACACTCACTTGTACAATCCAGCCTGATTTTGATCCAGAAATATCATTAAAATCTATGGTTCGACAAAAATAAAATATTTTATTGCTTTGTTAGAACTTTGCTTTTAACTTTCTGGTTAGATTTTCAAGAAACTCTTTGATTTTATTAAAATTTTGTGGGACAATGGATACACAAAATAAAAACAGTACTAACGCGTGATTCTTTAAGCTTTTGGATTTTGAAAACTCAAAAACGAACAGAAAGTTAACTAAAAAGTATAACTTATTTATTTGGAGCAATGCATAAATTCCTTCCATTTACTTTTTAAAAAATAATTTATGTAAATGTTGCCCGTGGCTAAGCCTGAGGTGGTTCATCCGTAAGCTTCAAATATCGCATACTTTTTCCAAATTTTTTACCGGTATCTCACCAATGGCAGCTGTAATGTTGTCTTTTAGGGCTGCAATTGTGACTTTCTTAACTCTGTACATGACAAACTTCACATACATAGCACCACAAAAAATAGTCTACTGAGGTCAAATCGCATGATCTTGGCGGGCAATGGACTGCTCCAAAACGTGAGATAAATTGCTCATCAAAGACGCCTCTCAATAGGTCCATGATATCGCGCGCCATGTGGCATGTGGTACCGTCTTGTTAAAACCACATGTAAACCAAGTCCAATTCGTTCTTTTGGGCAAAAAAGTCGGGAATCAAAAAAGTACGGTCCAATAATGCCGCCGGCTTACAAACCGCACCATACAGTGTATTTTCAAGATGCATTGGCAGCGCTTGCAAATTTAAAGTTTTGTACTAACGGTAGAGCAAAATTCATATACCTTTCTAGCATGCTGTAGCGCAAAAAAAGAACTTAACATCCCTTTGCATAAAATCACTTCTTCGAAAGATTTTTAAACTGAGGTGGTTTGTTCATTTCTTTTTTGGTATTTTCATTGAATGTGAAAAATTTTTTCATAAGCAGACGGAAAAAAAATTAATTGAGTTAATTCAGAAGTAAAAAATGTTGCCAGAGAACAAAAATTTTTCTTGTCGAACGTTATTTTTTGATATTTCTATGCAAAAGCATAGGCATTGAAAACCAAAAAAAAAAGTTCCAAAATTCTCCTTTCAATTCTGAGAATTATGATATCCTTTTAAAGATTCATGAATCCGTATCGTTAAAATGCTTAAGTCAAAAGCAGTGACACATATTACAAAAGTGATAACAGCACTGTTATTAAGTAACTACTCACTATAATAAACATCTAAAAATTCAACAAAATAAAATAAAGAATTAATTTAAATGATAAAAAAGAAGTAACAAAAAAAAACAGAACATTTCAAGTTTGACGAATATAGAAAATATTTAAATACGTTCTTGCAAATTTTTGCTGATATGGATATCGTTTACATTCTACATTCTTTTATGAACCCATATACTTTTACAGTCATTTGTTTCTTGCATCTGAATTCAACTGTCACTCAGCTCATCAGATGTGTCAGTTGTAACAATGAAAAGGAACAAGAAAAATACTCTCAAAGACGACGCAAGAATAAAAGATTTCGGAGTAATATGTATTAAGCACTGCAAATTTTTGAGTACTTATGGAAGATTTGATTAAATTTGTATGATGTGACATAAACTTCACTGGTTTTATGTGAGAAGTTTGCAAATTTTTCTGATGAACAATATGTAGTGTCATATATTTTGTTATTTACAATCAGTTTACTCAAATTATTCAAGGAAACAGTTACAGTATATTTTAGTATAGTATTGGCTTAAGTGTAACAACTGATATTAAGAGTGCTATATAAGGCACATATTTTTTATAATTAAAATTATTTTTAATTCATAATTTTCAGTTTAATAAAATCCACTCAATCCAGCAAAATCTTTCACTGTATATAGAACAACAAAGGATAACTTAAAAATCAAACATCAAGCTGTCATTCGTTGGTATTCTGTTTGGCAGAAATACTTGCGACAAATAGTGGAGAAAAAGGAGCGGAAAGTTTAAAAAACTGCAATATTTCGGATAATCCTTTTATTCTCAATATCCTTACTTTTTCAATTTCGGTCATGTTCAGTAGCTGCAGCAGAAACATTCTTACGTGCAGCAGGTGTACAATATATGTGCAAAACTAAAGTGTGAAAACTCAGTGAAAACTTTGGCGAAATTTGGCAATTGTTTGTTTTTATTTTTTCCTTTCTAAAATTTCATGTTTTACGTGTGCCATATTAATAAAGACTTTGCTACTTAAATTTTGTGGGTTTTATACACAGAGTAGTTTTTAGTTGTTAGCTTTGTAGATTTTTTGCTGAATAAAGGAAATGATGGTATGAATGGATTAATGAATAAGCTCCAAAGAGATAATGGAAAAGGAACAGAAATGTATCAACTACTGCATAGTTCAAAAAGTTCCGGGAATTTTAGTGGGATGGCAACAGGACTCTCACTCAAATCGATATAATTTTTCGGTAGTGGCTACCTTTTAAAGAGGAATGTCAAAATTTGATGACATTTCATTTAGTGGTTTTGAAGTTATCGCTGTATGAGTGACGCTACTTTTGGTACTTCATTAACAATGGAAAAAAGTGAATGTCGCATTTTGTTAAAACATTGCATTGTGATCGGAAAAAACGAGAAGCAAACATTGGAATGGCTCCAAAAGCATCACAACACATCTGCTCCGCCGAAAACAACTATTTACAGATGGTTTGCTGAGCTTAATATGGGTCGTACGAGCACCAGTGATGCACCACGTTCGGACCGGCCAAATGAGGCTACCACTTCTGACCGTTTTGAAAGGCCGCCAAGTGAAAGAGCTACCAGACGTAATGAAGTATTTTCAGTATTTTGTATGAGCATTTGGAAATGAAAAAAAGGTGCGCGCGATGGGTGCCGTGTTTGCTGCCAATTGATCAAAAGCAACATCGTATTGGTGATTCGGAGTGCAATTTGGAGCTGTTTCGGACGAAACATAAATCCATCACTACACACAGGAGTCCGATAAATAGTCGGCAACATGAATATAACCGGATGAGAGTCGTTCGAAGCGCCCAAAAATAGAAACGTTGGCTGAGAAGATGATGGCAAGCATATTTTATGATGCACATGGCATAACCCTCATCGGCTTTATTGGACCGTTTAACCAAATGAAATGTAGACAAAACGGCCACATATGGCAAAAAAGTGCTGTTTCATCACGTTTTCTCCGGACGTGGCTCCCAGCGACTATTATCTGTTGCCAAACTTGAAAAGATAGCTCCAGGGAAAGAGATTTTGCTCAAATGAGGAAGTCTAGTTCGAAACTGATGCCTATTTTGAGAGCCTCAAAGTCGACTATTATAAAAAAGGTATCGAAATGTTGGGGGATCGTTGGATGAAGTGTATCTCCCTTGAAGGGGACTATGTTGAAGTGTAAAATCGATTTTTATTAAAAAGTTTGTGTTTTCCCGGGGACTTTTTGAAGGAGGTATCGTTTTATTCGAACTAAATTATGTTTTATATCGCCATGCCAGTATTTTTGTAATAAGGAGTTTGTTTTCAGTCTCATTGAAAAACTTTTATACTTTTTTTGATTTCATATTCGAAGAATGATCTTACTATATACATAAATATCGGAAAATGTTTTAACTTTCCTTTCACTCTTTAACTTGTCCATTTTGTCTATTTATAAAGACAACAATGGTGACTTTAAGACTTATTGATTGTCAAACCTCAAAGGTAACGTGCCACCTTCTTCCTTGTGTCTTCTTTGTTGCGTAAATCAACGTTAATTTCACATTAATTACACCCATTTACATAAAAAAGCACAAACAGTGAATGACTTAAAAAACAGATGGAGAAAATTAAAACGACAGAATAAAAAGACCTTAAAAATAATCAGAAAATGTCAATGTAAAACAAAAACTGACATTTTATTTTTAGAACAAAGGACAATAAAAACAAAACCAACTACAACAACAGCAGTCGAACTTACACATGCACAAAAGACGGTGCGTGCAAAAGACAGTTGCAGCAGTACGTAGCACCGACGATAGCAGCAACGCAAACAAAATTGTGTCACGCCCCAAATGACAGACAACAAATGCGCGCTGCAGCTACAAGAACAACATAATTACTGCAGAAGTATTTTCTTGTGATGAAGAGTTGAACATCAACACATTTGCACCATTTCAAATTAAAATAAAAAAAAAGCGAAAACATTAACACAAACACAAATACAAACACTTGAACAGCGCTGCTATATTTATTCCAATATGGGAATTCATATGCTCATGTAATGCGGCTGATGTTACTCTACGGATGCTGATGATGTTGCTGCCGTTGTTATTGCTTCAAGCGTTAGCGCACTTTTTCTTTCGCGTATTATCAAAATGCACTTACAGCGCAATGCTTTCTGGCGCATCCTTCAGTTGACTGCTTTCCCTACGCATGCTCCCATTTTGTTATCTTTGTGTGACAAAGAAAAGTATGGAACTACCGCACCCTACAGTTGTAGCTACCAGTAGCATATTTCAAATTAATTAAATTAAAATCTTTCATATGACGGTCGTATTAACCAAAAGCAAAAAATTATTTAAGTTTAAAAATGTAATGCATAATTTAAGGCGCTTTTCTATAACAGTGGTTAACTCGCTCGAATTTTCTTATGTTCGAAAGATTTTTTATATAAAGTTAAGAAGATGAACTTAAAACAACTTTACTGTTGATAATGTAGAGAACGAAACAATACAAATATTTTTGGAAAAATATTATTCCAAAGTGAATGTATAGAAAAATAAAGCTATTTAATAACTGATTCCATTTACTTAAAAGTAGTGCAAAGCTTGAATCAAAATGCACTTAAATATCAGCTCATCGAAATAAGTGTTAAGATATTATATAACTTGGTCATTCGAAAACTTTTATGTCTGGTATGATTTTAATATTTATTCGTTTTTTTTGCATCCAATACATTACAATTTTGTTATTTGATATCGACGGTAATGGAATATTGTCAGCATCTGGTAAGAAATTCGAAATTGAAGATGATACTGATCTACCAGAATATGATGAATTTAACTGTTAGTGAGCACTTACAAATTGTGTAACATACCGTTATTTATAAACCAAATTTCGAAGATAAGTTTTGGCTCAATGGGTACGCACGTCAACAAACAAAATTGCTGAATTCGGTCTGTAAAAAAGAGCCAGAGGCAGATCAAAAGCTGGCAATGCACTCTGAAAACTGCACTGTTTGGTGCGGTTTGTGTGCCGGCGGCATCATTGGACCGTACTTTTTCAAAAATAATGAAAATCGCAACGTTACAGTCAATGGAGCAAGGTACCTTGCGATGATTACAGACTTTTTGTTTGCTCAAAATTTAACAACTGGACTTATGGTTTCACAAGACGGTGGCACATGCCATACGGCACATGCCATACGGCACGCGATGCCATGGACCGATTGAGAGGCGATTTTGGTGAGTAATTAACCTCACGTTTTGGAGCAGTCCATTGACCGCCAAGATCATGCGATTTGACCCCACTAAACAATTTTTTGTAGGGCTACGTGAAGTCTCTGATATACAGGGACAAGTTAGCCAATTTTTTAAAATTTATTTAAAAAAATAAAACAAAAAAATTTTATTATTAGAAATAGTCCAAATGTGTCGTCGAAAATGTACCAAAAATATGGCAAATGTACTGAGAATTCGTCAATTGTACCGAATGTACTAAAAAATATGTCAAATGTACAGTCGAATATTTTTCACAATGCATATATTCTAAAAAAAGCATAAATTTATCGAAAATTCGTTTACTGATTAGTTCATTTATATTCATATGCTCCGTTATGGTTTCTTTTTCTGCCTAATAATATCAACAACAAAACATGGCGGAGGTAAAATAGGCTCATTTTCGAACTAGTTCAATTACGCACGGCCATGCTCTCATGTTATGTTCAAATTATTGCTCTACTTCCACCGCAGTAGAGTTTCTTTAAATGTCGAAAGTGAAAACTAGAAATCGGTGCGTCAACATACCCTACACTGTGCTTGAAGAAAAGTATATATCGGGAACACTAGAAATGTTCAACGCAAATTCTGAAATCGATATTAGATCGACAAAGATCTGTCACTAGTCCCCCCCTATTAATAATAACACTTGCTAATAAAAACCCAATTCGAAAAGCCACGCTTTCTTTAATAATAGTTGTCAAGGTTCTTTGAAGTTTCTCGCTTCCCACAAAATAAAATTCGAACTTCTTCAATTTATATTACATTTCAGACAAAACCATCAATATCTACTTCATGCCAATGTCTTATACTTATGAACCGCAAAGTCCTTCCTATACCAAAACATTAATACATTCATGTGTGTATTATCTGTGTGTGTATGTCAAAAATGCTTGTTATTCTTGTTAAAAGCGAATACTCGCAGCAAAACACAACAAAACAACATGCCAACAACAAAACCGGAAATTATTCTAATTCACGCAGTCAAATTGAATTTTATACAATAAATAATGATTTATTGTTATCCAATCGTTTTCATTGAGGGCAATTCCATAAAATTATGTCAAACACTTATAGGCCGAAAATATATTTTCGTTGTTGTAAAAGATCTTATGTATGTATGTTCAAGTGAAACAGATTATCCCATTTAAGTTTAACTTAAAATTAAACAGATACATAGTTTTTTTGGATATATAGTATAATATAACATATCAATTTCTTGCACAGCCTCAAAGATAAAGCTTAATACCGTAATTTAAAGCATTTATTTTCATTAGACAAAAAAATATCACACTGCATGTTTGAGAGACCGTCCCATTATCTTAACGATTTCTAACAAATGCTATCTGTTCCCCATTAAATATAGGTTTTGCGATTCTTATAGCACATCATGCTAAGCATAAGCGAAAGGTCCTTATGTTGTTGTTGTTAATGTTACTTCCTGTTGTTGCTGCTGAGGCAAAATTGCATTTATTTCAATTAATTTCATGTGCATGTTGGCGTATAACAAATTTAACATAATACATTGAAGCAACAACAACAGAAACGGCATCATTGATATTCATTTTGGTTGTTGTTGTTGTTATCCTACTAGCAGTTGTAGTTATTAATTAAATATTGACATGCGAATGCGTAATTATGTTAGTTTAGCGTGATTTAGCCAATGATTGGACGCAATGAATGCGAAATTAGTTACCAAATATGGAAAGCACGTGAAGAAGTGCTGGCATTTAATCTGATAACACAAACAGAGGAAGGATGTGAAGCCAAAAATCCTCAAAATATGCGTAAATGGCTGAAGTTATTAAATATCTTCATTAAATAAATCAATCAATAGAAACGACTACAAACTTTACAGCCCATTTATAATGAGCCACTGTTTGCGAACCTTATACCATAATATGCGCGTAGGAGGCTGTTGTGGAATCAAAAGATCTTACAAAATTTTAAAGAGAAATCACTAGTTATTTGAGTTTCTGATTTTAATTCCCTTGAGGCAAATAAAACAGATGCGTGTAACTCTAAGAGAGCGTCGCTTTTATCTACAACTGTCTGCAGTAGTGTAGGTATAAACTATTACCTATTCCGTACTTACGGTGAGCATTTTCCTCTTTACTCAAGGCTTTAACAAATTTATCATTGCAATAAACTTCTTAAGTTACAGAAATTTCACTAAAAATTAATTTGGTAGAAACAAAAGACCAGATCAGGAATAATGATCTTAGTGCCTGTTGTTACAGCAAATGTTTTGATTACCCTTAAGTTAGTTCCTTGGTATTAGGAATTAGCTTTTATAATATCATCGTAAAAGTACCGATTTCACATTTATAAAAGTTAAAAAATCCGTTGAGCATTAAAAAATTAGGCTTTCCTAATGCAATCGCTTTGAAGAAATGAGTTTGATACAATTCCGCGGACCGCTCTCTGGCTTCTTTGTCTCGTTAAATAAAAAATGGAGGTGAAGGTAATCATGTTTTCGTGATGAGAGAACTTTCAAATGTTTCGTTAGTACAAAAAACAGTTATGATAAAGTCGAAAGCTATGCATAAATAGGCGAAGGCGGAAGATATAATATATAATAAGAGAAATATAATCGATCAATTTTTTTTTTAAAGGTTTTGAAAAGGAGCGATAGCAAAAGCGATTCTCTTTTCATTAGTAGGCGGTGACACACCTCAAGCTGAAAAGTATGTTTTCACTACTAAACTTTTAAGCCGATGTTGATAAAATTTGATGTAGATAAAGATTAAACCCTGAGGAAAGATATTTGTTTTTAATGAGCGTTGCTACGCCCCTAACAAATATATATTTGCTCATCTAAAGGTGCTGACGACCCAATCTAGATAAGATTTGGTGTGAAAATAGCTTGAACCCTAGGAAAGAGACAAAGATGGAAGCGATTATTAATCAGGCAAAAGGAAACTGAAATGTGTTTAATAGGAAACAGGGTCAAGGACGAAGCTATTGCAGTAAACTTTACTCCCCTTTTTTTATTGAATCTATAATTGCTTAGTGGTGTTGACACAAACTTTATTAAGTGCAGCAAAAAATTATAAATTATTTTCTATTCCAATACACCAAAGACAAATTAAAGCAAAATAACGCAGGCCGACAAAATTTTCCTTGACATTAGACCCAGAAATTGAACTATAAATTCCAAAGGTTTTTGACGCATCTAATCCGAATTCTGATTTGACCCATCACAGCTCTGGTTTTTGAAATATCCTAACCACAAAGTGAAAAAAACGATGTTTTGGTCATATTGAAGGATATGTTACATCATATGGTATTTTGCTTTCAGAAAATTGTAATAGCATCTCCAAGTATGATACTTAATCTTTAAAATCAATTTTATATCGTTCAGATACATTTTTTTTTTCACCATGCTTGCAAAAGCCGTCCATAGTCTTATTCGGATTCAGTGCGTCAAAATACTTCGTAAAATAGATTCTTCTTTTTGGGTCTGAAATTTTATCGGACTATGTAATTAAAGTTATCACCTACGAAAAGAAAGGAATATTCGTATCTTTTTGATGAGATCACTATTTACACAAGCGGTACTGATGATATATTTTTTTTTTCTGTAAAATTACCAAAATCCACAAGCAAAATTTTCCAGATATTGAATATTGGCTTAAAGGAAACATAAAAGGAATTTCTTTCTGACATTGTTTACTCAAATACCGAATCATATACAAAGAGTATACTCATAGATACATATGCACACATGCGCATACATAGGTATGAACTATACAGAAACAGAAATACGCATCATAATCTCAATTTACACAGCCAGATTTTATTGTAAAGTGCTACATTCATATATTGGGTTGTTGTTTTGTAAAATTGTGTTGTTTTACAATATTTTTTTCTCTTTTTTTTTTTTGTTGTTGCTTTTGTTGGCTCCTTGAAGCATCATTGGGCATCAAAGCCTGCAAATAATTTGCATAAAACTTGCATAATAATTTCTCTGTACTTTGTGTGTTCGTTCTCTTCACTCATTCATTTTTTAATTTTTCGCTTTGCAGAATGTAGCAGCACCCACTGCTCTACTTGTTGAAATATTTCAAGGATACACAACTAAACGGGTTGGAGTGACAGACGTATGGACAAGATGCACAGTGGGGTACATTTGCTCATTAATGTTGAATTAAAATTAAAGCCCTTGAAGAGAACAGTAATTTCAGCGTCAAAGTGAACAACAACATTACTTTAAGAAACCACGATCGGAATATTAAATTCTTATTACAAAAGAAATTTTTTGTTCTTCGGAAAATTTCCCGAAAATACCATTTTGGAAATTAAATTGTCTTTAAAATGATCAAAAAGGGGTTTTTGTGGTTGAAACTTTGGGTTTTTTTTTTTTGGTATACACCGCAGGTGTTTTTGCTCTTTAGTCGATCCTCTACGTATGTTCGGGAAGGAAAACAATGTTTCAAAGCTGTTGCCAATAGCAGGCTTTTTAATTTTCATTGGTCTACGCTCTTGAGTTATAGTATGGGATCGTCCATGAGCCGCTTGCTCAGTGTGAGCGCTCTGGAGCTTATGATATTTAAGTAAAGAGAGGCAATATTCTTGAGATTAAAAAAATTGGCACAACTTGCTCCATAAATCAATATTTTTATCGAATGTTAGTGGCACCTCCGGCTTCGCAAGCGTACACCTTGTTCCATTTTCATAATGAAATAACACTATTACACTCTTCCATTTTCATAATGAAATTACATTTTTAACATCTCATTCTACAAATTGCAACAGAGCTTAAACTTTAAAACCAAAAGCAAACGGCACAATTGAGAAAAAAAAAACAACAACAATTACAACACAGAATTCAAGATGCAGCATAAGCAACGAATTATCAAACTTATTCCGAAAAAATGGATATCTAACTTTAAAAAATAAGTATGCAATATCTTTTTTATCACAAATTTGTTGGTTTGAAAAAGAAAATATTAAAATCGATTCTGTATGTTTTACGCCAAAGCGTTACAAACCATTTTCATATAAGCAATTTTATTTGAATAGTATGGATAAAGACTGAGCAGACAGATATGACAGTGAGCACCGATGAACTCTGTGAAAAGAGTAAAAGGAGACTGCATGTGCATTTCTTTGTGAGATGACGTAAGTTTTTCCCGACGCCGATTGTAGTTTTTCAATTCAATTTCAATTCAATTTCAATTCAATTTTTATTGTATACTTATATAATATTTTTACATTTTTACAGTTTCGATGATCTCGCGAAGCCCTTAGGGCTTATCTGCGAGTTTTTTGTTTTAATTTTCTCAAATATAATTAATGTATAAGCGATAGTTTTAAAAATAGTTGTACATATGTAAATACATTTAAAATAATGTTTTGATTTGTGTATTTGTATTAAAAAGGAAAAGAAATAGAGAAATTAGAAGTTTAGTTTTTAGGTTAGCAGGTATTCAAGCATTTGCCATTTGGCTTTTATTGTTTCGATAATAAATGATTTTTTATTGATTGTTTCCGTCTTGTAGTATTCGGCAGGTTCACTAGTTCTACCGGAAGTGTATTTAGCAGTGATGGAATAGCCACTTCCAATGTATTTTTGGTATAATTATTCATGTAGCTTGGTACTTTAAATCTTCCTTCAAGTCGTATTCTTGTGCTATGTCCATGATCAATTGTGTTTCTATAATTGTGTTTCTAGTAATAATAGGTGGGTCATGTTTCCAAGGCTAACAAGAAACTTTTAAGATTTATCAAACTTAACAAATGACTAATTGTGACATATACTGCATTTCGAAATTAGAATTATTATCTACACAGATAAGCCCGAATTTGAAAGTTTCTTAGAAAACTTTCAAATCTGAAATTAATAATAGTAACTGATATCTTGGGGTTAAATCTTTTTTCAATTTGGGAATGATAAAATTTTTTTTTTTGGCAATTATTTAGTTTTGTCTACATGCTAATTTTGCTACCACATCTCATAATTTTGAAAATCATTCGTATAGTAAAACAAGATGGGATACATACTTTTCTCTTGTCAGCATTAAGTATCATATCAACTAAGTAATTTTTTAGTCACTTTCGCTCCACCATGCTTGGGCAATTGAAACAAAACGACCAAAAACAACTCAAACGTACATATCAAACATTTTCATTTATTTGGCATTGCTATTGTTTTGTTCTTTTTTTTTTGTTGGACTTTGTAGAGGATGGACTGGACCATGATGGTTTTGATATTTTTCGTGGGTTATGGAAGATTTTTGTTTTTTATTTCAATTGCTGCTTTTTTTTCTCCTTATTTCTTTGTTTGTTTTAGCTTTTTTCGTAAATGAAAAAAAAAGAAAATAAATTTGAGCCCTAAAAATAGGCCAACAACAACAAGTACTCGTATACATGGTAAATGGTAGGAAAACGGGAAAAATTATACAGCATTTCAAACATTTGAGTTTATTTGCCACAAGTTCTCTGTTTTTTTTTTTTGCTTCCTTTTTGAAGTGAAGAAGCAAAAAGCAAAACGTTTATTGCATTTAATTAAGTGAAATTGCCCACCCATTTATGCAAGGACACGCATTCTGCCGCCTGCCAATCAACAACCTGCCTGACTGCTGAACGCTTGTCCATACTCCAATTTTCCCATAACAAGCGGTCACTAGTTTTCTCTTTTTTCTCTACTTACTGCCACCATTACTATTTATTTGATATGGCTAGCAATTTTATTTTAGGCGCAATTTTGTAGATCCTTGAAATGGTTATTTGCAAAATGAAATGAAAGTTTTGCGTTGCCTGCAATTGCTTTAAGCATTTAAAATAAAAAAAAAAGTGGGGTGGAATAGGTTTTCTGGTTTTGTTCAAGTGTACTGATTTGTTGCTAATTTAGCAAAGCACATGAAATAATTTTCAACGATTTGAGCGCTTCAATACAAAGTATATTTACTATAAAAATTTATGAGTTAATGATTTTTTATAACTTTTAATTTTTATGAAAATGACTATTGTAGTTATATTACCGAATAAATTGTTTTAATGTTGCAAAAATTATGTTTTCTTCTTTTTAGTTTGGCTGATTGTAAAGTAATAGTAGACGCTGCTTTGAATTTACAAGGAAGTAATTCGCAGATATTTACAGTCACTGGCTTTTGAGAAAGAAATCATAAAAGAATATTTGAAAAAAATTTCTTAGAAAGCTAATGCATTAATGGGTCTCAAAGATATAAATATACCAAAAATTTTGTATTCAATTTCATGTTTGTATGAGACAAAGAGGCCGTTCAATTCCGTAGTGATAAAATTATCTCTGCACAAATACCTGCTAGGCATAAATTACTTTTCAGTGTTTATTGTTGCCCAAAATGTCAGATGACCACGAGATTGGCTCCTATATTGTAAGGTTCGGACTCTTACAAAGATTTGAAGTCTAATTTGAGAAGAGTTTGTGAATAAGCGTTGTAGGCGTTAAATTGAGATTGCCATTTTTCAATACTTTACGTGTTTCAAATCAAATAAAATAATTACAGTTTTGACTCCTAGGTATAGTAATAAATTTTAGAAGAGCGCTTACATGATCGAAGCAGATAGCAGACAACATAATAATAGCTGTCGGTTTTTGTGATCATATGGCTAAGGTACACATACTCATGGTGCTAATTGCGATGCAATTTGTCAGTGAAAATCATAAAATCTTAAAATGTCAAAAGCTGCATTTTCATATGTATAAACATTTAAAATTTTTTTTATTTCCTGTGCCGGAAATGTCCACTCAGAAGTCTGGCAATTGATGTTTATTTTTGACGTGCTACAAACAGCGTTATATCCCTACTTCGGAGAGAGGGCTCAGAACGTGGAAAAGTTCTGGAGTCTCAAGGTGTCTGACATAGCAGTCCATAGACGTTGAGTGCATGGCCTACTAGCAAGAGGTACTTGGTTTTAATAATTTCGAATAAATACAAGGCATTTATTAAATAAGACCTTTTTTTATATATAAAACAAAAATTAGACTTCCATCCGCCAATGATTTGTTTAAGAACATCTTCAAACCATCAAAGCGATTCGTTTAACGTTTTCGCAAACAGTATCGGCTAGCTGTACTTCTAGTACAAAAATTAATGACACAAACATTGCCCAATTATTTGATACGAAAGCTTGACCTCGCAAAAGAAAAATTAGAGTGGTTGATATCCAGCATGATGTAACATTCATTCAAAAGTAAAATCTCTTAGTCGAAAACAAAATTTATTACGAAGAATGTTAGGTCTTTTTTCCAAACTGGACAAAAAACCAACAGTCAATATCTCGGAAACCTAACCAGATATAATTTTTAAAAGCTGATCTTTGAGGACCATGTCACATATGAATTTTATAAAGTAATAAATGTCATTTTCTGGCTGAAAA
The DNA here is from genome assembly GCA_963680825.1 of Meiosimyza decipiens. Classification (NCBI taxonomy): domain Eukaryota; kingdom Metazoa; phylum Arthropoda; class Insecta; order Diptera; family Lauxaniidae; genus Meiosimyza; species Meiosimyza decipiens. The sequence goes on from OY804258.1 coordinate 122,748,939, forward strand.
CTAGTGGTATTAGCTAATATTTAAAATAAATTAAGTACAACATTTTAAATTTCGAATTTATTTTATTTTGTGAAAAAAGCTTTCAACATACTGGCTTTTTAAATTTTCCTCATACTTCTCATTTGTATATGTACATCATTTGAGAATATATCTTCGCACAAACGTGTAGAGAAAAAAAAAATACACTGATCTCTTGCTAATAGCCTTCTCTGCAAAAAGATTTGACTGAGGTTCAAAGAGGAAGATTTTTTAACCGTTTGGTTTTTGAAAATTGAAAAAATAACAGAAAATTTGGTATAGTGAATGAAATATTTATTTGGAGCAATACATCAATTCCTTTCATTAACGTTTTAAAGATTATTTTATGTAAATGTTGTCTGCGGCTACGCCTGAGTTGGTTCATTCGTAAGTTCCAATTTTGGCATACTTTTTCCAGCATTCCGGCCGGTATCTCACCAATAATAGTCTTCCAGGGCTGCAATTGTAACTGGCTTGTCCCTGTACACGAGAGACTTCATGTAGCCACACAAATATTAGTTCAGGAGTGTCAAATCACATGATGTTGACAGCCAATAAACTGCTCCAAACGTGAAATTAATTGCTCACCAAACTCGCCTCTAAATAGGTCCAAGGTATCGCGTGCCTTGAGGCGTGTGGTACCTTAACGCATTATGAAGCCTTATTACTACAACTGGCTTATATTTATATTAGATAAAGTACCAAAATGAAGTGAATTATGCAAAAAAATGAAGTATTTAAAGCCATGAGTGACGGTCCATCATTCATGTACAGGCAATTTATAATGATGCTGTTATTGTTGTTGCTGTTGCTGCTGACGTCTGCTATCTGTGCTGTTAATGTTCTCGAAAATGACAAACATTGTAAATGACATATTTTTGTAACAAATTCTTTGCTCCTTTCATTGTACATCATTTCTGTTATCTTTGTATTTGGCTTACATTCTTCTTCTTCTACTTGTGAGTCTGCCTGCCTGCAACTGCTATCGTTGACAATTAATCTAAATCTCATTTAGCGAGTACTTCATGTTTATTGTGCGTTTGTGTTAGTGTCGTTTTAATTCACCTTAAACACATGCACACATGTGTGGTCTTGTGAGAGTGTATTTGCTTGATAATTTTCATGTGACAATGCGTGATAAGCTCTTGTGGTGTACGTATTTTTTTATTTCAACGTAATTAAGTTATTATTTGAAAAGATCTATAGAGTTTCATAAATGTATACTACAATTTAATTAATTTTATGGACTTTATTATAAAAAATAGTATTGACAAACTGAAGTCCATTTTCTAGGTTGCAACAGCCTTATAGAGAACTTATCTTACCTCTAATAAAATAATGAATTTATTTTAAAACTCTATTAACTAATGTGAGTTAATTTGATTATTGATAGAGCAGACTAAAACTATTTGAAATCAAAAAATCAAAGCATAAGTTATTTTCCGATTTGTAAGTAAGTTTATCAAAAGTTTCGTATTCTCATGAAAGTGGAAAAACTTGTAAAATAGCATACAAATTTGATGTGAGTACTCATATTGTTGTGGATTTCTGCTTTGGCAAAAGCGGATGGCAGAGTTTCTGCATTTGAATTTTCTTAAAATATATTTGGAGTCATTGGAAAAAGAGTTATTATCGTCTATGTAGTTATCAGCGCACTGTGATTCAAATATGTCCACTTAGCCGGAAATGGCTTCAAATAATTCTAATAGCTGTTTTAAGCGTGCTTTTCCGAACTTCACAATAAAAGTTCTGTGCATGTGACCACATGCATGCTTTAAATTAACCTATTAAAATAACTAACAAAACATTAAGAGTTTTAATTTACTTTGCTGTCCGGAAAAATTTGTTGGAGGATGAATTAGCCATCAACTCCTTAAATAGGTAAAACTGCCAACTACGGGAAACAAATATGCCGGAAATAATGGAATATTTCAAAACTTTTCGTGCAATGGTATCATCTATTGAACAGAACGGATAAATCGGACTAGGTACAGGTTTGATTTATTTTATATTAGCATTCAACATCAGTACGAATAAGAACTGTGCTGAAAGAAACACAGAGATGATTTTGCATCTCAGCCATGATTTTAAACGGGGATCATCATGTTTTTACACTCCAAAAAGCGAAAGAAGTTTCGAAAGCTTTTTCGGTTTCGAAATCATTTCAAACAGAAGTATACAAAACATAAACATACGAATAGTTCGAGTGGCAAAGTAAAATATAGTAAAACTAATTTCTATTAAAATGAAGAAAACAGTAGAAAATAATTTGCCACAACTTTGCAAATGAAATTATTTTCGTAAAAATCTTCAATTCATGAGAATTTCTGATAAACGTGATAAGGGTTAATATCCAGCTGCTATGAAAGAAGTTACAAAAACTTAAGTACGGCATTTAAGTTTTAATTTCATTTCAGTTTCAAATTTTAATAGCTTTTTAGCCCATAGCATGCAACTACGTAGAGCATTTTAAGATTTCAAAAGTTTATCAAAAAAAAAAATTTTGAACAACAAAAATTTTCACTAACCAGAAGATGTTGAAAAATAAATATATGAGAAAAAAGCACGCGCGCACTTAAAATAATTAAAATAATAAAAGTTAATGTAGCAAAACTGTTTTAACACAAACACAAAAACAAATGGCAATAACAGTTACAACAAAAGCTACGTGAAAATAAGCCCGCTATAACTACAAGTCGTACTCCGCACTCTCAGTCTGAAATCACTTGCAATAAATCTGAGTTAAAATTTCTCAATTTCCTGCGTTTTCCGGTGTGAAGCAGCAGAAGCAGCAGCAATAACAACACTAACACAGGTATACATTTTTAAGCAGCCATAGAAAAAATTTAAAAAAAAAAGCAAAAAAAAGGACACAGATACACAGCTACATATGTATACTAACAAACTATGTATGTACAAAATAGCAACTCATTTATTTAAATTTACTTAAGTTAGAGACAAAGCAAATACTTAGCATCAGCATCTACTTTTAGGCATAATTCCATATTATTGCTGCCAAAGACTTTTTTGGTTGTTGTCATTCCTACTTTCGTTGGATGAAGATATTCAAGGTATATACATATATACTTGCTGTAGGTATTGAGTGGTGGTATTTTTGGTCAGTGTTTTTTTTTTCATCTACTTACAATAAAGTGAATTTGAAAAACATCGCACAAAAAGACTACACTACTTACATCCGTAATTTTTTTTTAAAATTATTTATTTGAACATTAATTATTTCATCGAACTTACAGTTAATTAAGATGGTTATTAATTTAAGATTGTTATGACTTTGCGAGGAAACATCATAAAGGAATTCTTGGAACCAGAGACGTAAAATTTTTTGTCAAAAGATTGATTTTTAATAATTATTGGTAAGAAATGATTTTGATAATTATAAGAAATTGATTTTTCATAGCCAATAACTATTTATTTGAAAAATATATTTTCTTGCGTTGTTTAAATTGTCTAATTTGGTCCATTTCCTAATCATGGTTATCACGCTATTTTTGAAAAGTCGTGCTTTTATCAGCTTTTATACAGCGTATCCACTAATTTGCAACAAAATATTGGTATTAAGTTTGATCTTGCGCTCCGCCTCAAGTATCATAAGCAAAAGTTTTTTGAAACCTTTAATTTTTTCTATTGTTCGTTGGAAAAAAAAAATTTCGAAACTGGACCAAAATCGTACACTTATGGTACCCGGCGCCACCCTAGATTATGAAAAATCAACGATTTTTCTTCATCGATTGGTACAAAAATTTCAAAAAAAAGACTTCTAATATTTTCTTCAAAGCAACTAAAAACTTTTTTTTCAAGTCTTTGAGCTGAACGTCAAGACAGTTTTTTTTGTCCAGCTATTGAACCTGACTTACCAACAGCGTTTTCTTACACAATTATTATTCAGTAACAATTGTCTTCACCGAATTCCTAAAAGTTGATGGCCTAGGACCATTTGTAATGTCAAGCTACTCACCAGATGCCATCAACATCCGATTTATATTGAAATCGAGTGGCGAAAGTGAAACTGGAGTGGGCATACGTTGCGAAAATCACTAACTAAAGCCTGTTGGTAAGCATTGAAGAATTAGAAAATACGCAAATCGCTACCTTTAATGATCGCATGTATTGTGGATTATTTCGCATGTTATTCATTATGTTTTCATTATTCATTCAGCATTAAAGTTTCGAGCATCAGAATTATAAATGAAAACGAGAGAACTACAAAAGAAAACCGTGTAGATTCTGAGCAAATATTCTGTAAATTTGCACAAAGAAATAAAATAAAAAATATTACCAACACAGAAGACTGCCCACTGTGCCATAAGCCGAGGTCGACATTGTCATTCCTGAAGTTTATGTTTTGTGACGAACGTCATTTAATTTAAATTTATGCAAAACACAAAATTCATCCCTTACGCGTAAAATTTGAGTTTGAATTTAAAATTCGGATATGAAAATTTAGATAGAGTATCACCTAAATTATGCAGCAGCAAATAAAACTTACTTGGTTAAAGACATTATGTTAAGTAAGCCAACTGAATATCTAAGCAATTGAAAAGAGAAGAAGAAGTGTATTTTTTTATTCGAAAAAACAAAATAAAAAAAAAATGCCCTGAAGAGTAATAAGATATTTGGCATTATAGCTTAGCGGAAATGGTCAAAATATATTTGCAGCTTAAATGCAAATGTTGTGTAAGAGTATTTGTAGTAAGAGCGTTATTTTATTTAGTTTTGAGCAAATGCTTCAACTAAATGTAATAGTAGATCGAATGAAAAATTTATTTGAAAACTCAAGAATAATCTTAAAATTCTAGAGATGTGCAACGCAAATAGCTGAAACATTGTTTTTCTTTAGCTTCGAAAGATTCAAAACTTCGTAAGGGTTCTTTCCATTTCTATTATTTCAGTTTCGCAATATTTCAACCCAACTCTAAAAACAACTTCAAAATTATAATGAAAATTCGCCTCGCTGTATCAAATTGTTGTTGTTATGCTTAGCTTGTTTACAAATTTTCTACTTTTAGAAGAATATAACAACAACCGGATGCAATAACAAAACAGGAAGGAAAAATATATACTGCGCATAAAAAAATAGGACAAGAAGTTGTTTATTAAAAACTTTTGCGTCAGAGCTTGCCACAAGTTATTACTTTGTTTCTTTTATTGTTTTTCTCGTCACTTGGTCTTTTTTATATCTACTAAAGCACTTGAGGTACCTGTTGTTGCAGGGCAGTTCATTTAATTATTGCTTGAAGGAGCCCAATGCACGTGGTCGTATTTATGTACACTCACACAAGCGTAACTTTCGTTCGTTAAACTTAGCGTTTCAGAGCGTTTCGTTTAATTTTATTTTGTCCTGGATGTGGTTGCTGCACATTTTCAAAATAACTTACCTAAAAAGAAACAAAAGAAAATAATAGTTAATATGAGTTTCACAAAGTACGCATGTATTTATATAAAAAATTTAAGCTTTACTTAGCATAAGAGCTTCTCATTGAAACTCTATTCTAGTATTTTTTCTTGTTTTTATATGAAATATTAAATTTTATAAATATATTTCACTTAATGTTTTGATGAAGCTTAAGAAGGTATATAATATATAAGATTGGAATAGATTGAGTGCTATAAGGCTCTCACCAGCGTTTTAGAACACAACAATTTGTTTTAATTTCACAGTCGAAAAATACTTTTTTTTGAAAAAAAAAGGTTATGAAAACTTAAAATTTTATGTTTTAACATTTTTTTAAAAAAATACACATTTTAATGCATTCAAAATTAGCCAAACGTGAGAAAAATCTGGTGATTTTTGAGTGGTTGCTTTTTTTCCGGGAGTTTATAATTCTTTTTGAAATGGATATGGTGACCAAAGAAAAATAAAAATGTTTTCTTTTCTGTAGCAAAATTCGTTTCAATGTCATCTGAATATTGACAGATTTCAACAATCTTATAAAATTTAGCGATATACATTAATAATACATAGATGTCAATGATCTTTGACTTCAAAATCGAAAATAATATCTTTAGGACATATGCAGCGATTATGAATCTCAACAAAACTAACAACATAAGTGAAGCCTGTGATTATCTCTAAGCTAACGTAAGCTGATATTTTTTCACCAAAATGCGGAGCAGTAAAAAATTGCTGAAGATTTTTTTAAAACTTCGTTTGTTTTAACTAGAAAAAATTTAATGTACTAAAAAAAAGAAAAAAGGTCCTCATTTTCACATCTCGAAAACCGTAACAAAATCAGATATTTGCATTTATGTTTACTGAAAATCATATATTTATATACTATCTCCAATTATTTGTATTTACTAAAAGAAAAGGTCCTCACGTGCACCGATAGCACTTTCCAATGAAAACGCGGGTCACGAGGAACAGAAAATCAGCGACACGTTACTCTAGCCCTTTATAAACTGGGAACAATTTTGATTGTGTTTTACCCAAATTAAGTACAGTTTATATTTAAAATGAAATGGTATCTTTAGACTGGTTGCCAAGGTTCGGACATAATTTTCTTATGCACAGAGTATTTACATCAGTGTTTTATCTATACTACACATAAAGAGGTAAAGTTTGTTTTTTTGTTTTTTGTATGTAATGGGTAATCTCTGGAACTACTGCTCCGATTCTTAAAATGCTTCTACCAAAAGAAAGTTACACTATTCCTGAGTAACATAGGCTATGTATTATTTTGTTAAAAAGAAGAGGCGTGGCACCTTTCATGCAATAAAAATACTTCAAACCCTATATCTACGTACCTATGATAGCTAGAGTCTTAAAATTATGTGATAGGGTGTAAATGGTCAATGACAAGCTCTTCAAAAAATATGAAAGGGATTAGATAAGGACGCATGGCACCTTTTATGCAACATAAACACTTATAATGCTTAATCTTGGCTCCTATGCAAGCAATAGATTTGAAATTTGGTGTTAGGATGCTTATAGGTTATGCTAAGCACATCATGAAATATGGACGGGAATACGCAACGGGGCGTGAGACTTTTCACACGCGAAAACACTTTAAACACTATATGCTCGCTCCTATGATAGCAACAGTCCTAGAGTTTCGTGTTATGATGCATATGGTATATGCTAAGCATCTCGCAACGGAATTAGAGACGGAGCGTGGCATCTTCCTTGCCATAAAAACAATTAAAAAATTATATCTGGTAACTTATGTTAGCAAAAGTTTTAAAATTTGGAACAAGAGTCTATGTTGCCTATTTTTAGAGCCTCAGGCATTATGGTCGCGAAAAGACACCGTAAACAGCAATCTGTATTGGGGAGTGGCACCTCCCATACAAGCAAAACACTTAAAATGGCATTCTTCGTACTTATACCAAGTTTTGAAATTTGGTGCATGCACCCAACTGCGTAAAATATTAGCAAGATTGTACAACGGTTAGTGAGCGTGCAAAGCCGCAAGCACAGCTACTGTTGAATAAAAAAGAGTTATTCCAAATACTTTTCAAGCTCAGAATTTAATTGAAAGTTTTGTACAATTGAAGTAAAGTTAAAAATTCATTTCAATGTTTTTCAAATTCAAAATCAATTTAAATCAAAATCAACTTCTGTGTTAAAAATAAAGTAAAAAATTGTTGTTCTTACTTTTTTCAAATTAAAATTTGTGGTTTTATATGGTAAACACAATTTTCAAAATCTCAGTGCTTATTGTTTCTGAGCTAAACTTATTATAAAACATACAAAAAATTTATTACTAATTCTTTACAATTCATTTGACGGCTATAGAAACTATTTTTGACAGAACTGGTTTTCAGTCAATTTCGTTTTTGGGCTGAAAACGAGAATTTATCAAATAATTTTATAAAAAAATCTGGTATTTTTCATAATTCACTTAAAGTTTTCCTTCCTTTATATGGTCACCCTGCATGAGTTACATTTAATTTTTTGCAAAAATAAAGTATTTGCTAAGAAATAAAAGACAACTTCTGGCTATTAAGCATTTAGCAAAGCATTTAATGTGCACGGCACTCACACTTACAAAATACACAAACTCACGTCACATCGCAATCAATATGAAATTGTAAATAAAACTATTCAACACACGCATAATTCTTTTTCTATTTCCTTCAGTTGCTGTTGTTGTGTTGGCCATTACTTCCAATGTGCGCACTATTTCTGCTTTTCTTCTTATGTCCACTCTCTCGCCCATTGACTTAAACTTTGGCTACCAAATCGCACTCTCACATTGTAGCCTCTAGCCTGAGCCACTATTCACACATGTCGCTTGTCTATCTGGAAGCTATTTGCTATTTAGGGAATGCAATGACGAACAGTGGGGTCGTGTGGAGAGACAAAGTGCCGTTAGTGAATACATACTTTGTTGAATTTATACTCGACTTTGTTACATTTACAAAGAGAGATGATGTTTAGCTGGAAGATTTGGTAGGCCAGGGCGAAACGGAGGGAAGAATATGCCAGAGCATACAGCGTAATGTCAAGCTCATAGTACAACAAAGAGGTACACTGCCATACTCAATGACCAATGACCAAAGCTGCAGGACCAAGCTGCAACAATAACACATTGAAAGGACAATAAGGCAACAATGCTAACGACGACAGCAACTACAACGATAGTGGCAGCAACAGCAGAATGAAATCATTCAATAAATGAAGTTTTTCCTTTTCAGCATTCAATTTTCAGTTTCATGCTTTCGGAGTTTTCAGAAAAATTTACAACAATGCCGTTTGGAGGGGCAGAAATAAAACAGACGTTTGATGGTCTACGGAACAAAAAAAGAAAGTCCAAAAAAGAATAAAACAAAAATACACTACTGCTCGAGTGAGGGTCAAATAGTAAGGTATAAATTTCAGTCCATCTATGTGTGGGTGTGTGCTCGTACTGTGAATGTAGCCGCCGTTGTCAAATGTTGGCCAGTAAGTATTTCTAGTTTTTTCATGCAGTGGCCACAAGATCGATTTTTTTTTTACTATTTTGGTATTTGTAGGCCGTCTCTTTTATAAATCATGGTATTTTTGGAAAAATGTTCTAGCGAATATTTAAGCTTCACCGATGGCTGCTATTTCTGGTATTTATGGAAAAAAATGCACACAATAATTCCATTGTGTGCATTTACTGAAATCAAATAAAAGCTGTTCGATCACTCATAAATTTCATCGCATTAGCACCCACAGACTTAGTTATTACTCGATTTAATTTTTGTTAATTTGAAGATGAGTTCACTTTCACTTTTGGTTTTTTTGTATATAAAAAGTTTCAATACCCCCTCTCAAGTAAATTACTTATTGAACTTTGTAGCCATATAGAGAGCGCAGAAATGATAAGTAAAGAAAACTCATTGATGCGAAATATTTTTAAGAAAAATAAACAAACACATATGAACAAAACTATTAAACCGGATCGGTGTTACCAGCCTCCAGAGCTTGCGAGAAAGTTTTCTAGCTGATATGAATATAAATAACCCCACACAAACAGATAGGTTGTATTTGAGTACATTTACAGTTTATGAAATATTTTTAAAAACATGTGAATAACTTTGAGCAGTAAATAACGCTGTGATTTCGAAAAATATATTTTTTTCTTTCAACTACTTTGAGTTGATTTTTAGTCAACCGCTGCTATGAAAAAATGTTTTCTTTGGACTTGCATATAAATTTAATACACTTAACCTTAAATTTTACTTTTAAAGGTTTGTTTAACGGTGTAGAGGTACCCTACTGAGGTATTAAAAGAAAAAATAGTATTTTTATCTCACCAATTGCCAAGATTTATTGTTTAAAAAGACTTCTTGTATCCAGTGCAAGTCCAAACAATTTCAAATATTTTGCAAGGTTTGGTTGCAGGATCTCTTAAACTTTCTAAGTTATGCGCTTAAAAGGTTTTCTTTGTATGGGAGGTGCCACGCCTTATCAAATTACTTATTTTTTATCAAGCGATAGTCTGAATAATTTCTTGTTTTTGCTTGAAACTCTAGTTTTTTATGATAAATTTGCAGCCCTGCAAGAAAAGCGTTCGGAGCAAGCAGCTAACATGGTAGTTGTCACATCCTCTTTTTCGAATTTGCCAATTTTCGGAATGGATTTTGTTTGCACCATTCTTAATGTTTTTTGTAAAATGTGTTTGCATTTGTAAACATATCTCGCTCCGCGTAGTATATAACATTTTGTATGGGAGATGCCACCATTTTTTTTTTTTTTTCAATTTAGTCAACCTTTCGACTGAGGCTACTCTAACTATTGCCAGTATTTAAATGTGATTTGGTTGCATTACGTGCAATTTTTGAATCTCAGCATAGCGTTTTCAATGTTTTATATTTAAAAGCGGTGGTCGTGGTCATACATTTTTTTAGCCAATTTTTAATTCCACAATTTAGTGTATTAAATTTCATCAAATCATGTATTACAGAAGTTTGTGTAATAGATTTTTTGTCATCCATTCCACTGTACAATGGTCAGCAAGCGAACTATCCTAAAGTTGTAACCGGTACACAAAAGTTTTTCTCATTTCCTTTATTTTTCACATTATTTCATTTTCCATTTTCTACTTTTTATGTTGCTTATTTTTTGCATTTACGTAGTAACTTTTTTTGTTACACTTTCGGCAATACCATGTCAGTGGTCGAATTTCTATCGAAGTTTGAGATGAAAATAGATGAACACAAAATACTTAATAAAACAATCTCTCATGTTCGCTACAGTGTTATCTGTGGACATTGTTTGGGTATTTTTTATGACTTTAGGTTGGCTTTGGTAGTAGTTTTGCTCCCTTTTTTCTGGCTTAGCTTCTGATGACATCACATTCACATTTGATATATTTATTCGTAGAGTTGGCCACTGGGTCTAAGTGATTTTCTGTTAATAAACTTTGTATAGCATGTGGGTGAGTATTGAGGAAATCTTGTATTTGTTTGCTTACAGGTCAAAGTTTGAGCTTTGCAAACTTAAGTAACAATCTCAAGCAAATAGTAATTGAAGAGAATGAACACAAAAGTCAAATAAAGTTAGAAAAGAAATGACAGCATGTAAATTAAATTTTGAGATTTTGATGTGATATCGTCTAAACAAAAAAACAAAATCTACACAGATAAAGGAACAACTTGGTCGATTTGACCACTATCAATAGTTTAAATTGCAATAACCTACAGGATCAGTGAGATTCATTGTGAGATCTTATAAATCCACATAGTGACTGGTATTTTGAAAGTAAAAGTATTCAGCGTTGATGTTCAAAGTTTTAAGTCAAATAGCAAGATACATTTTTTTTATTATTTAAGGCTGAAATTGTACTTACTTACTAAACATGAGAGTCTCACACAAAATCTGTGTAATACAGAGCTCATGAAAATATTGACCATCAGATTGTGTTCCTCTCTGTATTGTAGATGAATTTGCCAACGTTTTTTAACTTCTATAACAGTTGCAAGCTTAAGCGTATTGAATTTTCAATACTTTCTAATATCTTCAAAATTTGTTATGATTAATTTGTTCACCATTTTACAGCCTATTCAACAATTTTCGAATTAACCAATACTTTTTTTGAGTGTTAGTCAAGTTTTACGAAACTCATCTCATTTTTCCTCTTTTTTCAACTTTTTTTTACGTATTTAACATTGTTGAAAATTTTTCAAATAGAGTTTGACTTTTCGAAATTCATATATGATTTTTTAACACTTCAAAATCTTCAATGTCTCTTCACATATTAAATATTTTACCATTTATTAATTTGGTTAATTCAATATTTTTTGACTTTTCAACACTTTTGACTTCATCAACATATTCCAATCTTTTCGTATGTTGAATAATTCAAAATTTTTCGTTAGCATTGGACATGTGGCAACATTACGCAACTTAAATAAGTTCACATATACTGTTAAACTTTGTCACAATATCAGTGCGACAAACAGTATTACAAAAACAACTTTTTGAAATCAAAAATACCTTTAAAAAAACACTTGAAACTTTCTGCTTATATTAAATGTTTCGTACTTCTTCATTCAACTCGTGAGCTTAAAATTTTCTTAATTCCGAGAACATTTCTACTTATAGCTTAAGGACATCAAAATCAATGTCAAAAAAGTCAAAGCATACAGCCTAATGGCTGAGTGAGCAAATTTGTGCAAAGTAAAAGATACTGTGTTACACAAATAGTACTTCTTATACATATACATAATATGTGACACACACACAAGCAAACAATGTAGAAAAAAAGTGACAACTTATAATAAGCACAAAAGAGATATACAGAAAAAAAAGTAGCAGCTAAAAAAAAATTACATGTTACTTATACGCCCTGTTGTCCATCAACGTGTTATGAAAACAAAGTCGCAAAAATAAAGACATAACAATATTACATTAAGGCAAGGGAATTTATCACATTTTAAACACTTGATTTGGCACAGCAAAAATCAAAGTAAAAAACCCATATAAAAGTATAAATAAAAAACCTTGTAGTCATAGCGGAAGGAGCTCATTTTCGTACAACAAAATAAAAACAATTTCTTTCACAAAGAAGCAAAATAAAAAAATAAGTTAGCAAGTAGATAGCGTAATAATCCATGTCAATGAGATAATTCACATGATTAGATTTTGACAAAAAGCTGTAAAAATGTAGGTAATAAAAAAAAAGAGAAATGTCAAAGCTCATACAAAGTAGCAAACAGGAAAATAGGCTTAAAGGTTGGTTATAAATATGTACCACTCAATAAAGTCCATGCAGTGAGGCGTTAATAATTGAGTTTTCGCTTAAAGCTAAAGCTTTCTGTGAGTGAATGGCTAGGTGCTATTTTTAAAGATACGTATTTTTGTCTAGTAAAAAAATCTTAAGCCTAAAGTATATAAAATCTTCAAATTACAACATTTTGAATGTGAAATTCTAAGAATGATGTGTGTCAGGCATAGAAGAAACTTATTGTTGGCATATAAAATTAAATTTTGAAATTGCGTTTCAAAGTTGAACTCTGAAGAATAATAAAAGGCAAAATTTTTTTTTTAAAATTAAAAATATTTAAATTAATTTGAAAAATAAACAAAATTAGTTACACATGAATTACATCAGGAAATGTAACAGTAATATTAAATTTTATATGGTATAAATGTGAATTAAATTTCAAACAGTTCCATCAGCCACTCCACCACTGTTAAAAACTAATTTTTCTGTCGTAGTTATATTGAAAATAAAAGATATTACAAATAAGAATCTGATGAGAATAAAAGAGCAATGGAAAATGGACCCAAATGAGCCATGAACACCTATTTTGGACTTTTCATATCGCTTAATGTGAATACTTTTTCCAAAATAAGGTAAAAATTTGACTTGAGTGATGCCGAAACTCCTTTTTTCATGCAATTTGATCCTATTTTCTGTAGACTTTGTTTATCAATAAAATTTTAGTACTTATTAGATACTCTGCTGTTACGAGGTTCGAAAAATGTTTAAAACGGTTGAAAAATATTAGAAAAGTTGAAAAAAGGTTGAAAAAGGTTTAAAAAAGTTGAAAAAATTTTGAAACAGGTGCACAAGGCTGAACAGTCGGAAAAACAGAGAAAATGTTAAAAAAGTTGAATGTTGAATTGTGATGACGATTTTTATATAAAATCGCCCCACAAAAAACTGCCCCGGCAGAAATCATCGGTACGTAATGAAGTTGAAAAAATCGAAATTAATTGAAAGAGGTTTCGTTAAATATTTTGAGCAGTGTAATCAATAAATATAAACAAAACTAAAAATTGCATGTATAACGTTTTAGATTTTTGACATATAGCGAAATACAGTGCTCTTTCTCAAATTCTTTAAAGTAACTATACCGTTCCATATAGCACTAAAATATTTTCTACATGATACCACTACACATTCTTAAATGACAATGACAACAATGCTTTGGTCAACAATGAAATGAACGAAACACTAAAATGATACTTTTTTTGCTAAAATCACTAAAACACAAAGAATGCAGCACTGTTTCAATAACGCCAAATACAAAAGTGCAAACAGCAAACAGCAAACACAAGATATTAAGTATGAAATAAAAGCTTCTTTTTCAAAATTACAATGCAGTGCATTTTATTTTTTTATTTATGTGTCGTTGTTATATTTTTCATAATTTTTTTTTTTTTCAAATCCCATATGGATAAGGGGAAAAATATTGCAAACAATAAAAGGAGTAACTTTAAGCATTGCGCTACATTCTGTTATCAACAGAAACACCCGCACTATTTTCAGCATTTATTTTTATTTTTATTTTTTTCTTATTTAAAGCTGCGAGCAAATGCACTACTCGTCGTATTATGACAATGGCGCGTATAAAGTTTCCGCTTCCGTTACGTATTTGCATTGTTAGAGCTGTAGCTATTACTGATATTTTTTTTTTGTTTTTGTTGCAGCATATATTGTTGTCGTTTTCGCTGTTCTGCCAACCATCAAGATTATAATGTGACCAAAAATAAAAAAAAATCTGGAGAGATGCAATAAACTAAGCGTAATATTACACTGTAAGGAATTCATAGTTAATTCATTTAAATGAAAATGGAATGGAATATAAAAGGAGTTAAGCTAAGCATACAAGTTAAGTATTTTTAAGTTTTTTATTACCAATAATCTTCTAAACAAAAATACGAGCTTACAAGTATATTCGTACTCATTCAGCCGTAAGATTTATCCTCACCGAAAAATTCCACCCTAAAAATCTATATTACTTATTGGAGAGCGGCGGGTCCAATTTCTCCGCCAAACAAATTTGAATACATTTGTGAAAGCAGATCATAGTATTTGAAATATCTGTGAGATAAGTAAACACTCATAATAAGTGTTTACAAAAATCGCCTATTAATATAATACATTTATATAAAAGTTTTGCATTTTTAAATGAAAAAGTTTTGATTGATTTTTAGCTATTAAATATATATATATATATATATGGTAGTTGCTGTATAAGTTTAAATATTTAACGCCGTTCATATCTCACACATAAACTTGCGAACTGTTTGACGGATATTCATAATTTATGTTTTTAAATATTTTCTATGGTCTGTGGAATGTTCTTGGCGTATTGTGGCGATGTCTCATCATCATCTATTTGACACAGGTGAATGAGACTCGACAATGAATAACAGGCGGTGACACGCCGCTTGCATGAGAAAAAGTCTGAAGCCATTCGTCTGTTTGCAAATAAACTCGTGAAATATTAAACAGATTTTTATAATGGACGGGGATCACACCCTTCCATATGGTTATCTTAGCGAAATAGGTCCAGGTCCAACAAAATTGTGTTTTTTGAACTTTTATTAATTTTATGAATAATTTTTTAAGCACAGACTCTAACTGCATTGTTTAAAATTTTATTCTAATATTACTTTAATTTAAAAACTGTTAATATTTAATTTGACAGTGTTCCTAAGGTTTGTCCACTGCTTGCTTTATATGTTCCACAGTCTTAGCACTATTATAGTTTATTTCACTTATGTCTTATCCACCAGCACACATGCAGACACTCATCCTTGCCTTCTGCCTCTAGCTTTCTATTTAAGGTACGAAATAGCTGTAGTAGTAACAAAAACAATAACAAAAGTATAGAACAATCAGTAACAGATACAATACTTTTGACCAATATTTCCAATTGGATTTTTAAGAAAAATTTAAAAAAAAAACTCTTTACAAACAACACATTTTTTTGTTGTTGCACTTTATTTACAAAAATACGTTTACCAACTCATATGCAGGAATTTTTCATATATCTACATGCTCCCAGTAAACATTATTAATCAGTTAATATTCAAAGTTTTAAACGCCTTGACAATGGATTTGAGCGAGCGCAAGCTCATTACATTTATGATGTCAAGCGATAGATTGTTTGCGAGCAAATGTCCAGGGACAAATGATTCACCGCAAGGATGCTTGGGTTGTTTATTCATGAAACTATTGGCATGGTTATTTTATAGTTGCTTGTTACTTGTGATACAATGTCACTTGTACTTTAAAATTGAAAATAATTGAAAACATTAAAACAGAAAGTCAACTTTAACACATTTACATAATTCTTTGCTCCTCACGTTATTAACAAAAACATAATATCGAATCATGTTGCATAGAAATATGTGAAATTGAAAAAATTTTCAAAATGCCATCATCCAAGAGTTAGTAACTCATCACATGGAGAATGTAATTTGTTAGCCCTAAAGAATTGTTACCGAGCTACCACAAATACTATTTAATATCAATAATTTTTATATATGATGCTATTTATCTTCCTGAAGGGTTTAATAGAATCGCTTCTTAATCGCTAAAGTAGGTAGCGGGTTTGAGTTCTAACATATATGAAACAAAAGCATATGTATGAACCAAAAAAGGCTTTCCACCAGCGCGTCGTAAGCTGGTGGGTATATAATGTTTCAATTAAGTATAGCTTAACATCATATCTGCTTCAAATTTCCTTTCCCAAGTTCTGTCGATATATGCTTAAAAGTTTAGGTAGTGGACATGAGACTTTTTGAGGGAACGTTGCTCACTGGGACATGACAGTTACATAGTTGCAAAGAGAAATAAAAATGTAAACAATCCTTACAATGAGAAGTTTATTTTGTTTTATATTCGTTTAATATTTAACTTATGCGAGTATAAAATATTTAAGATGAATTGTCCTCTCTCTAAGAAAAAATTTTTGAGATGTTCACATATGTATGTTAGGGTATAAAGCAGAAAATATTATTTTTTTGTAAAACAACTGTCAAATAAATCGATATATGAATGATTTTCTTAACATTTGCTCTAATGAAAGAAAAACAAGACAAAGTGGAATGATGAAGCTAAACATTAAAAACAAAACATGAATGAGCGTAGTACTGAAAACACTTCATGCCAACTTGTTAAGAATATCAAAAATTATTCATAAAAACTAATTTATAACTAAAATCAAAAGAAAATCCAACAACAGAAAAGAGTAATAATATTGTCAAACCAACAAAGGTAACATTTACATAGTTGCTTAACAGTACAGAAAATAATTTTCAAAGAAATGTCAGCTCGTAAGAAGTTAAGATACAGCAAACCGTAAGAAATGGCAGAGAAAACGAGTCGTATTTCTGCTGTCTAAGCAAGCGAAAAAGGCACAACATGAAAAATTCAAAATGTGCACTAATACCAGCGCAAAATCTGTTGCGACAACACACATATAAAAGCTGCGTGTTTGCACTGAAAAAATTATTCTTACTATAGAAACTATTGAGGCAACTACCAAAAACATAAATTATGCCAATTCAATATCAATCTCAATCTGCTGTTATTTGCCAATATATACTGAAATACATAGCGTTTTAGTTGTTCGTCAATTTGGTCAACCTACCTATCAAAAAACATATTTCATATGAGATGTAAGTAATATACCTTCAGTAAAATTATATTTTTCCATATAAAATTGAATCGGTTTGAGTTTTTTCCATTTATTTTCTTTCTTAAAAAATTTAATAAACTACAACCTTCAAACCGGGTAACTTTTATTTTCGAGCATTAAATCCATTTCGACCAATTATGATGCGAGAAATTCAAATATGAGGTCAAATGTGTAGAAAAATCAACAGATGCAAAGTTAAACATCATGTCTTCAGGCATGCTTGCATGGTAACGTACATATATTTAAAATTAAAAGAATATCCATTTTTAGTTTTTTATACATACAGTACGGCCTCGGTCAACGCAACTAATAAAATCCAATCCTGTTGCAATAACCGTGGAAGTTGCAATGATGGAGTTACAAAATCTTAGGTACCTAGGTGTAGATATTTAAGAAGAAATAACATTAAGTATAAAAAAAACGTTAATTCATCAAAAAACAAACCGGCATTTATTTGCCAAAGAAACCAATTGTAACAACATTTTTCCATCTTGGGGTATTCACAAACTCTGTTTGACAACGCATATGCTACAGAGAATATTTACACGAATCTTGTTTAAAAAGTTGCAATTACTAAGTCTGTAATGGAAGAAGTCTGCTTGTTGCGATAATTCAGAAGTTGCATTTATCGAGGGTTGCGTTGACCGAGGTCGCACTGTGTATCTTTTTTGATAATTTAATTCGTTAATCTCATGAACGCCAATTTTTTACACTTGTCTGTCTTTTAGACTTTATGTATCTATGTAGAACTTTCTCGTTCATTTAGTGTCGCAATATTTTCAGAAATGATACCTCAATAAAGTTTTTCTTACGTATTCTTTAAAAATATTAACTATGATTTTTTGAAGTTACCATATAAACTGCTCCTTTTATATTTATGATTAGAAACAGCAAACCTTTTACTAAGTTTAGTTTTTGTTATTTTATACTTTCCCTTGCATCCTTTGCATCATTTATTATTGATCTCATGAATTCGTGCAACGAATTCGACATGACTTCAACTCGAACTTATCGGTTTTTTGTCTCTCCCACTCATGTTAAAGATAAACAAAAAACCAAAGCAGTAACCAAACTGAAAAACTAACCAGAAAATAGAGTGCAATTTTTGTGGTAAGACCAGCAACTAAAACACAAGGATCAAAATAAACATGTAATACAACAATGACAACAGAAACGAAAACAAGTAATAGTGATGACAACAATAGGAGCTTGAAAGAATACTCCGGCTATAGAGCTGCTGTTGTACTTAAAACGAAAATATGAACTGTAACACAAGACTACTCATGTTTTTGTTGTGTTGTTCATGTCAAAATAGTATTTTTAGCTTACTGTTTTTTAGTAATTTAGAATATAAAATCATTAACTTTTTTTTAAAATAAATTACATTGAGTAGTAATATACGTGGCAGAATGCCGTTGCCAGTTATCCATTGCTAGCCATTATAATTGCATGGAACAGCAAAAACAAAATCACAAGCTTAACGAGTAAAATTTTAGCGGCTATGTATATATAGCAAGTTGCTTAAATGCAAGTACTACCCCGAAAATTTGTATTTTGTATTTTTGAATGGACAGAATAAGACTTATTTTGCTAAAAAAATGGTTTAAAATGTCAGGTGGCAAAATTAACCAATTTGAAATAAGAAAAGCAGTAAGAACAAGAAACGAGTATTTGCATAAACAACGAGTAGCAAACTTTGCAACTTGGTCGTTTTTTCACACATATACAGCAACTTGGCGAATAAATCGCAGCTGTAATTTATATTCGCGGCGAGTGGTTTCACCAAGGATTGATTGTCTCTTTTAGCTTCAGCAATGATTTCGGTCGTTAAGCCTAATTAGTAACGCGGTGCGAGTAAAGATGATTAGAAATAAAAGCAAATCGATAGCTTGTACATAAAATTGGTGGCATATGCCATATTACCTGCCTCCAAATAATGCAGAATGTCGCAAAATCGATTTATTGCCAAAATCGATTTATTGCCTCATTAAACTGAAGATATTTGTCGCACGAGCCTGACCAGATATCATATTGCCAAACTGAGCTAGGACTAACAAAAGGTTACATTTTCAGTGGATTAAAGAAATACAAAGTAATACGTATGTGCGAGTAAGTAACTTATAGTTTTCTCATATCCCTTCCTTATAGGAAAAATCTGAATTTTTGAACGAATAAAGGGCAGTTAATGTTGCTTTTTATAATTAATTTAAAATTGTGTTGGACAGACTGATGTTTATGGTACTCCTGAGTGATATCATCGAACTGAAAGCCTAGAGAGTCTCCAATAAACAAAGAAATATCCAATAAAATAATAGATAGCAAAACAGAAGAAAAACAATGTCGGCAATCTGATCCGAAATAATACGAATTGGCCCAAGAATATTGCGGTTAGTACACTAAAAAGCCATTTGAGATAAGATGGAGTTTTTGGCCAGAACAGTTTAGCTTTGACCGGCCAATAAAATGAATTCGAAAAAATCTTGAAACTTCACATAACGAAGTTTAAGGCCTTTGGGCTTAAAAAACGGAGTTTTGTCTGACCTAGGGTCAAAGAAGAAATACTGAAAGAATAAATAGTTCTCTTGGTGATATAATGGTGCCAGAACTAAGTATATTAATATGTAAATGGTGTCAGGAATTCCAAACATATTGTGCATAAAATAAAAAATGAAGTATTAAGATCTAAACACCCTTGAATTCCATTGGAAATAGGGAAGACAGATAATTTCGGTGCATAAGTCCTTCTGCAAAAAGAACGAATTGCAAGACATTATTGGACTGCTTGGACCCTATGACACAAGGCGTAATCTTAAAATTAATTTCAAGAACTACTTGCTTACTTAAAAAATATACATGTATAGTGGGAAAAGTGGGTAGTTAATTGATTTCTTTTTACAATTCTTATTCTGATTTGCACTTTTAATAAAAATTAAAAAATTTATATAGATTTAGCAAACTAATCTGGGCCTTAAGTTTTTAATCGCCAGTGTATATATTCAACACGAAAAAAATGCCGTAACGTAACCAACTGAGTAGAGTAATAGTGAGATAGATTATAGCATTTCTAAACATTCCTTAAATGAACACAAAATACTGTGAAGCCAAGTACCAAGATTATGATTTTTGCTTTCAGTATATGACTCCGGCAATATGTTCTCATAAAAAACCATGCACTCTCATCTGGTTGTATGTGAATCATACAGTCCCTTGTAGCCTATAAGCATATATGTGATCTGAGTATGAAACAAAAATGTTTTTTTTCTTACTACGTTAAGTTAACTTTTGACTAAATTAAGTCTCGAAAAGTGTGAAAAACAAAAAACGGCGTGTAACAGCAAAATATTTTACGCAAAGAAAACGTAGCGTGAAAATTTAGAAAAAAATGCTCTACTTAGGCTCACACCACTTGGACATGCATGCTGTCAGTCAAATTAATACACACACATTCGCAATCCAACACTCAGTCTATCAACCAGTCGGCGGGCCATGTCGCTATGGCTGGTCCTAGGGATGTTGAAGCTTTATTAAGTGACTTGCATGAAGTTACTATACTGCTGCTTGTCATCATTTTGCTAGAATTTAATAGGAGCTCAACAGCAAGTAGCTTTGAGTTAAAGCATTACAAAGTTGTGCACAGGTGTGTAACATTTATTTCAATACCCAACTGGAAAGAAGTTCACAGATTTTTACATTGATTAAATTTTTTTTTTTTCAGCGGAACTAAGAGGAGTTGTGTCTTACTTTTTTTAAACCGAGATGTGTGTGGTCTATTGAAAAGTAAATATCACATAAGCCAGGATCTGAATAAAAATTAGAAAAAAGTTGCAATTAAAAACGAAATGAATATTTCAATCAGTAGAAATATGGTACTTAAAAGCATAATATTTTGAGAAAACTCGCAGACTACTTTTGCAAAACTTGATTTAATAAATATATCTATCAGACGAAAATGCATAAAGGATTCAAGAAGTTGGACCAATATTTTGGGTCATTATGTATAATGAAGTATTATTGAAATTTATTTCATGTTATTTTCGTATGACTTTTTCCTAACTCAAATATGTAACGCAAAAAAATTTTTTGTAAATTGTTGTATCAAAAGAGCATTTATTTTGAAACTTAAATAAAAGTGATCTAACTTTGTTCTAAAGTAAATTTTTTTTTCCAGCAAATATAAACATAAATTTCAGTAAACAAAAGGATTAAACTCATTAAACAATGATGCAAATTTGCTTAAAAGCAAAATAAATTTGAATTTCAATAGAATAAACAAGCTTCAGTAGATGGGAAAAGAGTTTCTTTTAACTAATAGCAACATGCATAGAAAATTCTTCAAAGCAAATAGACACACATTCTATGTATATGTTTCACACACACAAACTGAGTAAACGCACCCAGTTGGGACTTGAAGGAACCAGGTCCAAGTGAAGAATTATCATTTGCCAACTTTGTTTTTTTAGTTACATGCATTAACGTCTAAGCACACAAAATATTCATTTTATTTTATTTTCAACATTACACTTCTTTCTGTCTGTTCATGAGAAAATGATTAGTGTTCCTACTGAGCATGTACGCACTCCAATACGAAATCAAAAAGAATTTCGCGTTGTTCGCCTGCGAAATTTTTAAGCAAACAAAAAACACATGAGCAAAATTAAAGAAAGGGAGGAAATTAAATTTATATGCAACAAAATTCGAACAAATTGTAACATCAAGAGCAGCAACGCAATGGCAGCAGCAACTGATGTTAAATAATGTTGCAACCATGAAGCGAAGGCAACAGCAACAGCAACAGCAACAACGACACAGAAAGCAATTTGAGTAAATTTCTGAATAATGTAACAGCCAATATAAAAATGGTGAACACATACTTAAAATGGCATACAAACACACATGCAGACAAAGCGTATATTTATTTCTATAGTTACACTGAAAAACAAAAATAAAAACACAGTCTCTGACATGAACAACAGTTACGCAGCCATTTGAAACAAAATTATATACACAATAATTCATGAAAGTCGTTCATTTATGTACATACACTCAAAGAAATCTTATTTGAAAATTACATCAAGAAAAGAGATGGAAACTCAATTACGTAATTTATGATTTAAAAATACACATGGAGCTAGGTCAATAATATTAATGAGCTAAACTGAGGTAAAAATTGAACATTTTCCTGCATTTTACACTATTTGTGCTGTTAAAGTTTAAATTTAATTTTTATGTCAAACTTTAGATATTTTCTGGAGAATTGTTAATAGTTTTAGTTAATTGAATGAGTTCTTAAATACATATTTAGGTGAGCAGCTTTAGCTGTCTTGCTATTGTCTCCATTAGAGTGCTTCCTAAAATCAAATTATTAAATTTATAATGGCGCACAATTTGAAATAGTTCAACTGTGTTAACCACTAGTCAATGAGGTGGGATGTAACGAACCCCACGTGATTACAAATGGAGAAATTTCTCTTCATGCTATCAGTAGCTCGAGATAAAAAGGTAAACACTGCTGGCGTATTTCACAACCCACCCCTTGTTGCAGCCTTTCTTACTTCTAACTTGCAAAACAAATGGTTTATGCAACTTGATCTCTTAAAAAAATTGTGCAGGACTTTTGATTGTAAAACGTTGGATAAATTAGAGAAATTTCTAGCCTAAAAACATAAGAAATTCAGGTAATAATTCACAGTTGAGTTATTACTGAGCTATATTTTACCTTTCTGTACAGAATAGTCCATTTCCAAGTGTATTATTTAAAAAAAAAAAATTATTCAAGTTTTTATACAAAACCAAAGTGCCTCAGTGTAGAAGCAACATATCGCATTAATATATAAAATAGAGCACGGTCGATGTAGAAAAATGATAAAAATTTCGATTGCTATGAATTTAAAATAGATTGATTTGGTATTGTGGGGTAGCGATACTTTAGTTGCGTTGCGCTGCAAAACGCTTTGCAGTGGCAAGAAGTGATGTGATGTGATGTTTTTTTTTTTTTTTTTTTGGTATATATGTACATACATCTAACTGCGTGTCATGCACTTTTTCCTAAATTTAACTTTATATAAGTCAGTGTGCAAATAAATTGCAAAGGTTTTACGTAATTTGTATTATTATTGTAGTGGTTGTTAGCACAGAAAATAATGAATTTCTTATGCATACAATTCCAACTTATGTGGCAAAATAAAATCGTATATATTTCACATAAGGTCGTAAAACGCTTTAGGAAAAAAATATTACAATTAGTATTTTATCGAAAAAAAAGAATAATATATTTTTCGTATTTTAAAGTTTCGGCTTTTGCAAGTTATAAATTTCACAAAAATTGGAAAAGTACAAGAGAAACGTAACATTTAATAATAGCAGGCTAAATTTTTACCTTAAACTAGGGCGCTAACAACGTCACAACGTCACAACATTCCATTCAGTCAGCCAAATATTTTAAAATTGGGGGCCAGGTCAGCGAACAAAGACTTTTATGACTACAAAAGTACTTTAGCTTTGGCCTTCGCCTCTCTTTCAGCTACCTTTAAAATTGAAGTTGTGAAAAACAGATCCTAAGCTTACATTTTTTCAGCTATAACACTTTTGATTTGTAAGAAAAACACACACAAGAAATTGATCTTCCATGCGATATTGTGAGTTAGTTTGGTCTGATGTAGAAATTTGATACTTAATTTTTTTTTTGTTTATATATTTTTTAAGCCAATAAAAAACACCCTGCTTTCTTCTTACCCCATCCGAGAGGCAAAGCGGTAGAAACGTACTTTTTTTTGCATCGCAATAATAAACATATTCTCTTGAGAAATTAATGAGCCTAATAACCAACAGAATCAATACAGATCGAATTAATAACCTACTTGTTTAATTGTGCGATAAGTTTTTTTTTTTTTTTGTGGTGAAAACTTGGTTAACCCGTAAGGTTTGCCAATTTGCCCCACTTTCCCCTATTTACAAGTGACTAGCTATGCAAAATATTTCTATTATTGTAAGTGATATATAGAAATACAAGAAGAAAAAACAAAAGAACAAAACCAAAAATTCATTTGCATACTTTTAGTTGTAAGAAAAAGAAAAATAAGGTTGTCAATGCCATCGTGAAAGTCGATCCAGGTAACAATATACAAAACAAATATAAGAAAACTAAAACTCCAATGCATACTTTTAGTGGTGAAAGAAAAGTAATATTATATTGAATACTTTTACTTGTTAAAGAAAACTAGAATGAAGTTGTCAAATATATATATAACAAGAAAACGAAAATTCTGAGAAACGCGCGCTAAGGCTAACGAAAAAGCAAAGAGTGTGTAGGTGAGCAAAGCAAATAACAGGTGAAGCCCCAACTTTTCAACGAAGGATTGCAAAAGCTAAATTGATGTTTTTTTTAAAAGCAAAACTGCAATTTAGTTAGATATGAGAGACATTCCAAAAAATTTTTGAATTCAATACCCTATATGAGCACATTTGAGCTCGAGTTTCGGAGTTAATCCTTTTGACCTTATAAATATCTGACGGTTTTTTTTTTGTTCACTCAGTTTTGTTCAGATTGATATAACCAATGTTATGCTCAAATATGCAAGCACAATATTTATGAATATATAGCATATTTATATCGAATTCATTGACTCTTCGCACCCTGCTACTACTTCACTTGATCATGAATGTGCTTTTCCACAGAGAGACATTTGATCAGAATAGCATCAATAACGTCATAAACAGAGTTTAGCTAAATTAATCCAAAGCCTCATTTTTGACAAAAAATAATGAGGAATTCTTCGATCTATAAAGGCTGTAGGCCTCAAAGGAAACTTCACTAAAAATGCTTAAACAAAATTAATTGATTTTTTTTTTGTGTTTATCGGAACAGAAAGTTATTTATTGGTTTGGCCTAGGAAAGACTAGTTTATCCTTAAGACTAGTTTTGCCGGTAACATATATATTTTGCTGAGATAACTGTTCAGCTCTTTGAATAATAGCAGCAAAAAAAAGACTATGGACAAAAAACAAAATAACACGGCAGTCACACTACATTCATAAATTGCTAAATGAAATCATCACAGACCTTTGAGCTGATACGTGAGAATTTTTTAGACTGATGCGAGTATGTTAACCTTTCCGTGAGCTCAACGATTTATTTATATTTACAACAATTGTTGACTTTGGTATAGGTGTACAAATATGAAACCGGTAATGACATCTAGCGGTCGATAGCCGTATATGTATGAGCTTCCGAACCGCACCCAATGTCTTAATTGTTCATTCTGTCATCTGTCAACAATATTCAGTTCACAATTTGTCAAGTTTCATACAACAACGCATTTTTTCCACTCGTAAAGATGTCGAATTTTGTGCCTGAAAACTCTCATTTGCGGGAAGCATTGATTTTCTGTTTCCATTTGAAGAAAAACGCTTCTGAATCGCATCGAATGCTTGTTGAAGCTTACGGCGAGCATGCTCTTGGTCGTACACAATGCAATGAGTGGTTCAATAAATTTAAAAGTGGTGATTTTGATGTGATAAATGAGGAGCGCGGCCGGCCACCGAAAAAGTTTGAAGACACCGAATTGCAAACATTATTGGACGAAGATGATGGTCAAACGCAACAACAGCTCGCTGAACAACTTAATGTGACACAACAAACCTTTTCCTTGCGTTTGAAGGCCATGGGAAAGATTTTAAAGGTCGGTAGATGGGTGCCACATGAACTGACCGACAGGCAGCAAGAAAACCGAAAAACCACTTGTGAATTGCTGCTCGCCAGGCAAAACAGAAAAGGTTTTCTCCATCGTAAAAAGACAATGCTGTGTATTTTCTGGTATGAGCTACTAAAACCAAGTGAAACAGTTACTGTTGCACGTTACCATCAACAATTGATCGCTTTGAACCGTGCTATACGTCAGAAGAGGCCCGAATTTCAACTTCGCCATGACAAAATTGTATTCCAAGATGACAACGAATCGCCACATCGAGCAGCGGTCAATAAAAACTTGGTAGAATCGTACAACTGGGAGCCCCTGCCCCACCCGCCGTACTCACCGGACCTGGCGCCATCCGATTACTATTTGTTTTCATCGATGGGAAACGCACTCAACGATTCGCACTTCAATTCTTACGAGGAAGTGCAAAAATGGCTCGATGAATGGATAGCCACAAAAAACAAAGAATTTTTTTGGCGAGGAATCCATAAATTGCCTGAAAGATGGGAAAGATGTGTAGCTAGCGAGGGGAATTACTTTGAAGATTAAATTTGGAACTGTTTTCGCAAAATAAACGTGTTTTTTGAATAAAAAATTACCGGTTTCATATTTGTACACCCAGTAACTTGGAAGAAAATCCAAACAAATTATCCTTACAACAAAAAATATGACGTTAGAAACCTAAAGTTTCTGAATGTTTTTAAGCAAATTAACTATTTCAATAACATAAAATAGAAATTGGAATATGTAGTAAATTTGACTTAACATTGTAGCGTTATGTTAGCGCTTTATAATATAAAAATTAGCAGACAATTGTCATACAACATGCATGCGTAATAAATTGGCAAAATGTTGCATGTAATAAAAAATGAAAAGGTTTAACATGGCTGAACTTTCAAATATACTACGTTAAAATTTTAAATTAAGCCTTTCATTTTTATGAAATATTATTATATTTCAAATATGATATTGAATGGCCTTCTACTTTTATTTTTGGCTAAAATGAAAATGCCATATTTCAACATTTTTATCTTTTCACACAGAACACGTGCGAACTGAATCAATTGAACTTTAACTCAATTAAAAATCTGTCAGTAGCAGAAGTAGCAGCAGCGTATCATCGGTGGCAGCAGATTGGCAGAACACAATATGTGTTATTTAGCCTTAATTTACTGTAAGAGCTTACATATTTACTTATTTTAGAGAGGTACATATTTTTTTAAATTTTTAAGTTAATGGCGCAGCTGTTGCCAAGTTCTCATTGAAGACTGAATATTATAACGGGTGACTTTTTAAGCGTTTGGACTTTGAAAATTAGAAAAAGAAGAGAAAATTTGCAAAAGTGAATAAAATATTTAGTTGAAACGATACATCAATTCCTTTCATTTACTTTTCAAAGTTTATTTCATGTAAATGTTGCCCGCGGCCACGCCTGAGGTGGTTCATCTGTAAGCTTCAATTTTGGCATACTTTTTCCAGCACTTCGGGCGATATCTACCAATGATAGCTGTAATGTTTTCTTTCAGGGCTGCAATTGTGGGTGGCTTATCCCTATAAATGAGATACTTCACATAGCCCCACAAAATATATTCTAGTGACAATAGACTTCGCCAAAACGTGAGACTAATTGCTCACCAAACTTGCCTCTCAAATAGGTCCATGGTATTGCGTGCCGTGTGGCATGTACCAGCGCCTTGTTGAAACCACATGTCAACCAAGTTCAAGTCTTCCATTTTGGGCAAGAAAAAGTCGCAATCATCATTTTTGAAAGAGCACGATCCAATGATGCCGCCTACCCACAAACTGCACGAACAGTACATTGGCAGCTCTTGAACTGCCTATGGCTGCTCCTGAGATCAAATTCTGTTTGTCGACGTACTCATTGAGCCAAAAATGATCTTTTGAAAATTTTTCAATAAAAAATTGGATCTTTATCCAACTATTCTAAGGCCCATTCACCAAACAAACGACGTTGTGGTATGTCAGCGGGGTTCAGTTCTTGCATCAGTTGTATTTTGTATGGTTTCATACCGAGATCCTTACGTAAAATCTTACAGGTAGTCGAATAACACAAGTCGAATTGCTGACAACGACGACGAATGGAGATATCGCGATCTTCATTGACATTTGCCCATACAGCAGCAATATTCTCCTCGAAACGCACTCTACACATACGGTTTGGTGGAATCATGTAATCCAATAAAGTAAGACTGTTGCACAATTTGGTCACAATAGCTTGATTAGCATGTTCGGTGTGTCGATTATGGCGACCATAAAATAGGCGTAATTTTCGAAACACGTTTCTCACAGAGCACGAATTTAGAGAATAAAAGTCAATGAAAATTGAAAATATTTTCAATAAAGTTCTCTCTAATTCTTATCTGCATCTGACTGTTGTTCATTATGCCTATAAGCTTATCACAGATTCAAAAATAATTTCAAAAATAATTAAAAAGTTCTCTTTGTGCAAAATTAATTAGAAAATTTAGAAATTTTTTTTTTTAATTCTATTTTCTTTTGCCGCAAAACCTGTTAAAATAATTATGAACATTTTTGTAGGTACTCAATTTTTCTTTTATAACTTCTCCGCTGCAAAGTTTTTACTTTACAAAGCAACCCAATACACATGCCCGTATTCCCAACACCGTTCAAAGAATTGACAAAGCAATTCCATCAATGTCATCGAATTGGATCCCCAAATCGATTTACTGTCAAGTTTTTTTAGCTCTCCTTTTACTTATTTTTTTCCATGAACTTTTTGACTTACAATACAGAAGGCAATGAAAAAAGTTGGGGGGAAAAAGTGTGAGCTACAGAATTGAGCTTACTGACAAAATCGACATTTAAATAACATTTCATCTTGCATCATGCGCTTCATATTGCTGACTTCTATGCAATACCTTGATGATTTTTTTCTTTTTAAATTTGTGGTTCAGCGTTAGAAAGAATTCAGCATTAAGAAAAATGCCATTAGTTCTTGTCTCATTTACTTGCACATTTT
Organism: Meiosimyza decipiens; assembly: GCA_963680825.1. Lineage (NCBI taxonomy): Eukaryota > Metazoa > Arthropoda > Insecta > Diptera > Lauxaniidae > Meiosimyza > Meiosimyza decipiens. Next base: position 122,778,021 of record OY804258.1, read on the forward strand.
TCTTCTGAACTTCAGAGTATCCGTATTGTCATCGTCACTCAAATTAACCCTCGAAAAACTGCGCTATCACTTTGCAATGTAGCAGTAAGGCGACAAGAGAAGCTGGGAGAATTTCCTGACGGCGAAGCATCGCTAAGCGATACCCTGGAAACACGATGATACTTTCAGTAAGTTGCATTTACATGAAATTTGGTGATTTGGTGCGAATTTGAACGCAGTAAGGATTGGGTTAGATTTTAAGTTTTCGAAGGCTTCTTTAGGGCCCAAAACTTTACTTTTATAACACCATATCTCGCAGCCATGCAAGATTTTGTAGTGAAATTCGGTAGATATAGATTATATATGTATATCTTGAGTTGTGCTAAAAGTGGGCGAAAGTGGAACAGTGGTCGTGACTCTTTTTAACAGCTGAAAATTATGAATCTGTAGAACACGAAATTGGCACACACGATATTCAATACAATTTAAGGGATGATACCACTGGAAAAAGTCATCTATTTAGTTGGGTGTGGTACCTCCCATGCAAGCAAAAAAGTTTAATGTTATAGGTGGCATACTATGAGAGTAATCTTCATAAAATTTGTCAGTCTTAATAAGCTTTGAAATTAAATAGAGTTTGACAGGATAAGATTAGTGGGTGTATCACCTCCCATATTAACATAAAGCTGTAAGCGCTATTTTAAGTGAACTATTGCAGCAATTGGTATGAAATATAATCTTGTTGGTAAACATGCTATAAGGAATATCTGAAACTGAAGCGGTCGAAATACCACAAGTAGGCGTGGCACCTCTGATACAAATGAAATATCTAAAGTGGCAAATCTATCGAAATATATGAGCAAACATACTAAATTTTGGTGTAAAAATGTTGCTTATGAAAAGCTATTTGGCTTAAAAACGGACCAGATTGTACAAGTAGGTGTATCACAGCCCTTAATTTTGTAGCTCACTAATGGACATGTCGCAAACTATACAAGCTATTGTGATCAAATTTGGTATGCGGATGCCGATTACCCATATAATTTATTGAATCAAAAGCAGGCGGAATTGGAAATGTGGGCGTGGTATGTCAGACACTTTTATTTTCTTTCTAGTTTTTTCATTAGTTTCCACATTCATTTAAATTTTTAAAATTTTTATTTTGTTTCAATATATCCCGACTTTTTCGACCTCTTTCACCTTTCTTCTATATATGTTACACTTGTTTGGAATTGTATGAATATGTTTTAACCTCTTGCAACTTTTTTACAACATTTTCAATATTTTTTCGACTTAACCAACATTTCAAAACCTCTTTTTTAATTTTTTTTTATATTTTACATTTTCTTCGACTTATTCAACCTTTTCGAAGTTTATTTTGAAAGGTACTTTCAATGAGTTTCGACCTGGCCGAAGATACCACCTTCGCTAGTTTTTACTTCCCATAGTTTTTGAGATATTTCGTTTTAAGAAAAGTTGAAAAAAAAAATAAAACAAGTTGTGGAGATATCTAAAGAATGGCTCATATCTATATGTACTATCGTAAATGTAGAGGGTGATTTTTTAGATTTAAATTTTTTCGAGTTCAAAAGATATATAAAGAATTATACAAATAACCAAATTTTTGACTTTATAAAATAGATATATCTATGCCATTTAGTATTTTTATATATTGAGTACAATATATATAATATATATAGCTGAGCAATATTTTACGCAGCCTGCAGGTCAATCTTGAATCACTTTTTCGAGCAAGCAAGCATCGAGTTATTCCTCTCTTGGAGTTGTCGATACTTTTACAGTGTGCATCACCGGCGTGGTCTACAATTCGTTACATTTCATTTCAACCACAAGCTACCACAATTCATTCATTCTCATCACCGGCGTCATAATCATCAACGTGTAGATCACAAATAATTTATCATTGCTTTCAGGATTTTTATTTTTTATTTTTTTTTTTTTTACCAAGGACATCGTAGCATGAAATGTATTTTTATTCCATTTTTTGTTACATTTGTTATGCTCTTGGTTCTATTTTGAAGTTTTTTTCTCATTTGATGGAGTGAAAAGTCTAATTTTGCACAATTATTTAATTCCTGTTTCAAAATATCATACAGCTTACTAAACTTTTAGCACCTTTTGTCTTTGTTCTCGCTGAGCTTCGGACTTTGCGCAATGTTTAAATAAAGTAATTTTCCACACTTCTTTGGAAGCTTTCTTTTTTGCAGCATTTATCATTAATCACTGCTTGTGTTTTTCTATTGCTATCCTTGGAATATCCAGTGATATCGAGACACATGTTCACGCTTTAGTAGATAAAAATAGAACGAAGTGTGCTGTTTGATTAATTGTAGCTTAAAATATTATTTTCTTAAGAAAAATTTTCTAACAAAAATACGTTAAGTAATTATGTTACTAAAATTAAGTATTTTCGGCCTTTTAAGTATTCTTAGTTTTTAAAGAGCTCAAGTTTTCAAAAAATATTGACACTTTGAGCTCCCAATATCTTCCAGATTGAGCTTTTGGTAAGTAGGCAACTTGTTGTTTAATCAGTCTGTGTCAGTTCTTTTGCCACGTTGTCAAAGTCCAATGAAAGTGAAAACCTTTTTTCATAACATCAAAAAGCTTTTACAATTTATTTAAATTACATATCTTTAAAAAATAAAGGAAAATAATATTCAAAGTGCCACTTTTTCGCATTTCGATAGTCACAAAAAGCAAAAGACACTTGCATCGCTTAAATCTCACGTAACGCGTTGACATTTAAGCTCTAACTAAGTCACGGCTACAATCTGCGGCTAAAATGGCAAACCCTGGCAATTGAAAACGACGAATGCGGTTTCGTTTTGCATAAAAATAATTGCTGAAACTCCTAAAATGCTGCTATATTTATTTATTTATTTGTGTGTATGTGTACATTTCGTATGGCATTGTAAGCTGTAATGGAATTTTATTTATTTGCATTTTTCTTTTGCCGTGCACTTTCTCTACATTCTGCACACAGATACCAATGCAGGAGTCCTCAATTTAGGATATTCTGTTATTTTTGGGGTTTTTATATCCCGCTTTATGGCTGTGTTAGATTTTGCCTGCAACTGTCGCTATAAGGGCAGTAGCATTCTGGCCAAATTGTAAATTTATTCAATTTGCAATTGAATATCTCTTGCATCTGCATCTGTATCTGCAAGATAGATTTGTTTGTTAACGTTACTCGTAATCCTGTTCGTTGCAGTGACTGCTGTGCTATGTTGAAGTTTGCTTTTCCTTCTGTTTATTTCTTTAATTTTTTTCAGTGTATTTTAGCATACAAAGTCATTGACGTTGTTTGCAGGAATGTTAAAAAAAAAAGAATTGCAAGGAATTATTCATCTGCTGCTTCGTTTTTGTGTTCCTTTTAAAATGCAAAAGTTAAAATATTTAATTTATTTTCTTCGCCTTCCCCACCCGTTTGTTTTATTTATTTCTCTTTCATCTACAATTTTATAAATATTTTTAAATTTTTAGTTAGTGCTACAGCTGTGAAAATAATTGATGAAAAAGAACTAAAAATTTCTTCAAATTGAATTCAAATCCGTGGAATCCATAACATTTCCGATCAAATTTTGAAACAAAAATTCGCATAACAGGGCAAAATCTTTAAAACTCAGTAGATTATTTTAATGAACTTCTTTTATTTTGCGGCCATTTACACAAGTCTTGGAGAGGACTTTAAACGTATTTTTAGTTAATTTTTATACAAATGAAGTTTTTTTAAAATTGGAGCCATATTAATAATAGCAATACCCATAGAGTCAAACAATAATGCTCTTCAACAACAAAGTTCAAAAACTGTTAACATCCCTGAGTCCGAATTTTGTTCAATTCATGATTCCAAAGCAAATTTAGTTTCAAGAAACGTTGTAGAAGACTCATCCGATTTTCAACAACAGACTGCATATATACACACGCTACGACACCAATTAGCCAAAGATGTTGACTTATTTTTCCAAAAAGCATAGAACTCTGAAAAACCCTTACCAACAACCAATTGTTTGTTTATATTTCTTCTTAATGTAGCCAATTCTAGGTGAAATTTTATCTGGCTTTCCAGTTGGACCATGCCACGTTCATAATAGAAATATTAAGTCTCATGTATACCAATTAGCAACTTTATACATCAAAATTGCAATAGTTCGCATCTTTTTCAGAATCTTTTACTATGCAGCGCACAAGATGTTGATGAGCTCTATGTTACACTTGCGTATGCAATACAACACTAAACTCAGTGAGTGTCAGAAACACACAAAAACGGAATATATTTTCCTATAAAATGCTTAGATAATAAAACCGTAGATGTGCGTGGTACAAAAGTAGGTCAACAATCCACAATCCTGCAAAAAATTTCCCCAAACCAGTTAACCAATTATATGTTATGAAAGGCAGCATTTACAATTAAACTCTACCTCAGAACAACTGGGTGAGATCCGATTCTGAAAAAAACCCCATTTTTGCTTAATACAAAACGTAAAACAAACCCAACAAATGAAGCATCTAAGTCCATCATTTAAGTTAAGTTAAGGAATGTTGTATCCAAAAAGGATATAAACATTTTCTCAGATATTCAGGCAGCTATCAAATCTCTAGAATCAGTCTTCCTAAACTCACTAGTAGCCCAACAATGTCGCTCGTCTCTAAACGAGATGGTTCAACATTTTAACATTCACCTCATCTGGGTGCCAGTGCATAGGAACATTGACGGCAATTGCAAAGCGGATGAACTTGCTAGGCAGGGGACTACTGCACAAATTCCTTAGGACAAGGAAGGTGTTGGCATGCCACTTGCTACCTGCAAGATTCTGCTTAAAGTAGAAATGGTTAAAAATGTTAATAAAAGATGGACTGAAGGGTCAACTGGTAATATTATTAGGTAAATCTGGCCGGAATGGGATGCTAAGCGTTCGTCAGAACTAATTTCTCGCACTAGACTGGCCACTGCCTCAGACATGCGGAGAGATTAGGTGTTAGGTCCTTTGACTTCTGTAGAAGTTGTGGAGATGTGGAGGAAGAGGAAAATATTAAACATCTTCTCTGCTCCTGTCCCGCACTTGCTAGAAAACGCCACAAAGCACTTGGGTCGATTTTATTTGATGACCTGGATGACCTTAGACATGTCAGTATAGGTCAGCTATTTAGTTTCATAACGAATTCTGGTTGGTTCAACGAGAGGTTATAGTCAAACACCCTGTGGTATCACAATGGATCATATTTGGTCTAAGTAAGTCAGTTTTTCGTAACTGACTGCCACTCCTACCTAACCTAACCTAACCTAAGTCCATCATTTAAGCACCAAAGAAATCTTTCCGTAGAAAATTCTAATAAAATTCAGGACATATTGAAAAAGTGGACAATATATTTTTAAAAAAAATTACCCATACGTTGAAAGTCTACAAGTTTTAGAAATTTCTAAAAATATTGAAAAATTAAAAAAAAAAGTCAAATAAAACTAATTACTTTAACCAAATCTTCAGATCTTTCTTAGCGAAAGGATGCTTAGAATTAAAAGTTTTATTCAGGACTACGTTAGGACAAAAGATTAAAGCTCCATCTGTAGCTTAACTACTATACAGAACTATCATACACACCGATTTGAATCAAACAATGCTAATGACACTTGAATGCTGGGCAAAAACGCTTGCCCATAAGAATCAGTTACAACCTTGAATAACTAATTTTTTTTTGCTACATTGTTCGTAAGACTTAAGGTCATATGCTTAGTCGCTTTTTTGGCGGCTTAATATAATAGTCATCATCTTTTATTCATAAGAAAATGTATTTCTTTATTAAATAGAGACATGAAAACACATGGTTCCACTTAGCGTTGTTGACAAAATGTATTTCTTTCTAACTTATAAGTCAGTCAAAACGAACAAAGTTGGATAAGTCTCAAGCTACAGCATATTGCATAGATTTGGCAACATACATATTTTCACAGATGAATGAAAAAAACATTGCAGCAGGACAAGCTGAATCAATCCAGCAAAGAGATAATATTGAAAAGGAATATTTTGCATAAGCTTTTCATAACTATTTTTTTGTTCGCTGTTCAGCACAATCACATTGTGCCTGGTGATACAGTAGTTTTGTTTAGGCGATATCAGTCTTATCATCAACAATTTCTAAATGACAAAAATTAAACTTAAAGAACAATATATTCATGAGATGTATACATATAATTTTGATGTGTTTGGAAAAAAAACAGAAAACTCATTTAATTGGATACCATATTCGCAGCTTATATAACATAAAACTAATATATATATATAATATATAAATTGAAATGTATAAAACATTTTTGTATATATTTCCTTTTTTAAGTGCTGATAAAAGCATTTCAAATTAAAAATATTTCTCTGCATATTTCATTTAACACCAGCGTGTCCTACAACTAAGAAGAAGAAGAGTTCTTAAAACATGCCGCGGCATAGAAAATCAGTCTTCTTATACGAAATCTTATCGCTTAATTAAGAGTCAATATTATGCAATGGCATAAACCGACTTTGCAACCATCGATGGCTTTTCATAGATTTCTAATTTGCTTAAGTCTATATCCATTCGTTACAGAAATTCGATTTGTGTATTGGTCACATAATAATCAATAGATGGTTACTTACATCTGTACGTAGCAGATACTCTATCTATATGTATACTAGTCGCTGTAGTTCTAGCCATCATCGTTGCATAATTCCCTAGAAGAAATTTGCATACAAAAATACCAATAGACAACAACAACATTTTATACAAATACAACCGCATAACTGTTAGTCTGTTACTGGAAAAGTGACAGAGCTGTAACCGCATAACGTAAATGTAAGGATTTTGCTTTACTTAAATTCGATTTGTAAGCGCTTTCATTGCTGTTTTTGCTGCTGTGCGAATTTCTCTTATCTCGGCAATTTTATGTGATTTTGTTTCATAACGTTTTGCATTGCTGCTGCTGTGTTAGTATACATTCATACACACATATGGGTGATTCATTTGCAAGGGACCTTTTTTTTTCTGTGACTATGTAAAAAGGTATTTTTTTGCAACTTTGTTTTGAAATAATTTTTTTTAACATTCAAACACGAGTAGGTGTGTAGCGCAAAATTAAATTTCAAAAATACGAACATATTTTTTTGCAGATATTTTTTTATTCAACTTTTACAGTGCCTAACAGCTTTAGATTCAACTTAAAGAATAAATTAAAGAGTTTTTTTTTAACAATAAAATCTTCTATTATAACTTTTTCTTGAACGTGTGGACATAACGAATAGAGAACACATTATTCCAAATATATAAAAGCAAGTAAATTACAATTAAAAATTAACGTCCCCAACTCATGCTGAGAATATGTTTTATGTTTTTCATGAATTCAATTTCCAGAAATAGTTTACAAGACTCTAAGCAATAAAATATACAATCAATGCTGTCAAAATCAAAAATTGCTAGAAGTGAATACATTCTTAAAAAACGCCGAAAATTTCCGCACAGGAGAATCACCCATATGAATGCTTGTATATAAGTATGTAAAGTCCTTCGTGTAGTTGCATGTGAATCTTAGCGATGGCATGCAATACACTTGCAGCTCCTTTTTAGATTTTCAGTTGCGTCACACACCATACAAAGCAGAAAGTTATGTGGCTGCAATTTGTAGTCGCAAATAAATTGCAGGCTTAAAATGTGTGACTCAGAAAAAGATGTAAAGAAATATGAGCGCATAGCTGTGGAGCGTGATATATAAAATATTCAAATAAAGACCGAGCATTTAAACTTCAATATCGATGTTAAATACTAAATAAAGTTTGAACTCTTTTTATGCTAAGCTTGATTTTATTGCTTTCAAAGAAAAATCGGGAATTTTTCTTGCGATTGATATTTTCTTCTAAAGTCTTTTTGCGTTTGCATGTAAAAACAATTTATAACTTGGTGGTCACAGTGTGTCGTTTAAGAGTGTGTGCCTGGTTATGACAAACTATTTTTTTTTTTTTTGTTAAAAAAGACATTGATATTTCATACACTTATAGCGCACTATCTATTACGTTAAAAGATTTTTGTTAGTATGGGAAGTGCGACGCCCACAGGCATCTTATAGCAATTAAATTTGCCATATTGAATTTTATAACAATAACGTTACTTACGTTTATATACTCGTACATATATTGTGGGCTGTGCCATGCCCTTCAACGAGTTTTAACAGTAAACTTGCTTTATTTGTATTGAGTACTAGTTTCGGCGGCATTTTCTCCAAAATTTGTACAAAAATCGTATGAGAGATTCAAAATTTTCAATTGTCAAAAAATGGGACAGCCACTTGCCCACTTTTGGCACAATTCAAGAAATGTATGCTTAAATTGCATTACAATGTCTTGCATAGCCAACGAGATATGTAATTATAAAAGTTAAACTTTAGGGCTATGCCACGCCCATTTAAGACACTTTGAAAACTTGAAAACTAATTCAGTCCTAATTCTGTCAATATTCCTATAACTCTTTTTGAAAAAGGTTTTGGCATATATAGATTCACTATGGGCTGTACGCGTGACCGTTAATCAATCTTATTCATTCTCAATCCCAAAACGCTTGTTTGAAGCTGTAATCTGTGTTCCAAATTTCATTCAATAAGCTTGCTTGATTTTCGCGTAAACGTGATTTTAACAAACAAACAGACGGACATAGCTAAATAGACTAAAAGGGTGACGCTAGTCAAGAATAAATATATATACCTGCCACGCCCCCTTCTATGCATTATAAACGAAATGAAAAAGTGAATATACCCCCACTGTAGGGTAAAAGAACTAAACGCAAACTCTCTAAATGTTATCCTCAATTAATTGCAACTCTTTTTCGCCTACTCGTTTAAATATTTTCCTTTTAAGTTAAATCACTTAAAGCTCAAACGTAAACTTTACATTTTCGCTAAAGCAACACTTGTAATTATAGGACCCCACTTTCTAGGAATCATTTTGTAAGCAACGTCAATTAGCAATTTTAATAACAATAGCAGCCGCCTTTTACGTAAATTTTTCGCTAACTGTCGCCAATTGTTGGTCTCGAATTCCAATAGACTTTGTTTACTGCTAATAAACTAATTAAAATTTCCAAAATATTTTTTATTCAGCATTTTCGTTTTTTGTTTTGTTTTCTCGACGCTACACAGACAGTCAATAAAAATAAGTTCCACCATGAAAAGTAGCAAAAAACATTTTACAGTCTATAGCACCACAAAAAAGCAATTTTGGACCGAAAATGAAGAAAGCGCACCCAAACAAACAACAACAATGTGGGAGCAAAGTACAAATATCGAGTTGCTGTTTTATTATTATTTTTTTTTTTTTTTGAAAATTTAGTTCAAGTGAAATTTATTAATTAACAAAAACTGCGGTCACAGCTGACGCTGTTGCGCGAGGGAAATGCCTTCGTAAAAAGTTTTTTTGGTATAATTTGTTTCATTCTCTCACTGGCTTAAAGGGGCGGCGTACGACGGTGGTTGTTTAATTGCTATAATAAATGCCACAAGAAGCTCTTGAATTTTGCAAACTCAATGAAGAAAATCGCAAAAATATCAAATTTATTATTAGGTGCAACAAAAGTAACGAAATAAGGCAGTGGTTTAGGTGGGTTTTGTTACTTCCCCTCGTTTTGTCCACAGAGTCTTTCATTTGGTTTTATTTATAATTTCATGCATAAATGCAAATTTTTTTCTTATGGTTACTTATTAATTTATTTTGTTGTTCATTCGGCTTGTAAACAAATGCAAGAAACTGCTCTAAATTATTAATGCAAATAACAATGGTCTTGATGGGTTGGTCCTATGTAGCGCTCGTATTTGTGATTCAGTTATTTTTAGTAATTGATATTCTTTACTAGTTTCAACTCGTTTTTTTTAATATAGTCCTAAAATAGGTTGAATTTCAATATGTAAAAAAACTGCCTCCAGGAAATTCATAAAAAAAAACCTTATGATTTTTTTCAGCATATCGTTTTGAAACAGCTCAGGACTAGAACCTATTTGTGGAGTCGATTGAAAAATATTGATATGCAGAATATGTGATTTCAACTGGACTGTGCAACATGCAGCACAGCTTCGGAACCAATCGATATTTTGAAAGAGAAGTTTAATAATAAGAAAAGGGACGTTTATGCCTAAAAAAAAAAAATGTTTTTTACGAGTCAGGCAAAGTTTATTCAGAACGTTAGCTGAAAAAATTTTCGGTTCATAGTATTCTTCCTTTGCAAATGTACTGTATTTTAAAGCAGATGGAATTGACAAAACGTTAAAGAATCAGGCATAGGGACAAATGCACTCATAGAAAACGTTGACAGTTTCATTCAAGGCACAATAAGGTTTTCATTATCGCAGTATCATGACTTTCAGCAGCATACAAGTGAGCCTTCAAGATTTTTGGGTTTTTTAACTGCAGAAGAAGATAATTTTTTGTTTGTGTGAAAGCTACAATTTTCAAAGCTTCTGAAGATTTTCTAATGGACAAAACTCAAAAGCAAATAAAAATTAAATTCACAATTAAATTTCTACCATTCATTTGTTGCATTATCCTTCAGCATCATTTCAAACCAATCTTGCAATTAAGTCTTGCAACTCTCAACAAATTTTCCTCCTCTAACTATATCCACCTTCTTTGCAAGAAATTCTGCATTTTTTTATATTTCCCAAATGAAATTAATACCAAAGCATCATTTAACTACCACAACCAGACGCGCACTGCTTGCACACACGCACAGAAATGCTCATAATTACTTATGACACTCACAGTGCTTTTTAACAAGAATTTCGAATTGAATTTTTTTTTTGCCGCTTGTTGTTCATAATGTTGTTGTGGTGTATTAAAAAAAAAAGCTCTTACTAAGTCTACTTTCTTATGTGCTCTTATAGCAAAAAGGTTTTGCTTACAACTCTAACAAGTTTTCGTATTTAACTTAAGGGAATTGAGGATTTTTTGTAGCCTTTTCTTCATTTTATTAATTTCTGAAGATTCTAGGCGAAAAATGGGGAAAGATACTTCAGCGACATTTAAAATTTTTGTTGCATGCTTTTGGGAGCTGCATTGGTGCGAGTATTTGGGTAGAAGCATTGCAGATAAATTTTAAATTAAACATTACTGCGCGTGCTTAACCCTAACCGTACGAACGAGGTACATGGGTACCCACGGCAACCTTGAATGAAAGTATCTTTGGAAGTTATGATCGTAGCTCTCTGAAACTTTAAATTATGAAACTAGAATAATCAAAGTGTGTGCAATGAGTGTTTTTAGCTTAAAATTTATTTCTAGTTTTGAAAAAAAGACCTTTGAAAAATCATTTCGAGATTTGGACGGACGTAGGCACCGGAGTAGCCGATATTTTCTAGTGCAAAATCTTTGAGCAAAATGAAAACAACAATTTTGTTCGTTCCTTTTCTAAAATAATTTTATTGTTGCTGTTTGAAATACAATAAAAACTTTACAGATTCACATCTTTTCCAACGGTGTTCATACCGGGTAATCGATATCCGATCATTCTTTTGTAGAGTGCTTGGCACAAATCGATTTGCAGCAAGACCATCCCAGTATGACCAAAAAACCACGCATATTGGAATGGTTGCATTTATGGCACACGCCTTTCATAGATTTTTCCAGCTTGGACCGTGGTGGTCCTTAGGCTTTTGTTGTTGTTGGCATGTTGGTGGAGAGCTCAACGAACACTCTAGCTTCGTTTTCATGGCCAGTGAAGGAAAAAGTGCTGTGTGATCAGTGGATTTCTGGAATGGGAAACAATAGTCGCGCGGCAGAGTTCACTCGACAGTTGCTCCATAAAAATTGTGCAAATATTCACAATATTTCTCTTATCGTGGAGTTCTCGATAAATTATGTAGGTTGCCACGGCAACAACATCCAACATGCTATGGAAGAAAACCGGCTATCTTCTTGTCTTTCTCTTTGTTATGTTGTTATCTAGCAACATACATATCTATATTGTCCATACCTCCTTTGGGGCTGTGTTAGTAGGCAATGATATCTTCCTGGTCATTTATTTGATCGGTTGGAGCATGACAGTGCATATACACGGATTTCTTCTTCTTCACGACCACCGACAACAACGAAGAATCTTGCTGATAAACATAGCAAACGCAACCGACTTCATCGTTAAGATGCGAATTTAGTTTCTGTAAAATATAGGGCTTATTCTGGCGCAACGTCCACACAACAACGCAAGACCCATCGACACAGGAAAGCTCTTCAGTCAAAAAGATATGAAGAAATTGTCGAGAGTTGTTCGATACAATACATTTACACCAGTCCAAAATTAGGTTTAATTCTAACTAGAACAGGTCGGGTATGAAACTGGTCCCACAAATCGAATGAATTATATTTGTACCAGGACTTATACCATACAATATGTATGAAACCAATAGCGGGAACCCAGGTACCCCGTTTCTCCGAATGTGTATAGAATGTTTGTCAGTACGGTTTCTTCATGCTGGGCTTGTGTTTTAATGTATGATATATTCGGATCTTTGGTAAAAAACTTAGTTTATTCGCAGCAGAGGTTTTAATTGTATTTTTTTATGCAGCAAACTTCACACTTAACCTGCGTAGTTTGACAGTTGAAATATAAATCTTAAATTTTTCTTGCGAAGTACCAACTAAGTTCTTCCTAAAATTTAAGGCTTCGACAACGTTTTTTGTGTGGAGGATATATACAAATTTTTTTATATGATAAATTTTTCAAAATGTTTGAAAACGTGTTGTAAGTATATGTACGTTTACTAATAAATATTTATTTTTAAATGCTCTGCCCACACAAAAACAAAAAAATTGACAAAATCGGATACCCCAAGCATTAATCCTTTCCACTTTGGCACAAACTACCACACATAGCGTACGTTTTGTTCATGTTTGTTTCATCACACAAATATTTTAAAAAAAATACGAAAATCAAAACTAAATAAAAAAAATCGTTTAAATTTGTTTTGCAGTAAATTGTTAAAGTTTCTATTTGTTGCATGAGTTAGCAACATTAAGTTTTTATGTTTTTCCACTACATTACAATAGTTTGCCATCATGCTGACGCTGATGCTGGTCATGATGATGAGCGAGCAAACTCAATTGCATTTCCATTCATTTAATAGCATTTTCCTTTTTAATTACAAGTTTTGTGATTGTGCTAAAATGAATGCCAGTCATAACAACTTTCATGATATTTTTTTTTCAGTTTTCATAGCAATTGCTTAGCAACAACATGCCCAGATTTTCTCTATCATAATAAACTCTGCTAACTTGGCCAAAAAAAAAAAAAAAAATCACTAAAAATAATGCCAGAGTGAGTGTAAAAAAGAAACACATAAACTTATATAATAGTAAAGCTTGGTGTAATTAAACACGAGCTTAAATTCCTTTTTTTTCTTTAGTTACATATACTTTTTATGTGCTGCAAAATCAAATGAAATATCAGTGATGCCAAATCGTAACTATGTGATTCATGTTTTGGTAGGTAGTTAGTTAAATGTATGAAAACATTCGTAAAGTCGATTGAAACTGTAGGTGTGAAATAAATATTTTCATTTTAAAAAATAATTTTAAAAATTCAATATTGCAATATTGAGAGAAATCGATATTTGATGGAATCGTTAATTACTTGAGTAAAAGCTTAAGGATCACATTGGAGTTGAAATTAAAAGATTTTTTTATTATTTAATCAAAATTGAAAAAAAAGAAGTAGGCCAAGTTACTTTAAACAATTTTTCTTCGGATAATAAAGTTATGATAATTACAATAGCGACCCATTTAAAAACTAAATATCAGAAGAAAACCAAAACGAAAACTCTTCTGCCCTAGAAAGTTCTCCAAAACTTAAAAAAAAAATAGGTTATTACTTTACTTTTAAAACCAGAACAAAAATTGCTCACAGACCAATCTAAAAACTAAACTTAGAGCAAAAAAATTTTTTTTTTTTTTAATCTAGACAATAATTAACTCAGTCGTCGCTGTAATGTGTTGAACAAAATTGGGACTGAGTCGGAAAATCGGCAGCGATTACTCAAAAACCCCTCCGAAAATCGTTGGAGTAAACACAATTGCGACGGACGCTGAGCGACGGAGAATTCAGCTGCTCTTTTGTTTTCACAAACGGAAACAAAAAAATCGACACAATTGATTCGAAATGTAATACTGATCGTCGCCGGCCGACGGTGAAAATTGAATAAAATCTAAGTTGTACGCCGCAATCCTGTTCCATTTCATATCATCAAGTGTGTTATAATTTTTGACAGCGAGTAATCGTTGACGATTTCCTGACCCCGTCGCAATTCTGTTCAAGACATAAGCTTGCATTTGGTAGTAAGTAGTTCACAGTCGGAGAGTAATTTAATATTCTGGCTACTTGTTCGTCATTTTGACGAATGGTTAGCATTTGGCTAGGTTTTCTTTTTTTGTGTGTAAACAGTAAGTATCGACTTTTTTATATGTTGGTATTCTTTTATGTGTTGGTTCTCTTATATGTTGCTTATTATATTGATAGTTCTAAGTTTCGGTATCTGATTTGGATATAACCTACAAAGTTCTCACCTTTTCTGCAAAAGAAACGCTTTGAATTTTATATCTTAACACTTGAGGGGTGGGCAGATCCCAAGACTATTTACTACAGCCAAACACAGAACAGATGATTTCAAGAAATTCAAGGCAAAAAATCAGCTGTCTTAGAACTTTGCTAATATAAAGTTTAATTAAGCGGCAAAGTCAGAATTAATCTCATTCCTTTGCCAGTATTGTAGCGCACAGCCCTGCCTCTATAGTACCTGAAAAAAATGGTGTAGCAATTTTTTGTCGGAGAAAAGAACACCTGATATTTTAAAGAAAAGTCGAAATCAGTCTATTGTCTAATTTCCTTAAGTTCCTAAAATATATCAAGGTGACTCCTATGCATCAACAGAAGCTGTAACAAAATCGACGGTAGATTCCTAATTCGAAATAATATCTCCAAGAGTGTAGAAAGCAAATCTATTTTTCGAGCGAGGATCTGAAGAGTACATATTTTTTTGTATTGAATTCGAATCTCAAAAACTCTCTCATATATGTAATGTTATCGAAAAAGGTCTTTTGAGTACTTGAAAGCGATATTTACAAATCAATCTGGTAACACTGTTGCAAGAATAATCATTGAAAATAAAGCTGAAAGGAGACACAAACAAAAATAGAAAGAGATGTATACACTTCACTAGACGACAAGCGGCAATTAAGGCCACAAATAAAGTGAAACGCAAAAATACCACAAAAACAGCAACAACCACAACAACAACAGCAATAAAAACTATTGAGATGAAATGAAAATGTTGACAAAAATTATAATGACATTTGGGATTTTATTTTAATGTTCTTCAAGTTGGTGGTGGTGGTGGAGGTGTTGTCTTTGCTGTTTGTTGCTTTGTTACTTTGGTTTTACTTGCAGGCGCAACAGGATTGCAATTTATGCCAAAAGGGAGCACTCCACGGTATACGAGATGAGTTGGCAAAGTGAAGGGTATGAAAAATTAAGATATAAAACTTTAGTTTGTTTTGGGAATTTCGTGTCATTTTCCTCTTTACTTCTTTCTATATACTTGTCCTTGTTGTAGTTGTTGCTTAGTAATAAAAACATAAAATGAAAGAAAACGAAGCTAAAAAAATTGCAGCACTTTCATACTTCAGGGATGTACGTATATAGGTATTAATGTTTAGAAGAAAAGGTATTATGCAGAGTAAGAGGAGCGTTTTTATTGCTAGCATTGCTGTGGCATAGTTTAATCGCTCGAAAAACTCATTAATTCATTTAAAAGTCATTTAAACTTATGTTTGCTATTTTAAGAAAAGTATAAACAATAATTCTCTATAAAGCTCATTGTAGTGATATTTGGTGAATCGCTGTTACTTGAATTTATGAGAAAAGTGAAATTAGTGATTTTTATATGTCAACTTTTTGACTTTTAAGTTTTTACAACACTCTGCCAATACACTAGTAAGACGAAAAAATTTAAAAATTATGCATATTTTTGGTTCAGTCTAATAAATATAAGCACAAAAATGTAAGTAAAATAAGAAAATTTTGCATGTGTATTTCCAAACGCCTTTAATGCGTGCACTTGTGTCCTTCGTAAAAACATTGGCAGATGTTTTTTTCTTTTTCTTTGTATCTTTATCAATTTCTATTTCATTTTTCTTATTTTTTTTTTGTATGCGTTAAAGCAAATAAATAGTAACAAGTTATAAAATGAAATAAAGTGCGGAAAGTGAAACCACAGAAAGGACATCCGCACATGCATCCTTTGAGACTACAACACATCAAAGAAAGCAGTGAATGGCGATACAAAAATAAACAGCAGAAAGTAAGAACAACATTGAAATAAGTTGTAAAGTGATTGAGAGCAACAAACACATGCAAACAGATGTCTTCAAATGCCCCGGTGGAAATTACAACTCAAATAAACAACACTTTCTATATAATTTGCATCAGAGAAATTTAATTTGATCTTGGTGTTTGTCGCAATTCTAATCATTTTTTAATCTGAATTCACATAGTTAATGTGAACGATTTGTAACAAATGTTTTGAAAGTGACTTTATTTCTTTTCTGGCGTTCTCATTATTAACACCGTCCAGGATATCAGCAACTTAAGTGATCTGCACATCCCTCTCTATGGCCCTCATTTCAAGTTTGAAAATTAAAGGAGCTAAGAATCTTATAAATTTCTAAAAAAACATGTTGATGGAAACAAAACTAATATGGGTTTCTCTGTCATTTTTAAAACCATTCTATAGACATAACTACACGAAGATCTCTACTGCTAATGGATTTTATTCGCCACCAGAAAACGTCTCACAGTTTTCGTAAAAAAAAAACCTTTGCTAGTTTGACGATACTTTTCCAAAGCTTATCTTTGCTCCCACTACTCAGCTCAAACACGAAATATGTATTCTAAAATTCATAAAAATACATTTGGTTTGACGAAATATTCAATTTGCTGTCTGAGTGGCAGTGATTTTGTCATTATCATCTCCAGCACCTGGACAGTTTTGTTAAGTATATATAGGCATAGCTCGATTGAAATTACATTTATGTGTAAATACGGCATAAAAAGCTGACACTCCAGTCGAGAGGCAGCTGCAAGCTTTTAGTTCATACTCAAACTTTTTTCTAAATAATTCCTACTGACCATAGACAAACATTAAACGAGGAAAATTACGAGGACAGTGAAACTTGTAAGAAAATTAAATGAAGTGTAAGTTGTTGCCTCCTCTTTTGCCATTAAAGCAGCTGCTGCTTTTACTTCTGCCTTTGCTGCGTACACTATAATACACCAACTACATAGTGTATGTCCTGTTTTCTCAACAAACTGCATCCTGCGTTCTGGTCTTGTGGTTTAATGATGGAAAAGTTCTTTTTATTTAATTGAAATTTTGTGGTGAATGAACGTAAGAGTAGTATGTTCGTTAGCGTTGATGCCAGAAACTGAAAAACTGTCACTGCACAAAATGGATTTTTTTTAATTTATTTAACTTGAGCAGTAATACACTCGTTAGCAGGATTCTTTTTTCTGAAGTTTTTTTTTTTTTAAATTGACATTATAATATTTATATATCTTTCAAAATGTCTGCAATCAATTTTGGTCTGCTCTAAGTCATGTCTGGTAAAAAATCAGCATTAATTGACTTATGTGGCTAGGCGGTTGATTCAATCGCAAGCAATAAATTTTAATAACTATTTCAATAGATATTAAATTCTCTAAAATTAAGTCCTTATTTCTGCAATTCAAATTAAATCATGGAAGATATTGTTTTTCTCTTCGTTGTATGTCATTAAGTATATGTTTATTCAAAGCTACACCTTCTGTAGGTCTTAACTTCAAAATTTTGATATCTATTGATCGGACTTTGGCAACTCTAAAGACTTCGTTTTGACGCACTTGATTTCTTTTTGAATATTTTTTTATATTTTCTAACGATTAAGTAAACCATTTAGTAATGATGTTGAATTTTTGCTGAATTTTTTAAGAAAATTTCTTTATGAAGGCTAAATTCAAATTTACAGAAGAATTTTTTATCTAAAAAATGCAATCAGACATATTTTTTATTTGCAAAATATTTCATTTTGATAGAGAGACCATCCGACAAATTCAACAAATGCAGATTGTAATGTAGAGCTTTTGAAAATTTATCATAGGAATCTATAGAACCGGCCATAACAAAAGAAATAAAAAACTCCCAGTAATTATTAACAAGCAGCACTAACTGAAATTCAAAATAATTTAAAATGTGCCTAGAGGCTTACAAAGATAAATCTTCCATATTTGCAATTCATTGTTGACCGCAATTACGAAATGCGGAAGAACAGTTTTTCTGAGTGCTTCAATCGCGCTTCGAATCGATTTCGTTAAAGAAGGAACTTCTTCTATTAATTCACCATAACTTTTGACAGGAAATCTAATGAGAGTTAGCTATACTTCTTCTCTCATGTATTCGTCTGCTGAGCATTTTTCTATAAACTTCGAATTTGTCTAATCAAGTTTATGGCCTATATAACAGGTGATTTGTTGTTGTTTGTTTTTTCAGTGTAAATTTTATGACACCTTACGCGTCGTTCGTAACATATTTCAACGCCACGAATGCTCAATTGGGTTTGCCATTTTACCATGAATAGACTAGGAAACGAACAGCGCTTGCAAATTTTTGAGTTTTACTATCAAAATTCGAGGTCTGTCTTTTTTATGGTCGTCATAATCGACCGACCGAATAGGCCATTCCAGCTATTGTGACCAAGTTTCGCACCAGTTTCACTTTTTTTGACATTAATCCGCCAATCCGTATGCGGATAGTGCGTACCGAGAAGAATATTGCTGCTGTATCGGCCACTGACAATGAAAATCGCATGTCTCAATTCGTCGCTGTTGTCAACAATTGAGCTTTTATTATTCGACCACTTGCAAGATTGTATGAATCCTTACAAAATACAACCGGTGGAAGTACTGTAACCGGGTGACCTACGACAACGTTGTTCGTTTGGTGAATGGGCTTTAGAAAAATTGGATGAAAATCCAATTATTAAAAGAAGAATTGTTTCAGCGACGAAGCTCGTTTCTGGCTCAATGGGTACGTCAACAAACAGAATTGCCGAGTTTTGTCTGAAGAGAAGCAATAAACAGTTCAAGAGTTACCTTCTTACTACTGGTTTTTTAAATTTTGTATTGACTGTAAGGGTTTTAAATTTAGTGGCAAGTGAAAAGATGGATGTATTTCAATATTTTATAAAAGACTAGACGCCACAAGCTGTCTTGAAGCAGTTGATAGTAACTTTCACCCACTATATTCGCAAAAATATTGTAGCATTTAGCTGCAAAGTCAATTGCCAGTGCAAACTGTCCACTGTATAGTTAAAGTTTGTTAACAATTTTATAAAAATTTGTGAATTTCTGTAGGTAGTAAACAGTGCATTTACTTTTAAAAACCATATAAGCGTGTTTTTGATTGTCGAACATTTCAGCGATTGCACTTGTAAAAAGTAAATTAAATTTATTTAGTAAGTGAAACTACGGAACAGTTTTGTTAAAAACTAAAGTTTTAAAATTTTATTCCCCAACTTTACGCAACTTTTACGTGTGCACACCTTTAAGGTTTTTATCCTTAAAATTTTTTTTTAATTGAAATATTTTCCACTTACAAGAGCGCACACGCATGTAAGCCATAAACTAACAGAAAATGATGGTATCATTTAAAGACGCACGCACACATTTGCAAACGTATATGCAGCTGAATTGATTTACAATACATATGTAATTAAAAATTCCGTAAGCAACCACATCACGTGTCATAAATTAGGGTGACTTAAATTGTAAAAAAACGCGCGGCTCACTATGTGACATTGTTACTGTACGTAACCGGTCCCCAAAGTGCAAAAGTGTGAAAGTAAGCGAAGTTTTATTGCGGTGTTAACGGTAAATGTAGATGTACAAAATGACGCACGTACATGGAAAATGCCGTCAGTGTATTTGTGTTATGCATAAGTATGTGTAGAGAGCTTAAAAACAACACATAGTATAGTTTTCTTTATAGATAAAACTGATTTTTATCTATAAGGTTGTTGTTTTGGAATTTTGTTTTTGCTCAAATTTTAAATGCTGCGTAGGGAAATTTGAAGGGCAACTTACGAAAATTATGCTTATCTCTTTTGCACAAACAACCGAAAACCAATGTATGTACTACATATTATAATACACCTACCTACACATACTTATACACATACATGTTTGTGACGTTTTTAGTGAAATTTATATTGCGACTACATTTAACGCCAAACGTAGGCATGTATTTGTGTTTACCACGTGATACTAACACGTATTTCTTTCAGCTGCCAAAACAGCAGTCAACGTACGAGCATATCGACGGGACGAGAAAGTGTAATAAGAAAAATGTTTTGGATTCAAACTGAAATAACAACAAAATCTATTAGAACAACACTACACTGATAACAGTTTTTTGCGTTTTGTTTGTGTAAATTTATGGATAACATTAACAATTTTACCAATTAATCTCCGCCTCAATTTTAAGATAGCCATCACACAGGTCCACAAAACACAACTACCTTTTGGTCATACCCAGAGCTCAGTTTAGATGTGCTAAAGGATTTGGAGCATTCTCTCTGGATTTTACAAAATTGAAAACTTCGTCAGCCATCGTTGATAAAATTTCCCAGTGTAAAAACTGAAGAAAAAAAAAAATGGAGAAAACACAACGAAGAAGAGAAACAAGTCAACAAAACAAGGATGCGATTACCTTTTTCTTTTCCGCAGGCATTACCTACATTTAAAATTTGATTTCACGATGCGATAACATGGGCACGATACCAATGATACATTTTCCTATATAGAAATCGTATAAGTATTGGTGTTGATGTTACGGTATCTCATCATTACAAGACATATACGCACACACACACCTACTCACTTTTTTAGCATATATACGTTTGTTACAAAACTCATGTTTGACTGAACTTTCGATTGAAATTGCAAGCGAGGAGAACAAACAAGCTGCTCATGCAAACGTTTTCCATCAGTCGAATTTAAATTTCAGGGCAGAGTAATGAAGAGACATGCGGTACAGACAACCATCAGTTAGGCGTATAGACAAAAATTGTTAGAGAGGCAAACATCAACAATAAAATCACCACCCCCTTCCACCATACCAATGACTAAAGACTTTAAAAAAACATATTTTGCATGGTTGGTAAGATAAAGGATATAATGAATTCAAATATGTGATAGCTGCAAAAATAATTCAAGGACTTAAAAAAAAAATCTTACAAATATAAAAGTGATGATAAGGGAGCAGTAAAAAATATAGCTTGAAAGGAACAAAAAACATCAGCAAAGCCAGGAAGCAAAAAAATATTAAAACTAAAGAAAAAAGGATAAAAACTGCCTAAGGCAACAGCTGCGCTGAATAAAAGCGCTGCTTAAGTTCAAAAGGCGGAGGATTGCAGTCTGAAGGTGTGGCATAATTTCGAAATACTGAAGGTAGATGTATCGTTAATCTTTTTTCATCCCGATTAAGTTGATTGTTAAATGCTGAAATTAAGGCTGCCTATATGTCAATAGTAACAGCATTTTTCGAGTTTATAAAAATTTTAAGAAGGTTAACCATGAATTCCTTTTAAATGAAACAATTAATAATCGTAGTTCTTTGAGATTAATAAATAGTTCGTGCAGTCAGGAATGCAGCACTATTGGGTTAACACTGCTTAGTTCAAATCTGAAGCCACATATTTTTCATCATATAAAACTTTGAGGATATACTTAAGGCTTCAGCAAATTACATTATTGTTCGCCCTCATATTTTCATAGTGATTTTTCAAAGCTTAATCTAAATCTTGAAGTATCCTGTGCTAAGCTCGCCAGTCAAAAAGTTAAAGAAAATTCCAGGTATGGCTTCAATTACTTTTAAGTGCTAAAATGTTGAAAGGAGGGCATAAGTTTTCCGAATTATTGCTGCTGTTTGTGTGATATTTGGTTTCATTGTCTTAAATAAATCTCTCAGTATAGCATTTTGAAATTTTTGTTTGCATGAGAGGTGCCACTCCCTATTGTCGATACTTCTCTAGAGCTTGTACAATTTATTTTTAGTAATTGATTGCACTACAATAAACAAATCCTTATTAAAAAAAGGTGCCTAATGTGTTATACGTTAGAGCGATAGGCGTACACTTGAGCCCATTTCGCCCATTTTCCATCCCAAGTTGCAATCATTCAAATATCTTTCTTAGTTTTTCAGTAACTGTGATTTCCACAGACAGACAGGCCCCATTCTATGCATTACAATTCGAATGACAAAGTGAATATACTTTTTGTGTAGATAAAAAAATATATAGTTTTAGCGTAAGGCACAAAAACCACATGCAACTAAAATTCAAGCCGGTTTTAAAAGTTCCACAGTTAAAAGACTTTCATAAGACATTTTGATGATACAAGGTCAAACAAATTGTATATTCCTAAAAAGTCGCATAGAACCAAAAAATCACAGTCTATGTGAAATTTGCTGATAAAATTTAATTTCAATAAAAGTTGCGTTAGTTTCAAGTGATTCATAAAATAAGAATATTTCGAAAAAAAAGTTATCGACTGCAAATTTTGTATGCCTAACAGTATATCGAATTAAAAGCTAATTTCAAACTTTAAGCAAATCAAAGTAGTCGCATGAAAACATAATTCCAATCCTCATTAAGCAATTAGTACTTTCAAGGAAAACCTTATAAGAAATTAACTCTTATTGTCTTCGGGTTAGCTGTTATGTTTTTTGGCAACCACAAGTTGCAAAGTCTTAACTTCATATGTTTCAGTCAAATTCTTTTCATAGTCATTAAAAAAAGAATAAATTGTAAAGTAAATCTGCTTATTTTTAATGGTAGTATTTTGAAATTTTCATTTTTATAGCAATAAAATGTAAATATCGTCATTGTTACTAAATCAACAAGTGTTACTGAGAAAGGTTGCATGTGTATGTTAATGTATATGTATTTTTTCAACTTTATGTTAATACATACACAATTGCTTATGCATGTATTAACATTGGCACAGCACAAACCCGTTAACAAATACCCTTCAAAATACTCACAAAGGTGTCAAAACCGAAAAGTTGCTGCAAAGAACATATTCTGGGCAGAAAACACGCAACAGCATCTTCTTCGAATAATTTAGATGGTTCTGATGATAAAGTCGATGCAACAGCAGCAGCAAAAAATGAGTAACAACAATGACATGATGCAATAGAGAGTTAGTAAAAGAATTACTTTGGAAATACCGAGAAGCTCATGCAACATGCAGCAGTTACTACAGCAAAATAACTCCTTGCCGTAACGAAAGTTCATTTTGCTGCAAGTTGTTGCTGTTGCTACTAAGCCCCGTGTGCAGCATATTTTTGCATATGGCATAGGTACACTCACACGTTTCAGCTGCTGCCTTAAGAATCAATTGACAAAATTGTAATGACATTTTTGGCAGCAATGACAACACTATGTCTAATAAAGATGAGATTGTATGTAGTCGAAATGCAAGCAAGTAGTGGCAGTGATAACGACATGTAAAACAATTCTAATTTCCATTGAGATACCTTGGAGTAGATGCATCTTTGTATGCGTGTTTAATTTAAAGGTATTGTTACAGAAAATATTAAAATTCAATCATAGAATTTGTAAATGTTGACGCACCCTGCTAATATTTACTTAACGTATTACAGAGTAACAGTTTCTCAATGCATTCCGAATTCAATTAAAGGCTGCTTTCATTCTTTGGAAAGTAACCTTTATCAATATTTTAGCGCTTGAATGCAATAATCCAATTTGCGTACAAAAGCATTTGCAAACAGAAGCAAATTCTGTGGCATAGCCACACTCTGTGCACAAGGCTTCCTCAACTGGAGATTTGAATTAACTAATCGTTTAGTCACTTTTTCAAGAAATCGTGGCCGCATGTCCCCATTAACGCAAAAAATGCATCAATTGATATTGGCTTGTCTGCGCAGACTAGCAAATTTACGTACCTTCAAAGAAAATAATCAAGAGGCGTTAATTAACCATATCTTGGAGATTAATTGATAGATCCAGTACTTGAAATAATGCGTTCATCAAATGTTTTCTTCGAAAAGTTCATTGGTTCGTTTCTTGTATGCCAATCAGCCCCATTCTGCTGAAACAATACCTCTTTCACATTCATGCCGTTCAATTGGGACATGAAAAAGTCATTAATCATGGCACATTTTAAAAAAAAAAAATATCGTCTTATAACTCCACCAGCCAATAGACCGCAGTGAAGTATCTTCGCTCCAAATTTGACAATTTTCTCATTACTTAAAAAAATTTTTCGATTAGACAGTGGATCCAATCCCAGTTGGTTTTGGGGCCATAGACTGCCATTTCGTAGCAAACGATGATCAGTCGACTTTAAGCCCTGCACGATCTGGATTTTGTAAGCCTTTATCAAATCAAGATTTTAGCATAAAGTTCAAGCTCTTGTGAACGACGCTGAATCGATACATGTGAACTTTCTTCAACACTCTCCTGAACGAATGCAATATTCTTTTCAGTACGCACACTTCTCAGCATCTCGGTGCCACTGCACTTTGCATAGAAAATTTTGTGCGAAATCGGTCAACAATATGGCGAGTGGCGGTATCAGGTGTTCGATTATGTCAGATGTAATGTGGTGAATAAAATTTTATGTGCACTGAACATAATTTTGGCAACAAAATTCTAAAGAATGGAAATATTGTTGAAGCGTCACGATAATAAAGACTACTGAATAAAAATTACACTGACAGCTTTGATAATTTGATAATTGGTTTGACTAATAAAATTGTTTTCTATTGTACCCAATATTTTGCATTTAAAGTTTTCTATTTTACTTAAAATAAACTTTTTAAAACTACCCTATAATAAAGTTGAACTGCAAATAACAAATGGACTTACACAGAAATTCGTTTCCATAAAATCTTGCTTAATAAATTCCAACCTTGGAAAATCTGCAACTGTTTCACTCTTACCATTTTTATTAGGGTGTATTACGAAAAAATATTTATAGTGTAACTCCTTACTGTGAGGATTTATCTTGCTAGTTTTTCAGCGAAACAGCATTTTATTTTTCTATTACCTAAAAAAAAAATTTTAAAACTGTGATAATATTACTGCCCAACGTGCGACGATAACAATATACTTTACTCAAATGTCATTGAACTGCACTGGCCTTCGGTTTGTAACTTTTGTTACACTTGCACAGAATTTATTGCTGGTCCGAGACCTTTTCAAAGCTTTTCAATATTTGTCGATTGAATAATAGGCAGCAATGTTATGATAAAAAATTGGTCAGGCATTTTTTACGGAGCAAGTCCTCAAAGTAGCAGTTGACACTTTAAAAATTTATTTTTCTATGAGCGCGGTACACCCTAATATGCATGTAATTTCATATGATAATTTTCCTAGTGTTAGTTACAGTGGTTGCGAATATACTCACACATACTACTGACGATGTGATGCAACGCGTTTGGGTGTTGCTGCTGCACATATTTTCAGTTGCTGTTGTTGCTGTTCTTACTGCTGCTGCTGTTGCTAAACGATGTAATCAACATTCGCATAACTTGTACTTTTTTAATGAAAATTGCATATGGGAAAAAGCGTAAAAAGAAAGAATTGCAACAACAACAGACGAAAAAACTGTAGAAATTCTTGCATAAAAAATTGTCGCAGAAAAGTGTTGGTGAAGTTAACATTTTGCAGCATAACTGCAATTGTTTGCATTACATTGAAATGCTGGCATGTACATAGTTAGGAAAATAATTAGAGCACAAGAAAACTCTTTGTTTCTTTTAATTTGATGTTATATATTGAACTTTTTTGTTTCGAAAATACGCTAAATTAATTTAATTGACTACGAGTGTAAAGATTTTTTATTAATCCGCAATTTTTCTTCTGAGCTGATGAGGCAGGCAATCGCAATCGATATCACTGGATGTTGAAACTGTGTTACCATAAATACGTGGAGAATATCTTGAATACCTCAAGTTCTAACAATACGGTGTGGAATGCCGGTAGCGGCAGAAGTATTCTATCCTTTTTAATTGTGAAAAGGGGCAGTGCGGAATGTTATTTCTTTTTCAATAGAAGGCAGGCGTAGCTAACCTCATGGACTAATATTGTTGAAATTTAATATGAAAATAGATTGAGCTCTAGCTATGGGTACTAAAACTATATACCCTTTTAGTGGGCGTGGCACTCTCCCTAATGATAAAAACGCTGCAACGGCTGAGCGTCTACACCAATTTTAATGATATGTTATGCAGCGTTTAATTGATTTGTGTGTAAGGATATTAGTTTTTAGTGGACATAATTTAGCGAAAATAATTAATAACTAGTCAGATTTATGTGAGACTTGATATGCAGATAGGTTGAGCTCTAAGGACAAGATTGAGATACAACGATTGGGCAACGTTTAATCAGGTTAAATGGTACTAAGCTCTTTTGCATTGTCACTATAATGGTTTAGTTTCAACCAGTGGGCAAACTCTTGTTTCCATGCAATTTGAATTTTTTTTTCATTGAAGAATACCATTGAAGGCTTTTATCATTGATTTATTGAAACTTTTGAGGCTTGCTTTTCCGATTTTCAACAGAGAAAGTTATTCTTTTAACATTTTTCTCATGCCAAAATGAACATTTCTAAAGGACGACGCACATTTAATTCTAAATTCAACATTTGACGTCCACCGTTATGTTCACAAATCAAAAATTTTATACCAAGAACTCTTTTTCTTATACTTTTCAAGTGAATCTCAAATTAAACTAAGACATAGCCATAAATATTCCACATATAGTATTGCTAAGTAAAGTTCAGTCTCTGCTAGCAAAAGATTTTAATGTCATCCCTCATTTACGCACATATTTCACACGTTATAAGCAAAATTTCAACCGCCACCCCCTCTCAAATGTTTCTCAGAAGTACGAAAACCTTTTGTGAGTACCTTTAAATGGCCTACAATAAAAATATTGTTGAATGACATTAAAGTTGACGCTGAACTTTGACTTTGACTCGAGCAAATCTAATTTACAAAATCTAAAATGCCCGAAAAACCCCAAAGTAAGTGAGTAACAGTTGTAAGGTAAAACTGAGGATTAATCTAAAAGGTATCAGAGATAAAAGTTAAAGCAGAGGGTTGTGACAAAAAGGGATAGCAAAAACAGAATTTAAAGCTATGCACACGCACACACATATGCAGTGGGATGATATTTGCATGATAAATGGCTGAGCGTAGCATGTAAATGTTTTAACTTCTTAATGCAGCTTTCGGCAGAAAAGGTAAAAATAACACATTCATGCAAATCTTTATTTATGCAAATTTATTGTTGAATTTTATTTCAGAAAAAGGAGAGACAGAAACATAAAAGTTTTGATTACCATTTTGATTGTATAAGAACTGAGCTTGAAACACTGTGACATTTTCGCAAGAACCCATAAGCAAAAGTTTTGCCAAATGGCTGTGTTTGCTTAAAGTCAAAAAGAAAATGCGTTTGTTGTAAGAGCATTTTAATTTAACGAAAGCCTTATTGTTGTTTCAACGTTTACCATTAAGGCATTCTCTTATACAATGTAGTACAAAACTTTGCAGCAACAAGCATTGAATAGCTACAAGCTATATGGTTTTAAGTTTAAGCAAATATTTCTACAAGATCTTATCAAAGAAATGCTGTATGATATCATACAACGTGTGGAGAAACCAAATGAAAATTAAAAAAAAAAAGAATCTCTAAAACTAAAATACCAACTACATGTTACCATGTCTAACGAATGTATATTGGCCAAGTTCTAAGTGCTGCAAGGCATACACGTCGATCCCCCCATTTACCAACAAACTAAGTTGCGCAAATGACCGGATTCGGACTGCACTTAACTTGAACTTTTTATTTTGGCAAAGGCGTTGAAGCTGATGTTGCTGCCACTTAGTTGAGAACTTTTTTTCGGAAATCTCTTCTCCCGTTTTCTCCTTAACATTGTGAGAGGAGCATTAAGCAAAGTGATAACAATACAAATTGTTAACCACAACACTTGCAGCAATTATAGTCGAATGCTATAGTAGAGGAGGTCGTGCGTTTAGTTGAGCCAAGTCGTTATAGTGCTGTTGGCCAACTATCCCTTCATTTTTAGGTTATTTAGCTATCCAATTGTAAACGATGCATACCAATACCAATTCTACAATGCTGACAGCACATAGTTATGTCAGTCAGCAACATACAGCTCAGTTCTTGGTCAGGAGCTAATGTGAGTTGAAAGCTTTTAAGCATATTCTTGCTTGCAGATAGATATATATGAAGATGCTCATGCGTTTGCAAATGTGGCGCTTCCGCAAGCACTGTGGAAAACTTCAAGGAAAATATTTTGAGCTTTTGAAATGTTCTGCTATCTGTTAGGATGAATAGTTGGTCCATAATTATTCAGGCATCAGTATGTAAGTCTTGAACTCAAATGGTAGTTTTTCTAAATAAATCTGACTCTACTTTGAACGCATTGGTCGTTCTGCCACCGCTCGAGCATTTTATCCAAAGTGAAGGTAGAAATATAATTTTTAGGCTTAAATGCAGAATAGTGGTCGTTTTGATATGCTCATAGCTGTCGCTCGAACCTGGTTTTTATCAATGTTCAAGCCAAAAGTATACTATCTGGCTGACTTAGGTCGATTTTTTGACAGTTGCATCAAAAATTAGTTAATGATTCGTTAACGAGTGATTATTTATGATATTTTGAAAAATTAAAATGTTCACTTCGTGATTTCATATGAACTTTTCCGAGACGTTGCAGCAACCTTGCAAGATTAAAGAGAGGAAAAAACCACAGACATTTTTAGCTATGTCATCGGGATTTCAACAGTTTTGTCTTTTTTTTTTACCCGCGTCGACTAGCACTGTTATTGTCTTAGGATATTGGATCTCGGAAATATTGTTTCATTTTAGCAGATATTTTATGGAGTTATTTTGAGTTACGTTTCTTAACTTATAGTTGCAAATTGATTATTGAATGTAAAATAATGCTCTAAATTTTACTAAGAACGTATATTTCATATCGCATTCTTTAGCTTCTGAGGCTTGCATCGTTTAATTTATTGTTTCGACCTTCCTCTATCATCATGGATTTTTTTATTTTTTGACTGAATTTAAGGTAGTTTGGTAGCGTTTTGCATTTGGTGAATTTAATATCCAAGTAGTATGGCGAGCTTTTACCATTTGTCATCATTTGTATTTTTTTTTTTATTAAATTCTGCAAATTTCAACTTAGTACGAGTAGTCATGCCATAATTTGACGCCTTCATAAAAGTTTCGCTATTGGCAGCATGTTATCTATACTCTAAAGCCACAAACTCTTATGGACGGACACTAAGCAGCCATTGAGTCTAATAGCAAGCAGCAAATTGCATATAAAATTACATTTAAATGTTTAGTTGCTTAAATGTTGCAGCAGGCAGTAGAAATTCCAACTGGTGCCACTTGAAGCAGTCATATCAAAAGCAACATCAACAATTCTTTACTTGTCCTCGACCGAGTTGCAAAGTTAAGAGTGTCGATGCAAGCAAGTGGGGAAATCATTTCTCCGGTCATTGTAATCATCATAATGATGACCGTCATCGTTAGCATCATCATCGTTTTCATCATTTGCAGCATACATCAGTCATTGTTGCTTTTCTACTGCGCCCTGCTAAAGCTTTTCTTTACTTCATTGCCTGTCTGCCTGTTCGCCTGCCTGTTAACTGTCACTCATTTCGACCGCTTATTGTTCTGACGGCCATGGTAGAAAAGTCATTTTCAGCAATGTGTTGCTGCTGATGACCATTTGGCTATTGCTGTTGCAATTTTTCGTCTCGTTTTATTTCTTGTTTCATTCCGTTACATCCGTCTGTCTGGCAACCGCAAAAGCCGCAATTTAAATACTTAAGTTTAAGTGTAGCGAGCATTTTTGCAAACCAATTTGAAAGCTAAAACGAAACGACCACAGGAATGGCAAATGTCTGGGAGATAAGACGGCATTCTTGCGAAGTAAGGGGTGATACGTTAACAGGGTGACATAAAGAAAGTATTGTATTACAATTTACAGTCAAAAAAGCTAGACAATTTTCCTAGAAAGCCATTTGTAAATAGTTGAGGTCCATGAAGACCCATCTGTAGCCAAAAACGATTTAATTTATTATGTACTGCATTTCGTGAGTACTAGATCTTGGTTTGGCACTACTAAATCGATTTTAGGCGATCATAGTCTTTAGTAGGTATAGCATTTTGAAATTTTATTTCATATAATCCCTTCTGAGACAACACCCTGTTTTTTATTCAACTAAATTCAAAACATAAAAATATTTTCACCCAACTACCACAACTTGCATCTGAATTCGTCAGCAGCAGAAGGGGTCAACACTTTAGCACGTTTTCAAAATGAAAGCCATGCTATGAGTGATAGTTGATTACACAGTTTGCACCACAAGTGTATACACTAACACACACATACCTTAAATCGTTGTGTATCACAGTCATTCACATATATATTTCTCTTAATATATGCACGTATTTGTACACATACATAAATACGTTGTGTATTTAACACTCTACCATAGCACACTTAATATTTACTCCTACTGTATTTCAATTGTAACGCAAAGAAATTTATATATCGTCCGAAAAAATAACGTATTTCGAATAAATAAATAAAGCCTCTGGAGTAATGGTTAAGGGTCTTGAATTTGAGCACTCAAACACGTTCACTATTTATATTGAACATGAAATTCTGTATTGGAAATAAAACTTATTTATGAATAACAGCATAAAATATCAAAATTGAAGACGGGAACACTCTGATACAAAAGAAAATCTAAAGTCTACCACTACAAATTTCAAAGTATTTCTGATTCAAGAAAATTTGCATTTTAAAGCCAAACCTCAACAATTTTGGTTTTGAATGCCAAATGAGGCTAAGCTATATACGTAATTTTGGGTAGATTTATCACAATAAATCAAATTCTATAAGTGGACTTCAGAAATTTTCCTATTTTAAGTCTCCCTCCTTTATAAAAACATGGACTGCCAATATAGCTGAAAAATATATTTCAAAGAAGTTAAGTCAATTGGTGTGTAAGTTCTCCAATGTTTAGGATAATTCCATTCACGTTCAATTTGTTTATGTAATGTGATTTGATTCATTTGATTCTTGAAACATAAGTTTGTACAAGGTTTGAGTTAAAAACCAAAATTCCAAAAAAAAAACAACAATAAACGGCTAAAGCTAGTCGTCTATTCAGTGCAAAGTGGAATCATCAGTTACCTTCAAACCAGTGAGAACTTCTAAACCTGATATGTTTCCTTATTTGCATAGATTTGTTGAGAACTAACTGACATTTCATTATGTTACATTAGAAAAGTTCTCAACTGTAATAAAGAACAAAGTATTTGCGAAAAGTACCAAACAATTTATAGATCAAATTCATAAGAATCGATGAGATAACAGTTTTCAAATGATTGCGAACAATAACAAAAAAGTTTATAACGATATAGTTATGTATCGATTTTGATCGAGCATTTGCACAAATCAATCGTTCGGCAAGTCGTTGTAATGACCACACGTTCACAAACAGAAAGCTTTCGAGCAGGCAATTGAACAAGGCCTTCCCCGGAGAAGGCCTGCTAGCACTGCTCCGATTGTAAGAGGCCTTCTCAAAACTAAATAAAATTATTTTTTTTAATATGATTTTTGTTTTTATTTACAATCTGTCTATATTAACAATAAGTAAATTTTATATGTAGCAGAATAGTTACACTGCATTGAGTGTATACTCATGAAATGCTACTATGCCTTACCACAGCAGGCGTGCTATTATGCCTTAGCACAGCAGCAGTGCTATAAGGCCTTCCCACAGCAGCAGTGCTATAAGGCTTTCCCACAGCAGCAGTGCTATAAGGCCTTCCCACAGCAGCAGTGCTATAAGGCCTTCCCACAGCAGCAGTGCTATAAGGCCTCATAATAGAAGGCAAAAAAGAAGGACTTCATGTATTTTTTTATTTCATGTTTGCAATTTTTTATGATTCGGCATTACTTTTTTGTCATTGGATTGTACTTATACGACATCAAAAGAAGATAAATGGTTAGAAGTAAGAAACGGTGTGCATGTTGCTAGGCTGGTCTTCTGTTTCATGTTACGAGTATGTCAAAGTGGTAGAGTGTTGTGTATTCAATGTGAAATTATAAATTAAGAAAACGTCACAAAAACTAAACATTGAAAATATCAACGCGCAAGGAAAGTTGACGCAGAAAAAAAAAACCTTTAACTAAGAGTCCCATGATGTATTAAGATTTCATTTTTTCAAAGTACTTCTATGACTCCTTCTACGGTATGCGCTCTTAGAAGGGCTCTTGACGCAATCGATGTAGGAAGTCCTGCTTCAAGAGTATTTCTATCAGGCCTGCTAAAGAAGGCCTGTTTTATCGGGACGTTTCATATAAAAAAGAAAGTAAGTTTGAAAGGCGGTGGCAAGGTTTAACATAGAAGGCCTGCTAGAAGGCCTGCTAGAAGGCCTGCTAGCTCCTGCCCTTGCCTACTGGGTTGCAAAAGCCGAATAATTCATTGCGTTTCGATATTATGATGTGTGCGTATCGTGACTGCGCTGTTGCTATATTATTGCAATGATACGGAAGAGGGATGACAAACAAAATTGAAAATAGAAAGATCCAAAAAAAAACGAATTTAGTGCAAAGAGTGGTAATAAAAATTTTACGCAACATGACCTCGCACGGCATACCAGTTTGCACATGCACAGACTTGCGCAAACGCTCCGTAAAGGCTACTTAATTAACACCTCATTACGTTTATTTAACGTTCTTTACTTGTATAATTTAGATTAATGTTTTAAATTTTTCATATACTTTAGAAGGGCAAGTCATCGGTTGAGAATATTGTTTTCGAATACGATAAACATGCAATTTCTGAAATCCAAATTCAAACTTCCAAGCGAATTCTTGGGCGAACTATTTGATAGAACTTCTATATTTTTTTATGGGTCGTGCAATAAAAAGTGATTTGTGTGAGATACATTTTACATCCCGATTTTACAACCCGTTTAACGCTGCAGACAAAATCATGTAGATCGCCTATAGCTAATTATGTGATAATGAAGACAAAATTTCACACTTTCAACAAAAAACAAGTCGAAAAAGAATCGTAAGACAGGCTAGCCTTTCTTGGTATAGCAGACTAAAAGACAAATAAATTAAAACAAAAAGTAGTGTGTTGTTTCACCTGTGATACTGCTACAATGACTAAATCAAAACACAAAAAGTTAACAATCAGAAAATAAATTCACTCAAGCAATTCCCCATTAGAGAAGAATTTACGCACATTCAGGCACAAAATGAAAACCTTAATGAAAAAGTGGTGTTGCTGCAAGTTGGTAACAAAATATTAAGTAAACCGCAAACAATCATTGTGGAAAATGACAACAACAACAAACAATTAAACTGTCAGAACAAAAGTCACTAAGACAGTCAAATAAAGATAAAATCAACAGTTAAAAAGATATAGCGAAACCACATGTGCAAGAAACAGAAAATAAAGTTCATAAAGAAAACCAGAAAAACCGCAACGAGAGCAACACAATAAGAACAGCAGCAGCAGCAGCAGCAATGTTAACAACAATAAAAGCAATGACACATCGCTGTGCTGCTTTTTATGGTATGCACAGGTGCACAGCTGCAAGTGTGTTAATGCATTTGAATGTTTTAGTGTGAGCTGGTGTTTGTGTTTGCATTTGAATGGGCTTACAGATCTAAAAAAAGTTTCATAATCCAAAGCTGCTGCTTCCACTGACACTCATTTTCGAAGTCATTCAATGGCAAATTTTCATGTTGCTGCTGCTGCTGCTGTGGTTGCCGTGTGGAAATTATTTGTTTGAGCGACAGTTTTTAATGAAAAAATACGACAATTTTTCAACAACAAAATTTCGATACGTAAACAATGGTGATTAAAAATGTTAATTTTGGGATTTATTCTGGCGAAAAGTTGTTGATTGTGTTTGTATGGCGTCAACAGTCCCACCAGTTAGTGATTAAATGTGAATGCTCCTGTATGGAGTGGCGTAGGAAGAAACTAACAGTATTGATTTTAGTTTCTGGGAAACGCAGTGTTGATATATCGTTCGTAATTATATATTCATATTCTATTAGAAACTCTAAGATTGGTCAGAATTTAGGCTAGAGGACGTAAGCTTACCAGCAAAAATTAAGCAGAAAAATCATGACGTAAGAATTTCAATTCGTCATTCACTACATATTAACTCTGATGTCAACCAAGCCAGTGCTAAGTTTTGAGGAATGTCGAAATCCATATTAAGCAAATGCATCATCGCATTTCGCTATTGAGTATGAGATTAATATTGATCAGATCCAAAAGTCATAATGTTCTTTTGCATGTGCAAAAATCATCTTTGGCAATTTTTCTATTTAATTTTAATTCATAGAAAGTCTGTTGGTCGTATGAGTATTTGTAATAGCACTGTGAGAAAAAATTTCATGTCTTTTTTGAGCACACGAATCAAGAAAGTCTTTTAGTTGCTTTAGCTGCTCAGGCAGAGTTTTGAAAGAAGCCCTTAGAAATTTGAAAGAGCGGAGCGTACCGAGTAAAATCTAGACTTTGCAAATCGTTCCAGCAGAGGCTTTTAAAACGGCACTATCTCAAAAACACCAAAGTAAGGAATTAGCTCCATATAAAAGTGATTTTTAAAATAAGCATGGGCTGTTCTTCGGAACAAAAGCATTAAAGTGTCAGTAGGCTTACATTTACTGAAAATGTTCCATTTCGTTTTCTAATTTAGTCAAAAAAGCATGATTGAATTGAAAACAATTAACGCTATTACTAAATTGGCAGCACTAAGTACTTCATTAAAGATCCTTAGCAAACGTTTTTAAAAATCAATTACTTAAGTTAAAACGTCACGAGCTACTTTACTTAATTAATTTGCTCATTGCAGATAAGTCCCATAAAACGATATGAGAATAATGTGGTTTTGTTTTGTTGTGCTTAACTACCTAATATACTTATAACTAAAATAAAAGAAAATAAATATTTACTATACCCACCCCATGCCATCATGCAGCAGCAGCAGCAGCAGGAGCACTGCACTTAATTGATATCACTCATACGCTCTGTACACAGAGCCAAGCGCTTGATTTATGAAGCGAATATTTTTCTTGCATTTCCCGTTTGGCAGGATGCACGCAACAGCAACAACAACAAAAACAACATTACCAGTACTAGCAAATATATTTTACTCAACAAAGACAAGAAAATAAATACGAGTAGATAAATAAATTGAAATTTTATTTATTTGTTCATCAAGACAAATTGAGATGACTTTCGCAACTGATGCTGCATCGTTTTCTGTTGTTGTTTTTGTCTTTTTTTCTTTGCTTCAACAAACAAATGCCACATAGATGCATCATCTACGCTCGATTTCTTAGCAACTTTTCATTAAACAACACAAAGTACAAGACAGCAGGGGAATGAGTGAATTTAAAACGGAAAAACAATTCATTCTTGTGGTGTCGGCCAGCAAAGTAAAATACTCCCTGTAGGAATTGCTGATTGGATGCGTGAGTGAGTAGTAAATTGCAAATGAAATTTGCAACACAACTTTATGTTTGTGTTGAAGTATTTCTCAGTGTGTGTGTGTGTGTGTGTGTGTGTTTGTAAACTTGCGTGCAGCTTTTAAGTACAATTCCGTTTACAATTTTTCTTTTCTCTATCAATGGTTTTTAGTTGATTTCATTTTTATTTTTTCTTTATTTTTAGTCTTCTGTCTGTCGGTGTTGTTTGTTTTGCTTAAATGATTTTTATTGTTTTGTGCACTCAATGAAGATATTTGCTGCTGTTACTCCATTTGTTAGCTTGTTGCTTATTTTCAATTGTTTTTCTTTCAGGTTTTTATTTATTTTCTCTATTTTTTCTTCAATTAGATGAATACTGCATCATTGAAAGTCTGATTTTTTAAGATAAATTTGATATTTTTATGTTATTTTTTATTTTAAAACAAGACTACGGCTTTAATTACATTTTCGTGAGACGATTTCGTTTGAAAGCAACTTTCGGAATAAAAAATACATAATTTTCACATTCGAATTGAAAAACCGGGACTAGGACATTGCAAAAATTTTTCGTATAATCAGTCTTATACTCTTCATACTGAATTCTTTTGAAAAAGTTATCAACAACTTCACTACAGTGGACGCTTAGGAAACAAGATCACTAAAAAAACCTATAATAGAGCGTACAACGTTGAACTACAACCTGAAGTCAATTGGTATCAACTCCGATGATGGAAAAAAAGAACTAAAAATATTTCTTTTAATTTTTGCTAAGAATTTATTGAATATCAGAAATATTTTTAATGTAAAGAAAGTGCTTAATGTAGCTATAAACACTTTGCTAATATCTAAAGAGCAAAAAGTGCCATAACCTCGCCAAACTAAAACACAACCTGTTGCTACTCGTACATCTATGTATGTATAAGCTTGAACTGATATCTCCCCTATTGTGTGTTTGGGTGCATGAATATATTATATGAATGACCTGCCATTAATATCACATTAATAATATATTTGTGTGTCTCTCGGAGTAAGCGTGTTTATATCCTTGCATGTGTGCATTGCACCATTATGCTAACACATAGCTTTAGCTAAAAACATATTTAAGGATACAGTCATGTGCTTTGTAGAGCATTTTAAAATTCTTAAAACAGCTGCTGCTATTTTTGTTAACAGAGCTGCAAAAATCTACATAAGTGCTTATTAAAATGATTAAGTAAAAAGTTACAAAAGCAGTTGGTGGAAGCTTGAACCAATAGGCGTAAAAAAATAACTTTTTAAATTACATATAAAAAACTGTCAATAAAAAGAGGCGTGCATGATGGCTATCATTATTATGATTGTATTTCGCCTCTGTTTATTAAATCTCCTACTTGTAAGATTTACTGAAGAGTGCATATCTGCATTTTATAAAGGCTTTCAATTAGATGTAGTACATACTGACTTCTCCAAAGCTTTTGATAAGGTGCCGCATAAAATTTTATTAAATAAATTTAATCATATGGGTTTTCACTCAGTTTTCCTGGATTGGATCGGGTCATATTTATTCAATAGAGTATGCTATTTTCTTGTAGATAATTGTTCTTCTCATCCCTATATAGCTATATCTGGAGTGCCGCAAGGGAGAATTTTGGCACCCTTATCATTTATTTTATTTATTAATGATATAGTGAGTGGCTTTACTACGGCTAAATTCCTTTTGTATGCTGACGACCTGAAAATTTATGCGGTCATAAAAAATTTGGCGGACTCTTTAGACCTTCAATCTGACCTTAATAAACTGAATATTTGGTATAAAAACAATCGTTTATTCTTATGTATGAAAAAATGTTTTCATATAACTTATTCTAAATCACACTTAGTGTTCAATAACCGGTATAATTTTGATGGGGTTAATTTGAATATGATATCTGAGGCAACTGACTTGGGTATACTTTTTGACAGTGGTTTTTCTTTTGTAAATCATTACAATCATATTATATCGAAGTCATACGCACTTCTTTCTTTTATTAGGCGTAATAGCTCATAATTCTCTGATCCATATACGTTAAAATTATTGTACACATCGATTGTGCGTTCTAAATTAGAATATGGTACTTTTATTTGGAGACCATATGATGCGACTCATATAGCTAGAATTAAATGAGTTCAAAAAGTATTTATTCGTTTTGCTTTACGTTCATTAAATTTTACAGAGCCTGCTCCATCGTATAACGCAAAATGTGTGCTCTTGAATCTTAAATCTCTTCAAAACAGAAGAAGTATTCTTGACATTTGTTTATGATATTGTTCTTGGACTGATAGACTGTCCTTTTCTTTTACCATCTAGAAATTTAAGACACTTTGATTTGTTTCACATTGGGTTTTATAGAAATAATTATGCATCGAATGCTCCTATAGTTAGAACTCCTAATGAATTTAATTGTATAACTATCTCTATATGGTTAGATTTTAATTTTTCTAAAAATAATTTAAAGAGATTACTAAACTCCTATTATAATTGAATTGTTATTGTACATGTAATTTTTGTAATTGTTAAGTTATCAATTGTATTAATTATTCTAGTCAGTTAAGGAATCATTATTTTTCCATTGACTCAATCAAATGAAAATGAAATGAAAAGATATCATCTACATATTTTTTTAAAGCGTCTTCTATACAATGTTAATTTTGCAGCTCTGTTTAGCAAGTGCTAATGTCCGATTTTGTTGCAGTTAGTGTTATTATTTTTGTTGTCACTACTCCTGCTGCTGCTGCTGCTGCTGTTCAAGCGCTAAAGTAGCACAAATAAACATGCTTAATGTTGTGTTTGCTGTTGTTGTAGCCATTGTCGGTGTTACTCTTGTTTTTGCTGTCGTTGCTGCTTCATTTAATGTTGTTGTTGGTCTTGTAAGGGTAAAGTTCTTTTTAAATGCGTGCAAAAGCATTTATCATACATAAAAGCCAAAGCATAGCATGTGACACTAACGTCTGATGCAAATTGTTGCTGTTGCTTACACTTTTGTTTTTATACACTGAGCAACATATAGTTAGAATTTCATTTATTTCAATTGATATCATTCACAGTACAAAAGACAAAAATACAAAAAATTTCAAAAGACAAAATGATTCCAAATTAATTTTTTATAGTTTTACTATTTAGCTTATAAGGGAACAAAATTTTTAAGTCGTGGATTGCGGATACCTTGAACACTGACATGCTGGGATTTGCATGGTTTTAATTTTTTTGTTTGAACAAACATCTAGTGTATGGGAACTCTTAACATTTCTCATAGCTCAAATAATTATATTTTGTTGCACTGTGTTAGAAAACAATTTCTAATGCAATACTCTGAGTATCAAAAGTATGCTATTTTCAATTTAACTAATGAATGTGTGACAGTTTAACATGGTGTTTAGAAGCAAACACGGCACAAAAATACGTGTAAAGATATGTTCGTATAGTTTCATACTGTTGCCAACTAACTGTAAAAATATATTCGTTCGTTAGATATATTCGTAGACAAGTTTGAGACTCTTTTATAGCAAATCAATTTTATTCTCTTGTGTGAGTGTTGATGTTGAACACATATCTTGACCACCTGGATAGAGAAGTCAGTTTATAAATGTCATTTCATATTTTGCTGTCAAAATTTTAAAAATTTCATCTAAAATATGATCGAACTACTCGTAAACTTACCGACAGGACTTTCTTCATTCCAGAATGAATCGTCCAGGGTGTAGTCAGCTTCTGTAATTAGAAAAAAATTGCATATATTGAATAACATTTCAAAGAAATTGTAATAAATTGAGAATTTTTTTCGAAAAGAAGAAATTTGTATTCGGTTCAAGGAAACTGTATCGTTTAGAATAAAATTACGTGTTAGAAGATTAACTGAATTTCCTTCTTCAATAAGCAAGTAACTCGTATTTTTCTGAAAACGAGTTTTCCTTTGTTTTGGTATAGCAGAGGCATTGATTACCAGTTCTGCAGACATCATTCTATCGCTACTACCTATTGATTGTTTGTAAATTTTTACTTAGGCTTAAAGAATCGGGATGTTTCAGATGCAGACTACATGATCATAACAATGTAGGTGATAACCTACAGGGATTAAATGGTCCCTACTATATTCATTGAAAGGAAATTTTTGCTTACGTTTCAGTCAAGAGAAATTTCGAAGTCATGGTGGAGGACCCAAATGATGCAATAACCATCAATACAGATGGTGCCAATCACCTTAATATTAGGCGAGTAACACAATGAAGAAACCAACATTTTATTAATAAGACTGGCCTT
The DNA here is from genome assembly GCA_963680825.1 of Meiosimyza decipiens. Classification (NCBI taxonomy): domain Eukaryota; kingdom Metazoa; phylum Arthropoda; class Insecta; order Diptera; family Lauxaniidae; genus Meiosimyza; species Meiosimyza decipiens. Next base: position 122,817,961 of record OY804258.1, read on the forward strand.
TTTTTTGTAAATATTTTCTAACAATAATTTGACTGTAGAAACAATCTACACTACCCAACACAAAGTACTAAGTGCTTTTGCTGTAACAACCAAAAGTTTTAAAAAATCAATTCTTCAATTAAAGAAACATCATTTCATAGAGCGAGCAAAATGTTGAACAAAATAATTAGCTGATTTTAAATATTTACTTAAACTGAATAATTGTTGTAAGAAAGCATTGAAAAAGTGAGCTTATAATTCAATAACCTAATTTTAAATTACCACATACAAGCACTTTGTTCTACTAAAAATGTCATGCTGTCATACATTTTAAAAGCAGACATGTTTTGCTAAAATGCATTTTCAAGAAAAAAAATGACAAAAACTCTCAGTGGGAAAAATATTTACAGCCACACTTTAAACAAAATTACAACAAAGTACAGTAAAATGTCATCCTGCCATTTTTATTTATTCCTCGCTTTCGCATATGGAGGGCGTTGTGCAGCCACACTAAAAGGACATCACATACGATTTACGTGCTTCCTTGCGATTCCTTTGTGTTTGTTATTTGTTTTGCTTAAAGTCGTCGTCATTCACTACGAAGTCGTTTGCTTTTAACTGTGAAAAGTTTAAAATGTGGTCGAAAATAACAGCAAAAACAAAACATATAGGTTCTTAACTTTTCTTTCTTATTTTTAGCAAGTTTCTTGGGAGTTTCCAACCGAACGTGCGGTACTTAGTTTTTGCTCTGCTTTTCAAAAATAAAATGCAAAAAATTTAAAATTTACGACAAAACGCTTGCTCGCATTTGAAGGCAAACAAAAAAACAAGAGAAAAGCGCACGTGTTAGGAATTGCAAGTCTGATACACTGCTGCCAGGTAATGACAAAATGTCTTATCCACCGATATACCGACTTTTCAAAAATTTTGCAATAAAAAATTCAAACCATAAATGCTTATGATTAAGCGCTAAAGCCGAAAATGTTTAAATTGAAGAGGGGCATATTTGATTTCCATTCAAAAATATTCTGCAGTGATTAAAAGTGACTACACATATGTTTTAATGTGACAAAGTGTTTAGTGAAAAATTAAAGCACTTTGCAACTTCGAAATGAAATTTAAAGACCTTTGACTTGAGCGAAAGTTTAAACGAGATATTTTTAATACTTTTTTAAATTCAAAATGAAATTAAAGTTGTTTATGCTAGAAATAAATTGAAAAAGGATATTTTTAATATTTTTACTCCAACTTCAAAACTTCCGACAATAAATCAGAGCTAAAATTATCCAATTTGCAATGTAATATTTCTCTAAGTGTACCTACTTATTGTAACTGTAGGGCAAAGTTTTTGTTTTGGTACTCTACTACATCACATAAATGCTATCCTACTTATTCAGCCACTAATCCATGATAAATTACGACCTAATAATTTCCAGTTTTGTGCCCCGTAAGATTTTTTGTCGACGATAACTTGAATTTGAAATCGTTGGTTTGGTCTGTGATTTGTTTTCAAACTATATGACTATAAATTAATGATTGCCCTAGCTAGGCAGTGCCGCTTTGAGTACAACTTGACATAAAATGAAATGAGAACCTTTTTTATTGAAGGACGTCTTCAAATTGGTGATCAATAAAAAAGCACCTCACCTTCATAACTCTGTTGATAGGCAAACATTTGCAAAGCGTGATTTCTTTCATCCTGTTTTCTTTTCCACTTTACAATTTTGAACTGATAATTTTGCGGGACTTACCTATGTATGTGTGGCCTGGGGCCATTCGACCCACCCATGGTACGGCGATTTAGCCCAAGGTTTCTGAGGCTATTTTAACGATGGGCTTTGAACTTATAAACTACATCCATAACACTTAATATTCCTTTTATCGTTCTCTCATGCAAATTGAAATACCCAATGGGAGATTTTTCTTTTTAAGAAACTTCAAAGCCTTCCTAACTCATCTCAATATATACCGTTCTGCATCATAAAGAACAACAAGCAATATCAGTATTGCATACGGTTTTTTAAAAGCAATGTCTCGTATCAGTTGCATCGCCAAGATAAACTTTGTTATAAGGTTCATTGGTCCTAATTGTGAGTGTGGATTTGATTTTTGGGTTTTACTGAAATATCACCTTCTGTTAAAATACTGCATTTTCTTCCTTTGTATCTTATATTGTTATAGTTTTTTTTGTTTTACTAGAGTATCCTTATGTTGTCTTATTAAGTACTATTATTAAGATATTACCCTAAATAATTCGTAATTATTTTTATATTTAAGAGCGGCTTTCCTGCATGCTCTGGAGAGTCACAATTTTTACTTCGGTCGGTTCTTGTCTTCTGGTTTTGCGTTCTTAGTGAGCTGGTCTTTGCAACGTGCCTTTATATACATTTTCTATTTGTGCTCAACCTTTTGGTGATCAATTAAAATATCATCACCTTTTCCTTCTTAAAATTAACAGTTCTGTTGAATACGAAAATTAAATTTCAATGTTGCTTGAAATCTTAAATGAGCCAGGTTACTTTTATTTTTCGAATATTATTTGTTTCATATGAAGATTCAGTATTTACTTTATAATTGCATTATGTTAAAAAGCTACGAGCTATCAGCAACACTTTCGAACTTTACAAAAACAATTCACATACATGGAATTTTCAAAAAACACAGCAAACAATTTTGTTCACACAGGAATCGCTGAACCAATTACTTCGATAATAAGCTAATACCGAATTGAACTTGTTTTCTACGGATAAACCAACGCTCAAGGTTGCTGAAAAAGAGAGGGGTCAGAGGAACCAGCGTATGTTGTTTTGAATTTACTCATGTCATTGCTTTTGGGGTAAGTATTAGGAGGTGAATTGTTTTATAACTTCACAGTGCGGCCAAAAGACAAATTACGTCACGAATGTGGCGGAACCGATTGGACTTTTGAGTAATTCGTAAAACAATCAGAGCTAAGGGAAACGTTTTACGCATCTCTCTAGAGCTCATCACGTCGTTATATCTATGTAAAAAGAAACATCCGGAGAATTTGATAGTAGATATGATATTTAAACTTCCCAGTTAATTCATCACATAACGTTGAACTCGATCGCTAGAAAGTCATTTTTGAAGACTTGGCCGTCTGCTTTGTACTTTGGCTTGGGTTTCATATATATGAAATAATCACTCAAAAGATCAATTGAAGTATGTATTTATAACATCGTTTCAAACATTTGAGCTTAGTCGATTCAAATCCTTCTAAAAAACCCTGCAAAACAAATATAGTTTTGCCAAAACACATTACATCGAATTTTGGGTGTGAAACGATATTATTTTTAAATCAAAAAGTAATTCGTTCAGCTTCATATAACCCATAAGGTAGAAATTTATCAAATGTATATATTCCCAGCATTCTGCGTGAAAAAATTTTAATGTTGACTAGATAAGACTTAACTAGCAAGATTATAACCAACTGTATAATGATTATTTAATTAACAAGTCTTTTGACATGTCTTTCATTTCAATAAAATATTAAGAATATTTTATAGTTCATCCATCCAACCATCCTACAGAATAAAAACTTTATGTCGAAAGCGTTGGACTTCATCGTCAATTTTATGATTTACTTAGTCAATTTTTCCTACCATTCAAACCATGCACTTTTTCACAATTCGTACAGAATTTTGAAAAGAATTTTTTGCTATTTATAATTCCAAATTGCCGTAGATATTAGGATAGTTAGTTACATCATATTAAAATTTTAGACAGTTTGAGCCTCTCATTTAGTTTCATAATTGCACTGCCGTTTAATCTTTCAAGTGTTTACTGGGATATTGCAGTTCACCTGCGCACATACTTTGCCGTTTGCGTGTATGTAGTAACTGAGCGCATTTTTGAATCTCGCGCAATTAAAGTCAAGCGCAAATTTTATTTACATTTCATATTAAATAGCAGCTCGCTTATGAGCTTTGTCAGGTTTTATGTGCACTTGCGAAGAATTTGCAAATTTTTGCGCTGCATCAACGTGCATTTGTGTTGTTGTGACACGAAAAAAAAAGAAAAGAGACAAATAGTGAAAAAACTATTGAAATAAACAAAAGTGATTTATGCTTTAAGTGTTTATTCTGCATATTATAGTAATTTGTCGTCAGAGAAAAGTAATAATATCTTAAGTAAGGATCTCTTGTTGGGTAAGAGCAATGCAATATAATGTTTCAGTAAAAGAACAACTATCACAAGAAAAGAGTTAACAACGCAGTCTTAAACGTATGCTATCAATTATTGTCAGAGCAGGTAATGAATTGACCATGTTTAAAATTGAAGGAAATTGTGGCCGAACTAAGGAGCATCGGAAAGTTAAATGTTTAATGAAACCACCGAATCACTCAACACGGTGCAAAAAACCGCGAAATCTTACCCTTTTCTGCAAACGAATGTAGTCAAACATTTTTATATTATTTTTAATTCGGATCAGAATTATTTTGAACCGGGTCAGATAGCAATTTTCTTATTTATTAAGTACACTCACTTGGAAAGGTTTGACAGTATTATAGTATATCAGTATATGTCTATACCTAAGTTACCTGCTACGTATTCTGATGATAAAAAATCAAATGTGTCTCTTATTTGCCTCTCACTCAAAGGTCAAGCCCGTGAATTTAAGTAATAAACTTAACATAATTTAAAAATTTCACTGTCCTAACTTATCTTGAACGCATTTTATGCTCTGTCGCAAATCATTTGCTTACGCATGCTAAATACTTTTGCCATAAAGCGAATGGCAACCAAATGGAAAAAATGTCATTAAAATAATTCAAAAGATTAGCGCTCAAGGCAAAGGCAGAACAGCGAATAGAAAATTTCCCAAAAAAAAAAATGCTGAAGAAAATGAAAAATGCAAAATATTAAAAAAAAGAGAAAAGATAAAGAAATTGGAGCACAAAGCAAAAAAAAAAAAAGAAATGCCAGCACTAAGTTAATGAGGAACATTTTATGCGACCCACAAAATTTAACACAATTTTCTCATTAACGAATGTCTGACTGAATGTTTCGAATCCAAAATTAACCCTGAAAACTCATTAAAAGCTTGAATAGAAAAAAAAAGCGCAAAAAGGGGTCAACACCCAAAAGAAGACGGAAAATCATAAAAAATTCTATAAAATACATTAGGATGTTAAAGGGTGAAGGAAGTTAACAAGGAAAAAAGAGTAATTCATGTGCAAAGGAGAACCATGCAAAAAGAAATCAAGATGAAACACTGATGACAACAGAGCGATAGACATGAAATGTGCGGCTTCAGCGACATCACGATGACCAACGGGGACCAATGCTGTCAATTCGTTTTGAGCAAAAGATTGGTCACCATTGAATAGCAATGTTCATCTAAAGCGTTAAGAATTAAATTTATGTCTCTTTGCAAAGGAGGGAGTTGAGGTTTTTAATAACAATTTAAGCGATTGTATTAACTCATACCTATTTCTAAAATTAAACATTTTGTTTTAATATTTAATTTATATGTAAGTTTTATTTTTTATCAGATATCATTTACTTAAGAAAATATTTAAGGCAGCCAAACGCACTGATAGTGGCAGAGAAAAGTTGCAGGAGTCTTTAAAAAGTTTAACAAAATTTAGTAAGCAATATAAAATAGTTAATCTTAAGAGCTAATTATATGAGACTTATATAGTTGATGTTTTTAAAATGAATAATTCATATAAATCGAAACTTGAATATTTTGGCCAAAATCTCAGAAAGTCTTTACTTTTTCATAAATTTTTGTCAGCGCTTCTTACAAACTTGGTAGCTCTCCTGGAACTACGTTTTTGATATGGACTGTAGCGATTCTGTTATATCTCATCACTAAAGGGAAAACGTCATCTTTTCATGTTTCTCTTCCGCCTCAGCAATACAAAGAAGTTCCAGGTGCCTTGAAACAGCAAAAAAAAATTATTTGCAATAAAAAAGGCATGGAAGAGCATTTATAACTGCTTCAGTTACCGGTTAATTGAACGTTATATCGAAAGGCTGACGCATAGACCGAATTTTGATTAGAGCACAGTGTCTCCATAATACGATGAATTGATGTTATTCGGATTGTTTTCCAATTTGCAACAAATACCAAAGAGCTTCATTATCGATAGGAAATTTACATTTAAAAAATCTGGTACAGCGCACATTCGTTCAACTTATGCATGCAGCCTTATCATATTCTGACTGAAGATGGCTAGAGTTTACGAAAGGTTTTAAAAATAAGAATTGAAACAGAAAAATCAATCATTAGCGATATATAATCTGTTACCGAGTCGGTTCTTAAAAACAAAGGATTTGGGGTTCATGATACAACGAAGAAGCTTTCAAAAAACTTGCTGTCATTAATATGCTATGTGCTAGAGGTCTGGCCAAGTGCACTTGCAAAGTGAACAGATTATTACAATGATTCTATTGACATTCTGCAAGTCAGCAATAGACTCGCACAAAATAGAACGATTCGACTCGTATTTTGCCGTCCACGTTATTCAACCCAGAAATAAAATTTACAACATGCTCAACATGAGAAAGAGCAAATCCATTGTAATATCAATGCATCTCCAAAAGAACGTTGGTAGAGTTTTTAAAGTTTGATTATATGTTTTGATTTGCATTGCATTTGTCTCTTAGCAGCACGCGACATTCAAATTGATTCTTATGTTCAAATTCACAGCACAAAGTAACACGGCAAAGCAAATTTGTTGCTTGAGCAAGCACACTAAAAGACACAAAGCCGAATGCAATAAACTTATAGTGCTTGAACTCGTGGAACATTATGTTTGCGAGTGCAGCACTCAGCTATCTTGCTTGGTGTTTTGATTTGTTTTGATTTAAGTTGTACTCTTCGTGCACAAGGGCTTGATGAATTCGCAATCGTGGCTTGACGGCCGTTTGAAGTGCACTCGTGCAGACCTCTACTATGTATCTGTGATGCCGTTAGGTTTTATGTAAATAATGACAAGCAGGAGAAAACTCGGATTAAGCTTAAATGAGTTGAAATTGATCTGCAGTTATTGAATACGCTGGTTTGCTAAAAAAGACAATGCCCTATGACCTTCAAAGTTCCACTTAAATTTAAGCATTAAATCTTACCGGATTCTTAGTCGTTGGGATTCTAGCCTAATTAGCTAATTCTTAATGAACCTGCTAGAAAACCAAAACTCTGTCATGATGCTAAAGCGCAACATTTATGCTACCAATATAAAGCTTTAAGGATAAAAATAAGACTAAAAATTGCTCTTGTTGTCAAGCTAAAACAAAAATAAATAAATAAGTAACAAAATAGAACGTAGGATTTCTTTGAAAAAAAATAGATAAAAATGATGCGTCAAAATGAAATGACACCAAAAATCTTAACCTTCTGCTGTGGCTGATGCTGCTGCCAGCTTCTTCTTAATTTTCTTGTTGAAGAATTTGCATAATTTTTATGCTTGCTGAGGCAGGACAAATAACGAGTGGGTTGACGTCACTGAGGCAGTGAAATAGAGCTGGTGTTGTTGGAACTGTGTCATTGGCAACAGTAAGGATAACGTTATCCTTTAATTTTCCTTAATACTACCACTACTCCAACAGCTTTAGCTTGCTGCTTCTGTTCAAGATGAAGATTCAACTAAGACGTAAATTACGCAGGCGGTTTCTTCGCCTAAGACATAGAAAAAAAAAATGTAGAAAGAGTACAAAAAAAAGTAGTGTGGAATGAAGAGGGCGTGCATGAGCATTTGCAGGCATAAATGAATGAAAATTGCCCAGGAATGTTGACTCGTTTGTCTTAACATAATTTGGAGCACCAATAATAGTTAACAAGAGTTTCCATAAGAACAGCAGCAGCACCCAGCTTTAAAAGGAGAGGAAACGAAGTATAAAGTAAAAGTACAGAGTAGTGGTGGCTGTAGACCGCTATAATGGAAATGCTTGACAATGAGCCAAGGCCAAATAGTTGACATCACTCAGTGTAAGGAGCAATGAAGAATTCTAGAAATAATCACTGACACTCTTTGGTGTGTGAAGCAAAAAGATCCAGTTATAAATTGCACTAGTGATTCTCAGTTGCGTTGGTAACCCTCAAGCCATGAGACTGCTACATTTTGGTTGTGGTAATGGCGTGACAGTGACAACAACAGAAATATAAATTTTTTTATTTTTTTTTTTTGCTTTCCGGCATATCTTTGCAATCGCTGTCGTTTTGGTTTCTCGTGCAAAAGGTGCTGAAAATTCACATAATATTTCCGGGTATTTAATTTTACTTCATGAATAATTTGACGCTGTTAATGAGCTTTGGTGGTTTTTATTACAGCCGAATAGCGACCCAGCAAGCACGCAAGCGAAGCACCGTCAGCGTTGAAAATAAGCAGATAAGAATGCGAAAAATGAAATGTAATAAAAGTATAGCATAGTTTAAGGCGCCGTAGCTCAACACAAACAAAATCTCCTTTAACTCAAAGTTTTTTTTTCTCTATTTGCTATGCTGCTGCTTTAGCTTCATTTTGTTGCATATTTTTCAGCACTGCTTATATCAGAAATGTGTTGAGAGCACAAAGACCGTACCCATTAATTTCAAGCTCATGACTTTGGTTCACTTGCTAAGGAGCTTTTTAAATTTCTAAGTCGCATTAAGCGGAAGAGAGAGACGTTTTGGACAACGTATTGCTAGAATTTAATTTTCAAATGGGCCTAAAATTAAATATGAAATACGAGCACAATGACAACTTAACAGAGAAATTATAAGAACATTTGCGAAAGTCTTAGCATAATTTGGTCACATCAAAAGTTCAAAATCACTAGGAGTTTAAACAAACAGGTGCTTTTTCACAATAAATACCTGAAAAAATACGCAGCTCTGAACATACTCTGTTATTCACAACTAGAACCCAATTTTTGAAATTTCTAATGGGTGATTTTATACGGATTCGAGTTTCTTAATTAATTTATAAATTTTTCTTAAAAGTTCAACGAAATGGTTGCAGCAACCAAGGATTTATATTCCAAATGATTATAGCTGAAAACGCTTAAAAAGTTTCATAGCACACACCCACAGTAAAAAAAGGTTTGCAGTTAAAAGATGAGCTATCTTTTGCATGGCTTTTGGTGTGCTCAAGACGAATCCGGAGTCAGAATTGCTCCATAACGTAAGATTTTTGAGATATAAGTAATAATTCTTAGTCATTCTAGCATGTGTCTGGGCAATAACATGGTGAACGTTGGCTTACGAATGATCTTATATCGCTGTTTTAACTGCATATACTAATACCTAAATCTATCGCTAAAGAAAATCTTTGATAGTCTTCGAAGCAACTGGTCTTGGCATCTTAGTGTTGTCACCATGTCAAGAAATCAATTAATTGACAAGTGAATTAAAAATAAAAGTATTTGTAAATCAATACTCTTTTCACTCTTTCCTTGCATTGTTTCGGGACCAAAGATTTCATAATAAAATGGCAAACCTTATTGCAAACATACTATATCAGCGTTGCCAAACTTAAACAAGTATTTTGGTGCTGTCCCTAAAAGAAATTGAGACACTCTTAAAGAAGATTCAAAAGTACCTTCATCATCAATGGTCAAAGATAATCGACCTAGTACCTGTTTTATAACTCTTATCAGCACTTTGACGAGGCCAACATGCTTTCAACGTCAATGAACTGTTGCTCTTTTTCATGGTGATGTTCAAAGTTCATTTACAAACTTTTCTCAACGATCAGTTTTAAAAAAAAGTATTTCTTAACAAATGTATACAAAACAGGCTCTTTGGCTTTAACACAAACAGGTCCTACTGGGGAAGTGATGAGCTAAATACGTCTTGGTTTTGATCTTGTAAAGTATGCAACGCCAAGAACAATCGCACAAGCCAAAGTCCTAATAAAAAGACTAATTAATTTAAGAAATTAACTTTTCTTTGTAGAATTTTATTAGTGTTGGCAAGTTTCTTGAACTAAATATTATTTTTCAACTTTTAATAGCTGCATTTTTTAAATATTTCCATACAACTGATCTGGCGACAGGCAAACACCAATAAATGAACTAAAATTTTTTCAAAGTTTTTGAGTCCAATTTTGATATGCAACCTTGATCCTACCAAGATTTCTCTATTGAGTTAATCAAATTATTAATACTCAATTTTCCGAGAAATGAAAAGCTTAAAAATAGCTCATGAATACTGCAAGAAAGCTCATAACTACCACAAAAGTCTCCTTCGCTAGATTTGTAGAGCTAAGATTGTTCATCATAATTTTTTAACACTTAGTATTATTTCATTGAGCGGATTTTCGGCTTTTCCGAATAGTCCAAATATAATGTTTCTTTCTTCTGGAGTACAATGGAAACCACGTCCAATTTTTTTTTTAAATTGTTTTATACCGAGCTACTGTAAAAATGTATCACTTTCATTCACTACACGACTGGCGTACAAGTACTGATCACTCAAACTGAAGTGTGCTATTTGTCTGTTAACGAAAAATGTTTGGTCCAGTTAGTAAGATGACCAACAACAGCAATTAACGATAGTAAGAGTAAGTTTTTTATCGTTAGCTTCTTCATCAACATAATGAGAAAAATTTTTTTGCGTTCTTTTATAATAATGGGAATGTTTTCAAAGTGTGCTATTTCTTTGTCCATAGTTTTGTATCGATTTACACAAGAAAAAAGCTTTAAGTCACACAATTATTTCTGGACTTCCTTAAAATCTTTTGACTTATTGTAGAGTCATGAAAAAATGCTTCTTCTAAAAAGATAGGGGTTTTTAATCTAAGACCTTTGAGATTTTTTTCTCAATTAAGCTTTTTAAATGATCGGTTGCTGATATAAAACAAAATCAAAAAAATTGTTTTTTCTACTGGGTACATTTCAATTCATACACGTAAACGTACATGTGCTCTTACGTTACTTGCATCAGCGCAATTTATTGGCATGCGAAAGGAAATGAAATTTCAAATCAGTTTAAGCGTGAAATGGATTTTAGCATTACCCACGCACACACACACAAATATATCCTAGCAAATACAAATCTACCTATATAACCAGTAATGCATAAATCTGATTGGAATTGCAAGTGGATTTGCATACATTTAAATGTGCGCTTGAAATTGTGTGCAGTCTTATGCAAAAGTGTGTGTGTGTGAGTTTGTATGTCATACAAAAAATACAAATACAAAATTATAATTTCTTGATATTTTTTTTTGTGGAAAACCGTAAATAGTTTTGCGGTTAAGTCACACACGTGAAACCATGATGTATTTTCATTTGGTTATGGGCTTCATAACCCAATAGGTGTAATAATGCAGCATACATGGTAGCTAACTTTAGGTTGCGCTAGCATTTCGCACAGGGTATGCGTTAGTACCACCGCAAGTGTGGCATGTTAGGTCCCATCAGTGTGTGACATAATACGCCGTGTCAAATCACAAATTTGTGCACCTCAAATGCAGTTTAAGGTTGATTCAGGTGGGACATGCTAAATGTAACGAAGCAATGTCATAAAGTTGATATGAAGCATTTGCAGCAACATAAAAGCTAATGCACATCTTGGGGTTTTGACTTAAAACTTTTAGAATGGCATGAGGTACTATTTTATATTCAATATTTCTGGTTTAGACTGTCAACTCTTTTGCCTTTAAGCGCCATAAGGTAAATCGTGATGTGCTGCATATGTAAACTGAATTTGGTATAATGATTTTACATTTAATCAGAAATTAATGAAAATTTGATATTTTGTATTTCATTTAAATTGAAATTTATTGGAATGGAAAAATTTTCGCCGCAGAGAATTTAGTAAACAGATAACTAGGCTTAATAAAATAATAACAGTTTTGTACATGCTATCTTGGTTATATGATATTAAGTCAGTTCTCAGTTTATGTAGATTATTTACCAATATGGTATTTCTGTTGGAGATAGACACTGGAAGAGGCATCTTTTCATAAGTAATACGTTTTAATATGCACTTTAAAAGCTGATTATATAGACATTACGTGGAATATCTCGCATATATCTCTTTATAATGTAGACTTAAAAAGCACTTGAAAGTCATGCCGCGTCATGCCTATGTACTCCTAGATTTTTTGACTTTTTAATGCGCTTTACCAAGACAAATGTGAAAAAAATATGATTCGGCTTTAACGTGTAGTATATACTATACCAAAGCAAGCCTAGTGCATAGCGCGCAGGCCTATGGATCGTTGTAACATGAATTCGAAACTAGCGTGCAAAACGTAAGTAAATATGAAAAGCGATAGTAAAACAAAAAGTTCTTTACTCTTTCATTCTTTCAAATGTCTTTAAAATACATTGCTAAGTCACTTCGAAAGAACTCTACGCAAGGCACTTGTCTAGGAACAGCACTGACATTGAAGTCTTTGTAAGGTATTTGAAAGTCCTTAGCAGCATACTTTTCTAAGTTTCTTAACAGATTTCATAGAGGAAAGCATATATTTTATGTGACAGATGGATCTTTTATATGCCCCCATAAAAAATAAATATGAAATTAATTTCTCCAAGCTAATGTTTAGAAAACTTAGTAAGATAGTCTTAACGTTTTAGGCACAAGATATAAGGTTTCCGGTTCCAGTTTTTGAGGTCAATTCGAGGTAAACTGTGATTACTTATCAAAGCCTTAATTTTTTATTAAAGGTTGATATTTTATGCGAAAATATTGATATGCTTAGTTTGAAAAATGTTTCTCCAGAACTTAGTTTTATTAATAGTAATGTCTATTTAAAAATTCACTGCTAACCTTGAAAATTGATTTCAATGTCAAAGGTAAGGCCAACTGTTAGTTTACCCCATAGTAACCTTATAACTTTTAATACTATTTTACTTAATTTTTGAGATATTTGCCTGCGGAAATTAAAGAGGAACGTACTGTACATCATAAGTAAATTACCGATGATTTCATATGACAATAATAGTTTTTAGGGTATTTGCAATAATTGAAAGTATTTTTAACCTCAAAAATACTTTTTTTTAATTTTTTCTTGTCGTAATAATGGGGTTTTTTTTTTATAATCACCCATATGAGTATAATATTGCAAACTTAGACTTATAATTTTTGGAAATATATTAGGAATTTAGAAAAAATCATATTGGGGCCGAGATTCAAGAAAAAAAGGAGTTCTTGGAGTTTAATGTCTTAGAGGTAGATTTGATAGAATAATTTGCTTTAGGACGTTTTTCTTTAATATTAAACAACTTGTGGTATTAACTTAATCATAAGCGTTATATAAAAATCTTAATAAAATACGAGTTAGTATGAAAACTGAAATAATATTGCTTTGATTAATATTGAATGTAATTGCTGTTACGATTTCTTTCTGCCAGAAATATTTTAACTGAAATATTAAACTTTGAAAAAAAAATTAAAGCAAAAATTACATGAAAGGAATTTTTCATTAAAATTCTTATTTTCATATTGCCTTTACCAACTCATTTTTCAACAAAATTGAATCATACTCATTATCTGATGTCTTGCATTTACTTTTTCTTTGTGTATACTCTACTCATTTCATACATAGTTTTTGCTCTAATTCCAAATTACTTTCAAGCTTAAAAAATGTAATTTTACAAACATTTCTTTAAAGAAAACTCTCTTGAATTTGTTGCTGTACCATATTTTTTTGATCCTTTCTACTTGCTTACTATTAAGACTCATGCTTTAGCTGTGAGGTTGCTACGTTATTTTCTCTTTTTTCCTATTACGAGTATACAGCTTAATTTCACAGCAATTGTTGCTAAGATGACTCGAAAAAAAGCCAGAGCTCGAACTCCAAGTCGTAGTTGATTTCGTTTTCAATTCGGTAGAGTAATCATGAGCAAGGATTTTACAATTTAATAGAGTAAATGTTACACAGCTGTTGTACCAGTGCCACTTCAAAGGAATTCTAATCAGCGTAAATTCCAATTTAAATATTGTACTAATATACGTGTTGCAACAACAACAAGAATAATAGCAACAATAACAACAACAACATGAGTAACTGCGAATAGCAAAATAAAAAGTGCACAAAATTTCGATATCACTTTGATTTCAACGCTACGATATTTCAGCATGAATGCATATAATTCTACTAAATTTGTTGAAAACACAATTGCATACTTTAAGGCTCAAAGCCCAAAATATAATTTTTGTGTCAATTGAAGCAGAAAATAGCTGTAAATTACTTTTTTGTGTTTCTTTTTTTAGGGAATCTTGTAACGCACTATGAATGTATAATTTTAATTAAAGATAGATAATTTTATTAATTTTTTTTTACAAAAAAGTTTAAGTAAGTGCTATGATAATAAAAATTAATTTACAAGAAAACTAAAACCAACGCATGTTTCCAAGCAAAGTTTTGGCTACAGACGCTGCACTGCACCTGCGTTCAGATCCTGCCGGGAGCAAGTGGTTTACAATTTCATTAATTTCCAATTGCTGTGCAAGGAGTAGCTCGAACATGATCGAACTCATGTGCAGTTCATTCGTAGCCCATATTATTCGCTTGCAACTCATGACTTTCGTGCTACTCGTTTGTTTGAGTTTAGATATTTTTCCACTGTAAAGTGCAACACGATTTTTACCTTTTTCTCTTTGAACGACTTGTACACAGACACGAACAGAAACAAAATAACGAGATATGAGCGAACATATCGAATAAACGAACTAAGGTGAGTCGACTTAAACGACTTTGGTTCGGTGCTGAAATTTGTGAAAAGCTCGTGAGTTTCGAGTTTGTTCGAACAAATTCAGCTCGTTGCGTTTGAAAGAACAATCCTACGTGCTGCGTTCTATGTAATCGTTTGAAGTGCAGGGCGCTAAGAAAAGTTTTATTGTGTTGCAATGATGTCTCTTCAAGTTCAAACTAATCGCAAGTTTTTATCTTTTGATATTGATCCATTGATGCTGCGTGATGTAAGATACATATTATTCAATTATTTAAAAGTATCACAATTTTAATATAATTTTTTTTTTCAAATCCACAAATTTTTATTCAAAAACCTCTTGCTGCTTTATCACTTACGTTTCGTTTCAGAATCCAAACGCTTTGCCAATTTTAATTGCATTACGGTAAAGCGTAGGAATTCTAAATCGAATCCGTATGATTTCATTATTGAATTTTGTAAGTCCTTAATAGAAATACAAATCTACACATACACATTTACATTAACACTTGCACTTTATAATGATATTATTCAAGGTTCGATGGTAAGTTTCGACTGTCATCGACTGAATATTCTTGATTAGCCTTGATGATGTCTTTGTTGATATCCTTTCGTTAGCTACTTTGCACGCTCTATTGCATATGCTAATATAATTAACGCTTCACAATTTAATCAAATATGCAATGATTATAGCCACCCTAATACACGAGTACTCCATTATGCTATGCAATAATAATGCTGCTTTTGCTGACCATGTTCAGCAACATGGAAAAGTTCAATATCAAAGTTTACGGACATAAAAGGTTCTTGTGAGCTTAAGAGATATCACAGATCACGTGGCGTTTAATAACAACACACAAATTGTTATTGTTGTTGTTTCTATTGCTGCTATTGACTTGTCAGCGTAATATTGCATATTACAATATTGTTGTTATTATTATTGTTGTAGGTTGTAGGTGTTTCTATTATAGGTGAAACTGCTATCATCATAATTGTGGTATCAACAACAACATTTGTTGTTGTTATTATATCGATTTTTTTCACTTCAAAACACATGCTACAGTAGTTGATTATTTTATTTGAAAAAATGCTTAGCTATCATACGATATTTAATTGAAGCTAGAAACAAACTTGAAACATTGATTTTTCAAATTTTCTTTCATAAGACTTTTTTAAGTTTGAATTTGAATGTGGTACTAAGTCCCGTTCATCACTTTTGGCTTCTAAGATAAATGAGTGATACACAAACATTGATTTTAACCTCTTACATCGTTAGCTATGGAGCATTTCTGAGAACACAAATATGAAGTATTTAAAATCCATTTGATCTTTATTTTGCAGAATTTTTTTATACTTGAGTACGCCCACTTCTTGAAATAGTGAAAGTACAAATCAGTTCAGCACTATTTGACCTGAGTATCGCTCCCAAAAGATAAATCGTGATGTCATGTTACCCTATTACTATTTTGACCCATTTCCTAGGGTTTAATCTATCTCCATATCAAATCTCATAAAAATCGGTCTATTAATCTAGCTGTAAAAATATATATATTAGAGCGTGGGAATGCCTACTAGTAAACAATTTCTCGACAAGATTTAACATATTTCATCAATATTGATCAAAAACTTAGCGGCAAAAACGCATTTGCCGCTTAGATGCACGGCACTGCCCACTAGCAACAAACAGCTTTACTCAGAAATCAGTTTATCTTCAAACTAAATTTATTAAAATTGGTGTAGTAACTTAGCCTTGGCAGCGTTTTTCTATTAATGGCGATACCATGCCCACTAAGAGATTACAGAGTTTTTAGTACCCTCGAGCTATCTCCATACAATCTTCATCAAAATCGGCGGTGTAACGTATTTTGCTGTTAGAGGTGCGATACTGCCTACGATTGGAAAACAAATTACATTCAGCACTGCCATCCTTCGACACCTTTCCACCATAAAAAGAATTATGTTGTGTTCTGGCAGTCAAAAAAACAGATGGAACCGTTTTGCCACTGCCTATCTACAAATTCTTAGCAAAATAACAGAAGGTTTCGTCAGTGTAAGTCCAGTTTTCATATGTATTTGGTTCTCTACCAGTACTTCGATTGAATTTATTAAGCTGTTTATAGTGGTCAAACTATGATTTAACGTTTTTAAATGGAGTTTTTGAGATAAAGTTTAACACATAATTTTGTGTTTAATCTTATGATAATATACTGTATGTTTCTTAGCGCCATTTGCATCAAGTTGTTTGCGTTTATTTCAGCTTAAGCACAAAGAAGGCACATCTTCATACAAGTTCACCAACATACAGGACCCAGAACACATTTGCACTATTTTACTCGCTCGTATGTGTGTAAGCCTTTGCATTTATAAGTTAATTTTGCTGTCGCAGCATTTGTGCGTTCATTCAGTATGCGTGCGCAAGCACACAAAATCAATTATACACACAGTCAAACTTAGAATTGCACGTACACACTCAAATACACATAATTGCTGAGCATTCAGAAGTTCAGTCAATGACAGAAAATTAATTAAATAAATTGCGCCCTTCTTGTTAACCTGATGGTGCGTATTTTTTTTTCATTTGTATGAATTATTATCGCTATCATATTTTTGCTGTTGTTGCTTTTGTTTTTACTACATTTCTTTGGCAAAAAAAAAAGCGGTGACATAAGGAAAAGAAATGTAAATAAAAATATGAAGTTTTGCTCAAACTTTGTTTTTTGTGTATGTTCTTGTTTATTCAAGAAGATACTCGTATTAATATAACACATTGTGCAAATGCTGTTGCATACTTTAAGGTGGACAAACTAAAATTGTATGGAATAGTTGATATATGCTTAAAAAGTTGCTACTTTTGAAATGTAACACAAAGAATCTTTTAAAATGTTGAAACTTTTAAAGACTTTGCTAAGTCCTCATTAGACCAATAAATAATATTTGCGACAAGTAAGTCATAATTTTAGGCTATGTTTAACTTAAATACATACACACACAGCGAAAAAACGTTGCTTACTTTAGACAAAACTTATTAAATTTCAATATATATGCGCCAATGAGTGTTTTTAATCCAACCTAATTAACTTCTCTAAAACACAAGTTTTATTGTGTCCCTTATCTTCCCATTGATTCACAGTTTAAATTTCACATTGTTCAAGAATTATTGTCGATCGCAAAAAAGCAGAATTTAATTAACTTGGCAAAATATCAAAGAAAAATTCCTAGCTTAACTCGAGCTGGACGTTTAATGTAAACGCTTGCATTAGGAGGTTAAAGTTCTGTATTATATTTTGTATGAATGTATGTATGTTTGTATATAGCTCAGCTAGCAAATTTTGATATGTTGTATTGAAAAAGTCATAGAGACATAAGTAGTATTTTTGTATGAAAAAAGTGGCTTTTCTGATTATATGTTACTCATACGACCCGTTGTCCGTAATTATAAAATGCAATTATAAAACACTAGAGCATGTTCGAAAATCGGTGGGGCAGAGTTGTGCAAACATTTTTCTGGGCTAATGCAGAAGCAGTTGATCATGACACATCAAAAAATTCACCGATTTGAAGAACTCGAAGCAAACTAAAAAAAAACAGGAGTTTGATTTTTAATAAGATTCAGTGAATGAATTGCACAGGGGATCTATATTGCTCTGGAGTACTTCTTCATGATAAGATTGTTAACGCCCATGCACTTTCCAGTTATGTGGTATTTTGTGCGTTTGGTCTATAAAAAATAACCATATAGAAGTTGTCAGGACTTTGTGATATTTAAAAAGCAAATGTTGAAGCATTAGATATTCTCAAAACTTGTAAATTTTGTTTTTTTTGTAAGCACTAAGAATTTCTTTCTTTTATATATCTGTGGCAATAAAGAAAAAAAGCTTAAGGCAATATTTGATGAAAAAATGAAACAGAGATAACATATTCATACCTACAAGAGCTTATGTTGCTTTGTCTTGTTATCACAAATCAACTTAAGCTTTTTTTCCGTATTGCACAGATTGTTCAGAGTATCTTAAAAAATTTTCTAAAAATATCTGCCCATTTTTTGAAATAAATAGCAATTTTTGCAAAAACTTAAAAACCCAACAAAAACATATCTTTATGTGAATTTTTTCTACTTGTCAAGGTGTCAATTTTCCAACAAAGTTTGTCATAAACACAAGCTCGTAAAAATTGTGCGAATCTCTTTTTTATTTTGCGCTCTTACTTTGTCTCTGAAGTTCTCCCTTCAGGCTGAACACAACAATGGGTTTTTAAAGAAAGCAGCTTAACTTGGATAAAGTGCAGTGTTATTGAAAAGGTCGTCAATGTAGAAGAGAAACATAAGCATCATAAGCAAAAATCAAAAATAAAAAATTAAAAAAGTAAACACATTTTAAGAGGTTTCCTACTGTTTGTTATTTTAAAAAGTCAACTTGATATAAAGTTGACAAAAAAACTATAAGAATATTAAAACTGAAGTGAAAAGAACACAGAATGCTAAAAATCTCACAACTTCATTGGTAACAACAGTGTCGACCACAGCAGTTTCCAACCAACTCTCTATATCGTTTTGGATTTTTTCTTTATTTTTTTTTGTTTTGTCAGTAAGGTGACCAGATTTAATTTTTTATATTACATCACGTCTGATTTAATGAACAAAAACTAATAAAATTGTGTTTTCAGCATTAGAATTTGGTTTTCAAAAAATTTTAACAGATTACATCCGGTGCAGGACAAATATTTTTTTCGTAACACAACTCTGCTGGTTAAATATATGTTGATTTAATGTACCCTTTACGAGAAAATTAACAATAACTTCATTTTGACTTTTATAAATAAAGGTCTAAAGGACTTAACTTTTTTGCACTAAATCGAAAATTTTTAAAGAGTTCCCTTCTTGAACTAATTTTTTCATATGTAAACCTTATGCTTATTCGTCTGACTAAAAATAATTACCATCAATAGTGTGTGAAGTAAAATTTTTTACCAAAAAGTGTTGAAACTGAACCATTTAGTTAGTAAGCAGCATATGCATACGTTTAAATACCTTACTCACAAACATTTCAAAATTCACAAAAGCTGGCAGTTTTCCACTTGAAAAGACAATAAATTACATTTCGTTTGGGCAACCCAATAAAAGATATTTTTCTATAGTGCTGCCTCTTAAAGGCTCAAATGAGTTTTTTTGTATACTTTTGCTGTCATTCTTTTGTAGTCTTTTGTTTTCTCTCTGACTAAGAGGAACTTCAATCACAGCTCCCCACTGTGTTATTGACAAGTTTTAGGAAAATTAAATTGTGACTAAATTGTTGTTGTGTAGGTAGTGTAGTGAAGCTACATCATACAATGCTTTTATACTTAATAAATATTCTGCATAAAAGGTAGGTACTTTTTCATAAGTTTACATGAACTTCAAGAACATGAAAAAGCTTTTCTCAGAAAAAAAGCTATTGTAAAATAATGTGGCATATTATAGTACATATGTAAATATTTTATGTAATCCAAAAACCATAAGTGCACAATTGAAGTGATTAATTACTTTTAACTTTACTCACGATAATAGAATTTTGTGAAGACACCTAACAAAATTTTGGATTTTCACCAATTTATTATGGATTAACTTAGTGCAAAGGCATTAGAGCTTTGCAAAAACTTTTAAATAAAATTTAATGCAGAATATCAGTTGGTTAGTCAATTTTTAAATTTCCTGAAATCCTATCTTTGAAATTTTTTCAAAAGTAACAAAAACTTATGTTTAAAACTTTGATTTCTAAAAGAAATCAATTTTTTTCTAAAAGCTATATTTTTGCCAAAGAGTTATGATTTTATGAAAACCATTTAGCAACAGATTTTATATAAGTTTTGAAACTGTCGTTAAACTTTTTTTCGCTTATTGCTGGCAGCAAGTTGTCACGTTTTGTATTTCAAAAGGGGAGACATGACCGATCTTGACATATGAGATCTGCAAAAGCAAAATTTCCAGGTTACCAAAAAAAATTGTTCAGTGTCAAAATTGGTGATTTTAAATTTATCTAAATTATGTCACTGAGTATCGCATCACTTAGTATCCCCACCATTTGAGTTCACTAGTGTTCACTTATGTTGACTTTAAACTGCAACGTAAATAAAATATCATATGTTTCAAAAATCTACTCGACTCTTTAAAAATCGATTGTTTTGAGCAGAAAGACTAAAACTCATTTTACGGGCAGGGTGCCCTACAACAATATGGTTAAATCTTAATTTTAATTCCATATGGTTACCGATTGATGAAACATTTACCTGACATGTAATCAGGAAACTGGTTCCTAACTTTACCTATGAGTTAAATTAAAGAAATCGGATATCAATTTTAATTACAGGCAAATCATATCAAATCGTTGATTTGGAATCTATCTACTTTGAAAATCTACTTTGAAAAATGATGCCCAATAAAAAAACACTCTCATAAAATAGCATTGATAAAACTATGAAGTTTGTAGTTTATTATTCGCCGCTGCTTGAATGCAGTCAATAAAAATGCAAAAGTTTGCATATAAAAAGCATAAAAAATCAACACTAAACTTAAATATTGAATACATAAATTTAAGTTTTAATGTTTATGATCAAAACCACATATTGAAATAAAAATCCTTCCGTCTATCCGAAAGTCATTCATGCAGCCTTACATACGCAGCAATAAAAAAACGAACACAAATATTTCAATCTGTACGAAATCGTTGCAGTTGGTTTTCCCTCTGAACTTTTTGTTATTTTTACTGTAGGCCCGCAAAAACAACAAAAAGAGAAGAAACTTGTAAAATTGTGCTGTTACCTTGCTGTAAAGATACAATTCATTTTACAATCCATAAACAAAATTTTTAACTTCCGTTTCCGTTAGGCGGTAGACTAATTTCCAAATTTGAATGCATTGACCTATGCGCATCACGTAACAAATTAATTCAAATACTTAAATTTGTATTTGTTTATAAAATTTTTATATATTTTGGAAAAAATAGCTTAAAGAAGATATCATCGCAACAGTTTTTCATATTTTTTACTAAAGGTCCACTCTAATGCAACAGTTTCAGTGAGCACATTTAATGCGTTATGACTGTTTCATAAGCATATTGTTGGTGTTTTTGTTTTTTGTTGGTGCTTTTGCTTTTTGTTGTTGTTGTCTCTTTTTTTTTTGTTGCTCGTTTTACCTTTTCAAATTTGCATTGAAGTGATCACTTTGCTCTTCTTATGTTCATCCCACCTAAATTATCGACAAGCAATACAATGGCACGTACATACAAATACACTGATATGCAAGCAAAGTCATTTTGTAAAGGTATATTATGTATGCATGTGTTTGTGTGCGCTTTTTCACTCACATCCGCTTGATGACAAGAACATGACAACAGCAACTTCCTTTTTGACAGGCACCATGTTATTGTTATGCTTAAATTTCTTGTTGTTATTCTCGTCGTTGTTGTTGTTGTTGTTGTTGTTGTTATAATGGCTTTGTAGTTAAAAACCGTACACGTTGAAATATTTACATACACATACACCCGAGGATATATATACATACATAAACAGGATGCAGTTTAAAAACATGTGTAAACTCAGTTTTTTTTTATATTAGACTGGCACAAAAAAAGCCCACCCTCTTACGATTTTTTCGCCAATAGGTTAGAAAATCTTACTTGTATAACATGATTACTTTATAAGACTAATGGGTCAAAAGGTTAACTTTTAGACAATATATGTATGTATTTATGTACATACATGCTCGAAAAGTGACGGACCAATACTGCTCAGTTTTTTGGCAAGAACCAATTTATCATCAGTCGTTTGTGGTACCTGAGAGTTTAACCTTTTTTAAATACCATTCCCACAAGATTAAGTTATTCGTGTAACTTTTATTTTTATATACACAAAAGGTACAAATATATGTCCTTAGAACTAAAAACAAAAGCTTTTTCATCTAAGTTCATGTAACGCTATATGCTTTTGAAACCATCTTTAAAATTTAAGTAAGTTTTTGGATAAGTTTCATAAGTCGATCACAAAGGGACACGATATTTATCGCCGTGATAATTTTCAGGCAAGGCAAACTCTGGTATTTCTTGCAGTGGAGAGTTTCAATTTTTCAAAAAACACCATACCGAATTCTAGTTAGAAATTTAAATAGCTTTTTGTTTTCAGTCTTTCCTGTATTCCATCTAGGATTGAAAATAGATGGCTCAAGAAAATGAAAGCACAATTTTCATCATTTGGTCGCCTATTGCAAATCCAACCCATAAAGCGATTGTAATCTTGTACTTTATGTCGCCTCGTTTCATATATTTATCTTGAGGGAATTGTACATATTTTCCTAAAAGGTTCACCATTATTGTGCCAGTAGCTTTAAAATCCCTTTCATTGAGTCTTGCAAGGAGTAGAAAGTGTTGATAAAAGGTTCCAAGGAGAGGTGATGAGGCTGAGTTTGGTGTTTTTAGACGAACTTCATTCATGCAAGTGGCTACAGTTGGAACAGCAGTGTTGTTAAACTGGTTAAGCCGCGAAACTTGAAGTATAACATTACGTGCAAAAGTATACAGTGACAAGTTATGAAAACTATTAATAACGCATCAATGGGAACATTGTTGAGTGGTATTGAGATTCTTCATCTTCATCTGAAGAGCTTTCGACGATTGAACCGGTAATTGAATTTCTAAAATTAACTTCTTTGAGATTCTCGTCGTCAAAAAAGTCATAATCGGAATTTTCCAATAACTCAAAGGCTTTTTCTATATCCCCATCATTCGAAGAATTAAATTTTTTCCCTGAAATTATTAGGTCGCACAACTGCAACGTCTGATTTTAAGTTACCAACAATGCATTTATTTCTTTATGCGAAAATACAAATACTTTTTTTTTCCAAAAGTGAGTTTTAGCTCAGATCGCAAATGCACTTAAGCTGGGCCAGAAAGGGACAAATCAACACAAAAAGTGCCATGCTCAAATTCATTTAAAATTTACATGATTTCTTGAAATAATATAATTAATGAGCCCCCTAGATCATACATTTCTAGACGGTTAGCATTGGGGCTAAGTATTAGATTGAGAAAGTTGAAATCAAAATAATGAAAATATAAACTTAAGACTGAACCAAATAAGCTGCAGTAACAGCATTTAAAAGAATTTTTTTTATAAAAAATAAATGTAAGGAATTTTGTTTTTTGTATGATAATTAAGATTACAGGATAAAATACAGTTTTTTTAATTTTTTATTTTAGAAAAAAGTGCCTCTAAGTGATTCACCTTATATACTATTTCTTATCTTATTAAATATTAGAAAGCAACAGCAAGATTCTGGAGAAATGGAACAAGCGTGGATTATATCAGCACTTTAAGGATAATTGCCGAACAATCGTGCGAGTGGTGCGCAGCGCTTCTGCGCTTTTTTTTCGTCAACTACAGCACATCCTTCGACATTGTCTTCCACAAAGCTATCTTGGCATAATACCGACCAGCTAATGAACTAACTGGAAGTACTCATCAAGAAATGCCTAAGCGCATACTATATGTCTGGTGACCATCTCAAATGCCGATTTACACTTAAATAAAGATGGATTAGATCTTAATCTCCGAAAACCCCAGACTAAAATTTGCCATAAGACTTTCGAGTGGAATCTACAAGAAAGTAGAGTACCACGTGATAGACAAAAAAAAAAGAAAAGGTCGCTGGGAGAGGAAATCTTAGAATCGGGGAATAAGTTAATGGAAATAGATGTCCAAAAATAATTTTATTTTGATAAGGCCGAGAATTGCTTCTTTTAAACTTTGCAACTCTGGTTAAACTCTTTTAAAGTTTGCCTATGTAAGTGATTTCTTAAATTTAGTATTTTTAAATAACCAAGTCAATGAAAAAAATTGTGAGTGGATTACTTTTTGAATATTTTGAACAGCTGACAGGAATAAACAGTCAAGTAAACATATTGGCTCCATTTATTATGCGTTTAAATTAATCAGTATTTATTTCATACCGTGAACTGAGTTGCAAACAAATGCCTTCAAAGCTGATCCAATATGTCTAATGGAACTTGTAAAAGCTAAAAATATGGATAAGAACAACTATGAAAATATATATGTACTTGTTTATGCTTGTACATGTAATATATTGCTGTTGTTAAAAAATATTAACATTTGCCGTACGAACAACAACAAAATGAAAAAAGTCCTTCGAAGATTTCAGTTCAGATAGAGACACCCAAAAATGACTGCGACTTGTAGGCGGGCTCGTTTGTGACAGATTTTAGGGCGTGCAAAACGCGAGTTTTTGAAGGTATTTTCCTAACTGTTATTATTTGGAGAAGAAATATTTTTGCAGATTCTTTTACGCTGTCGTTGTTCAGTTATTCCAAAGTAGTGCCAAAAAAACTTTTTCGCTGATTATTTCTTATTTTACTTTTTATAGGGTTTTAACTATTCCCTTGTTGTTTTCTATATTTATTTTCAATGTAAGCCACAATTGAGTGTTGCCAGGTTACATGTTTTATTTTTATATCGGGAATTTTTTTTCTATTGCGTGTCTTAAAATTATTTTAACTACAATACCAAAAACAAATTTTTGATATTGCGATTTTTAACAATTTTGCACAGAAAAACGTTGGAAAAAAAAAATTAACTTATTAGCATTCGAAAATATTATACCGCTTAAAAAAGTATGTAATCCCATTGCTAAAAAACAAAATATTTATAAACTAAATATCTTTTTACCGTCTGTACTAAAAAAATAAAAACGATATCTAAATTAAAACATGTTAGTTTACTCAAAAATAAAGAAAACGTCTGCAAAAAGTATTATTTAACAGTCGGAAAAAAAAATAAAGAGAAAATAATATTTTCAAATTGTTTATTTCAAAAGAGAAAATTAAATATTCTGGTACATTTTTATATGAAAATACGAGCTACAAAAATTATCTTGAAAGCGATTTTACTATTAAAAATATAAAAGAAATAAAATGCTCTTCTTGGCACATTGTGAAAACTCTTACGGTATTGGCAACACTACTGCATTTTCCTCAACACAAACAGCAGCAGAACAATAAAAATAACAAAATAAATATCTATGGAAAATTTAAGAATAGAATACATAGAGTTAACAAGAAATTCGTTTCTGTTACTTCTTTAACTTCTTCTTTAGTTATTGCCCTTATTGTTGTTATTCTTGTTCGTGCTGTTTGTGTTGTTTTCGTAGTCGGTTTTTTTTTTCTGTTGAGAAAAATTTTCTGGATTCTGCACTCTAAGATTTTGTTGCTTTTATTACGCAATTTTTTCGACAGGAAATCGATGTTATAAATCAAAGCAATCGAAGAAAAAGAATGCATTCTTAGGTTTAGTTTTCCATTGTTGCTGCAGTTGTTGCTGTTGTTGCTGTTGTTGCTGTTGTTGTTGTGTTAGGTATATCTTGAATTTATCATGTGTCAGCTTGTTTTGTTGCTTTCACATTTTTACTGTAACATCATGTTCTTTTTCACAATTTTGTTTTTCTTTTCTTTTCTACTTTTTTATTTATATTCTTTCAGATGTATAGAATAGTTTTTAGAAAAAAGTAAATTATTTCAGAAATTTTTCTTATTGACTTCCTTTCCAGTAATCAGAGAGATATTGTTAAATTTTGAGATATATTTATGAGTAAAGCAGCTGAATAATAATAAAACCAGCATTAAATTCGCAATTCGGAAATCTTTTATTATTTCAATTAAGCTGTATGTCTTAAATTATGGTCTTTCTTATAGGTAAAAGTTATAAATTTTGCTAACTAATTAACATTCTCATCACCTTGCAACGGAGCAAAAAAAAGAGAAACTTAAAAGATATAAATTACAACAAAAATTCAAAAAATCGTGTTCGCTGTCTGCATGGATTAGGTTTCAATTTATTGTAAAAAAGTAATTTCGAAAAAATATGAGGTGCGTAGAATGATTGGAGAAACATAAGGTGAGGTTTCTGTAAGTGAAATAAGACAAGAAAATCCCAGACCAGTGAAACATGAGCGTCCCAAACCGAACTTGACTTACCAAGCCATTTTCTATTGTTTGAAAGCTTTGGGAATGATCCAAATGCAAGAAAATTGGGCGCTATGCGCGTTGAAGTTGAGATCCGTTGAACAACGTTTTTGATGTGCCAACAGCTGCTTCAACGGCAAAAAAAGGTAAGATTTTTTGCATCGCGTTGTGACTGCCGATAAATACTGGATTCGAAAAAAACATGGGACCTCCGTGGCAATACATTAACATCGACGGCCAATCCAAACATCCATTGCTCGAACCTCATTCTGTGTATTTGGTATATAATGAGCTTTTTCAACTGAGCAAAACTCTTACACGAGATCACTATCGAACATATATTTTGCCTCTGAGCCGAAAATTGACTGAAAAATTGCCACAATGCGAACAAAGACACGATATTATTATTTTGCAGCACGATAACGTTTGACAACATATTGTTCAAGTCGTTAAAACCTATTAAGAAACTCTGAAATAGTTCGACCTAACAATGCTTACTAAGATGTGCCATTTTCCAATGAATAGACTAACAAACGAACAGCGCTTTCAACTCATTGAATTTTATTATTAAAGTTCATGTTCTGTGAGAATTGTGTTTCGGAAATTACGTCCATTTTATGGTTGTTATAATTGACCCACCGAACAGGCTATTCAAACTATTGTGACCAATTTGGGACTTCAATCCACCAACCCATATGCGGAGTGTGCGTTCCGAGGAGAATATTGCTGGTAGTAGAATATTGTAGTCAACTATTGAAATTGTGTTGAAGAGCAGCCAGAGGCAGTTCAACAGCTGCCAATGCACCCTGAAAAATGCATTGTTTGGTGCAGTTTGTGGTCCGGCACCGTCACTGGACTGAACTTTTTTAAAAATAATGAAAATCGCAACGTTACAGCAAGGTACCATGCCATGCCGTGTGGCATGCGATACCATGGACCTATTAAGAGACGAATTTTGTGAGCAATTAATCTCACGTTTTGGAACAGGCCATTGGCTGCCAAGATCCAGCGATTTGACCCTATTAGACTATTTCTTGTAGGGCTACGTGAAGTGTCTCGTGTACAAGGACAAACCAGACACAACTGCAGCTTTGGAAGACAACATTACAGCTGCCATTGGTGAGATACCGGTAGCTTGCGGATGAATCACCTCAGATGTAGCTGCGGGCGACATTTACAGGAAATGATCTTTGAAAAGTAAATGGAAGGAATCGATGTATCAGTCCATATAAATATTTTATTCTGTATTGCAAAGTTTCTGTTCTTTATTTAATTTTCAAAAAGCAAATGCTTAAGATATCATCACTTATTTTATTTTAAAAGATTGTGGCGAATCTTAGTGAAACGTTCGAGCTCATTTTTCACAAAAGTATAAGAGATTTAACCAAAAGCTAAGGGCACCGTCGCAAAAAGCAGAGCAATATCTTCCTTGAACGTTTTCTTATTATTATTCTAGCCACATCCCAGCGCTTATGAATGAGTTTAACGCAGTGCAATAATATTAATTTGTAATATTATTGAAACTTCTTTCGCTGTCCTTGGACTGATATTTCAACTTCATTTTTTGAAATACTTAAAGTGCTGATGAGAGTTTTGTGTTTAGTTAACACAAAAAAAACTACAAAATCACTATATTAATTTTCAAATCCCACGCAGTCTTGCGTTATGAACTGCTTTAAAAATTTGAATTTACTGAAGCAGACAAGCGCTGATTTTAAATTCAAAACGAATTCTAAATTGATTGAATTTACAACATAACCGTTTTACCACCATGAATATTCAACAGAGATAGTGTCACAAATTCATTTTTCTTCCATTTTATATTTTAAGCACATTCTATATTTTATGACATGCTATAAAATTGTGTAAAAAAATATTTTATAGTTTATACCATTTTAACCTCTTCGGTGAGACAACGTTTGGCGCTGAAATTTTCCTATGAATACTGATTTCTGTTACAATTTTTTTTTATATATCCCCATTTGACACCATAACGCAGCTGTGCTACCTACGTTCACAGGTTCATAGCTGGCGCTGTGGACCAACGACCTCTACTGGAAGAAATATTTTATTGGATCAGGCATAAAGTTGACACAAAAGTGCAGCACTTAATAAGAAAGCAAAAAACAAATCAAATGAAACAAAAACTTGAAAGGGAGAAAAAAT
Organism: Meiosimyza decipiens; assembly: GCA_963680825.1. Classification (NCBI taxonomy): domain Eukaryota; kingdom Metazoa; phylum Arthropoda; class Insecta; order Diptera; family Lauxaniidae; genus Meiosimyza; species Meiosimyza decipiens. The sequence continues at coordinate 122,846,739 of OY804258.1, forward strand.
GCAAGTAGTGGAATATAAAAATTGAAAGGGAATAGTTTGTAAATGAAAATGTAGGTTGTTGTATATTGGCATCATCCTGCAAGGCATAAACTCCAAAAAGGCCAGAAGGTAGAGTTCCAAAGAATGAACATCAACTATGTTACGTGCATGCAATATGGAAGCATCAAACGGAAGTAAAAAGTGGTTGCCAGTTGGTATGCAACCATTCCGTTTCTAAGTCAGTCAGTCAGTCAAGAGGGTGTCGAGTGTACCAAGTATGAGCTATTGCGGCTGCTGCTGTTTTATAAATGTGCAATTTCAAAAGGTTTCGTCCTTTTTTTTTTGCTTTCAACTCAAAGGCATACGCAAAGCTTCAATGGCTGTCAATGCAATTTACATAAAACTCCATAGGAAACAAAAAAGATAAATATATTTGCTACGAGGCTTTAAAAGATGCATATTTCTAAGCCTATTATCAAAGATTACTTTTTTGGACATAAAAATTTTCTTAATTAATTGATTTAACTACAATAGGGCAAAGTTGTTAGTAGGATATGATGGCAGCTGTGACAGATGAAGAAGGTGTTGATATAACACAAGTCCCACAGAATAAGTTCCACAAATAGTGGCTTCAATTTTGTCGAACATTTCCTGGATAATTTTTATTAGAACTTAGAACGGAGATTTATATCTACTTCTTCGTTTCTTTATTTATATTGATAGCTAGAAATTTGCACAAATGCTGCCTAATCGTGCCTTCTTATACGATCGAAAACAGTGTGACACATTTTTTTTTCCAAATGAATGGAGTTGAATCCCCAGTTGTCTAAAGTTTTTTTTTGCTGATGGGCAGCCTACAACAGCTAGGAGCCATACACATACCAAACAGGTAGCCAACAGATGACGTATCAATAAATAAGTAACCTTCGTAGTTTTGACGAACATCAAAGATATTCACCCCTATAACTCTAACTATCGCAACAAAGTATATAGTTCCATGCATTCTTGTAGTGGTAGACCACAATTGGTGAGTGTATTGAATATATAGGCTACTTGTTCGTCATTTTCATGAGTGGTTAGCTTTTGTCTAAGTATTTTTTGTTATGCGTCTATTTTGTACCTCAAAAAAGTTTCAAAGTTTAAAAGTTTCTATCAATTTTTTAATTTTTGTGTAAATTATCTGAACTAAAGGAAATGTCAAAATAAGTGTCCTTGCGCTTATATTACAGCTATTGACTTTAAGTCTTTTAGACCCAACAATTGTTGATTTCACTGAAAACAAAATAATATAAAAAAATTACTTCACGATGACTGTCATGTCTACTAATTTGTAGTTCAATTTTTGCATTGATTGTCATTATCATTATAGTTTTTGAAAAGTGGTTGACTTACAACTTGCAATTTCATCTGAAGTGATACACTTACCTGAAAAAGAAAAAATAGCATTCGTTAATTATAAATAAAAAATATCATTAAGAAATAAAGATTAAGTCTTCAAAATAGAAAAAAATAAAATGCATTATTATTAAGAATTAAAATAAATTTTAATTCAAAATAAATATGTAGAAATTTTAAGAAATTTCGATATTTCCTTATATTTATTTAAAAAGAAGCAATAATTGAATTATGTTCACATTGATTTATTTTCCTTATTTTCTCTTCCATTACGTATGAAAAACTTAATAGACACTTTTTCCTTTTGCTACTAATTACATTAATAATTGTCCTAAGATTACTAAGATACTACAACAAAAAATGCTAACCGATTCACCCATCGCAACACTAAAAACGCATACAACAGTAATTGTGAAGACTTAGCTCCTTTCGTGCGTCTCCTTATCAACCTTAGTTCTTAGTTTAACCCTAGTGCCATTTTAGTACACTAAGTACTAGTTTTCCATTGCTGCACCTTTTATCTCGTACTTTTCATCAGCAATCTTCTACAAAACTTAAGCTTCACTTAAAATTTGAAATAGAATAGAGAAGAAGAAGATGCAAAAAGATGGAAAAAAAAACCTACTCATTAGTGAACAGCGTATAACGGAAATGTTTTGCGCTTAATTCAATTTCATTTTGTATTGGATGCGCTGCGAGCCATGCCATTAATATATATCCTTGAAAGTGGACTTTTAATGGACAATTCCATAAGATGAGATGCGAGTCATGCTTACACTTGCGAATTCTAAGGTTTTAATTATAAGCTATAACAACACATACATTTGAAACATGCAATCGATGGTGCAATTCAGAGATTTTGACTAGATAATTTCATTAGCAAAAGGTTAGTTCAACAGCGTACCGTATTCTATAATGACAACTAAGATAGCACCAGATTAAGAACTTCTCAATGTTGACGACCACGACCACGATCGAAAAATAGACTCTCAATAGTAGGAAAGGTGCATCTAGACAACTGACGAATGGCCTCAAAAAAATTAATGCTGACATCACCGACATACAGCAAACAAAATATATAGAAACAAGGTTGCTCTAATTAAGTAAGCAACGATGTCTCGCACAGCTGCCATGCGGAGAGTCACTAATTGCAAAACGAATTTGTAGTAAGCAGGAGACTTTGTGACCACATCTGCAGGTACATACCTGTAAACAAAAGCCTGGCTACGAACCGCATGAAGGTACTATTTTTGTTTCAAAATCTTCTAAATGTTTTAGTGCACCTAGTTGGGTAGAAGCAGATCGTTTCTCAATAGCAATCTATCCTACATTTTCTACAGCTATATAAGTTTGCACAACCCACCCAGGACCTCTCCTCGACAGATCGCCAAATAGGGCATTTCTTTCAAGCCAGGTCATTAGATTTTGAATTATGTTTTCTCTAAGAGATTTGTACTTCGATGTTATAATGTTGCCGGTATTTTCTTAGAGTTTGAATAGTGAATTTTTCATTGGAATATAAAACTCAATTAGTTTTACTCGTCGGTGAGCAACATTAGTGGCAATTTTCATCTCCAAGCGTTGCTCTTTAACCTATAAAAACTAAAAAGGTTGAAAACGAGCAACTTATGGATTTTCCAAACCTTACAGTTTTTCAATAGCCACTCTGCGATTGATTTTAAATTATATTAATTCTGATGATATGAACCTAACGAAAATGTTAGTGTATTTTGATTTTGTGAAAGTTTTATTTACATATGGATTTTCTACCCACAATAGATATAAAAATAGAAAAGTTGTCTTTGTATGGAAAATTTTGGGACTCACTTTGTTGCATTTTTTTATATTTTTCTTTAACTTTACTGTGTGATAATTTCAGGTGAATTTGCCTATACCCACGCATGACGATCCAACTCATGACTTTGAAACTCGTAAAATTTAGCAACATGTCAGGCGCACATACTTGAGAACTTCAGCACGGAGCGTACATTTCAATTTCAACTTTTTTTCATTAAAAATTTATGTATATGTAGTTGTATAAAGCCCTACAGCGCATGGATTTGCCCCATTACAGTGTTTCACCTTTGTGAATAGCATTCAACGTTGATACAAAAAAAAAAGAGCGAACAAAGTAAAAAGAAGGTAAAAACTAAGAGGAAAAAAAGGTATTTAATAAAAGGCAAAGTAATGTCCACTTACAGGACGACAACGACGCTGAAACACCAACATCTATAATGCTACAACCTAATGAGGGCAGAAGGGAAGCGAAAATATAAAATCCGAAAAGTAAAAAGATTGAGAATGCTGAAAGTTAAAAATGGCTGCTTGGCAAAGAGATAAGGGCGCATCGTCTGCAACGACTGCGATGACGACGACGACGACGTCTTGAGTGGACGCTGAAGATTGATGTTGTAATGAACTTGTTCGTTTGGCTGTGTTGGTTAAGTTGCACAGGGTGCAAAAGAGCGCAAGCTGAAGCCAAATAAGAGGGTATAGTACAGAGTGCAGCAGAAATCAAGGATGGATAAAATGGTGGAAGATATGAAATTATTAATGGCATCATAAATGTTCTGCAATTATTTAAAACAGCATTAAATGGTTTCTTTAAGCGCACAAGGATGCACTTAACTAGTAACTTAAGTAAGTTAAGCTTGGATTGAAGACGTACCACGGGAGAGAAAGAGAGAGAGCAAATTAAAAAGAGCGAAAAAAGGATAAATATCAATAGAATGTTGAGTGGGAAGGAGCGACACAAAGAGTCAGAGAGGTGGATATTTCAATCGTAAAAGTTTTGCCAAGAAAATATAAGTGCGTTGATTTTAATGAATAACTTTAATTAAACGTACAAACGTGCAAACACAGAAATATTGAATTTTATTTTGAAACAAATGAACGATTACTTACTTATGTTAAAGTTTATTTTTCAAATTTTGATATACATAAGTGAAGAATGAATGAACTTTTTGATTTTAAAATGGTTCTCTTAGACAAAAGTTTGAACGTATATCGTAAATGATGCAATAAGACCTTAGTGGCCGATGTCCAAGTTAAGGTAAATAAATTTTGTATAAAATTTAAATCAAAATAAAAGCCCCTTTTTTCTGATTTAACTTCACTTATGTGACAATGTAATATGGGTCATTCCATCTATAATGAGCCTATCATTACCCTCATGTTTTCTAATTAGGCTGAAACTTTTTTCAGTGATTGGTCTATCATGTAGTAGATATAAAAAAATTAAAAAAAATTTTTTTAACCAATATTATTGCTTAAAAAAAAGTTTCAAATTGTGTTAAAAAAAACTCGTAAGTAGAACAAAAAAAATTCATTGATGAATATAAAAAAACCAACACAATCCAAATTAGCTTTTATATTATTTTTAGGTAGTTGTGTACTAGTAGATGACAAAAAAAAACTGCAAATCTGAATAAATGAAGGCCTGAACGGTTTCTATGTGGTAAATGATAAAAAAATTTACCTTCCAAGAAAACATCAATTTCCCAAATACTTCAAAATCGATTTCAACTTTTTTAGGCTCAAAATTTTCAGAACATATAGGAGTACCATCCCTGAAAATTTTATCCATGTTTTTTCACCCTATTTCAAGCAATAATATTGGTTAAAAAAATTTTATCTAATTTTTTTATATCTTCTACATGATAGACTAATCACTGAAAAAAGTTTCAGCCTAATTAGAAAACGTGAGGGTAATGATAACCCCTCTATGGATGGAATGACCCATATATAATCGGCACATTTATGCTTAGTTTAGACGGCATGATCTGCTCTCCCCTTTTCATCGCTTGCATCTGTATGTACAAACTCTCAAAGAGTTCTACTATTTAATTTTTTTAAAAAAGGTTAAGTCTTAAATAAATCAACTTTTTCAATTCTGTTCCAAAAAAATTATCTTTTTGTCACTTTCATTCAAGAAAAAACTATTTGGAATTGAAAACTTTTAATTCAATACCAAGTAATTGGTAAAAAGAATTTGATTCTTTCATGAATTGGAAAATATTAAATTTTTTTTTAAATAAATATGTTCACACGATTTGAAAGGTCAAAAATGTATTTTAGTTATCGTAAATAGTAGTTTGCACTAATTGAGAAAAAAACTTTTCAAATGACTGCCTAAAACTAAGTTTCAAAGGGGCCATTCATAATATTGAAAATATACTTATGGCCTTCTCGCATTTATTGATGACTGCAAGTTTTTTTTTATCATAAAATAAATAAAACTTGGGCTCTTTATGGATCCGATACCGTTTCTGGTGTTGTACAAAATACAATTTCCACTTAAACCCATGGGATTATGAGATTTATTCTATATTTCATAATTATTGATATTGATACCCATTAAAATATTTTTAATCTCGTTTTTATTCACAAGCTTGTCATTACACGTTTTCCTGAGTACATATACAGAAAGTTCCATTTTGCTCAATCAAGCCGCACGTATAATCTATTAGTACCCAGTTTTAACTTTGTGAATTCGACAGTTTCTTGTTAGTGCTGTAAAACTATGAAATACTTTACCAAAGAAAATAAAAACAGTGAGTCATAAACAGTGTTTTAAAGAGGCAGTTGTAAGGTTTTATAAGAAAAAATTAAATAAATTTGTTATTTATTGTTGTTTTTGATATATCTTAAATTTTCTTTATTTGAATTGATCTGTGTTGCATTGATTTTAATATTCAACTAGTTATACCCTACACAGAGGGTATATTCACTTTGTCATTCCGTTTGTAACGCATAGAAGGGGGCGTGGCAGGTATGCAAAAATATATATATTCTTGATCACCGTCACAACCTGACTGTCTGTTGAAATCAGGTTTACGCAAAAAACTAAGCAAGCTACTTAAATGAAATTTGACACACATGTCAAATCTTCTTGCAAGCTGCTAGCATGTAAAAATGGCCGAAATTGGTTCACGGCCACGCCTTCCGCCCATACTCTATCTAAATATACCTAAGTCCATTTTGAAAAAAAGTTGCTGCGATTTTGATGAAACTTGATGATTTGGTGAAGATGAGAACAAAATTAAGATCAGGCTAGGTTTTAAGTTTCCAAGGGCTCTTAAAGGGGCGTGACACAGCCCTAAATTTTAACTTTTATAACGGCATAGCTCGTAAACCGTTCAAGATATTGTGATGAAATTTGGTATACGAATACAGATTTTATAAATCTTGAATTGCGCATAAATTGGGTGGAATTGTAAAAGTGGGCGTGGCACTTTTTAGCAATTGAAAATTTGGATGTCATATATATGTAAGTGGCAGATATACTCGTTAAAAGGTGTCTTGTTGCAAAATTTTGGCACAACAGTGCCGTTGGGTGTGGCACTGCCCACATAAGCGAAATACGTTTAATGCTATAGATAGCGTGCTATAAGAGTAATCTTCATAAAATTTTGTGTAGAGGTGTCGGTTACTACAAGCTTCGAAATTAAATGAAACTGGACAAGATTGCATCAGTAGGCGTGGCACCTGCCTCATTAACATGAAGTTGTAAGTGCTATTTTAAGTAAACTATTGGAGCAATTGATCTGAAATTTGATGTAAGTGGTTTACTGGGTATTTGGTATATATGAATCAAAAGCTGGAAAAATAGCAACAGTGGGTGTGACACCTCCCATACAATTAAAATACCTTAAGTAGCATATCTATCGAAATATATGAACAATCATACTTAAATTTGGTGTAAGAGGTTTGTTTATGGAAGGCTTTTCTGATCAAAATCGGACTGGATTGTATCAGTGGGTGTGTCACCGCCCTAAATTTTAAGAATAATTACGGCACATATCGCAAACTATACAAGTTAAAATTTGGCATGTCAATCACAAATATCATTTATTGAAACAAAAGTGCGCGGAATTGGAGAAGTGGGCGTGACATAATTCGTGTTTTTCATTTCTATTCTATTTTTTTCAACATTTCCCACATTCTTTTGACATTTTCAACCTTTTAGATTTTCCCATTCAATTTCATTCGACATTTTTTTTTCGACTTATTCAATTTCTTTCAACTTTCTTCAATGGTTTTTATATATTTTCAGCATTTTCAGTTTTTTCCAACACTTTTGAACATTTTTGAACCTTTTTACATTATTTTCGACTTATTTAACCTCTTCATTTTTTTAACATTTATTTAAAAAGTACTTTCAATGTAGTGGAGGGTATGTGAGTTTCGGCCTTGCCGAAACAACACCTTTACTAGTTTTAGTATTGATTTTGATGCTAAGCAATTTATTTTATATTATTCTACCATCTAGAAAGACTCTATGAGAAATATGTATGTCTGACAGTAAACTAAATATAAAAAGTAATAAAGTTTCAATCTTTTATTGTAATTCCCTAGTGAGTAACCAAAAAATAAATCAATTCATTTCGAGATAAATATTAAAAAGAGAAATCTGCATACCAATTTCTAGAAAGAGAACCCATTTCTCATCAAATTGACGAAGTTGATTTCAATTTCTAGTTCAATGGAATATACATAATAAAAACAATTCGATACCAAATTGTCATTCCTGGAATAAAGTTGAATACGGATATTCACTCTTTTTGAATGAAATTGAAAGCTCCAATTCCCTGCAGATAGGTGATAGGCAACTCTTACCATCGAGAATATAATGTCTCAACATATCGATTTTCATAAGTCTTAGAACATTTCGCATGTCTAAATGCAAAAATCGTAACCTTATCGGTTTTTAACTTACAATGGAATTTATATTGCTATTCATTTCATACGAAATTTGTTTAACTAATTTTTTTTAAATAATATTTTTCAGAAGAAATTATTAATTTTATTTAAATTTAACATTCCGTCTTCTGGATGTAATTGATGCGTATTATAGGCTATGGAAGGCAGGTATAAAAAAGTTTGCCCGAAAATTTTTCAACAGGGCACCAATTAAGCTCGAAACGGGCACTAGTATTAGTCAGTAAGCTTAATTTTTTATTAATCTCACTATATTTTTCTTAGTTCATATATCTTCTATTGGTAATTTTTAAATGTTAGAAGACCAAAAACTTTTTTCATACAACTCACATTTCAAAAACAACATTTTTGAACATTGTAATATTGTGTAGAAAAAGTGCAGTATTATTTTGAAAAAAAAATATAGAAAACATTTTATGGAAAGTTCTCATATGAAAAAAAGTGGTTATGTCTTTATTTTTTTAGAAAACTATCACATTTTTCAATGACGTTTATAGCAAACTTTACAAAATTATGTATTTCAATTATAAGATTTGGATAAAAAAATGCTACAAACGTGTGTCGCAATTTCTATAAAAACTCTTAGACTTTATTTTCTATTTTGTAGTCAGAAAATATTCTCATTTTATTCAAAATGTTCATTTCATTAAATATCTGATAAAAGAAGAAAACTTGAATTATATTGAATTGAATGTAATTCACATAAAACTTAAGAGCATTCTTTTGAAGAATTTTTTTTTAATATATACAAAGAATGATTGTACATATAATCTTTTAGATACTCATATTTGTTCTAAGTTCCATATGAAAAGAAAAACAACAACATTATATACATTTACTATAGAAAACTCAATATTGCGCGTATTAAGAAAAATGGAATTTCGCCCTCATTGATGTTGTACATTGATGTTGCACTACGTAAACGAAAATGGTACTCTAACATTTGAATTTATGTTGTTTTTTTATTAACTCCTTATTAAATGCAGCTCATTGTCATTCGAAGTTTTTGTCGTAGTTGCATTTAATGCATTTTTTTTAATACTTAAGGGGGTACCTTTATATTGTCGTAAAATAAAAATAGAAATTTTTAAATTTTGAAATTTTTTACATCGAAAAAGGCAATTATTTAAAAAAAAATTTGGAATATTAAAAGAATATAATTAAGATATGTCATATCTATTAGGGAAAAATTTAAAAAATTATTGTTTTCTACTTTAACCTCTTTGCCCGAGTTGGCTATCATTATCTTTAACTTGTCATACTGAGAGTTATTAAAGTATTATGACTTTCTTGCAACGCATTATTATATGTTTTAGTTTTTAAAATAAGTGGTGGCAATTTTGTTAAATATATTATCAAACGGCTAAATAAATATCTAACCTGGAAGGTAAACATTTGAAATAGTTCATAGAACTCATTTTGATCTTTGTCCAGGGCCGTAGCGAGTATGGGGCGGGCGGGGCGATGCCCCAGGGCCCCGAAGGGGTCCCTTCTCGTCGACCACTTTTTTGGTCCTGAAAGAAACTAACCTCGGTAAAAAATTTGGGATCTCCTGAAAGTGAACACTGTGGTCTCCCAGAATAAAACAATTCTACATTATTATTAAATTCCCTATGTATCATCTAGAGGGAGCCACGCTAACTCTTTCCCGTTCCGTGTTGCGTGAACGGGGAAGATGTAGCGTAGCTCCCTGCTCCCTCCCGCTGATGGGCCGAGTTTTATCCCAGTGTAGGTCAGTGTTTGTAGATTGTAGTATAATTCTGTATATAATTCAATAGAAATTCTACTACAATCTACGAACACTGGTGTAGGGGTACTTTAAAATTTGAGAAAAGATTTCCGTATGGGGGGCCCAAAATTTACTTGTTGTTCCATGGCCCCCGAGGCTATAGCTACAGCCCTGTCTTGTCATTCTGTGATATCATAATACGACAGTTTTAAGTTGTCACAGCACATCTTTTTAAATATTTTAAAATGTGTTCCACCTGAAACATAGCCATCACGCATTTTATACGTTTAAGTCAGAGTTGCACAATATTGCAATAATCTGTTAACCGCAGTTACTAATAGTTTAAAAAAAAATTTATCGAAAATTTTGAAAAATGATATTGCTGTTAAGTTTTTTTCAAAGTTTCAAAAAAAAAGAAAAGTTAATGAAGTTTTGATTTATTTAATGAATTGATATTTTGTGTACAATAGAAAAATTTCAAAATACCGAAATTTGATCGACTTTTACGTTTTACTCAATAAATCATTTACTTTTTAGTAGATTGGAATAAGTGTTCGATAGTGTGCATACTCACTGCAAACTTCTTAGACTAAGAATTTTTTCCCATAATTAATATCTAGTGATATAAAAAAATGTTCAAAAATAATTTCTTTAATTTATTATAAGTAAAAATAAGCTGACTTACGCCGAAATGTTTTGTTATAAATGATCAAGAAAAAGAAAGCTAAGTCGGCCAATATTCAGCTCAAATTAAATATTTATAAGTAACCGCACTTTAAAAGAATCATTACATATTGTACAGATCGTTGTAGTCATGACTAAAAGTTGCAACTTTGAATGAACTTCCTCTGTAACGATTTTATACAATATATCGACAGTTAATTCGGGAAAAAAATGATTTTAGACTTTTGAAATCCCGAAGTTGCACTCTTATCAATTACCTTTCTGAAATTTATATATAATACATGGCAACACAAAAGATTACAACGGTCTTACCCAAAATATTTATGATATAAAATCAAACCTTTTTAAAGCAAAAATGTATTTAAAGGAAAGAAATGCCTGAATAAATGAATTTAACTTATTGAAATTAATTTTATTTATTAAGGCCCATCCTAACGTGTTTTTATTGCACCAAAACGACAAAGCTTAACAGGAAGTTAGACGAAGCAACATGACTGCACATCTTAAACAAAAGTTATAAGGTTTTTGTATTAATATATCTTTCTTGTTTTGTAATTATTGTCTCTGTTGTTTCAGTATGTGTTGTTGTCAACATGTTGTGTAAAGTTGTAGTAGTAAACAGATAAGATTTATTTGCATTTTTTATAAATATCAGACAAAGGCCTTTGCCTAGATGTTATTGTACTCAAAGTCAAAACAAAACTAAAAAAAAAGAGACGGTACAAGTACACTTTAAAAGTCAAGATCTCACTTGTTTTATGAAGTTTTCGCGCTTTCAGATATTTTTGCGATATATGTCTCATTTTTGATTAAATTTGGACATTTTTTTTCCTAATTTTAATTCAGTAGAAATATTGTTAGTAAAACAACATACTTATTTATTAAATCTTATCAAAAAAGTAAAATTCACATCGATATTAAAGCTCTTGAGAATTGAGATCGTTTGAATTTAACAAATCGGAGTTAGAGTTCTCACTGTACCTATTTATCTTTGTTGAGTTTTCAAGTATTCAAGGAAATTGATGAAGGTTTATTTTACATTGCATTTAATGTGAAAAATCGAATTAAGAGTGAAGAACTACTCAAAAATCACTGAAAGTTTTTTTTTTGCTTTTTTCGTTACTTTAAATTTTTTCGGTAATATCACACACTGTAATGGACAGTGAGCTCAGTGAAGTAATTTAAATTATATTCTGTTCAGACGCACCAAAAGAAGTTTTTTATTGGTTTGGGAGCTTCATTTTACGTGTCGCGAAGTTTTTGTTGAAAGCTTACTGAGAAACTCATTCAGAATATGTCAATCGTATGTACCTATTCCTAAAAAGTTATTCTAAAAAGTAATTTCTTAATCAATCTGGTTTTACAATTGCTGCAGCACGTCAGGTTTACTAGATATTATGACTTAAAAATTCAAATCTTGTTCCGACTTGCTTATAATATTTGATCGAAAATTAAAAAAAAAAAAATGGGCATGTAAGCCTTTTTAACTCACAAAAATAAAAAGTCAGTTTGCACAAATAATTTCTGCACGTGCAATTTTTAATATATACGGCAAAATAGTTCGAACATATCTTGAGAAAGTGGAACATATCTCAGTAAACTTAAGAGATAGAAAAAACTTAGTTTTTTCAAAGAACAAGTCAAAATATGCTTATAGCAACATAATTCAAAATCGTTCCCAAAGAATTTTTTATCCAGACTTTCATATACATACATACATACATTCCTAAAATAATAAAAGAAAAAGTTTCCACAAGTTTTTCACACCTCTTAAGCATTCAATGTGATTTTAAGCTATTTCACCGATAGCTAAGAAGGCTAATAGCTGTAGTAGCTAAACCCTACTATTCTTATTAAAGCGGTTAGCTGATATCTTTTAACCCTCGTTAAAAAAGAAGTTAGAATGAGGAAAGAGACTGTTATTCCACAATGACATAATGTATAAATAAACAATGGAGTGTTATATGAAAAGTAATATTTTCAACATTCTAGGTAATGCTTTGTTTATGTATTGGTTTTTCCATTTCCTACATGGTATATAGTTTGTGTATAAGGTTTATGTCCTCGTTAAGTTTAAATGTTTGTCTGTTTCTTGTTTGATATTTTGAGAAATCTTTTTTTTTTTGTTTTTGTTTACAAAGCAGGCACGCAATGTCGATTTGCTTTTTTTATTTATGTTGCCAAATTCTGTTTTTACTTGTTTTCGCAACTATGCTTAGGCTTTCAAAATCACGTCTTTAAATTTTCTGCAAACCACGATTTCTATTTTAGCGATTTATTCCTTTATAGCTATAGATATGAGAAATCTATGCGAATTCAAAAGTATTCGATACTTTTCTTAAGCCAGCATATAAAAATATCTATTAGCCTAAGTTTTGAAATAAATTAAATCGAAGTGTTTTTTTTTCGCAATCTGTGGATATAATATTTAATTTTTTAATTTAATTATTACTGTCTCAATTCAATTCCTGAATCGTTTTTTAAAGTTCATGTATTATTGTGTGATTAGGGCAGGTTAGGAAGGAGTGACTGTTGGACAGTCAGAACCGCCTCGCTGAGACCAATCATATTGTGTGATTAGATTAAATTTTTATCAGTAAAATATTCCCTTTGTATGTTTTAAGTATAAATTTAAGCAAAATTTATGTTTCAAATTCTTAAATGAAGTCATTGTTCGATCTTTAAGACCAGAAGAAAATATTTAAAAAATTTTCATCGTGAGATTGAAAAGAACAAAATGATTATATTCATTTGAAATGTTCAGAACAAGCGACTTCTATTGAGGGCTTCTAAGCAACAGCACTCAATTAATGTATTGAATATCGATACATTTTCGAACGCTGCTTGTCATTAGCCCTAAAGAAAGGAATCAACACTGTTCACAAAGAAGGCCACACGAGTATGTGCTTCAAAATAAAAATGAAACAAAATACAGAAAGGTCTAAAAATTTTGTGGTTTATATTTGGCGATTAAGATAATCTCTTGTCCTTGATTCGTAGGACTTTTTTTTTTGCTTATTTTTTGATACTTTATACTTTGCTGTTTTCTTGATGTTTATTATATATTTCATAACTAGGGTTACCAGTTGCTAGAAACTCCTTTTGAATTATTAGGTATTTTGGTCTCATGTCCAGAGTTTTAAAAATATGAAATTTATAAGATATTCGTAACATATTTTGGAAAAATCTCAGATATTGAGCACCTAACTTGCATTGAATCAGAAATTAAGTTGGCAAACAAAAATGTTTTAACCAGGTAAGGTCAGCAATTTTGTTAGCCAACAAGTCAAAGATCATAGCTAACCAAAGTTGCCTTGACGTTAACCTGAATGAACTGTCACTTTAAGCAGATAAAACTCTAAAAAATACACACAGGGTTCATGTCTTCCTTATATTTTTTTCCACCAGATATATTTAAATTTTTTTATTTTAATATCCAGATAAAACTTCATTTGGATCTGGCAATCTTAGTATCAAGAAATGACAATAGTAACAAAAGCAGCCACTACAGCAACAACAATAAAATCAAACTAATTGGCATGCGTTATGAATTGGCCATGAGTAGCGGAAATTGCTATCTGGCTATGTGTTGTGCGTCGTCGCATATTTTCGTTAACAAGGCGGCGAAAGCAGATTAAAATTCTGTTTGCGTTCTTTTTTATATTGTAGAATTTAGTTTTTTTTTTTTGGTATCTACCACACACAAACTAAGAAAAAATGTCAACACAATGGAAAAAAAGTACAAACAAAAAATAAGCAAGCAAGCAAAATTTATAAATCCCCTTTTTGTGGAACATAAATTTTCTTAATGGAAAAATTTCAAAAAATTTTATATATTTTTTTTTTCTGTTTTGCTGATATAGAATTTAACATAAAAAAATAAAAGAATTATTTATGTCAATGACATTTGGGAGAAACTTGAAGTGCCTTTAAACTAACAAATATAGATGCTAAATTTTCAATAAAATATCTTGTAATACTTCAAAGGCTGGCAACGTTGTGACTAAAGATTTGCGGGCAATGTGATTCACCAAATTTGTATCTCCTAAGAAAAAAGTCCGTCGACCAGCCACGGCAAGCGAAGGTTGGTGAGAAAGTTGTGATGGATTTGGTATTCAAATACTGGCAGTCGGGTCGTAATGTTACAACTGACAAAGTTTTCACATCGTTGACGTAAAAATAGATACTACATACCTAAACATCCACATTTAACAGTTGAAGATTCTATTGGGACTTCTCGCTACACATATCGCTATGAATGCACATTGGTTTCCGTTAATGTGAAACGCAACAAAGCGGTATATCTCAGATAAACGGAAAGGAGAAGATTCTTTATTACTATAATTACATTAAGGTTGGAGTTGACATCAAGGACAGAATGATGGGAAACTAAACAACAAAGCGGAATACCAACCACTGGCCACTGGCGATATTCGATAATATGCTGGACGTTTTAGGCAAAATCTACGATGCGCTCCATTCAGATAAAAGAAGGACGCTTGACGAAAGTTTCTGTAAGATTTGTTTTACAAGCTGTGTGCCAGAAACGTAACGACACGATGTGAAACACCTGTGATTTTGAATCGTAACCAAACTCGAATTGTACTTGAATCAGTTTTGGCACATAGGACTTCCATTAAAGTTCCACTAAGTGCACCTATAGATAGCAATACCCAAGCCCACAAAACGTGAAAAATAAACTGTTACATCTGTTATGCCATCGACAAGAAGAAGAGAAAGACTCGCAACGCATGTGATGAGCGCAAGCAGCTGACGTGTGCCACTCATTCCGACGTGAAATACACTTGTAATCTGCCTAGCCCAGACCCGAAGGAAGATCAATCGGTTTTATTAAAAATTTTTTTAAATAATTTTTACAACGATTCACTTATTTTGAATTACTACTGTGCTCATTACTTATTGTTTATTTCAAACAAATTTTTGAATAAAATTTAAGAAACACCAAAGTTATTGCATTTGTTGAACAGTTTATGATAAAATTTATGGTGTACCACCGACCGACATCCACGAGGTAGTTATGTAAAGCTTGTTCCTAACCGAAGCAGCAAAAAAGTAAAATAATGCAAATAGCTCAAAAATGCGCAGAAATGACGAGCTGAAGCTGACAGAAAGGACCATATCTCTAACTTAAAAAAATTTTGTGATATTTGATTTCAAATGTCAAAAAGTACACCTGTACCACCATCCGTCCCACTACGGATAAGGCCAAAGGGTATAAAGTAGTTTCAAAAACATTGAAAAAATTAAATAAGCTCAAAAAGTATCTTATCACAACATCAAAGAAAGATTAAAAATGTCAAGCATCGTTAGATAAATAATTCCATTACTTAATTTAGATTGATGATGGTATCCTCTTTTTGATTTATTTTTTTGAAATCCTAAGAAAAATTAGGTACAGTTAACCTCTAAATAGTACATTCCAACTCAAAATTCAGTGGAGTCACTTAAAATTCAAATGAAGTATACGCAATAAATTTAGAAGTGTTCGCCTTAGTATATAACCAATTACTGCATTATGATGTCTTTATCTAGACAGTGGTTTTGTTTGGAACTAAAATTTGGCTAAGTATACAATTCGAAAGATCGCAATTGAAAATTTGTTTTAGTTGTTTTTCGTTTATAAATTTCCCTACCATAAAATTGTACCATGTAGCTTAATTAAGAATTTTAATTGGCAGACATAGAATATATGGTTTCACGAAAATTATTTTGAGCTAATAAGATTCCCAAAACAGTGCTTATATCCATAGTTTCAAACTTCTTCTAAAATGCATTCAAAATTTCATATTATTCGAACAAAAATCTAATAAATCAATGGTATCTCAAGCCAATTAATGTTAATTTCTTTGTAAAAGACAAAAAGGAACTCATAAAAAAATTAAATGATTATGATTATCTAAAAGACTTTTATGCGCTGAATTTGAATACATTCTTCAGTTTGCTTTCGTATGTCTCGTCTTTGAGTGCACTTTAAAAAAAAACATTATATACTTCGTCTCTGTTTATGTATTTTTTTCTACAGTGTAATTTTCGCAAGCGAATTTTACATAATATTCCGGTAGTTTTTTTCAACTTCCTGTTTTATTGTGAGTTTTTTTTAAAAAAAATTATTTAATTATTTCTGTCCCGTTTTGCTATTTTACCATATTGCTTATTAAAAGTTCCA
This sequence comes from Meiosimyza decipiens, assembly GCA_963680825.1. Taxonomy (NCBI): domain Eukaryota; kingdom Metazoa; phylum Arthropoda; class Insecta; order Diptera; family Lauxaniidae; genus Meiosimyza; species Meiosimyza decipiens. The sequence continues at coordinate 122,863,433 of OY804258.1, forward strand.
CAGCACCAGCAATTTCAGCAAATTTTTTTACTTTCTGCTATGCTGCGGCGACGGCTACCGTTGATTCTGCTGCATTTTATTGAATTTTTGCGCTTCAACTTCAATTTTACAGATTCAACTGAAATTTTAATTCATTAAAAAGTTTCACGGCGAGTTTGGTTTTCTGTTTTTTATGCTTTTTAATGCAGCAAGCAATGGTTTTTTTTTCTCCTCTTTTAGCATTTTAAACGAAATTCTTTAATTATAGATGTGGATAGAAGAGAATTGATACACGAGCAAAAAGTTAAAAGCGGAAAAACTGTGCAACATGAGGAAATTAAATAAACGTAAACGCATTAAAATATTCTTAATGAAGGCTGTAACAAGCAGAAACACTTTATGGCATTTTAAGCATAGAAAAGGTCAGGGGTGGTAGCCATACTTTATACATCCATATGTATATGTAAACATGATTTTTTTATGAAAACACACTACTACACTTTAATTTAATTTGTTCATAATTACTAAAACTCGATACAAACAAATAAATTGTTTCCTTTTTGTAGGGAAAATTGGCTCTTGAATTAAAAACTTAAAGTGAGTGCCAGGTATTGAATATATTTGACATTTACCCAGTGGAAAAATAATGCCCTTTACTAGGGCTAATCGATATACCTTACAGTGAAAAAGAGTAGTTGAAAAGTCTTAGACACTTTATTCAATTTATTTTTTGACACTTTTTCATGGGTGATTTTTGTGCTATTTGTTTTTTTCAGTGTTAATTTTTTGACATTTTACACGCGATTTTTAACATGCGTTAGCACCAAAAATGCTCAGTAAAGTTTGCCATTTTAACGCAATTAGACTAACAAAAGAATAGCGCTTGCAAATTATTGAATTTTATTATCAAAATTCGTGGTCTGTGAGAAATGTGTTGAATGTGATGTAAGATCCAATTTTTGAAAAAAAATGTTCTTGAGCTTCGTCTCATTTTTGGCTCAATGGGTATGTCAATAAACAGACTTGCCAAATTTGTTCTAAAAAGCAGCCAAAGACGGTACAAGAACTGCGAATGCTCGCAGAAGAATGAACTGTTTGGTGCGGTTTGTGGGCCGGCGGCATCAGTGGACCGTACTTTTTCAAAAATAAAGAAAACCGCAACGTTACAGTCAATGGAGTAAGGTACCGTGCGATGATTACCGACATGTTTTTGCCCAAAATGGAAATGGTTTACACGTGGTATCAATAAGACGGTACCACATGACATACAGCATGCGATACCATGGACCTATTGAGGTGCGAGTTTGGTGAGCAATTAATCTCACGACTAATCGATACTGCGATTTGACCCCACTAGACTCTTTTTTTTTGTTGGGCTACGTTAAGTCTTTTGTGTACAGGGACAAGCCAGCGACAAGTGCAGCCCTGGAAGAAAACATTTGAAAGGAGCGGTGCAACATCACTTGCGCAAATGAGCTTAAAACTCAGCAACTTTTTTCTTTCTTTTGTACGGCTACAGAAATATATGCTCAAATTTTTAAAAATTTATGGAAATTCGTGGTGGAAAAAAGTTTCACTTACTACACAGGCTAGTTTTTTTTAGAGTTAAATTATTTTTTGGAGAAGTTGAGGAAAGTTGAGGCTTTCCAACACCTGATTATAAACTAGTCGTCAACTATGTGCTGATTGATCAACTCAATTTACTTATCTCATATATTTGAAATGCACATGTACTTTTAGTTTCGATTGTTGACTATGATTTTAATTTTGTTTGTTCGTCTTACCAGAACTAACTATGGACTATCAAAACACATAAACTCTGAGCTTGCAATATAAATCTCTGCTATGAAATCATAAATAAAAATGGTGCATTGACGATCGCTGCAACACAAAAAAAACTTTTAATATCTCTGGAAAATAGTCTTTCCATACCTATACGCAATGCTTAGAGAGGCTTTACTGAAAAAGAACTTTTCTGACACAACGCAGAAATTTTAACATTTAGCCCTCACATATCTCGCTACACTAATTTGCTTGTCATTCCTTTTCAATGTGTATTTGCATAGAAATCATTTCACTGCACTTCACGTCGTTTTTTGTGCAATTTATGCACTTTTGCAACTTGTAACTTCCGTCGATTCTAATTTCTGCACTTTCAGTGCTGCTCAGGCTGATGCTGCTGCCACCGTTGCTTATCATCAACTTCGTCATCAACAGCCAGCATAGCAGTGTTGGAAGTAGCAGGAGTAGTTTTACATTTGACATGGCAGCACGAATCCCGTGCAATTAATTTCAACATGACTGTTGCATGGAATCAAAATGCGGACGAACAAAGGCATAAAATAGTGAAAGATGCAAAAACAAAAAATATTGAAATCGCGTTGCGCAACCCTGTGCACCCATTCACATGAGGTATTGCATGGAATGCATTTTATGTAAAGTTATGAGTTGAATCCTTAAAGTGTGCCATGTTTTTGAAAGTTATTCTTAACTTTTGACGTGTGTATCTTTTGCGTCTTCTTCTGTAGGTAGGTGAAGCGTTCGCGATAGAGTGGATCTACTTATTTTTTAGAATTATTTTCTTTAAATTTTGCGTATATTCGGTCAATATAAAGTACTGAAATTCTCAAATTTTGCAATACATTTCTAATTTTCAAATAGAAATGATAATCAGCATTCACGAAAGCCGCAAGTTGAAAATTTTAATTGATTACACTGCTGTTAGGTTAAAAAAAAAAAAACCTACAAATCATAGTTCAACGGACCATTTTGGTCCATACTACATTTTTCATTAGAAAATCCATCTATCTAATTTTCTTCGTTTGCACAATATTTATAAAAAAAAAATCATATCTGTATACTCAACAAATCATTCATCAAGTGTTGGAGAATGTCTCTATGCAGAGGGCCTAACAATTTTAGTTGAGAGCCAACAATATAGTGGTGGATTGGAAGCGCCATATGAACAGTTTGGTCCAAAGTGATAAAACCAATAATAAAACTGTTATAAATCTCAAAATTATATGATGATTCATGAATCATCATGATTATGTTATTCCCCTTCGTGTTGCAGTCAAAACAGCTGTTCGCAGTACTGCTAATGTTCAGTTTGTGTTATGATCGGATTGTGTTTTCTTGGCAAAATGCATTGTCAGCGTAATTTGAACACCAATGCTATTGCTAAATGAAAGTGATTTGGATATTTCAATTTCCAATATTGTGGAAGTGGTACCACTTGTCACGGTAGCCAGAAGATAATATGATGTGGCCGCAGCTTTGATGATTGATTGTATAGTGTGAAGTTCAAAATGATGATTTGCCAAGGGACAGACAGGTTTGCTAAGAGACTAAAGGAAAACTTTTGCTACAAAATGAATAACTTTCATAAAACAGAACTTCTTTACGAGGATTTAGCATTACATTTTCTGGACATATTGAAAGTAAGTTAGGAAAACTTTCCTAAAAGGTTGTACATCAAACATTCACGCTAGTGCACAAATGACTTGCTTGGTACATTTTGTTAAAAATATTAAAAGCTCCAAAATTATATAACTCTCGTGTTCGACCAATGGATTCTAAATTTTTTTTCGAGGGTATCGTAATCAATATAATAAAATTCAATAATGATAACTGGCAAGTTAGACCGTTTTCAAAAACCGGATTTCCATTTACTTAGCTAGAAAGTATGTACAGTTATTTTCTATTTAGGTCGAGATATACGTCGGTCAGTTTCCAGGGTCTTCTTTTGAGATATCGGTACGAGAACATTTGTTTCACTTAGTTCATTGTTACTACTAAGCTCGCTTTGTCCTGGTTTGACAAAAATGTATGGTCTAACCTGTCGTAGTTTCAATATTGATTCAACGCGGTGCCACTACTGATGTGACCCTCTAGCTTTATACGCCTTTATACGGCCGAAATGTAACATTAATACTTTTTCTATTGCTATTTCCTTTTGAATCTTTTTTTTATTTTATGTACACCATGTTTTCCTTTTATTGCATTTAAAGCAAGCTCTGATGCGTACATCAACTGTCGTTCAAAGAAGAAAATTTGCGCAAAATGGTAAAATTAATTATTTTGCGAAATGTGTGAAAATAAAATAAATAATTCATGGTTGTAGCTGTATGAAAAATATTTGTGTGCTGCTGGAAGTGAAAATAGTTTTGAAAGTGTGTCTTTATACACTTTAAGTTTGACTCAGAAGATCGGCTGTCTAGAGGCGGTTTTGGAATGAGATTTCAAAAAAAAAACTCTCTAGTAAGTAAGGAACTCGTGTAGTGTTTTTATTATTTCTGCTTAAATTACCAAATATTTGTTATCCTTAGCAATGGACCGTCAACAAAGTTATAAATTATCGTCGGTTTCTGATGAAGAGACATGCATTATATTTGAAACGAATGATTTCGAGGGAAAAATGGATTGGAAGGGCGATGAAGAGGAGGATTTGGATAAGGACGAATGTTGAAGTAAGCAAAGCAATCGAGCACTATATATTTCGGAAACAGACTTTGCTTGAAGAGACCGCCCATTGCACGCTATGCTCAAAATTTTCCTCACTGCTCTAAGCCAAAAAAAAAAAAAAATTATAAGGTAGGGTGATATAGCAAAGGAGACAGCAAGTAACAGTAAAGCACTATTAGGTTTCTCCAGAGTAAGGAGTGACCAAGTGGCTTAGTTTTGAATTACCAATTCATTTTCTTACTGTATCTCTAGGTATTTGTTATTGATTCTTATTTCAACATTATTTTAATAGACACCGACTTGGCCCGATTCAAAGCATGATAGCTTGTTGAAGTCTCAATGATGACACCATTTCCAGGAAAGCAGTTCATGTGATTTTATTCTTCTCTAATTTTCTTCTCTATTTCTGACTCGAGTCATAGTTTGCGAGAGAGTAAGCAAAGGCTAAAAATAAAAAAAAATTAATGCTCTCTAAAATGCCAGCAGTGGGAAGTCTAACAAGATATTTTGTATATAGCTTTGCGCATCATATCTTAATCCTTTCTAACCATATTGTTTCCAATATATGAATTCTTCATATATCTCTGCCTTAAGTCACGTTAACTTCGTTATATTGTGTTATACAGTGTAAATAATATTGTAATAAAGTGTAAGTTGGTAGCACTGGAAAATCACTGACTACTTCACTCCTAAGTAGAACGTGCGACACTTCTCTTTTACCTTATTCTATTTTGTAATATAGTAATCTAAATAGTAATTAGTGCGAATAAAATATTGTGAAATATAAAAAATCAGAAGGACTTTTATTGTTAATCACATAAGCCCCAAGTCACAACATATTGGTGGATAAATTTTTATTTGAGTTAGATATCAAGTTGGCTTACTAATTTTTAAAGCCTTATCCATTGTTATTTGAAGGCATACTTTTCCCAGAAATTCAACAGAAACTGAAAGAACCGTAAGTCTGAGAACTTTGAAAACAGGGTAATTCGATCTTTATTTTTCTCCTGCTCTCTAATTTTGCGTTGAGGCTTACTTTTCGAGCTTATGATCAAAAACCTTTTGTTTTGACCACTTAGAGCTGACATCAATGTAAATAAAACGTAATACACTGCCAGCAACAAACGTTTCTCAAATCTTTACCATGTGATCTTAGACATACGTCTAATGCAACAAATTTCGACAGTGATTTTTAAAGTTTACTGCGCACCTGCTCTATAAGAGAGTTTTTTAAGTAAATATTTTTTTTTTCATTTGATAAATGATACACAGAAGATTGCCTAGAATTAGCTATGTCCAACTTAACCTATATTTACCCCAAAAAAAGGATTATCTTAATAATGATCATAGATGGTCCTTGTAAGGTTTTGTTTTAAACTAACATTTGAGATTTGTTTTTTGAATGCGCTTCATTTTGAATGTGTTATATAGGTTATAAGCAAAAGTATAAAACTCATACACCTCGTTTGGAGAGTATACAAAGAGAAAAAAGTTTTAAGATACCTACACTAACACTATTAGGTACAACTAATTAAACTTAAATTACTTGGCATCTACATTCGTTGATATGTACGTTTGTATGTGTGTATGTCTGTAAAGTAAAATATTTAATCTAATTTCAATCTTTACCCGAAAATGCTACGCTGTCACGTCTTAAATCTTCATCTTAAATACTTTGATTAATTCCTATGCTGTTTGTTGTTGTTGTTCTTGTTGTTGTCCCTTGAAATGGGATAACAAATAATAATGACAAAGGTTTCCTCATTTCGCTTGGTTTTCTTTCTTGCATTTTTTTATATTTTTTTTTTTTCACTTTTTCTTATTTTGAATACCATAGCAAATCGCAAAGATTAATTATGTAGACAGCCATCTATAGAGTAGAGGATAAACAGTGAGGGATATAAGGGTGGCTGGTGGAGAGGTGTAAGCAAAAAACGAACAGTTTGGTTATCGTCGTGGTGCTTGACAAGGGCATAAATCTAAGCAGCGGCCCAAGTACAACCCAACCCAAACAAACAATCTCTGTAGACGTTACGTTCAACAAAATCAGAAGAAGAAGGACAAAATACAAAAGGACAGAAAGAGCAAAATCCGCCCATAAAATATCAACGCACAATACAAAATGAGTAGAGGAGCGGATCTCTCGTGGCAAAGGTCATAAGGTGGCAAAAGTGTCAAGTGGTTTAATGGTAGCATAAAGTGTTGTTAAAATTTTTCAAGATTTCAAAAACGAAAAGGAGATTAATTTTGAAGCAATTAAATTATGTAGTACCACAACTCTATTTGAACTTAATTAAGATGTATACATATTTCAGTTAGTCAGTGTAAGATTGTGTGTGAGTGTGTATGAGCGTGTATGTGTGTGTGTGTAGAGCTACTAACTAAAATTTAACGAGTTACAAATGAGACATTAAATTGTGTTTAATTGCTGAGGTCTGATTTTAAATGTTTGCCAATTATTTATTGAGCAAAAATATTTATTTGGAATTTTAAGCTTTTGACAAATTGAATCAGACTTGCGATTTCTGTAGCTACTTTTCCAATAGTGGTAGTGTGTAGTATTCTATTAAAAATTTGCAAGAAAAATTAATATTAAAATATGGGAACTGAAATATTAATCAGAGATATCATGTGCGCAGAAGACAAAGCATACAAAAAATATACCAAAAAAAATTAAGAAAAAAAACTTTTTGTGTTTGTGGGGAAATATTTCGTTTAGAGCACACCTTAAAGCTGTACCTTAATTTGTTTTTGCATATCAGAAGATGTTGGTTTCGTTCCCAAGAGATCAAAAAACAATTTTAGTTTTTCAATAATTTCGCTTAAGTGTAGCTTGGTGTATTTTCCAACAAAATTATAGTCAGACGATTTCAGTAGGGCTTATAGCCGGGGTTATTCTAGGTCAAAAATATATGAATACACAAAGTTCGCAAAATTTTTAATAAGACAGTTTTGTGTCGTTCATAAATTGAATATAAAGTGGAATTATCTGATGTTACATATTTCTTTCCGAACCTAGCATTTTTGAAGATCTATTAATGAAACATTTTAAAGTTTTTGGCTTATTAGCTTAAGCCTTTTTAATGTCACTGTCGATGTGTTGGTAAAATAAGCTGATGTCAAATTATTGTCGTAAGGCGTAAGAGGTCCACAAACCTCCGCGCGATAAGATCAACAACGTTGTTTTTAACCCATCGTGAATGAGGTGGGGTGAAACAAACATAACGTGATTACAAACAGAGACGACTTTCAGCTCACACGAATGGCTGATTTTGTGCTTTCAGTAGCCAACGACTGCCACAGCAAGAGAGAAAAACTACTAGATAAACATTGATCGGGTATGTCACACCCCACCTCTTTGACCGCGTAACTAGGAAACTTCTGAAAATAATAGGTAGGAGCTCCGAAAAAACGTTTGAAGAACTTCAAAATAAACCACTTAGAACATGATATTTTATGTGCTCTTGGGACCAAAACGGGAAAACAAAATATACCTGCATGGAACACGAAAATAGGACTACGTGTATATCCTCATGTACTAATATCCCTGCAAATTAAAAATTTGTATGTTTTTTTGTTTTATTTTTGTATGTTTGTTATTTATTTCAATTAGTTGAGTACGTAATATAAGACTTCAAAATAAATAAAAAAAAAAAATAAATAGCCGTATTTGACATAACATAGTTCATAATTTGGGGTATTTCACACTCCACGTCAATGGTCCTGTTAAATTTCCGAACCTCTTTGAACACGGGTTAAATTAATTTTCAAAACCGAAATTGACATTCTTATTCTTCTTGTCTTGTCTTGTTCTTATTTCGATTTGTGTAGCTCGACAGTGGAATTGCGGTCTGAAGTTGGATGTCAACAGAATTTGCAACAGAATTTTTTTTTGAACATCAAACTTGAGCTGTTATAGTTTCCGGCAATTTGACGGATTTTCTTCTTATGATTCCGAAATAAACTTCGAGTTGCAATTCCGAATCGAAAACAAATTCGGAACGTAATCACAACAGGATTGCTTATTTAATTTTTTGTTGGTTTGCTCAGAAATTATGTCTTATGTCAAAAATGCATTTTATTAAAAGTTATAAAAAAAAAACACCACAAGGATTTTTGGTCAACAAAACCTTCATACAATTAGTTTTTAAGTCGCTTTTTTGAATTGAAAATGATAAGTTTCAAGATTTTGTTACTTCTTAGTGTTATTTAAGTTGATATATCTAACTTAAAGAAACATAAATCAGTCAAATATGATCGAAATCATTGTATCGTTTCATTCATAGGTTCGCACACAATTTTTTTTTTTTTTGAAAGGAAAGTTTTCAGCCAAAATGCTGTTCAAGTGAAACTCACGATAAGGATGAATAATCTGAAAATATTTCATTAAGATTGTTGGGTTTCAGGAGATCATAGTTTAAAATTGCTATAGCTTTTCAAGGAAACATCAGAGATGACATTTCGAAAGTTCATTTTTAATATAAAAATAAAAAATCTTTTAAATTTAACGCGTTTAACTCTGGCGTCTGAAACTAATCCTAACCACTTGCATCCTTTACAGTAAGTTTTAACAAACAGTACGATTAATACAAACTCTCATAGATAGTTAATGATATATTTTTTTTTGTTTTTGTTTCCAAGAAACTATTCTATAATTTTTGTAATTATGGAAAAAGCATCCTTCCTTTATCTGCTTTATTGTTAGATTAACACAATGACATTTAATATGTCGCATGCACATAAGTAGTTGTATGTAACTTTTGTCAGCTGCCTAAAATGGCGATGTAAACATTTTCTTATTTTATTTTATATTATCAACATAATTTAATACACCATAGATATTAGTAGCCTATGTTTGCTCACATTCTCTCCGAAAAATAAAAAAAAAAAACTTTATACCACCAATCAACGAATATTTTTATTTTTTAGCTGCTGCTGCTGTTGACATAAACTTTATGCGCGTCTCAATTGTCGTCGCAAAACAATGGACAATTATGGTAACAGGATCTAAAGATCTAAGCGACAGGACATAGGATACTCGTACAAGATGTGACAATGGTCATGTGTCACTTTTATTAGTTCATACATTTTGATGTGACAAAGCGAAAAATGAGACGAAAGTGGGACAGACTAGGAGGAAAATGCGTGAGTGTATGTTGAACAGCGTGATAGTATGTTGAATGGAAGAAGAGTGAGATTATTTGAGTAGGGGAAAGTTGGCAGCTAATGAAGATGACGCTGACAATGATGTCGTATTACAAAAGCCTTGTTATCGTTGTTATGCCATGTATGTGGTGGGTGGACTTATAAGTGAGTCTGTCAGTCTGACATAGAACAGCTAATCAAAACGCGTTTTAATTCTAAGCAGTCTATGTTCGCATATTATGTTACCATTTCGAAAAAATAGCATGTGATAGGACAAGAACAAGAACAAAAGAAATTGTTTGCTTGCTTAAAGTTTGGAATAAAACTATCGATGTAGATACACCAAATATGAGATTTATGTGGCTATTATAAAATTAAAATGTTGTCATACTTTACTGTTAAACATAGACTCCTTGGTATAGTATTTTCTTTGATGTTAAAACCAAAAGTTAGCAAAATTCGGCATAATCATAGACATCAACAACATTTTATTTTAAAGCCATTTGAATGAATTTTTTATGAATGGGTAATGCTATTTTTTTTCACTCAAGCTAGCAAAATTTATTACTTCTTTAGCAACACATTTACTTATTATGTTACCGCTACTGGTATTCCTACTAGTACTGCTACAATTAATTTTGCTGTTAATGTTATCATATCTGCTACTGCTACTGTTACTAATACTGTTCCTGTTACTGTTGCTACTACTGTTGACGTTACTGTTGCTATTACTATTACTGTTGCTTTTACTGTTATTGTTACAGTTAGTTATTCTAAATTTTGCATTTTTCCATTCCATTACTTTAAACTATCTGTATTGAACTTTGATCTCTGATATTCTTTAATAGAGAAAAATTATTATCCAGTGACCCACAGGTGCCATTGAAAATATGCAGCTTAAATAAATTTAATCTTTAAAAAACTCTTCCGACACAAATGTTTTCACAAATATAGTAAATCGGAGAAACCAAAAAATAAACAGCTTCCTAAAACGGAGTAAATTTTTAGTTTTGAGCTTGTACCATTTTATTCGCATTGTAGCTAGCAAAATGACCAGATTCTACAGCTGCTACAGGGGGTGTTCAAGTATTTCATAACGCATTTTTTCAAGATTTTTGATCCCCCTCTCCTCATGTAACGCGCCGTATCGTTTGTAGCCCCCTAGACGTTACATAACACCCAAGTGGCCATATTTATGATACCTTAAACTCACAATTACGATTCGCAAAGTACTCATCAGTCGATGAGTATAACCAAAAACAGAGATATAATCGTGGAAAAATTACATATTTTCATCAATTTTTACAAGCAATACACTAAATATCTACCAAAGCCTTACCATAGCGAAATTTTTCCCTTCTCTTACAAAACCACCCGCCCCCAAAATTGCATTACGTAATACGTGAACGCCTCCAAAGGGGATAGTTTTTAAGCTTAAGTATTTTTTAGTTCCAGTTCATTCAATCCTAACAAGGCTATGCCTTTACACACTACACTCATTCCGTTGGTATCGGTTACGAAGAGGTGTGTCAGATATAGAAATCCATAAATATTCTTGATCAGCGTCACCACATAAGACGACTTAGTCACGTCCGTCTGTCTGACTGTTCATCTGTATGTGTGTCGCTCTGTCTGTGACCCTGTAGAAATAACGATTATATATGCGAGATAATCATATTGAGTTCTTAGACTACGCCTTTAAACAAAGTATTAGCACTCAATATGGCTATACATTTTTCAAACATAGCACTACCACCCATACAAATAAAACTTTAAAAACGCTATACAAAGAAATGGTTACTTAAGGAGTTAATATATTGCACCAAAATTTCACACAAATTTGAAAATGATTCGGGCTCACAAAATGTTAGCGAACTTGGCAATGGGGCGTGGCACATCCCATACAACCATAAGCTTCAAAAATCTTTACAAAGAACTGGTTAAGTAAATGTTTCAAAATTCAATATGTGAACCAAACCATGTCAAACCAGCTACACATGGCGTAGAGATAGTTATACCCTTATTGATGAAAATTACAGAATCAACCCCAGCTCTACTTCTACTTCGGGTGGCAATACCTTTGCTTATTTTTTTTTTACTTTATAATGTCAACTTTCTGCCTTTTCAGCTAATTGTTAGTGACAAACAGTTATATCGTAGTTTTTCCGTCACCATCAAAACTATGAGTAAAACTGCTGTCGCTTTCACAATTGATTTCATTAGCTTTTTCTTCTTCGCATTATAAGGGTATGTACAATTTTTTTGTTCTTCTCTTTTGCTACGTTGTTTTTGTCTCCTGGGCCTTTATCTTGATCCTTGATTATGCGTCTTAACTTTATTTAATTCGATTTGAAAAGTTTTGTCTTTAGTGCTGACATTTTTTGCTGCCTTCCTTGGCTCACATCAAATGCGTTATCTCGTTTAGTTCATTGATAGAACTTTTGTTGCCGATGAGGCAAAGTTTTTCGTTTTTGTTTCCATTTTTGTTTTTGCTTTGTTTCAATTTCATTGTTTGTTGATTTTGTTTCTTTTTTATGCTTCGTCTATTTTGCTGTTTCTCACGGCACAGTTTTGACCATAATAATTACTATCCTGTGTCGTCAGCTGCAGCCACACAAATAATAATAATGGTATTGAGCCAAATAAATTATGTTAGTTGTCAAATTAGCCACGGGTCAGTTGTGGCTTACTGTGTAATACACACATTCATTCATTCATTCTCTATGCTGCTTCATTCCGGTGTGCATTGAAATGCTTGCCCGCACAAAAGTGACAAAACTTTATGTATTTTTATCTTTCTTTGTATTCCTGACAGGATATCGGAACTGGTTGTCGGAAATGAAGAGTCCTCATCATCATCGCACAGCCAGAAAGTTGATCGTAAGTTAATAAAATTAATTACGCTAATTAACGCACACATATTGCGCTCTAAAGCATGGCACGAAAGAAAAGTTTGTGTTTGAAATTCTATGGAAATTTAGTTCATCTTAACTTTTGACTAAAGTATATCTATGAAGTTCGGAAAACTCATTTCACTATAAAACTATTGTGAATTCACCAAACTTTTAGGAAATCATTATGCAAAGCAAGCTCTAAATAAATTTCTATTCACTAACGTATCATTATTTTTTTCTTAATTGCTAATGCTTTGGAGAAGTTAATATTTTAATATTGTTACCTTGCACTAATTTTCATCATAAATCCCATAAGAAAAAAATAATTGACAGAAACACTCATGATTTTCGTTTTTTATGGGAGATGTCGCCCCAACTTGTCCTAATTAAGCTTTGATTTAAATTAAATGTTTCCTTAATGTATATAAACACTCTTTCAGTCAATTCCTTAACAGCCAATAAAAAACAAAAATTGTTCTTATATGAAAAAAATGATTTTTTAAATTTTGTGTAAGGTGTCAGTCACATTTCTGAAGCAATGAATTTAAAAAAAATCTACTCTAAGATGATATAAGCATATTACAAAGATTTTGTATTTATAAGTTTTAGTTTATTAAGCTCTCAATTTAGTCTTGGCATTGAGTCCTTTTCAGTTATTCAGAAAAAAACAAACTTTACTGAAATGAAGAGAATGATTTTTTAATCACCTTAAAATAGAAGTTTCCAAAGAAAGTAAATATTCTTTTGAGATATTTTAAATTCCATGGAGACTTAAAATTAACTTTAGCTAAGAAGTTAACTTTTCAGTTTTGATTTTGATTCATCATTTTATCCATCATGAAACATAATTAATATTTGACGATAAAAGCGAATTTTTCGTGTCAATAATTCTGGCAATTGTTTAAAATTTTACATATATTTCTGCATATGGTTAAGCATATGAAAAAACAAAAGCAAAAATTGAAAATATATTCTAAATAGAGGGTTTGCTTTGTTTTACAATTTTTTGTCAAACAGAGTACAGCTTACGGTACAGCATTTCATAGTACTAAGACTATGAGTACACTCGCTATAAAAAACGTGCGAAGATCGTAAATTTATTTAGTTCATGCTATGAAGTGGATTTCTATACTTTTAACTTCTGTAAATAGCCCAAAAGATAACTAGACATGGCACTTAAACTTTTATGCGACTCTGAATTCTAGCTGTCTTTCCTCTTGTCTTTAAAATGAGCTATCAAATCTAGGGTTGACTTATTTGATTAAGTGGTATTGATTATATATTTGTCAAAATCTTTTGGAAAACTTATGAACGCTGATATTACACGCAGTGCCTAGCTGAAATTCTGACCAATGAGTATAGCTCTACATATCATTGGTGCTAAAAGCAAAATTTGCATTTTCGAGGTCTTACGAATAACTTCTAAGAACTTCTATGAGAAAAAATCGATACTATTTAATTAAATTTTTATTTTGCAGAGATTCCCAAAAAGTCTTCAATATCAATCGGAGTTTGTACAAATATCTGGAGGGTCGGCAGCGTTAACTTCTGTAATTTTAGGTAAATTGTTTTTAACATTTTATCCAAGTGCATACAACCGTAATTCTTCCTAATATTGAACATAATTTTGGTATGAGTGTAGCTACTAAAACTCACCGACCCATCAACAAACTTTGCAGAATTTCATGTTTTATGTTCTGTTGCTGAAAATATTGCTGAATTGGAAAATTACAAAAAAACAGAAGAAAAATAAAAAAAGGTATGGAAGCAAAATATCAAAGAACAGCTCAACCCTTTTACGAGCACTAAGCAAAAAAAAATACACACACAAAAAGTAGCATGGTATGTATGTAGTGGTAAAAGCGTAACGCAAGTGAAGCGTTGCATGTTGTTGACTGTTGCTGTGAGTGAGCTATACGTCGGTTACAGTTTTCATGTTTGCGAGCATACAAAGAAATTGCTCACATACACAAGCGCACATCAGCGACAAATAAAAAATAAAATAAAATTCTTTCAGTTAAAAAAGAAACCTTCCAGTTACTTTGCTTATTTTTATTGTTTTTTTTTTTGTCGCAAAAAAAATCGTAGTATAAAATTTAGTAACTTTAACAAAGTGTAAATATCAGATATCGTATGATTATACATAGTAAAAATATGACAATATTTTTTTACTACATGATTTGTCATAAAATATGATGTACACGCATTGTACCTATTACATAGTGTAGAAAACGAGTTGTAATAAATTTGAAAAAAAAATTACTTGATATATAAAAACCCTTTGTTTTACTCACACGCGATTTTATGAGAATGCACTGAGAAAAAATAAATTAATCATTGAAACATAATAAATCTTGGTCTTTACACTTTTACCCTGATCCCAATTGAAAGTTTTGCTTAGAAGACTCATGATCCAGAAGAGTTATAATCCAGGTGGACCAAGCCATTCACAAGCATTTTTGACGGCGGCTAGTAAACTTTTTTTGTATGCAAAATAATGCATGGCTAATCAAAATGTTATATGTTCTTTATTCGGATCTTATTATCAAAAAAGCCGATAGCTGATTTGAAATCAAGCGACGCCAGAAAGTATGTAAAATGAGCGATATATATAAATAATTTAGAAACCCAATAAAAATCTGAAGAGCTATGCGGTGGCAAAAGGTTTTTTTCTGAAATTGAACTATTCCTTCGTTTCCACGTATAATTAAATAGGCATGAAAGTCAGAATCAGCGCACCATTTCGTATTAGTAAGGGTTAAAAATTTGGTCGGGCACATTTTAATTCCTTCCTAATCAAGATATGAAAACACAAAATTTCGCTTAGTTTTCTTCGAAGAAAATGCTCATAGATCATTTAAGGATTTTGAGGACTAAACTAACATTTAATGTTACACTCATTATGTACTAAGCCTAGTACATGAAATTTTATAGTAGGTACAATAAATAAATGTTTTCAATGTCTTACAAAGCTCACATATTTTCTTAGTGTAAAAAAACAAAACTTAAAATAAATCGCATGTGTTGCGAAAAAAGCCCACGCAGAAAGTAAGAAACCAACTATTTTGAGACAGAGGTTACAGTTTTAGTGCCCTATAAAAACAAAATTTAAAAAGTGTTTCAGTTTCAGTAAAATACCTACGTAGGAAGGGTTCAACTTCTTGCAGTAAAAATTAAGTGTAAACGATAGAATAATAGAAAAGCAAATAATTTAATTTTATTATAACCTTGTGCGCTCTTAAATAAAATCTTTTATACAGCATGTTGCTATAGGTGTTGAGCAGCTTGTGGAAATATCTTAAATATCAAGCAATAAAAAATGTTCAGCGAATTCTTATAAGCTGAGACTTTTACACGGTAATTTACAAAAAAAGTTTGGCGACCTCAACCAAGAAAAATTTGCCACACCAATTTTATATCAAGATCAACTTGGGGCTGCGCTAAAACAGAGTAACATCATAAAATAATAACGATGGGTTTCTTAATTGTTAAGAATTAATATCTCAGTAATTTTTATTTTTGACTTTTTTTTATTGAATCAAGCTAAGATTTGAGACGTGCACTTTTCTATCAGCTGATAACTTTTCAAGAATTTCCTTCCGGATAATACCCTCTAAGTTTCTTGTATCAGCACAAAAGTCTATTATACCTTCATTAAGTTTTTCATTAGCCATATCGTCTTCATTCATTAAATATCGAAATGTTGGCTCATCCAAATTAATTTTTTTTATATCAATTTTTTTTGCAGACTCTACACTAAGTTTGAGATGAACACCATCATAGCGCTTGCTGAGCTCATTCAATAATTTTGGACTTACAATTAGTAAGTCACAACCCGCCAATGCTTTAATTTCATCAATATTTCGGAAAGATGCACCCATGATTTGTGTCTTGTAATGAAATTTCTTGTAGTAGTCATAAATTCGTTTAACAGACAAAACACCTGGGTCTTCGCCTTTGTATGCCTGAGTTCTACCTTGCTTGACATACCAATCTAAGATGTGACCAACAAATGGAGAAATTAATGTAACCTTGGCTTCGGCACAAGCTACAGCTTGAAAGAATGAAAAAATGAGAGTCATATTGCAATGTATGCCATGTTTTTCTTCGAGAGTTTCTGCAGCCTTAATTCCCTCCCAGGTAGCTGCCAACTTAATGAGTACACGATCTTTTTCTACATGTAATTCATTGTAGAGTTTAATTAGTCTAAGCGCTTTTTGAACACTTCCATTGGTATCAAAAGACAAACGGGCGTCAACATCGGTTGAAACTCTGCCAGGTACAATTTTTAAAATTTCGCAACCGAATAAAACACCCAGTATATCCATGGCATTGGTAACCATTTCGTTTTCTGTTTTCCCACTCCTTATGCCATATTTTACAGCTCTATCCAATATTTCTTTATTCTTATCCATATTTGTAGCTTTATAGATAAGTGAAGGATTTGTTGTTCCATCGAAAGGTCTGTAATATTTGATTGATTCAAAATCTCCAGTGTCGGCGATAATAGTGGAATATTTCTGCAGCTGCTCTAGACATGACATTTATTTAATTTTTGCTAAAGAACAAAATTAGGTTAAGTTAAAAATTTTAGTTTATATTTAATGCATAAAATTTTGTTTAATTTCATGCCAAAACACTTTTCGTGTATGACATTTAATTCGAAACAAAATTATATTTATTTGGGCTGTTTCATAGTTGGAAACAAGTAATACTCGTAGAATTCAAAATTGGTGAAAGCGGTCAACTTTCCCCAATAAATGTCTCAAAATCAAAATTTTGAAGAATGAACCAACCAATCGGAACTCGTTAAATATATTTTTAAGTAAGAGGAATTAATCTAAAAATCAACATAATTGTATTATGTAAGCTTCTCAAACATCAAACACTTAAGTGATAAATTTTTTAATGTATTTCAAGATCAGTCATTTTAAGTAAGACATGGCTTAAGTTTGGTTTACAACATCGCAATAAATCGCATGTGTTGTGTAAAAAGCTCTAACATAAAGTATGGTATTCCTTCTATTTTGAGACAGAGTTCACAGTCTACTTTACGTAGTAAAAATTAAGTGTAAGCCATTGCTTAATTTAAAAGAACATCATTTAAGTATATTGCAGCCCTGTGCTTTTTTAACCCTTCTTTCAGTCAGATATTCAACTCTTTCTTTCGAACTATAGCGTCTAGCTATCTCTCGTACCAACTCAGTTGTCGCCGAAAGTTTGCTTACAGTTGATGAGTATTTTGAAATTTAGGCTACTTGCTCGTCATTCTGACGAATGGTTAGCTTATGCGTAAATTTTTGATGAGTTCGTTATATACGCTAATATTTTATTTAAAGATTCTTCGTAGTTTATTTTCAGTGTAAACGATCTAAATTAAGAGAACTGTCAAAATTAAGAAAAAAAAAGGTTTTGCGTGCCAAAAAAAAAAACAATATGCCAATGATATTTTTCAGATTTCAACATTTCGAATACAAATAAAAATGTTCTTTTATGTTTTTAAGTTTTAAATATATGTTATTATATATGAAGGAAAATATCAATAGCTAGAAATAAACCCGTTCAACTTAAAAAAGTATACCCCTCCACACTGATAGCAACAAAAATTTGCGTGCTCTACAAAATGACGAATGGTTTGCTTTTTTTGAGTATTAAATAAAATAGGCTTTAGACGTTGCGCAGCAGATTAAAGAAAATATACCCCGAATTGTACAATTTACGAAAAAGGAAAAAAATGCTCTACATACATGAGGACTAATTTTTTTGAAGGGTTTATTTTAAAACTTATGACCTTGAACAAAACTAAAAATGCCATGGCCACTTTCATGCTAAAATCAAACCTCCAGTTGAAAATCTATTACAAAGAATACATATTTCCAAGGGAAACTCGAAATTAAATATTACAGTTTCATACAAAACGACACATTTTCATTTAAGTTTCGGTTATACAAAAATACAGGACAGGAAAATATATTTTACTTTTGAAAGATGGTAAGCCTATCCCGTTGGAGATCCCAAACTCTGATCAATTTACCATACCACTGACTATGAACAAATAGAAAGATGTAGAAAGCTTATTAAAAAAAAAAAACAGTTTGGTAATGACTAGAAATTTAAAATAGCTTTCATGATACAAAAGTGTAATTGATGATCAAAATATAGGAATGGAAGAGTAGCCGCCTAGCAATGAAAATGATTTTAACGAGCTTGACTGTGGTGATTTCAGAGCATAGTTTATGGTATTGTATTTAAAGTATGCAGCAAAAGGTCACCTTTCCATATAATTTTTATTTTTCCAATAAACACAAATATGTTAGACAAAAAGCTTTAAGCAGATTAAAATATTAGATTGACACACTACAACGCTAGAGATATTAAAAAAAGAGTAACTGTAAACAACTCTTAAAGCTTTTTTCTCATTACTGAATATTTGTTTAACATGGAAATAAGCACCTTGAAACTTCTAACATATTCTTATAAGCAATGTATCTTGGCGACCTGAACCCAGAAAGCTGTAATTGTACATTTTACCATCAAGATCAACTTTTGTCAAGGCTTTAACGAAATAACTTATGAAGCCAATACCGTATGTCCAGTTTTTGCTAAAATGTTTGCATAATCCTGCTAACTGTTATCTTGAAATACCTGAAGATAAGCAAAAAATAAATAAACTTTTCCACAGATTTTTCAACTTTTTAAGACTTTTATCTCAGCTTATTTGAATTTTTCACTTTTTTTTTTAAATCACATTATGATCTGAGTCGTGTATTTTTTTATCAGTTGATAATTTTTCAAGAATTGCCTTCCGAATAATATCTTCCAAAGATCTTGTGTCGGCACAAAATTTTCTGATGCCTTCATAAAGTTTATCACTAGCCATAACATCTTCATTAATTACATATCGAAATTTTGGCTCATCCACGTGTACTTCTTCAATATTAATCGTTTTGGCCGCAAATGCATATAGTTTTCGAGGCATATCATCATAGCGTTTGCTAAGTTCACCCAATATTTTGAGATTTATTGTTAGTAAGTCACAACCTGTCAATGCTTTGACTTGATCCACATTTCGGAAGGATTCACCCATAATTTGTGTCTTGTAATTAAATTTCTTATAGTAATTATAAATCCGCTTAACAGACAAAACACCTGGGTCGTCTTCGCCTTTGTATACATTAGTTCCAGCTTGTTTGACGTACCAGTCTAAAATACGACCTACAAATGGAGAAATCATTGTAACTTTGGCTTCAGCGCAAGCCACAGCTTGAAAAAATGAGAAAATAAGAGTACAATTGCACTGTATGTCATGATTTTCTTCAAGAATTTGTGCAGCCTTAATTCCCTCCCAGGTAGCTGCTAACTTAATGAGTATACGATCTTTTTGTGCACTAAGTTCAGTGTAGTATTTAATAAGTTTAATAGCTTTTTCAACACTTCCATTGGTATCAAAAGACAAACGAGGATCAACTGCGGTTGAAACTCTGCCAGGTACAATTTTTAGAATTTCGCAACCGAATAAAACACCCAATATATCCATGGCATTGGTAACCATTTCGTTTTCTGTTTTTCCACTCCTATGGCCATATGCTACAGCTCTATCCAATATTTCTTTATACTTTTCCATAGTTGTAGCTTTATATATAAGCGAAGGATTTGTTGTTCCATCGGTGGGCTTATAACTTTCAATTGATTCAAAATCTCCAGAGTCAGCTACGAGCGTGGTGTACTTCTGCAATTTTTCCAGACTTGTCATTGCTATTGTTTTGTGGTAAAGGACAAGATTTGGTTTTATTAACAATTTTTTTTAACAATAATATGTGAGAGTATTTTCTTACGTTTCAATGTTTTTTAACTTCAAATTTTGTTTAAATTTATGCCAAAACACTTTTCGTGTATGACATTGAATTCAAAACAAAATTATATTAGAGTGTGCGAAATGCTATTCCGGAGGTGGACGAGTATTACTGTCGAATTGAAAATCGCTAAAAACTGTTAGTTCTAATTACTTTATAAAAACAGAGAAGAAGTACATATAACCTAATAGCAGAATCAGATTTGATAACGTTTTGACAGGATTCTCACATATAAGATATTTTTCAACTTTTAAAATTTTCCCGATAAATCTAAGTCCTTACTGAAATCCAAAAAAAGCAAACTTTAAAAATTTTGAAAGTTGAACTGCTCTCTTCAAATATGGATCAGCTGTTTAGCATCATTGCCATAAAAGGGTTCGTCTAGCAGTTTTCTGGTAACTTCACAGAAGCCTTTGTCAAAACTTTACAGATCAGCCGACTCTACATTGGCATTATGGTCAAGAAAGCTAACAGCTGAAGGTTAGAAGACCATGGCCAAAAAACCCACAAACCAAATGGAAGAAAATAAAAAATTAAATGCGCACTTATGTAGTTTTTTGAGGCCAAAATTAGCTTTTTCAATTGCTTAACGATTTTCAACCAATTCCGACTCATTGAACTTTTCTCGAGATTCCCAACCTCATTCAACTTTTTTCAACATTTTCAATACTTCTCTTTCACCTATTTCAACATTTTTTAGTTTTTTTTCAACATTTTCAGATTATTCAACCCTTTCTTAAGATTTTGCGATGGTTTCATTCTCTTGCCATAATTTTCCATATTTTTTTTTGCGCTCATTTAACATTTTCAGACATTCTTTAACAATTTCCGTATTTATTTTTAATTTTGCAGACATTTTCACACTGTCCAACAGTTTTCAACTTTTTTGTTTTTTTAAATATTTCACAAATTTTTTCGACCTTAAAATGAAAAACTGAACTAAGATCGGTCTCCTGATGATGTCTTTTGATGTAAGCTCTAAGGGTAGAAAATAATATTTGTTCCTTTGGCGTGGAAAACTAGTCATATAATCCCAAAACACACAGACCGAGCAGCTTGTCATCGTTTTTTTTTTAACAATGAAAAGGCCAGTTGATTTTCAAGTTACGAATCCACTTTTAGTGCATGGTATTAGCAAGTTATATAACGTATAACGTAAAAGAAAATTATTGAAATTAATTTATATATAAAAACCTGTTAAATACATGAAACGGCAATTTCAGATTCAAATAAAGATACCTACATTTTCATGCTTCATTCTTGACCCTAAACTTTTGATATTGAAAGGATTGCTAAACTACCCACTACTTGCAGCGCCTTCTATTTAGTTGAAAAGATTTTAGTGTAAATCAGTTAAGCTTATACATACATATTACAAGTTAATAGAACGATTTAAGCCAACCAAAAATATTGCATAAAAGCTGCATAAGATTAATATAAAGTTTTTAAATTCTCTAAATTCTTGAAATCAAACAAAGAAAAACTGGTCCATAAAATGTGTGACACCTGCTATATGTTGGAGCAAAACATGATGAAGAGGGTACAAAAATTTACTTTTTTCTAAGTGATGAAAAAGATTCCCGGTAACTAACTTAAAAAACAAAACGAAACCAACACCATCACCAGAAGCATACGGAAATCTAATTCACCTCAAACACATGCAAAAAAAAAAAACTCACACACACAGTAAAACTGCAGCAGCAGCCTCACGCAGTTACCACTGCACCTACAGTGGCACCCAAACACATACTTCAGTGATGACACCATTGGCACAAGCGCACAAAAATATGCTATCATAAATTTTCACTCACAAATTTTGTGTGAGTGGAGCGCGTCGTTCTAGTTTTATGTTGCTTAAGGCTAAATGCAAATTTCATTTTTGCATCCTTCATCATCAGTAGGATCACCACCAGTAGCGGCAGCCTTAACCAAGCAGCTAAAGTTAAATTCGTAGTGGCAGCTAAAGCAAAAAAGCGAAGTGTCGTTTTTTTTTTGTCATAAAAAATAGAAAACAAAAACCACATCATTGCAAAACAGAGTCACGAACATGTTGGGGTAGGTCATAAAACTTTACAAAATGTGCTTAGTAAAGTCCATGTAAAATATTTTGAAATTCTGATCATAGTTTTGGGTCTGCCCATTGACCAGGAAATTTTGTAGTTTACTTCAAGTTTCTATAAAGGATACTCTATGATTAGATTACCTAGTTCTATGTGAGTTGACATTCAAAACTTTAAATTAGCTACACAGTTTTTGAGATATGATAAAAAGTTATTAAAAAAAGAGCATATTAGATGAATTTTAGCTTGGTAACATCTGACGAATTTGTGAAAATTTCAAAAAAATCTGCAAATCTCCAAAATTTTGTTTTTGATTGCAAGCTTTGTGTCATCATTATTACACCCTATTAAAATAATCATATCTTTCATACGATGCTCATAGTTCCAAAATTGATTCAGAAGATCCTAAAATAAATATATCGATTTTCAATAATAAATATATCGACTATTATTAATTTATCATTCAATAGTCGCTATAAGTATAAAACAAAATATTAACTCGTACCTTAATATAACTTGAAACAAACTACTAAGTGCGGTGAGCGGGAGAAAAATAATCGTTGGGCTTGCATATTTGGCATTGTAAATTTACTATACTAAATCGAATTTGTGATATTTTTATGATCCACTCTAATGAGCAACGTCCAAACTAACAAATGAAAAGGAAAAATGGCACAACGTGTCACAATGTTGCCGGCAGTTTGAGAAACATGGCATGCAAATTTTTTAATTTTTTTTTTTAATTTTAGGGTGGCTTTTAAAATGGTCTTAATCGTGAATCATTAAATTATACTTTGAAATAATTTTTCATACAAAATTTGCACAAAATTCATTAATAAAATTAAGCAGAAGCTAAGGTGTATGTACATGGTCACAATTTGGAATAGGTTAAGTCACCCAAAAACTTAATTCGGCAAAGAGAAGCCACATTTTGAGCAGTATTTTTCTTAGCTCATTCTCTTTTGCTGAAAGTTTTTCAACAATTTGACTTTTCGTCATTTTTCATACGTTTTCTGTATGTTAGCATTTTTTAAAGCCTACTGGTTTTGGCTTTATATGAGTATTGCTGATAAAGTCAAAAAATTTTCAAAAAATCGAAAATTGCGAAATGTGAGCAAAGATGCAATAATGCCAATGTGAAACAGTTTTTTAAAACGCTTCTCAAAAACGAGATGAATAAGAAACGTGCTGTGTGAGAGCCTTTCAAACAAAATACCCTTTTGCAACGTCAATATTGAAAATTTGGATTGTAATTTAAGAAGTCCTGCCCACATCCAAAGCGCTTATTTTGTAGCATTTGCGTTGGAATTATAATGATAATATGGATTTTACATACAAAGTTTTCTTGTTTGAATAATTTCACATTTTTCCCAGAGCTATGCTAAAATATTTTACCACCAAACAAACATTTCAATTGTAATAAAACTTTACAGACTTTACAGTGCTAACATATAGTTTCCAGTTTATTGTAAATTTTTGTGTTGACTCAAATGTTTATACGAATTTAAATTCAGAATTCAAAGAAAAAATAAACAGCAACGCAGCACTAAAGTAACTGTGTATTCAAATTCATGCAACCACTACCGTTGCTACTGCTACTGGAGCTGCTTTGGATTGGTTATTTATTTGTGCCCTGGCATCAAAGCATCCGATTCTGCATCCTTTGCTCTGGCGTTGGTTCTTTAATTAGCCGCGAAATTTAATTCCGTTTGCATAATTAAAAATGTGAAATTTTTCTGCATTTGCAGTTTCAGTTGAAATTGTAAGCAGCAAACCAATGCACTGTTGGGAGTGGTATAGTTTAAGCTCTTTGTAGGTTTCGAATTTCAACTAAGCTGTTGGGCAATTTGGCGTTTAGTTGGTAGAATATTTTTTATATGCGCCAGTACTCACCACCCTCTCTTTGTGTCACTCTGTTTTTAATTAACTCAATAAAATTTAATGCTTTTGACCTTTGGTACCTTTTGTTGTTACGAAAGTGAAGTATAATTTAGTTTTTGACCCAAAAACTTATTTGGGTTAATGTATAGTTTTGCTCATTAAAACGTAGTAGTCAAATTATGTGACATATATTGTAACACAAAGGTTTATTATTTGTTGTAAATGTGAAATTTTCCAACCAAATTATTATTTTAGTCTTTTTGGTACATTCTCAATTTAAAAACATAATTTTTTATCATTATTACTTGAGGTCATATTACGAACAGCAAACAATCCATATATATATACCATATGGCAATTAATGTTTATAAAACCCATTTTAATTATTAACCCATTGAGTCCCAGCGGTTGATTTTTCGACCAGTTACTTTCGCAATTTGTCTAGCTTAGCTGGAAAGTGGTATTATCAGCATTTTCTCCAAAAATATAAGCTCCGGAATTTGCCCGTAACAGGAAATTTTTAGCCATTTTTGGTCTGAATTAGAATACGCAAAGATTGTTGAGGAAAATTGTCGTAATGTTACCTTGTGTAAGTTCAGTTTTCTCAGCGGTCATTTCTTGCAATTCAAGAGTAATTTCGAACTTAGTCACGACGACGACATTACTAATTCTCCTGATTTAACGATTCCTCAGGTTATAACCATGACCAAACCATCAAGCAAACCCAACATGGGTGTGCCTTTTACTACCCATAGTAAGGACTAATCAGGCAGTCGACAGGTAAACCTTATTAAGAAACACCTTCGAATTGCCCAATTAGGCTGCTGCTAAGCATTCCTAATTTAGGCTAACCTCATTTTATGACTGTAAGAGCCGAATGTATCTCTAGGCATGCCCACAAAAAGTTTCAGTCGGGTGTATGCCTAGCGTAACCTAGAAACAACAGATGAACATTAGTTTTTGATACATGGAATATCAATAGTGTTATGCAAATTTTAATGCAATGGTGTTTTAAAGCGCCTTGAGACTTCAACTTTATTTTTTTTTTTTAATAGAATAGATGGAATAAAATTTAGCAAAATATTTTCACATAAAAAGATTTTTATTTTATCAGTTTGTGCACTCATTATGACACCGATTTGTCATGTTTCTGTGCTGCGGTAATCAATACACAATTCATAAAAACAATAATGGAGGAAAACAACAACGAAACAATCAGCAATTGGCGCTCATTGCCAATTATAGCAAAATCAGTATTTAATTCAGATTTATTGTAATTAGCATCAGCATTTAAGCGCTATACAAAGTTCCCGTGAAACAAAAGCAAAATCGTATGAGTGGAAATTGCAAATTATGACATCATTGCACAAAAATAATATAAATGAATAATAAATAAAATATATTAATTTGATTCTTTATTTTTGTGCTGCTTTTAGCTGTCAATCATAAAACTACTAAACAGTGAATTTAAAAATTAATATCAACATTGATGTGATTGTTTATCCACTGTTAAATTAATATTCGAATATTAGAAAATATAATTTTTTTTTTTTTTGAAAAAGGCATCTTCTTGAGCAAAACTTCCAAATTTGCTGATTTGAGGCATATTTTTCAGTTCTGCTACTTTTGGAGTATTACGTGGTACATTCTCCACATAACTTTTTGGATGGCAAAACCTTTCCTTCAAACGAGAACGTCAAAGATAACTTTGATTAATTTTTTAACCGCAAAGGACAGAAGTTTTATGAGCGTGGATTTATGCTACAGTCAGACAGATGGCTGAAGCTATTGCACTGAAATGGAGAATAATTAACTCAATAAAATATTTATATAAAATATAAAAATCGCCATTCAATTCTACCAAAAAAAATTACTTTCCGAACAAGCGAATACGTAAATATTTTTCAATATTTGAATAACAAGTAGGCAAAGAAGTTTAGATGTCAGCACCCTAAAGATTCTTCCTGAATTTCATTTCATATTTTCGCAGTATAAAGGAGAAAATTGATTACAATTTATAGTACTATTTTAATAATCCTTTTAATGCTTCTTCAAATCTGCATTAATCACAAACTTTAAACAGATTTATTATGGATTTAGGAAGTATTTTTTAAATTGATTTTTCTTTCGATTTTTTAATATAAAAAAATAATAATAGTTTTGTACAAGGAATATATTCCTTGTACAAAACTATTACAAGGACAAGGACAAGTACAAGGAATATATTCCTTGTACAAAACTATTACCAATAAACATGAAAGCATTGATAATTTTCAACAACAAAAAAAAGTGCACTCCTACTGCTAAATTCATTGGTACATACAGTACTAGCTAGTTGAACAACTAAGTGAAATCATCCATTTTAAAAACTTTTACTAACAAATCTTGCTACAAGAAATATGATGTTGGTTGTTGCGTGGCAAAATTTGTGTGCTAAAAAATCTATGATTTGATTTTATTTGTGCCACTTCTTGCAAATGCTGTATGAAGTTTAAATTATAATGGAGAAAAAACACAAACGTGCCAGAGATAACAAATAGTTGCCACCATACAATTTTTTCATTTGAAATTTTTATTTCGTAAAATTTTTTCTGTAGCATGCAATTTTACCATAAAACTGCATACTTTATTTTATCGTTATTTTGCACAGAAAAAGAATAAATGAATGGAACCGAAAAAATCACCACAAGAAACATAATAACATATAACATACTCATATGGAACGTGGTCAGCAATGCAACAGCACCATCAAAATGTTGATAACATTTTACGTGATGCGTGTTTTTTATGTTGAGCAACAGAATTGCGGCAATGTGTGCAAAGCTTGCACATGAAAGTAAACAATGATGCGCAATCTGATAAAATATGAGCATCATTTTTAAACATTGCATTATAGTTTATATTTTGTTATCGTATAAAAAACTCATTTTGAAAACAACAAAAAACTTTTGGACTTTTATTTGATGTACCTAGAACATGAATTTATTTAGGAATCAGCTTTGATTTTGGAACTTCAATAGTATGCTATTAGTGTATTACTAATGTAATGTAATGTTAATGTAAAGTTAATGTAATATTAATGTGATATTAAAGTAATGTTAATGTAATGTTAATGTAGTGTAAATGTAATGTAATGTTAATGTTATCTTAATGCAATGTTAATACAATGTAAATGCAACGTTAATGTGATGTAGCATTAATGTAATGTTAATGTAATGTTAATGTAATGTTAATGTAATGTTAATGTAATGTTAATGTAATGTTAATGTAATGTTAATGTAATGTTAATGTAATGTTAATGTAATGTTAATGTAATGTTAATGTAATGTTAATTTAATGTTAATGTAATGTTAATGTAATGTTAATGTAATGTTAATGTAATGTTAATGTAATGTTAATGTAATGTTAATGTAATGTTAATGTAATGTTAATGTAATGTTAATATTATGTTAAAGTTATGTTCATGTAATGTTGACGTAACTATAATACAATGTAGATATAATGCAATGTTGATGTTCATGTAATAAGAACAAAATTAGAACTTAATATTCATGTAATGTTATGCTAATATTAATACAATGTTAATGCAATGTAATGTTAATGTCAATATAGTGTAAACATAATGTTAGTGTGTTGGAAATGCAAGGCTGTGTTGTTTTATGTAAATATTGTATTGATGAAATGTAAACTCAATGTTAATATATTGCAAATGTCGCGTTAATGTTACTATTTTATCAGAGTCATTTTCTTTGGAACATTTTCCACCTTTAATCAGGCACTAAGAATATTTTTTCTTCATACTCGTATGCAAACTTTAAATTTAAATTCTAAGAAATATGAAAATATTACGCACAAATCATTTTTTTTGGGAAAATCAGTTGCATAGTTAATGTGTAATCTTTAAGAAACAATATAAAAAAATATATTCTGCCTTACCTCCCGCAGGCGCAACACAATAAAACAGATGGGCTATCACAAGCGCCCTAAAGGGCGCAGTGATTCTCATGACGATGGCTGATGCTGCTGCTGTTTTTGCTGCGTTGTGTACGTTGCGCGCAATATTGCTGCTGCCTCCTTCAAAACAGGTAAATCGGTTGCAACCGAAAAACCCTAAAACACTCCAGCTATGATGTTACCTCAATTTTGCTACACTTTCACCACCACTATTGAGGAGCAGAAAAACGCGAACACGAACGCAAACACTCACTTACACACTCTACCGTTCAGTGTTGCCAACTTTTTTAGCTATGAATTTTGCTTTTTGTTTTTACTAGTTTCTGTTTTGTGTTGCAAAAGCGTTGGCGCATGCGTTGCCATTCGTGGTAGTAAAATTTTTCACATTCACTATGGAACAAAATATCAATTAAGTGGAGAATATTTATGTATTCTCTTTATGAGCTTATTATCGCGACGTGAGCTTTGTTTTATAGTTTTGTCTGATATATTAAATAGATTTTAGTTCATATGATGGTTATTTATTTATTTGTGTATTTACTGTTTTTTTTATTTTATATTTTGCACTAGTTAATTTTTAGCTTAGGAGTACAGCACATCTTTCAGTGAATTTGAAAATGAGGAAAAATCTGTAATGAAAAGAAAAAATACTTGATAAGTTGATATGGCGTTATGTTTGTTAAGAAAACTTAAAAATATTTACTGCATATACCTTAGAAATGAAGAGAATGACTGAGAGGTTTCCACCAAACAAATGATCCAGACGATGATTTTTGAAGTCTTTAGACTCAAGTTTACTTGAGCTTAATAGTTTAATAGTAAAATTTGTCAAACATATGTGATAATACACTGTTTTTATTTAAAGTGCTATGTTTTATGAAGTTTATAGTTAAACTTTGACATTGACACTAAATCTCATATGGGTACAATTAACACATAGATAATTTTTTTAGACACATATTACTGTCGATCTAATTGAAAGCGCGGCTTAAAATAATATTTTACCATGACCTTGAATTGATACAAAACCATTCGATGGATTAATTGAACGACGAAATGTTACTTGTACACTGACATAGTGCCAAAATAATGTACATTCTTTCCACGCGTTCTTAATGTTATGATGAAGGTCCTGAACTGGAAATCGAATTTGGGAGTCCTTGACTAAAGGCATAGTTCACTACTGCAAGGCTAGAAAAATATTAATCTTCCGACTTATTGGAAATTTTCTAT
Source organism: Meiosimyza decipiens (assembly GCA_963680825.1). NCBI lineage: Eukaryota > Metazoa > Arthropoda > Insecta > Diptera > Lauxaniidae > Meiosimyza > Meiosimyza decipiens. The sequence continues at coordinate 122,892,896 of OY804258.1, forward strand.
CTCAGACATAATGAAGCAAAGTTATGTCAAGTTGCAGCGTAATAGGTAATAAGAAAAGACCTGTACAGCAACTGGAGTAAAAAACAAGATGAAATCAACATTGGTAAATATTCCAAACGTTTACTTATGTGCTAACCCTGTGCATTTAAGCTTCGAAGTATATAAAATTCTATTCAGAAGTAGAAATATATAATTTCCTAAGCTTTCTGTTTTTCCTAAAAATACTTTACTTGCAATTGAAAAATATTTTTTACTTTTTTCTGAAAATAGAACTAACACATTCAAGCGCTGTGATTTTATCTTTTGTAATAAAATAACAGCAAACTCTAAAGGGTAACTTTCGCATTTAATTTCAATAACCTAGAAAATGTCTTCACCTTTTGCATTAGCATCCACATCATCATTCAATGCAATGAAGCAGCAGAAGCAGCAGCGGTGCTCAAGCCGTATTCAACTCGTTCATTCAATTAGATTTGCTTTCAAAATTGCTGTAGCTGTAATGCTGCTGCTGCTGCTACTGCTACTGCTGTCAATTGAAAAGTTTTCAATCCATTTTCATTATATCTGCAGAAGTGTAAAACTTTTCCTTCACTATTTCTCATATAAAAATTTTGTTCAATCTTTTTTTTTTTTCGTTTTTTATTTGTTTCAATTTCAATAGTTTTTGTTCGCTTTTTGATGGTGTGTCGCTTCGCTATTTCCCCTACACACTTTTTTTTATTTTTTGTTTCCTTCTCGTTTCATAATAATAGTTGAATAAACATTTTCAACTCATTTTAGCGTCGTTTTATCAATTGTTTTGTTTCTCGAACTTCAACTCAAAATTTGAACTCAATGTAATCCTCAACTCACTCCACTGTTCTTCTTACGCTGATGACAGACTGTGTGTGTTATTCAAAGCAGTGCAATGCAATGAAAAAGTTTTGCACTTTTTGCAATTGACATTTAATTTTTTGTGCACATTTTAAAATTTAAATGTCTTGTCAAGCATCTTAAGGCAAAAGCAAAACTATCAAGTTAATAGGAAAATTGACTTCTTCAAAAAGTTGATGGCTTAATGTGTGCTTGTGTGAAATTCATACCATACCATTCAAAGTTTTTGCAACGAATTTCAAATTTTTTATTTAATTCAGTTTTTATTAATGAAAAGTTGTACGAACTTGCATAAATTGAGAGTTATTTAGGTAGCCTTAAAAAAGAGTTTCGAAAAAGAACAAAATACCAAGAATTATGCATAAATGCTTTGAATTTCTAAATTGCAAATGGAGTTGACGTCCTACCATTAAGCGCAGGATTCTGTTATTTGTGACATCTCAATAGCTTTGTTGAGTGTTTTCGTGTAATCTGTAATTAATTACACAAAATTTTTAGAATGTTCTCTTCACGCACTTTGAAAATATCGCTTTTTATGCGATTTTCATACACTCGCTTCTAATTTCAATTAAATTTTATTATACATTTCATATAATTTTTTACTTCTTCGCTTCTTTTTATTCCGTTCACGCTATGTGTAATCTTAAATAAATTAACGCCAATTGAAATTTATTTTTCAATTACTCAGCCAAAATTCAAGTTAAGACAACAAAAAGATTGCAAAAAAAAGAGAGAAAACTGAAAGATGCAACACTGCTTTTCACTCCAATGGCGCAAAAGATAACACTGATTGATGTTGCTGCTGATTTAGCTGAACACTTTGCATTGCAGTTCGAAGTGTACTGCATTAAAATCGCGAAATTAACTAATGACAAGAACAAATGAAAAACAACAACAACAAAATGCCCTTGCATCAATTATGCTAATTACATTGCAACAGTGAAAAAATAAAAAATTAATTGTAGAAAAAAAAATCAAATCATTAACTAAATTGCATACTAGACTGAAGCAAAGAGACTGAACTTCTAATTTTTATGACCATAGATGAGAAAGTCTAATACTAGGGATAAACACTAGATTAATATATTACAATAGAATACCATAGTACTTCGTTTACCATGTAGGCAAGGTCGGATACCCTACGATTGCAGAGTGTCCAGAGCGTCAAACGAAGGCACCCAGCGAGGGCGCCTTGCAAGCCTTCACTAAAGTCTTCTGAAGTGAAGACAGTTCAAACTTTTGCGCGGCTTAGAATGGCGCCTCTAGTGACTTCTCTCCATGAGAAGGTCGATCAGAAAAGGGCTTGAATAGCGTTATATCTGATGCTAAGAAGCTAACTGAACAGACTAATGCGAGCACTGATTTTGTGTGAGAACCATATATACGCCAAAGGGATATCAAAAATCGATTTGATTACGAACAGCTAGATAAAACAATCACTTCAGAGAAGAAATGTTTTGAAGATATTTTAAAGGCAATTTCTCCTATTCAGTCCTTGATATAGCTAGCATATCACTTGACAACAGATTACAGCTAATGAAATGTTTTTATATAATATCCAAGCACTATCACTCTGTGATCAAGTACAACTCGAAAAAAGCTTTCGAAATCTACAGAAGATTCGCGCACATGGAGAAGAATGTGAATTGTTTTATCGCCCATGCTGTCAACTACTACAATAAATGCACTAAGCTACATAACAAAAAACAAACTGATCGATTTAAAGTTTTAAGTGCACTGAAATATGACAAAACTTGGGTGGAATTATTAAAGAATGTGTCCATTTTGATAAAATTTTAGTAAATTATAATCCTCCAAACACTGATCAATTTTATGTGTGGTAAACAAAGCAGTGTGACATTATTTCCAGAGACTTATAGGTTAAGGTTTCAAATATAGCTTTTATATAAATCGGGTTCTTGGGAAATTCGATATATAATTCCAAAAGCTATCAAGTTGTCAGATCAATTTATAAATAACTTCTTATAATAGAATCACAGCTTATCAAAATAAACTGGTTAACGTCTTACTACCAATATAACTTTTGAAACAACAAACCGAGTTTATTTATTCATATGGTTCTTATATTAAAATTATAATTTAGAGTACAATTCTGTTAAAGTTACAGCTTCCTTTTCTGTAGGAATGTAATGTTTTCAACTTATAAGCTATATATCTCCGTAAGTAATGCCGATTGGCAATCATGTTAACTTGTTCAGTAACTTTAGCACTACAATATATTTATGTTGTATTAAAATCGGTTATCTAAACAATGACTTTCAGACTAAAGTATTTGTTTTTGTTGAGTTTGGTGTCAGCAACAATCTGTTAATTGCTGGCTTATCACTATATATGAAGTTTTTTTTTATACAACATATGTACATATATATTAAACTTTTACTCAGAATAAAGTAGTTCTATTACCAGTTTCTAGTTTCTTTGCAAAAAAAGGGAATGGTCGGTTTTTTTTTGACTCAGTCTAATGTATACAAATGCACGAGGTCCACTTATTAACATCATCAATCACTTAATATGGTTTGTTCAATGGAATGATACTAACTAATTTAGTTGACATTGGGAATGATATAATTACATACATTTTGCATTTCTCTTTGTTCAATTATTATGTTTGGCCTTGACTTGGGTAATGTTATGATTTGACCATTCGTTCATAATATTTCAAAAAGATTTTTGAAAAATTATTTTTAAACAAAATTTCAGATTATCTTAATTGCTGATTTATCCACCTAATCTACCAAATTTTTTTGAATTTCAATGGAAAATTTTTTCAATATAATGGAAATTGAAAATATGCCCATAAAATTTTTGATGGTAATAGAATTAATGTCTGAATATTTCAATTGGTGAAATCCGCAAAAGGTTTAATGCTAGTGTTATTGAATTTTCGTTGCCACTAAAACTCAAAAAATTTCCCAATTTTTACCAAATCGGTAGCATAGTTAAGGGGCGGCAAAATGGTCTTCGAATCATTAAATTAGATCTAGATGGAATTTTTTTAAGCAATTAGAAGAGAAGTGTGTTCAAATTTATTTTCAATTGAAAAATTATTTAATTTTGGTATTTTTAAACTGATAACATTTTTTGTTTTTTTTTTGTTATATAAATAAATTTTTTCATATTTTTTACTATTTTTAACATTTAGTTTTTTTCAGAAGACAAATTACTCACTTTAATCAAGTTTCAATAAAGATTCGAATAACAACAAAAAAAAAAAAAACTTGAATTGGTGAATATTTTGGATTTAACATGGAGTTGATATAATCCAAAAGATACGATTAAATAATAAAGCCCACAGTTTATTTCGGATAGTTGGTTATCAAAGGGATAGAAAATATTTTGAAAACAAATCTTTTAATTGTACAAAAACTTTAAGAACGTAAAGAAATTTATTTTCATATCTGTTTAGATCGTATAAATCAGCTATGGCTAGAATACTAATCCGCAATCACCTGATTAAAAGATTGAATGCGCGACTAATTTATTTTTCCATACTGTTGGATTGCTTTTATTTTGAAAACTAGAAAATTACAAAAACACTGTAACTGATAATGACCAACTGAATAGAAAATATTAACAAGAAAAACTCAAGTAGTGGTATATGTAACAATATCCAATTTTTATTGTGTTTAGTTTTTTTTACATCTTGTGAAATATACAAATAACATTTTTCATCAAATTTATATTAAGCTCATTATATTTGGGAATGAGCAGGAATTGTTAAATTTTGTTCGATCTGGTCATCCCTGTCAAAAATAGTGGCTATTCTGTAAATAACTGTACATTTTGTTTGTTTTTTTTTTTTCTCTTTAGAACATAATTTAAAAAGAAATATCTATAAGATATGCTTTAATCTTATATAGAAAAAAAATAAAACTTAAAATATTTAATTTTAAACCAGCGTTGGGCATCAAAATCTAAAAAAAAGGACGCAACAAAAAATCAAGCAATAAAAAACGAAATTTTGAAAATTTTTGCTTTCATTTCCAAATTTGCTAACAGCACCAAAAAAAAAGTTCAATTGCACTACAAACAAAAACAATTTTTACGTTCCTCGAGACACATTGACGGCATTGTCATTAATGCCTTTGTGTGTTGTTTTTGTTTTCATTTAAATTCAAGTCAACGCTGTGCGTCGATAGCGTCGAAATTTGGCGAATCGATTTTTGCTTGCTTGTGCATTGAATTACGGCTGGAGCCATGAAGGCGGCAAGTGCTCCTACGTGCCCATCACTACTTGAACATTCATTTTTTCATTATATAAATATTTTTCCTTTATTTATTATTCTTTGATCATTCCTAGGATGTATTTGCTTTTAAATCGAAATTTCCAACTTAATTTTGTGAAATATGTAATATATACATAAGCAATGTGTTTGTTCTTGAAAACTAAGCTATCTTATAATGTTTGGAATTAAGTGTTGCGTCACGGAGGCTATTTTGTGTTCTTGTCATAAATGAGATTTTTTGAAATTTATTTTCATCAAACTCAGTGTATGACTAATCTTTGTGTTATCTAATTTTTGCTCTAAAAAATTTGGTCACCCAACCGTTGACATTATCCCTAAGACGATTTTTTTTTCTGTTTTTCAATCGTCACTCAAATACTAATAAAGGTGCTATTTATGCACTTATAATTTTACATGTCTTTCGAAGCAAATTTACAATTTCCTTTTTTAGAATAACAAAAAAAGTTGTTAATGCTTTTAACCTAGATTAAAAAAATACAAGCAAAACAACACAAATAGAAAAACATCAGAGCAGCTGAAATTTGCTATTCAATGACGCAACAGATTTTTCGTGAAAACTGTCAGTCAATTGAAAACACTGGCCAAAAGATGCAATCGCAGTCAGTGTATAACATTGTAACGACATAGTTATGAAGGTATTCCACGGATGACAACGCTGCTCCAATGAACTTGTTGAAGCGCACAAAGTTTTGTAGCATCAAAGTTCTTTACTCCTTGAAATTCTGTTTTTAAATATTTTTTCTTACATTTTTTCAACTCTGATACAATTTTTTGTATTCTACATTTCGTAGAATATCCTACAACTTCCTTATTCTGAGAATATTAAAATTACAGCAAACGTGGACAACATTTTTGATAAAAGTATAAAAAAAAATTAAAGTATCCAGTCCTGCAGGAGTCATAACATACTAATGCTAAAAATATTTCTTGTCATCAACCAGTTTTTTATAGAAAATTTAATAATTTTCGATTTGCAGTTAAGACAAATTTTACTCTTGATATATTTTTTCAGAAAAAAAAGATTTTTAAAGATTTATTATGAAAAGTTAATGCAAAAATAATATTCATTTTGATAACGTTTTTCCAAAGACACATTTCAAATATACTCTAAATTTTATCAATAGTAGCTCATCCACGATTGTAGTTATGGCTGCTATTTTTGTATTTATAGTTTGGCAGCTACTGGCGCAATTCTTGGAATTTATAAGTCCCTGACACAGAAACGCATCTCACGTAGAAGTGATTGAGTTTCTTATTTAGTTTTTTCTTCTTATTTTTTAAAAAAAGTTTTCCATTGGATAGGTCGCAATTTCATTATTTTAGAATTTTTAGTCTTCACTGCGTTGCTGCCACTCATGAAAGTTTTTGATTTTTCTTTTATTTCAGTTTTTCTTTTTCTTTTGCTGGCGGTTACTAAAAATATAGCGCTCAGAAAAGTTTACTGATCTGTCTAAATGTCGAGCTGCTGTTATTGTTGCTGTTGTCCTTCGGTCGCTTGGTTGTTTTGTGCATCTGACCGCTGTACTCTTCAATCAGTTTAAATGAAAAGTTTTCAAATTTTTCTGACTTTTTTTTTTTGGTGTTGTTGCAAAACGCAGCGAAAATTGACAAGCGAAGCAGTGTTGCAACAACATGAGTACAACAATTTCGTTGATGATTTTGTGGTAAATTCCTTTTAGTGAACTTTTGCAACTCAATACAGCTGAGCTTAAAAGTCGTTAGGTTTTCTTCTTTTTTTTTCAAAAGTTTTTCTATCGTATGAAAAGTAAATTCGAAATAAGTTAAGTATATAAAATAAAGTTATAAGCAAATTTAATATCGACGATTGATCATTAATGTAGTTTGTGCTAAAATATAAATTTTGATAAAGTTTAAAAAATAAATGTTTGAAAGAAACTTATTTTCTAGTAAAAGTTTTAGTTATTTGTAAAATGTCTGTATGGAAACTGTGCATGACTTACAGTCAAAAACTGAATCAGTGGTTTTTAAAGTATTTATATGAAATTAAATCGAGGTTTTTGATATTTTCTAAAAACTAAATTGAGATCTTAGTCGTTTTATCGCATCTGCCTCTTGACTGACTGGTTTTTTAATTATAAAATCATAAATATAGAGAAAAGCGACGATTATAGGGCTGCTTTTTTTCAGGCAGACGTTTTCGAGCACTTAAGATGTATAAAACTAAGAATATTTTAAAACTGATAAAGTGCAAGTTTTTGTATTCAAAAGTTACTGTTCTATTTTATTGGTACTTTATACTATTTTTTTTTTCAATTTCATTATCTGTGAAAATGGAGCATTCCATACCAAATCGGAATTTTGCTCCACTAATTTTAGTACACATTTGTTTTCCTTTTGGTACTGGATGAGACAAGCAGCCCCCATAATTTTTTCTTCAATATTATTTTCTATCATTTTTTCTTCAAAACATCGTTAATTGAAATTTATTACACAGATATACAAAAGTGCAAGTACGACAAGATGGCTGAAAAATTTAAATTTAAGATATCTCGTAGAAAAAACTAGATATCGATAGCATTAATTGTGGGTTTTGAAGCAAAAAGATTAAGCTTAGCAACTATATAATTAAATTATTTAAGAAAAATCTGGTATTCTTAAAGTAAGTACAGGAAGTGGATCGAAATATAGCATATTTTTTAAAAAACCAGAGACCAATACGTCTGCCGCTTGTGTGTTCGGCTTCTAGGAGTAATACTGAAGAGAACGAAACTCTTGACGATAAAATTATATGAGAAAGATTTTTTTATAAATTTACATTTATTAAAAATGAGGCTGTATGAACGTCTGCACCTTGTACATCCGCTACATATACTATGACCTTAACACAATATATTAGAGGCAGACGCGATAAAAAAATTTAATATAGCTTTTTTTTTGCAAATTCAAAATTCATTTAAGAAAAAGCAACGCTATATTCACTTAACTATTAGTTGTTTTTAATTCTGACTAAGAAAACTACATTCCAAATCAACACTAACGACGATAAAATCATAGTTTTAAAATTTTCAACAGCTCCCTAACTATTAGACCCCTAAAAAGATTATGTTTTAAGTTTGAATAGCGCTATCTATAACAACACTTAAACCATTCTTCAAAAGTCAATCTTATAAAATGGGTATCAATTTGATACTATTTGAAAACTTTTGCTACTTAATTACTAACCTATTGACATATTATTATCTCATAAAAGTTGAGTTTTAATGATTTCTCAAAAACTTCACCGTCTGGGATGAGAAATTCTTTTTTGAGTAAGTCCACAAAAAAGTTCGAAATATCACACAAAAATAAGTAAAATAGAATATGGATATTAATAGCAAAATTTAGATAAGATCAGTGACGTACCGTGGATATGATGTGCCTCAGGCGAAGAGGCAATTCACCGCCCCTTACCTATGAAATTTTTTTTAACGTGCACCTAAAAATGTCATTAGAAAAAAAAAAATTAGCACTTCTTACATCTTAACAGAATGAGATATATTCCTATATATCAGCGATGGGCACGTAGTGACACTTGCCGCCCTCATGGCCCGAACAGCTATTCGAAGCACAAACAAGCAAAAAACAATGCGAGATTTTCAACGCTATCGACGCATAGATTGACTTGGGTTTAAATGAAAACAACAACAACACACAAAGGCATTAGCGTTGGTGCCGCATTGTGGTTCGATGAATGTAGCAATTATTTTTGTTTGTAGTGCAATTGAATTTTTTTTGTGCTGTTGACAAATTTGGAAATGAAAGCAAAAAACTTTAAATTTTCGTTTTTTGTTGTTGTGCCCTTTTGCTAGATTTCCATGCACACCGCTGCTATAAATATACAAAACCAACTTATTGGCCCTGCACTATTAACAGTATTCGTAGTAACAGCAATTTGAATCTAACATTACAGGGTCCATTCTGCCGCACCCAAAACTTTGGGTCAGGCCATCTCTAAGCTTAAAATATTTTCAGAATTATTTGGGAAAAAATATTAAGCAAATCCTTCAAAAAACATGACAGAAGAATCGTATCGACACAATAATAAAAAAATTGTGATAAGCCGAACAAAAATTTAATAAGAATCATTCTATTACATGGATATAAGTTTTGAAAATTAGTTTTTGAGAACTTTTTCCTTAAAATTTTACTAAACTATCAATGAAAAAGCACTTTTCCAAATTAATATATCAATGGTCCCAAAAAATATTATGTGTAAGAAATAATAAAATTTTAGCGTTATTTATTAGGAAATATCAACCAAAACTTTAAATTATTAAACAAAATTTGAACAGATTTTTCAAAGGTGTTATCAAAATCACTTAAGTTGTCTTCTTAATTATCTCAGTAGCACATTTTGCTGCGAGTAAAAGACATTTTGAACTTTGATTTTAAGCCTCCGCAATTTTAAACTTTGAAAAGTCCTTTGCTTTCTAATGTCATTTTAAAACCTTTATTGGAATAATCCCTTTTCTCAAATCCTCAATAAATGTCCCAAATCAACCACATTCACATTTGCTTGTTGTAATTGTCAAGTGTTTGTATGTTGGACGCTAGCAAACACTCACATAATATCAGAATAATTAGACGCATACACTTGTGGTCGTTAATGGTTTCGCATACAAATTGACGCCTTAAGATGCTGTTATTGCTATGTGACGTTTTAATGATTTGGTGACGACGATGAAAATGCGTTGTGAATAGAAACAGACCTTCATTAATAGATGCTTAAGTGCGTGCCACTTGAATGACAGAGATTTTGGTTTGTTGGGTCGATTTACTTGCCATCGTAGCAATAATTAATATTTAAAATATTTGTGTTGTTGAAAATTTGATTTTAGTATCAAACGAAATATAACTGAATGTCAAATGAAACAAAATCTTCACGATCTTTAAATTTCCACAAAATTTATTATGAAAAATAAGAATAAAAATGGCGCAACTTTTAAAGTTTATCATGAACTTCCAAAAAATCCAACTACGTAGCAACTAGGTGTTTTTTTTTTGTGACAACTCAATCGATTCAAAGTAAAACCAACATCACCTACTTTTTTTCTGAATTTTTTTTTTGTCCCCACCAATCATTAAACTTCCGCTGTTTCAAACGTGGCCAAAAACCTTTCAAAATTGCATGCTCATGGTTGACATTCTACTTTCCCCATGGCCATATGTTATCTTTGGTTTTTTTTCCTCTTACGCTGAAGTCCACACAAAGCGCTGTCAAGCGCGGATCACATAACACATGAGCACGAAAAAAATCACCCAACATACGACACATACTATCCTACAGGATATAAAAAACACACATACACTCATGCAGCTGATGTCGACCACGTGTGTGTCATATGACAGTCACTGCATATCACGCAAAAATCGCCATTTCTTCAATTTGGATTTTGATTTTTGTTGCAACGATAGTCGTCACGCGTCACGTAGATTGCATTAAGATTGATAGAAAAGATACACGTATGCGACACAATGTGCTGCAACAGAATTAATGTAAAAATAAACAAACAACATATCGAGCAGTGCGAGTAGGAGCAGCAACAGTGGAGAGATAACAAAGCTGGAAAAAAAAATCTAAGGAAAAAAAAATAAAATTGAATTGAAATTTAAATTGCCACGGAGAGTGCAATGACCGACGCATGCTGAGTAACGCCTCCAATCAACGTTCTAAAATGTTGCTAAAAGTCAATGTGTACTAAGGCAGAGATTGAAGTGACACAGGTTGGCTGTGTGGGCTATCCAGAGTGTAGGTTACCTTTAAATGGCAATAAACTTTGCGCTGTAACTTTGTTTTTACATATTCCGTATGTGCGCGTTGGTGTCTCTTTTATTTGTATTTGTGTATGCGGTAGGAAAAAACTCTAAGGTTATATCAGAAGAGATTGACAATACAAACAAAGTCATGAAACTGCACCCTAGAACAGCTTTATCATGCCATAGGTCCTCACACCAAGACATGTCACGTTGTTGAGCAATAAGAGCTTAAAATTATTGAGTAAAAGTTCATGAGCCACGTCATCGAATGCCTCCCAAGCTTCTGCCTGAGTCTACGTCATGCATACTTTGTATATTTGAAAAACAATTTTCCCAGATTGTTTACGTAAAAAATTAAAACGGAGATATTCGGAGATAACGAGACTGTAGCTTGAGTGGCGTTGGAAGACGTTGTTCATGGATTTTTGGGCAACAATAGAAAAAAATTGTATATTTCTATGGATACACAATGACATATAGAAACTTCTAGTTTTCTTGATAAATTCAGAATTATTGCTGATGTCAGTATAATACCTCAGTTCTCACCGGGAATACAGACATTAACATATCTTTATATGCATGATATTTTAATGACAAAGGATAGAATCTCGTTCCACATCGAATTGTAAAATATTTGCTGTTGTAGTATTTGAAATCATTGTTTTGGTACCGTGGCATGTCACCTGTCATTAAAAGTGTCACCGCGGTGTATTATGGGTGTATTACCGTACCATCATTCTCAGTGAATTGTATGCATTCGAGCAGAATGAAACCACTTGCTGAGCTTTAAATAGAAACTGATTGATATCAGTTACTTTGTGCAAATTATTTTAACATGCGTGGTTGTATTGCATTATGCTATCGTTTTGGCCAAGCACTACTTTCTATGCATTTTCACTCTTTTATACCGTACACACAGCGCTTATTCACTCTGTTTGCAAAGCGTTGAATGGAGTGGGGCAGGTATAAACATTCATACATATATTTCATCAGATTCACCACTTGCGATGGTATAGCCATGTCCAAAGCTCAGCAGACAGACTGCAACTAAGCTAAATTAAGTGCGAATGCTAAAAATTTTTTGGTCATGTTTTCGACAAAAAAAAATGCTCTTTTGCGTTATATATATAAATCAATTTTTTCTTTAAATGAATTAAAAATCTATCAAATTTATGAAATCATTTAATTTACTTATAACAATCAACAAACGTCAAAATATAAATAAAAAACAGAAAGCATGAACCTCTCTCTCTATTGATATTGCGCAAAAGTTAATCCAAAATTAATTATTTTTTAATTGAACAATAACTTAATTAAGTGCTACTCATAAACCGATGATTTTCAATTTATTTGTTTTTTTTTTTCTACAATATTTATTATTTTATTTTTGCATTTCATACCAAACTATGTGCGTTTGAGTAACGCCGGCTTAATTAAAAGTCATTCATATGCAACAGTGGCCAATACACAACAAATAAAAATAAATTAAAAAAATTATATATGAAAAAAAAATATGTATGTGTGATCAGAATTAAATCTATATGTTATTATTATTATTAATTGATTGTGTGAAGGGGCATTTCGTTGTGCAAGAAGAAATTCTACTAAACTTTATAGAAATGGAATAAATTTTCGGAGCACGTGCTTTTATTAACTGACATTTTGGAATCAGAGAAGATTTTTTAGAGTGGAGCACAGTTCAGATACAGTACTGCTATGTGCAGCATTTTATTAACATTTAAACAGTTTTTTGATACCTTTTCTAATATAATAAAGCAACTGAAATAGAGTTTTAAATTTTTTGCACATGGGAGGTAGCAGGCTAGCCAGATAACCTCTGTCCCCATTTATAATAGCACGAGCAAGCTTAAACAAAATATTCCTATTTCTTTTGCAGTTAAATTTATTGGCGCAATCGGACAGAACAAAGCGAATTCGATTCAATATATAAAACTTATCCAGAATAAAAGGACAAAACATATGTAAATATATATACAGCATGTCGATTGTTAACGAATAATTTTTTTGCTATTTGTTTTTTCTGCGTAAGGTTTTTGAAAAGTCACGTGTGATTCGTAACATGTGTCAAAACCATAAACAGCTCTTGTAAATCAATTACTTTTATTATCAAAATTCGTGCTCTGTAAGAAATATGTTTTTATCGAGAACTTTTCTTCAGCGACAAAGCTCATTTTTGGCTCAATTTGTACGTCAACAAACAGAATTTTTTGAAGAGCAGCCAGAAGCCGTTCAAGAGCTGTCACTGCATTCTGAAAAATGCACTTTAGGTGTGGTTTGTGGGCCGGTGACATCATTGGACCGTATTTTTTTCAAAAATAATTAAAATCGCAAAGTTGCAGTCAATGGAGCAAGGTACAGTGCGATGATTACCGACTTTTTTCTGCCCAAATTGGAAGAATTAGACTTCAATGAAATATGGTTTCAACAAGACCTATTGACTGTGAAGTTTGGTGAGCAATTAACCTCACCTTTTGGAGCTGCCAAGAACATGCGGTTTAACCCCACTAGACTATTTTTTGAGTGGTTTCGTGAAGTCTTTTGTATACAGAGACCAACCAGCCACAATTGCAGCCTTAGAGGACAACAAGCCTTTGGTGAGATACCGACCGTAATGATGAAACAAGTATACCAAAATGGGACCTCACGGATGAACCATGAAATGAAATAATCTTTAAAAAATAAATGAAGGGATTCGATGTATCGAATGGATTTAACGCTATTTCATTCATAATTGAAAATTTTCTGTTCTGTTTGCAATTATCAAAATCCAAACGCTTCAACATTATTGTGGACAATAGCAAAATAAGACGCTTAAGCTTTAAAGTTCGCTTCAGAAGAAAATAATCAGAGCTTTGCATATTTAATTTGATGAATGATTAGTGCAGCATTAGTCGAATGATGAAAAAATTCATTGATAAATCATACAGATGGAACTAATCCCTTCATTTCGAGAATAGAAATTTAATTAAACAGTATAACTGTGATTTTGTAGCTAAGTAAATCCTTATAATCCTAAAAGATTACGTTGTGCTAATCAATTTTATAGAACAAAATTATAATTCAAAGTTTTTTATCTGCATAACTAAATTTTATATATCAGCACACTACCTACTAAATCACACAAACGTTCTGATAAAACAAAAGCCTAAAACTTTAACATTTCAAATTCATTTCAATTGCAACATTCAGTTAACTGTCGAAAATCAATAAAAATAAAAGTTTACAATAACAATTTGTGTGTTTGTTTGCTAGAAAATCCAAATTCCATTCATTTTTGCGTGGAATTAAAGTCATGCAAAGAGGCAAACAAACATATGAGTAGCTTCATGGCTGCAATTTACGCTTCATAAAACGAAGTTACTTAGTTTATTTTTATATATTTTTATAGCATCGATTTTTTTATATTTTATTTCTCCCACCCATTGTGCTGTACAGTGACAGCTGCTGTTGCTGCTACTCATGCTGCGTGGCCATGGCAGCCATCCATTTTCCAATTAAGCTCCAGTTGAAAATATCAATTGTCGCTAGTAATTACGACAAATCCCAATTGTCGCACAGCAGCAGCACCAATAACAACAACAACAACAACAACAACGAAAGCATCATTTGAAGTAGCAATGGCAATAACAACAACAACACCAGCAGCAAAAACAACAGTTGCTGTTGCTTCACATTCAACATCAACAAAAGTCGTAAGTCACAGCGAGCACAGCAGCCAGCAATGGCAGTGTTGCTATAAAAACAAACTTGCATTTGTTGACATTTATTACGCTTACTCACACACACAAGTTATGCACATCACATATACATAGAATAGCATATTTGAACGTAGAAAAATAAATTGCTTAGATGCCCAGTAGCAAAAATATCACCAAATATTGAGAAATTGCGCAATCGAACAAAAATTAAAAATATTTCATTTTCCATAAACTTCAAACGGCACATTTTTGAAAAATTTAATTTTTTTCATAAACGACAAACTTGAAAAGGAGTAAATTTTCGAACTTGAGCGTTCCCGAAGAATTTTAGAGCACGAAGGTATTTTGAACATGTCTAATGTACATATGACCTTTATGACTTCACTTTGAATTTCTACTGGGCTGTGCAACTTTTCAACTTATACTTATGTATATGTATTTGTAAATAACACTTGTATGTGTGTGAGCGCGCTTATGTTTATGTGCTTGCATTAAAGTTTGTTACATTTTGTTGAAGTCGAAAAAAAATTCCATTTATTTGTTTCGATTAGGATTACAGTGACCGAGCCACAAATAAAAAGGTTATGTAGGCACTAATACAAATATGAATTCTACCCCACACACACGCACGCGTATGCGAGGTATTTATAGTTTATATTTTTCGCTTCAATGCTTGTCAATTTTTTTTTGTATTTCTAATTTGCTAAATTTGTTGCAAATTCCCATAAAACTACGTACAAGTTTGTTCGTTTATTTTTATTTGTATTTATCACACTTTACTTCATAGTTCTTTTATTCTATTTGCTCTAAATAAAGTTTTTATTTTGTTTGTGCTTTGTGTGTGGATTTTTTTTTTATTTTTTTAATAAAATATGCGGAACATTTTGCTCCTTTGAACTTTCCATTGTTACTCAGCTCATTTCCTATGATTCAATTTCCGCCCTATGGCAATTGCATAAATCACTCCATGTTTACTAAGGGGATTTTTTCCATAATTTTTGGCATTTCAATTTGTGATGTTATTAGCGGATTATATATATTCTAGAGAAAAGTTAAGTTGAGCAAAAAATGTTTTTTCTAAGACAAAAAAAAACACCTCTTGGCATGCACCTTCAAGTATCCATTTATGGCTACTAACAGAAAAATGGATTCTATGGCTATTTTGGGCCGCTGATTTTTACTTAAAAATGTTTTTAAAAGGGTTTTTCGCAATTAAAATGAGCATCATTGTGAGAATGGGTGTCTGTTTTCATCTTTGTACGACAAAGACTAACAGAGGTATGCATTTTTTAGATTTCGTGATTCTTAAAATATATATCTATTAGACGCCATGCATCTCTGAAAATGAATCTGCCAGGGGTCATATCTCTCGCTTATTTAATTAAAGGAAATTGTGGTACAACTCAGGGGCTTACTGAAAATGTAATGTAACGAAAGTAAAGTACATTTACATTTTTGAGATCGAATGTACTTTTTAGAGCCCGAATATACTTTTTTGTCTTGAACATATAATTTTAGTAAAGTGTACAAAATTTTTCTATAAATTACAAAAAAAAAAAATCCTCACTTTTGCTATCTCATGCTTCATAACGGGTGACTTTTTAAGCATTTGGTTTTTGAAAATTGAAAAAAAAGAGCAGAAATTTTGCAATAGTGAATGAAATATCTGTTTGGAGCAATACATCGATTTCTTTCATTTACTTTTTAAATATTATTTCATGTAAATTTTGCCCGTGGCTACGCCATTTTGGGTAAAAAAAAAGTTGATAATCATTGCACGGTACCTTGCTGCATTGCCGAATCAACATATCGCTATTTTCATTGACACTGCTCGATACAGCAGCAATATTCTCCTCGGTATGCACTCCCTGCATGGATTTATTTCCAATAAAGTGAAACTGGTGCAAAATTTGATCAAAATAGCTTAAATTGCTTGTTCGGTGGGTCAATTATGTCTACCATAAAATGCACATGATTTGCGAAACACATTTCTCGCAGAACACGAGTTTTGATTCTAAAATTCAATAATTTGCAAGTGCTGTCCGTTTGCTAGCCATTTTATGGTAAGATGGCAAGCCTTATTGAGCATTTTTGGAGTTAACACATACTGCGAATCACGCGTAAAGTTTTATAAAATTTACACTCAAAAATTATAAAGCATAAAAATCAGTGATGGTTTTGCAGATAACTCTAACAAAATTTCAGCTTCCTACATCAAACGTGTGAATGGCGCGAACAGTTCTGTCCTTAAAAAAGGATAGATTATCTCTATTGACTGACTACATTCTTTTTTAAAAATAAGCTCAAAACATTAAGAGAGTTAAATAAATTTCCATCGAATTACGTAGAATTATTCTAATTTGAATTTTAATATTCCTTTGACGGTGGTTTTTAGTGAAAATACTTAAATTACTTTACCAATTAATTTGCATTTTACCACTGTTTTTTTTTTATAAATTTGAATGGCATCTAATAGCTTAGTCATTAACTCTGCTGCAAAAATCGAACAATTAAATACAATTCACTGCAGTTTGCGTGTAACATTTGCAGAAACGATGCAGCAGCAATAGTGACAGCAACAAAAAACCACAAGTATCAAGCTGTGAACGCAGTGTCAGCCACATTCCAATGCCTGCTCTAAAAACGGGTGGAACAAAAACGTATAAAAGTAGAGAAAGGAAAAAAGAAAATGTCTCTTCATAAGAACACTTCGTTGCATGGCTTATCTTTAAGCCAAGTTGATAACTATTTATACTGTTACGCCGCACACAACGAAAGATATGGTAAGCACATTGAGCTTGTCCATCTTCTTTCGTTGCCAGGTGTAAGTTCTTTGTAATGAGCAGCGAAGTAACTGGAAGGAGTAATATTGGTAAAATAACTAAGTCTTCGTATATTTCGTAATGATACTTTAAAATTTTTATTTTTAAAATTTGATAAAAAAAAAGGGTATAGAGAAAAAATTTCATAAGAAAATGAAATGCTTCGAAAAAAAAGTTTCAAAAAAAACATATTACAAACGATTGCAAGGAAGTCAAGAATTCACAGCTTATTACTGTACAGCATTTTAGGTTCGACAGGACCGAATGTTGCACATTCAATGCAACGCCATTTTTTGACCACATTTGCTAGCTGCATACATTTTTTTTACGTGATATTCCATTTGGGTTTGGTTTTCCATGATGTCACTCGTTACTTCATTTCCCAAAGACTCTGAGTTCAACTGAACCGATTTGGTGTTGGTGATGACGATGGCATTATAAAATGGAGAATAGAAAAAATGTGGTGTTCGAGCATAGAACACTTTCATTGTGTACTCACATGCTGCACTGCGGTCGTTGGCGCGGTCAATTGTTAATCTTCTTCGTTTTCCTCATTGTTACCATTTTCATGCATTACTTTTTTTTTTTCAATAAACACTTTCACATCTCTTGCATTTTTTCGTAATTTTCTACCAATGCCAGTTGATATCCTTTTGGTTGGGTAAGGAAACAAAAAGTAGTAAAATCGCAAAAAATGGATAACAGTTTATGTAAAATTGCAGAATTTTTTTGTCGCGCTTTATTCTTTTTGACTATCACACAACACACACACAGCCGTATATGGCCATCGTTGTATTTGAATTTTTCCTATTTTCGTTGTAGAAACTTTCTTGTAAAATACAATGGGTCTCGAATTCATATGACTCTGAAGATTAGGCTCATTTTCGGATTCTTGCTTAAGAGCTGAATTAGGAATAATAAATGCAGAGATTTGAAAAGTAGAAGAGAGATGAAAATGAAGATAATAGTAGTGTCATGTTGTGAACAGAACACGAACGGGTGTCGGGAAATCGTCAACGATCACACGCTTTCAAAATTATTTGATTCATGTATAAAATAATATTGACAACGGGTGATCGTTGACGATTTCCTGACAACCGTTCGTATTCATTTCACAAGATTAAGTAGATTTCATGATAAAAAATTATGTTACAAAAATGCTAATTGAAATTTCCTATTCCTGAGTTTTTGGCAAGAAATATTGCGATTTCTCTAGTATTCCAAAATTCCATTCAAATTGTGATGTGATGAGATGAAATGAGATGAGATGAGATGAGATGAGATGAGATGAGATGAGATGAGATGAGATGAGATGAGATGAGATGAGATGAGATGAGATGAGATGACATGAGATGAAATGAGATGAGATGAGATGAGATGAGATGAGATGAGATGAGATGAGATGAGATGAGATGAGATGAGATGAGATGAGATGAGATGAGATGAGATGAGATGAGATGAGATGAGATGAGATGAGATGAGATGAGATGAGATGAGATGAGATGAGATGAGATGAGATGAGATGAGATGAGATGAGATGAGATGAGATGAGATGAGATGAGATGAGATGAGATGAGATGAGATGAGATGAGATGAGATGAGATGAGATGAGATGAGATGAGATGAGATGAGATGAGATGAGATGAGATGAGATGAGATGAGATGAGATGAGATGAGATGAGATGAGATGAGATGAGATGAGATGAGATGAGATGAGATGAGATGAGATGAGATGAGATGAGATGAGATGAGATGAGATGAGATGAGGTTAGTTGAGTTGAGTTGAGTTGAGTTGTTTTTTTTGCGCCTGTTACGTTTACCACACAAGATATTCTAAGTAATTTACTAACATATTCAATTCACCCAAGCCACTGTGCAACGCCATGCAGTGTTTAACCAAAGCCGGCAGTATTACCCTATGGCACATAGCGCACCGTGCAGACGACTGCATTTGTGATCTGCTTTAAATTGCAAAACGAACTGACATTCGGGTTACCACTAGCATCAATGAATAAAAAAAAAACCTGTGCAAAGCTGCATAGATTACGAGTCTCGTTTGGGGCTAAAAAGGAGATGCCTTAATACTTTTCATTGCTTTTTAGAAGAAATAATTTATTTCTTCAATATTAGTGGATTTTTGTATGCTGTATGAGCTTAAGAATTGATTTAAATTTGATTTTTCAAACTAAAAGTACATTTTTATTCCCCCCGAGAAATAATAAACTGCTTACTACTAAGCAACAATGCATTATGATTATCGGCACTGATATCAGAGAAAGAAAACATTTTTTTCTAAATCAATGAGGGCCGTAAAGTTTTAAAAATATAATAATCTTTTTAATTGCTTTCTATTAGAAGATATTTTTGATGACCTACACCTATGCAATTTTAGCCCTTGACTTCTGGATTACATTTTCTAAGACTATGATAATCTTATTATTTTGGTTGACTTTGCGCATCTTTTTTTAAAAGCAGTTGAAAAATTTATGTATAAAATATTTGCAATTCTTTTCGTATTTTTAAATTTACTCATATTGACGAAAGTAAGCACAGCGACTGTAATAGATAATGGAAATCTTTGGGCAGCAATGGTTTTTTTTTTTTGATCATTTTTATCATGCAGTACATAAAAGCCGACAGTGAAATTTTCAGTTTTGTTAAATCGACTATGTGTGATGATATCTGCGTCACTGTATTTTATTAAACTATTGGCGATAAAACCTAAAAAAACAAATACGCATTTGTTGGGTTTCATTAGAAAAATTGAATTTAAAGCTATTTGATTAGAACATACAGGATGCAGGAACATAAAATGGGAAGAGAAACAAATATTAAACAACTGCATTAAAATCATAGAAACCAATGAATTAGATAAAATAACTGCACACAATTTTGTGTAAATGCAGAGTAAAAAGCATTTCAGAGCATTCGCTGGGGGCAGTTCACAGAAAAGGGTAGAGCTCTTGATTAAAAACATATTATCATGATTGAGTTCTCATTTGCTAAATTTGATTGCTGTGTTATGGACGACAAAACTTACTGTAAAGCAGATTTTAAGCAGCTACCTGGGCACAAATATTATACGTTACCGAAGAAAGGACATATGCCTAATAAATTCAAAGAAAAAACAAATTTCGAAATTTCTGAAGTAATATCTGGTTTGGCAGGCCACATGCACCTGCGGTCTCAAAAGCAGCTTATTTGTTACGCAATGCACAATCAATTCCAAAGTTTATATAGAGTAGTGCCTCAAAAAACGTGTTCTTCCATTTAACGTTTTTTTCTGGGACAGTCCTTATAGAGGCGAGTTCTGTTGTCTGTAAACATGTAAGTAATGTCCATCGGTTCTTATTGGAGTAAACAGTAAGTAAAATAGACTTATAGCTGGAAACGTAGACGACTTAAGCAAAAACCTTATTTTGTAGACTTGTAAGCAGTATTATGGTGCATTAAAATATAAATAAGGAAATACATTTTATAACGATATTTTTGGAAAAAAACTAAAAATTTAGAAATCAAATTTTTCTTCACTTTGACAAGCGATAACTTTGAACACAGAAATCATGGCTGTCAACAGTGGTACCATATAAAATATGTGCATTACTACTAAATGAAACTTACATATTTTATTGCTCTAGCTTTATTACTCAAAAAACTTATGAAATAATATTTGTGAGTGAGTAGGTACTACTTTAATGGAGCCTTCAAGCCGTTTAATGGAAAAATGGAAAACTATTCATTTTTTTTCTTTTTGCGGTAGTCTACAATGCATACATAATTTAACAATAAAAACTAAACATGGAATTGTCCATTAACTTAAATGTAATTCAGAGCCGGCACGTCCTAAAGCAAAAGCAACAACAACACTATACTAAACAACTTTGGTAAACAACCACCACAAAAACAATAGAAAAATTCTAATTGTTATGCAGCATAAATCAATTAGTGAAAAACGCTGAAAGCCGCAAAAATATTTTATTTGATTTATATGGCGACAGCGTTACACAGCGTGCGGATGCAAAGGCCAACAAATAAAACTAGAAAAGTAGTAAATAAATAGAAAATCAAATCCAAGGTAGAATAAGGGGGTGTGGTTGTTGTTTGACAGGGTGCTGATAAATAGCAAACTTTTGTATTCGAAACTTTAACAATCCGCGTGCATGGGGCAGCACATGTACAGTACATAGCGAGTAGTGCATCAGGGTTTTAATTAGCATTTAAAATTAATTTCTGCAAAATTTTTGTTAATTTACGATACGTGGTGTATGAGCGCTTTTAATTGAGTTGAATTAATTTATCGGGCGGTACCCGTACATGAGCTTAGTTGCAAAACAATTTGCATTTTAAAAGGTTGCTTGCTCTCAATTTTGCTTAAATTACAGTCATGCAAATTGACAACATGTCAATTGACTGGTTGCGATTCAAAATTTAATAAAACTTGGGATTTACTTAAAATTGATTAAGGCTTAAAAGCTTTGTAATTTGTGGCTGCTGCTATTTTAAAATATGTTTTTTACATAATTAATTTTCTTACATTTTTTTTTTAATATATTTATGAATGGTTGATTAAAAATTCAGACCTATTCAAAAAATACTTTTCAAGGAGTTGATAGTAAATTAAGCAAAAATTTTACAAAAATTTGGTTAATTATATATTTATTTAAATGAAAATTGACTCAAAATTTTGGCGTAATAAATAATAAAATATTTTCTCCTCACAAGTTCCCTTCATGAAATATATTTGAAAAGAGAAAATTAAGCTACGCACGGAGTGAAAAGTCATTAAGTAAATATGATCACTTATACAAAAATTTAAGAAAGATGAAATATTTTCATATAAAGAAAGAAAATTGTCCCAGAATTTCATTTTCTATTACAATTAATGTGGAAGAAATTAAAAGCAGAAAAACAAATGCCCGATTTTTTCTACTTTTTAATTAAAATGTCAATTTCGTTGCTTTGTAAAAAAATATAGGAGTTTATTTTAAGGGTAACTTAATGCCATCCTAAAAATGAAACAAACTTTGAGACTTTAAAAAAAACTTGGGCAAAGAATAAACTTCAAATTTTTCACGATACGTAAGTGTCTGATTTTTTAAATTTTTACTCGAAAAAGAATATTTTATTTTCTTTTTAAGAATATACAATAGGTTGTGCACACGCTACTTACGTTTGAGCTATGATTACCATATAAAGGTAGAATTTGATCTCTGGTTCTGAATTGTTCTCAATTTTGGTCAAATATTTTCAAAAGTTCCAAATCAGTTAGTATTCCAACAAAAATGAAATAAAGGCAACACTTCAGCTAAAAGAATCTGTGAATTTTACTAATTAGCCGTCACTGCCGTCAGATCTTTTTCGCAAGAAGTATGTTTGGAAAACAATATAAATAAAACAGAAGGCGTGTCCATTCTTTGATTAGTGCCTTGATCATCGTCAAAACATTCGGTTAAAGCAGGAAGTACATACGTAAGTCTTGGACATGTTGGTGAGAATCGAAGGTACTCGACACTGATCCTGCACGTTGGAAAAGTTTGAAAAGGCCTTATGCTCCGTGAGTAGATTAAGAACACAAAAAGAAGATCTAGAGCTATCAAGTTTTACAATCTGATATGTTGTTGGATGGAATATTTTTCGGATCTTACTGAAATTAATTGTATCGAAAGCACAACATCAAATTGTTATGAAAAGAATTTATGGACTTCGAGGTAAGTCAGTTAGTATCTAATTTTACACCCCTTCTGATGTTCTTAATTTTCTCAGTGTAAGAATTCCACCGATCTCTTTTACACGGTAAGCATACTGTTTGCCGAGAGCTTTTTAAAGCTTAGATATAAACATACATAGATTAATTTAGATAGATGAACTTCTAACTTTTCGTTTGTCACTCCATCCCCAAATTTAAAGCCTTAGTGTTAAGAATGAAAGGCAGAAAGCCAAACGTCCTCAGTTCGCTCCCTCTCTCTCTCTCTCTCCCTCACCTGTCACTGTAGATCAGTATAAATACTCGTAGCAAATAAAATGACAGGAAAAAACATATTTATTGTGTCAAAATCATAATTTTATTTAAATAAATAAATATTTTTTTTGCAACTGTTTATTATTCATGTTAAAGTTCATTCGATGCAGCTTTTCGTGTTGAATGCAAAAAAGCAGCGCATTTTAAATTTTTTCTGTCATTTTTTTTTTATCTTTAGATTTTGACAACTTTTATTTAAACGAACGCTTGGTCACTGGCGTTGCAACCAAACAGTTGATAGAAAAAAATATTTTGCGGCATATAAATCATGTGGAAATTTTAAATGAATTTGTCATCATTGTTGTAAGGTTTTTGCAATAAGCGGAAAAGGTTTTTGATTTTCTATTTTACATTTGGATTTTGTGTGGATAACTTTTTTTTGTTGTAAATAAATTTTAAATATCAACTTTTTATGAAAAACTAACAAATTTTTTCCATTGATTTAAATCTGGATTTTTTCTTCGCTTCACACAAATACATACGTATGTAGGTAGTAAATGCAACGCATGCACGTTTTATAACAGAGTTGCATGTTGTTGACATGTTGCTGTACGAAAAAAAAAGAAAAATTATGAAAAGGCGCAGCGTAAGAGTGAAAAAGACAGCAAATGAATATATAAATGCATTATGTGGCATGACAGCAACAACAAATAATAACGATTACAACAACTGCAAACTAATTGACAGCTGAATACGCTATGTCGTGTCAATAGAGAGAAACTAACAAGCAGCATTCAAGCACGACAACGCACATACTTGATATAATTTCAGGGTGGACCTTAATATTACTAAATTTTCAGCAATAGATAGAAACTTCGCACGCCTTTCTTAGAATGCGTTCAGTTCACAAACTAGCAACGGATTGTTAAGTTAATACGTAAGAGACAAATGAGTTTTTTAAAGTGGGCGTAGCACACGCCAAACAGAAAAAAAGTCTTAAAACGAAGTACTGAGACAGTTTTTTGAGTTAATACAACCAAATTTCACAGAAGCAATAGAAATACTTCAGCCTAGAACCAGAAAAAAGTTGACATATTTTAAATGGAGGGCATGGTACCTTACATATAAGTAAAATTTTATGACGTTATACTGAAGGAATGATATAAAGCAGTGCAACTGAATAATGTACTTATACTAGAATTAGTTCGAACTGACTTTGGATATAATCTAGAAAAGTTTCGACGAGAGAGCGTGGCCCTTCTTATGTAAGCATGCTATGCGGTGCAGAATATTTAGTTTTTGGCAAGACCAAAATAATACCCTAACTAATAAATATTTCTCTTTGTTTGCTGCTAAACTCTTTTAAGAGATGCTTGTGATCAGGGAATCTCGATTCTTGCAATTTGCGGAATAAACTTCCTTCAATTATTAATTCCTCGAGAGCAAGATTTTTATTTTCAAACTCACTGTTGTATTGCTTGAGTAAACAAAAGGCACAAATTCTCTGATTATTCTGTTGTGGAGCGAATTCACATTTTCAACTACTTCGTGCCAGGAAAAGTCCTAAACATTTACTTCATTTCAGACTATGAATGACTTATCTTAAACAATTATGTGATCGTTAGAGAAATAGATGTATAATCCGTGTTCACGTTATAGTATTCGCCTATTTGAACTAAGTTTCCATTTACCATGTCTGATTTATAAGGTTTAGTGGACGATTAAAAAGCACGCCCTGTATACTGATGACTTATTTTTACTCTTTGTTTATCTTTGTTTTTATAACAAACAAATCCCAACGCAACAGTAACTTAAAACTTTGCTAAAATATTATTTTTCCATTTCCTTAAAGATCAACTGACGATGTCAAACAAAAATGCGTCAACACAAACGCGAGAGTGCCAAAGTGAAATCTATTTTCGAAAACGCGATACAAAAACGAGATAAACCATAAGCACGCTGTCTTTAATGCTAGTATGAAAGCCCTATAAAATTAATATATATTATGTTTTTTAGCATGAAGCTAACACATTTCAGACTTAAATAATTACCTTACAATATGGCGTGTGTATAGTTAAATTTTTTCTTAGGCCTTGCGTAGGTTAAAAAAAAAATTTATGTATATTTTTAAGTACACTCT
Source organism: Meiosimyza decipiens (assembly GCA_963680825.1). NCBI lineage: Eukaryota > Metazoa > Arthropoda > Insecta > Diptera > Lauxaniidae > Meiosimyza > Meiosimyza decipiens. The sequence goes on from OY804258.1 coordinate 122,918,434, forward strand.
TTCTTGCACATACATTTTCTCATACAAATATTGCAGCAATGGACAGCCAGAGATTTCAGAAAAAAAAAAAAAAAAATTAAACAAAACGTAAAGAATCCAACGAAGCAGTAAAGCAACGTTAAATTTATTGTTCGTTATATTAATTGGAAACTGTTGTTTGACAAATTGAATATTGATGACAAAGGTTTGCATTTGCCTAAGGATGAGGACGATGGTGATGAAAATACGTGCAAATACTCTTGGGCACACAGCAGGTTGTGCCTTTTGTAAGTGAAAATGAGAAAAAACACAATGCTATGGCGCTGTCTGCTGAGTCAGAGAATGCATTGCCAGTGACAGCCTTCGTCTACAAATCAGTAAGAAATTAAAATTTGAGATCATTTAAGATAATGAAAATTTTGCACATAATAGTCATATTTTAGACATTAATCATAGAAATCTATATTGTTATATTGAAATTTAATTTAAATTTACTCAGATAAAAAATAACTTTTTTTGGAGAGGACATCATTTAAAAAAATTATGAAAAATATTGCCTTCAACCATTTGAAGGAACTCAGTTGATGTCGTTAAACTTATTTTCAAGGTTATATTTCCAATTACTTTACTGAAGAATTTTTTTATAGTCAGATTTGATTAAAACATTAACATTAGTAATGAATGTTCTCTTTTAGATTCACCAAGATGTTCCGCTATTAATACACGAGTCCCGATTTTTGTCACTTCGAAATCTTAAATTCCCGATTGTATCAAAATTTTAATTTTCAACTCTTTCGGTTTGTTTGCATGTATTCTGCTTCTGTATATTTCACAAATGTCAAAGATTCAATGACGTAAGATGTCATTTACATGTCTTTTGCGCCACCTTGTCTTCGTATAACTCGTATCTTGCTATCAAACTGCCGGTGTTTATTTAAAGCAGTTCAAACCAACTAGGACCACTAATGCCAATACTTTCTTCCCAAGACGTTGTAATTCAATGGAAACCATTGTATGTACTTCTTTATTATTCATTTGTATGTGTTGTAAGCTAACACCAACACACACTATCACGCCATTCAAGTGCAAGTAGCTGCTGCTACTACTGCATTTGGCGTTCTCTCATTGTTGTTTTTTTTTTGTTCCTGTTTACTGGTTCTAAGTTTTTCATTTTATTTTGTTTGGCTGCCACATTTATTTCTATTGCGTTGTTGTTGTTGTATTGTGTGTAATGTTTGTTAACTTCAAAATGACGCTTAACAGCGAATATTTGTTAGAAAAGTTTTTCCATTATTTTTTAGGCTTTCAGTTGGCCCTAGTTCGTCTTTTTTTACTTTTCGAATGACACAGTTTTATTGTGGTGAAATTTTTTATTTCATGTTGTTGCCTTAACTTTTCAATTCATACAACTTTTATACAGGACGTAAAATAACAATTGCATAGTTAGTGATACTCAAAAACATACAAAAAAATATTTTTAAAAATAAAGTTTGATTAAATTTCTCGCTAGGGCAAAATTGTTTTATTTGGATATATATTTAACTTAATCATGGCTGGATTTCTAAATTCATATGAACAGAATTTTATTGATACTTCAACCTGAATTTGAAAGAAAATCAATCGTGCTCTTACACAGTTCAGACTATTTTTTTTTAGTTTTTGGATCATTAATTTTAAGACAACAAGTATTGCCCATTTGGGCTGGTAGTTGTTTGGTTATAAGTTTCGTAGACGCCAACATTCCCGAAAAACAAATGAAATAACTAACCGGAGGATTATTCGTGAAATAAATTACTATCTTAATTTGACTCGTATGTAATGATAATTCCAATCCACTATCAACGCTAGCAATTAAGACACAGACTGTTCGAGAATGAACTTTTGGGAAGATGAATACGTCGAAGGCCACTGCTTTCAAAACAATATCGAAGCGCCAGAACAGTTTCGCAATAGAAAATCGTGCTCTCCAGAAACATAAAACAAAATATTTCATCACCAATACACAATGCCTACTCTAAATGTGGTATGTTTGATCTTCCAAAGAGTAGATTCTCACACAATCTCTCTGGAATTGATCGTGCTGACGGAGTCTTTTGTTTAATGTGATCACCTGCCTTGATGGCTTAATATCACAATGTGATTTTCACACACATGACCTATCTAGGATCTCTTGCAGTTCTAAGAACAGCCACTTGGTTGAGAATGCAACTCCACATCGGGCAAATTACGTTAGTATATTACTCTTCCTACGAGTTAGGTTTCAACCACAGCCACCACGAATCCTTCCCATGCGATCTGCCCAATTGGGCTTCACGCACTGTTGGGCTAGGACCGAAGTCCTAGGGGCTCCCAACAACCCGTGGTACCAGATTGGTTTGCACCTTCATCTCTGGTCAAGCTTAGTAGTTTGAAAAAGGACTATACAAGGAAAGCCAATCTCAAGCCCAAGCCAAAGTACATAAAAGTACTAGGCTTGAACCCTACGCACTAGCGTAACCAAGCACAGTACAATTTCCTGTCTACTACCAGTTTAGGCTTACCATAACGCCCAAGGGCACTGGTAAGCCCCTGATCGTGCTGACAGAGTCCTTTTGTTTAATGTGATCACCTGCCTTGTTGGCTTAATGTCACAGTGTGATTTTCACACACATGAGTTAGTTTATATTCGTGGCTAACCTAGGTATGACTGCATTTACACAGACCTGTTTGATACAGTTACCAAGTAAAGCAATATTTATGGACATAACTTCACCCTTAGTTTGAGCCCAGACCTATCTAGGATCTCTTGCAGTTCTAAGAACGGCCACTTGGTTGAGAATGCAACTCCACATCGGGCTGGCAGTGGGCTGGAATCATTTTAAAATGCCATCTTTTGCATTTATTTGGAAGTCAAAAAATTATTGTATTTTTATTCACAAATGATCCGCCGATCGGTGGTCCGTTTTCCGTGCACGTTGGCATCTAGGAACAATATTTTGCAGTACATTTTTCTTAAAACGTTTAATTCTATCATAGTTTATTATTTCTCGAACTAATTACATAAGCATGCAGTAGCTTGAAAAAAAAATATCTTTTCATCAAATTTTTGAAGAATACCAAAGTGAGATTAAAATCGATTTTTAGTTTTGGGAGCCTATAACAAGGAAACAAGCAGATATATTATTTTATAAGAAAAGCCTCAACTTTAAGTTTTTGCTTAAAAAACATTAACAACACCAGTGGTCTGGCCTATGTATTATGTTGTTCATATTGCTATTGTGTATTCCACTTTATATACTGATGCTACGTACTAACTATTTTTCATTGCTCCACTTGGCGCTAACTTTCAGAGTCTTTAAATTTGTTACTACTAAATTTATTTTCTAACTTCTTCAAGAGTTCCAAGTTTTTCTTTCTCATATCTTCTTAGTTCACTTCAACTTGTTTAGTGCTGTTTTAGTGTTTCCCTTGCAGCTACTTTGGCTTCCTGCCATACTATTTTACTTTTCTATTATTTTTTTTATTTTGATTTTCTATGCAACGCACCGGAAATCATGAAAAACACTCAAAACATTGACCAGCAGTGAAACGGATGCTGCAAGAAATAGCAACAACGACATCAACAGCAAACAATAGTGGTTGCAGCAACAATAAGAACAATAACAATAACAGTGTCAACAGCAGCACCAACAACAATGTGTCGACTAGACGGATGTGTCGTTGCCACAAAAAAAAAGATGTAATCGTAGTTAGAAAATAAACAAAAACACAAAAAAAAAAGAGTAGCGAAAATACATTAAGAAACTACCAAAAAACAGAGAGCGACTACTTTTTTGTAGAAACTTTTACGTATTTTTTTTCAGTGTGCTTAAGTAAACTTCTTATTTTCTATTACTACATATTTTCTTAGCATATTTGGGAAAACTTTAAAAAAGAATAATAAAGAAATTTTAAAGTTTTAAATGCTTTTTGTTCTTGATACCTTCTTCTTACTTTCATTGCTGATTGACCTACATGGCTAACATAAGTACGTGGTAGTATTGTATGTGCTTGTATGGCTTGGTAAAATGTATAAAAAAAAGTCGTATTTTAAATGCACCACTTGAATGTAGTGGTAGTGCAAGTAAAACATACACGCGCAAATTTAAAAGCAGTGTAATAAAAACAAACGTAGTATTTTATGTGCACTTGTCGTGGATTTGTTTTAAGCTATTTAAGTAGTAGTAGTAGTAGTAGTAGCTGATTATTTTTTCCTTTTAATAGTTATTTTTTATACTTCTGCTATAAACAAAAAATTTAGATTAGAACTTGTTAAGTTTTTATATCATCTTCGCACTTAAATCGCACACGCTTGGTTTTTGTGCGTGCAATGAATCATACGAGTAACGTGGTATGGAAAAATTTAATTAAGTAGTTAAACAATGCTTTCTATGGTGAACTTTAAGAATTCAAGCCGTGGAGTTTTTAAGCAAACATAGGTATGCATGGCAATTCCAAAATATTGACGTCGATTCTTCTCGTTTCGTCTCTAATTTTCAAGTCTAAAAATATGCTATCATATTTTTTGAATGTATACAAAAATATACAGCTTGGGCTTAATGAATAGTTAGTTACAAATATAAGAATTGTACTAGCATATTTTTAGGCTTTCAAATTAGGGATGGAACGAGACGAATTGAGATACAAAAAGAAGCCCTTAGACTTACAGAAATTGGCTAATTGAGGAATCCTTAGGAGAAATCTCACAAATACCTTACGAACTGTAAAATAAGGCGCTTAGAAACATAAGGAGCTAAGCAAGGGATATTTTGTATAAACAAACTAGAGACAAACTTTTATATCAATTGATATTTTTAAAGAAAAAGCTTTACTTTTGCATGATGCAGAGTTCGAACTAATTTTTATGAAATAAAACTCATTTTAAGGCATGTATTAAGTTTTTGTAAGAACAAATTTCTTTAAAAAGTTTTACCAGAGAAACAAGCAAGGGATGTCCTAAAATTTTGCTTTATTGTTCCCTTCTGGTTAAGAATGTAAAGAAACACTATTTGTGGTTATCAAAAACCATTAAATTAAGAAAAATTTGACCTTTACTCGAAACAATTCGTCTCACTTAATGCAGCAACATTTTTTGGTTTTCGCAATTTATTATTGTTATGATAAAATTAATAAAAAGCTACAATGAAATTCTATACCTATTTAACGTTGCACTTGATTTCCGTTGGCAGCATTTCCTTTTTACTTCGCGTGTTTTTCACAATCAATTACTATCCATAAAATAATATTAAATTGCTGAAAGTTTTAATATTTTGACACAGCAACATATTCGTGCAACAAACATAAACATTGACGACAGTCATTAAATGAAATTAAATGAAATGCTAACTTTCACCAAAAAAAAAGTAGGGGAGAATGCGTAAAAGCGCTCACACTACTCTTTGTCTTTTCACAGCAACATTGAACAGGAAAAATTTATTGAGCTAAGAGGGTGTACTGTGACTTTATAGTTCAATATCATGGTGAAATGAAATTGAAATAGAAAAAGTTCTTGTAAATAAATAGCTGGCTTATAAATATTAGATTGTCAACTGTCTCTATCTGTTTTACTTTTCAAAATAGTAGACTTAGAAAAATTGTTTCGAAAATTTCCAGAGAAAAAACAAAAATTCTTGATCAATTTTTTCACAGAATATAGACTTTAATCGATAAACTCAGTATATCTATAAAAAAAAAAAAATTATTTGAATCTTAACACAAAATTTATAGTTTGTAAAGATTACTTTTCTCAAAATCAAGTGAAAAATGGTTTTGTTATGTTTTGCACAGTTGTGTAAGATAAATAGTATACACTTAAAAAAACTGTGAACTGTATATAGTATATATACTATATTTTGCATTTTTTACATAATAGTTAGTATGACAATAAGTTAAAAGCTACAAACTGATTTTACTTTAGAAAAACAAATTTTTAGGAATAGACAAAGAAAAAATTAAGGTTGGGCTCTCACTCTTTATTGGGCTAAAGTAAAAGCATCAAAGCTTTTAAAACTTTCAATTGCTTTGAGCTTTTAGAAGACATTCAATTTTAATAGAAAGATGGGTTCACAGATGCTGTGAGAATGAGATGAGTTTCAGATGGATATGAAATTATGATTTGTGTAGGTTTAACAGATTTGGATGAAACAAAAGTAGAAATGTTGTCACTAATTAATACTATTTTGTGGTAAATAGAATAACAACACTCTTTGTGGCTTGTAAGGAGGGGAAAATATGTTTTCAAAGCAGCAACTTTCAGCAAGGCAATGCACCAGTTGCCCATGATATTACGATAAAATAATTTCTTACAAATTGAAACCTCTGAGGGATTTATATATATGATATGTAGTTCGATTTGTTATCGCGCTTAAAATCAGTAACTTAGAAAGCCTACGCTATGATGAGCAGTACAAAATTTTGTGTCATCAATGAAAAACTGGTCCAAATATCCAAATCATTTTAAGAAACTCACAGTGTAAATTAAATTTAAAAAGAAAATTTGAGTACTCTTTATAAATAAATCTTGTAAAGTGAAAATTCATAGGTTTGAGATCTTTTTGTAACTTTAATAAAATACTATGTATGTAACTTTAAAACTATTCCAGTAATGTTAAATTTAAGTGAATTTCCATCACCATATGTAATGCAATCAGAGATAATCAAAAATCGTGCATTTTCTATCATTTTGAAAATCAATAAAATTGTTTGCCTTAAATCGGGGAGAGCACAAGTTTGCACACTTTTCCCTACACCACCAATACAAATCAGCAGCGATAGCATTTAAGTTGACTAAAAGCGTTAAACGAAGACAGAAACAGACGTACAAACTACACGGCAACAGTAACAGCAATAGCAACAACAATAAATGAACGAACGACTGCGAATCAACGAACAAGTGTCGTCACTTGTGTATCCGACACAAATGTTAAAGGGATATTTTTATAATGATTTATGAAATGCATAGCACGACAATAACTACACCAATAACAAAAACATTAACAACAACAACAAATACAAGGTGATACAAGGCGAATCACCTACATACGTCTACCACAAACAGCAAATTGCTGTACCTTGTATTCTATGTGTGTATGTATGTAAGTATGTATGTATGTATGTATGTGGAAAATTGCTGACTTATTCGACAGCGGTTATTTCGCGCCATTTTCTCATTTCCGTTGTCGCCAACGCTAACGTCAACATTAGCAGCAGCTACAATAACAACAACAACAACACACATAAGAGTGACATTTTTCTTATATGAATGACAATTTGGAAAAGTGTTTTGGAAAACAAAACTAAAATAATAATGCCAGACAGGCGCTCTGTGCAGAGGGGAAGTAGTGTGGTTGGCGTTGGTTTAGCTTGTTGGTGATTTTCAGTTGTGTCGTTTAAGCATAGGCTCAGTAAAAAAGTTGGGTAAAAGTATGTTGTTGTAAGGTATTCTAATATCTAAATTCGATTTTAAGTGGGTTGCAGAATGTTCCAAAGTAGGCTTTGTTGTAATGACTAATGTACAGAGAAAGAGATATTTGATATGACAAAAAAAAAGTTACAGACGAATATAAAATGTTGAGAGATGAGAGAAAAGATTGAAACATATCGATCAAAAAAAGGTCAAAAAATTAAGCAAAATCTATTAGTTATATTTTTCGCACATGGAATTTTCAACTGAGCAAACGAACAAAATGACAAGTTACAAAAATTATGTCGATATTAAGACTATCGATTTTTTTTATCTTGTGGAACATGATGCTGTTTCTTGTCTTGCAAAATTAAGAAATGTTGGAAAACTGAAGAAGTTCTCAAATTTTTGAGTTAATTTCATGACTAGGCACCTGATAGTGAAAAAAATAAGATTCGCAAAAGAAATAGTTTCTGTGTTTTTTTTTTTCTTTTTTTGCCTACGGAAGAGTATGATCTTTCTTTTTAAAAGAAAATTAGAAAAACTGAGAAAGTTGACCATCTTGTGAGCTATTTTCGAGTCTAGGGACCTGATAATGGAAAACATATGCTATGGGATGGAAATATTTTCTGTGTATTTCGTCTCGAGGAACATGGCCTTGGTCTTCGTTTTGCATAAAAATGCTTCTTTTAAGAAGAAAATTAGACGAGTTATTTTCGAGGGCATCAGTAAATTTGACAAATTCTTAAAACGTTCGATAAATTTCACGCACGGCGAAAATCGAATTATTATTTTTTTTTATGGTGAACAGCGCTAAATAAAAAATGCGTTAAAGAAATCGCATGAATTCTTTTTAAGGTGAATTTTAGTATCTTTGACAAAACAAAAAATACATTCGCATTCTAAGAAGTACATTGCAAATAAAGATTCAGTACTTTTCCGCAAAACCCAAATGTCATCACTAGTCTTTGAAGCTTATCATGTAATGTGGAGGAATCATATAAATTAAAAAAACATTTAAGAGCATATGCAGTTTGGCTCTCTCACCCTACATACATACTAGTACCTTTAAAAAAAAGATCGGTGCCGGGGGGCGAGGGTGCAACGATTGCCACAATTTGGAATAAACATTTTATGTTAGTGTTGAGCATTTGATTTGTACTTTGAACTGTTGCAATCTCTTGTGTCTTTCACTCCAACTTCAGAAAAAGCAAAGAGTTATGATTGTGTATGTTCATTAAGGAGCAAAATTGTATATGCGAATCTACCCCAGCCAACATTTGGACGAGTTAAATTGTCACTTTGTGGAATGTATCATATACAGACATTTTTAAATACATTACGATTCGACAATACTTTTTTGAAACTAACATGATACATACATATAATCAAATGTGTAAAAACAATGAATCGATGTCAATATTCTCAAGCTGTGTTTCTCTTATTTCGTGGAACCATTCTCAATTGTAAATTAAAAGCATCTCAAAAAACAAACAACTGTAATATTTTGCATTTATAAATAGAAACAATAATTACGAGGCCGATAGCGTAATAAATAATTTTTTTTCACTTGAGACTTTCCCTCATGATTCATACGCGAATAGATTAGTGGAGTTGCTACCCCCAGATAGTTTCATCCAAACAAACTATTGCTTGATATCAGAATATGAGTTCGCTCGCAAGCAATCAAAACCAGCTGCGATTGAAATGTGTCTCTTCCACGATTAAAAAGGTTTCCTGGATGATGTCCTTGTGAATACACGACACAAGCACACACTCTATGGTCTACTCGTACATGTCGTTACCCATACTCGTAAATAAGAAAACATGTGAATGAATGACTTCTTGTTCTGTCGCACCCCAATGGTTTTTATTGCTGCTGTTGTGTTTTATGTTGATATTTTATCGTTTGGTTTTTTGTAGTTAATATGAAATTGTTATCAAAATAAACAACAACATAGTATGGAACTTATAGAGATAAAATGTATCTAGAGTAGATAAAATATATAAGTTTTCATAAAATTAAAAAAGCAGCTATGCTTGTATGTACATATAATTGTAATACCATAAGAAATTGTGTATTTTACATAAGAAATGTAACCTATTCACTTTTGTCCGATTCAACTTTTTTGTTTTTATTTAAGATTTTATCATCACTTATGCACAAAAAAAAAATGTAAAAATTTATGTTCGGCAAGACCTCGACCCTTCTACCTAGATTGTTAGCTTTTATACGTTCGCTCACCTTCTGCGAACGTTTTTTATGAGCGACCGCTAGCAAAAAGTTGTTCTTTTTTTTTTCTTCTTCTTTGACATCAATAGTTTCTAAAAAAAACTCCAAGAACTAACCGAAAAAATGATTTCTTATATTCGTTGTAAGAATATGATAGTAATTTTTTTTTTGTCTTATTTACCCAAAATCAAAAAAAAAAAAAATTGAGTTGCAAATTATAAAAGAAAAATATCATATTAAATTCATTTGTAGAAAAACATTTGCCAAGCTAAGTCATCTCGAAATTTTTTGTAAAATCAGCTATAGTTTTTTTTTTACCAAAATCACACTTATTACTTTTATCGTAATAAAATAAATTTAAGTCAAGCGAGCTACATTATATATGATTCAGAAGAATATTTAAGTACAAATAATTAATATTTTTGTACCACCAGTGGGCTATGATGCCTCAAAATATAATTTACACTTTGCAAATCATGTTCCGTCGACTCCATTAGCAACACTTCATTTAAAAGTTTCCATCAAAACTCTCCCAAAATTGCTGTAAAAAACTTTATAAGCAGCACTAACAGCATAAAAAAAACTCCTATAACAACAACAATAAGTTCTCAAGTGCTTTTGTATAAAATTTCTGCGAAAACTTATGGTCACCACTTGACGTAACTGCGGCTGAGTGAATAACAAAAACCGAAAAGAAAAAACATAACAAAACACACGCAGCATCGTAAATTAGCGAATTAAATGAACTTAAGTGGGGCACAGGCGATAAATTTATTAGCAACAACAACAACAAAATTTTTAATTACAAACGTTTTAATTGAGATACAAATAGCAGTAAATTTCGAATGCAGAAATGAAGATGCTGACAACAATAGTTACCAGAACAACAGCAATTGGATAACATTTAAGAAAAAAAAAAAAAACTTTTCCCATTTTTTACGGCGCAAAGTTAACAAATCTCCCCCAAAATCGTAAAACTTAAGCTGCCACGTAGTAATAAATGATTTCAATTACAGGTTTTTAATTACTCAAACACTACGTAACATGCAAATGTGCTGGATGAATTTGAAAGGATATAAAGTAACAGTTGTTTGGAACATGTTTATGTATAAGATTGGAAGATTGAATACATTTTTTTTATTGCTTTTGAAATTTCCAGTAAACCGAGAATAGAGTATGTTTTCTTTAAATAAATTTTATCTTAAATTAATAGATTTTAAAACATTTCTTAACTACCAACAAATTTTGGTAGATATTAATGTACCCTAAATTAAAAGAAAAATTTTTGTTTATTGAACCAAACATAATATTTGTTTGAGTTGATTGAAGAAGTTTGGTTGCGCTGAATAAATATTTAATAATCTTATTTATCCTTGATTTCAATTTTCATTATTATGGAAACTATAAAGTTTTCAACATAATTAAATAAAAAACTACTAAAGTATCTTTTGCTTGGGACACACTTTAGGTATTTATGATTGTGAACACTCCATTGACATCCAATATAGGAATTTGACGATATTAGACATATCGATTTATTTATGAGCGGATGTTTCAAATAATCCTTTTTGGCCATCGGTTTGTAGCTCAATTCGAAATAAATATATGTATGCTAATGCGAAAACAAAATATCTCTTTCGTCCAATACAAGATTTGGAAATTATTAACAAGCGAATGTTTGTTATTAAGAAATATTTTTTCAAGTCAAAATCGAATTTAAATCCTAACAAAATATATGAGTGACATGATATGAAACATTTATTTCGACTACATCAAACATATGATTTGTTTATTATTATCAAATTTAGATAGAAATAGATGGATATAAAAATAAATCGTTTTCTCTGTGTAAATGTGTAGTAAGGCTGCCCCTGTATATCATTCTGCTGTCAATAATCACATGAATTTAGATGGCAGTTTTCATCAGCTTATTTACAACCGATTTAGTATGAACTGTTTTTCAAAGAAAAGTCTAATCTCTGATAAGGCACATTACATTGTAATTCAGGAGAAGCTATTACTTATTGGAGTCAAACATATAATGTCAGAAGCAAGATTTGTCCTAAATAAAATGAAATTAAAATAACTTTCTCAGTGTAGACAAGCCATGCCAATACGATATAGTTCTTTATAAACGAGAACAACTGGACTGTAGCAGGCAATGGTTTTATTTCGCGCGAAAAATAAAGTAATTGATGCAAAATTCATATGGTCTCAGCAAGACACATCGGATAAAACGTTATCTATTTTCTATGAAAAGTTTTCCGATTGCACTAATTAACATTTTGGCAACGTTCCAAGTTATAAAAATTGTGCGATTTGATGCGGTAGGATATTTTTTTGTAACGTTTTGATACCGATACGTGTCAATTTATGTCCGAGATAGCACCTAAAATGACAAAAATTCAGAAGCAGTTAAGATAAAACAAGAAGATTTTCTTAAAATCGTCTGTTTTTTTAATTAAGATTATTTTTTCTATATGTCTAAGTATTACGAGTATAGCTAATATGTAAATAAAGAAAAAAAAAAACTAATTAATTCGGCGCTGGAAATTTATACTGAATTATAATATTGACCACATAGCCCAAATTGATATGTTAACACATTTCGGGCCGCTGTTTCCTTAAAGAAACACTAACTTTAAGAAATTATTAAAAATAAACGGATAAAAGAAATGCAAAAGTAAAAACGGTTCCGGAATAACACTTTCTTTGGTCATTAAAAAGCATGTCGATAATTTCTATTTTGAACTATTATTCTGGAAAAGTGGAATGGTAAAAAGGTACACCTTTTTCAGACCTTTTTTAAAAAATTCTGAGAAAATATTGAATATTAATATATTTTCGATGTGATGTGTGATATTTCAACACAATTCATTAAATTTTAGTTATAAGTTCAGAAATCGTAGCTATTTCGAAAACTGAGCATGTTAGATCAAGTTATTTTTTGGTGTTGCTTTAAAGCAATGCTGGCCTATAACATGAACAAATTTCAGAACATTTGTTACTTTTCAACTTAAATGATCATCCTAATTTCGAATCGCGAATCTTATGAAAACAAAAACACGCTTTTTTCAGCGCTAAGTAAGCTTATATTAGTGAACCAGAACAGTAATCTCTACAGTAAGTACTATAATATGTTATAATTTTGTTACAGCCGGGAAAACACTTCTAGAAATTCTTTTTCTATTTTTTTACGTAGAATTTATTAAGCAAGTATTGGACCAAACCCACAATTATACAAACCAAAACAATTTAAACACTTTTTGTACGTCAGTAATTCTGAGACGTTTCATTGGGATACTGCTATTCTCTTGTTACCATACCTTGCCGCAAGCTTCCCTATATTGGTCGACTAAGCCAGATTTCGGAGCTCCAATTAGTAAGCAAGCGTTTCCAAGATAAATTATTAGGACTATGAAGAGATTTCTGCACTTCAGCCAAAATTGACTTGAATGACAAGTTTTACAAGTTGCGCCCAATTTTTGATATTTTGAATCGTAAGTACTTGCAGTTTGGAGAATTCGCAACTAACTTGTCGATTGACGAACAAATGGTGCCCTTCTTTGGACGCCATTCATGTAAGATGTATATTTGCAACAAACCTGTACGATTTGGTTTTAAGAATTGGTGCTTGTGCTCATCTGAGGGCTATTTATTTCAAATAATTCCTTACGCAGGAGCAAGTGCCTTGCACGACAAACAAATTGGTCTTGGAGCACAAACTGTACTTCAACTATTACAGTGCGTCGAAATTCCCAAAAAGCATTTTATCTTCCCTTACAAATTCTTCAGTTCTTACTATCTGATGTGTTTACTGACAGAATGCCATTTCCTTGCAACTGGCACCATTCGAAATTACCGCATTGGAATTCGTGTTAAAAAAAGGTGGTGGCCACATTTCATTAACGTTATTGGCAGTAACCTTGTAAACGCATGGAAGCTGCATATTATTGTCGCAAAAAAAGATAAATAGGAACCTATGTCGCAAATGCAATTTCGATCCGTTGTCACTAGAGGGTTATTGCTGTCTGAAGAGGATCAAAATTATGAAAATATCTCGGAAAGTCAACAAGCGGCTAAAATGTCGCACCTTGCAGAAAAAGATCATATAGTTGAACCTGTTCCAGGGACTAAAAAATTACGATGCAAGCAATGCCACAAGACTTGTCGTTTTCTATGAGTTAAGTGTAATGTCACTCTGCACCCAAAGCACTGTTTTCTTGCATATGATAAGTAAGGTTTTCTTTTCAATATACTGAATACCTAAGAAAAATCAGGATATTTTTTTAACACATATATTATTTTTTAATAAATGTTAATCTAAATAACAACATTTTTTTTTATTTTGAACACAGTCACGAGCAAAACCTATAGCTGAAAACGGAAATTGATTTTTTTTTGTATACGTCACAGGCCAACGTTGCTTTAAAGCAACACCTCGTCCCGACTAAAGCAAAGGTCGAAATATTTTTTTGAGTGCAGAATTGTCATATTGGTTGTCAAAATAGAATACCCTATAAAAAATTTTAAAATAGGCCAACGGGTTCTGGTACCGGCCCGAAATGGGTTAAGCTGAAAAGTTGCGAAGGTTAATAATCTCAATAAATGCAAATGGCAAATATAAGGAGTTATAGATGCTTACACATATGAACGTTGAGAAATAAACTCAAAATTTGGAGACTTTAAATTAAGTATTAAGAGTCATGAGTCAAAGTTGCTATAGCAAGTCAATGAAACTTAATATCATATTTTAGCGAGAATATTTCAATAACTTTCCGTAATTTGAAAGCAGCACATCGACTAATTCAATTGATTTTTGACTTTGCCAAAACTGAAATGTTATGTGACGCTGTAACGCTCCAGACATAAGGTCTCAAGGCAAGAGCTTTATCAAAAAGAAAATCAATATATTGTGTGACTTCAAAATACTCACTTTACCATCAAAAAAGGATCACATGGTGATATCGCATGCAGGTATTTCGACAGCTCCCTTTAACACTACTGCAACAATACATTCACAGCCACCTGTAGAAATGGCAGTTTCATTCGCATTAACTATTTACTACAACAACAACAACAACAATCAAGGCAACAAATGCAATAATAAAAGCTCAATAACAGCTCTATGTCGACAGTAAAAACAAATAGCAAAAGCAAAAGAAAAACCAAATCGTAGCTTTATATTTTGGCGTCAATTCAGCGAAAAAGTTTTCGCGTGTGTCAACGTTGCATTTTGTATTTTTCTGCATTAAACGCTGCTTTATCGAGCGATAGGTTTTTTTTTTTTATTTAATATATGTGTGTTCGAAGGCTGTCGTTTTGTTTCATGTGTATGTTTGCCAATATTTTTTAAAAATATTTTTCGTGTGCTGCACTTCCATGGCATTTGTGCAAAGTTAACGAATAATAAACGAAATTAAACATTTAATTGCGCGGAGTTTATGCAAATGCAGCTTTCGACGCATTTGTTGCATGCAGTGTTTATAGCACCAAAAACATAAGGAAAATGCACATCATAAGAATACGAGCTGACATGAAAGCGTTTAGCGCTGATGATTTTTATATTAAATGTTTCAAGTCTGATGCCACTCGCCTAAAATAAGGCAATGAAAATTTTCAAAATTTTTGAATAAATAGAAAAGAAACATTTTGTAGCTACTATTGCAAATGTAAAGGCTTTATCATACTAAATTTGATCATTCAGCAACTCTTGTCCAACATAATAGTTAGATAGAACTTAAATAAAAGGAACTGTAACGTTACATGGCTCTTACACCTTAAATTTAAATTCTTCGCTCATATAACTTAAAAATTTTATTACATGTTTATTACGTGCGTTTGTCTGTCTATCCATTTGTGTCTACTTAACTGGCCAAGCACGTTGTAATTTAATACTGTTACGTTTTGTTCCGTTTCGTTGTGTTGTGTTATAATGCAACGTAATCGTTCGAACAAACTTGTAAATTATTAAGAGAGTTTCATAAAATTTATTACATGAATATGCAATTTAAAATAACAATTGTAGCAGCACAACACAGTCGTTGCGAAACATGAAAGCAACATTAAGGTAAATACAGAATCGTACAAAAATTGGAAAACTACATATAAATTTTTATACTGAGTAGATTAAAAAAAAAATTGTGCTTATAAAAAAAAAATAGTACGCTGCTTAACAGCAGCAATTTTTACCTCCCTTACTGCGGCTACATCAAGTGAATTTTTAATATTTCGACAAGCATAAAAATTTTTAAATTGCATTAACTCAACCCCGTATACAGAAGGACTTACTGGCCTTCGGAGTAATTATTTTCAGGTATTTTCTTTTTTGATAAAGCATTAACATTTTTCGATGAAAGCCAAAATATTCAAAGTTGAACAAAAATTTAAGAAATTTTCACTACTGGATAACCTGAACACAAATAATGAATGGCAGCGGAAAAGTAATCTTACCTTCTATTATAATTGCCTTAAGTCTAGAGGTAATTTTTTTTTTCTAACTTCCTATGTAGGTGCGTCCTTAGC
Organism: Meiosimyza decipiens; assembly: GCA_963680825.1. NCBI lineage: Eukaryota > Metazoa > Arthropoda > Insecta > Diptera > Lauxaniidae > Meiosimyza > Meiosimyza decipiens. Next base: position 122,934,591 of record OY804258.1, read on the forward strand.
AGGTCATAAGGGCAAGCAAATAATGTAGTTAGCAAATCAGCAGATTATATGAAAGAGCTTCATACAGACAACCATAGTTTCAAATAAAAACGTAGATCTTATGTCAATTTTATGATTTAAATAGAAATAAGTTTTACTTTTCTTTGAAAGTTGAGAATTAAAATGGTTTTATAAGAACATGAAGCGAAGTGTACGCACAACAATAATAAAAGGAGGTATATACATATATATAGTATTGCGAGTTTCTTTAAAAAGTATAAGGCTAAATTTGCCAAAACTATTGCTTCATCAGCGATCATAAAAGATTATAATTCAATTTATATGACGAAGAATTCATTTCGAAAAATACGGAGCTTGCTGAATGGAAGTACTAAAAACGTTACATAAGGTCCATGTTTCATGGGAAGTGATTCAAAGAACTTCATGCAAAGTCACCAATTTCGATCAAACTGCTTGGATGTGTTCTCTTAGGTGTTGAAAGATAAATTCTGAAATAATTTGTGAAAAATTCAGAATATTTAGGATATATTAAATTTTGAAAACTTTTGATTTTTATTTTAAGGAATCATATGTTGGGTTCTTTTAAAGATATTGGAAAATTTTTGCAATTTCAGTCACTCGTCATAAAACGTGCTTTTAGGAGAAAACATTTTCGAATACAAAAATTTTTTTTTGGAAAATCAAAAAAAAATTTCGAATAATTTTTGAAAAAAAAATATTAAAAAAATTGAAGATGATATACATACATTTTTTTTAAGACTTTTTTTTTTTGTTAGCTTATATAGCTCCTTAGAAACTCACTAAAGTATAGAGCGCGCTCCCGATAACTTTTCTAGAAGATCAGACCATACCACATTTGACTGTTCCAGGTAGTGACAAATATTAGAATTATCCTTTTGTGTATTTTGTCGTCTTAGTTTTTTTTTTATTGTTAGGCTGTTTATAAAAATCTAGACGAAACCATGGAATTTCAAGTCATCAGCTCTGTTGGAAATATATTTAAAATAGAATCAAATCAAAAAAAGGCTTAATCAGAATCATCTGATTGGCGAAGAGCTAACAAAAATTTCATATTGAATTCTGTATTTTGGATATCTCATTATGCTTTCAGGATATTCGATATTTAACTTGCATTTTGTATACTGCAATCTGACCACATGTATGAAAAATTCGGCTTTGACTAGAAATTGGTGCCTTTGCAATTTGGCTGAATTATAACGCCTATTCTACTGGCATACATAAGCCACTCCGCATGAGCTCAAAACTTGCACACAAGGGTACAAAATCATAGAAATAAAATGACAAAGTAAATCAGATGCTACAAGCTTAAAAACTTTGGCAAGTTTTGGCTAAGTTTGTCTTATACAGGGTGTTTTTTTTAGAGGTTTGTTTTTCGAATAGAGATAAAACTGGCATTTTATGGTCAAATCTGGCAACTCCAATGTCATTTATGTTCAGTTTGGTTTGCCATTTTATCATGAACAGGTTGACAAAAGAACAACGCTTGCAAACCGTGCAAATTTATTTCGAAAATAATGGTTCAGTTCGCGAAGTTTACCGCAAGCTCCGTCCATTTTATGGTCGACATAATCGTCCATCAGAGCAATTAATTCGGTTAACCATGGATCGTTTTCACACTACGTTTACTCTATGTGATAATACGCATCCGCAGAGACGTCGAACAGTGCGCACCGAAGAAACAATTGCCGCTGTAGAGCAAAATGTTGAAGAGGACCCGAATGAATCGATTCGCCACCGTGCACAGCAATTGGAGCTTTGTCCATCAACTTTATGGAAGATTTTGCGCAAAGATCTTGGCTTGCGACCTTACAAGATCCAGCTTGTGCAAGAATTAAAGCCGCGAGACCATGCAATGCGTCGTGATTTTGGTGTATGGGCCGAAAATGAGATTGATCTCGATGCTGATTTTCATCGCAAAATTTTGTTCAGTGATGAGGCTCATTTTTGGTTGAATGGCTACGTCAACAAGCAAAATTGCCGCATTTGGAGTGAAGAGAATTCACATGAGACCCTTGAGACGCCATTACATCCACAAAAACTGACTGTTTGGTGTGCTCTATGGGCTGGTGGAGTCATTGGGCCATACTTCTTCCGAAATAATGCTGGAGAGTCAGTTACCGTTAATGGAGACCGGTATAGAGCCATGATAACCGACTATTTTGTTCCCGAATTGGATGGCATGAATGTGGATGAGTTGTGGTTCCAACAAGACGGCGCTACATGTCACACAGCGCACGTCACAATCGATTTATTGAAGGAAACATTCGATGAGCGCATAATTTCGCGGAATGGACCTGTCAATTGGCCACCAAGATCGTGTGATTTGACACCATTGGATTATTTTCTTTGGGGATATGTGAAGTCGCTCGTCTACGCCAACAAACCAGAAACGTTAGGGGACTTGGAAGCCAACATTCATGGCGTTATTGCCGACATACGGCCCCATATGCTCGAAAAAGTGGTTCAAAGTTGGACCTGTAGAATTGGCTTTGTTCGAGCCAGCCGCGGCGGCCACATGCCCGAAATCATATTTAAACAATAATGGCATAAAATTATCCTTCCAATAAAGCTAAATTGATGGACATTAAAACGATTTTCTTGTGTTTTATTTCAATTCGAAGCTCTATACCTCTAAAAAAAACACCCTTTAGCTTACGCTGCCTTCTATTAGATCGTGCTTACATCTTCATTGCTAGCTCCAGCTGGAAATTATTTTTGAAACGCATTTACGATCAAAAATATTGATTCCTGTATCTCATGAACATAAAAACAAATATTTCAAAAATTTTATTTGAATTAAAAGTCAAAACTAAGCACCTTAGAACCAAAATTATTAAACGGTAAATTTAAGGCAGGCAAAAAAAAATTATAAGATTTCGTTAAAGCTGCAATCAAGACTCAAAAATGTTTTTCTTTCTCTTATACTACTCAAATATAATCAATTAAATAAACCACATAACTGATGAAATAGCATGGTATATAGGTTCCTGAAAAATATTCCCTCTAGAGTAAAAAAAAAAAATAAGAGAATCAAAATTATATTTATGCAACTAATTTGCATATAAAAGCTTTATATTTTCCAAATAGCAACAAATTCTGCAACTCACAAAAGAAATAAATAATAAATAAGCTAAGGAATCTGTCTGGCTGCAAAAAAAAAAAGAAACAAAACAAACAGCGGACGATTTGTGAATAACCTAGACAAAAATTGAAGCAAAAATTTAGCTCACCACTTGCCTTAGTTTTCCTGATATACTCATGAATGTATATCTTTTTTATTTCCTCTTTTTCTTATTTTATTTAAAGCAATACAATAAACCAGCAATACATATAAACGTATAAGCAAATACGCAAAATACATACATATGCCATATACTAACTATATAGCTCTATATCTGTGTGTGTGCCAGTATAGGCAATGTATGTACATTAGATACGGATGCTGCTGCTGCTGATGATGATGACGATGGTATTATAGTGTTTTATTGACATACATAAAAAATCGATTTTCTCGTATTTAGAGTGAAGAAATGATTGATCTGCAAATATAAACGGGCGTAGAATAGGAAAACCCTAAAACACTAAGGCACACATTTTTGTGTAAGTATTTGTAGTGCATACATGCCTCCATATATGCATACAGCTGCTATGCGTTTGTGTTCGTAGTTTAGTGTTCTACTTTATTCAATCTCATAGTGACAAGGTTCAATTTTGCAAAGCTACCTACCCATCTATCCAACCTATGAATATTACAAGCTACAATTTAAAGTATAAAGAAGAAATTTAAAATATTTAATAATGAAAGAAGCAAAAATCAATTAAATATTAAATGCCAGTCAGTATTCGTATCTTTTGATGCAAAAATTATTAATTGGAGCATGAAATTAATTAGGAAATGCTGTCTCTTTTTCAAAGCATTCTCGACCGGATAGCATTATAGTGGTAGCAGTAGTGACAGGATGAAAAGGAATTACTTTGTAGGTGTTACTATAAATATTTTATTTTTAAGTGATGTCACAAGAAATTATGTTAGCAACATTTGTAATTTAATATAAAAATGTTTTTATATCAAAGTGCTTTTTAAAGGAATATCAATTCGTAAATTCCTAAAACTATATTTATCTTATTAAATTTAATCACTACAATGAGAAAGAAGTGCATTTAGCAAAACTATAAACAATTCATTTGTAAATTTGGCCGATATTACACTGAACGAAAAATACTTTTCAAAAAAAATTTACTTTATTGATTCATAACCGAAATTTATATAAATTTTTTAAATTTTGTAGTTTTTAAGAATTCAATTTTTATACCCTACACAGAGGGTATAAAATCATTCCATCATTCCGTTTGTAACGCATAGAAGGGGGCGTGGCAGGTATGAAAAAGTATATATATTCTTGATCAGCGTCTCCACCTGAGTCGATATAGCTGTGTCCGTCTGTCTGTCTGTCTGTCTGTCTGTGTGTCTGTCTGTTGAAATCAAGTTTACGGGAAAACTAAGCAAGTTAATTCAATGAAATTTGGCACACAGGTCACACCTTCTTGCAAGCTGCTAGCATATAAAAATGGGTGAAATCGGTCAATAGCCACGCCTTCCGCCCAAACTCTATGTAAATATACCCAAGTCCATTTTGAAAAAAAGTTGCAGCGATTTTGTTGAAACTTGGTGATTTGGTGAATATGAGAACAACATTAAGATCAGACTAGGTTTGAAGTTTGCAAGAGCTCTTAAAGGGGCGTGGCACAGCCCTAAATTTTAACTTTTATGACGCCAGTGCTCGTAAACTGTGTAAGATATTGTGAAATTTGGTACACGGATACAGATCTTGTGAATCTTGAATTGCGCATAAAGTGGGCGGAATTGTAAAAGTGGGCGTGACATTTCTTAACAATTAAATTGGATATCGTATAACTCCAAATTGGCACATACGATTTTCATTAAAATTTTAGGGATGATACGAATAAAAGTAGTCAACAATACATGCTACGTCAATTTACTGAAAACTTTCTTTTAAGGGCGTGGCACAGCCTACAATATTTATAAACGTTATAAAAAGAGAACTAACAACGCAATCGTTATGAAATTTAATAAGGCGGATATACTTGCTAAAAGGTGTCTTCTTGCAAAATTTTGGTACAACTGTGCCGGTGGGTGTGGCACCTCCCATATAAACGAAATACGTTTAATGCTATGGATAGTGTGCTATGAGACTAATCTTTATAAAATTTTGTGTAGAGGTGTCGGTTACTATAAGCTTCGAAATTAAATGAAATTTGACAAGATTGAATCAATGGGCATGGCACCTCCTATACAATCAAAATATCTTAAGTGGCATAAATATCGAAATATGTGAGCAATCATACTGAAATTTGGTGTAAGAGTTTTATCTAAAGCTATTTCTGGATAAAAGTCAGACTGGGTTGTACATTTGGGTGTGTCACCGCCCTAAATTTTAAGACTAATTACGTCATATAGCGCAAACTATAGAAGCTATTGTGCTAAAATTTGTATGCTTATATATGCAAATTTCGTGGTTTTCATGTCTATTCTATTTTTTTCAACATTTCCCATATTCTTTTGACTTTTTCAACCTTTTACCATTCCCCTTCAATTTTATTTGACATTTTCTTTATTCTTTCGACTTTTTCATCAATTTTTCAGCATTTTTCATATTTTTCGACTATTTCAATTTTTCAGCATTTTCAGTTTTTTCCAACACTTCATTATTTTTGAACCTTTGTACATTATTTTTGACTTATTCAAATTTTTTAACCTTTATTTAAAAAGAACTTTCAATGTAGTGTAGGGTATGTGAGTTTCGGCCTGGCCGAAGATAACAACTTTACTAGTTGAAATCATAATTGCACTGTTAAAAAGTAATTCGCTCAGTTAGCTTCTTTTCCAAACTTTGTGTTGAGCTTTGAGAAGCACAAGCGTACTTACGGCTATCTCTGTATCTTGAAAACATTGGCATACGGGCGTGGCGTGAGATCCTACCCAAAAAAGAAACTTGAAGCCGTTGTTGAGTAGATGTTCTGAGTCGGTAGTCTTTCGTGTAACAAAAATTTTTTTAACAAATCACATTTTTCTATACCCACGAACTTTTCTTCAAATTATATATCAATTAAAAAAAAAAAAGGCTCAGGCAGGAAACTGAAAAATAGTGAAATTTTGTGCTCAAATTTCACATTCGAAAGATCCCTTTTTTCAGATTCTCTAAGTAAAAGAGATTTTGAAGCTGGAGCTACGCCATTAGATTTTTTAAGGACCTCATTATTAGGATCAATTCCACTTTTTTTTCTTAACAATTAGTGTCCAAAATATCAATTTATTAGTAAATTGGACAGTTGTGTCTATTTTTAACGGTTCATTCACTCTTGACCGAACTATGACAAGATTTTTTTCTGATTTGTGGATCATAAAAAAAACCTGTAAGAAACTATTGTAACTGATTTGAGAACGCTTATCTTATCAAAAATTTCGCATATTTATGCTGAATTTAAGTATAGTAAATGAATTAAAATAAAAAATAAATTTCTCTTGTTTGTAACAACAAATTTTGGAAGTTTTGTAAATGATCTAAATATTGGCTGCTCTCTACTGTGGCTAAGCCCCCCCCCCCCCCTCTTTTGGAAATTTTTTTGTGTACATTGTTATTGACAATATGTTCTCACTTACATGAAAGAGCAAAAAGACAATAATTCACTTTTTATGGAAAGAAAACTTAAAAACTTTATAATGAAAACTCACATACATAAATACATATGGGTCATTCCATCTATAATGGGCCTAACATTACCCTCATGTTTTTTAAATAGGCTGAAACTTTTCTCAGTGATTGGTCTATCATGCAGTAGATACAAAAAAAAATCGATAAAATTTTTTTGACCAATACTATTGTTTAAAAAAAAAGTTTCAAATTGTGTTTTAAAAAGCTCACAAGTAAAACAAAAAAATTCATTGATGAATATAAGCAAACCAACACAATCCAAATTAGCTTTTATATTATTTTTAGGTAGTTGTGTATTAGTAGATGACAAAAAAACTGCAAATCTGAATAAATGCAGGCCTGAACGGTTTCTATGTGGTAAAAGATAAAAAAATGACCTTCCAAGAAAACATCAATTTCCCAAATACTCCATCATCGATTTCAGATTTTTTAGGGTAAAAATTTTCAGAACATATGGGAGTACCATCTCTGAAAATTTTATTCATATTTTTTCACCATATTTCATTTTTCAAGCATTGAAACTCGCAAGTAAAACAAAAAAATTCATTGATGAATATAAACCAACCAACACAATCCAAACTAGTTTTTATTGAAAAAAATTTTATTTTGGAAGAAGCATAAGAAATTCGATGTGTTGCTAAGGTTATTTTCCTTCAAAGTTTTTCTCAACTAAATGCCTCCTGAAAAATGTTTTGCCTTTGTTGGTAAAGCTTTAATCTGTTCGTGAACAAATGCTGTGACAACTTTTCTATGCGGCATCGTCTAAGACTCTGCCTTATATCAACAATGCCTGAAGATCAGCTGAACTATTTCGATTCAATTAATATATGAATCGGATATCGAAATGTACAAAGAGTTTTGGATGAGTTTTTTACAGTAACTCGGTGAATTAGCCGTTTACATAATGACAACTTATTATTGACTCAGATCTTATTAGTAGGCGATAAGATAAAATCAATTGTTTGAAATGTCTACTTATCCTAGTCTGAAAGGATTCCATAGCCCATTAAGTAAACTTCTGTTAAGTTTTAGCCAATTCTATTAAGAGCTATATTTTGCGAGTTTCATCTGAAGTATGCTTAAAAATGTTTATTGTTTGTTGATGCTGATAAAATCAAACGAAATGTAGGTTAAGTTTCAGAATACCAGTCTGAGGACTAATTTGACCAAAAAACTTTTATTCTTTATGACATTCACTATTTTGCATGGAAAAGAAAATTCAAAACAAGAACATTTTTTTTATGTTGACCTGCAAACTAGTCAAAAATTCTTTAGTGGGACTTAATAATATCTATATGAATACAAGGAATCAAAAATCAAATAGCTATATGTAAGTTTTGGTACTAGAAAAATCTTAAAAAAAAGGTCTTTTGGGCCTAAGAACTAGTGAAATATAATTTTTATATATTTTTGTCTTATGGAGTTTAAGAGTCTATAATATCTATGTATGTACTATACATACATAAGTATATATTATATTTATATATAATATATTTATACAACAGTTTCTGTGTTTTTGTATTTTTTTTTTCGTATGATTTGTAGTCAAAAATACTTTTTTTGCGAAATTCATAACCTGACATAAAATATCCGAGCTAAACCACCCACACTGGATGATTTTTGCGCAGCCTGCTTTAATATTTGTAGAGATATTAAATTAGATATGGCGTTGTTTTGCACAGTAATGATATTCAAAATTCATTTTAGTCAGTAATAAGTTTTTGAGCCGAAGTACTCTTTATGGAAATTTTACGAAAAAATTTTAATTTCTGCAGCCAACTGTTTATTCGAAGTTCATTTTAAATTATTAGCGCAAATTTTTGCACAAAAATTTTCACTTCTGTAGCTTCAGGCAAGTAAACTTAATTTTCTTCTAAAATTATTATTTTTATTTCTCTTCGGATAGTAGATTTTCCATCTAGGCAACTAATACCTACTATTTTATTTCTGTAATTTAATTTCGAAAAATTTACAAGATATTACAAATTTTTTTTTTTTTTTTCATATTATTAACAAATACCTTCACAAACTTTATGAGCTTTTTGAAAATATTTGCCACAAAAACAAAAACGAGAATACCATAAAAACTTGATAATCGCGAAAAGCGTTACTGAATTCCACTTAATGGCACGCCGAAAGTAGCAACAAAAGCGGAAATAAACTCACTTCAAAACGTAACCGATGATTCTTAACAGATTTTCACAAGTAACGAAAAGTTCACAACAAAACTGAGTACTAGATAAAAATCTACCTTATTACAAAAAGTGCGGAAACAGCAACACAACAAAATGAAGAAAAATTGCTCTAAACAAAAATATATAAAAATAAGCTCTGCTGCATTGTTGGTAGTGGTGGAAAAAGGATTATATTCGGAAAATTATTGTAAAACAAAAGTTTGTGGCAAATGCCACGGTGGGGTGCGTTACCAATACGTTGTACTTATCACAGAGTCTTGCTTCTGGCAATGCTTAAAGGAATGAAAGCTTGGAATTTATTTTTTCGAATAAGCATCGATATAGGAAAAGTTTCAATCAGTTAAGAAAAGAATGCGTCAAAGAGTGCGCCATGGACTTAAAGTATGAATATTTTATTTAACTTTAAACTTTTTTATGACAAAAGTTTTCGGTAGGTTTTGTAAAATAATTCGCATTTTATTTTCTTTATAATGTATATAATTTTTATTATACTGCCATCCCCCGTTTATTCGGGTGCCAAAAAGGGGATAGGCGTAAAGTCACACCAGAAAGGATATGAAATAATTGTATAAATAAAAAAAGTAAGAAACTTCTATGGATTTGTGTAACGGGTGGCATACTAAAAATAAAACTCTCCTTACGTACAACTAGATTTTTATAGCAATAAAACTTCAACGCATTTTCTGCCAAGCACTTGTGTGGACAATAAATCGCTTTCATGCTGAGTGTGTTAATGTTTAAGCTTTTGCATATCATAAAACGAAATATGTTAAAATATAAAAAAAATTTTTGAAGGAAATTTAGAAATTTTTTCTTGAAAAAATAAGCCAAAATAATTAGGTGTTTAAGCCACAAGTTGAGGTTTTTTTCAATAATTTTATGCGCTTGTTTACTATGTTACAAAAATAAATAAAAACCATAAGAGTTGTTGACACTGTTCTCTAAACGAAACGCAAAAAACGGCAAAAATTTGACTCTCCTGACAATTACTTTGTGTTTTGTAATGAATTCGGTATTTGATCATATTATTTGTTCAATTAAAGTATAAACTTTCTTTGTACAAATATTGTTAGTAAGCAATTTGTTCTTGGTAAACTATTAATATTTTCCATTACCCTCTAAGTTTTGGAAAACTACTTTAAAAATCACAAAAGAAAAACGTATAAAATGGCCTGTTTTTTAGGCCTGCTTAAAAGCCTTATAACTCCATTTTTTGAAAATTAGGTTAAGCTTATTGTTTTTTTAAATACTTGCTTTTTAAGTGATTTTTCTGTATATTTTTCCGTGATTCTGTGAACAGAAATTATTAACAGAGATGCTTATTTATGTCCAGATTGCTATGATTTTATCTATTTTTATTAATATGTCAGCTAAGCAGACATTGCAAAATAGGTTAAAAAATTGAATCCCAATTCAAAATAAATATTTTTTAATAGGTTTATATAAATTAAGCACTTTATGCGTAAGCTTCATATCGTGGCTTAGAAATATTTTTTCATTTAAGTACTTTACGGTACGTTTAATTGATCTTCTGAGATAATTTTTGATTGAACATTTATTTAGCACGAGAATATTTCGTTTTTTTTTTGTACTTTTGTAGAATATTGCCTTACCAGCAAAGCTGTATTTAAAAAAATGTATACATATTTTCCTGTGTTCTTCACTATTTTATTGCAATAATTTTTGATAGATTATATTTAATAATATAGCGCTATAAATTCAACAAAATAACTCAAAATAATAGATTTTTCTTCCACAAATACATTAACATATAAACGAATACATATATTACGTTGAGAATTTCAGTTTGTGACTTCATTACGAATAACAACAACAATTTGTTAGCAATTCATTCAACTTTAGCGCTACAGCGACAATATTATAAAAGCAACAACAGCAAATCACAAAAAGAAAAAATGCAACAACAGCAAATAACTACTGAAGTTGCAATGCTGTACAGAGCTGCAATTGTTAACGTAACTTATGGAGAATCGCAATGCCATTGTTTGTATGTGTGTGCCATGGTGTGCGAGTGTGTGCGCATTTTAAAAATTGCAGTCAGTCGCTCAGTCAACGAACCTTAGAAAACTATTTTAACTTGAGAGATGATTTTCTGTAGTAAATTATTTTTTTTTCTTTTAAATAAAAATCGAAAATGAAATATGCAAAAAATAGAAATAGCTCTACTTTAGATGTACGAGTATAAGTAAATAACAACAAAAGAAATAAAGAGAAAAATAAAACGAATGCAAGAAATAGCAGAAAATAACAAATCAACGTAAAGATTAAATAAATGACATATCAACTGACTAACTGACTGACTGAATGATGTTGGACAGAGAACAGCAATAACAACAGCAGCAGTGCAGATTGATAAATATGATGATGGCAGGTTGAATGAATGGTTGAATAGATAGATATACCCCATATAGATGGATAACTGGTTGAATGGACATTTCGAAATTGGAAAATTGCCAATTGCCAAGTATAATAGGCCAAACGACGAAAGTATAATGAAAACGAAGAAAAAATTAAATCAACTGCAATACAAAAAAGAAAATGAAAAGGAATTGCAATATGCAGCGATGTGAAAATGGGCACAGCGATGAAGAAAAACTGGCAGCATTGTGATGTGCTGCCTGCTCATGAGCTGCAGCTGTTGATGAAGAACTGATATCGCTCATCATCGCTATTTCATCAAACGAATGTCATATGCAATAAGCTTTAATATGCTTTGAAATTGTTGCATACTTTTCAGTGCAAAATATCATTAACAAGGTGGCAATTTTGCTTGATACCACATTCACTCTCAAGCGGTATAACATTAAAATATCAAAAATTTGTGTAAACATTTTTGAAAGTTTTATTCAACTATAATAAATTTCGAGAAAATTATTTTGATATCTTTGCATTCTTAAAGTTGGCGCTTAGTATTCTAAGGAATTACGGAATGTTTCCACATGTGTGTAGAAGTTTTATTATGTTAAGCAAATTTCATTTAAACTTTTGCGTATAATTTTGCAGCTCACATGGTAATTTATAATGTATAAAGAGTACTGCAAACTTAAAGTAACTATTATAAAACTGAAGAGTTGTGTTATTATATTTGAGAATAATAATAAATACTTTGCATACTTTAAGTGAAGGTTTCTTGTTAAGGGTTGGCGGGGCTAATTTTTCTGTGCACACATGCGGAAATTTCCACATTAATGTTTTGTTTTTTTTTTTTTTTTAATGAAAACATAATGCAAAGTAGCTAAAGGTGTTTTACATATGCAAGGATTTACGTAGTAACATTGAAAATAAATAAACTTTTCACGAGAAAAAACTTGTTTTCAACTTTTAATTACGAATTGCGGGGAATAAACTCTGTCAACTTTAAGGTTAAAAACAATTGAAAATATTCGGATTAACAAGAATATCGGGATAAAAGTACTAAGAAAGTTTTTAAAAACCGTCCTAACACAAAATCGACACAAAACTCCACTGACAAAATTTTGCTACACGAAAAACAGTTTTTTGTTTTAATTTTTTAATTGATTTTAAAGAAATGGACAAAAAGTGTTAGAAGGAGTTGAGTCAGAACACATTTTTTTTGTTGTCAACAGCGGTCAAGGAAAATTTGAGCAGTGCTGCCATGAGTAAATTGTCGAGCATCGTTGCTATGCTAAGCAGATGCGCCTGATTAGTCTTCCGAAAGTCATATTAAAATTCTAGAACAAATTTAATTTGTTTTGAAAATAGCCTATTACAATCTCCATCTAAAAACAAATTAGCTCCCAATATAACAACAATACTCGAGATAATCTATGAATGAAATACGTTCAATACTAGAAAAGATTCAAAGTGATTTTTAAAGTCCCAACATAGCTGTGAAAGTTTTACTCTACTTTAGGTCTCAAATAAGCGGAACAGACACTCTAAGGTCAACAGAGCTGAAGTATTTCCAACACCGTACCGTACCACCGTATTTGGTCGCTACTTTCAACAAACTGAACGCATACTTTTTTCGTCGCAGTTAAAGTTGAACCAATATAACCAAAACGTCAAGATGAAGAGAATAATCCTCAGTCTTGCATGCATTACAATTGAGAACATTAGCACAGTCCCAAATGGAGATTATTTTGAGGCCATTTGAGACTGTATAATTCATTTGCCACTCATAGAAAGTGGACAGCGTTGCAGGTCGATGATATAAGATCATTCATAGAATCAAAAAAGAAGGATAGAGGTAGGATACAATACAAGGAATCTCTAGCAATTATAGAGTATACACTTGATATAAAACAGTCTATGATGACACGGAACTTGTTTTTAAACAACCGAAGAAGCTGCTTATACCATGTGAACTAACACAATGTCATGTCATACTCTAAGAAGTCCTTCTGAAATATTTATAGTCTCTACCATACTTTCATCGGGAAGTTAAGTACATTAGTTACACTTTTCTATGAGAAACGATCGGTGGTATATATAATACTATATTGAAAGCAGTTTATAAATAATGACGCCATAGGGGGTTCTAAAATTTCAATATAACACTGTTTCAGATGTGCATCTGCTCCTGAAACTTATTTCAAAATGTTATGATTGATAATTTTTCCTATAATGGACTTCTTATCAATTATATTAGAGTTACCAAAGGACCAAGAGACAATTTGAGGATGCTAAGAACTACTATTGACTTATAGTTCTGTGATATGATCTCTTTTCTCCAACGATTTCATAATAATCAAAAAAATGCCCTATATTTGATTTGAGTAATTAAAAACGTTAATTGACTGAACTTTTAGATAAATTGCCAATTTAACAAATGTTCGTAACGCATACCTGAGTTTTTTTGAAGTTCTGTTTTATGATAAGAAATTGGTTTTGGATATTTGTCACCATTCTGTGATTAATTCCAGTTGCATGATGTGAGTATCTTTAGGTTACCAAAAAGTCCAAGTGATTAATGTTTAACTCAAATAATGGTTTTGAAGAAAAGTTTATCAAATTTTTAAATGAGACCGGCTCATGTACTGACCTCTATCAGCCACTTTCATTTGACCAACATTGACACAATTTGTTTGTACTCATTTGCTGCTTCAACTAAACATCATACTTAAACCTAGGGGTGTACATTAATTTAATTTAATAGTAATATTTAGTACTGTATACAGTTGGGCTTGAAATTAATTAGCGAAATATATATTAATATCATTAAAATAATTTGACTTACATTGAGCTATTTTTCCAGAGAGTGAAAGGAGTGCGGTAAAAATGTTTCATACAAAGCGTTGAATTTCTTGGCAAAAGTTGTTGTGATTTATTTATTTTTATTAAAATTTTACAGGTGCTTGATTTACGTAGAGTGGTTAATCCTAAATACAATAAGAGTTGAATGACGATGATTTTTGTGATTTTTAATTTTTATTAAGTAGTTGGAACAGTAAGTCTACAGCTTTTGTAAGAAGTTATATTTTTTGTCAGTACGAATGGTTATAGTTCAGCATTAATTACAATTGAGGTTTTCTTCTTTATACTACTAGGACTTCATTTTCTTTTGTGAATGGAAAATTTTTAATTGATTTAAACTAATGAACACAATCATCTTTTTCACGTAATTTTTATTATTTTAAGGATCTAATTTAAATTCTTGCGCGATTGACGACTTTTTTACGTTGGAATGTTGTACCGTTTAGAATGCTAAAGATACTTAAGACCCGTTAAAATACGAAACAGAAAAGTTAAAAATGGCGTTGAAAATGGCGGCGTCAGCACATTAGCTCCTACTGCCACTATTTGTTTTTTTGTTTTCCTGCGACTCACTTTGAATTAAATTTAATAACATATACGTCATCGTCATAAATACGAGAATAATGTAAACTCAGTGATTCTTACATGCCGCGTCCATTGATACCTTGTTATTTTGTATATCAACTTTCGACGTTGGTAACTTGGCGATTGATTATTTTAAATAAATTAATTTTAAGTTTTTAATTTTAGATTTTGTTTTAAATATTCCATTTCAACTTTATCAGAGAAAATGCTTGCGTTGGGTGTTGGAAAGATAAGCGAGCATTAAACTCTAACCCTCAATTTTATGGGCGCAAGTGTGTGTGTGCAATTTTATTCACTTAGATTTTTGCACATTTTTAAAGATTTTTTACTTTCAAATATTTTTTTAATCATGTTTTTTAATTGATTCACGTACTTATTTTTATAGGTTACATATGCGCTAACACACACAAACTTTTGACACCTTTACTGCTGCTCAGCACTGTATGTGTGTTCACTTGTTCTTGCGTCGGTATTTTGCTTTAACTTTTAGTGGAAAATATATAGTATAAAAACAAATTTTTTTTTTTACATACCCTTAGGCACACCACTAAAAAAACTTTTATTTGTTAGCGGACAATTCAACGAAAAGTTGGAAAAATGGCGTGGAAAACAATAACAACACAGTACATCTTTTTTGCTGAATTTTATTTTTTCTTATCACCGCAGCAGATGAAAATTTTCAACAAAATGCTGCATAATTCTTGGTAGCTTTTCATAGCATTTGTTTTCAATTGCACGGCAATATTTTAAGTTTCACTTTTCAAAAATTTTGATGGCGCTTATTTTAGAAAATTTTTATAACTTTTTTCACAATTTTTCTTTTGATTTTGCACATTTTTCACATTTATTGCCCGAGCACAAAAATAAAAATCAAAAATTATCTACGTGTAATAAGAAAGGACGAAAACGGAATACATCAGGCAACCTATACTGAAAGACGCACCACCTCAACAACGACAACGATAACAGCGACGGCGACAACGATTCAACTCGACAGCAGCAGCAGTGGAAATATTTGTTTTTTTTTGTTAATATTTTGCGAGCGGCGACGCGCAATTTTACTCCCAAATCTAACGTTACATTAAGCAACATTTTAATACATGAGCGTTTAAACAAAAAAAAAACAAAAATCCTAGCAATAACAACAAGAAATCAAAGTCACTACTTCTCTGCAGCGCTACAGCAATCTGGAGCAAATTCACAGCATCCCAAAAAGTATGCTGCGCTCTTTTTATTACATTTTACGCATGTACCATGCGGCTGGCTGATAGCGAAGTAAGCGTTGACGTAAAACTTTTTGCTGCGTGCAGAATGAAAAATTCGCTCACAGCCTGGCTGTGCTCAACGATACTCTAGGTGTTTGTTTGCAGCAGCCATCTGTAATATATAAAATGTAAGCCAAATTGTAGCTCAGTCTTAGGCGAAATAACTCTTCTCTATCTGTTCGTGTGTGCGGCATAGTGTTATGACATAAATATCAGCGGCAAATGACGATGATAGCGCTGTGGTAGCAGCCGAAGCAGCAGCAACGCTATGGCCAACGACAACGTTAGCGCTAGCAAAGGAAGCGGATGTAGACAATAAAATAGCGTTGGAAATGGCGTCCGGATGGTGCTGAGCGCACTTACGAAAATATAGCAACAGAAGAGAGTGAAAGCAATTTTAAGCGATAAAAAAAGAGAGGGAGAGAGAGTGAGCACCAGACACATTCGACAGTGACACGAATAGTTTGCAGGGTGTAGATTAACACTGTGTAACATAAATAAATTGTAAGTGTCTTAATTTTTGATTATTTTTGGCAACAGGTCAATGCGAAGGCATTTTGCTTATGTTGAATTTAAAGAAATCTGGTAATTATTTCTTCTAAAGTATTTAATAAATGTTGTATGGAAGTTTTAAATATAGCTGAGAACTTTTCCAACTTATTAATTTTAAATATAGCTTTGCCTCCACTTACTAATAAAATCCAAATTTTTGATTGAAACACATTGCTCATTGTATAATTCTGGAGGTGGATATGCTTACAGTTTTTTGAGCTATACTATAGTCCAACACACCCTATTTATATCTGACTCAATGGCGAGAAGACTTTTTACCCCAATATATCAAGTTATTCCATGCAAAAATTACATTGTTTCATTTTGAACAATGTTAATGCTTACGGTGTCGAGATTAACATTTTGGGCAATTCTTTCAAATTTCTTCAATCTTCAATATGGTTCGTTTACTTAAAATCCGAGAAATAAAACTGCATAGGACGCAATTTTATAAAGAACATTTAGGGGAAAGTCCAAGATGGAAGAGCACTTAAACATTTTTATCCAGAATCTGTGAGAGTTTTCAATCTAATTACCTAAGAAAAAAGCCTATTTCGATCACTAAAAGTCAAAAAACTACTTCAAATTGGCCGTGTAACTGAAAGGACACAAATGCCATTAGGGACCTGCATAAAAAGTGTAACTAAGGTGATTCTAAGAAATACGGCAGCACTTAATCCGTGCGTTAATAAGTTCATCAGTAACAGATATCACAAGAACAAAAAATCATTCTATAACACACTGGTACTCGATGGCTTTATTTATATAAAGGTTCGCTTGTTATAGTATGCAGCATATACACTTACGAACTGGGTTCAAAGCTTCATGGTGCACTGAGAAAAGGGAATGATGGCTCCAAATAAATGTAATTAATTGATTGTTTTTTTTTTTGAAATATTTGTTAATTATCAACAAATTTTGTTTGGTATTAATATTTCTTTAATTTGATGTGTTTACTAAGCCAAACATGATAATTTTTTGAATCGATTAATTTTATGGACTTAGGATCAGTTTAAGCTCCTACAAAACTCACACTTTACCTCAAAAGTCGCATTTCTTAGTTTTACTATGTTAAACAATGTAACGATTCTGTGAGCGCGCAAGTAAATTGCGTGAGTAACAGAGATTTATTTTTTGCTGTTTGGTTTTTTATCGGTTTATCAAAGTTTCTGCAATTAAATTTAATCGCAAACGTTGACAGCATTGCCAGCTGCAAATGGAAAAATGCTGCGCGCATTTTTATGAGTGTAGACTTATACCATAGATAAAAAAAAAATTTTTTTTTTTTGCAAATATTGCAGCCTAACTGTCAAAATGCCACTGACAGTGGAAATAAATATTTGTAATGCTATAAAAATTATTGCTGCTGCTGTGCAGAATTACCATTTGACAAGCCAAAGCAATCCTTTATGAAAACAACAAAAACATGACCAAAAATTATGAAAAAATATTGTTTTTTAACAGAGTTTGCAGGGTTTTTATGTGACAGTAAAATATATTATTAGTTTAAATATCGTTATTAATTGGTTTTCCACTTCCATCAATTTATTAAATAAATTTTATGTATTTTTTGTATCATTAAAACTTTTCTCGAGCAGCAGCCTTATCGGTGTTTGTTTTTTTTTTTCTTATCACACCCAAATTATGTGAATTTTTTCACCTGTACCACTTACACTTAAATTGTATGCTTACTGTGTGCTTGTTTTCATTAGAGTTACACTACACAATTTTGGACTTTTTTTACAAAAATAGGAAAATTATCCAGCTACACACTTTAAATTTTGTAAGTTTTCGCCAGCAATGGAAAATTTCCAAACTTTTTTCCCAATGTCCGTCGTAAAGTTTAGCGCGTTACAACGACAACGTTTGTGTAGCGTTCGCGTACATCTGACACACGTCTATCAATTGCTGGGAAATTTTCCTAGCTCAGATGCAACTCGTACTGTTGTCTTCTTGACAGATTTTTTTGTGGATTCCAATAGTGAACACACTCCCACATGAGAAAAACAATCTCTTTTAAGAGCGCATCTCTACAGCATCCAAACAAAATTGTTACCGTATACGATATACTGTAAATTGTAACAAATTTTTCATCCAAAGTATGTGAAACTTGACAGCTCTTTCTTTAAATACTCAAACTCTCTAGAAATCTTCATTGCCTTACTCACTTTCAGATTATAATAAATCTCTCAGTTTTGCATCCTTGGCTGTATCCTGTTTTCCAGTTGTTGTTGCTTGGATACGTGCTCCTTTTGTATAACACGTGTCGCGCCCAAAATGTGTACATGAATTCCATAAAATGCCCTGGCACACTCTGAAAAATCTGTCATTTTGCATTATGTGTGAGACCGAAAAAAAAGGAAGAAAAACTAAAAAGTTGGGAAATTCTATTTATGTCGGGGATATTTAGCTGGTGATAAGTGACAACATTAATGTCTTGTCTTACAGCTACAACAACAATAGTCGTAGCCTAGCAATGCTGCTTTCAGGGGCATCAAAAATTTGCTGTGACTGATAACGTTTTCTGTCGGCAGTTACTTTTCTATGAGACAACACGATGTAAAAAAGACTAAAGCAGTTTTAGCTTTTATTAGTTTTGCATATTTCAGAAAAAATTATTTTCATTTTATTTTCTAAATATTAAAATTTTGAAAGTATTTTTTTTGTATATACACAAAATTTAAAGATACTTAAGATAAACTTTGTGCTATAAAAGCTGAAAATAAAGATTTTTTGACAAAAGTTTGAGTCCGGTTTACGAAAATCCGAACTGATTTTCACTTTTAAGAAGCATTTGTTCATAGGGAGTAGTTCTTTCATCTTTTTTCAAAGACCAAGTAAGGAAGTTATTGCTGCACTGCGAAATACAGAGCTACTAATTGACCATAAGTAAGCCAGCTAAGCATGATAGCAATTCAAAATCTACTGGAATAGCCGAGAAATAGGCGATTTTTTGACATGGACTTAAACATTTTTGTTAAAAACTTAAGTTTTTCCCACACAAAAATTAAAGATTTTTCCTTTTCAGAAATTAACTTTTTGGAATAGCAGACCAAAAAAACATATAAGGTCATTAACTTTTGACAAAAAAAAAACTCACTTTTTACCATATCAGGAAACATTGTTTTTTTTAGAAGGCAAACCTTGGCGAACCATTTTAGAAAAAATAAAAGTACGAATCATTGAACATAGTTTCTCGGGTATCTGCTTTAACTATTATTTAGAATTATTTTACTGAGCTTACTGTCCAGTGCAGCGTGTGATAACACCAAAAAAATAAATACAAAAACAAAACAAATTTGCGAACCTAGCCATAATAGTTTCATTCATTGCTAACTGGAATCATTAGTGACCTTTGAATCAATGAATGAGAATTTCTAAGCCTGATATTTTATTTTTTTTGCATAAAATTGTTGAGAACGCAAGTAAAATGTAAAATAACAAAAAAAAAACATTTTTTTTTTCTGATGTGTACTTGTTGTTGTAAGTCAAGTAGCATGTGCATATCGTACAATAAATCGATGAGCTTAACAAAATATAATTTCTTTGTGATGTATAGGAATCGACAATAATTTTTTTTTATTATTTTATTAAGACTACTGTTCAGTACAGTAAGGAAAACAAAAGAGTTTCATGTTCAAAAATATATAAAAAGGATAAATCCTTTAAAAAGGAAATTCTTGCTCACCGGCCACTTATCATTCTATTTAGCAGTGGATGAAGCTAACATGTCTAGTCTTAGTAAAATAATAACAAACTATTTTTTTTTCGAAAGACCACAAAAATTATAATTTACGCCTATAGTAAAGGAAACAGAAATATAATTTAAGCCATGATACGATTTAAGATTTTCAAAATTAAATCATAGTAAAATCGAAAACTTTTTAAATGGGCTCTGATTTTTAGTATATATCAAACAATAATTTGGCAAAAAAATGTGTTCCTAGTTACAAGCTTAAGATACCAAGGACACAAAAAACAATTACAATTCACCACCGCATTTTAGTTCAACTTCAAAAATCTCAAACACATGTATTTGAACTTAATTCACTTAAGCTGTGAAACATTACAACAAATAAAAAATTTTCCTTTTTAACTTACGAGAATCTTTATTATAACAACACATTTTTTTCGTAAAAGACTACAGATTTTAATAAAATATCAAATACTGCCTTAAGGCATTGAAAAACCATTTGAAAATTTTAACTTAATTTTATTTCTTCTTCATATCAATTTAAGTGCCTGCCGTTCTCAGCTACATAAGAAAAACGTATACTACAATATATATAAAATAAAATTCAAATTAATGTCATTTTAATCCACTTGAAAATCATAATTAATTGTTGTCATTTTGCCAAAAACGAAGCAAAAAATTACCTGCTGTGGCAAATCAGCCAACCAACTTAGTTAAAATTTAAAAAAAATCAACCTAATGCCACTTGACAAATTGCAAAAAAATTATTGCACCTCCTCGCTTGCCGAAAAATAAAAATACAACAACAGAGAATTCAGAACAATTTCACTGATTGATGAGTGTGACCCAATTCGGCATTAGTTTGTGCGTCTGTATGTCTTTTCGCCCCGAAGGAAGAAACGGAGACATCAAGCCACCAAGAAACGACCAAAAAACCAACAGCCCAAACCTACATCACCGAACTTGAAATTACGTTTAAAGTGTTTTACGACTTGCAAGTAACTCTTAAGAAACAACCCCCTCAGCATGTCTGATTGTATGTACGGCGATGTCATGTAGTCAGACAGTGAATTCCGAAACAGAAGAGCGACAAACGGACACAAATAAAGTACCGACGTAGAGAAAAAATATTAAATTTTAACATCTTGCAAAAAACTTCAATAAAATTCGATACAAAAACTTTAGCAACGTTGGAGTAAATACACCACCACTCCAACTTTAATGCAAAGCCAAATCTAATGCCTGTGCCCACCACTCTCCTTAACTGAAGTGGATAGCGATAGATGGTATGGGAGTAATTTAAGATCTCTTGTTGATTTTCATAGCTTCGTTAATCGAGGTATGAGCCAATTGATGTTTCAAAAATAAAAATACGAAAAAATGCGAACAAAAAGTTTCAAAATTTTGATTTTATCATTTTGTATTTTCGAATTTTGAGTTAAAATATTGTCGAATTTCACGATGGCTCACTTTTCATGTTGAATGACAATGGGGTAGGCTGAAAGCCAAGAAATACAATTGACATAGTGACACAAACAGGATAATAGAGCATGCCAAGAGAGCGTCATAAATATATATAGCATTAATTGAGAGACGTAAAAGAGCTGTGGAACTTTAGCGCAAGTCCTAAATAATTCTCTTACCTGTGTTATAGGGGTAACATTTTTATCAGTTTTTTAAGAGCACATGCCTACGAATTTTTTTGCAGAAACTTCTGCAAAATAATTTTTGCATCATGGTACTTTGTAAACACACACGCCTTATTTTCTTGCTGAATATGTGTGCTCTTGAAAATAACGGTGTATTTGTTGACATAGTATTCTCCTCTCATTTGGCTGAAATGCCAGCAAACAATGAGCAAACTCTTTCAGAACATTTGGTTATTTCTTATCATATCAAGTTGTTTGCTGATCATTAAGGACAAATGATAATACATTGAACTTTACCAGGAGCTCAAAAGGTATTTGTTTTTTTAAATTCCAATCACTGTGTTGGTATTTAAAAACGGTAAAATGTTGAGATAGGACAGCAGTGTTCCGGTTACAACTTGCTTTTTATTTACTTATTCTCCACAGCTTGATTTGTGACGAATTGTCACAGCAATGTGAGATATATGAATCAAAAAATATGTATCGCTAAATCAAACAAAAAAAAAATGATATTTTCCCTCTCTAAATTTTTTGTTGGTTCAAGTTTTTTGACAAAAGCATTCATAGAGCTAGACCTGAGCCCTTTCATAACCAAACGATGAAAAAACATATGAATTGGCAAGTGAGCATCAATCGTATCATCAACTTTATCCCTAAAAAGTTTTATCTTTTACCATTTCAACGAAGAATTATTATACAATAAGAAGACCGGGAATTGCTTCCTTTCAATTGGGCAACCCTGTTATGAACTATCTATCGACTTTTGTGATAAAAGTTCATTGGCCTAAGTCCTTTCATATATGATCGAAACATATATTAAAGTCCTTGTATGAAAAGGTAGGTTCGGAGAGGTCTCAAATAGAATTTGTGCACACATATAATGAGTGCAAGGTTAAAAGTCATGAAATTAATGTGAGAGGGTCCTAAGGATAAGTAAAATTATGAGTTCATAAGCGCCTCTGACTTCAAAATGAGTTTCCAGTCTACAGCTGATATATGTTAGCTGTACTTTTGATTGGGTCATACATGAAAGAAGAAGATAATGTGTAAGTAAACAAGAGAAAAGTGTTTCTTATTCAATGTATCATCAGTTTTGTTCATGACTGAGGTGATGTTCGTTCACCCGCTTCAAAACTCTACAAAGGATTGATGCAATAGGCATCTTAAAAAATGTATTACTACCTCAAAATATCTTCAATCAAAATATTTGCAAGCATCCTAAAAATGAATGTGATTTCAAATCGATTTTCCCGATATAACTTTGGAATACGTGGAACATTTATTGTAGGTAGTGAAGTAAATTGAGTTTCAATCTCAATGTGCACCTAAAAGCTCTAAGTTTTTATCTATCTATCTATCTATCCATCTATCTATCTATCTATGTTCAAAGTCTGACTTCTGATTCTTTAGTGCTTCTCTCAAGTATTTCTAGCGCTTTAATTAAAAAAAAAGAAAGCGTTAATTTCCGACAAGATTTGCGATATCTAAACATTAAAAACAACTTCACTTGGGACCACTGTTGTGGTCAAAGTGATTATATACTCGGTAATCTTGAAAGTCATTGATGAAAACAAATTTTTCCTTTACTCCGTACAACATGCAAGCATAATTATTTTCAGACTTTGGCATAGCACTAATAGTTTTCCACTAGAGCTTTCGATATCTTATGGACCTTCACTAACTAGCAACAGAACTTTTTCTAAAGTTTAGATTAAGAACATTTGTACGCAAAATAAAAATTTTGCCAATGCTGACTGCCCAAAAAACTTTCTAAGGCTTAAGAAGCATTTTTTCAAATCCATAATCGTACACGAGGACGAATTCAAAAACTTTGAACTTGATTCCTTAAATAACTGCAATCGTAGCAAGGCTTCTTTCCAATAATTATCAAATGATTTAATTAAAATTGATTAACTAGTCGAAAAAGTTTTTTCATTCGCTCATATCCGGCTTATTTTCGTCGAAAAGTATTTATACATAACAAAATAAATACCATGCAGCTCATCGTTACTTATATTTGTTGAAAAAAGTTTTAACAAATACCGCTTATTAAATTCAAAAATATATACCTATTTGATAGTTAAAACGGTTTTTCACTTATGTATATACGCCTAAAATATGTACTATATTGCAGAAGGTAAGCCATAAGGCTTCTGGAATATAAAAAAAAAAAAAACAAAATGCTGCTACCAAAATTGTTGGTTTTGCGGCTACGAAAAACAACAACATTGCCGTAGAGTTAATTTTGATATGCGCAATTACATGGCACATGAGCGTTAAATTTCAACAATATGGGGTTACCAACCTAATTTTGATGAAACGTTATAGAAGAAGGGAGCGTTATTGAACAAATTTCAATTCATTACTTTAATACTGCGCAGCTACGCATCTACTTTTGGTATAAATTAAAATACAGCATTACTTATATTTGGTTTATTAAGCACGAACAAAACGATACATTTTTCATAAATAATTATTAATAGAAAAAAATTTAAAATAAAAACGTTTTAGTCAGTTTAGTTCAAAACTCGGTTATTACTAGACATCAAATAAACTTCCAAATTTATAATCTTTTGGTTTAACATGCGTTCGTTCACATACCCTACTTGGATACTATGTTCAAAGCTAGAAAAATATAACATGTGTAACATTATTGAGAAGAAAATATATAGACCAATTTTTAGTAAGTTAAGCCACCGTACGATGAGGTTTGACAAATACATAATTCTCTGATATTGTAAAATTGTAGCAATGTCATGTTAATGAATGCTAGAATTCAATCTTAGTCGATAGTCAGCGGACTTTCCATCATCAATCGCAATTTTGTTTCAATTCGAGCGGTAAAATGTGTTCTAATTTACGCAGCAGACAATGGCTGCAAGTTGTTACGTAGTCTTTTGGAGTTTCGCTTAAGCTGTAGTTCATATTTTCTGTTTAAAATATTAAAATCATAAAATATCCCAATTTCAAAGCAATAAACCTTATTCCAAATGACCAAATATAGAAAAGTCTTTTAGTCTCCTTTAATTTTTATTGACTATTTTATGAGTTCGAAAAGAACTAAAAATATAGCGGCCTTGACAACAGAAAAATTGAATGCGTTGTAACTCGGTCACGCCTCAGTACAAAGAAATCGATTTCTTTTTTTTGTTGTATTTATATTTTTATTCAAATTATTGCATCGTGTTAATAACTTTTTGAAGAAGGTTCTGTGAACTTCGATAGTTCTTCTACTATATGTCTTGCGTCTATTGATCGCTTGTCAAACATAACTGATAAGGTTGTTAAGGTTCCGATATTTCCAGTTTTTAAATAAATTTACAAATATGTATTACAATCAATTTTTTCATAGTTTTATTAGTCACCTGGCCACTCTAATTTTTAAAAATATACATATACATACATTTCAATATACAGTCATTTTATTGACTCACCGGCACACTTGTTCAAGCTCACGCAAAACGCACTATTAAGCGACCTACTTTTGTGCTGCAAAAAAACTATTAAGAGTGTTAACTTTGACCTTTCGAAAAATCAAATATCCTGCACCGCCTTGACAGTTAGAGTGCACCTAAAAGCTCTAAATTTTTATCTATCCATCTATCTATCTATCTATCTATCTATCTATCTATCTATCTATCTATCTATCTATCTATCTATCTATCTATCTATCTATCTATCTATCTATCTATCTATCTATCTATCTATCTATCTATCTATCTATCTATCTATCTATCTATCTATCTATCTATCTATCTATCTATCTATCTATCTATCTATCTATCTATCTATCTATCTATCTATCTATCTATTTATATATCTATCTATCTATCTATCTATCTATCTTTCTATCTATCTATGCTCAAAGTCTGACTTCTGATTCTCTAGTGCTTCTCTCAAGTATTTCTAGTATTTGTCAATATAGCGCTTTGAAGATTTACTTATATGGGTAGTGCCACGCCCTTTTGTCTTCATGCATTTTATGTTTATGCCCTAACTGATAATTTTTTGAAATTTCGTCTCTTGGCAGGATTTTAATATTGACAACGAATATGGAAAGAGAAGTTCTGGAGATAGAGCCATGAGGATTTGGGCTTATAGCTTTTATAAAATCCACCTCTCAACCAAAATATATAATAGATATCATGTGGAAAGTTATTTGTTAAGCTCTAATATTTATGCACAAAAATTTTTGCTTGCATGGCAGTTGCCGCGCAGGTAAACAAATGATGCATAGCTATATCGACTCGGGGGGTATTGCTGATCGAGAATAAATATATTTATTTACTTGCATATTATCGGCCTTGCTTCCTTCTGTACCTTACTGTGCCCTAAATGAAATGACCTAAGTATATATACTCTCTATGTAAGATATCAAATATGGGTGTGCTAGCGGCATTCGCTTGACCGAACAACAGTTGGATAGAAAAACAAAAAATTTAATTTTAAAATCTGCTCTCAATAAATGCAGTTACCCGTAGCAGTGGCAGCAGCAACAACAGCAATAACAGCAACAACCACTTGTAATCGTACGCGCACTCATGCAGTGTGGCATTAATTTGCATATGTACACAATTCGCACTAAAACACACACACACACACATGCATATATAAATACATATATGTATATACTGCTCTGGTGCAAGCATGTACATGCAAATATTTTTTATAAAGACGAAAGCCATGCATACATGTGTGTGTATGCATGCATGTATGTTTGTTTACATGTACACCATACACATCAAAGTAGACAAATTTTCAGCTACTTTATAGAATTGTTGTTGCATGTTATGTTGTTGCTCTTGATGTTGTTGTTAATATTTATGCAAAACACACGCACTTAAAAATACTTGAAACCATCAGAAACAACATCAATTACAAAAAAAAAACCTGTAAAGTGAATGCATACACTTTATTTACTATAATTCGAATTTAACAACCATTTGATTACCTTTCGCCATATGCTGGCAACACATGACAGCTGACAGTGACGAGAATTCAAAGCAGAGCTGGGGAAAATATAAGTCATGATCAGCAAAAGCGCTACTTAAGCAAACGTAGAAGATTGTGGTCGCAGTCATCCAGAAATAACCACAGCAGCACAGATAACATATGACTGGTAACACAGATACCAGTCATAAATGGTAAAAATTTTGGAAGCAGTAGCTTATTACAACTAAAGCCACCAATTAAGATAACAGAAAATAAAAACATTATAAAATCGATTGATGTAAAGAGCTAAAATTGGCTCAATTTCCCTATTTTGCCCATCGCTGTATGAGGTGTTCCATTGTTGTACTTCTCATTAAAAAAAAACACTAAAATTAAATTTTATCGAGAAATCTTTGTTATCGTACGAAAAACCATTCTATAATTTACACAAACATTAAAACCTCATTCAATTGTTGGCCTTATCTGCGGCTTATGTGGTCCATTCTGAAGTTGCTATTTCCGATGACACGTTCGATCAGTTTGACTGGCGTTTGTTGAATGACGCGAGTAAAGTTTACTTTAAATTCCTCAATGGCAAGAGATGTGATATCACATGATCTACACAGCCAATTGTCTGGTCCATAGTGTGAAATTAACACACGGGCACGGGAGTAGCACCGTCTTGTTGAAACCAAACGTCGCCGAGATCATGCGCTTTAATTTTAGACAGCAAAAAGTTCGTTATTGTGGCACAATAAACTGCGTCATGAAGAGATGCGTGCTTGCCAGTCTCATTTTCAATGAAATGTTGACCGCTGATTCCATCAGCTCATAAACCAAACCAGATTGTTGTATTGTATGCATATAATGTCAGCTCTAGAACCTCTTTGGGTTGCGCCTTAGCACAAAATTTAGTAAATTTAAACGTAAAAGTATTTTTGTTGCGATAGCATAT
The DNA here is from genome assembly GCA_963680825.1 of Meiosimyza decipiens. Classification (NCBI taxonomy): domain Eukaryota; kingdom Metazoa; phylum Arthropoda; class Insecta; order Diptera; family Lauxaniidae; genus Meiosimyza; species Meiosimyza decipiens. Next base: position 122,962,411 of record OY804258.1, read on the forward strand.
AAGTGAATTGGCCATTTTTTGTTGCTTTCGTGCAGGAGAAACAAAAAAAATTTCGTCACATCGAATATTTTCTTATACACCCAGGTTTCCAAGATGAATTTTTGGTTTTTTTTTTTTTAAATGCAGATGTATTTGATTAACTTTTTCATAAGTTTACAACCATATGCGGCATATTCGTTGTGTTCAAAGAGTACTGACGATTTTTTCCATCTAGTCTTACTTAATTATTTAAGTAAAATTATAATGACAAACACAAATAATAATCTCTTCAATCCAATTCGATTGTACCAAAATAGTTTTTGATTAGGCTTCCGATTCATGAACTTTCATCCCTAACTATTTTAAAAACAACTATAAATATTTGACCTTATCTCAAATTAAAATAAGTCACACCAGCTTCGTCAACGAAACTTTGTTTTAATATTTCTGTCAATGGGTGCAGTAGTTTAAGTGCAATTGAAATATATTCATATGCCTCAAAGCTATGTCTTTTTTTTCGTAGAAATTGAAATCAATAAATCACTAAATCGACAAAAAAAAACAATTTCGTAATTCAATTGCTCAGTTTATTATTTTGTGTATGGAAATGAAACATTTGCAAAGAGAATAAGTTACGGTTTAAAAAAATCCGTTGAAATACTACGAAACAATAGGCAATTGGAGGACAGTACCAAAAATTAACTATTTATTAGTTCTTTAACATTTTATATTATAAGCAATTTAATGTAATTTTAATACATTTGAAGTACATCTTCAATCAAGTATTTATATTAGAAATAATGAGTATTCAGTACTTATTCTTCTGTGGTTTTCAGCATTAGTTTGTCTTATGTGAAACCAAACAACGTTCACCAACATATTTTTTTTTCCAGAAAACTTCATCGCTCCATAAACATATCTACTGTTAAAAACGTTCATCGTATTTGTCATCGACCTAGTCAATGTTCGAAGGGATCAAATCCAAGAAGGAGTTCAAGTAGTTTATTCTTAAAGACATGTTAACATTAATTGTAAGTATAATAAAAGCATTCTGGCAGCACAGAGTGGAATTATGCATTCACAAAATTTCCGCTGACTTTTTGACATTTTTCCAGCTACTTTTTTTTGCCATTGTTTGTATTCATGAGGATTTGTGCAAATATCTAATTTAACTAAATGAATCGAAACTTTAATTACAAAGACAAAAAATTTTCTCTTTAATTCATCAAACTAAAATTAAAATAGATATTTAATACGATAAAGTCACCATCATATTTGATACAAAAATTTATCGATGTGTTGACAACTGATGCTACTTTGATATATTCTGCTAATCAAACAAATCTTCTTACATAGACAAACAATTACTCTCACCAAAGGCACACATGCGAAATTAAAAACCCTAATTGAAATATAAATCGAGTTTCAAGGTTTACTACTAAGAACATTGGGAAATTTTTGTGTGACATTTGATATGCGAAATGATTTCCCCAAAGGCAGCTACCACACGATAGGCAAATAAACTTACACATGCCTAGATGTTTGTAAGCGCGTGTGTCATTCTGACTGACTGGTAGTATATAAATAAATATTTTATTTATTCTCCATTAAATTGCATTAAAATTAATCTAACCAACTTGGAAATTCAGCATTCAACACCATAAAGCGCGTGCATTTCAAGTGGATCTCTCATGCAGATCTTTCAAAATTATTTTTACAGGGTGATTTTTTTAATATTTGTTTTTTCAGTGTACACTCTTTGACACCTCTAGAGTGAATCGTATCATGACTTAACGCCAAAAATGCTCAATAAAATTTGCTATTATATTGTACATAGACTAACAAACAACCAGTTTTCGAAAACTATTGGATTTTATATTCAAAATTCGTGCTCTGTAAGAAATGTGTTTCGAAAATTAAGTCTATTTTATGTTCGTCATAATCGACCCATCGAACCGGCTATTCAAGCTATGGTGAGCAATTTTCACACCAGTTTCGCTTTTTTGGAGAATATCGCTGTTGTATCGGCCAATGCCAATGAAGATCGCGATATGTTGAGTCGTTGTCGTTGTCAACAATTGTGTTGTACGGCCACCTGTAAGATTTTACGTAAGCAACTCGGTATAAAACCATACAGAATACAGCTGGTGGAAGAACTGAAGCCGGGTGACCTACCATAAATCTCGTTTCTTTGGTGAATGGGCTTTAAAAAAGATGGATGATAATCCCATTTTTTATCGAAAAAATTTTTTTAGCGACGAAGGCTCAATGGGTACTTCAAAAAACAGAATTGCCGAATTTGTTCTGAAGATCAGCGAAATTCAATTCAAGAGCTACCAATGCACCCAGAAAAATTCACTTTTTGGTGAGGTTTGTGGGCCGGCGACCGCACTTTTTAAAAATAATGATAAAATCGCAATGTCACAATCAATGGAGCAAGGTACCGTGCGATGATTACCGATTTTTTGCGCTAAATGGAGGAATTGGACTTGATTGACATGTGGTTTAAACAAGACGGTGCCACGGGTTTGAGCAGTTCTTGGCCACCAAGATCATGCGATATCGACCACACTAGACTATTTTTTGTGGTGTTACGTGAGGTCTCTCAAGTAAAGGGAATAACAAGCCACAATTGCAGCCCTGCAAGATAACATTACAGCTGCCATTACTGAGATTTCGGCAAAAATGCGGCAAAAAGTATGCCAAAATTGGAGGGATAAACCATCGCAGGCTTAGCCGATTGCAAGATTCTCATCAAACAATATTTAAAAAGTAAATGGCATAAATTTATGTATTGCTTAAAGTAAATATTTTATTAAATTTTGCAAATTTTGTGTTCTGTTTTCAATTTTCAAAAACGAAACAGTTAAATAATCATCATATGTGGAAGGATCTAATTTTTCTTTAAAAAAAAAATTTTCTTCTCCTACCGTTAGGTGACGCATTGAATTTAATTTGTTTATAGTAAATCTATAAAAAAGTCTGGACAGAGAAGGTCGGTGGCACTATCAGAGAATAGGCGAGAGGACCGAAAAATTGCAGCGTTAAACAAATGCAGATTATTTAGATGAAGAAAAATAAACCCCCTGATGTATAAAATTAAATTTTAAGTCCGATGATTAATTATGTTTATAAGTTGAAACTAATGAAATTTCAGGACAATATCAATAATGGAACTTTGAAAATATATTTCTAGAATTATGTACAAGAATACATGAAAAATTTAGTTTATTCTCACATGGGAGGCGTCGCAACAACCAATTTTACTTTAAAACTAAGTTTTTCCAGTACGTTTTAAGAATGTACATATCTACCAAGTTGATCAAATATGCAGAATTCGGATCCTTCTACAATAGAGAGGCTAAGAGCTTTAAACAAACTTTAAGAAGCGTATGTACTAAATCTTTTCCATATGTGCCAAATAGCGGCTGAGATATCAAAAAAGTTCGAATTTATTCTCACATGGGAAGCGCAATATCACCCACTTTTTCAATGAAACTTACTTTTGCCGTAGCAAATCTCATTCAGCTGCGTCAAATAGTTGATAAGAATTAATAAATTTAAGTTATCTCTAAAATGGGGCAATAACATTACCTACTTTTTTCAAACCAAAGGATGATAAGAACATATGCACTAAATCTTTTAGCGATCGGTGTAACGGTGGAGGAATCCATATATATCACACACACACAGGCCTTATTATAGACAAAATATGTACATATGCTCTGAAAGGCAAATATTTTTGCTTTATTCAAATGTACATGAAGATAGAATGCCTTATGTTGCAAAATGCGTTTTTAACAACTCTAAATTTATTTTATTAGCTGTTGCCTTGCTAATGCTGTTCTTGGTCTTCTTGATATTATTGATCGCTGAACACCTGTGTTCGAACCACAGAATACAGTAATGGTGGGCCAGTAACACTAACATCTGAGTGATATGGTGGCTTCTCAGTCGCTACTGGTGGTGGAATTGGAACGGCCATAACAGCTACTGCAGCAAAAGCAAAGAATAAGAACAGAAATTTCATCGTGAAATGGTGTTAGCGGTGCTTTTCAAAATTGACTATGCATTTCAAATATTTGGTAAGCCTTTTTATATAAAAATTATATATTAAAATTTAATATACACGCATACATACGTACATATATAATTATGTATACCTTTATCAGCAATTAGAGAATTTTAAACAAATAGATTCATCACTTAGTTACTACATGGTATATGCCATTTAGTTGCTAAAATAATTGCAATGACATGCAAATTTGTCACTAGTCGTTAGAAATTTAATTCGTTCTGTTAAACAATTTAAGTTGCGGCATGCTTTTTCAAATGTTTTAAAAAGTTTTGGTTTCAAAAAACTAACACGTTGGTCAATAAAGCTAAATTTCTTTTTATTTCTATTAAAGTTGAAATTCGTCAAGTTCAATACTAAAAATAAATTTTTTGTTGCATTATATGAATTTTTTAACAATGTATTTGGTTTGATATTTATACGAAAATTAGTTCCAGCTACACCAAATCCACCATTATTCGGGTTTTCAGTAAAATGCAATGAAAGTAGAAATTAAATTCAAAGAAAATAACTTGGATGGAACGGCTTTATGTGTGCATTTATGTGAAATGGAAAAGTTTTTTTGGGCTTCAATAGAACAGAGTTTCATATTTTTGTACTATATATATTATATTTTATTTTTTTTTTCACTTTTGTGGGTCGTTTCAAGTCTATTGGTGCAGTCCACTTAGCTTTAGTCAAGCAACTGATGATAACAAAAACTATTCTTGAGCTAAACCCGACTATGTCCAACGCTTACAATATGTTTGCTGTAGGGCTGGTGCCAGGCCTAGTAATACAATCTAACCCACTTTTATCACAGTAAAACTTTATATTTAGAAACAAATATTGCTACACCAGAATTCATGAAATCAGATAATGTCATTTTTCTGCAGTTATGGGCTTATAACTCTGAAAATCTGATCTGAATTGGAACTAGAAAGAAAAAAAATTATGTAAAAATTTTTTTATTTTTTTTTTATTTTATTTATTGTTAGTACATTCTTTTTACATATTATAATGTTTACATTTCATTGTGTTTACGATAAGTAAGAAACATATATAAAAAGATTGAATAACTCTACATCCTGTAATTCATGTAGAATTAGTGGCGGATGCAAATATACATATACTTTAATAATGATTTATGAATTGCATGATATTTTCCAAAACTATGTTAGCAACTTCGATATCAAAGCCGATACTTTCTTGGCATTAATTGAAAAATAAAATATGTGCAACATTTATTAACTAGAGACATTTATGTTTTAATAAATTTATTTAAATTTTTTAAATTTTTTAAATTTTTTACAAAATTAAAGCATTTTTAAGTAAAAATTTTGATTGTTTTTTTTATTGTATTCCCCTTTTGTTATTTCATTTAAAAAAAACCTTAACCTTTTTTTTTAGAGGTTTGTTTTTCGAATAGAGATAAAACTGGCATTTTATGGTCAAATCTGGCAACTCTAATGTCATTTATGTTCAGTTTGGTTTGCCATTTTATCATGAACAGGTTGACAAAAGAAGAACGCATGCAAATCGTGCAAATTTATTTCGAAAATAATGGTTCAGTTCGCGAAGTTTACCGCAAGCTCCGTCCATTTTATGGTCGACATAATCGTCCATCAGAGCAATTAATTCAGTTAACCATGGATCGTTTTCGCACTACGTTTACTCAATGTGATAATACGCATCCGCAGAGACGTCGAACAGTGCGCACCGAAGAAACAATTGCCGCTGTAGAGCAAAATGTTGAAGAGGACCCGAATGAATCGATTCGCCACCGTGCACAGCAATTGGAGCTTTGTCCATCAACTTTATGGAAGATTTTGCGCAAAGATCTTGGCTTGCGATCTTACAAGATCCAGCTTGTGCAAGAATTAAAGCAGCGAGACCATGCAATGCGTCGTGATTTTGGTGTATGGGCCGAAAATGAGATTGATCTCGATGCTGATTTTCATCGCAAAATTTTGTTCAGTGATGAGGCTCATTTTTGGTTGAATGGCTACGTCAACAAGCAAAATTGCCGCATTTGGAGTGAAGAGAATCCACATGAGACCCTTGAGACGCCATTACATCCACAAAAACTGACTGTTTGGTGTGCTCTATGGGCTGGTGGAGTCATTGGGCCATACTTCTTCCGAAATAATGCTGGAGAGTCAGTTACCGTTAATGGAGACCGGTATAGAGCCATGATAACCGACTATTTTGTTCCCGAATTGGATGGCATGAATGTGGATGAGTTGTGGTTCCAACAAGACGGCGCTACATGCCACACAGCGCACGTCACAATCGATTTATTGAAGGAAACATTCGATGAGCGCATAATTTCGCGGAATGGACCTGTCAATTGGCCACCAAGATCGTGTGATTTGACACCATTGGATTATTTTCTTTGGGGATATGTGAAGTCGCTCGTCTACGCCAACAAACCAGAAACGTTAGGGGACTTGGAAGTCAACATTCGTGGCGTTATTGCCGATATACGGCCCCATATGCTCGAAAAAGTGGTTCAAAATTGGACCTGTAGAATTGGCTTTATTCGAGCCAGCCGCGGCGGCCACATGCCCGAAATCATATTTAAACATTAATGGCATAAAATTATCCTTCCAATAAAGCCAAATTGATGGACATTAAAACGATTTTCTTGTGTTTTATTTCAATTCGAAGCTCTATACCTCTAAAAAAAACACCCTTTACCTATGAATGAAACGAAATTTCTCGAAGTCTCAGCTTTAGTCAGTTTAATAGCGAGCTCCAAAGACAATTTAGGTTATTGCCGTTTATTTGGGGAAACAAGGGGCATAAGTTTGAAAATAATTTTTTGGTTGCATGGTCTGTCCCATCATATATTGTTTGATGGCTTGAGATTCAGTAGAAATATACTATATTACAGCTTACGCATTAAAAATATAAAGGACACCGTTACAAGGTATAACTGAACGAATTTGCCACGAAATGTTCTTGTTCATATACTTAGAACCATAATCATTTTATGGGCGAGAATGAAATCAATTATCAATAAAATTGGGAAATTTCTATATTATTCACTAGGATAATCCTCAAAAAGAAGAAGACGAAGACCACTTTTAAATCTAAGTTCAAAAAAACTCCACGAAATCTGGTAAGATTTCTCAGTGGTCACCATTCATGGAGTTGTCACCTTAGCAAAATAAGCGCTTTCAACGAAACTGAGTGTAGATTTTGTCACGAAAACGACGAAACAACAGAGAACATACCTTGCGATTATATCACTTTATTTAATATGCGCTGCAGGATATTTTTTAAATATCTTCCGAATCCAACCGACTGAAAATTGAGCTAGCGATTTTATTAGAGATGTAAAACCACATTTATCTTAAATTCAGCGCGGCACAAATAAATCGCTTTAGGTTTAAGTTTTTTAAAAAATAAATCTTTATGGTACTACCTCACATATTTCTTTGATATATCAACAGAGCACTTCTGATACTAGCAATTTTAATAGTCCAAGACTCCAGCGCTTTCATCAAATTTGCCTTTATCGCATATTCTCCAAGATGTCGTATGTCACGTGTTTTGATGCTTTAGAGTTGGTTAAATCTAAGACTAACTCGAAATTGTTGCTGTCGAAGGCAACAATTAAATTTGCCTGTGTGTGTTACATCACAAAAATATATTTGAAAATCAAATAATAAAACATAAGTGAAAAAGGCCAAAGTTATAAGATCAAAGCCAGAAACATAAAAAAAAGAGGCTGCAATCTCAAAAACAAGCAGCAAACAATTTGAACAACACCTTCAAAATAACAAAATATAACACAATGACAAAATCTCCGCTTTATTAACACATACGCATACATAATCAAGAAGAGAATAATGGAGCAAAGTAAAATGAAAAAAAAAAATTTTAAAAACTGTTAAAAATAAAAGAAAAAACTTAGAAAACACTTTTGACTTCATGTGACGCAATGTAAAACAATTGAACACTGGGGTCATATCACTGGGGAAATATCACGCAAAGCATAGCGGCATTGTATGGTACATATTTACAAAATGACAACAAAATGAAAAGGAAGAAAATGTAAACAAAAAAAAAATCGCAAAATCGAAACACAAAAACAAAACAAAACAATGAGCAGCGTAATTGAAAATCGGATTTTATGATACGCTTCCCTTGATGCTACAATTCAAATGTTATGACAAGTGATGTCATAAACAAAAACCAGTGATTGATGCTTGTAACATTGCGTAGCGGAATTTCAATAAGCGAAATGCTGCTGCTGCCACACCCTCTTTTGATGCATTGTCCTTAGGGGTATGCAAACAACAAACTGAAAGGCGTTTTGCGATATGAATTAAAACAACAAAATCATTGGGGCAAGCTGTAATTTAATGTTAAACATAATTTCAATTAATTTTCATTTAATTCAGTTGTACTTCGCATTTCACTGATGTCTAAGCAATACATTTTTTAAGTCGTGAGAAAAAAAAAGAAACAGCCGAACAAATGCTTAAAAATAAACAGAAGTGTGCTACCACGAGTCCTATACCCCAGAGGTTATTAAAACATGCCTTTTGATTGAGCAAGGTTTTACCTATTCCTACAATCTAATTCAGCTCACTTATACTTTGAACACAGACTCATATCAGATATAGTGGCAAGTTTTCAAATTTAATTTTGAACACCAATATAAACCAGCTTATCAATTTTTATTTATTGGAAATAAAATGCTCGCTTATTTTAGCGATTCTTTTGAAAAATATCGTCTACCGTAATAAATAAAGATTTGATTGTAAAAGACTTTCATAAATTACTGTAAGGTAGAAAAAGAAGAAGCAAAAACAGCACCAGAAATATTTTTTCACAATACGACGATTCTTTTAAGCTGCGGTATAACTATTAAGAGATATTTTTTTCCTCAATGTTCATTCGTAAAAACGTTAAAGTCTGTCTAATATCATAAATTTGACTTTAGATTTCTTTGTTCGTTGCACGCAAGGAGTCAAAGTTTTTCATTCAACGTATTGAAATTTTTTTTGTGTCTTTCTCATAAGAAATCGAGACATCGATGTTTTGAATTTATGTCCTTTCCACACATTAATGACAATTCCGAATGATATACAACAGTAGCGCCCATAGATATACAACGAAATATGCGTTTAACTAAGCATATTTATAGTACCATTGCAAGGCTTAAAATATCTAAAATGAAATACGTTTGTATAAGAAGATAGTAAGAAGAAAAAATATGGTTAAATAAAAGTCTTTGAAATGGGACTAACGCAGAATTATTTAGTCTAGAAAGATGTCAGAAAAACACACAATTCGCTACTGGTAATTCTTGACCATAATAATACAAAGAGCTTTGTTTTTTCATGCATTTGACGCTATATTAAAGTGTCAATAGATTTAGTTACTGTTTCTGCTCAATATTAAAGCATATTTTTTGGCGCAAAAACTCATATTATAAAACGAAAAAATCTTTTTTAAAATTGCTGCAAATTGTGGTTTCATTTTCATCATCCACCAACTATAAGGTTGCTTGCAGCATTTTGTGATGTTACGAATTTTTGTTGTTACTATTTCTGTTATTGTTGCATTGAACTGGAATAAATTGCACAACAACATTATTGGCCTGAAGGTGTACAGCAATACAGCAACAATAACAACAAGCGCAACAGCGTATTGAACAAACGCGTTGTCGCCCAATTCAGTTACAGCTGACTAACTGCGCGTTCGCCTAACAATAATCGCATTAATGCTGACTGCGGCTCAGCAGTAACGTAATAAATGGCGCTATGGAATGAACAGATAGAAGCGACAAGTTCCAAAGTTGGAAGTTAAGCTGCAACATATTTCTCTGCGTTACATCAACTAGGGTTCGATTCAAGCAGAAAAAATTGAATTAAAACATTGTTTTTTCCTTCTGCATTTCAGTTTTGAATATTTCAGCAATTATTTAAAAAAAAATATTTATTAAGTTTATGGGTGGCATTTGAAAGTACACAATGACTGTATCCACACAAAAAAAGTTTTGATGTGAATCGTTTCAAAAAATGAAAAATTGCTACAAATAATTTCACCGATTTTATTAAATACAATGGCGTTGATTTCAGTCCCAAACATGACTTCTTAGACCAATATTTTTAAATTTATAAAGTAATAAGGATCTTGAGTTCATTCTCCAAAGTACTGACAAAATGTATCGTCAGTCGCAATCAATGCAAATTTGAAAAATCACTGAGGACAGAGCAAGCTGGACTCTGTACAAACAACTTAAGTAAGGATTACACATTCACTTTCTCATTATCTAAGAGGAAATATACAAATTGGATACGAGCATTCGTAAGTATTTTTGCTTTTCCACTTAAATGAGAACATATTACCAGTAAAAACCCATGTGCGAAAATTTCCATTGGTTATGGGTATGAACCCACGGGCCTGGCGTGGCTAAACAAAACATATCCTTAACAGAACAACTAGAAAACGATTGGTTTTTTTTTATTTTAAGAATCTAAAGCTACAAGCAGTTAGCACACTTAGCTCCTGTTAAGTCAACTTAAGTCCCTTATGGTAAGTACCATTCCAAATCAATTTCCACAAGACAATCGATAACCGGCATGCCAACAATTGAACCTAACCAAATATTCAATTAACCAGCAACAAAACAAGCACGATATTCAAACATGTAATCCAAAAAAATTGTTTTTTAATGCAAACAGCAGCAGAGAAACAAACTCGTTCAATATGAAAAAAATATTAAGAACAACAAACACCAATAAAAGGCCCTCCCCCCGCCCTCCAAGAAAATCACCCAGACAATTCAAAATGATTTCCCGAAAATGTTCTATTTTCGTACAAAAAAAAAAACCAGACGAAGCTTCAATTGCACAAATCGCTTAAATGTAGGAGATGATTACATAAAATCCTTTACTTAAACTGCGAGCAAATTCCGACCAAACCCAAAAAAAAATAAATACCCCAAATAAAAAATACAGCAACAATAAGACTTTTAAGATTTCTTAAATCAGCAAACAAACGCACAGTGGACATGAATGATTTGTGAATGAAAATAAATACTAAATTTTAACACTAGAGGGATAGCTAACATGAAAAAATTATGTACCATGGAAGTGGTGACTTGCCAAACACATACAATGCGTTACGTTTCCCTATGAATGGGCTCCTTTATGAATATGTTCGGGAGGAAGGCATATTTTATGAAATATCCAAAGGGATATCGATTTTTAGTTAAGCAATAACTTATTGATATTCCAATAATTATGTTGGCCCCTTAATATTTTCCAATTTACTCGAACCAGACTTTCTTTCATTAATTTTGCATTGGCAAATCTGAATTCTATCCCTGTTTTTTTCCAATACTCCAAATTCAAAAACTTACTCTTGTGATTATAAAAATCTAAATCAAACTTAATAAATATAACTTACAAGTTTCTCTGCATACATATGCTAACATAAATTGTTGTAGTGGTCCTGAATTATGTAATTCAATGGTACTTCTTTATGTATACAAGATTAAAGATGGAGCAAAATTTAAAAGTGAAGTCAAAATAAAAAGTATATTGATACATCTTGGTTTTTTTAAGACGCTAAGCGTTTATGAAGAATTCAAGGACATGAGTTCTATGGTCGAAGTTCTTATACATTGTATTTCGTAAAAATATCAGTGATAGATCATAGACACTACTGGACGCTGGACTAAAAAAAAATATTCTTTTGTTTTAATAAACAAAAACTCTATAACAAAAATCCATAAGGAAAATGTGAAAATTTAGCAAACATCAAAGCTAACTCTAACAGATCCACTGTGCAACGCAATCAAATGAGTGAACGCATTACATGCGTTGATTGCGCCTTTCAAGCCCACCCTTTATTAGCAAAAATAATAAAATACAACTAGCTAGGCAAAATATCAGAGTTTTCCCACTCATCCTCTTTATTCACACTAAGTTACAAAGCACACCCACTGGCCGCCTACTTTCTTAGCAATAAAAAAAAGCAATAACAACAAGGCATAGCAAGGCTGAGAAAAAAATCCGAAGGAAAAACATAAAACAAGTTACAACGAACGCAATGCAAACTTTGGCAATAATCATCTTTAAATTCGTTTTTTTCTGTCTCAACTGCTTTTCGGCAACAACCCTTGACTTTTTTGGAGCTGCTACTGTTCTTCAGTCTTCAACTCCCACTCGTTGTGTTTTTATAACCTGGTACACATACGCATACTTGCAAATGGTACATATACGAGAAAATGTTTAAGGTTCGTCTACTTTTTTTTTCTTTTTTGATTCTTTTTCTAAACAATTTCTAGTCTTTTATTATTTTTTTTTTTTTTTTGGAATAAAATGTTATTCTCGGTGTTAAACATTAGGTTTTGCATTAGGCGTAGGTTGTGTAAACGGTTACTGGAAATTGTATTAAATAATAGTGAACAACTATGCAGAGAAAAAAAAAGTGAAATAGAAAAATGGTCACAAACCATCCCCCACAAATGGACCTTGGCATCCTTAAGATATTTGAACATCATCATAATAAAGGGTTAGTTTAGCTTAACAATGTAAAAAGTCACATTTAAAGTTAAGTGAGTTCAATTTCTGCTGAAGGTATTTATTATAATTTTGTTGTGTGTGTGTACTTCAGTGTACATACATAGATAAAGAGATATTTATACCAAGCGAACATTTTGTCGAATTCAATGGCAATGTAATTTAAAGGCCTCACATTTTAAGGCAAAATTATCAAAGTCTTGAAATTGCCTTATTTAATTAATTATTTGTGCAAATACATACAAGCATGCAAACATAACAAACCGTTGAATTGCAAGTTAATATGCTTGGGTGTGTGCATTTTGTTTTTGTTTTTTCAATGGTGTTATTTATACAAGGCGAATTTGTTACAGAGAGCCACGAGTACTGTTATTGAAGCCATTTTGGGAGCATGCGAGTAAATTGAGCTGTACACAAATCAGAAAATGCAATGCAACTTTATTTTTTTATGTGCTGATGTCACTGCGGTTAAGAAAACAATGCTGCCAACACTTGGCAAGAAGTAAAAATTTAAATTTATTATTACGCACACAAAGTTTTGATATTCTTTTTTTTGTTTTGTTTCTTTTATAATGTATAAACTGTCATCTTATGTTGCAATGCTAAATAATTACGTATTTCATTTTATTGTTTTTTTTATTTGCTTTGCTCACCGCCGTTGCTTACGCTGTAAATTTTTTAGTTTTTTTTTTTCTCATTGTTGGCTTTATGCGAAAGAACAACTACAAAATTGCATTAGTCATTGTTTTTGCTGTTGATTGTTATCTTGACACCAGCGCAATGGTCTGCCACCTGGCGCTATCACTTGACCTGGTTTCACTGGCTTGCTTATGTGTGCTCCTGTCACCGAAACACACACTTTAGCACTTAACAACTATAGACATTTACACACACACACACACACACACACATGTATATGTAAACATAATGACTTGCATATCATTTTCGTAATGAAAATGAAGAGTTGGCCAAAGAAGCAGAAGTAACGGCGACAACAGCAGCGCTATAAGAAAGCGCGAACTTGACGCGCTGAAATGGAAACTGAAGCGCACAACTCATGTTGATATTAAAGAAAGTTTTTTTCTTCCCTTTGTTTAGTGTTACCATCGGGCGTAAAGCAAAAAATTAACAAACTTTATTTCAGAAGATAAAGATTTCATTGCAAAAAAAGAACAAATATTACTTTTTACATGAATACAATCAGATGTTGGTTGGGGGGAAATTTTCGTGATTGAAATTACAAAAGTCGTTTTATGGAGATTTTGTCTCCATATATAATGCGGGAAATTTGATTGAAACAGATATTATAGTACTACAACATACTACATATACATATCAGTGATCACAAAACAAATTGTTATCCATAAAAGCCTTAACAAATTCGATTTAACAATGGAATATAAAATTCGGTGAAACTTTTTCTCTGTTGGGTGGCCACTTAAGGTTTGGATATCTATAGAATATTTGTACATTTAGGTACTCAAAAATCAATTAAACTAATAGGTAGATTGATTTCAAAGGACATCAGAATTGCTTGTCCAACGGAATCGAATTGCAGTTCTGAAGCTGCTAATTGACATCACCAAGACTGCTGATTACATGATCATCGAACTTAGTGCGAAAAAGATCATTGGATTGATGGGCTATATGATTGATGGGCATATGACAGTTCTATTGAAATTTGAGGTTGTCCAAGACTTTGTGTCCGATTTCTGCGCACAAAAAGTAGGTTATCATTTCTCTGTGGTGTTAAGCGGAACTCTGTTTTCAGCAGGTTTTTAAAAAAAATTGGCCTACTACGCCACCACTTCACAATCCGCAACAAACTATCACTCTCTGAGGATGAAAATGAGCCTCGTCTTGGGCTTCACAAAACTTACTTCGAAAATAAGTTTTCAATGTTTCGCAACGTAGACCAAGCATTAAATAATTAATAATTAAAAGAATTATTAAGTTAACTGTTCAGTACAACAGAAAAACTAATTTTAAATTTCACACCTCTTTTTCTATATTTGCATGAGGATTGAGCTCATAAATTTACTAAAGAAAAAGTTCTATCATGAAATTAAATATAATTTTGAAGTTATTGATCGAAAACAAATTATCCTTTAATCTCACGAGGACCATTTTTCCAATTAATTAACAAACTTTTACTTTTTCATGTTGATGGCAACACTGTTCGTACATACAGTTTTTCACACCTTAAATATTTTGTATTTTTGCATATTTTAAGATCTTCTGAGCCGCTTATTTTTTTTTATAATGGAAATTAAAACTGAGATTACAAAGCGAGAGGCTAAAAAAAAGCAAAAGCAAGTGCTTTTTTACGGCATTTTAAATATTGTAATTTGTTGTGGGTGTACTGCTGCTGTTCTTGGTGCACCACATTGAGTTGATCTTACTGTGGTTGGGTTTTTGTTGACATTAAAAAAAAATTAAAATGCTGTTATAAAACGGAAGAAGGTCAGTCAGAGTAAAAAAAACGCCACTAACCTAAAAGCATTTCAAAGATTGCGCAAATCACATGGAGATTTTTTTTTAATCTTAATTTAATTAAATTTCTTTTAATTATTTGCTGCTGCTAAGCAACATCCTTTCTAATGCACTTGAATAGTAGCATCACTAAAAATAATAACAACAGTGCAAGCAAACAATCAACAATTGTAAAATACTTCAAGAGATGTTATTCATACAAATTACAGCAATAGTAGCAACATCATTATGTAACATCAGCAGGGCCGTGACTACCACGAGGCAACAGGATGCTGCCCCGAACATAAGCTGGGCCCTGAATAGGAAATTGATTATTACTTAGTTGAAACTTTATGCATAGACGAACGAAGCATAAAGTATGTATATATATATATATTAGGGTGCGCCATTTTTGAGCAACTTTATTTTTTCAACTAAAAAACAGGCTTAAAACTTTCAGAAAGGTGCAAAAAGAAGCCTCTGAAAATTTGAGCTCTTAATATTAACATTTAGAGGTACCTGTTTCTAACTTTCCATTTTCCATATAAATTATATGGGAAAAAAATCATTTTTTTTTCTTATTGTTGTAGCTTGAAATGAGAGCATTGTAGAAATGAACTGAAACATTATGTTAGCAGGAAATTGAACGCACTACAAAAAAAAAAAAAAAAAAAAAAAATTTTATTTTATTTTATTATTTGATTAACTGTTAAACAAAAGTAATTATGCATTAGGTTCAGTAAAATTATAGACAGACATTGTTTTTTTTTTTTTTTTTGTAGAGCGTTCAATTTCCTGCTGTTTTTGAACAAAACTCATTTAGCAGTTACAAAGTCAGTATGGAAATTTTATAAATATATTCGTGTTCTCAGATGGTAGCAGCTCGCAGTTAAAAAAAAATTCATTGCTTCGAGCTTTTTTGATTTTTTAAGAGAATCCCGGTGCAAATACATGGAATGGAACTACTTCGCAAGTTCACGTGGAAAAGGCGCAGTTGATGGAGTAGGAGCAATTTTAAAAAGAAAAGTTTGGCAAATAACTAAATATCGATTTACTTGATGCTTTTGCTTTTTTCAAATGCGCGCAAAATAACATTAACGGTGTACAAGTTCATTACATCTCTTCAGAGCAAATTAAGGAGTTTTCACTACAATTAGTAGACAAATGGAAGGATGTGTCAAGCATCCCTGGTACCCATAAACTACATAGCTTATCTTGTGATGGTCACCAAATTAAAGCAGCTCGGACTGCATATTCTTTTAAGAAAAATATTTAATTACATACGATTATTACTGTTTCCTATTTTCTTGCTTAAAATTGATCTCGACCATTTAATTTGACTTTGAATTATATTAAATTTGATTTTTTAATTACTATATAAATCTTAAATATTGTTACGTACATAAATATCAAGAAATCTTATGAGTACATGAAAAATTTACCAAGTAAACCATAATGGAAAAATATGTCCCATTCGCAATGTCCCGTCACGACTCATATTATACTTTGTCAGAAAAAAAATAAAAAAGATTTTTCAATTGAACGAAATTTAATAAAAAGTGCTATTACTCCATAACATTTTAAAATTAGTTGCGTTAAAAAAATGTTGGTAGGTTTCGCTGACTTATGCTTTTCTATAAATGGCCATGAAAAACACTTCCATTTTTTGTCCTATTCGAATGGCTCTTTTATTGCCTTTATCTTGGAACCGGTAGTGCGTCTGCCCTCAAATTTACTACTAAATATAGTGCTACCAAAGGGCTATTCCCTTGAGTAACAGAAGAAAAAAAAAGTGTTTTACTTTGAATTTTTTTCCACTTTAAAAGTGTACGACGGTCCCATTCGACAGTATGGAAATGCCCATTTGTAGAATACCAAATAGTCTTATAAAATTAAGCTAAAAAATTCGAATTTCAGCTTGCGATAATTCAGTTTATTTCGTTGATTTTTTTATCTTTTATCTAAGACCATTCATAATTTGTTCGAAAAGATAACTTTTAAAAGCTTCGGAGGAATGCATTGAAAATGATACTTATGGCTGAAGTTTTTGATCGAAATGTGTAGCATACTTTTGAAATGAGGTACATATTACTGGTGTCAAAAAGTGTTTTCTAAATAGAGTTTCAATAGAAAAAATTTTGTTTCAAAAAATATTTTTTCTTTTTTGTGAGCCCCGAACCAATTTTGTGCACTTTGGCTCCCCAAATAATTAGTTACGACCATGATAACATGCAAACATTGCAATGCAAAAACTTTTCATGCAAATTGGCAACAAATGAAAAAATTACAGTTATAAATTTTATTTCATTTTATAAAAAAAAAAGCACAACATTCTGAATTTTGAAAATCGTCAACGTTTTACATTTTATTGTTAGAGGTGTTGATATTGTTGTTATTGTCAAAATTGCTGTTGTTGTTGTTTATATCTGCTATGTTGTTTAGCTTGACATTTACATTTGTGATGAGATATTGTCATAGCAACTGTTGCTGCAGGTACACCGTGCAGAGTTGATGCTGCTAAAACTTTGATGCTTAAAATTAATTGGTGGCAAAAACAACAACAAAATGTAAATGATAAAAGAAAATACAGTTAAAATAAAATATGGCAACTTTTCTAAATGCTTTTAGTAGTTAGTGATGTCAGGTAGCTGACAATGCATGAAGCACTGGTATGTTGTGCATAGTATTGGTGATGTGAGAAGTTTCCCGAAACGAGCAACAATAAGTTGAAAATAATAAATATAAATTAAAAATAAAACATTTTCAATTAAAATTCGGCACATTTTATAATAAAAATATATACTTAACTGAATTGAAAGTTTCTTTTGAATAAGAACAGGATATTTTAGTTTATTTTAGTTTAGCTAATTAAATTGGTCACAACGCATGATAACTGAACTCAAATAAAACTTTGAAGTGCAATAAATCTCAATATAGCATTTCAAAGTTTTTATTTCAATTTGAGTTGCCACACCATCTTGTTAAATGTGCCCACTTTTTGAATAGAGCTGGTCTGAACATTTCATGTATTCGTGGGAACTTAAATAATATTACCCAAACTGCTTCCCTCAGCAGCGAGTTTGAAAAATTTTGCATTTTGTTCGAATCCATACTCACATGTTGAGCCCCAATTCAATTCAATTCAATCCCCAAACTATTTTCAGTAGCAACTCTCTCAGCGTAGTGTTTTAGAGATTTTATATGAAAAGCAAATGTCACGTCCTTTTTTCTAAATTCGCTCTTTTTTTTACTTTCTTGTATCAATTTATGTAGTACTTATGTGAAATTTGCAATTACTTCAATAGCGTCCCAACAAAGAATGAAAAAAACTATATATTATGGTTCAATTTCGTTCTGTTCTATGAGCTTTAACTTTTTCCCCCTGCATTCCGTATTTCAGTAATTGATTAAAACACTAACACAAACTGTACAAAGCGACATTTGAGAGCGCAACATAATGGTAACGTTCTACTCTATGTACAAAAACCTTTATTCGCTATGTTATGGTTTTGACTCGCGATTGCTATCCGAACCCGTACCAAATGTAGTGATCGTTTTTTCATTACATTCGTGTGAGGGAAAAAAAAATTTTTTTCAAACAAAAGGTACCTAAAAAAAGTTTTGGACATCACTAAAAGTGGCTCGGAACCCTGAATAGAAATGACCATGGTACCCGTTTTTGACTTCCAAAACATGGCATTGCTTATACGAATCTAATGACAAAAACGATCACTACATTTGGTACGGGTTCAGATAGAAATCGTGAGTCAAAATCTCAACAAAGCGCATAAAGTTTTTTGTACGTAGAGTAGAACGTTAACATTCTGTTCCTCTCTTTTATTTCTGCTTGCTATAATACACGTTGGCGTTCGAATTAAAGAGCTAAACAAAGAATGTGAGAAGTAAATTTTGCGTTGTGCGATTTCAACGTTACGATAAGGTTCGGTTTTTATTTCATTTACTGGTTCCCATTTCTCGGTTAAATATTCAAACCTATTTTGTATGTCATTTTTACTTCAAGTCATGCACGGCTTTAACTTTTCAAAATTCGCCCCTGAAGTTCCTGACATAAGCACTATCATATAGAAAAAGTTTTGATGTCAGTTTAGCAATGCGCAGTTAGTAGGCGTGTCATTGAACCGTTTTCTAATTTGAATTCCTCAAACTATTACTTCAGAACAAAAAGATATTTAAAACAACGCTTTTCGGTCAGTTTTCGAAAAATAGAATCATATCAAAAGTATATATCTCTTTTTACTATATATTAAAATAAGCTTTTGAAACTTTTATATCACAGTAATAATATACGCAACATTACAGCTAAAATAAAGCATCTTTTGACGAAATAACTGTAGTATTAAAGCAGCTAAATTCCTTTCTCAGCTGCTCTTGCTCAAGTATTATTAACACCTCTACTACTTAGAAGTTTTTTCTACAGTAATAGTACTCATTTAATTTCCTTGCAACAACTACTCATACCCATTTGCTATACGTACTTGTATTACTAATTTGCTGCCATGACTTTTGCTGCTCATATGCATACGATCCACATAAGGGTTGATTAAAATGACTAGCAAAAGTAAATATTTTATACAGCTCAGTATTTGTATGTAAGAAGCAGCAATGATTTGACTCCTGCAGCGTTTACCTTACATCCACTTTCGATCAAGTTTTTTCTACGTTCGCCTTGCCACTCGGCAACTCGGTGAGTTGTTTTTTTTTCTATTATATTTTAACAGTAAGCTCAAGAAGTTAATTTAAACTAATTCATAAATGCGTAAATATGCAGTGAACTTATATTTTGAAGAAAAAAATTTCATAAATTCACTTGTAAAATTTTTGTGCAACGAAATTTCAGAAGTTGTTACCTATACAAAAGACACTTCAGTGGATTGTTTTGTGTACTTTAAAACCACTACTATACTTCAAATTATGTTTACTTATTCAAGCAAAATTAATTTTATCAGACGACCAATTGAACAAATTAAATTTATGATTAAACTAAAAGTTTCAAATACTGATAGCATATTCCTCCCAGTACCATTAATAATAACACGTTTAAGACATTGCTCGAGGAGTTTCATAAAAACGGTTAGCAAGCAAACCTGGCTTTCTTACGAAAGCTGTAAAATAAATAGAAAATTTCCAAATAGAAATTCAAGACAAATTCAAACATCCCTAGGCATCAAGGCCATCAACATCATCATCTTAAATGTTCTTTCGAGTAGCTAGCTGTAAGCATTATCTCTAAATTGTACAAAATGACAAGTCATCATAGTTGTGCTAAACATCATTTTTATCAAAGTGAAAAAAGAAAAAGAAAATTTTTCCAAAAATTATTTGTACAGCTAACGTACCAGCATTCATTGTTGTTACAACAACAATATTGTCATTCAGACACAATACCAAATTGCTTGCTGCCTTGAATCAATTTGACATTTGATTTCATTTTCGAGCAGCAACACAAAAATGATATAGCAACATATTTTTCTTAATTTTTCCTTATCTGGTGCGTTGTAATAAAACACCTTTTCTCCGAATTGACAAACTCTCTGCTAAGCAACAATGACAACAACTACAATAATAAAATTTTCCTTTGAAATCAATTGCTGTTTTTTTACATTTTATGTTTTTTTTTGTTGATATTTTCATTGTCAATTCAATTGAATTGAATTGATTTTGATTTGTTATCACTTAAAATTTATGGCTGCTGCAGGCAGCAAAATTGTTGCTGGCGCTGCTGCTTCTGTTGTTGGTGTTGTCTTGAATATTGGACGACCACACGTTGCGTTAATGAAGAGGTCAACGATTCCGTTGTCCATGGTTGGAGCACTTTCAATACAAAAATTTAAGGGAATGCCAAATAAAATGTAATTGAAAACTTTCACCCTTGGTGATATGTCCGTTTTTTTTACGCATTGTGTCTAAACTTTGAGATAACGTAGAGGTACAAGTTTTTAACATTATTCAATTTATTGCAGGAAGCTCTTGAAGAACCACCAAAAGTTTTAAATAATGTTTTTCTAACGATGATTATCTGTGTGGTTTGTCACTTTCCTTATTGAATTTTCTTTAATAGATTTTAGCTCTACTCTAAACTTGTGATAGTTAAAATATCTTTCAATAATTTATACATCATATGGTTAATACTTTATAAGTTTTAATCAAGCATCATTAGCAAAAAATCGTTAAGTTGAAACGCTTACTTTGCTAAATCATCTGCTTAAGAAAGCTCCGATAAATTGGGTGCTTTTTGAATGTCTTAACCAAGTCTTAAAAAAGTTATTTATCGCTTTAGAACTAGATGCGATCGGTTTTTGTTTCTTAAGATAAAACTAAATAATAATATTAACACACTTGTCTTCATATATACGAGTAACTTTTTTACATGGTATTTAAAAATTGGAGGCAGTCTAGCAATTTCTTGGAATTGGTGTATCAGGTTGCTAGCACAGAATTCAAATTCTCGAATACTTCACACTGGGGATTGCCAGAACGATACTTGTAGCTGTTCAATAATGCTACTTCAAGATCCATTGTATGCTAAAATAATTGTGCGGTGAAAATATCTGCCAGAGAGAGGTTTTGCGTCGGGCTTGAAACCAACCATGTAAAAGAACATTTAGTAAATCCTTAGAAAATGTCTCACAAATATACCTCTACTAATGAAAATTACCCCTGCGAACGAAAAAAGGGCAATGACTTAAGGATATACAGTCGGAATGTCCGGACCCTCTATAACCTGGTTGATGTCTTGCAAATACAAGACTGACGTCGCCCGCCGCACTTCAGCCAACGACATGGACGGGACAGGGCTGCTCGAAAAAAGTGTCTACCACAGCTGACATGTGGATAAGCACGAGTTAGATAATTTCGTGATCAGAAAGAGCCCAATGCAGCCCAAAGAGAAGGTAATTTCAACCCCGAAGTCACAGGTTTGCTGGCCTGCCAGCAGAGCTTTTTAAGACAAATCGCATGCATATGCTCTTAAGCAGAATAAGGTCTACTTCGCCAGCGAGTAGAAACGCAGGGTGCTCTGCTCAATTGACAAGAAAAGCGAACCGACAATCTGCGCCAACTACTGTGGGGTAAGCCTTCTTAGTATCACAGATAAGGTTCTGTCAAGCGTACTGTGTTAACGATTAAAACCTATCGCCAACAATTTCATTACTTAGAGCTTATCAGTGCGGCTTTAGACCTGACGAGCTCAGCATTGACCACATGTTCATACTATACACACGCCTGGAGAAAAGCATATCGACACCAACCAACTAATCGTCGACTATAAAGTTGCATTCGATAGTATGGTAAGGGATCACTTATACACCGTAGTGCCTGAATTTGGGCGAACAAACAAAATATCTTGTGTCTAACTAGGCCGAGTAGTAGCAGAAACATATATCCAGATCAGGGCTTCCAACTTCAAAATGAGAAATTAACTGCCGTCCAAAGATAAAAGAAACTTTTTAAAATGGAAATTGCTTTTTGGAAAAAATTTACGTTTCTTTTTTTAGTCATTTTGTTCAGTAATATTTAATAATTTTATCTATTTTTTTCTTTTTTTGTTGTACATATAAAAGCAATTTCAACTCAAATTAACGCCCTTTAACGGCTTTTACCTGCAATTATCAACGGCTTTATGAGAAACTTTCCAATTAATAAGCGGCTTACGGCTTTGCATCCAATAAACTTGACAACACTGATCCAGATACTTATATATCTCTTTTGAAGTACAACGAATGTATTAAAAACAAAAAAACAGCTGATTGCTCCCTTGAAAGCTTTATTGCCTACAATCAGCTGAGCAATCGATATACCTAAAAAGCGTGAAAACAAAAAGGCAAATCAAAGGACACCCTCGCTCAACCTTATCTCTCATAAAAACTGTTAAATTCGCATGTTATTGTATTGATTTTAATTTATTTTCAATTTTTCTACTCATTAAGTATTAGGTACTCGTACGTACCTATGCTTTGTGTACCAGAAGCAAATACATTTTTTTTCGCAAGTACAAGTATTTCGTCGCAAATTCTTCTACTAACATCTCTGTATGGCATTGATTTTGTAATACACGTACATATGATTTTTTTTGTAGTTGTTGTTCAAGTATAGCACAGAAATCAAATAGATATTTATTTTTTATTATATTTGCTAAGAAACACTGTATGCTGCTCACCCACTTACTTGCACGTATCGAAGTGGTATGAGATTCACTAACGAATGTACAGTGTCGAATATAGAATTCTAGGAAGATATTTTAAGATGGTCTACTTATTTTCTCATCTTTATATGATATAATTGTACCTATGAGTGGTAGGCGTGTCAGTGAACTGATTTTGCCCATTTTCATTCAGACAGAAAAGCATACGTTGATAGGTTAATTGATTCAGGCTGTGACTGTAGTGAAGAATACATACACCTGACACATATACCTGTGTTTCAAACGGAATCAGATGTTGAATATACTCTCAGTGTAGGGTATGAAAATAGCTGCCCTGCAAAACCCACAAGGAATGGAGTGCAAACAAGAGATAGGATGCGCTCATCGAATCACAGAAAACAGTGACATTATAAAATAACTTGTACACTCCCATATATTACACAAAAATCTAAAAACTCCACACTGTGTTCAAATGGAACAGATAAGCAGACAAACGGATGTGCGAATAGATAGAAATCCAGATTGGGACAACATACCGATGGTGTAATTTGTTCCTTTTACACCATGGTAACCAATGTTTACATACCTTCCTATGCGCTTCTCGCTTATATTTTAGTGTCTCCTTCAATTTTTACAACGTTCTTATACAGGGTGACCAAAAAGTTGAATACAAATATTCCACACAGTACTTAATGCTTCAAGAAACTTTATTGCAATTGCTAATGATAAGATTTCAAATCTAAATGTTATTCAAGAAATTTTTCATGTACGAGAAAAAAATGTTCCCGTTTCTTTCACTTAAGTCCTCCATTTGAAATGTAGGTAATTTAACGCCACCCACCCTGTACTTTTTTTGGTTGCTTGCTGTCTATGTCAACCGTCAATAAAGACATCAAAAAAATCGATTTTTCAATTTAAGGCAATCACGATTTTATTTCTTCTGTTCGTTCGCAAAGTATTCGCTTGGCTTACTCGAAATTTTGCTTGAGAAGAAGACAGTCAGACTGGTTCATCGTATTGGCATCGTCAAACCAAGTTATACAGTCACTACCACCATCGTCGTCATCAAACAGGAGCAACTACTCCAGGTCTACGCTGGAAGCCAAGAATTTCTATTGCTGATTTGTTGGCATTTGTCGCGCGTATTTACCGTTGTTTTGTCAACCTCCACATTTATTTTTATTTTTTGTTTTGCTTGGCGAGAGAAATGAAATAAAATAAATTCAATACAAATAAATGTTGAAAATGTTCAACACCCACTGTTGCCTTAATGCACTGTGGGGTCCAAACTAATTTTGAGAGATCAAAAACCTTTAAATTCATTGCTGCCGATAGAGCTGAATCGAGAACTGTCACGCCTACATTCACGGTACTGGGTCCATGTTTAATCAAGTCAACAGATAATATCGAAAAAGTCTGCTTATTGCATACTACATTATCAAGCTAAAACGTAATGTTTCACAAAATAGCTGATGTCACAAGTCCTTGAGCTACACATAGTCCAACTAAAGTTATCGGTTGAGTTCTGTTCTTCCCTCTCAAACTTTCAAGACAAAAGTTAAAATCAGAGTTACACTTTTCATATAAACTTGTACTTCATATTTACTGTCTCATCCTCTTCTTCATCTCCGCAACTCCTGAAAAAAACTTTGAGAGGAGCACCATATTTGGTGGCTATAGGGCCAATAACACAGTGCCTCGTCAGTACTCCTACAACAGTCCTTAGCTCTCCTCTTCTAAAACTTAAAGGAATTTGCGTCCTTCCTAGATTCAGTTAAGGCCACATGATTCAAAACATTCTGCATTCGGCGGGCAGGTTCCATCTGTGCCCTCTATCCGGTAGTGTAGTTCAGCCAATAGTATCTTAAGGTCTACCACCAGTTAATTCTCCAGTTTTTCTAATCCTATTCTGGCGCATTTGTCTCTGTACCTTACGAAGCTTGTACCATACTGGCGCTCCGTGAGTTAAAATAGGCCTGATGGTCACTGTGTACATCCAATGCTGATGGCCACTGTGTACATCCAATTCTATGTACGGTTTTGCACCACATTTTTTTCCAAATGTTCTGTTACACGTTTAGAAAGCGTTAAAAGCCTTTCTTTTATTTGTCTTACTATATATTTTTTCCAAATTCAATTGAAAGCTTTTTATACTTCATCGGGACAACAAATTTTAGAACAAAATCTAATAACGCATTATCCACTGCCCTTATTTTGATGTTACTTCTTTTCTAAACGGAGTATTCCTTCCGCCCACTACTCTTGGCGCTTACTTTTGTTTATTTCTTTTTATTTTCATCTTTCAAATTTTCAACATTTGTTTTTCATTTTCATTTCTCTGTTATGTTCTTTTTATGTTTTGAGATTTTTTTGCCAACCACGCTACGCTATTTGGCATCGAAATTTTTTTTTATTTCATTTAAACGCCCCGCTATTTTTCTACAATATACTCGCACTCCTCCTACAAAGAAATTGCTATATTTCTTTATTTTTGCACAAAATGCTTGTATGATTTTGTAAATTACATGCTAAACTCTTGCTGAAAGTAAACATCTCCTCGTTTCTTAGTTACTGGAATTCATAGGATGATGGAGAACTTTTTTCTTCTCATGGCAACACAATTTGATTGCTTTCGTTGCACAGCAAAAACCCAATTTTACTAAGACGATACTGCTACTGCCGCTTCCAGCTCTGCTTGTTTTTGACCAATTAACTGGCAATTGACAAACAGTTTTTCTTTGACATTACTCACTTTCCTCCAGCCGCCGTCATCTTTCCAGCTCCTGTTGAATTTGTTTTCTTTTTTTTCTACTACCACTTACCCAACGTCAGCTTAGCTTGTGCGCATTTCATTTGTATGTTTGATCCTTTGATTCAGTTCAGTTAACTGAAAAATGCGAAATGCGTCTCAGAAATCATGAAAATGGTAGCAAATAAATAAACGTTCAATGAAATAGAGAAAAAAATAAGTATTTATATCAACTTGAATACCAAATGAACTCGAGATGGTACTCTATTTATTTGCAGAACAATTTCATATTTTCTTCTCTTCACAAAATATTTTCAATGCTTGAGCTCTGAAGCTATTTATTAAATTGCATTGTATTTTTGCTTTTATTAAGGTAAGTTTGATATTCATACGACACGGTATTTTTTGTCTCACATTTATATCATATCACAATTGACAAACCCATACTGATGGACAGAAACAGTGGGACTTTGTCGTCATTAGCGTGAATCAAATTGAAAAAAAAAGTGTTTCGATGAGTTTTTTAAACTTTACGTCCACAAAGAAAACGATATATTTGTATATATCGATATTTGGTAATAATTAAAATATTATATATTTGATTTAGGCGAAATTTATATATGATATAGGTATGTTTACATGTTAAACATTCTGCTGTATTGAAAAATGTTATTGGATCAAACATATATTTGTTAATAAATATGTGCCAAATCATATATTGATTACAACAAACATTCACTTGTTAATAGTCACCAAATCATACA
Source organism: Meiosimyza decipiens (assembly GCA_963680825.1). Classification (NCBI taxonomy): domain Eukaryota; kingdom Metazoa; phylum Arthropoda; class Insecta; order Diptera; family Lauxaniidae; genus Meiosimyza; species Meiosimyza decipiens. Next base: position 122,989,139 of record OY804258.1, read on the forward strand.
TTTGAAATAAAAAATATTTTATTTTCGCAAACGTATAGGTACATTTCTGTTTAAAACTGATGAGAATTGGATTAACAAATATGTAAATAATTGAAAAAATAAATATTATTTCTATTGATATTTTATGTTAATACGAGTGAATAGACAATGTTTCATATTTTTCCATTTGGTGCATACATAAACAACTGATTTGTGAGTGATTGTGTTCCCGTTCTGGAGCTAGCAACGTTTAGTAACCATAGGCAAAACTCGCATTTTTATACCCTACACAGAGGGTATATTCACTTTGTCATTCCGTTTGTAACGCATAGAAGGGGGCGTGGCAGGTATCGAAAAGTATATATATTCTTGATCAGCGTCACCACCTGAGTCGATATAGCTGTGTCCGTCTGTCTGTCTGTCCGTCTGTCTATCTGTCTGTCTGTCTGTCTGTCTGTCCGTCTGTCTGTCTGTCTGTCTGTCGGTCTGTCTGTCTGTCTGTCTGTCTGTCTGTCTGTCTGTCTGTCTGTCTGTCTGTCTGTCTGTCTGTCTGTCTGTCTGTCTGTCTGTCTGTCTGTCTGTCGGTCTGTCTGTCTGTCTGTCTGTTTGTTGAAATCAGGTTTACGAGAAAACTAAGCAAGCTCACTTAATGAAATTCGGCACACAGGTCAAACCTTCTTGCAAGCTGCTAGCATATAAAAATGGGCGAAATCGGTTCACGGCCAAACCTTCCGCCCATACTCTATGTAAATATACCCAAGTCCATTTTGAAAAAAGTTGCTGCGATTTTGATGTAACTTGGTTATTTGTTGAAGATGAAAACAAAATTAAGATTAGGCTAGGTTTGAAGTTTGCAAAGACTCTTAAAGGGGCGTGGCACAGCCCTTAATTTTAACTTTTATAACGCCATAGCTCGTAAACCGTGCAAGATATTGTGATGAAATTTGGTACACGAATACAGATCTCATAGATCTTGAATTGCGCATAAAGTGGGCTTAATTGTAAAAGTGGGCGTGGCAATTCTTAGCAATTGAAAATTTGGATTTCGTATAACTCCAAATTGGCACATACGATTTTCATTAAAATTTTAGGGATAATACCACTGAAAGTAGTCATCAATACAAGTTTATTCAATATTCTGGAAAATTTTGTTGAAGGGCGTGGCACAGCCTGCAATAATTATAAACATTATAAAAAGAGAGCTAATAAAGCAATCGCTATGAAATTTAATATGGCAGATATACTCGCTAAAAGGTTTCTTCTTGCAAAATTTTGGTACAACTAAGCCGGTGGGTGTGGCACCTCCCATGTGAACAAAATACGTTTAATGCTATAGATAGTGTGCTATGAGAGTAATCTTCATAAAATTTTGAGTGGAGGTGTCGGTTACTATAAGCTTTGAAATTCAATGAAACTTGACAAGATTACATCAGTGGGCATGGCACCTCTCTCATTAACATAAAGTTGTAAGTGCTATTTTAAGTGAACTATTGGAGCAATTGATCTGAAATTTGATGTAAGTGGTTTACTGGGTATTTAGTACATATGAATCAAAAGCTAGCGAAATAGCAACGGTGGGCGTGGCACCTCCCATACAATTAAAATACTTTAAGTGGCATAACTATCGAAATAACTGAGCAATCATACTGAAATTTGGTGTAAGAGGTTTGTTTTTGGAAGGCTATTTGTGGACAAAATCTGAATCGATTGTACCAGTGGGTGTGTCACCGCCCTAAATTTTAAGAATAATTACGGCACATATCGCAAACTATACAAGCTATTGTGCTAAAATTTGGTTTGTGTATGTCAATCACGAATGTCATTTATTGAAACAAAAGTGGGCGGAATCGGAGAAGTGGGCGCGACATATTTCGTGTTTTTCATGTCTATTCTATTTTTTTCAACATTTCCCATACTCTTTTGACATTTCAGTCAACATTTTTGAACCTGTTTACATTATTTTCGACTTATTCAACCTCTTCAACATTTTTTTAACATTTATTTAAAAAGTACTTTCAATGCAGTGTAGGGTATGTGAGTTTCGGCCTGGCCGAAGATAACACCTTTACTAGTTTAAATTTAGTCCAGCAATGCGTAGGGATTGACCTAGGGTTTTATTGATTCTGATGGCAAAAGCAACGCACACTGGAAACTGAAGCCGCTTGAAATCAGCACTTTCTCCTTTGAATGAGTGTAATTTGGTAACAAGACAAAGATGTCTTTTAGACATATACCGAGTCGAATGCCTCAAATAGTTGCTGAAATATAAAAAATGCGGGTCTTTTTCCCATTTCTGCGGTGTAGCACCACCCACTTTTTCATTGAATCTCTTTTGTATATGTACCAAATCTTATTCTTCTGTGTCAATTAGGTGATGAGACATTGAAAAAGTTGATTTTATCTGATATTGGAAGCGTGGCACCGATTATTTTTACATTCATATACATATGTACCCAGTTTCATTCATATGTGTCAAATAGTTGATTAGATATGAAGAATCATATTTTCGTTTTTATATGGGGGCGTGGTAACGCCCATTTTATTCAAACTTAACTATGCTACGAACCTTTCCCAAACTATAAGTAACACATGTACTGAATCTTTCGCACAATAAACACAGTTTAGTTTAAAATTAAATGTCATGGTAAAATCAAAAAAAATTTGTTGATAGTTATTGTATATTTTAAAAATCTATTAACCAAATACAATTAAGTATATGAAGGAAGCGTGCTATTTTCTCAGTGTGCTTAATACAACTTTCGCTTAATTAAGGGACGTTTTATTTGCTAACGAATCAATCTTCAATTTGCGATTCTGCAAGAGCCCTTTAACTGAACCCGTTTAAAATAACCACAGGCATTTTTGTTCACCCAATTCACAATGGTTTAAAAAAGAAATAAAAATCCGAAGGTTTCGGTGAAAAATGTCTTTGGATATTGGAACTTGAGAAAACTGCAGAACGTTAAAAAGAAACAAAAAAGCTCTTTCAAGTCCAGCAACGTGTTCATCGCAAATAATAATAATATTTGTGACACACTTTATATCACTGCTAGATCCATTTGCAATGGTAGCAACCATAAAAATCACAACAACAATGGGTACCTATGTACACTCGGTTTTATTTGAGTCCAGAAAACTTTTTTATTTCTACATTGAGCTGTGTGCTTGGCGTAAGTTGTTATTGTTGATGACTTCGTTGTTATCATGATTCCAACCAACTTCGTCATTATTATCACCGCCGTTATAATCGTCATGGTTATCGCACTTCTGGCCATACGCACTTCAATTCCAGCACAAACGTTCACACATAAATTCTCATACACTTACAAAAACAAACATACACGCTCGTGTATGAAACCGTGAAGTGCTGCCACTTGAACTCTTTTCTACTTGGCATGTGGTGTATGTATGGATGTATGTGTAGTTGCTGTTATTTTTAAATGTTGTTGTTGCCATATCTACGTTTCTGTGGTTTCTTGTATTTTTTTTGCGCAGGGATTTCATTGGTCAAAAGTAAGTGGTCATTATGTAAAAAATAACCAAATCAATTGATTTCTATAAGCCTCGCTTTTTTTGCAATTTCGCACCTTTTTGTTATAGCTATAAAATTAAAGGCTTGGTAGCCCCGCAGTAAACTGAATTGTGATATTATTATAAATGCTTACAAAGCATACTTTTATCCCAATTCAAATAATGAAACGATATTGGGAAATGACAGGGCACACAACCAAGAAAGATCCTCGGATGCATACGTTGACCCAGAAAATTTATGCATCGAATAACTGAAAGATATTTGCCAAGAGTTGAAATGAACTGGCACAACTCAATAGCGACTTAAATTTTGTTCAGGCTCTATTTCTATTATATTCTATTCTATCTCTATCTTTATTATATAAAAACAACAAAAAGCCACAAACGTGAAAGAAAAATTCTGTTTGATATGTGCTCTATTTGGAAAAGTTTTGTAACAGCTTCGCGTACTTTCAAATGTATTATGGCTCTCACTATTGCCAATTCTGTAACATGGTGAATTGCTTATCAATCAGCGTAAATGATGTCTTGTGTGCTCTAAAACAAAAATTTATTTTTTTTGAGAATTTGCTAGAGAAGTGTTTTCAAAATACGCAATATTTCTTTAGAGTCCATATGCTTATTACTTTATTAACAATACTCTTGGGCAGTACAGGCACTCTCCGCCCTCTCCGCAAAGAAAAATCAATTCGCAGAATTTCAACGCTATCGACGCACAGCGCTGACTTGACTTCAAACGAAAACACAAACAACACACACAGACGTAAGCGACGGCGCCGCATTGTGTTTTGACGAACGTAGCAATTGTTTTTGTTTGTAGTGCAATTTGGATGATTTCGTGCTGTCGGCAAATTTTGAAATGAAAGCAACAAAAACTTTAAAATTTAGTTTGTTGTTTAGCTTGATGTTGTTGTTGCGCCCTTTTGCTAGATTTCCATGCCCACCACTGCTCTTGAGATTAAAGCAAACGAAACTCTTTACTGCTATTTTTGCTAGAAAAGAGACCAATTAATGGCTAGTTCGCAATTTCGAAGTTTAGCTACTCCGAAAATAAGTGTTTTTTTTTTTTTTTATTAAAACCCGAATGCGGGAGCCCTGATCGGTGTTTTAACTGATTCACTCTTTCTCTCTCTTTTACTCTGTTGTTGGTTTTTCAGTGTTATTTTCTTTTGCTGCTTCGTCTTATTCTGCTCTAATTGCCACTTCGTTCACTTGCCGTTGATTCGCTTTCGTTTTTCGTTTCGTTTGCTTTCACTCATAAATGTGTCCTTACTCCCATTTAGACTTTTGAAGGTTCAGTGCTTAATGTTGATGTTGTTGTTTGTTCTTGTTATTGTTGGTGGTTTATTATTGTTGCTGCTACCATTGTTGCTATTATACTATTGCTACTTCTGCTCCACGTTTGCTTTCTGTTGCTGAAATGTAGTAAACTTAACGTGATGTTCTGGGTTTCGTGTTCTCCTTCAAAGACTTTATTTTTATTGCGTTTTATTATTGTTGTTGTTTTCTTTTACCTTTTTTATTTGTGTGGTCTTGTTTAACCAGCCATTAAAATCTGTTGCGACCGGATTGAATCAATTCAGAGTTTTCAGCGGTCATTGCATTTAATGATGGCAATGCAGCATCAGCATTTTGCAATTTTTTTGTGATAATTCAACTTCACCTCTGTCAATAGTTTTAACTGATTTTTGTTTTTAAAATATCGTAAATTTGGCTTGCACTTATTGCGCTGTAACTATTTATTCAAAAATTTATACCTGCAAAATACCTCTCATAAATGGAATGGATATTTATGGTTAAGCTATCAAAATTTTAAGTGTTGAACTCAGAATAAATGTTATATAAAATACTGTTGTGCTCGCAAAACTAGACCTACTCAGTATCATTTTTATGTTCTTACTCTGCTTACTCTGTTTTTTGAACTTCGATTTTTAATTGGATGAAACATGACCTTGCAATAAACAATATTTGTTAAAAAATAATTGGCTACATTTCTAGATGATGGGAAATTTTTCACATATATAAATACGAATTTCAGGTACCACAGTGTATTTAGTGCCTTTAAGCCACTGTAAGATATATATTTTTTTTAATATAAATTAATTTTAATTTTTAATTCAGTACACTAACATTAAAATTAATTTCTGACTATTGTTACAGAACTTGAAGCTGTTTTAAAATTAAAAAGTTTAAAATATGAGATACATAGAAAAATTCTTCTAGAAGTTTTGAAGAGATACGTTTGAACTCTAGTGTAGACAAAAGTGTTAAAAAAAATGTATTGCCATATTAAAATAATGGAACTTTCTTAAATTTTGTAATGCCATTGATTTATTGTTATTTATTTTAAGGTACATTTATTATCAATAACATTATTCTGAGTGTAAGATTACCATAATCAGATGCTGTGACTTAAGCCAGTTTACTTCAGTCGAGCTCACCAAATTTTTTTAAAGGGCTTAGGTTCATTTTAATAAAACAAATATCGAAAACGAATCTGAAATGATTAGAAAGTGAAAATTCTGATGAAAGTCTATAGATAAAAATTTCAATGGTTTCGATAGTAGAGGTATAAATTTTTGAAAAAAATTAAATTTCCATAAAAATTATAGGATCACTATTAGGATTTGAAACTCTTCGCCCCATGAGAATTAGGAATTTGTGTCAAATCGAAGTAATTTTCCCACATTTTTTTACAACTATATACGAGTAATTGTTGATTTTTTGCTATTTGTTTTTTTGGTGTAAATTTCTTGACACCTCGCAGGTGATTAGTAATATGAATTGACATCAAAAATGTTCAATAAATTTTGCCATTTTACCACAAAAAGATTAACAAACAAACAGCAATTGCAAACTATAGACTTCCATTATCGAAATTCGTGCTCTGTGAGACATATGTTTTGCAAACACAAAATTCGAAAAATTTTCTTCAGCGACAAAGCTCGTTTTTGGCTCAATGGGTATGTCAACAAACAGAATTGCTGAATTTAGTTTGAAGAGCAGCCAGATGCAGTTCAAGAGCTGCCAATGCATCCTAAGAACTGCACGGTTTGGTGCGGTTTGTGGGTCGGCGGCATCATAAGACCATACTTTATCAAAAATAATGAAATTCGCAACGTTTCACGCAATGATTACCGACTTTTATTTGCCAAAATGGAAGAGTTGGGGCCTCAACAAGACGGTGCCACATGCCACACGGCACGCGATACCATGGCCCTATTGAGGGGCGAGTTTGGTGAGCAATAAATCTCTCTGAAGGTGATTTGACGCACTAGACTATTTTTTGTGCGGTTACATGAAGTCTCTCGTGTGGAGGAGCAAGCAAGCCACAATTGCAGTCCTGGAAGACAACATTACAGCAGCCATTGGTGAGATACCGGCCAAAATGCTGGAAAAACTATTCCAAAATTGGAGCTTACGAATATCCATCTCAGGTGTAATCGCGGGCAACATTTACGTAAAATAATCTTTGAAAGATAAATGAAAGGAATTTATGTATTGCTCCAAATTATATTTCATTCACTATTGCAAATTTTATGTTCCGTTTTTCAATTTTTAAAAACCAAACGCTTATGAAATTACCCGATCCATATATCTTCATTTGGAACTTTTTAAATATGATTTTATTTGAAAGTGTTATATAATGAGATGCTGAGTTTCTTCAAATCTTTGAACTGTGTTCACTCAGTTGGAACATTATTTTGACCATTATCTTCTCTTAAGGCACAAAATGAGACAACGAAAGATTCAACGACAGATTTTTTTTAATGTTAACAATTTTAATGCGTTGTTGAGTATTTAAACAATTTATCATATTATATGGCTAGTTTTAGACTAAAAACTTAACAGCTGTCAACTTGCCTTGGATTACATCTTTCGAATCACGAAATGAATATACTGGTATTTTTATCACTAGATAAATGTCTTGATAAGTTCGCTTAACTTTTTCTATTTTTAAGCGCTAAAAAAAATTTACGAATTTCGGTCGAGTTGGTCTTCATCAAAATGATTATTGTTGTAGTTCATAAAATAATGGGACTACTTTGGAAAGGTGTGTCCTGTTGACTAGCCACAAATACTGGGTAATTATAAATAACAGCACAACATCAACATGTTGCAGCAATAGCAAGCAGTTGATATAAAATATAGTATCCTCAAGCGTTGGACACACCATTTCCCAAAAAGTTCTTTAAAAAATACCTAATTACAATTTCAAATTTAACGCTTAACTAAATATATCGCATTCTACTATTAAATAAAAAACCATAGCTAACAACATAATAATGATCTATACATATCTAAATATGTAAACATATGTATCTACACGTCAAAATAGAAATTAAATCGCCGGTATAATAAATTATTTCTTGCTGCTTAAAGGCTTGCGCATTGCAAGTATAGCAAGCGAGTAAGTTTCTGCAGTAAACTGCATAAAACATTTGCAGCAGCACAAGAGAGCAATAGCAAAGTGCAAAAAGAGCGCTCTCTATCTATAGCTAGAAACGTTTTCACTCTGTTACATGGCAACAACATTTTTAATGACGTCAAGATGCTGCGTTTTGTTTGCAGCAATAAACTAACCCTGTAATATAGCAAGAAAAAACAAACCAGAAAATGACAAAAAAGGCAGCTGCTGCATCTGCTGCTCTTTGCCGAAAACAAAAACAAATACAGCTACACGAAAATATTCTGGATAAGTGAATTTTGCTGCCAAGCACTGGAGCAACATAAAAATTGCAGCTGCAACATGGTTTGCACACCGGCTTAAAGCAACAACAATAACAATAACTGCTACTGTTTTTACTGGTATTGTTAACACGTCAATGACGTCATACTTGGCATTGCATGCTATTTAACAGTAGCAGCAATGGCTGGTAGCAATGGCAATACGTAGCATTAGCAGCAATATGGCTTAAATGTGGCATGTGGTGATATTGTGTTTGTGTGCATTTTTGCAAATTAGTGTGAAAGTTGTGTTAAGCAGCAAGGATAAATGAATTTAAACATCTTTTTCTTTCTTCTTTAACGATATCCCTGTTGAAATTACATGTGGAAAACTTTAGTTGGCATTTTATGTAATGAAATTTTGCTTATCAATTATGATAACAGATGAAGAATTTTTACTATTATATAATTTAATTTAATCTTAAAAATAAGAAAAGTTTGTTCATATTTTAAAAATTATTCTTTTGAATATCAATCACTTTTGAATGGTTAAAAAATATATAATCCAACACACAAATAAATAAAAATCTTTTAAGGAAATAAAAAATCTTTCAAGAAAATAAAAATACGTGGAACTTTAATCAACGATTTAATAATTTTTCGATTTTTCCCACACTAAGAAAACGATTTTTTGGATTTTTTCCTACCGCTCTCGGGTAGAAAGGCACTAACTCATTTTTTTTCTCCAATTTGACTTTTTTGTCGATAAATTAATATCGGTATAGTTTATAAGGTAAAGGTCTAAGTTAAAAAACGCATGCAAAATATCCTCCCTAAGCCGCCAGGAAGACGAGTATATAAGGAAAAGAATCGAAGGGACGAAAATCCATGTTAGCATATAAGTCCATTATTCTGTAACGGCTGTACCGATTTCAAAAATAATGACGTCATATTATAGATAATCACAGAGGCTATAATTATGGTATTCAAAACGTGATGTAATTGCCGCCGTTTTTCATATATGGCGAATAGGCCAATTTTTAGGAGCAAATGTTCAAGTGTCAAAAAATCATTGATGGAAACATTTGGAGAATTCCTCGCCATGAACTTTTACGTCATAACCTCTCCTACTAGGTGTACAAATATGAAACCGGTATTTTTTTGTTCAAAAAAACACGTTCATTTTGCGAAAATAGTTCCAAATTTAATCTTCAAAGTAATTCCCCTCGCTAGCTACACATCTTTTCCATCTTTCAGGCAATTTATGGATTCCTCGGGAAAAAAATTCTTTGTTTTTTGAGGCTATCCATTTATCGAGCCATTTTTGCACTTCCTCGTAAGAATTGAAATACGAATCGTTGAGTGCGTGTCCCATCGATGAAAACAAATAGTAATCGGATGGCGCCAGGTCCCGTGAGTACGGCGGGTGGGGCAGGGGCCGCTGCTCGATGTGGCGATGCGTTGTCATCTTGGAATACAATTTTGTCATGGCGAAGTTGAAATTCGGGCCTCTTCTGACGTATAGCATGGTTCAAAGCGATCAATTGTTGATGGTAACGTGCACCAGTAACTGTTTCACCTGGTTTTAGTAGCTCATACCAAATAACACCACGCTGATCCCAGAAAATACACAGCATTGTCTTTCGGCCGAAGCGATTTGGTCTTGACGTTGATTTGGGTCGTTGGCCGGGGCTCAAATATGATCTTTTTCATTTGGGATTGTTGAAATAAATCCACTTTTCATCGCCAGTGATGATTCGATGGAGAAAACCTTTTCTGTTTTGCCTGGCGAGCAGCAATTCACAAGTGGTTTTTCGGTTTTCTTGCTGCCTGTCGGTCAGTTCATGTGGCACCCATCCGACCGAGCTTTAAAATCTTTCCCATGGCCTTCAAACGCAAGGAAACGGTTTGTTGTGTCACATTAAGTTGTTCAGCGAGCTGTTGTTGCGTTTGACCATCATCTTCGTCCAATAATGTTTGCAATTCGGTGTCTTCAATCTTTTTCGGTGGCCGGCCGCGCTCCTCATTTATCACATCAAAATCACCACTTGTAAATTTATTGAACCACTCATTGCACTGTGTACGATCAAGAGCATGCTCGCCGTAAGCTTCAACAAGCATTCGATGCGATTCAGAAGCGTTTTTCTTCAAATGGAAACAGAAAATCAATGCTTCCCGCAAATGAGAGTTTTCAGGCACAAAATTTGACATCTTTACGAGCGGAAAAAATGCGTTGTTGTATGAAACTTGACAAATTGTGAACTGAATATTGTTGACAGATGACAGAATGAACAATTAAGACATTTGGTGCGGTTCGAAAGCTCATACATATACGGCTATCGACCGCTAGATATCATTACCGGTTTCATATTTGTACACCTAGTAACTGACCCACTAACAATTTTGGGAATTGCATTAAAAAACTTATTTCATTGTGTTTTAAAGTGTAAAGTTTTTTCTCCTGCTGCGAAATTTCAAAAACTTGAGTTAGGGCCTTTATACCCGAGAACGACGAAATGTATATTTCATATAGAGCAATCAAATATTTATTTGAGTCAGATTCTTCTGCGCCTCAAAGTCTTGACGTTTCGTGATGGGGAAAACTGATACGAAATTATATTTAGCGTGCAAATATTTCAAACTCACCTTAATTAATTCTTGGGTTATTTGGAGCCAACAGAAAGTACAAGCCGATCTGAAAAAAAGTAACAAAAAAATGTATCATTTTCATGAAAAAAAAAATATTCATAAACGTAACGAAATCTGAATACTCACAAAAAATCAAAAAATTTTTAAAAAAATGTCATTCAAATAAAATATTAACGTTTTTCTAGTAATTATTTCTTAGTTACTAAAAATAAGTACAAACAAGTACAAAGCAGTACATTTGCTTGCACTTCGAAGTATGCAGTCCAAGGGGCCAAATTGTAGCGGGTACTGTTCTACACAAAGAAGCAGCGTTGGTTACGTTAGATATTACCAAATAGATGCCTATGCTATTAATTTCACATCACATCCTCATTCGCAGGACAATTGTATGAATATATAACCTACAACTTTATTAAATAATTTCTCAGTGTATACTTCTTTTTGTAAATTAATAAAAATTGCATTTACTTGGACATGGCTTGGGCGGACCAGCATAAATACATATGTATGCACATGTAGTACAACAAAAATAAAATTAACACTTATTTGTTATTGTTGCTGGGATTATAAATGTGTGCAGCTGTATTTTGTCACTGTGTTTGTTTGTATGTATGCAAATGCTATATATGTGTGTATGTGAATGCAAGGATGTTGCCGAAAGTTTTTCAAAGTCTTTTTTACTTCTTTAAGTGTGTAGCTTAACCCTGTAGGCAATTATGCAATTAACCTCTCCTGGTGAAGGTCTTCTAAGACAATTGGAGCAACGACAGATCTGGCAAGGGCTCGTCTAATATATGCTAATACCATTCTATAGCAGACTCTAGAAGCCAATGAACATTCTCTCAATTTTTGTTTTAATTATTTATAAACTTTTGTAGTTCTCAACTTGTTTATAAAAATTTTGGGTGAAGTAAACTTTTCTTAGCACTCACGAATTGCTTGCTTGATAAGCCAAGTCAGAGTTGAATAGCAATTTCTAAAAGAAACTTAATGCAGCGCTTCTTTTTCATTTTGACAGAAAAGTAGTGTATTTTTAGTTGGTAAGATGTGAGCATCTCCGAACACTAGCACAACGCAGGAGGCCTAGATTTACTTCTTAGTTGAGACATATAAGAAAATTAAATCAATATTCTTTGTAGTTTTACAAAACGCAACGTAATTAAATCAGTACCACTATAAGCTTCCTAGCGTATATCTAATATGTTTCCAAAAATGTGATTCTACTTAGCATTCAAGGAAGTGTCTTTCGTAAGCTTCGAAATATATGTATGCTTCTACAAAGCACTCAAGGAAGCTTCCAAATTTGTGCATCACTACCGCAATGACATCCTATGTCAAAAAGACATGCAGTGAGCATTTGGACGCGCTTTCGTTTCCTGTTGGGTGGGTTTTCCGTATAAATATATGTGTGCGTGAGTATACCAGTGTTTGTTGACATAATTGTGTATATGCTATGTGCTTAGAGGGATTTTCAGCTCAGGTAAATTAGATTAGAATTTATGAATTTCTGCACGTGTCAAAGAGTTGAGTGTGTCCTCTTGCGGTACAATTTTACAGCGACTATATATTATTTTAAAGTATTTCTTTATGCTTGCTTGGTTACTAAGTTGATGTACTTATTTTGAAATTTTTACTAAGACGCATTGCCTTATTTAGATCCCAGTGGAAGAAATATAGATTTTAGTTTGACCATTCGTGTTAATTTTGTAAGTCCTTGTCGTCAATTTCTTTGACGTAACAAAATTTTGTTCTTAAATTGTTAAATTTTCTTGGTTATTTGTGGTAAAATTTAAACATATTTTATTAATATATGTTTATTTTTTCGGATCAAGATTTATTTTATGATTTAAAATTTACTTGAAGTTTTTATTATTATTTTATTTAGATTGGACTTAAATAACATGTAAAGGGTGATCCAATAACAGTTCGGTTCCTACAGCTCAATGTTTGAAAGTTATTTCGTTCAAATGTTGCCCACGACTAGTTCTGATATGGTCCATTCAGTGGATTCAATATTCGGCAACACTTTCGACCATATCGACCGGTATTCTTTGAATATCATGAGCATTGTTGGGTTCCAAAGCGTCAATAGTTTCAGTTTTGTCGACATAAACAATTGATTTCACATATCCCCAAAGAAAGTAATCCAATGGCATCAAAGCACATGATCTTGGTGGCCAATTAACAGAATCATTTCTTGAGATGATGATTTCATCGAGCGTATCCCTCAATAAAGCGATTGTTTCTCTAGCTGTATGGCATGTTACGCCATCCTGTTGAAACCAGAGGTCGGCTAAACCAATATTCGGAATTTTCGGCAACAAAATTCATCGATCATTGCTATGTGGCGAGCATTCGGTTTTTTGAAGAAATACGGTCCGTTGCCCATTAACCACACCAAACAGTACATTTATCGGGATACAATGGAGGCCCTTGGATTGCTTCTGGTTGTTTATCGGCCCACATACGGCAATTTTGCTTGTTAACGTAGCCGTTCAATCAGAAATGAACTTTGTTGCTAAACACAATTTTTCGATAAAATAATGGATCGATTTGAAGTTGTTGTAAGGCCCATAAACCGAAATTAAATCGTAAACCAATATCAGCGCGCTTCAATTCTTGTACGAGCTGTATTTTATAGGTTTTCTGACCAAGATCACGCCTCAAAATACGCCACAATGATTCATTGGAGATGCCCAAAGCCGGAGATTGGCGCAGTATCGATTGAAAATTACGGGCTGTATGCACTCTGGTTGAATGGTGAATGTCCAATAGTGTAAAATTACTTCGAAATTTGGTGATGGTGTTACGAATAGTGCGCTCATATTTACCAAAATGATTTTGAAGAACTCTATGACATTCTCTAACGGATGACTGATTTCGGTAGTAAGTTTCCACGTTGAAACATTTCCTAAACGTTATGCAGGATTAAGTCAATTCATGATTGAGTCGTATTGAATAGTGAACACAAACGTCATATAGACAAGTCATTTGACTCATGACAGCTGTCAAAACAACCCAGTAAGAAAAAGGATCTCGTATTGGATCACCCTGCTTATGTCAATTATGTATTTTCCCAACGTTGCGTTACATATCTGGCGAAGTCTTTAGGAGAACTTTTATTTAGGAATTCACATCGAATTGTTTTTTTTTTTTTTTAATTAACAATCAATACTAACACTATTCAATAATTCTCGAAGTTTATTAATTGGTTAAAAAAACTATACCTACCGATGATTGAAAAGCAATTTAATTGTCAGATTCGTTTCCGAATAAAATTCAAATAAGCCATAACAAACGAAATGCATTTTCCGTTGAAGCACAAAATTAGCTGCGTAAAACTGGACGCTGACCTTCTTTCTGAACAGTGAATATAAGAATTTTCAGATGGGAAGAGAAAAGCTTATGTCAGGCTACTTAGGACTTCTTGAATAGTATTGGGGAATTCCAGCTCTAACTGAGAATATATCAGCTCGCTCAGGCTTAAGCTAATTTTAGTCTTCCTGTTAACAACTCAAGCATTTGGGAAAGTTACAATGGACTATTATATGGTAATGCAGAACATTCAATTGTTAGATCTATAAAGTTTTTCCGAAACATAATAAAACAATTTGCGTTGTTTTTAAAACTACAAAAACCCTGTATCATTTGTTTCAAGTACACATAAATATATTTTATAGATATATGGAAAATATAATAAAATAACATCCAAAATCTCATTCATTCAACAGCTTAAGTGAATGTTTATGTTTGCAGCAGCATTTCCGTTAAATTTGATTGATGAAATGCTGTCGAGAGCCACATTAATTTTCAATAAATTGAATATTGACATAAAATTCGGTATGGCAATCAAATACGGTTACAAATGCAAACAGACTGATTTGATAAAAAAAAGAGCCTCTCTACATTTATACGCCACTTACTTTCAGCATCATAGAAATAACGATAACAACAAAAACAACAGCACACCAGAAAAAAAAGCATCAATAATTCTATGAATGTTCAGAAACATATATCAGCCAGATTTGCTACTCAAAGTATCAAATTATAAGCAAAGGTGTTCTCTAAAATTCTGTTTTCAAACTCAATGCATTCCTCAAAACTTTTCTAAAAACATTTTTTTAAAGAAACATAAAAACATTAAATATTTCAGTACTCAAATCAGGCTTAAGTGATGAAAAAATTATTTGATTGTTTCATATTGTTTTGTGAGTTCGATCCCTCCCAAATTAAAAAAAAATTGTTTTTAATAACCACCTTAATACAACTAAGTATGTGTGTAGATAGTAGATACATATTGGAATATAACGATATAAATGAATACATATTCAATATGATATTTTTTTTTCTTCTTTAATACTTCGCACCACTAGAGCTCATCATCGATTTATCATTTTGCTTCAACAACAACTTTCATCACCATACTATGTACACTCTGCATTCATCCATCTACCAAAAATATCCCTATAATACATGCAAGACTTCAGCATAAACGTGGCGTATGGAACGTGACATTAATGCCAGTATTTTTGTTTGGACATCAATAATACGTCAATGCTATGCCAAAAATCAAAAAAAAAAAAAAAAAAATAGAAAGCTAATAGACGGAACTGACAGCTTCAGGCAAATAATGCTTAATAGTTTTTGTATTTACTCGCCTGATAAAATATTGAAAAATTGAATTGCATAATTTAAGGCATTGGTTTCGGTGAGGTAGCATAGAACTTGCTTTGTACATGTGTTTACATATATATACTATACATATCATACTGACACTGAATATGCAATTGACACATCAAGAAGTGATGAAAAAGTGATATCATAATTGTAACAAACAAAATCTAAGCTTAGAACTTTTGTCACAGGCACGTGTTTTGAAAATTGAATGAATTCAAATCAAATGCATAGACCACCTGTCCATAATTTGGTTCGGTAAACTCTCTTTTATAGTTTTTTAGCCCGGAGTAAAGTCATCAAAACACTAATGAACAAGTCATATCTTAGCTCATTCGTCCATTTTTGGCAGCAAGCATTTATTGAGCATGTCAAGCGTTTTCCGTAAATGCCGCTGATTATAGTTCTAAAATCTTAATACAATCATTCCGCGATTTTGAAGAGTATTGAGATCCATGCTTTGCCTAGGCGTAATCTGCTCCTTTTGCTTCACAAATCTTAAAGTTGCAATGAAATCATTAACCATCTTAAAGTAGTTTAATAACTTCTGCGTCACCTTTACTGATAATCAGGTACTGGACATAAGAATCGCTGTAATGTGCATTGAAAGTTCAAAATCGAGATTCTAGATAAGAGCTTAAAATTTGTTTGATTCTATTTCTGTTGCATTTTATTTTGGTTTCAAAAATCTGACATCTTCGAAAAAAATTCAAGCTTAATAGCTAAGGAGGTTAACAACTGCAATAGCTAAACTCTCTAATTATAACTATCTTGGCAGTATGTAGTTAGTTCGTGTGATATATGCGCTTAATGATGCCGAAAGATATTGTTAATTACTCATTTCATAAGTAAGCTTCATAGGAAAAGAATTATGTAAAAGTTCGAAGTTGTAGAGAAGATGAAAACACATCGATTTGCTATAAGGCAGCATTTTTCTAAAGAAAATAGTTAAATTAGCGAAAAATGTAGTTCTTTTAATTTGTAAATTCTCTAAAAGCGTGAACATTGGTTGTATATAATCCATCAGCGTTGTATTTATATTTTTCGAAGTTCAGTTAAGAGAATATAGCTACCTTCTTGGGAAAATTCAAAGTTTCCATACATTCGGTAAACTGACTGATATCGAGTAAAATTTAAAACCGCCTTAAGTTTTTCGCTCGAGACCAAGATCTTATTGGCCATAACCTTAATACAGCACCGTATTTACTATTAATTTTCTTTTCTTTGTGTCTGCTTCTCAATATTTTTGTTTACGTTTTCGAATATTGTGGACAGATTTTATTGTTCAATGCAAATAAATGGCAAATGTCAGACAGTTACAAACTGTATATTTGATTGAAATATGAAATCGAAATTTTATAAAAACAGTAGGTAAATATATTTCTGTTTTTTTTTCTATTTTTATTTGCTTACTTATTTGCTTTTTAAAAATTCGGTTTATATTTTCTACAAAAAAAAAACACAATAAATTGTTTTGGTAAAATTTTTATTTAGAAGTTACAAGTTTTGTAATGATGTAAAATAAATAAAAAGAAAAACTTGAAATAAAAATAAACAAGATTTGTTGTTTTTTGTGGCAATAATAGCAAACAAGAAAAATATTATTACGAAGAATCAGTGTATTATGTTAGAAGTTTAACTTCTATTTAATTTATTTGTATTTGTGTTTCTTGTTTACACATGTGAGTGTATCGTTTTTTCTTTGACAAACTTAAGAATCTTTTAACTTTTTAGTAAGATTTGTTACTGTATCTATATTAGTCACACTGGTCAACAAGCGTTTTAAATAAAAGGTTCGAGTATACAGTATGTACCATTAAATGATAGCAATGTAAGTATGAAACATAGTTCTCTAACGACTAAATGTTTTGAAAGTACAATATTCAATATATGGTCCGAGAGCTCGAAAATAGGCATTACTATAGTCTTAAGATTAGGGCAATCAAAACTGTGTACGAGTATTCCACAAGAATGATATATGATTATTTTTTTGGAAAACTATGCGGGCTCTAGTTGACAAGCTCAAGGCCAACAACCCTCATGCGCAACCACTTGCATTTATTACTTCACTGATTAAAAAATTTAGTCTTTCATTCACTGTTTATATAGGTCAGCGGATGGTATCGGGACAAATTGGAATATTTAAGGCTCCAAAAGCTCAAGTTATAATCTTGAATTTTAATTAAACATAAACATTAGGGTGATTGAAATTTTTTTTGTTCCAAACAGATTTTATAGTAAAAGGTACACGACAGAAGAATCCTGGTGGAACTCGAGCTCATAATATTAATATTTACTGGTGGATCATCGAGCTTTTTAGTTTTCCATACGATTGGTATGGAAAAGAATGATTTATTAGACAGTTACGAATATATCTCGTAAGAATATCTCACACGAGCGGAACTAAAACCATCAAAGAGAGCATAAAATATTGTACAAAAAAAAAAAAAAAAAATTTTTTTTTCTTATTCTTTGAAATATCCCTTAACTCTGAAAGCTAATAAGCTTTCGAAATATAATCTTTCCAAAAAAAATAACGAGATACCTTTTATAGAAAATCTAACGATCTTTCTAATAGGGTTGGCCTCGTTTGTGTAAAATTTTTCTTTCACGAGATATAGAGACGAATGTTTCATAAAGCATTTCGTCCCAAAGAAATTGTATGGAAAACTACGTTTGAAAATACTATATCATGTCCAATTATTCTGTTAGAGAACTTGAACTAACCTCACTTTTGTAATGGAACTTGACTTGTCAGAAATAAATTGCTTCAAAATGAAACGAAGAGACCGACGCAAGGTCTGATAAATCGATTTTTGGGTGTTCATTGAATTCAATTAAAAAAAAAGGGACATTTTACATCTTTTCTTTTCCAAAGCGCTCCAGAAAACGAATTGGCTCATAGGCTTACTTTTTTTGACAAGAGTTTTGCGGAACTTAAATCGGTTTCTTTATCCCAGATCTTATCATATTTACCACATTTTCAAAATACTCAATCGTATAGCCGCAAGGAATCAGGTAGTGCCAAAATAATTTTATTAGTCATCCAAGTTCCTTAGATGACTCTCTTCACCATCTTGCAGACTTTTACTTTACCCAATCTGCGATTTATGGTGCATTATATTTCCTGTCAGGTTTTTCGAACAGAATAAGATATTATCTTATTTACAAATGTACAAAAAAATACAAATGGAGCTAAAGTAATATTTGTTTCTACGCAAACATACATAACATACACACATACACACATGCAAACACACATACACATCAAAAATGAGTACATGCGTATAGACATTTGTGATTATCAATTTCCAATGGTAGACTACATTACCAAGGCAACAAGTTGCCATGCAATATTATGGCATAAAATGGTCCAAAAATTGCTGTGTGTTGTTTCAATGATTATGATTGACTGTCTCCTTGCTCCTTTATTTTTGAATTCATCAAATGTTTCGGTCCTTCATTTGCCTGTTATTTTGACATGTGTTTGTTTATTACCTTACTTACAACTGTTACATTTGATATGCGATATATTTCGTTTGGCAATATGGAAAATTATTAACTGAGTAGTGTTGTTGTAGAAAATATTAAGTTTGTAGCTTTTACTGTTCAATACTGAAACTTTTAATCAATAATCAATTGCAGCCCGATCCAATTTCAAACTAAACGATTGCTAATTTTTTTTTTTTTATTTTACTTCTGAACGCTCATTCGCCTCAAAAATTTTGTAATACCAAACAACTGCCACATGTAATCGACGTAAGCGTCATTCAGCAGATAATCGAATCGTGATGAAATGAATTAAATTGAAACGGCCACAAAGTTGGCAAATACACAGACTCAAAAGAGTATAGTCAACATTGGTATTGCAGAAAGCCTCATTGTAAATTGGAAAAAAAAGATGTAACAGAAATATAAACGCAAAAGCGAAACGTTCAAATGAGAAGCAGAAAAAGCTAAAAATAAAGCACCAAGATACCAAATAATGAAAATCGTTCAAGTCTGCCCAAGCGATATCTAATCGAATTCATATCAAATCATTGCAGAACGTGGCAGGAAAAAGAAATTGCATCGGCTTAACGCTAAAGGCGTAGCAGCATAATCGAGAAAAAAATTATTTCGATTTCAAAATACGATGAGAATAAGTACATTGAATGAATGATTGAAAGAAAACCACATTGATATCAATGAAGATAGTGAGGATTAGATATTGGAGGGAAATGAATCATATGAAAAAATTAAGGATAGCGGAAGCTTTAAGGTAAATAATTTATGAAGCATAATAAGTAGGAACGTAAATTAATCAATACAAAAACTTAGATTGACAGCCATCAGCGATGATATTAAAACTTTTAATTTAAATTGAAACCAATACCATCGCAACTATAGCAAATGGAAAGCGTTCAGGATTCTTTTACAAACATTTTTTAAGGTGTCTCGAAGATCAATTAGTTTTGATTGCGTTAATTTAAGGAAAATATTAAAATCCATAACATTTATAAAATTTATGTAAGTTTTTCTCGATAGGCATTAAATTCGTTCTACATGCAATATTAGATTGCAGTACAATGATTTCCTGACCAAGTGGCGAATACCAACAGTTAATACCCGCGGTTAATTTCTCAGCTGCGTCAGCCCTTGACACTTTCTAGCTTCAGCCAAAGAGCAAAAGATATCAACTCATAACATCGAATTGAATGCTCTTTTTAAGATCAAAAATCAAGGTAGTTACCTAAGCAAATGACCTCGTCATTCCGATAAAGGAAAGGTTTATTCCTACGTTAAGTGAACGGATGGCGTCAGCATTAGAACAACTGCTAGGTTGGGCAAATCGTAGCTGATTTGTAGTCAGTTAAGGAAATACTAATGTTTGTAATGCCAGCTTTAAATGGTACCACACTGGATATTGCCCAGTAAAAGCAATATCTTGGGAGAATGTTCGATTCCAAGCAATCATAGAAGAAGAACGTGGACAAATGAGCTGGATATGCTATATGCGCTTTCCACACGTGGAGCATTTGGGAAAAATGGGTTGCAAAACCATACAAAGTACGTCGGATGTCCAATCGGCACCACAAGTGGGCACAGAAATGATAATAAATCTTCTTCCCGTTGATTTATATATCAGAAAATTATTTTTAGGTTAACTTTAACTTCTTTGACTGTTCCTTAACTGTTTACTAAAAATGTCACCATAACTAATACTGGTTCCGACTAGAAAAAATTTTCAATACTAAGAAAGCTCAATGAGCTCCAAGTGTCAAAATAAATTAAAGGGGCGTTGCGCCTCTCCTACAAACACATAACGTTGCACGGAATTAGAGAAGGAGCGTAGCACCTTCCATGCGATAAAAACAATTAAAGCGCTATATCTGGTAACTTATGGTAGCAAGAGTTTTAAAATTTGAAACAAGGTTATATATGGTCTATTTTAAGAATCTCATGTAATATGGACGCGAAAAGACAACGGGGCGTGGAACCTTCCTTACAACAAAAACACCTTAAATACTATTTCTTGGCATCTATGATAGCTGCAGTTGTGAAACTCGATCTCATGGATGAACATTTATTGTGCCAAGTTACTCGCAAAATGTGAACGGCATTGTGTAATGGGGCGTGACACCTCCCATTCAAGAAAAACACTTAAATTGGCATTAATCGTACTTATAACAAGTTATGAAATTTGGTGCACGCACCCAATTGTCTGCAGTAAGGACTGCGTAAAATGTTAGCGAGTCTGTTTTCGAGATTGATTCGAACATTTTTTTAAGAAATCTTTAATGGGTGTTATCCAATCAACACCTTTATATATAAGTTCAGAGGCTAAAGATTTTTTTTCAGCAAAGCTAAGTTAAAATTTAATATTTTTTCAACTATGAAAAAGTTTCCCAAAAAATATTATAAATGTCGTTGAAAATATTTATTTTTTTTTTTCATGCTGCTGCCACTTAACTCTGTTAATACACGCTTATGCGACTTCAGCAAAGTTTTTCTTTCTTCAAAATATATGGTATACGTCGTTAGAGAAATTTTTCACATGAATCATTGACAATTGCTGCTGCAATTGAAACGAAAGCAGCACATATCTTTGTATTTTCTTACATTTTTTTTGTTTTTTTTTTGTTACTATTTATATAGTCTTTGTACTAACTATATGTAGTTGTATTTGTGGAAGGAAAGCAGTTTTTCTACAATTCACATAAATCTTGAAAAGTTCACACTTTTAAAGTCAACGGATAAGGTAAGAGAAGTTGAGTGTTTCAGTAAAATTGTATGAAAATAAACTAAAAATTGGATCAGTTTTATTTTTAATCCAAGACAAAAAGTAAAAAACTGTGAGTATCGCACTTTAAACAACAAGTAATATGTTCGTAGATTAGTTTGCATATATCAACCTGAGAACTTATTTGAAGCAAAGATTTCCATCTCAGGATTTGCCCAGCAATAGTTTATCATTATGTTTTCCATTTATTACTATAAACAAGGAGATCAAATGGATTGACTTGTTAATAGGCATTTCGAAGGAAGTCTCGAAATACGATAAGATAGAAAACTTTTCTATCTTTCCATTGAACTCAAAGGTTGCACTAATTTTTATATATTTTTTTTAACATTATATTTTTCGACCAAAAGTTTTACTTTTAGGTTTTCATTATATTGGAAGTGTTGAAATTAATTCATAAGGACAATGTTTATTCGTACTGGGTAAAATCACATTGTTATTTTTCCCAGCACTTAATCAAAAGCTTATTTATGCAGCAAACAAATGTTTCACAGCAGAATGTAGCAAAAAACATCTGGCAATACTCCGACTTTTCATTATTTGAAGTAACAAAACTTAAGGAAGCGAGCGCTGGCAAAAATTTTGTTATTCTTTAAAACACCGATTACTTTAGATAAAATGACAGACACTTCAAATTAAAAAAGACAAAAAATCATTAAATGAAGTTTTGATCATATTTTAGGTCAAAAAATCAAAATCAGTTTCCAATTTTTTCTTTTAAATGTTTTTATAATTTATACCGAACATATCTTAAAAACAAACTTGTATTTTTCACAAACTGGTAATGATTAGATTACAATCGTGAAGTTTCCATAATCTCGAAAAGAAAACGAACTAGTAAAGGTGTTATCTTCGGCCAGGCCGAAACTCACATACCCTACACTGCATTGAAAGTACTTTTTAAATAAATGTTAAAAAAATGTTGAAGAGTTTACATAAGTCGAAAATAATAAAGGTTCAAAAATGGTGAAAAGTGTTGGAAAAACTGAAAATTTCAAGAGAATATGGGAAATGTTGAAAAAAATAGAATAGAAATGGAAAACATGAAATATGTCACGCCCACTTCTCCAATTCCGCCCACTTTTGTTTCAATAAATGACACTCGTGATTGACATGCACAAACCAAATTTTAGCACAAAAGTTTGTATAGTTTGCGATATGTGCCGTAATTATTCTTAAAATTTAGGGCGGTAACACTGCCACTGGTACAATCCATTCAGATTTTGATCCAAAAATAGCCTTCCATAAACAAACCTCTTACACCAAATATTAGTATGATTGCTCATATATTTCGATAATATGCCAGTTAAGGTATTTTAATTGTATGAGAGGTGCCACGCCCACTGTTGCTATTTCAAAAGATTTTGATTCATATGTACTTAATACCCAGTAAACCACTTACATCAAATTTCAGATCAATTGCTCCAATAGTTCACTTAAAATAGCACTTACAACTTAATGTTAATGAGGGAGGTGCCACGCCCACTGATGTAATCTTGTCAAGTTTCATTGAATTTCAAAGCTTATAGTAACCGACACCTCCACTCAAAATTTTATGAAGATTACTCTCATAGCACACTATCTATAGCATTAAACGTATTTTGTTCACATGGGAGGTGCCACACCCAGCCGCAGTATTGTACCAAAATTTTGCAAGAAGACACCTTTTAGAGAGTATATCTGCCATATTAAATTCCACAGCGATTGCGTTGTTAGTTCTATTTTTATAACGTTCATAAATATTGTAGGCTGTGCTACGCCCTTCAACAAAATTTTCCAGAATATTAACGAAACTTTGACTACTTTCAGTGGTATCATCCCTAAAATTTTTATGAAAATCGTATGTGCCAATTCGGCGTTACACGAAATCTAAATTTTCAATTGCTTAAATGTGCCACGCTCACTTTTACAATTCCGCCCACTTTATGCGCAATTTAAGATTTATAAGATCTGTATTCGTGTACCAAATTTCATCACAATATCTTGCACGGTTTACGAGCTATGGGGTTATAAAAGTTAAAGTTTAGGGCTGTGCCACGCCCCTGTAAGAGCCTTTGCAAACTTCAAACCTAGCCCTATCTTAATTTTGTTCTCATCTTCAACAAATTACCAAATTTCATCAAAATCGCAGCATCTTTTTTCAAATTGGATTTTGGTATATTTACATAGAGTAAGGCGTGGCTGTTAACCGATTTCGCCCATTTTTATATGCTAGCAGCTTGCAAGAAGATGTGACCTGTGTGCCAAATTCATTGAATTAGCTTACTTAGTTTTCTCGTAAACCTGATTTCAACAGACAGGCAGACACACAGACACACAGACAGACAGACAGACAGACAGACAGACAGACAGACACAGCTATATCGACTCAGGTGGTGACGCTGATCAAGAATATATATACTTTTCCATATCTGCCACGCCCCCTTTTATGCGTTACAAACGGAATGACAAGCCTCGGTGTAGGGTATAAAAATAGGCAAAAATTTCGAGATTCCTTTAAAGATATGACTATAACTAAAGAGCGTCTTTTTTTAAATTTTAAATAACATTACGCATTTGGTTAGATGATGTTTTTACAAGTAAAGTCTTAACATACACATCATCGTTGACGTTGCAAAAAGAAGTAGCTAGAAGAGCAAAGAATCTGAGAAAGATAGCATTTACAGAATTGAACGTAGCTTGGAAATTTTCTTTTATTTTGATTTTGGTAAATGAAATGATATTTAATACAAATGTGTGCGACATATTAAACTAAATTGGCTTGAGAATATTTACGGCAAATTATAATTTTTTTTTTTTGAAAACGTGGAAAATTTGGGATACTATAATTTTTTCTTAAAGACCTTAACTTATCTGAGACATTATTAAATGCTGAAGGCTGAGTACATGACTCTTTATGTTTATTTATTTATTAAAATGCATTTAGAGGCATTATATTCAACACCTTACCGTCCGAGAATGTTTGAAACAAATGCTCTTTCTACCCATCTGTGAAGTTTTGCGATGCATCTTTCTATATGAATAGTAAATTGTGTTCTGAGGCATCCCACGTTAACGTCCTGCTTCATGTTACAGTATCATCCAATTCACTCTCATTTAGCTTTATTCTCATATCCGTTGGCAGAGATGTTCACACATCACAAACGTTTAAACAATAAAACTACTACCAACTACTCGTGCTTAAGTCTCACAAGCCTGATAACTCCCTCTTATGATGGCTATGATTTATTGGAAGTATAAGCTAATTCAAGAATACTTGCAAAACGTAACAGTTCTTCGCAATAAAAAAGGAAAAGAAAATACAACAACGGCAGCCAACAAAATAGATGGATAGACCAGACAAACGAACTGACAACTCCGCACACAATCATTAAATTTGAACGCAGACTACAAAGCAGCTGTGCTGGACCAGTCCTTTGACTGGCAACTAAAACGATTATTGACAAAGCGCGCGTAAAACTAAAACAACATCGGAAACGGAATCAGCGCCGGATGGTGGGTCGGTTGGTTGGTTGTTGAATATTGCCACTAATGCTACCGGCGGACTAACTGACTGACTCAATATTAAACGCATCATCATCGACATCAAAATTATCGCACAATCGAGAAAAAAGGTGGCCGCT
The DNA here is from genome assembly GCA_963680825.1 of Meiosimyza decipiens. Classification (NCBI taxonomy): domain Eukaryota; kingdom Metazoa; phylum Arthropoda; class Insecta; order Diptera; family Lauxaniidae; genus Meiosimyza; species Meiosimyza decipiens. The sequence goes on from OY804258.1 coordinate 123,014,546, forward strand.
GCTGTTGCTAATGTTTGTTGGTTGGGAAACAATTTACTTCCTGGTTTCACACGCGCCTCGAACGCATTCCAGATGTAGGTGAATAAAGGAGACAAACAAAAACGCTAAAATATTAGGTATGAAAAGCAACAGCCAATTGTCGCTTAGCAAGTATCAAGCAAACGTCTAAAGACTATTGGCAACAGTGTTGCCAGACTAAATGTTTTCGAAACAAAAAAACTATTTGTTGGCAAGTGGATACTGGGCTTAATCCTTACTCTTCTCTGTTTTCTTTGATTTTTTTGCAAACCTTCCATCTGCTTACTGAATATCATTCTACAAATAACTACTTACTCACTGGACTCATCATAATAACCACCAACGAATTATTACCATCGATGTAACCGTCATCACCATTACAATCATCGTCATCGTGGCCATCACTGCTGTCATCGTCATCAACACTGACATTAACATTAAGTTCAGTAGACATCTCTTCGTCTTGTTATTGGTTTTTGCCATCATTGATGTGCGCAAATTTGAATGTTAGTTGAATGGATTGCGGAAATCGAATCGAAATGCAAAAATGTCAATTAGTTGTGGTTGCAAATTGGTTGGAAATGATTGAAGGCTGCTCAGATTGTTTTCGAAATTGATTTTTGTCAGAAACAATATTTTGGGACTACTGCCTTGAGCTTATAATAAAATATCGATAGTCAATAATTATTAAAGTACATTACTTAGTTTGAGTAAATTCTTTTTATGGATTTCTTGATTTAAAATGGCAGCTTTTCAACCCTTTTCTGGACCTTACGGTTGCATTACGAAACATGTTAGTGACCACTGAATATTTCACTGAGCATTTCAATAATAGGTGATTCATTTAGAGCAGCGAAGCGCAAGCCACGAAAAATGTGCCACTTCTGGCACTTTAAAACAATAATCTAATTTTTCATAAACCAACAAACTCAGGCAATCCACAACTGTTGCGCATATTTTTATACCCTACACCGAGGGTATATTCACTTTGTCATTCCGTTTGTAACGCATAGAAGGGGGCGCGGCAGGTATGGAAAAGTATATATATTCTTGATCAGCGTCACCACCTGAGTCGATATAGCCGTGTCCGTCTGTTTGTTTGTGTGTCTGTCTGTTGAAATCAGGTTTACGAGAAAACTAAGCAAGCTAATTCAATGAAATTTGGCACACAGGTCAAACTTTTTTGCAAGCTCATAGCGTATAAAAATTGGCGAAATCGGTTTACGGCCACACCTTCCGCCCATACTCTATGTAAATATACCCAATTCCATTTTGAAAAAAGATGCTGCGATTTTGATGAAATTTGGTAATTTGTTGAAGTTGCGAACAAAATTAAGATTAGGCTAGGTTTGAAGTTTGCAAAGGCTCTTACAGGGGCGTGGCACAGCCCTAAATTTTAACATTTATAACCCCATATACAGAATACAGATCTTATAAATCTTGAATTGCGCATAAAGTGGGCGGAATTGTAAAAGTGAGCGTGGCACATTTAAGCAATTGCAAATTTAGATTTCGTGTAACGAAGAATTAGCACATACGATTTTCATAAACATTTTAGGGATGATACCACTGATAGTAGTCATCAATATAAGTTTCATTAATATTCTGGAAAATTTTGTTGAAGGGCATGGCACTGCCTACAGTATTTATAAGCGTTATAAAAAGTGAACTAACAACGCAATCGTTATGAAATTTAATATGGCAGATATACTCGCTAAAGGGTGTCTTCTTGCAAAATTTTGGTACAATGGTACCGGTGGGTGTGGCACCTCCCATATAAGCAAATACGTTTAATGCTATAGATAGTGTGCTATGGGAGTAATCTTCATAAAATTTTGTGTAGAGGTGCCGGTTTTTATAAGCTTTGAAATTCAATGAAACTTGACAAGATTGCATCAGTGGGCATGGCACCTCTCTCATTAACATAAAGTTGTAAGTGCTATTTTAAGTGAACTATTAGTGTAATTGATCTGAAATTTGATGTAAGTGGTTTACTGGGTATTTAGTACATATGAATCAAAAGCTAGCGAAATAGCAACAGTGGGCGTGGCACCTCCCATACAATTAAAGTACTTTAAGTGGCATAACTATCGAAGCAAATTGCAATCATACTGAAATTTGGTGTATGAGGTTTGTTTATGGAAGGCTATTTTTGGATCAAAATCTGACTGGATTGTACCAGTGGGTGTGTCACCGCCCAAAATTTTAAGAATAATTACGGCACGTATCGCAAACAATACAAGCTATTGTGCTCAAATTTGGGTTGTGCATGTCAATCATGAATGTCATTTAGTGAAACAAAAGTGGGCGGAATTGGAGAAGTAGGCGTTACATATTTCATGTTTTCCATTTCTATTCTATTGTTTTCAACATTTCACATATTCTTTTGACATTTTCAGCTTTTTCCACCAACACTTATCAACATTTTTGAACCTTTTTACATTATTTTCGACTTATTCAACCTCTTCAACATTTTTTTAACATTTATTTAAAAAGTACTTTCAATGCATATTTGTATGTGAGTATCGGCCTGGCCGAAGATATCACCTTTTACTAGTTATTTTTATGTTTTATTTGTAACACGCTACAACAATATTACAATTTATACAACCATTACAATTTATTTAATCTTTGGACCTTACTTAGGCCCAAAGTAAACAGCTTAGAAGTATGATATCTCATAATCTAGGCAGCCAATTCACTTCATAATTAAAAAAATAAAACATGCAAATATCAAGTTAATTTACGATTTGTGCAGTTCCTTAATCCCGACATACAAAAATTAATACACAACCTTAAATTTTAATCCGAAATCAATAGACAGAATGCATGGGCTTGTTAGTTTTTTTTACGAAATACCTCAGGCTTTTCCTGACGCTTTTGATGCCCCACTTCCCAGTGAAAATGTCTTAAATAGCTTGGATTACTGAGTTTTTTATCAAAAGCTCTGCAGCATGTTCGACATGAGGCGACTCAATTACAGAGTATGTGTACATAGATATATCGTCATCTTCTCAAAGTCAACAGCTTTGGAATATTAATTAACTTCCAAGATGATTATCGCACAAGATTTTCTTCTAATTATAGATGATTGTTGCGGTCAACGGAAATATTTTTGATACAAAGAAAACGTTTCGCCGGTCCTTTATAGTGGTCATAAACCACAAAAATAATCAGTGGTTTGTTTTCAATGGCTTAGCAGGATATTCAACAAAATAAGCACTTTGAGGAGAGCGAATGTATGAGATATAATTTTTTTGATTGTAGGAAACCTTTGGTTAAAGACAAAGCTCTCGACGGCCTATGACTTCACCGTACTGTTGTTATGATAAGAAGAATTTAAAATGGCACAGGTGATAACGGAAACGTTGTGTCCCTAGGTGTCTCAAGTTGTTGATTATGGTAAATAGCTGTATTGTGGAGCGCATCCCAAAAATAAGGATCGAAGTGCCCAAGACCTGACTTTGTTTGGAATTTACATACTTGTTTTCTGACAAATTTATTTGAAACGAACTTTTAGTCAACAGCAACCATCTACCTAACCTAACTATCGATTTTCTCGTAAATTTACAAATCGGTCAACACTTCATCCTCACCATTCAATGAAATTTTTCGAAATAAAAATATCAAAAATTGACTTCATAAGAAAATACCAAAAAAAAAAAATTTATGAAAATATATCAGATTTAAGTGTCAATTTATGTTTTTCTTTTGAATCTGAATAGCGCAAAAGTTTATTTTATAAAAAACAAATTGAATATGGCAACTGATGATGACACAATTTGTACCAATGATAGCAGCAGCAGCCACAAACACAACCGGTTTAGGTTAAACAACCAAACTTATTACGACGATAGTGATGATGTCAGCGTGTTCGATAGTCCCATACTAGGACGCGAAATTCCTGAAGATTTGCGTAAGGTCTTGATTGATTTTTCAATCTCATGTCTTGTCAATCAGCCAATGGACTATATTGATTATGGTGTTAAATATTTTCGAACGATTCAAGAAAAACGTCATAGTGCAAAGAGAAACTTAAAAAAACTGCCAATACCTTCCACGTTGTCTTTGGTGCAAGTCTCTTCCAAGTATTTCGGTAAGCATGAGAAAAGAGCAATTTCATTAGCCAGCTTGATGACATGTGATGCTGACGAAGAGGATGACGATGAGATCGAAGAGCTGGAAACTAATTTTCGTAATGATCGTCGACAATCTGTATATGCTACAAGCTATGATCCTGACGAAGATGATGAAGAAGACGAAGATGAAATTGAATTCGAAAAATATCCAAAAACTCAAGAACAACAACAACGCATTAAAAATGCTCTAGACACAGTCTTCATGTTTCGTCCAATCGAAGTGGAACAAATGAATGAAGCGCTCAGTGCCATGTCGGATCGACGCGTTAATGCTGGAGAGTATATCATAAGACGTGATAGCATTGGCGATCAAAATTTCTATGTCGTTGAGTATGGTAAGTTCAATGCATACGTTGATGGCAATTATGCTTACTGCTTCGATAATGAAGGCTTTTTCGGTGAAATGGCACTTCTGTACAAAAGTAAAATGAGTGCGACTATTAGAGCTGAAACCGATGGTATGCTTTGGGTTATGGATGGACCAACATTTCAACTTATTTTACTGAGGAGTTCGGCTAAGAAACGTAAAATGTATGAAACATTACTGCAAAACGTACCACTATTAAAGGTGCTAAGGCCAAATGAAATTTTAAATTTAGCTGATGCTTTGATACCACAACGTTACAGAAAGGATGATGTAATCATTAAGCAAGGTGAGATGGGTAACGGCATGTATTTTATTGAAGATGGGCAAGTTGCGGTAAAAATTGAATGGGATGCAGGACATGGTGAACAATACATTGCCACACTACATAGAGGAGGATATTTTGGTGAGATAGCACTTTTAACAAACGGACCTAGAATGGCATCCGTTTATGCAGAAACTGACACGAAACTTGCATTTTTGGAAAAGGAGGGTTTCGAACGCCTACTTGGTAAATGTATTGATATACTGAAACGTGGCATGAGGGAGTATAATAATTACAATCTCCAACCGTATTTAAATCAGTTAGATATAGATTCTATATACTCTGACTGATTTTCATAAATATTATTATTTATTTACGAAAATTTTAATTTAAAAGCCATCGGTAAAAAACATATTTTGTTCACAATTATACTAGATTTTGTTAAAACTAAATAATAATAAAGTTTTGTTATAACTAACACAACTACAAATAATGTGACTTCTTGGTCTTATCAGAGCAGGACTTTATCCATTTCAATGAGGTTAATGTACTTCCGTTCAAAATGGGAAACATTTAGCTCAGTAAAGTGCTAAGCTTCATTAAAAATGTATGATTTAAACGTAGGTCTGGAAATTTATGACATTGTAGTCCAAATGTTAACGCGCTGGAAGGATATAGACCCGTGTTTTCCCCTCTCGCAAGCAGTACACTACGATTCAAATCATTGATGCATAAAGGAATTAAAAAAAATAAAATTCGATTTAAATTTTATGATCTAGAAAAAGTTTCGCTTGAATATAAATCTAATTTATTAACATTGTCTGTTGTTCCACTTGTTCATGTTCAAATCAAATTTAAATTGGAGCAGCTTTTTCTCGGACAATAGAAAGCTGCTGAAACATAAAACACTTAAGTTTTAACGAAGATTTATGTGTCATTCCTTGGTTACTTTTTACTTGCATTTTTTCCATTTTTATTTTTTCCTCAACAAAGCTTGCAGGAGCAAAAAAATCAAAGCTTAAAATAGAAGAGGGTAAGACTTTTTTGTTCTACAGCATTGCAAAAATATTTGAGAAATGCTATCGAAAACGCAAATAAGACTCGTTGTTCCAATTCAAAAATTCTACATACTTTTATTTAATAATGTAATTGTGCATAGTATAACTATTGGTTTTTGTTGTTTTCTTATTGTTATTATTCGTTATACGTGCACAATTTGGGGAAGCGCAGAAATTAAGTTAACAAATGTCTTGTTATTTCTGGTGCAAAAACTTTTCTTCTTTCCTTTTTTTCGAAGAATTTTTATGTGAACTTTATTGAAGCGTATAAGTATGTTGTGTGTCTGAAATAAAATCCTTGGATGAAGAATAGAATCTTTCCATTTTTACACAGAAAGTTGAACGTCCTAAACGTCACTTAAAAATCAACAGGATTTTAGTCATGTTCCGTTAAGTCAAAATGTAAAAAAAATCCCATGGCTGCGTAATCATTCTTTCGAAAGTATCAAACGCATCTGCAGCAGCTTATTACACAAAGAGCAGAGAACGCTATTTTAAATCGAAATTTTCTGCTTTATCTCAAGAGAGAGAGAGTTTTTGTTTTTCAATTCAGATTCGGTTTTTTAAAACTTTCATCTACATTGCCGAAATTATGATTAGTCATTTTTACTATTTGTTTGTATGGAAAATGTTAGTTTCCGCTGGTTAATTTCATATTTACATACATACATGCTGTGCCATGTCCATTAAAATCAAAATATATCTAAATAAAATATATCTAAAACGCATTACTATCGTTCCCGTAAATCGTATCCTGTAATCTTATACATTCGACTTTTCTACAGCAGGCTCTTGGGCTCTATCAATGCAGAAGCGAAAACAAAGTATTCAAAAATCATTAAAAGTCGAAAAATATCGAATAGCATCAAAATATTTAATATAATTCGAAAAGACAGATAGAATTAAAACTCATTAATTAAAACTAAAAATTTAATTCAAAAAAAAAAATTACATGAAATGATATGACGTTAATGAATCAGTTACAGAACTTTGATATATATTTCGATTTTTCTTGCTGTGTATACCAACAGAAAGTTATTTTGGTAACTAAGTGTAAAGCGTTGACAATTTAAAATTATAAAGACTTTAAAAGTTTCAACAGCACTGCAAGGATAATGGAACAACGTAAGTATTTACAAGACAGAAAAAAACTGATAAACAATAAAAAATTTCAATTTAAAGTAGACAGTACTTATAAAAGTAGAAAACTTAAATTTCACCATGAAAGTAAGATTTTGATAATATGAATCTTTTTTCATTGTTTAAATTTAATACGACCAGATAAGATAAAATTTCAATTTTTGTAATAAAAAAAAATTTTTTCCAAATTTAAATTTATTCACCCGAAAAAAGGAAAAGGAAAAAAATGTTAAAGGTAAAAAAACTGAAGAAAACAGTTTTTCTCTGAACACAAACAATAAATAAACGTCTAAAACTATTTGCACATAGTTGGCAAATGGAAACGGTTCACGGCCACGCCTTCCGCCCATACTCTATGTAAATATACCCAATATCATTTTGAAAAAAAGTTGCTGCGATTTTGATGAAAATTGGTGATTTGTTGAAGATGGGAACAAAATTAAGATCAGATTAGGTTTTAAGTTTGCAAGGGCTCTTAAAAGGGCGTGGCACAGCCCTAAATTTTAACTTTTATAACGCCATAGCTCGTAAACCTTTCAAGATATTGTAATGATATTTGGTACACGAATGCAGATCTTATGAATCTTGCATTGCGCATAAAGTGGGCAGAATTGTAAAAATGGGCGTGGCACTTCTTAACAATTAAAAATTTGAATTTCGCATAACTCCAAATTGACACATACGATTTTCATTAAAATTTTTGTGAAGATACCACTGAAAGTAGTCAATCAATAATCAATACCAGCTACGTCAATAAACTGAAAAATTTATTTGAAGGGCGTGGCACAGCCTACAGTATTTATAAACGTTATAAAAAGAGAACTAACAACGCAATCGCTATGAAATTTAACAAGGCGGATACACTTGCTAAAAGGTGTCTTCTTGCAAAATTTTGGCACAATTGCGCCGGTGGGTGTGGCACCTTCCATATAAGCGAAATACGTTTAATGCTATAGATAGTGTGCTGTAAGAGTAATCTTCATAAAATTTTGTGTAGCGGTGTCGGTTACTATAAGCTTCGGAATTAAATGAAACTTGACAAGATTGCATCAGTGGGCGTGGCACCTCCCTCATTAACATAAAGTTGTAAGTGCTATTTTAAGTGAACTATTGGAGCAATTAATCTGAAATTTGATGTAAGTGGTTTACTGGGTATTTGGTACATATGAATCAAAAGCTGGCGAAATAGCAACAGTGGGTGTGGCACCTCCCATACAATTAAAATACCTTAAGTGGCATAACTATCGAAATATATGAGCAATCATAGTGAAATTTGTTGTAAGAAGTTTTTTTATAAAAAGCTATTTCTGGATCAAAATTGGACTGGATTGCACCAGTGGGTCTGTCACCGCCCTAAATTTTATGAATATTTACGGCACATATCACAAACTATACAAGCTATTGTGCTAAAATTTGGTTTGTTTATTGAGCTAAAAGTGGGCGAAATTGCATAAGTGGGCGTGGCATATTTTGTGTTCTTTATTTTTATTCTATTTTTTTCAACATTTCCCATATTCTTTTGACATTTTGAATCTATTAGTAGATTTAAAATTGACAATGATTTAATTTGATCTTATGTCTTAATAATAAGTAAGTATTTGCTTTAAGTTTAAGCAATATATTTCCCACAATGCTGACATTATTTTCTAAATACCTTAGGCTCTCGAAACTTTTGAGACTTAGTAAACAAAAAACATCTTCTGACTATAATCCATTATATTATATAATTTTCTAGACCAGAAAACGACAAAAATCTCCTTTTCTAGTGGTTACCGCTACAAAACCAACAAAATTTTTTTTGTTTCACATGAAACTTTTGCGTCCCACTTGCTGCACAAATTGCGCCTGACGTAGCCTTGTCGTCAGTGCCTTTTTTTTATTTTAAGCTTCAATCTCCCTTTCACTTATGTTTTTTAACTAATTTGACTTTTGCACCCGTCAAACGTAACGCATCTGAACTGAACCGTAGTCAACGAATGGTTCAACCAAACCATTAAGTAACGTCAGCGGATTTTCATTTCTCTATTTTTTCTGTGAAACTGGAAATGCTGGTATAATTTCATTCATGCAAATTCGTTTTTTCATTTTTATTTTGTTAGTGTTTTTAAAGTGAGCTACGTAGTAAATGAATGCGACGTAAGGTGGTCTAGATGAGGAAGAGTTTTGCTCATGCTAACGAACATTCGCACTTAAGCCTTGTGGGCGCTGAAAATAAAACCTACTGAAGTTAACGAGAAAATTGAATTTATGCATTTAAAAAAAAAAATAGCGATGCCCATGAAAAAATTTATTCCTATGAAAAAATGTCGTATATTTACGATATTATAAAAAAATTTCATTAAAATTGTAACAGCCATTGGGAACATATACGAAAATATCTTATTTAATTAAAAGACAAAAATTCGTTTGAAATGCATATAAAAATATAATAAATAGTAAATATGAGAGAAAAAACTATGTGGGTTATTCTACAAATATATGACGCAACTCGGCGTCAATGAATAATTTTTGTTTAAAATAAGATCAAAAACGTGTAAAAAAAGTACATTCAGAACATTACTCTTCTCAAAATTAACTACCTGTATCCCATTGCTATCTTACAGGAGCACACTGTCATCTAAGCTTCTTTAAGGCGATCCAAAGCATGAATATTGCATCTACCTTGAATCAGCTATGATATTTTGTTATAAGAAACACTTTGAAGCTGTGCAGAACTATAGCTAAAATAGATCTTTTGATCATACAAAATTATTTTTTCAAATCCTCTTGAAAGTTATTACCTTAAAATAATGAAAACTTAAGTGCCACATAGACTGTTATGTAAATTACGTGATTTGCGTAGTAACAGAATTACAGTAAAAATTTTTTAATAAAATTAACAACTCAATTCAATGCCAAGCTGTAGTAGCAATATCGTTGCTGGAAATATGTTAGAAAGTGTCCTGTATGTCCTCTAAATTAATTTAATATATGCGCATATAAATGCGAAACCAAGGATTTTATGACTTTCTTATGTGTTTGCTCTACGTTTGTCTTCTTCGTGTATAGCAGTAGTGGTAGCAATTATAGTGTTTGCTCCTATTGTTCTGCTGGTGCATTTTGTGGTACTATCAACAACAACAACTACACCGAAAATAGCAAATATGTACATGCGCACACAATAAATGAAAATTCTCTGAATGATCCGAATGTTTGTGAAACTAACAACATGAAACTTTAAGCTAAACTATCAAAAGATAAAACAATACAGTTGCAATTTTCAGCAGCAGCAATAGCAACATAAAGTTGCAACTACTGCAAATAACTGACGCAATAACTGTATCAATTTGTATTTACACCCAAGTGACCAAATTCGACACTTTCTTGAGACAAAAGTGCCAGCATCAATAATCAGGAAGGATATTATTTCAACAACAAAATTTGTTCAATTTTTAAGAGACGTAGGGTAAAATGGGAAATTCTGGTATCGAGAGCATTTAATTACGTATCGAAACAATAAGTTCTTGAACGAATTATCAGTCAGGTAAACAAGAGAAGTCAACTGCAATATAAAGGAAAGGCTATTTATGTACAACTTGTTTTAATACAATGCTGGCGTATGATTTAAGATTGATATCCAGACACAACAGTCTCATCTCTACCTTAGGTACTACCGGTATCTTGTGAGTTTTCTCCTTTTAACGACTTTGTAGGTATGTTTCCCATGCAGAGAAAGCCTCATCATGTGATGACGTGGCAAAATTCCTCTTGGCCTTTAGTTATTTCATAAGCATCCGACAGAATCAATTGGCAATTTATACGGAGCTCAAACCAAATGTAAAAAATTAGCTAAGACTAAAAAACTCAAAGCTGAGCTCAAACTTAAGCTGTGCGCAAAGTAGAGACCACGTTGCACTAGCATGGAAAAAGAAGCAGCTCTTAATGTTTCTTATTACAGAAGTAGCGACTACTGCGGTAATTTCTTAGGATTTGGTCAGACTATGAAAATAACTTTGCGCCTCTTGGAAGGGCCCATGATAAACAGGACGTTCAATTATGCGGAAATTCTTCTTTTAATAAAGCGTGTTTGCCAGATAACCCGAATTCACCATAGCCCAAGGACTGCAAACAACCAACAACTCCAATGTAGTCACACAATTGAAAATGCATTTTAATTGGATACGAAGTGATTTTGTATTTGTGGATTATGAATAGAAATTGAATTAAAGCGAAATTGAGAAATCACAGTGTTGTCATTTTTTTAGGGTAAATGGAAGGAACTCGCTTTTTTGAATATTTAAAATGAAATAAGCTGAAATTTGCATCAATTGGAAGAATAAGTTTTAGGAGATTTTATTGAACAAAATTACATTCCAGCGACTGCTCAAAATGCATCCACCAAGGTGCCCTATATGATTAAATTGATGAAGTACTTATAAAATATGTGAATCTAATAAAAAAATAATTCAATTTGAATTTGCAAAACTTTAATCTTAAGTACTCACTCTACTGAAAATGCGTATCGTTTATTTAACAGCTGCACTTAAAGTTTTTTTTAATACTTAAATAACTTTTTCACATAATCAGGACTGAGTCAAAGTAACATTAACGACAGCATCTCAACTTTTGCTGGACTTGACAAAGTGACTGCTAATGTTGTTATTTACCTACTTTTAATATGTGAGTAGCACAAGTACCACAAGAAATTATAAAAATAAAAATAGAATAAAGAAAACAGAGATGACTTTTTTATATTACTTTTTTTTTAAGTAAAATATTTAGTTGAACTTATGCTGTTGCTATTGCGGCGCGAAATCAAATTTCTCACAGAGATAAAGATGAAAATTCTATTTCCCGTGCAAGTCATTCTCAATTATGTGCTTTAGGGTCGATAAGAATTCTTAAAAATAAAATTTACGTAAAAAATACTGTAAATGTGTTATGCTGCAATTATTAAATATTTGAGATAATCAAACCAAATTTCACCTTAACATTTTAAGCCCCATGCTAAAGCATAGGCAATAAAAATATTGTCAATCTACAAAACTTTTCAATAGTTGGTTGCATAAGACAACCATTGTAACCATGTTGAATATAAAACGAAGAGACAAAGTGACTAGACACTCGACTTACCGCTCTAACAAAAAGTTTGAGAAATCCTTAGAAAAATTTCAGCTTCTGCGACTACTTTGCACGTTCTGCATTGACGTAAATTCTCGTGGAAAAAGTGAAAAAGTAAAAATAGAGCAAAAATCTACGAAAAAAAAGAAATTATAAACTTTTGCAGGCTTTGCATAAACTATGCAAAAGTCATCAAAGGCAATGTCTTCCTTAGCAACGAACACAACAGCAGCAGACGCGATTTACCATGACAGACGCTATGACAAAATACAACTACAACGAAATTGAAAGCAGAGTTTTGAAACAACAACAGCTATCAGGAACCGTTCATACTGTTGTTTGCTTTAACTAAAAACAGTTAAATCAACTATAGCACAATAGAAGCAACAAAAGCTAAAAATATAAGATGGTCATACGCCAATCGGGTACCATTTACTTCTTTTTTAATTGAATATGTACATCCATTTTATTATAACTTTATCTATACTTCAGGTCTTTACTTAGTAAAACTGTTACAATTTCATTAATTTAAGATAACGATTTTATATTAGTCTCATCATCTCCTACTCTAAGCTTACTATGAACTCTCAATTCAAAGAATATATATAGCGACTTTAAACAAAAGTGCTTTTATATCATCGCAAAGTTTTGATTAATCTCTATGCCAATTCATAATATATATAAAATCCAAATTTTCTTGAAAACTTCTTAAATTCGTTAATATGCCTTGCAACAAAATATGGTCAATAGGAAAAAATTATGAACAAATATTGAAACAATGTAAAGGATATATTTAAAGGTTTTTTTTTAAATTTTAATAAAACTATAATTTTATTATATAAAAAAAACATAAAAAAATTTCATGAATTAAATAAATATTTCAATATATAGGTATACACCGTGAAAAAGCATTGCAAGTATTAAACATTTTTCCGAGTCGTTAAAGCATCAACAGTACGATATGGGTTAAGGCATGACATTAATACAATTACTTATATTTACATGTTAATTAAACAATTCAAATTTTTAGCACAAGTTCATTTTTTAATCTAATTCTATGCTATGCATATGATCATCTACTTGAGGAAAATTGCGAGTAATTTACATGTTCCTATTATACACACATCATCAGTAGCATCGTTAGCATCAGCATCAGCATCATCAACACCGCCATTATGACCATAAAAAAAGCTTAGAAGAAGAGGCTACTTTTGCACAATGAATAGTGAAAATTCTAATTTTATTTTTTATATTATTTTTTTCACTCGTATTCTAACAAATAGGCTGGCTATTTTGCATATTTTCAAAGTCTCGCAAGTGATGTTTTGGCAACCCTGCTGCCACTTATTGTAAGAGCGGATACTTCTACGGACTTGATAAAAATAGAGTGAAATTCTATTTTGAATTAGTTTGCATTTGACATCTGTGTTTTCTCGGCTGTCTTTATTTTTGTTGTTAGGAAAAAGTTGAAGAAGTTATTTTCTTTACATCATAGTTTGCATAATTTTTGTAGTAAAGCTGAGTTATTATACAACGACAATGGTGATAGAGGCACACAGAGGCAGGCTGTAAATGAAATTGACTTTATTATTACAATTTCTGATATTTTTTACACTATGCCTTTAATAGAGTAGTGTGAATTTTGATATGCAAAGCAGTTACCGTACAGGTACTATTAATGTGATATTTATTTGCCTATAAGCTTACAGCACTTAGTATCACAGGAAATATTCAAGTGCTTAACAAGAACTAATAATGAAAGTATCTAGAAGAGTAGAGCTACTCCGGGAATATCCCTCCATTAAAATACGATTCACATGGCTAGAAGAATAAAATGATAGTCCAAGAAAACTTTGAGATTACGAGTTTCATCAACTTTAGTTAAAGACACACTATCTCTCATACTTTTCGTCGAATTGTTGATATCAAGTCAAGTAAAAAAGTTGTTTTATTCATTTTGTAGGATGCTACAAGCCAAGTAATTCTCCATTTTGAAAATGTTTTTAGTTATCGGCATTCAATTAAAATCGGATGCTAATTTTACCTTCAAACAATTTGCGACATTTTAGTGATGGTAAAATTTTTGGCATACATTTAAACAATGTAATGGATACGAGGTAATACAATTAAATTTTTTGAGATGTGGGGCTGCTCGTGCACAAAGTCATAAATTAATCTCTGAATAAAATTTACAGTGCTGAAAATCCTCTGACTTACGTGATGTTTTGGATATACATTTTGAATTAATTTATATCCATTATTTTTTACCATTTTCAACTTTTGTTCGACTTTTTTTCGAATAAATGATTTTAGCCGACTCTAAATAAAACTAGTAAAGGAGTTATCTTCGGCCTGGCCGAAACTCACATACCCTACACTGCATTGAAAGTACTTTTTAAATAAATGTTTAAAAAATGTCAAAAGGGTTGAATAAGTCGAATATAATGTAATAAGGTTCAAAAATGTTGATAAGTGTTGGAAAAAACTGAAAATTTTGAAAAAATATGAAAACCATTGAAGGAAGTTGAAAGAAATTGAATGAGTCAAAATATATGAAATAGGCTGAAAAATTGACGAAAAAGTCGAAAGAATATAAAAAAAATGTCGAATGAAATTGAAGGGGAAAAGTAAAAATTTGAAAATATCAAAAGAATATGGGAAATGTTGAAAAAATAGAATAGAAATGAAAAACACGAATTATGTCACGCCAATTCTCCAATTCCGCTCACTTTTGATTCAATAAACAAACCAAATTTTAGCGCAATATGTATAGTATAGTTTGCGATATGTGCCGTAAATATTCATAAAATTTAGGGCGGTGACAGACCCACTGGTGCAATCGAGTCCGATTTTAATCCAGAAATAGCTTTTTATAAACAAACTTATTGCACCAAATTTCACTATGATTGCTCATATATTTCAATAGTTATGCCACTTAAGGTATTTGAATTGTATGGGAGGTGTCACACCCACTGTTGCTATTTTTCCAGCTTTTGATTCATATATACCCAGTAAACCACTTACATCAAATTTCAGATCTATTGCTCCAATAGTTTACTTAAAATAGCACTTACAACTTTATGTTAATAAGGGAGGTGTCACGCCTCTTGATGCAATCTTGTCACGTTTCATTTAATTCCGAAGCTTATGGTAACCGACACGTCTACACAAAATTTTATAAAGATTACTCTCATAGCACAATATCTATAGCATTTAACGTATTTCGCTTATATGGGAGGTGCCACACCCACCGGCTTAGTTGTGCCAAAATTTTGCAAGAAAACACCTTTTAGCCATCTTAAATTTCATAACGATTGCGTTGTTAGTTCTCTTTTTATAACGTTCATAAATATTGTAGGCTGTGTCACGCCCTTTAAATAAATTTTTCAGTATATTGACGTGGATTGTATTGTTGACTATTTTTCGATACCACTAAAAAAGCCTAAAATTTTAATGAAAATCGTATGTGCCAATTTGGAGTTATACGAAAGCCAAATTTTTTATTCTTAAGAAATGCCACGCCCACTTTTACAATTCTGCCCACTTTATGCGCAATTCAAGATTCACAAAATCTGTATCCATGTACCAAATTTCACAATATCTTGCACAGTTTACGAGCAATGGCGTCATAAAAGTTAAAATTTAGGGCTGTGCCACGCCCTTTTAAGAGCCTTTGCAAACTTAAGACCTAGCCTAATCTTAATGTTGTTCTTATATTCACCAAATCACCAATTTTCATCAAAATCGCTGCAACTTTTTTTCAAAATGGACTTGGGTATATTTACATAGAGTATGGGCGGAAGGCGTGGCCGTTAACCGATTTCGCCCATTTTTATATGCTAGCAGCTTGCAAGAAGGTGTGACCTGTGTGCCAAATTTGATTGTATTAGCTTGTTTAATTTTCCTGTAAACTTGATTTCAACAGACAGACAGACAGACAGACTGATAGACTAACAAACAGACAAACAGACAGACAGACAGACAGACAGACAGACAGACAGACAGAACTATATCGACTCAGGTGGTGACGCTGATCAAGAATATATATACTTTTCCATACCTTCCACGCCCCCTTCTATGCGTTACAAACGGAATGACAAAGTGAATATACCCTCTGTATAGTGTATAAAAACAAAATAGTTTCGGACTATATTCACATTGTATATAGTAAAGCAAACTTTCATTCCAAACTTCTGTCAACATTTTCATGCGATATAAATGTGTAGAGGTTCGGTGTTTGTCTCCAAGTATGGAAATTGCAGAAATGTTACATAATTATCAATTGCTACTTTTAATTTAAATTAATCAGAAATTCTTATATAATAAAATTTAATAAAGGAATTCAATCTCAACTGCAATTAAACGAAAGAATGCAGCATAAAACGCCACCAATACATACATACGTATGTACGCAAGCAGACTTAATTAAGTGAAAGCTTACATAAAAGAGCTCTTTTGCACCTTTTCACGCTCAACATGCTGCGCACATATTTACATACCTTCTAACAAACTCTTACGAATGCTTAAGGCAAAAATTTATTACAAAATCAAAATCATTTTCACGTCTGGAAATGATTGAAAGACTTCCAATGCTGTTTCCAATTTTGTTGTCGCTGTTGTTTTTCATTCCTATTGCTATAAATAGATTAATAATGAGATGACTTTGATGTCGTTGTATGTAAGCTTTATTTTTTCTGTCAAAACATTTATAGGAAATAGACCAGTTTACATGATACAACACAAAGAGCATTAGATTTGATATTCAGCAATAACACAGGTTGTACAGTCAAAGAATGACCACTGAAAAATTAGAAAATTTTCAAATCATATAGCATGTTAGTCAAGCGTTTATTTCTAACGTTGACATAATCAAACAATGATGTTGACCATACATGTTGTCCAACATGGTAACTGACCAAACTAAAAGGAAAGGAAGTTTTAGGAGGACAAAAGACCAGAAAATTAAAATTAATTCCGGAATTTTCAAATTTCAAAATTAATTTTTTTGGTATCAGTCACTTTTACTTGGCTTGAAAACATTCCTATTAATGTTCCAATCAATATCATTATATTGGCGACACGAGTGATAATGTGCAGTGTATTTGTATATGGAGTAACACATGCCTTGAATTTCGACTCATTAATGTACTTGAGATGAATGATTTCAGTTGATATATCTTGAGATAAGTTGTCAGCGTGTTTTTCCAAGAACTGGCTGTAACATTTTTGATATACTCTTCTCCCATCTTTGGGTATCTCCATAGAAATGAAAATAATTTCGTAGTAAACCAGCTACGAAAATAAATTTCTTAAAAAAATCTATCAAAGTACATGCGAAAATGTACGTACCTCTTCAAAATTCTAAGGACCCAGGAAGAATACCCCCCTCCTTCCACCCTCCCAAGCCAGACTATAGCTTAAGATTTTAAATGAAGAAAGTCTTCAAAGCAGTGATAGAGTTAGAGATAAAACTAAATGGAAAAAAGAGTGACACAAAAACGATATGTAAAATTAAGGAAAATTTAAATAAATCTGTAAAATTGCACTCCAACATTTTAATCGCTGTTGTAATTAAGTTTTGCATCCCTTCTGCCTTTTGGTGACACCAAAACACGCGAAGAAGCAGAAAAACACACAAAAACGGGACACACAAACACAGACCATGTTGACGATAAATAGCATAAATAGAAATCTGCTGTGGATGTTGATGTTGCCACTACTTTTGCTACTGCTATCAGTGCTGCTCTTGTTGCTGCAATGATTTTTAAGAAGAAAATCTCAAGCACAGACACATACAGACATGGATGTGAGAGAACAAATACACTCATAGGCAAATTGACTTCATGGAAAATGAATTTATCCCGCTGCGTTGAAGCCGGTTTTTATTTTTATCTTGTTGATTTTTGAACACTTACGTCAACGTCTGCGCGTGTTACTTGCTGCGGCTAACAGTGGCTCAAGAAAATTAAAGCCTACACGAAATATTTTCAATTTATAAATTATATATCTACAAGTAATGTAATATAACTCTTATAAGTAGGGTAAATCATTTTCGGTATACAGACAACTTCATCTGAACAATTGCACTTAACTTTGCTTGCTTAGGGCTAATCGTAAGAATTGTTAGTATTTATTCTTTTGACATTTACTGAATGAGTCAGAAATTCTCGATATACTTTCATCAACTTTCGTACAAAGTTCTTACGATTCAGTAAATCGGGTTTATTATAAATATCAAACTAACCAAGAAACTTGAAGCTCATTGTAATGCCGAGAAAATATCGTGCTCAGTTTATTTGATATTATTGGCAGTGCGCAAGAACATGCTTGGCCCTATATCACCATACAGTTAGCAGTGAAAGGCTTTTCAAAAATATCATCATGGGCCAGACCTACAAACTCTATGTATTTTAAATACACTGATTCCAGGTAACTTTTTCGCTAAATTATGTTTGGTAATGTTGTGATATGTTGAATGTTGGAATCCTAAATTACCGAAAAAAAACTCTTACGCAGTTGATTCAATGCTATTTTGAGCTTGAAGTCGATAGTTTTAAGCGGTAGATTAAAACAACTGGCCGATACATTCCATTTTGGTGCATACCTTTTTGCAATATTTGTTATAACTCAGTGCTTAGCTCATCTCTAAAAATCCTGCACATATACAACTATACATATTAGGGTGTGCCATTTTTGAGCAACTTTATTTTTTCAACTAAAAAACAGGCTTAAAACTTTCAGAAAGGTGAAAAAGGAAGCCTCTAAAAATTTGAGCTCTTAATATTAACATTTAGAGGTACCTGTTTCTAACTTTCCATTTTCCATATAAATTACATGGGAAAAAAATCATTTTTTTTTTCTTATTGTTGTAGCTTGACATGAGAGCATTGTAGAATTGAACTGAAACATTATTTTAGTAGCAAATTGAACGCTCTACAAAAAAAAAAAAAAAATTTAGTCTATAATTTTACTGAGCCTAATGCATAATTACTTTTGTTTAACAGTTGATCAAATAATAAAATAAAATAATATCATTTTTTTATCGTTAGCAACTGAAGAAGTCAGAATATATATATGTATATATGTTAGGGTGGGTCAAATAAATCAAGTATTTTTTTTTTTGAATCCGACACACGGAAACTAGTTCCTAGGTACCTCTAGGAAGTACTTAACAAATCTGAGCTTTTAATATTAACGGGAAGATTATGCTCATCATAGTTTTCCATTTTTAATTTTGTCTCATATAAAAATGGTCATATCTTATCACCAATAGACTGTTAAACCTGTTTCATTGTCAATATTTATAGGAAATTAAACGTTCTACAAAAATGATCTCAAACACTATTTTCATTAATCTTACCATTTAAAAGATATTCAAGGTCAAAGATTGAAGTATTTTAAGGAAAACTATTTTTTTGTTTTGAGTTTTGTAACTTACTAAAAAATAATTATTGTCAAATGAGCTTCAATTACTTCTATAGGAAATTGAACGTTTTAAAAAAAAGGTCTCAAGTGGTTAATCAGAGTAATTGATAACCATTTAGAAGATATTTGCAGTAGAATCCCAATGCCTATTGAGTTTAATATTTATTTAAAAACTATGTATTACATATATATTATTTTTTTGTTGGATCGCAATTGTTAGAGACTAAAGGATATGTGGTGATTAGAATGTTTCGAAATCGGTAGTAAAAACTTTTGTTTAGAAATCCCATTCGGAACGGAAAACAACAAGTTTTGAGAAAATGTAAAATTTATAGGAAAATTTCCTCCATAAGTCGGCAAAAAGAAAGATCTTAAGCCAGAGTGCCTGTTTTTATAAAAACTATTGCAGCTTATCATTTTTATAATTAATATCACACCTTACTTTGACGTTTTTCGAAAGCAGTTTATTGCAAACAGCTGCTTGTTAACAGCAAAAACCCAAAGATTTCTAGACCCTGTGGCAGATTTCCATATCAACGGTTGGTGTAGCGGCTTATTTTTCCATAAATCTTTTAGTTTCTTGTTTTATTTATCAATTTATTACGTGTTAAGTAGCCAATGAAGATATTGTTGCGTAAAATTCTTATACTTTAAAAATATCACACATCGAGGATGCTTTGTGCAGAAACTGATCTTGAAATCAATGGCTCTTTAAATGTTGTCATCGAGAAAGTATTTTTCAGTACCCATTTTCAACAGCTTTTGATACCAAATCAAAACACTGTGCGTCTTTGTTTTTATTACTGTGTTTTCTGTCACGTCGTCAGTGTGCGTACGAATATTCCTTGCTATTGCTGTGTTTGCTATAAGGCAATCTTCAGCTAAAGTTTCAAATAAATAAATGAAGAACCCTCAAAAGCAGCTTTCATTTGGGTGCCCCAGCAACACAATAACAACATTAACAGTTGTATCAACAACAGCAACAGCAACAGCAACAACAAAAACTACTTCATACTACAACTCAAAGGCGAGTATCGGGTTAGCAAGTTGCTACATTGTCGTCGTCGCCATCATCGTCCCTTTGGTATGCGGTACTCGTAGTTTAAGTTGCAGCAGTAGTTGTTGTTGTTGTTGTTGTTGCTGTTGTTGTCACTGTCAATGCTACCACTTGTTGTTACTCTGCAGCTAACAGTTTGTGTCGTTGTTTTTGCTTGTGTTGCGTTGCGTTGCGTTGTGTTGTTGACTCTTGGAAATAAATTGAATTTCATTGCTGGTAGCTTTTCCGCTGCTCATCCATCGTATTCGCTTTTTCTTTACAAAATCAAACCAATTCACCACCCTCCGACCGTTTGTCATCATAATATTCGTTGTGAACGAATCTTCTACATCTTCTTCTCCTGCGATGTTTCGCTTTCTGTTTTCGTTTTTCGTCAGCCTTTTGCAATTTTCATGCAGCAATGAAATTAATTTAAAAACGCATACACACAAATTATTTATTTGTAACTTGTGTTGCAACGTTGCATTTTCTTGTTTGTTTCGCAAAAGGTGTTTCAATCGTGAAGGTGTAAAGTTTTAACTCTGTTGCATTACAGTTAACTGACTAAGATACTTTGCAACATTGTTCAATTCAAACAGCGAACGATGGTTTCCCATGTGCAATGTCACACGGTGGGCATTTCACAGCGCTCAAAAATTCTACTTCCGATATTTTTCTGCAAAATAATCATTTTGCAAGAGAACTGAAAAAGCAGGTCAGTAATAGCGATGTGATGACCTCTTTACATACAAAAATGTACATATGAAGAAGCAAATGAAATGTTAGGGCGTTACCAGCCTCGGACTAATGTAGAAAGAACTAGAAGCGGCTATAGACCTGGTCCACGAGTTCAATAGGGCCCCCAGCGTATTTTGTTGGTAAGTGAATAAGAAGTAACTGAATTATTTGGGTTTTTGATTAAATTACAAAATATAAGTAATGAGGAAATGGAGATAAAAGTTAATTCACCAATCCAGGAACATCCGGATAATTCAGAAAATGATTTAGCATTAGAAATGACACAGTTCTTATCGTTGCCAAAATCACAACCAGAAGGATATAAAAATTTTAAAAATTTCAGACGATGTTTTCATATATAAATATATATATATATATATATATATATGTATACTGTATAGGCTAACGATTCTGATAACGAATTTGGGTTTTCTTAAAATGTACTAAATCAAGACTTGAAATGTACTTTTTTGTCTTGAAAACTCAATTTTACTAATATATACTATGAATTTCCACAAATTGCTAAAAAAAAGGTCTTCACTTCT
This sequence comes from Meiosimyza decipiens, assembly GCA_963680825.1. Classification (NCBI taxonomy): domain Eukaryota; kingdom Metazoa; phylum Arthropoda; class Insecta; order Diptera; family Lauxaniidae; genus Meiosimyza; species Meiosimyza decipiens. The sequence goes on from OY804258.1 coordinate 123,036,374, forward strand.
GCCATCTCAAAAACCCTAGGAAAATGAGAAAAGTTTTCAAAGTTGTCCAAATGTTTTTGTATAAATGTACCGAAAATTTACTGAAAATTCGCCAAATGTACTAAAAATGCGACAAAAGCACCGAATGTACTGAAAATTTGTCGAATTTACTGAAGACAGATTTTCAGGTCGCAAATGTACCGAAAATGCCATCACTGATCTATCTTAGTACTATGAAATTTAATCGAAACTTTGCAGTATGTAGATTAAGTATTGAAAGCGATTTGCTAAGCACGTTGAATTTTGATAAAGTAATTTGTGACCTTGCAACATAGAGAGCTCGGAAAAAACTCTTAAAATTATATATTATGTAAAGTGTACAAAATATCTCATATGTATTATGTTAAAACTTTGATATGGTGGATTTCACTTTATCATTAAAATTTAAATCAGAGGTACTGCTGAACTGAACATCTATCGACCTTATTTTAAGTCATCAAATGAAAATATTCCAAAATAAAATGGTGATTCTGTATATGCCACTGTTTGTGAAATTAATGAAGTTTATAAATAAAACTTTTTGCTTTCATCTCTCTGGGTGCATACACCTTTGACTGAACCGAATTTATTAAAATTTTAAAAAACGCTAGCCACTCCATTGTATTTTACAAATACCATGTAAAATTTCCTCGTACAAATCTTTAAAGGCTATTGTTCTCATCGTGACATAAACTAAAAGTATATTAAATGCATATTATAGAAAAAGAAGACGTAGAAGAAGAAAAAAGGTCCCACTTACTTAAAATCAAAAACGTGTTCTTATTGAAGGACTTTCATTCAATTTATTTTCCTTTAAATGAAATTTTCTTACCTTTTTTGTACTTTAACACAAAAGATTTAACAAAGCATCAAATTATTAGTGCACATGACAGCAAAGCCATCGTGGGAAGAGTGAGATGTTAGAACCTTTTTTTCTTTTCAAAATTACTAGCGTTCAGCAGCTTAAAAGTGAAACAGAAAAAAAAAACACTTAGAAGAACCGCGTGCTTGTAATTGAAATTTTGTGGTCGGCCTTGTCAATTTGTCAGCTACATTTAGAGCAAATATTTCGAACGAAATCCATAAAACAAAAAATACAAGACCACCTACACGTCCAGAGTAAACTTCTAACCAGATCAACCCAGTGAAAGTCTCATTAATATTTTTTTTTTTCATTTTTTTACTATTAAACAAGAGAGTAATTTTATTCTTTTCTTGCGAAAGCTTTGGCTTTGTCTGTTTTTAATTTAATGTAAAAATTAAGGAAAAAAGTTTTTAAAAAATCAAAATAAAGGTCGTTTTTTTTTATTATATGAAGTTGTTGTTGATATTTTAAATCCAACACAAAAACACTACTTGAGAAGCTTAACTCATCCCTCCGGACTCTTAGCTTTTTAGGCAAAAAGGAAATACTTTTGTTACATTTTGATTTGTTTTCCGGTAAATTAAGTTTAGTAATTTTAGTATTGAACTTAAGATGCCGTAACTGATGCTAAAATTAATATAATGTGGGAACTTGTGGACACTTTTAATTGTTAACATTAGTTTTTGTATTAGGTTTGGCCTTAAAAAATCATAATCGGGTATGTAGCTGGTGAAGGCGATTATATTAGCGTGCATGAGAAAAGCGTCCATACAGTTTCGCTTTGGTCAGGCCAAGTCAATAACTTTGTTCACCTTTCCTCGTCAATACAAACTTTAACATTCATAGGATCAGAACACGCCATTGGGGGGGGGGGTCATAGAGCCCCTTGTCGCGTTCAAAGTTTTCCCCAAATTTCCCCATCGATTAAAGCAGCTCTTTAGGGTAATCGAAGCGTTGATAGTGCAGAAATATTTGTTTCAATCGTTCCTCATCGATTGAAGCAATGATTTTTTTTCCACACGAATGGGCATAGAATATTTTTTTTCGTCGAATGTTACAATTAAATTAATTTTCAATAAATGGATTCAAAACACTACTTCAGAAAGACGGCAGCACCTCTGATCGTGAGTAAAATCATAGAGTTATGTGTTAACTTGTGATTACATTCAAATAATTAAACAAGAGCTAAATTTTTGAGGAAATCGACATATATCAGCCATAGGTAATTTGGGGACTCTGAGCTTGCATATGCCATCGGATTTTTGCCTACACGTCAGCGTTTCAAGATAGTTTTAAATTGCACAATAAGCCTGGGTTGTCAAGTGGCCTTTAATGATGCGGTCAGGACGTTAATTGGATGACAAAGCCACTGGCCGCGGAGAAGGCCGTTAATTGGAGGTGACCGTTAATTTAAGGGAACATTTTTTATCGAGCTAAGAGTTCACACATATTTTCTCAAAAGTAAAGTCCTACATTGTACAAATTTAGTGCTTCACCGAGGCTGCGAGGCAACCTCGTTCAACGAGGCGAGAACGAGGCGAGAACGAGGCGAGAACGAGGCGAGAACGAGGCGAGACCGAGGCGAGGTGGAAAAATAAATTTGCCTCGCTCGACCGAGACGAGGCGAGATCACACCGGCACCTCGCCTCGCCTCGTTCTCGGTTCTGAAAATGAGGTTCCTCGCAGCCTCGCTTTAACACTAGCTCGTATCGGAAGTAAGTGAGTATTTTTTGTTATGATACTATTTTTTGAAATTAGACTCGATATTTATAAGGCTGTAAAACTTTTATTTTGAGTGCTTCTATAGGATACAAAAATATTTTTTAAATATCATTTTCTCGAAGACCGGTTAACCGATTCACACCGAACTCACACCACGTTGCTTTCACATTAAGAAGCTCAGCTTAGGCTACTTTTATTTAGAGTCCATATATTTCGTCATTTCTTCGGTCCTTAGAGTCAACAGTACTAAAGTGATCTCTAATCGAATGATAGTTAGAATAATACGAGTACAGCTCTTACTCTCTTTTGTTATTATTATATGATGAAAGATTTAATAAGAGGACCCCAACGTTCGGTAAAAAACTTTGTTGTTAATGTCCAAAACCGTTCAACCGATCGCCTGAAGATTTGGCATGTGTTTATGTTTCTTATGATTTGGGGAAGGTTCGTAGCATACTTTGGTATTATCAACTACTTGACGCAGATGAAGAAACTATAACGTAACGTAACGTAACTACATGACGTAAATGGATAAAATTTGTTACATATAATTCTTATAGTTTGTAAAAGGTTCGTAGCTTAGCTTGATTTGAATAAAAATGGACAATGCCACGCCGTCCTATATAAGAAAAGGATTAAATTCATCATAGCTCATCAAGTTAAGTTATTTTCAAAATTTAATTTCAACAACCGAATTAATGTTTATTTCGTAAATGGCAAACTCACAAGAATAGCACCTTCTACACTACACCCAAACTTCATGTTATTCTGTTTTGCATGTTTAACAGGGAAAAATGCAAACTTTTAAATATTTTGCAAGAAACAATTTACCGAATCGTACGAATGCTGCTGTTTTTGTTCGAAAGTTTTTTCATGTTTCGAATTTTTTTTAAGGGTCTAACGCGCACAACAATGGTCGACGAAAGTTTTCAATAGGCTGTATTGTTCTCTAAGTTTTGTGGGTGGGGCGTTGTGTAATTAAAATGGTAATTGATTTGGGGTATTTGTTTGATAAAAAATAAAATAAGCGGAATACGAATAGAACATTTGATTAACTGGCTCCTGGCATATTGAAAAATAAATATGACTTCCATTCAAGTTAAGCTTAAGTTATTTACGTATTTTAAAGTAATATAGAACATGCATAGTATTTATTATTTGATAAAACTGATGTCATGTTACTTGCACTGACTAATATCGTACATTCACTTGAGGTTGTTGTCTTGTTCTAACTCTTTGTATGAAAAAGCTTAACTAAGAATATAGATTACTTAAGTTCTCAATTCTGTCAAGTCGGCTTAATACAATAATTTAAGAATATCTTTTTGCAAAGATGTTATGGAGGATGTTTAGAGTGATCTTGTTTACAACACTAAAGCCTTGGTACAGTGTTGGCTTTTGAGTTTTGTGAAAATGCACTGAATTTTTACAGGTCGAATTTAAAAATATTGAACACATTGAAAAAAGTTGAATGAGTTTGAAATAAGTAGTTTAAAATCGCTAAAAAATATGGAAAATATTGAAAGCAGCAGTTGAATGAGATTGATCAAGTCGGAAATGTTTAAAAAGTATTGAATAGGGTTGAAATGCCGGAAATAAAATAAATAAATTGAAAAAAATTGAAACAGTTGAAAAAGTCTAAAAACTCGATAAAATATTGCAAATTATGGAAAATGTTGAATACAGTAAAAGAAGTCGAAAAGAATTGAAAGTGATTGAAATAAGTTGAGAGAGATTGAAACGGTAGAAAAATGCTGATAACATCGATCAGAGATGTATAAAACAATGTTGAAAAATGTTGAAAGACGTTGAAGAACTCCGACAAAGTTGAAAGCAGTTGAAAATTTCGAAAAAGTTGAAACAGGTTGAAAAATTTTGGCAAATTCAATTAAGTTTTTAGAGGCTAAAGAAGTCGAATTATAATTGTTGAAAAAAATTGAAATAGCCGTCCCACGCTCACTGATGCAATCCCGTCAAACTCCATTTAATATAAAAGCTTATGGTTAGCGACAGCTCTATACCAAATATTGTTAGGATCACTTATATTGTACACTAAACATAACATTAAACGTTTTTTGCTTGTATGCGAGGTGCCACACCCTCTGATGTAATTCCGTTTAAATCCATTTAATTTTAAAGTTTATAACAGCCGACATCTCTACACCAAATTTTACTAGCAATACAAACATATATAGTACACTACATATGACCTTTAACGTTTTTTGCTTATATGGAAGTAGCCACGCCCACTGATACAATCCTATCGAAATCGAAATCGGTTTTTCAAAGTGGATTTTTCTCAATGATTTCTCTAAATTACGAATACTAAAAGTGTTCACTATTCCAAATAACGAACGCTGTTTAATTCTACAATAACATTTGAACTGGAATACCTTTTTTTTACCAGTAAACCTGATAAAGTAAACAAAGCAATTCAAAATATAACTTAATTTTTATGACTTGATATGTATGTATGGATGTATGTGTGTATGTGAGTAAATAAACGCCACCCAGTAGGCAAGGGCAGGAGCTTGCAGGCTTTCTATCAGGCCTTCCTTGGTAAGATTAAGGCCTTGCCACCTCCTTTCAAACTTACTTTCTTTTTTATATGAAACGTCCCGATTAAACAGGCCTTTTTTAGCGGTCCTTATAGAAATACTCTTCAAGCAGGTCTTCCTACATCGCTTGCGTCAAGAGCCCTTTTAAGAGCGCTTACCGTAGAAGGGGTCACAGAAGTACTTTGAAAAAATTAAATTTTAATGCGTCGTGAGTTAAATGTTTTTTTTTATCTGCGTCAACCTCCCTTGCGTTGATATTTTTAATGTTTTTTTTTTTTTTGAGACGTTTTCTTAATATATAATTTGACATTGAATACACAACACTACTCTATCACTTTAACATAACATGAAACAGAAGCAACATTTATCTACTTTGGATCTCGTATAAGTACAATCCAATGACAAAAAAGTAATGTCATATGTAAATTACATGAAGTCCTTCTTCTTTGCCTTCCAATATCAAGCCTTATAGCACTACTGCTGTGGGAAGTCCTTATAGCACTACTGCTGTGGGAAGACCTTATGGCACTGCTGCTGTGGGAAGGCATAATAGCATTTCATGATCAATGGAGTGTAACTACTTATTCTGCTAATTAAAATTTCACTACTTATAAAATTTACTTATTGTTAATATTGACAGATTGTAAATAAAAACAAAAATCATAATAAAAAAAAAAAAAAAAAAAAAATAGCATTCATGTTCTCATTTCCATGAAAATTTAGTTTTGAGAAGGCCTCTTACAATCGGAGCATTGCTAGCAGGCCTTCTCCGGGGAAGGCCTTGTTCAATTGCCTGCTGGGCAGTTTCTTCAATAAAAAACTCGTCGATACATCGATAAATATCTAACTGGAAACCTAAGGGTTTTTGACTCTATGATTGCAACCACCTCTGTTGATACAACAGGCTTGGTTTTTATTAGTTGTGTTTACCGAGGCCGCACTGTATTAGAAATAGTTCAAATGTACAGAAAATGAACTGAAAATGCGCCCAATATAATGAAAAATTCTTGCATTACACCAAATGTAAAAAGTAAAAATGTACCAAAAATGGCATCACTGTGTGAGCACTCGTTTATTAATTTGGACAAAAACACTACTACTTTTCTTTTGCAAGAGATGTCGCTTTACGATAAATGATATTTCAGCTAATTCATCAACCACATGCGCTCTCTCTCTCTCTTTCTCATTAAAGCTTTTGTTTATCGTCTGCAAAATGGCGAAATGAAATAAATCCATGCATAAATTTTATTTCATTTTGTTCAGCAAATAATTGCATAATTAAATAAATGCATTTCATTTTGATCACTGCACGATTATTCCTCTATATATTGAATTTAGCAATGAAGACAATTGAATGCTACAATAACTCACCCATCTTCAAGAAATTTCTCTAATGCTGTGCCTCAAAAAGTGGCGATATGCACAGTAATTTTTTTGTCTAACACTTTTTCGAATACATTTCACAACACTCACTTTATTCACATATTTTCTTAATCACTTCACTTTTTATAAAACACCTTATTTCATTTATTATTAAAGCAACCGGCGGATGTCCGTATGCATTGCGACTGATGTCAATGCAAAACGAATTACTTATAATAAGAGGGTTGCCATTGCTTAGAAAACACATTAAAGAAAAAAAAAATACTTTTGGCTGAGCTTACAGTTGTGTGCAAATTATGCATTGCATTATCATAACAAATGGAGTGTCAACAAGTGTACATACCACGTACCGCTCTATTTTTTTTCACTGCTGTCCAAACCATCCGAGTTATCGTCCAACTTGGTCAAAAAAAGCTACGTTAGGCTTCGTGGGTCGAATGAGTGGGTAAAGGTATATGATTTTAACAAGGTGACTTAAGGAAGGTCACAAATACATGTGGTTATCGGAAACTTCACGACGTTTGTAGAGGATTAAATAAAGTCTCTGCTATCATGCGAAAAGTTTCTTGATAATATAGGACCAACATCAATTTAAAATCTTCAACGACTTAAAGAGACTAGAGCTTCCGAGTCGTGACTATAGTATAATAACGTTCAACTCATGAGTAAAAATTCTCAATTTTATCAACAGAAAAATAAACAAATCGGAAAAGCGTGGCATAATAGTAACATTAGTTTGTTCATTGTGCGTACATTTACACGGTAGGTACTAGTACGATAATAAATACGCTTTTGTAGCCCGAAAGTGAATAATTTAGAATTGTAATAAAGTCGTATATATTATTTTTTAATAAAAGGTACTGCTGAATAAAAAAAAATTGTTCAACTTTTTAATAATAGAATTTTAGTTTTTACCATTTCAAAAAAAAAAAATCATTTGATTTTGAGAAGGCCGGGAATTCCTTTTATTCAAGTTGGCAACCCTGTCAGTATGTATGTTAAAAAATAGTTTTATATTTATAGAGAAAGAAACCAGTTTTATAAAAAGCTTTTTAAATCTTTTAATTTTTACTTCTAGCTTTAACATCTGAGCTATGAAAACCATTCGATTAATACCCATGTCAAGGCGTCTGTAAAGCAAAATATAAGCAGACTTGACTTTTTTGGGTGTTGGCCACATTGAACTTAGAACCATAATTTATATAATCAAAATAAATAAAAACTGCGAACAAAATTATAGCTTGATTGGAAAACAAAAGTGAATAAAATTTCAATCACTAAATTTCTATACATTAGAAAAACATTGAAAAAGTGAAAATAGACAAAAATGTTCATAAATTTTAAAATGCATTTCATTTTACGAATACAATAGATTTTCAATGATGATAGAAAAAACAGATCCGTTAATGTTGGGGCGGACTTAATTTTTATGGAATATGGCCGAGTTACAGCTTCTTGAAAGTGCTAATTTCAGTTCAAGTTCACCGAAAATGTTTCATCTGACACTACGTGACTTCACAAACAGTGCATGAGCTTAAAGGCGAGATCCAGCAATTATGCAATGCTGTCATCAGGGCTATGTTTATGCATACTATAGGCTACATTGGCTGCAGCCTAGAGGTGCACACCACAAAGGAGCCCGCACCACATTTATTTTGGTCATGAACGTGATAATTAATATCATCGTAAAAATTTAATTTTATATGTGTAAAAAAAAATGCTTTGCATCATTTAGTGAAGAACCTCTCCTGGTAGGGCCCGCACCAACTATTCAGTCTAGGAGCCCGCACACACCTAGACATGGCTCTGGCTGTCATCGAAAAATTTATTAAAACAGCAAGAGTTTGCCAGCAGAGGTGGCGACCGCAACATCTCAATCGCAGCATTTTTACTTTACAATCAAATAAAAATTCATCCACTTTCCGAATATATGATGTGTTTAATTCAAAAATTAAATCGAACACCCTTAATGTATTTGTTTTTTATTATTTTCGTTTTTGAAGTTAAACCTCTTTAGTGAGGGGTGATTAAAGTACTTATCGAGCAGAGTGCACTAAAACTATTAGTTTCGAGGTAGGTTAACCAAAAGCCGAGATATATGCGTGCAAGTATTTCCTATTTTTAAATTTTTTCAAGTAATGCACTGATTAACTGTCAAAGCCTTGCTGTAGCTATTCTAGATCCCGTCAACTTTTATCATTTTAATAAAATATTTTCGATTCATTTCATAACAGTTTAGTTTTCCAAATGTTTCACTTCTACCTCGTGTTAGTGCACATATGCTTTTTTCCATTTTTTTTTAATATATTTTGAGCTCCGAGTTATACAAAAATACTAATGTTATATTCCAAAATAAAAATGTTATTCTATCAAAACTAAATGAACTCCACCAAATTTGTTAGTTTACCTTAAAAAACTGGCTAGGATGAAAAATGTACTTCGAAATACTTTTTAAACGATGGCAACCCACTTACGAAAAGAGTTTCGTTTTCAATTTTCATCAGTCGTGATAAATACGAACTTTCGCCGGTTACTTGAATAATAACTAAAATAAAGTGTTAAATAAAAAGTGAAATAATTAATATTAACAAGAAGGAGGAGTGATGAAAGTGATTATGGTGAAGAAAGTAAATTATGCAATTATTCTTTGAATAAAATCAAATATAAATTTTTTCATTCCATTTTGCAAAGGATAATCAAAAGCTTTAATGAACAATAGAAATAAAGCGCTATTGCGTTTGATGACTTAGCAGAAATATTATGTTTCTTAAAGCGTCATCTGTTGCAGACCAGCAGTATCTAAATAAGCACCATTAAGCTTTTGTTGTACAATCTGTAAAAAAAGGAGCATATCCTTAGGCATATATATTAAGGAGAAATTTAATGCAGGTTAAATTCTGTACGATGCATGGAAAAATACGCAGAACATCTGCAAAATCCGCAAAATCGTAACAATATCAATTTTTTGACTACAGTGCGGCCTCGGTTAACGCATCTAACAAAAACCAAGCCTGTTGCAATAACCGCGGATGTTGCAGAGTCAAAAAATCTTAGGTTATCGGGTATAAATATTTTATAAGGAAAACATATAAGAAACCATTTGTATAAATATATTTTGTTTTCATCTTGAGGTATTCAAAAACTCTCAAAAATATTGGATTTCTCAGAACAAATGTTACAGATAGTATTTAAATGGCATACGTTGCAATAAGCGAGATAAAATTTATTTGAAAGTGCAACTTTTCAGCTGAGTTTGAAAGATGAAAGAAATCTACTCGTTGCGAACACTGACGAGTTGCATTTATCGAGGGTTACGCTGTACCGGGTACCGTACTGTATTTCTTTACAACAGACTCGTTCAAACAGAAACGTTGCAGAAGTTAATATTTTCTTAACAGAATTTTATTTCATGAACGGTGCTTGGTACAGTTTTAATTAATTTTAATTATTTTATAAATCAAAAACTGCTACAATAGTGCATCATTCTTGAGGATATCACTTGCCAAATTTATTGAATCATTATTTATAAGGGGTTGAGAACAGTTGTTACTAAAGTTAATCAAAAATAGGTTTTTAATTACATTTAAAATTGTTACGAATGGTAATAAAACCCATGAAGATTAAGTCTTAGGCATTAACCAAAATAAACTTGAGGAGACATAACGAGTAAATTCGAGTATGTGGAAACCAATGTTCATAACCCAAATGAAAGTGCTTAATTGATCGAAAGTGGACGAAACACGTTGACGAGATGTGTTGTTCCATTAGAACCGAACTTGAAACCGTCATAACAGCTGCTTCGAGATGTTGGCTAGCGTACCATTTTGGGTTAAATGTCAAAACAGACGTTGCGAGTGCAAATGTTCGTTTAGTTGCTATCGTCTCGTCACGTCAATTTTGGTTAAGGCTTTACGAAAACTTACAATCTCATTGGCAATTCTTTTTATTTTATTGAGTTTCGTTTTGAAAATCAATTAGCTTTCACGCTCTCAAAATGCCTTTAATTACAGCACACTTGGATCTGCCTAATATAAATGCACCATTAATAAACGCACACACACAATCACATTAACTTGCCATTAAACGGCTTGTTTTGTTTACACGCCTATGCCTATTTCCGCAATTAATTTTTTTAATCAATTTAAATAGTTTAATAATTTGATATTTAATAAAAATTCCGTGATAATTTTAAATGATAATTAAAACCAAGCGTCTAAGTAATAAAACTAAAGAAATTTGATGAAAATCGATTCAGTAGTTGAAGCGTGAAGCGCGAATATCCTGATAACTGATTCTCAAAAGCGAATGTTTTTTTTTTATAGAAAATGAACAAAGAGCTGTTTCTATTTAAAGTTTGTTTTTGTAAGAAATTTAAATTTGTATGGAAAGAGAGCCGTGTGAAAGCCCTGTTTTTAGGTTTACATTAAATACCTGTGAACCTCAATAAAACAGTAAACATGCGTTACTATTATTTTTCGAGCATCTTTTTTCAGATAAAAAGTTTTCTTTTTACAACTTCTATCTTGGAGCTTGAGCCAAAGAGCGTGCAAAAATTTCCCAAAGTGCAGTTTCTTAAAAATATAATCTAAAATATAAATCTCCTCGGATGGCCTCAAAATGGTGCCTACAAGCAACACAAGGATAATTTTATAGTCTTAAACGAATGAAGTAAATTTTTAATGTTCAGCGCAGAAATTAATAAAATTAATGAATTTCTATTAAACACAATAGTCCCATTTATCTAATTACTTAGTACAGAACACTTAAGAAAATTTATTATGTTTAGCATCAGGACCGATTTTTGTAGCAATAAAGCCAACAACATAACTACAATAGCAACAACAATACATAAATATATATATGTATAGTTAACATGCAAATCATTTACATTCCAATGGCAAATAAAGTCGACAAAGACGAAAATGAAAACGACGACAACAAAACTTTGCCCTTAACTTTGAAGTTTTGCAAAACTCCAAAACTCCGCTTGAAAGTTTCTCCAACATGAGTTTGACTTCTGTATTGCAACGACGAAAGCAACAAACGAATATGTAACTTTTACCAAAAAAAAAAAAAAAAAAATAGAATGAAAACTTTACCAGAATAATAACAACAATTGTGGCAACACACACATACATGTTTACACATACGTCTACATATACATATGAGTTTCCTTAAGTCCTCATACAAATAAATATCACATATTTTCAATAACAATTAAAACTTTTCTCAACATTCATGGCCGCAATCAATTTCAATTTTCATCAGGGTTATTGTAGTTGTTGTTGCTCAATCTTAAGCATCTAGAGTACTCAATATTCTATTCAATAAATAATATCAAGCAAAAGTTTTTGCAGCTAAATGGCGACAAATTGTAAATATGAGTACGAAGTTTGAATGTCGTACAGCAATTAAGTAGATAAAAATTGTATTCCTGGAAAGTATGAGATGCTTCTTTGAAAAAAAAACTTATATATATGAACGTATCTGGTATTGTATATATATTATGTATCTCTTAAACAAGACTTTCGTGAAAAGAACTTTCTAAGTACAGATTTCTGCCATATCAAATTTTCAAACCAATAAAGTTTACAGAAAAGTTCTATCAAAAAATACAACGCTCAACATCATAAATGCGTGCATAGGACCATTCATATGACTTCGGATATACTTTGAAGCCAATAATGTTGAACCTGGGATTTTGTATGAAAAAATAAAAGTTCTATTTGGAGCTCATATAAAACATCCGCAAAAAAAATGCATAGTTTTGAGCTTGAGCTCGAAAATCGCTTTTATATTCTATAGTATAACCACAGCAATTTCACATAAAAGTTAGTGAAGATTTCGATGTTCAAGTCCACAAAAAAGCTAATGTGAAGGCGTTCCGAAGGCGCCCCATATCAATACACATAAACCTCAACGCGTGTGTGTGTGTGAGATATTTATGAACTCTGAAGCCGTTCAACTGGAAAATTTCGAAGACATGTATGTGTGTTTCTTAAGGTTTGTGAAAGATTCTTAGCATAATTTGGTATGAAAAAATTGGGCGATGCCACGCCCCTTACATACAATAAATATCAAATTAAACATATTTCATCTTATGTATACACATAAGTCACGCTCAATGTGTGTATTTGTATTGCTTATGGACTAAATCCTAAACCATGTAAACGATCGCTGATCGCTAAAAGATTAGGTACATACATATGTTTCTTATGGTTTGGGGAAGGTTCGTAGCATAGTTTCGTTTCGATAAAATGGGCGTTGCTGAACCCGTTCTCCATCATTTAAAATAAAAATAAGATTCATCATTTCTTAGCAACTAAGGACTGTCCCAGAAAAAACTTGCGCTTTGTTTTTTTGTTATAAAAAAATACCCAGTAATTTTTTTGTTCTTTTTTCGTTTTTTATTAATAATGGCTAGTGTTCAGAATATAAATAACTAAAAACTAAGTAACAATTTTTTTTTTTATAAAAATTTCTTACTTTTTTCGTAAGGCCCTTCACTAAATTTTGTCCAGTCGTTTCATCGACAGTATGGTACGATTGTTTCCACATAAGTCTGAAGTCTTGTGGATTTTTTGCAGTCTTATCAATCTTATTTCATTAGAGCCCAATATCGTTTATTTGAGCGAAGCTCTGGGTAGTTGGGCGGATTTGCTTTTTTTGGTACGAAATTGATCTTTTTACTTGTATACCATTCCATCGTAGCTTTAGAATAATGAGATGTTGCTAAATCTGGCCAGAACATCATGGTGCCCTCATGTGCACGAAGAAATGGTAAAAGACGTTTTTCGAGGCACTCGTCTATATAAACTTTGGAATTGATTGTGCCTTGCGTAACAAAAAATCTGCTTCTGAGACCACAGGTGCATATGGCCTGCCAAAAAGTATATTGCTTTGGAAATTTTGAAATTTTTTTTCTTTGAATTTACTAGACATATGTCCCTGTTTCGGTGATGCATAATATTCGTTCCCAGGTAGCTGCTTAAAATCTGCTTTAACGTAAGTTTCGTCGTACATAACACCGGAATCAAATTTAGTCAGGTACCTTTCATTCAATTTTCGGGCTCGCATCGGAGGCATTAACTGCTTTTCATCAGAACGGTCTGGTACTTTTTGAACTATGTGTGTCCTTAGCTTAATTTTCTCCTTTATCTTTTGCACAGTAGATTTTGATGTTTTTGCTCTAGCCGGCATATCTTGCACTGAGGTGTTGGGATTTTGCTTAAAAAGGCGCTTCACCTTCGTCGCTACCTTTGAGTTAGAAAATTCTGGTTTTTTGCATGAACCTTTTTTTCGAGAAACAGGTAGACCCTTCTTATAATTAGAAATAACCGTAAAGACAGTTTTTTTTGATGCACCAACTATTTTTGCTATAGCTGAATATTTTAATTTTTGGATTTTGCAGTTATGTGGAAAAAATCAGTTTGCGGACTTTTTGTTGCTTGCTAGACATCTTTGTCGTCAAAAGTGCTATCTTCAAGTGTTATACATCATAATAAGCTTCACTTTATATAGAACAAATATTGTGTCTTTTTAGACCTATAAGATTACTAGGTAGAGTATAATACAAAATATAAAATGCGAAAGTTTTTTCTGGGACAGTCCTTATTTGACGCGGATAAAAGAAAATTGGTACACATATAAAATGTTGAGGCAGAAGAAAGTAAAAAAATGGGCGGAGTCACGCTTCCAATATGAAAGAAAAAAAACAACTTTTCTACTATATATCTCAGCAACTATTTGATGTGGATGGTTAAGCTTTGGAACATATGCTTCTTGTAGTTTGCTAAACGTTTTAAGCTAAGTTTGATTTAGAAAAAATTTGGGAAAAATCCTACGGCCTCCCAAATAAGAGAAGAACTAAATTCATCATATCTCATCAACTATTCGACGCAGATGAATTAAACAATGTACATATTTGTGTATAACAAAGAAGTAAAGGTATGGTTCAATAAAAATATGGGTGATGAAACGCCTTCAAAATGAAAACGGACCACTATTTGATTTTATATTTCAGGAACTATTTGACGCAGATGAATGAGACTCCGACTCCGTAAAAAAATGCACAATAACCAAATTGAATTCATCGCGCCAGCTACCAATTTGGACAGAACAACGTCTGCCCAGCCTGCTAGTATCGTATACATATCAAACCAAATACACAATTAAAAAAGGCATCTCAGAACAGAAAAAGTTCATTTTATGAATTAAAATTTGACTTTCAAAATAAAGCACAGAATTAAAAAAAAAAATAATTTTATTGGAGAACGTGTTGATTTTTCCAAAGAAAAAATTTTGAGAACATTTAAAAAAGTACACCGCAATTTAAGCCGTGTATTAATTTTTTAGCAGGCCGAATTAAAATAACTTCGCGGTCTTACTATTTCTCATAGAACGTGACTAATTTGGTGCTACTTCAATTATTTTTAAAATTATATAGAACTTGCTAGTAACTAAGTGAATTTGTATTAATGATACATTTGTTAAAATCTCTCTTATTGGTGGTATACATATCTATATATGTATAAGTGTACATTAAATTTTTGGTTTATTGTACATAAATATTATATACCATTTTTTATAAAAATTTTTGTATAAAAAGGCAAGCCAATATTCGAAGGGAATAATTAGTTTTGCAAAGTTAAAGTCAAAGCTTCACTCAGAACCTTTCAAGATGAAATTCGTGTACTTATTCCTTGCTTTTGCTGCATTGGCTGTAACGGTATTGAGTGCCCACGTTCCACTAACACAATTCGACCACCATCATCATCAGAGCAACCAATTTCTATTTGACGACCAAGACCTGAAACAAAACGACCAACAAACGGAATGGAACGACCCAGCTGTTATACAAAGCGACCAAGATTCCCAACAATTCGACCACCATCATCATCAATTCGACCAACTTTCAGCTGACGACCAAGATTCGCAACAATTCGACCAACATCATCATCAAAGCGACCAACTTCTATTTGACGACCAATACCAGATACAAAACAGCCAACCTGTAATTAACGACCCATATTTTCAACAAAGCGACCAAGATTCGCAACAATTCGACCACCATCATCATCAAAGCGACCAACTTCTATTTGACGACCAATACCAGATACAAAACAGCCAACCTGTAATTAACGACCCAAATTTTCAACAAAGCGACCAAGATTCGCAACAATTCGACCACCATCATCATCAAAGCGACCAATTTCTGTTTGACAACCAAGATCAACAACAAATCAACCTACCTACATGGAACGACCAACCTACATGGAATGATCAACCAGTCCATATGCACCATAACGACCAACTAGTCAATATGCATTCTTAGGACCAACCAGGCTCATTCAATGACAACGTCTATCAAAAATTATTTAGTGTTGTCGAAAATGCCTTCTGCAACCAATAACTATCCTAAAACTATGTATATTAATAAAGGAAGCATATTTGCCTGCCAGAGTATAAATTCTCAGTAGCTCTGTCAGCGTTCAAAAATATCTCCAATGAGTTTTTCTTTTTGGGTTCGGCAATCTGAATCTCAGTTTATTCAGAGCTATTTTTTTAGATGTTTCAGTCTAGGGGTATTGATGTGGCTTAAAGTGTTACTACAGGTTATGTTTATGTCTACATAAGCAGACAGCTAGTGGATTAAATAGCAAGAAAAGTTGGAAATATACCACAAAAAGTTTTGACTGAATCGGACACACTTTATATTTAGTCGTTGTATAAAAGCGATCATATCCAGTTCGGCAAGTGAAAACACAAAATTAAACCTTATTTGTGGTTGGAAACAGTTGTTAATCCTTAAGAATAACTTAAAAACTATCATTATTACATATATAAAATCATCTTAAAGTTTACTATGATTTTTATGCTTAAGTTTGCAGGTATTTATGTACCTTATATAGAGGTCTGTTTTGTTATTCAGACAACCAACATTCAGATATTGATAGAACGAATGTTTAAGAACTCAGATATTTTAAAATCCAAACGATTTTACATTCGGATGATGCGAAATTCTGACATTCAGAAATCAGACATTCGTTCATATATTTTTTTTTCAGTAACTTTACATAAAATCGAAGCATTTGGTCGCGGTACAGTTAAAAAACTCCAATATGTCCAACACCGGCATGGTGGCGGCCTTGGACCGTGATTAACTATAGTATGTCCAACACCGGCTTCGCTACCGGTAATTCAATAATGAGGAATGAATTCTGACTTATCAGACATTTTTTCATTGCTTGAATTTTGAATCAATTCAAATGTGAACATCGGAATTTCGCATGCCACCCAACTTATGTAAGCAGGGTGTCCTATAAATATTGGACACCCTTCTTACAGCAGTTGGGCGACTCCGAGGTGAATCAGAAAAGTGATGTCATGTTTAGTAAAAATCGCACCGTTTTCGAAAAAAATTTCACCCTTGGTCAGTCGCTTTGGCAATCACAGCCACAAATGATGGTATTTCTTAGCACTTTTTTTATTCCATAGTATATCTAAACAGTTATGCTATCAGATGCAGCTTAAAATTTATTGATAGCTCTTTTAAAACTAGATGTCGAACACAAAACTTTTGTTTTGCTCCATATTTTTTTCAAGCTTTCAGTTGCTGTTTTAAGAAAAAAGTGTAAAGTGTGGCTGACTTGCCAAAAATTTTCCAATTTAATACAGTTATAAAGTAATAAAAAAACAAGCCATAACTTTTGTAGTTACAAAGATATTGCTATTCTAGTGGCAATGGGGTAGTTCGCATGGAACTCTTCTCTCTTTCATTTGCATTACAACAACAGCTGTCCAATACGGTAAAATTATGTTACATAATTTTCTGAACTTGTGCACCACCTCATTTCAAGGACGACCTGCAGTGTGAGCACAAAATGTTGCACGAACCTTTAATTAATGACTACGAAATTTCCTGCATAGAAATATTGTCCACATTTATTGTAGGCACTTTTACGCAGTGGCTTACCGAAGAACATTGCCTTATCTTAAAAAATGTAATTAATGTTTCCGAAATATCATAGATAGAAATATGTCACTTTTCTGATGTTTCCTAAGCTTATTGTGTGCGCTTCTTTGCTATGGATTACCTAATTCTGTATAAAAGTGATTTAAAAATCAAGGATTACTTAATTCAAACGTGACATTTTTCACTGATGTCTCGGTACTCGCTAGGAGTCCCATTGTAGGGACTCGCAAGGTCCCTATTATGGGAAGCCATCTAAGAACTCTATCAGGATCTAAATATTGTAAACATTTAAGGAATTGTTTGGGAGAGACAAGTCATATTGAAGCCCTACCAGGGAAACCCTATAAAATCACGTCTACTCCTTATCAGTTTTACCAAATCATGAAAGGACCTGGATAATTCTATATTTGGCTAACCTGATTAATCCCTTTCATGAAGAGCCTTATAAGAACTTATACAACCCTGACTTTCTTAGCCAAATAAAGAACAATGCACGCTAGTCAGATCAGCTCAATGTTAGGTTGAACATTTTTTTGTCTTGAGGAGGTAGATTCGGTAAAAAAATATGAGGCTCTGATCATCTAAGCCAGATTAAATGTTAGATCTAGAGAGTAGCAATAAGTCTGATTTCATTCTAACGTACAATTTATACTTGAAGAAACTAATTACTACTAGGGTCAACTGTATTCGATCTGAATGGAAATTTCTACACGGGTTGACACACATTTTTTTTTACACCACTAAGGCTGAAAGTTTGAAGAAAATAAAAATTTTCAGTTCAACATATGATTTTTAAATATTATTTGCGTCTTGTAGCATAACTCTGGTTCCCAATGCGGTTGTCCAAGTGTGGTATTTTTCCGAAAAAATGAAAAGGACTAATTTTATCGAAAACGGTGCAACCAATGCTTACTAAATATGATATAACATTTTCTGATTTTTAACATAAAGTTTAAGTCTTTAAGCAACCGTATTTTGTTCTACGCTACGCTAAGCTTAACTAAGTTATGACCGGTGCTATTATGGTAACATTATTTTTTCAATCTATTGGTCGAATACCGTCATGTCAGCCACTTTTTTGAACGTTTATATTTTGAATTACATTTTCAATATCGAATTCAGTGCTTTTACCAAAAACATAAAATTTTCAAGTGCATTAGCTATGTATATTTTCCATTGTTTTAATGGGACAATCATGTGTAGTGTTTTTTATATTGTCTTTAAAAGATTTAGTTAATTTAACTGGAATTGTTGCCTGATCTTCCTTTATCAAAATTTCACACTAAATTTTTATATTTTTTGGCCCATTATTTCATTAAACATGTTTTTGTATGCCATTTTCTATTTTGGTAGTAAAATTTGTTCGCATAAAATGGTTCTGTGTCAAAAATGGGTAAGATTATAGCAATAGGCGTGGCACCTGCCATACAACAAACGAATTGTTTGCGATGGTTTGAGTCATGCTAAGCTCAAGAATAGTTGTTGTTATTTGATTTCGTTTAACTAAAGCTGAGACGAATTTTTTAATATGAATTATACTTTTAATCATCATTCTAAAACCCCGTGAAATCAAACCAAATAAAGGGTGTTTTTTTAGAGGCTTTGAATTGAAATAAAACACAAGAAAATCGTTTTAATGTCCATCAATTTGGCTTTATTGGAAGGATAATTTTATGCCATTAATGTTTAAATATGATTTCGGGCATGTGGCCGCCGCGGCTGTCTCGAATAAAGCCAATTCTACAGGTCCAATTTTGAACCACTTTTTCGAGCATATGGGGCCGTATGTCGGCAATAACGCCACGAATGTTGGCTTCCAAGTCCCCTAACGTTTCTGGTTTGTTGGCGTAGACGAGCGACTTCACATATCCCCAAAGAAAATAATCCAATGGTGTCAAATCACACGATCTTGGTGGCCAATTGACAGGTCCATTCCGCGAAATTATGCGCTCATCAAATGTTTCCTTCAATAAATCGATTGTGACGTGCGCTGTGTGGCATGTAGCGCCGTCTTGTTGGAACCACAACTCATCCACATTCATGCCATCCAATTCGGGAACAAAATAGTCGGTTATCATGGCTCTATACCGGTCTCCATTAACGGTAACTGACTCTCCAGCATTATTTCGGAAGAAGTATGGCCCAACGACTCCACCAGCCCATAGAGCACACCAAACAGTCAGTTTTTGTGGATGTAATGGCGTCTCAAGGGTCTCATGTGGATTCTCTTCACTCCAAATGCGGCAATTTTGCTTGTTGACGTAGCCATTCAACCAAAAATGAGCCTCATCACTGAACAAAATTTTGCGATGAAAATCAGCATCGAGATCAATCTCATTTTCGGCCCATACACCAAAATCACGACGCATTGCATGGTCTCGCGGCTTTAATTCTTGCACAAGCTGGATCTTGTAAGGTCGCAAGCCAAGATCTTTGCGCAAAATCTTCCATAAAGTTGATGGACAAAGCTCCAATTGCTGTGCACGGTGGCGAATCGATTCATTCGGGTCCTCTTCAACATTTTGCTCTACAGCGGCAATTGTTTCTTCGGTGCGCACTGTTCGACGTCTCTGCGGATGCGTATTATCACATAGAGTAAACGTAGTGCGAAAACGATCCATGGTTAACCGAATTAATTGCTCTGATGGACGATTATGTCGACCATAAAATGGACGGAGCTTGCGGTAAACTTCGCGAACTGAACCATTATTTTCGAAATAAATTTGCACGATTTGCAAGCGTTGTTCTTTTGTTAACCTATTCATGATGAAATGGCAAACCAAACTGAACATAAATGACATTAGAGTTGCCAGATTTAACCATAAAATGCTAGTTTTATCTCTAGTCGAAAAACAAACCTCTAAAAAAAACACCCTACATAACTGACAAAATCATCTAAGGCTTCAAAAAATTTACTTTTACAACAACGAATTCTAAATTGAAGAAACTTAAAAAAAAAATTTAACTTTACTGACGAAGAAGCTGATTTTTTTCAAACGAAAAATAATGAGATCATTTGAAAAAGTGTGCCGCAATTTAATCCGTTTAACAGGGTGAATTAAATTTACCACGCATTCTTACTATTTGTTATAGAACTTGACTAATATGCATGATATTTAAATTATTTTAGAAAGTACTTAGCAATTGCTAGTAGCTAAGTGAGTTTGTGTTAATGATACACATTAATGTGTTAAAATCTCTCTAATTGGTGATAAACATATGTATTATATATGTATCAGTGTGCATTAAATTTTTGTATTATTGTACATAAATATTATATACCATTTTATATAAAAATTTCTGTATAAAAAGGCCTGCCAATATTCGAAAGGCATAGTTAGTTTTGCAAAGTTAAAGTCAAAGCTTCACTCAGAACCTTTCAAGATGAAATTCGTGTACTTATTCCTTGCTTTTGCTGCATTGTCTGTAACGGTATTGAGTGCCCACGTTCCACTAACACAATTCGACCACCATCATCATCAGAGCGATCAATTTCTATTTGACGACCAATACCAGAAACAAAACAGCCAACCTGTAATTAACGACCCATATTTTCAACAAAGCGACCAAGATTCGCAACAATTCGACCACCATCATCATCAAAGCGACCAACTTCTATTTGACGACCAATACCAGATACAAAACAGCCAACCTGTAATTAACGACCCATATTTTCAACAAAGCGACCAAGATTCGCAACAATTCGACCACCATCATCATCAAAGCGACCAACTTCTATTTGACGACCAATACCAGATACAAAACAGCCAACCTGTAATTAACGACCCATATTTTCAACAAAGCGACCAAGATTCGCAACAATTCGACCACCATCATCATCAAAGCGACCAACTTCTGTTTGACAACCAAGATCAACAACAAATCAACCTACCTACATGGAACGACCAACCTACATGGAACGATCAACCAGTCCATATGCACCATAACGACCAACTAGTCAATATGCATTCTTAGGACCAACCAGGCTCATTCAATGACAACGTCTATCAAAAATTATTTAGTGTTATCGAAAATGCCTTCTGCAACAAATAACTATCCTAAAACTATGTATATTAATAAAGGAAGCATATTTGCCTGCCAGAGTATAAATTCTCAGTAGCTCTGTCAGCGTTCAAAAATATCTCCAATGAGTTTTTCTTTTTTGGTTCGGCAATTTGAAACTCAGTTTTTTCAGAGCTATTTTTTTAGATGTTTCAGTCTAGGGGTATTGATGTGGTTTAAAGTGTTACTACAGGTTATGTTTATGTCTACATACGCAGACAGCTAGTGGATTGAATAGCAAGAAAAGTTGGAAATATACCACAAAAGGTTTTGAATGAATCGAACACACTCCATATTTAGTCGTTGTATAAAAGCGATCTTATCCAGTTCGGCAAGTGCATTGTCTCGCAAAAATAAAACTTATTTGTGGTTGGAAACAGTTGTTAATCCTTAAGAATAACTTAAAAACAGTCATAATTACATACATAAAATTATCTTAAAATTTATTATGATTTTTATGCTTAAATTTGCAGATTTGTATGTACTTTCCTTACATTGGTCAGAAAATCAATATTTAGAGATTTATAATTTGGATGTTACAGAACTCAGATAATGCAAAATTCTGATATATTAAAATTAGATATTCACAATTTTTTTTTTCGAGTAACTTTGCATATTATACAAGGGAATCCGTTGGCAGCGGTACAGAGATTATATACTTCGATAGGTCCGACACTGGCTTTGCGATGGCCTTCGGTCGTGATACGCTATAGTATGTCCAACACCGGCTTCGATAGCGGTAATTCAATAATGAATGCATTTTCAGATATCTTAACTTCGAGTTTTCGGACTTCTGATCGATCTGACATTTTTTTACTGTGTGAATTTTGAACCCATTAAATTAAGAACATCGGTATTTTGTATTCCACCTATCTTATGTAGGAATGCAGGGTTTCCAAGGCGCGTGCAACATTTTTTGCTCACAGTAGTCACAGAAAAAAGATGGTGCACAAGATCGTAAAATAATTTTACAAGGGGTAAGGGGTTTGAAAATTTTTGTTGTAAACACGACGCAAATGAGAGTTTTGATGAATTAAATATTAATGATACTCGAAATTGACTCGATTTTGTTTGAAATTTAAAATTCCATTTATCTTTGTAACCATGATAGTTATAGCTTATGTTTTTACCATTTTAGGATCTATATTAAATTAGTAAATTTTAAGCTTTTAAGCCTTTTTATCACACCATATGAACACTGCATATTCGCTTGAATGGCAGTAGATTTGTCATTGTTGCTTGTTCTAATGATGAGAAATGTTGCAAAATTTATGATAATAATATTTATCAAGCAGAAATCACTTCAACTCATTGGTAGCAGAGTTCCTAAGAAATTTTGTTTGAAAAACTTAATAAAGCAATCATGGATACACATTATTGATAAAGTTTATGCATACCAGGATAAAGTTTATGCATACCAGGAAGAAGACGATAGTAAAAAGAAATCAAGCAAATGTCATAAGGATACTACAAATAGTTTCATATTTACTATATAAATTACTTTTAACTTTTTATGTTTCTAACATTTTGTAATCAATCGCCTTACAACAATAAACAAATGTTCACTGGGGATGTAACAATTTTAATTAATAATCAATAAGTAAAAGCATTTTAAATAAAAACTAAATTTTAAATTAATTATTCAAAATACGCAAAGGAATTCTGGCATAAGCGTTACAACTATTTTAATATGTACATCTAAATTACCATAACCCACTATAGTGATTTTTTTACTACAACAAATACTACTTTAATCAAGTGTTACTTGAAATTAAAATTTTTGGAAAGTGCACAATGATGTACAAATCCTCTTACAATTGCTGATATTCTGCTGACAAGCAATGCTTCTAAAATGTAACGCACATAAATTTGCCACAAAAAAAAACGAAACCACCACTTCTGCTATTCGTACCGTGAAAGGCCCCATTATGGTAACTGCGTTCTACTGAAAACGGTAGGTGTTGATAACGCCTGCTTAACAAAGACCATCAAAACAAAATGGAGTTAACAAACAAATAAATAAGCAAATATTATTGTTGTACTTGTATTATTTGTCAACTCATTGCTTGAAGTGTTGAGTCCGAATAACAACACGCTGACGGACAGCTTTAAAGTTGCCCTACTCAACTAACACTTTCATAGTCTTCAAGTACTTGCCCGCGCATCATTTTCACCCATTGTGGAAATACAATTGTTTTTGTTATTATTCTTAAAAGCGCCGATGTAGTGGTGCCAGAAGAATGCAAAATAAATGATGCGATATGAACTTTAATATATATAGAGTCATACCAGAGAGTTTCATCAGATTTGGATGATATATGGCTTGGAAATGGTCTAGGCTTTACGTGCCCCTAACAAGAAAATTAGAAGTTTAAGAAAGTATTTTTTTTTTTGTAAGCTAAACTATGTAGTACATCGATTTTAATAAAAATTGAACCCTGAGGAAAGATATTTGTTTTTAAAGGACACATGCCACGCTCTTACCCCGAAGCTGTTTATGAAATGTAT
This sequence comes from Meiosimyza decipiens, assembly GCA_963680825.1. Taxonomy (NCBI): domain Eukaryota; kingdom Metazoa; phylum Arthropoda; class Insecta; order Diptera; family Lauxaniidae; genus Meiosimyza; species Meiosimyza decipiens. The sequence goes on from OY804258.1 coordinate 123,060,465, forward strand.
CTTCCATACAAGAAAATCTTTTAATTATACATTTGCAGCTATTTTTAAAGTACATCAGCACTGAAGAGATTTTAAAATTAAAAAGTTAAAAGAGTTGATAATTTTGTCAGGCAACATTGGCTTGAACACGCTGGCACTCACTATCATTGGTGCTTTTTTAATTAATACGCTTAGAAATTGAATTCACACAACAACAAAAGTTCTTCTATTCATTCTAATTTGACATGCAGCTACTGTCTTTATTGTTGTTGGTGTTGGTGTTGTTGTTGTTGTTGCCGTTGCTTCCTCACTATGTTGCTGAAAAGGATTTGTTATCATTCTGTATATTTTAGCACACAATGGGCTATTCCTTTTTTTCATACCCCACATAAAGGGTATATTTATTTTATCAATTCATTTGTAACGCAACGGGGCGTGGTAGCTATAGCAACATATACTTATATATTATAGATCATAGTCATCTTCTGTGTTGATATACATAGCTATGTTGGTCTATTTTAATACTGCAAACGTGGCTTTGCAACCTACAAAAAGCTCCCGAAATGGGTGCTCAATCTGTCGCATTACCTTCGCAATACTTTTGCGTTTTCCGGTTTTTAAATTACGTATTTAATGCTCTTATATATAGCACAGTATCTGTACCGCGTATATCCCAAAAATCCGAAAAGAAAATGCCCTTTTAAAAGAAAATTTAAGATATTACGCGCACTTTTATTGTTAATGCAGTGTAGGGTATTTACTTTTTGGCGTGACCACAGATGACACCCTCACAAGTTATGTTGGTTTTTTGTTTTTTACATTTATATGTGATTTTATTTTGAAAACTTTTTCCATTTCTCTGCTCATCAAAGCAGACAGATCTGTCAGCACAGAATTTTGCAGGGAGTTAAAATATTCCTATTGTAAGCGCCTGTTAGACTTTAATTATTTTAGAAAAAACTAAAAAAAACAAAGGCATGTTTTATTTCCAAAAAACAATTAAAGCTTGTAAACGGGCGTGAAAAGCAAGTACCAGAGAACATGTTATAAAATTGGGAGAAAATAATAAAAAATTAAAATGTACCAAAGCAATTGTGCAAGTGATTATTATTCGGAAGTACTTTGCAAATTAAGAATTCCAATGAGTAGAAGTTGAAGTCAACTTTGTGCTGTGATTTGCACTGCGCAATGATTTGTAGATTTTAATAATTGAATTGTGGCTTTTATGATATCAGTTTTAGTCTTCTGACGTGGAAACACAAATACAGTGTGCCTAAATGAACTTTAAAAAATGAGCACATCTGAGTTTAGCGTATTTGTATATACGAGGGCGTATTGATAATGATGCGGTTTTCAACAGATGGCAACACTGGGCATCATATGGTAATTTTTTTCCCCGCGTGTAATCTGTCAATAGGCTTCATGTAAATTTTTGGCGCGATATGTCATTTAATTTTTTCCTTGGCAGCCATATAAGTCGGATAGCTTTTAACTTTTCTTGTAAAATGGATAAAACCGATTTTCGCTCATTGATTAAAGATTATTTCTTGGGTGGAAAAACCGCAAAGGAAACAAAGGAAAAGCTTGATAAATATTATAGCTCATCTGCTCCAGCGAATTCAACCGTAATTTATTGGTTTGCTGAATTTAAACGTGGTCGTACGAGCACTGAAACAACGCCATCATCAGGAAGGCCAAATGAGGTGACTACTGAGGAAGTGATCAACAAAATCCATGATATTGTTTAGAATGACCGTCGAGTGAAATTGAGAGAGATTGTCGACATTCTAAACATTTCATATGAACGTGTATTCAACATCTTACATGAACATTTGCATATGAAGAAGCTATCAGCCAGATGGGTGCCGCGATTACTCACAAATGATCAAAAACGAAATCGTGTGACTACCTCAAAGCAATGGCTAAATTCCATGAATTACGTTACGAATTGTTCCCGCATCCACCTTACAGTCCAGATTTAGCACCGAGTGACTTTTTTCTATTTCCAAACTTAAAAAATTGGCTCGCGGGAAAGAGATTCACATCAAATGATGAAGTAATCAATGAAACAAACTCATATTTTGAGGAGTTCGACAAAACCTACTATTTGGATGGCATCAAAAAGTTAGAATATCGTTTTACCAAGTTTATCGAGCTAAAAGGGGACTATGTTGAAAAATAAAACGAAATTTAAAAAATAAAGTGTGTTTTCATTGTTAAACCGAATCATTATCAATCCGCCCTCGTATTAGACATCGGCCACTGGTTGAAATTTAATCATTAAAGAAACAACACAAAACAGTTCAGTACCATCTTACCTGATCAAATGTTATAGCTCCCAAAAATAGATTTATGGTATCATGTTGTCCTATCCTAACCCCATATCTCTATCCCTTACTTAGGGCTTACTCTAGCTTCATACTATTGAAATCGGTCATTAGCTTAGCTATGAAAACATTTTTTCCTCTAAGAGCGTGACACCGTCTACTTTAAACAAATACCTTTCCTCAGGCTTCAATCTATCTCTGTAGCAATCTGCATCGACATCAGTGCAGCAGCTCAGCCGTTTCAGCGTTTTTCCCCATAAAAGGTGGTGTCAGCCCCACTAAAAGATTACGGTCTTAATACTCCTCCTTAGAGCTCAATCTACCTCCATACCAGTCCATTAGTTTAGCCATGGCACTGCCTACAGTTGAGAAAAAATTACACTCTGCACAGCCCCAATTTATAGCCTTTCTAACAAAAAAAAATCGAACGTGTTTGGCAGGACGGAACCGTTTCGACACATCCTATTTACATATTATAACTAACTCTAAGCATACAAAAGAAGAATGAGAAAAAAAATCAAATCTGGTAAAATAGATATGTAACAGAAAAATTAAATCAAACAGATGATGCAAATATGGGCAAACAAAATGATAATTCTTAATAATTCAAAATACTGCAATTACGTTAACTACATTTAACTACCAGATCTTAAACGAGGTTAAATATTCATTGATTCACTGACAATCAACACCTATGCATAGATACACCTTAACACATACACACAAACACTAAATTTCACAAGTCCATATTTGAAAACTCTTGTACATAGAAAAGAAGTAACGTGTATCCCAGCAAACATTTATAATCATGGTGGTGATAACGATCGCGCGCGAACCTTTCATTTTAAGTCAAGCGGCAGTAAAGTGATACGCGTATTAAGAAAGGAAAGGTCAATATCTATTTTACAGAGCTTTATGTTCAGTACTTTTAGTGCAAAAACAACAAAAAATTGACAAGCGCAAAATTTAAGGGAGTGCTCGTCAAGAAATGTGTTATATCAAAGGAGTTACAGGAGCAATTGCATGTGAAGGGGAATGAATGTGGAGTTTTTGGCGGACTGTGTTAATGTTTTTTGCTATGATTCTTAACTGGTCACTGCGAGCAATAAGATATAGCGTGCTTGCAGACGCTTACGCATCAGCTAACAAAGCTTACTGAAGATATGACGTAGCGGTCATTGAAACTACTTAGTATAAGCAGCTGGTTGCCGATTTTTTGATATTTTGCGATTGTTGGGGATATTCTCTATCAATTAATGCATTTTGCGCTTGTAATTTTTTTGTTGCTTTTGCACTTAAAGTACTGAACATAAAGCTCTGTAAAAAGCCTATTAAATTTTACTTTGTTCCAAAAACACAATTAAAGAAAAGTTAATTTTGTTACTTTGTTCCTTGCAGGTAGTGAAAATATCACAATTATATCAATTATCTAGTTGTTTCTTCGATTTCGTACGCGTAGCCTGTTTCCTTCGCTCTCTCATCGGCTATTCTTTTTTTTTCTTAAGTTTCATTTTGAAAATACATTTCGTCTCACAATGGCTTCAATTTTCACACAGAAGGATCTCCCTAATGAATTCACCTTATATACCCAATGTGCACAAAAACGGATGCGGATCCGTAACGGATCCGAAACGGACCTCAAAAACGGAAAAAAACCGGAATCCGCTTTTTCGTATCCGTTACGGATCCGGAAAAGCGGACGATCCTTCCGTTTTTTCAGAGGAATTTCATCCGACAACGGATCCGAATCGGATCCGAAACGGAATCCGTTTCGGATAAATCATCCGCAGGAACGGATCCGTTTGGCACATTGGGTAATTACAATATGAAAAACACATAAACAAAACAAACGCACACAAATACATTAACTTGCCATTCAATGGCTTGATATGTTTGTATGATTGTTTTCATTTGCGCGATTGATTTTTTTCGAAGTAATCTTAAAACCTTAATAACTTGATGCTAAAATAAGAATATCGTGAAAATTTGTATTGGAGGTTGAGAGCAAGGATTTAAGAAATTAAATGAAGTAGCTTTTGCGTGATGTGCAGACATCGATGGGCATAGCTATCATTTTATATATGTTATCGGTCAAACTATTTTTAAGGATAAACTAGTTTTTCCTAGGCAAAACTAGTTCATCCGAAGCGTGTTCGTAATTGAGGCCGTTTAAGTATATAATAAAAAGCCTTAGCTCATCCTAGGCTAAACTAGTTCATCATAACACGCTTCGGATGAACTAGTTTAGCCTAGGATGAACTAGTTTAGCCTAGGATGAACTAAGGCTTTTTATTATATACTTAAACGGCCTCAATCCCGAAGTTTTTGAATTTTAAGTATGTAAGGGTAAGTGGGACTCACGGCTTACATCCAACAATATGACAATGCCAGCTTCGCGGTGGCCGTTGACCGCGGTTTACTAAACTATGTCCAACATAAGCTTCGCTAACATATCGGCGTTTAATATATTACTGTAAACCGCGGCCGCGAAGCCGCTGTTAAACAGGTGTTGGGTAAGTGGGCGGCCTTCGGCACAAGGAAAAACTGGTGCATCCTAACACGCTGTCATGAACTAGTTTGGCCAAGGAAAAACTATTTTATCCTAAAAACAAGTTTGGCCGATAACATGTGTGTATACTGATTTTGAAATTAAACTTTATCTAATTTTTTATCATCAGAGCACAATCAATATCATGAGACATCATGCTGGCAAATTGCACGGAATAGAGTTTTAAATTTCACAAAAAAAGTTCATTAGATCTACGTACGTCAATTTTTAGTTCACAATCGGATTTGAAATCTGGACTGATTATGAAATTTGTTATGTTTTATTTGTTAATTTTTTAACCTTTGTAAAAGGGAAAAAATTATGGCAAAATTAATTGTAAAATTGTAAGCAAATGTTTCCTTAAGGCTGGGTGGGCGGATGTACTGTCAATTTTCACGCATGCACTCATTAAAAAATACTGAGATCGCAAAATCCGATTCTAGTACTTTCCACGATATCCCAAATGTTGACTGGGACTCTCTCACATACTTGCTTGTGCATATGTACCTTGAGCAAGCTAACATGCTGTTTGTATGAGTTTCTGAACTCATAGCTGATTTCTGATTGCTATTTTGTTGAATTGACAATTACCAGAAATCTGGTGATTGAGAAAGAAGATGCAAAGTTAGGCAGATCTGGACGGGATTGGGTTGTTGTATGGTAGCATATTGAAGAGTTAAAAAGTACTCCAAGTTATTTTCAAGGTTTATATGTGAAACTGTGTCTTTTTTCTCATGCTATTAATTCAAATGATAGTGAAAGCAGCTCTATTGAACAGGTATCCCAGCGCAGACTGCTATGTAAGATTTAGGAACATTGAAACCGAAAAAAAATTAAATTTCTTGCGGAAAAAAAGCATATAACAATAATGGAAATAAGAATAAAGTTAAATTAATTACTGCTCAGCACCATGATAGTCATTTGAACTTCATGTCTCCAATTTCAATTGAATTATGAAATATTTTATGTACGATACAAAAACTATTCACTATAATTTTGTTACTAGTGCTAAGCTGTTGAACTATACCTTTTTCAAGTAGTATTTATGTTCCAAATTTTATAAAAAGTCTTCATGAAACTAATGAAATGGTTTTAAAATTACTAAATATCTTTTTATAGGATTTAAAATTTTATTAACATGCTGGAAATTAATACTACTACAGTGAAAATGCCATTAATAATGGCGATATGGATAGATCAACAGTTCATCAAATCAATGATTTATTAATCATTAAATGATCATACTATCACTTCAGCAAATTGCTATCTCAACATGTTATCACATCAACTAATTATCACATGCAAAAGCCTAAAACTCCTCAAATGTAGCCATTGATTCATTTATCAAATGATTAAATAACTCAAATATCATATCCCTAAAGCATTGAACCATCATCTAATCAAACTACATTCGTTAAAATTTATTTTATGTTTTAAATTGATTAAATGTTATGCCAATTGTTCACAACATTTTCATTTTTATTTAATTGCACTCTGATAAGCATATGTTTCTCATATGTCCTTTAACGCACTTTAATGTCACATAATCTGCTGTCATGCTGCTTGCTTAACTGCATTCATCATCTGACATAAAATTTGTGGTGGTAAATTGCAGTTTGTGTTTGTGTGATTCTGTGTCCATTTGTGTGGATAGATGTGTGTGTGTGTGTGTGATATTTTATGTATGTTTGTGTAGAGTTTTTATTTGCCTTTTTTAATATTTTTTGTTGCGTAATAACTTGACGACTCGACTGGCAAGTTGAGCGCGAACATGAGTAAGTGTTGCATGGCAAATCTGCATCACTCATATGCAGCGTAGCACAAGGCTGCAAGATTGTAGAAGAAGACCAATAGGAAAAAATTGTTAGAATTGCTTAAGGCTTAGATATTTCAGTCTTTATATTTTTCAGATGCGAATCTGACTTCAGAACTTCTCCTTCATGTCATTTAGGAACTAAAGTATGAAAGTTATGGACTTTAGCTATACTGAAGGTTTTGTTACGTCCCTAGTAGCAAACGAGGAAGTTACCGAGAAAAATACTCACCTTGCAAGGTAGTGATGTCTTTACAATAGCTTTGTAGTAAGATTTTGGTTACCCAATGTCTTGCTATAGCCATATATAAAACCCTATTGAATAGAGATGTAAAATTGTCCTTAATATACATTTGAAAACTCAAAATAGGCTGATTTTAAAAGCATAAGATGGCTTCTTTTATAGTTGTCTTTATGCTGAACATAAAAAGGTAATAATTAAGATATGAGAAGGTGCTGTCTTTCGCGTGAGTTTCATGTCCGAAGTATAATGAGCTAAACATGCCACCTAGTGTCCTTATAAGCATTCTGTTATGCACAATATAAGGACATATATAAAAGATATTAGGTGTAGTTTCTTGTGTGTGTCCTTATACCATATATAAAAACGTGATTATAAAGACATAAGGCTACATTGACGTGTGTATTTTTACTTAAAACATAATAATTAATCAAAAGAATTGCCGCCTTATGTCTTTATAGTCATTTCATTATATAGAATATAAAGAGACAAACGTTTTTTTGTGTCTACTAAGGCGCTTTACCATGACAAAAGTGTGAAAAATATATTGCACCCATCTGAATTTGCTATGTAACTTTAGGACATCAGGGCATCACATTACGAATCTGAGACCAGAATTATAAAATCTAAAATCAGCAGATCTAATATTGCGAATGGAGTAAAAGTTATTTTTAAATATGGATTAGAAATCAACTCGGAATTTGGATTTTTCAAGAAACTTTACATATCATGTAGTCTAAAATACTTCTGCATGTAATAGCTCTAAGTCACACAACTTCATCTGGCTTGTTGATCCGCTTTTTTAATTATTGCGTTTCTAATTATGTATATGTAGATTAGTAATATTTGACCCATAAAATTGAAGATGGATTTTTGGTGTATGTTATTTGATGTAGTTTTGAGTCTTCATCTGATGCCATTTAATGTTCAAATATCTAAGATTGCGCTTAACTTCTTATGTGGAGATTAATATATAATATATTAATTAAATATGGACTCGAGCGGAAAGGATTGGTGCTTTTTGATGCTACTACTAGTTTTTTTTCCGGGTGGGACTTAGTTGACATTCGTCAGTTTCTATGTTGTGCTCTACATGGTTTATTGTATGCATTATGAGCATATAAATCGGTACATGTTTTAATGTGGATTTGTGACTGCACTTTTAAGGGTTTGCTGTGGACTATTGAGCTATCGAGCATGTCCGCAATAGCTTTAGCGGAGGATAAAACAGCAAAAACACGAAAATAATCATGCAAATAAAAAAAAGCAATAACACATAAATAATATATGAATTTACTTCAATAGATGCAAAGCAAGGACTTTAACAAAAAGTTGGTAACCAGGAATTTCATCGATTAAAAAAATTTTTGATTAGTGCTGTCATTGCGCTTTTTCGTCTTAAATATGTTTAAGTTTTTGATTTTAAATTTAACACTATGCTTTCAAATTATAATGTTAATCAATGTGAATGTACTGTTTAATTGAAGGAAGTGCTTAAAAACAGCTTTCGAACTCACTTAAATTGAAACCATAATTAAATAACCTGTTAGTTCGTACCATACTTCGTGATGTGTTTCACATTTTAGTAAAATAAATGCAGCAACCAACTATGCATTTCATGCCAAATGTCCTACAGCAAGCAGCATAAAACGATGCAGCATAGTAAAAAGTTTTACGTTCTCAGCAGAAATCAGAGAGGCTTTCGAAGAAACAAAAAAAAAAAATTAAATGGACTTCGTTTGCCATTGTAGGACCAATACATATGTATATACATACATAGCTACAAATTCATTCAAGCGAACTTCATAATGAAAGTTGTGCTAAGTTCCTTACTCGCATATGTATAGTAATAACATAATACTACTGAACATAATAATACTGAACATTTGTTGAACGATATAGTAATAATAATAATAATAATAATAATAATAATAATAATAATAATAATAATAATAATAATAATAATAATAATAATAATAATAATAATAATAATAATAATAATAATAATAATAATAATAATAATAATAATAATAATAATAATAATAATAGAGTTTAGCTACTACAGCTATTAGCCTTCTTAGCTATTTAGCTTGAAGCTTTAAACCAAGTAAAAAGCTTTTTAATAAATAATGGAGATGGAAAAAATTATACATGCAATTAATTTTTTATTTTTTTATAATTTTTTCTTAGCTTTATCGCACTTTCTCAACATACCCACTCAGACCATGTGATATAGATATTAATATAATTGTGTGTGTAATTTTACATGGTCCAAGGCGTAAATGTTAGAAAAAATTTATCCTTCATGCTGTGGGGCTCGGACAACACAAACATAAAAATACAGACCACCATGAAGCTACAAATTTAGCTACAGTTAGTTTTCAATCTAAGCTTGAGTTGACCTTTTGACAAGCTAATGTTATAAAAATCGCAACTGTTAATAAGGGTTGTCATGCGATTGAAAGGAGCTGTAGCCATATAATTAGTTCTACTAACCGGTTGATAAAATAATTGATTAGAGTTACGAGTACTTCTCCGATTAGTATTAAAATGTATGTAATCAAGAAGCTCTGGTGCAGCAAGAGACCCAGTTACAACCTGATGCAAATAAAGTATGTCCGCAATATTTCTACGGGACCTCAAAGGCTGCAAATGTAATAACTTCAAACGATCCTCATAAGGAGGAAGGTTCAAAGGGTCAGTCCAATTTAAGCCATTGAGAGCAAAACGAATAAAGTTTTTTTGAATTCTCTCAATTCTATTTATATGAATATTATAAAATGGTGACCATACTTGGCTCGCGTACTCTAAGGGAGGACGCACTATTGTATTATATAAAGTCACCGTTACTAAAGGGCTATTAAATTCTTTTGCCCACCTCTTAATAAAGCCAAGCAGAGATGAGGATTTTTTACAAATTAGATCAATATGATCATTAAAAATTAATTTAACATCAAAATGTATGCCTAGGTCTTTGACTAAATCGACACGACATATTTTCTTATCTTTTAATTGATTATCAAACTTTACCATATTTTTCTTCCTGGTGAAAATCATAGATTGGCATTTATCAGGATTAAGATGTAAGTTATTTTTAGAACACCAAATCTCGAAGGATTTCAAGTCAGACTGGAGTGGAATAATGTCGTCAACCCCCTTTACGTTCCTGTAAATTTTCATGTCATCTGCATATACTAACAGATGTGAGTTTTTAATAACATGTGTTACATCATTGATTGCTAAAATGAACAGGAGCGGCCCCAGGTGGCTTCCTTGTGGAACACCTGATGCCGCGCTAAATGGGGAGGAAAACACTCTCCGAAATCTTATTTGATATGAGCGATCAGATAAATAAGATTCAATCCAGCTGACAAAACTTAAAGGAAATCCGAGCTTCTTTAACTTAAACAAATTCAAATTATGTGGTAGTTTGTCAAATGCTTTACTGAAGTCAGTGTAGATGCAGTCAACTTGCCCACCAGAGTCAAAAGAGCGTAAAGTAAAAGAAGTGAAATCAAGGAGGTTAGAAACTGTTGATCTGCCATTAACAAAACCATGCTGACGAGTTGTTATGACTTCACCACAGCACACTTTAACTTGATCGTATATTATGTGTTCAAAAATTTTCGGTATTGATGATGGCTCCAAAAAATATCATCAAAGGTATATATGTAAATCCAATTTAACAGAATTTCAATAAAACGAGCCAAAAAACTCGTCATTAATACTTTTTCAACATTTGAGATCCTCAGACAAAAAAATAATTTTTAAAGTTATGGGGTAGAGAAAAGTGTTTGCATAAATTTTACCTACACCTATGCACAACACTGTTGGTCAATTTTGTTGCGTTCAATGCTAACTAAATTTTACATTTTCTTAACTGCATTATCCTTTGCCATCCCTTGTTCCTGTTAGTGACATTGTGGGCTGTGTGACTTTCAGTTCCAGTACCGTCTGGCACTGGCTGCATTTTGGCATTTGATATTCGACACTCAATGATACTCATAACGCATTTTCAACATTCAAATGATGTAGCAAATAGTTTTGTTTTGTGGCGGCAAGGACATTAGACACTATGAAGTTGGTAATAGCAGCAGCATTATCAACAGCAGTCATTGAGGCTAAAAAACAATAGTTACTAGTGTTGTTGCTTTCATTTTGTGCTGGTTAAGAATTTTCACACTAAAATCGCACTAATTGCAGCCGATGGCAGAGTGTTGGCGGAGGAATAAACAAATGAACGAACGAACGCTGCAAAGACTTACGGTTCCGTTCAGTTCAGTATAGCTTCAATGTTGCCAGATATTTCGAAAGTCAATTGATTTTTTGTTACATTTTTCAGTGAGGCTAAAAAAGTTTTTCTCATTCTTAGTTTTTTCACTTGTTTTCATATCTGTAGTATTGAAGTCTGGGGAAAGTGTTCTGCTTAAAGTAATTATCTGTGTCATATGTGGAATTTATTTGTAATCCTTTAAGGACTACCATTCGATATTATATTATCAATTATTTGTCTAGTTTCCGCTAGTGATTTATAAGAAGTTTCGATAAATTTATGTGTGATATGAGCAATTAAAAATGTTCAATAAGCATTGCATGAAGTATTATTTGGAAAAGGTTTTTACTCAATTCTTAGGTTACTGGAATTACTTTGCTTATTGATAAATGTATGCTATAAAATACCCTTTATATTCCAGTGTGCGGCATAAATCCCAAACAAATGAGAACACCACTTTCACGCATTAAATGGGTTCATACGTTTTAAACAAAGTATGTGTGCATGTTGTTGGGTATGTGTGCATGTTGTTGGGTATGTGTGCAAGTTGCTGCATTTGTGTTTCATAATTGAAAATTCTGTGCTGAGCATAATTTTTGAATATTTCTGTTTTGCTTAAATTATAAAAATGTTGAAAATTTTGCTGATTTTGTGTACTTAAAGCTTAACGAACATCATGTGCGTAAAATTTCAGTGTTTTTGTTTCTTAAAGTTGCTCCATACTATAAAAGACGTCAGTTTACTTTACGTTTATAAAAGTCAACATTTACACTTACAAGAAATTTAATATAAAAATAATATGGAGAAATTACTACAAAACAATAAAATTCTTGTGAAAATTAAGGGATCTATGGAAGTTCAAGCACATACAACACACTCACAATTGCGCTTGATAATTTGAAACAAGTGTTTAATTTTGCCACTATATATTTTTAAAATTTTCATAAATAAGCACTTCCCATTCTAATAGTTTTTATGTCTCTGGTTTTGGATAGTGCTCCATCTGTCTGTAAGCGGTTGCTTATTTCACTAAGGGTTGAAAATGGATATTGGACATCATTTTTGGTTAGCTCCGGACCCGTTTTTTACCTATATCTGAGAAAAAAAAACGTTTTTAACAAACGATGGGCAAATGGCTTTGACATATTAATTGGAGTAGTTCCGGACTGTAGAATGGACCGTTCAAAATCGACATCCACAAAAGAAACATTTTTAATAACAACGTTCAAGTGATTAGTGTCAATGAATTTTTTCCGATAATAGGTGCAATATAGTCCATACAGACATGTGTCAAAATAAATGTCTCTTCTCGGGTCCGGTGCCACCCCTAAATGGCTGTCCCAAGAAATCTTCGGCGTGAACTTATGTCGCTCATTTACGATTCCACAAGGAAACATTGAAGAGGTAGCCTCCGCAGAAGGCTTCATCAATTTATCTCTATGTGCTTTTTCTTAATCTGATTTTTTGTAAATGGATGTTTCTCTTGATGCTATTCAGAATGCGTTCAGCAAAGCATCAGAAATCTTTCAAACAATTCTACTATTAGACTCTTCCCAAGTATTTAAATGGCTGTAATACTTTGCTATCTTACTCCGAAAAAATCTACAAAGCGATATTTTTCAGTGAATTCAAGGTATTATTTGTAAATTAAACTTTCCTTAGCGTTAAATTTGATGACATTATTTACTTGTGGCCATCATTATTATTTCACAACTTTTTTCTACATTTTTAGCATATGCTAGCAAAATTTAAGGTCCTTAAGAAAGTCCTTATTTAAAACAGTCTGTTAGTAACTCTATTTAATGAAACAAAACGAACTCAAAAAATATTTTATCAATAAAAATATGAAGTGCTTAAAAAAATCTATTTAAATTCAAAATAAATATAACAGAAAAAGGAAAATTTTTCTTCTTGTTTTTTTCTGTCGAAAAACTAAAATTTCATAAAATTATGCAAAATGGTAACTATTGGTAAAATGCGGTAGTGGTGACATTGGTGGGGTTGTTTGAGGCAGCGGTAAGATAAAGTAACAGTGACATTGGGGCCGGAAATATTCACATATGCTAGGAAATGTTATGTTCTCACACGAACACACAGACGCACACACAAAAGACTCATATAAAATGCGCATAACTAAATTCCTTGTTTGCCTTATTATAGACTCAAAGTATATTTTAGCAACATGATAAAAAAAGGATACTCAAGATCATGTGGGTTGGCGATACTGCTTGGTGGTATTGTGAAGAACTTACCAAAAAAGGATACGTTAAATTTTTGTAAAAATATAGTGGAAAAAAAAAATAAAGAATGAGAACATAGGAATAAAATCAAATCACAAATATTTAGTTGGTTCATTTGTTTGTTTATTTCAATGTACGATAGGTCTGGTATCATTCATTGACATATAAATTTATCCTGTTAATAGTTTAATTCTTGAGCTCTAACTTTTTTACATACTTTGTTTTTCCCCCAAAACAGACTTCAAGAATAAATGGACGTTGAGTTGGAATATTAAAAATTTAGCGAAAGTGTAAGTTTTTGCTTACGATAGAGTTTCGTTAAATTAACTCTTCATTTCAAAGATCGAAGGGACCAATTATACCTAAGAAAGACTTGCTCTTAGGCATTATCACACAGAGCAGAAATTCTGTAATAATATGGCAGAGTCTCGTGTTTTTAGCAAAAGGTAAATGTTGAGCGCTAACCAAATTCTATTTTAATGCAAACACTTTGTTTATTTCAATTTTAGGTCGGCTTAAGTAAAATCAGTGCATTGAAATTATTTGCATTTTCCACAATTTATCTATTTTTTTCTACTGTGCAACTCAGACGTTTAAGAGCAGCGTAGCAAACAGAAAAGATATGGAAATCACACTTGTAAATTTTACAAGAATGACATTGATTTTCAACAAATTGTTGTCAATTTAGTTTGAAAAGCTTTGCTATTTTATTTTTTATTTTTTTGTATTTTTAACACACACCCACATAAACTGAAAGGACATCCTTTGTTATGGCTGACTGTTTGGCAACAACAAAAAAACATAAAACGTTGTTGCTTTTGCTGCTCACATGTACATATGTTGTCAGTGATTTTTATTTGCTGTTGCTACTGGTCCTTTAGCAGCACCAAGAAATTCATTTGGGAATTGTATTCAAATATTGCGTTGTTGTACTTGTATTTGTATGTATTGGTTCTTATCCATGTGTGTGTCTGTGCATCTCTTGTGCTTATAATTTTCGCTTCTTCTTTTGTTGATAAATCAACAAACACCAAAAGGATACAAAAATGACAATTTTTGCATTTTATGAGCAGCTCTGCATTTATAAGCGATTTTATATACGCATGTTGGTGTTTATTGACTTATATGCATGTGTATATATGTGTGTTAATATCCCCGACTGGAATTTATGCTATGCATAGCTAAAAATTAGTAAAGAAGATCTTAAGTTTTTAGCCGTTTCTGAAAATCTAATGGCCGCAATCAGCTATACTTTTGAAATATTGATAGTACGAAGGCTATCTATGATATCTTTGCATAGATTCAGAAAGCCAGTTGCTATGGCTTTTGTGCAGATTACGTACAAAACGAGTCCTGGCGATCTTAACATCGGTTTATGTATATATAATTTCCAAAGCATTTCCTATTAGGACGGTTCATTATATGTGATATGTACAGTTGAAAGTATAGCAATAGAAACATAAAATATTTACAAAGTATGTGCAAACAGATTTCTCCAGAGATCATGAGTGCTGTACTTATGTCAATTTTAGTAAGAAATGTTGTTAGTTTTGATTTGTTAAAATGTTGTCAATCAATTGATGTAAAGATAAACTAAAGTTTAGGTCCAATAACTTTAAGCAATTTGTGAAATAGTATGCCTATACAAACAGGATGTTCCAAAATTTAGTAATAATGATAGCAAGAACCTCAAGAGCCAACCGAATTACCGCCATAAATCTTTAATATATTTAGCGAATTTCTAAATTATATCAATTATGATTTTTGTGAATTTGCTTCCAATTCGATGATTCTTTTTTGTTTTTATTCCATCAACAACAATTCCGAGGATAAATCATTGACTTAAGCTTAAGCGTGCCACCGAAGTAAATTAAAAGATATCAAGTAAATGTGTTATCTTTGGCCTCGCGAAAAATTAAACACTCTACACCTCATTAACAGTAAAAGTGCATGTAAATCTTAAATTTTTATCAAAAGTGTACTTTTTTCACGAAAATGCATGCTAGTTATTGTGACTAAACGTATCCATATATTAAATTTGACAATATTTATTTAAATAGCTCTCATGCTAACATTGTAGCTGTCATGCCCTATTTTCGAACTTTTCATCTAATACTTGGTCGAACTCTTTTTTGTATTTGTTTGATATTTAGTATAATTACTTTGAATAATTCTCTCCGTGCGGCGATTTAAAGTTTTTGTTTCTATGGAAGATTCCACGTCCTTTAAGTTCAACTTTTTCTCGGAGCTTTTCCGAATTATTCTGACTAATTGTGTGAAATTCGGTTTTATTACCTTATATAACTGTTTGAACTAGATGTTTATTATATTAACAAAATTTTCCGATTCATATTTGACCAATTTTGCATGACAATATTCTCTGATGAGAAATTGGTAGTGGCGTTATTAAATATACAATAATGAGAATGTGGAAAGTACAAGAGTCAGCCTGCTGCTCTGACGTTGTTGGCGAAGTTTTGTTTTAACTTTAAACCTCTTACCAGTGAAAAACCCATCCATTCTGAAGAAACGGACTTTTCCTTGTTGGAAGCAAGTCCTGTGGTATTTGGTGGGTGTTGGCTTCAGCTCTCTATGATAGATATGAATGTTACCACTTATCTTGTTGGAAGATTTATGAATTTATCTAATGTTTTTAAACTCCATTTACAGCACAATAACTTCCACATGATGAACTATTTCTAAAAATCATTAAATTCAGGTTAAATTGAATAAACATGACTTCAGCGAAAAGTTTAAAAGCTTAATTTAGAAACAATATTCTTTAAAATCGCTATTTTAAGTAAAATATTTATTATTCAAAAGTCTTGTTTTCATTTCCAACACTAGATATAAATTTCGTTAAGAAAAGTCTCTGAGTTATACCAAAAGCAGCAACAGTTAACTTTTCTTAATTTATCCGAATCATTTAAAAATATGTATGTATGTACATAAGAAATTCGTAGAGTAACAAGTCAAGTGTACGTTTGTATGTGTGTATGTTATGAATCCTCAACTTAAATCAAGTAAAAATTTATTCGAAAAACAAAACCAAAAACTAAAAAAAAATTATGAAAAAAAAGTTAAGAAAAAATCAACCCACAAGCACTTAAAACTTAGTTGCCGAAAAATTTTACAGCACACTTTTTGGCGCCTTTGCCAAAATGCAAGTGAAATAAAAAAAAAATGGAGTATAGGGAAAGGCATCAATGTATGTGTGCGTTTGTCAGTGGGATAACATGTAAAACTAAAAAAAATCACACAGTGTAATCGTCAGCTGCCAACACAACTTATTGAGCGAATAATTTTACGCCATAGAGTATGCAACTAAAACTGTTTTCTATGATTTTTTAAAAACTTTTGTTTTTATTTAATTGTAGTCGTTGTTGACGCTGGTTGATATTGGGGGCGTTCTGTTTATACACAGGCTGTTAAAATATGTTTGAGAGAATTTCTAAGATAGGAAGTTTTTTTTTGTAAAAACTTTTGTACTCCATATTTACTTGATATTCTTTTATTAAACATATAATAGGAAGTCCATCTCTGAGTAAGTTTTCGTTTATAAATAGAGGTTGCCTACGCCCGATTATATTTTACGTGAAGTGAGGAAAACAGAGACGAATTTCAGATATTTGGCAATAAAGATTTGTGATATATCTTCGGTCAATTGTTATTCATTTAAATTTTCAAAATTTAAGCAATATTTTTAAAGTTGGAGTCGTCCAAAAAAATATTTATTTTTGTTAAAACCAGTATGTATTGTAATTCTATCTGAAATTTACCCGATTCTCGTATTTCCGGTTATAGCAATCGTTTCCATGATGATTTGATACAACACATTTATAGAGCTCAGCTAGTACTTCTCTAGTACTGAATATTTTAATCTAATTCCAATTCCAATACCAATACAAAACATATGTCTAGATATTTTCAATTTCTATATGTAAAAATTTTTAGGTGAAATTTGCAAATGGATGGGATTTCTAGTTTTCAGAGAGTATGTTCATTGTTCATTGGAAAAATTTATTAAAAATTAACTTGTAATTTACTTGTAATTAAATGTATGTAGACTTAACTAGTTATCTTATCTAATTTATTATGTACTTAGATATATAGACATTGCACAATGCATCTTGGCAACTCTGAACAAAATGCAGTTATCGCGTAATTAAATTGTCGTTTGCTTTACAATTCAATTTGACTGCATGTCTAGCAGTAGCTATACCCATTACCCACATGTATAAGAATTATTTTCCATAATGCAAAACCTGATTTACAGAATGTGAAACAAGCAGATTTGCATAAAGAAATGTTTGAACTAAATAGGCAAATGCACACATACATATGTATATGTATAAGTATGAGTATGTAACTGATGGCAAACAAATTTAGGTTTAATATAAAATGCACAATATAACATCCATAACAAATAGTAATGGTGCTATCTTTGGTATTGAAAAAAATGAAATACCCTACACTGCAATAACAGCAAGACTTCGAGTAAAAGTCTTAAACTCTTAATTAAAGAGTACTTTATCCTAGGCTTGGTGCTTTGCTTCCTCTAAGTCAGTGATCGCCAAACTCTATTTGAAAGTTTTGTGCTTAGGCAAAAATAATACTATCAATTGTAGCAACAACAACAATCTCATGAGCGTGCATGTGGCGCAGGTTTGTCCTGCATGAAATCTCACCAAAAACTGAATCAGTCGCATGTTCGTCCTTGAGTGAATATATATGTATACGTAAAGCTTTCAAGCAAAAAAGCTTCAATGGCCGCGGGCATAGGCTGTGGTGTTTACTGTTTTTGTTTGTTTTACTAAATTTTACGTAATTTATTAATTTACAAACCGTATATTAATACCAAACTTAATACATCGATTTTGACATTTGCTGACAAAGTTCTTGGTTTAGCTATTTTATTGTTTGGGAGTTGACACGCTCTTCGACAGATGAACATAGCGCTAACGGCTCAGGAGATCATACTGATAAAGAATATAATATAATTTTCTATGCCTGGGACGTTACAAGGAATACCTAATGCACTCTGCGTGTAGGGTATAAAAACAGCGCTTATTTAGCGCTGTACGTTGCCAATATAATAAAATAAAACCTACAAATAAATAATTGAATAAGAGCAAAACAAAAAAAAAATGGCATGACATCGAGTTGAGCAAATCCAATTGCTGAATTCACATATAATCCACCAAGGCTGAACTAAAAATTCTAAATTGAATTCCGGTGCCCAATTAAACGACCGTCCGGTTAGTTTTAGCTTCGGTTCGCTTCATTTCGGTTTGTTGTTTTTGCTGTTACTCCTGTTATCCTTTACACTGCGCACAATGCCACATGCACAAATATGCATATGTATGTTCATATGTATGTTCTATACGACCATTCTATGAGAAATTGTGTTTGTTTGTTTACATATATTGAAATGGAACGTAATACGAAAGGATGGTTGGAACTAATTTTTTGCATAAGAAAAAGTTTCCTCAGTATTTCGTATGGAATAACCCTTGTGCGCATAGAGCGCACACTTTACATATTCACACGTACAAAATGCAAATATAAACTGTGAATTTTTTGGGTATTTTGAATGCTTTTTGGAGCAAAAGCAGCAAAAGTCGCCTTGGTATTGAAAACGGCATCAGCATTGGCAGCATAAAACTTTTTGCCTAAGCTCTGGCAAAAGCACTAAATCAGTCAATATTACGGGGTCATAAGCCGGGTAAGTGTGCATATAAACGAATAAATATGAACATAGAGAGACTACATAGTGTGACAAGTGTGTGTGGGTGTGTGCTTCTCCAATTTTGAGCATTGTGGTAAATCAGAAAAGTCATAAATGAATACGTGAGACTTTTATCCTTGTACTAAATATCATACAAAATATGGAAGCCATGCAATTGTGAAAGTTTTAAAAGTTTATTGTTTTAATTGGGTGCCAATCCTTTTTCGTCCTTCAATTAGATGGAATTACTTTTGATTTAATTTATATATTGGTTTTTTGGTAAGATTGAAACTAGACTGTTTGTTATATTTAAGGAGCATCTCAGCAACATACATAAGTTCTGAGCTCAATATATGGCTTAAATAACGTAGCAGGGATCAGGCCCTGATCTCAAATGAGGCTGTAAATTGTGTATATTTTGTAATATTGCTGAAGTTTTATTTATGCAAATGAAGTGGGTAAGACATGTTACTTATTATTGCAGAGGCCCCAGTTCTCCATGTTGTATAAAAGAAAAATATCATAAGTGCTTTTAATCCCGTGAAATAAATGATGGGTGAAAAATAAAGGTTATCACTTTTGATTTCGCTGGGTAAAAAGCCATTGAAAATACAACAAAAAAATACGAGCTATGTAAAAATATTGAAATGAAAATTTATTTCAAAAATCGTAGACAGAAACATAGCTTTCGAGTCATCATAAAACATGATAATTTTATATGGAAGGAAAAAATTTTGTCTTCAAGATTATCGAATATTCTCTTATTACTAAAATATAAGGTAGAGGGTGAAAAAAAGTATATATCATACCCGGAACTGTATCAACATTTGTGTATATGCCGTTTAATGCTTAGAAAACAAATAATTAAATAAACAACTAAGGATATGATATAATAATAGTGCGCTCAGAATTGAACAGCGTGGGACTCTTATTTCTTCAACTTATTAATCTAATACCTTATGCTTTTTGTTTTCGATTTCAATAAAAACAGAGAAAGACCAAACCCGAACTTTAGCTGGCCAAATAAGAATTAAAAACTCAATTATATTCAGACCTGCTGTGATTCCGATTTGGAAGTATCTCATCTAAATGTAATGGTCAGACTTTGCTAAGGAGTTCATTTGAAAAATTAGGTGTTTATAATGATACGCAGAACGTGAAAGGCTTTTTTAAATTGGGATCTAGAATAGCTACAGCATCAAATTAAAGTACTCATCGAGCAGAGTGTGCTGAAACTATCAGCTTCGAGTTCGGTTAACCATAAGCGTGGAAAGATTTTATTTTTTTTTTTTCAATTTCGCTGCTTGCTTTCTACTACTGCGATTATGCGGCAGCTCAGTTCATTTTATCGAATACCGAGTTCGTGCGTTCACTGAGCTTTTAATTTTGGTTTTATGCATGTGTTCTGAATAATGGCATGGTCTACTCTAGGGTTGGCCATTTCCCCTCCCACGGTCGCGAGCAATAAAACGACCAATCGTGCAGTCCGCCGTGTATTGCTGATTTTATATGTATTGGTTTGTTTGCCAAATACCCAGTAGGCAAAGACAGGAGCTTGCAGGCCTTCTAGCAGGCCTTACCACCTAAGATTAAGGCCTTACCACCTCCTTTCAAACTTACTTTCTTTTTTATCTGAAACGTCCCGATAAAACAGGCCTTCTTTAGCAGGCCTGATAGAAATATTCTTCAAGCAGGCCTACCTACATCGGTTGCGTCAAGAGCCCTTCTAAGAGCGCTTACCGTAGAAGGGGTCACAGAAGTACTTTGAAAAAATTAAATCTTAATACGTCTTGAGACTCTTAGTTAAATGGTTTTTTTTTTATCTGCGTCAACCCCCATTTTTAATGTTTATTTTTTGCGACGTTTTCTTAATTTATAATTTGACATTGATTACACAACACTCTACCACTTTAACACAACATGAAACAGAAGACCAGCCTAGCAACATGCGCACCGTTCCTTACTTCTAACCATTTATCTACTTTTAATGTCGTATAAGTACAATCCAATGGCAAAAAAGTAATGTCGAATCATAAAACATTGCAATACATGAAATAAAAAAATACATGAAGTCCTTCTTTCTTGCCTTCTATTATGAGGCCTTATAGCACTGCTGCTATGGGCAGCAGTAGTTACACTCAATGGAGTGTAACTATTCTGCTAATTAAAATTTCACTACTTATAAAATTTACTTATTGTTAATATTGACAGATTGTAAACAAAAACAAAAATCATAATAAAAAAAAAAAAAAAAATTAGTAGTCATGTTTTTATTTGCATGAAAATTTAGTTTTGAGAAGGCCTCTTACTATCGGAGCAGTGCTAGCAGGCCTTCTCCGGGGAAGGCCTTCTCAATTACATGCTGGGTAAATATGCAAGAGACCCAGTCAGAATCAAACAAATGTGTGTAAATGCCAATTGAGAAAACACTTCAGGTAAAAAACTTTATTTCTGCGAAACCCAATTATTTTCGCATATATTTATTGACGGGTAAAAAAATGAAAGACTAGAAACTGTTCTTGTGTGCATCCTTGTTGCAAACAAAATTCCTATTCATAGAAAAATAGTTTTGATTCTGGGATAAGTACTTTTTATTTTTATTGATGAATTTTGAGTTTAAAATTTTTTAGTGTAGCCATGCGATGCTTTCGGATTTATTTTTATTTTGTCAACATTTACGAGTACATTTATTTATTTACATCAGTGATGCATGAATTTCTACTGGGTCATGTTTTGTTAACGTTTGAATGTCTACACACTTTTATGCACATACATTAACTAACTTGTTACAACAACAAAAGTTGTTAAAAACAGTGAAATTTTAATTTTGTTTTTAAACCTCTACTGAAAGTGCGCTTATATTTTTGTGAACACAACTGTACACATAGATATTCATAACTAGTAAAAAAAATAAATTATTATTCCATTGCGTTTATTCATAACTATTACGCATAAGAAACTAAAACATATAGTAGTTACGTCCCTGTTTTATGTAACACAATAGTGCATCCACATTTAGAGCATACCAGCCAAGTAAGGCGCCCCTTTTATGATATTCATATAAATAGAAATGAGAATATTCAAAAAAACTTTATTTTATTAAATTGTATTAACTCTTTACTCCAGTGGCGTGCCGTGGAGTTTTCAGCAGGGTGTTCAACGTATATATCTTGTTTAAATATGAATGCCTATCCTAAGTTTTTTGCAAGACCACGACGGTTACGTGATAGACTGAGATCCCATTTTTATTTTTTTATATATTTTGTTTGTTCTTTTTCTGCTTTTTTAATATTTTTTTTAATTTGTTTAAAGTTTTTATTATTATTTATTTTTTATTCCAAACTAGTATGTCAGTTCAATACGACGTGGTTTTTTTAAAAAAATATCCTCATCATAAAAGCTGTTTTTGCTTTTTATTTCTTTAAGAAATACTTTTTCTATGGAAATTAAAGCCAGTTCCGACAATCTCTGTTCACACATAGTGTTTCTCGAAAAAGTCTTTATATGCTTGAGTGTATAGAAAAATCTTTCAACTGAGCTACTTGAAGTTGGAATTGTTCCTAAGCTAAGGAACTTAGCTTTAAAATTTCTGAAAACGTATCTTTCAATTCCAAATTCAAAAGAATTTCGAGTATATCTTTGATGAAAATACTATATAATACACTCAACTCATTTCTTGGCTTAACAAATTCGAAGAAGGGGGCATATGAAATTTTAAGGCTTTCAATAGCCTTATCTGGAAAACTTCTTTTAAAATTGAGAAACTTTTTCGAATTCAACAATTCCAAAAATTTTAATCTTTTAAATCTTATATCCATTTGTGTTGACAAAGTATCAATTATTTCAAAAAATACACGTTTGTATCGCAACTCAAAACATTGCAAGTTCAAAAAATTCAGAGCACACATCGCAGTTTTCCTGTCAAACATTTTTAAACAGCACTGTGCTGTGCTGAGGGCAGAGATTCTCTGTCAGAGAAGCGGCCGTTGGTCGTTGCGTGTGCTCTCATATCCTACGAACACAGTTTATGGTTTATCATGAGCATTTCATTAGAATGTGTATGTAGTAGTTTTTTTTTTACTATAGGTTTTTGCTTTGACTTGTTGCGACATTAAAAGCGCACACTTTAGTTGGTTGGATGGAATTCAACTTCGTCAAATAATGTTGCATTTCATATATTTGATTTGCTACGATGAGCTAGCTACATATATTGTACGCTTAGGGTAGAGAACTATGAAATGATGAATATGGTATGCTGCAGCGTGCCGGTAGGAACATTGTCAAATTATTGACAAATATAAAAACGTCTAATAGAGATTAAATAAAATGCATCGCATTTTTGTAGCTAAATGTCTGCATATGCGGTCTGCATTTTTATTTTCGAGTAGTGCGATCCTCACAACATGCAGGGTTAACTTTTTCTAATTTTTATGCCTTGTACCATGTACTTATACATATAATTATTTTAATTTCTATATGTGTACATTCACATGGTCGGAGTGGGTATGTAGATAGGGTAACCATCTGTACTACTTTAGTAGTACATTTACTACTTTTGCGCTGTCGTACTACTTTTATACTTTTCGTTGATATTTACTACTTTTGAATTTTTGTGCGTAAACAATTTTTTCATAGGCGTTGAAAGATAGAAAACATTTTTTGTGAGAGCATCGTAAGGGACAAGAGTGTGATGAAAACAAAATTTTTGAAAAAAATTTCTGCTGAGATAATCGTATGGGGAAAGAGAACAAAATAATAAGAAAATAAAGGAATGAGGATATAATAAATTGTGGTATGTTTTTTTGAAGTCAGAAGTGAGCATTTGTTTTTTTTTTTTGGTTACCGGAAACAAATTTTTTTTCCGGAGTACTACTTTTGTAATCAAATTAGATGATAATCCTATGTGTAGACAACGTGCAAAAAGTTATACTTATAAAAATATAACAAAATAAAAAGCCTAAATTTTTTGTACACAAAATTTATTTTTAATAAGTTTATAACTTGACACAAGGCTTTAAGCTAAATATATTTATATCTGTCATAGCTGAACTCTAAAGTTATTGTTATTTAGTCGTCGGCCCTAGGCCCCAAATGTTTTTAGCTTATCGTTTAAACTCATGCGTCGCTAGAGCAAATCGAAACTATTTACATAGATAGAATTATAAGGGCTGTAAGAAATGATCGGCGGCTATCATTGCTGATTCAACGATCATGAGCTAGGGTATGTCCGATTCGTTAAGAGATGTGTGTGAATCGATAATCTATAGTCTCCGCAATAATTTTGACTTTCATTAATATATTTTATACTTTTCTTGCTTTTCGATTTAGCTATCTGCTTATCTAGACATAAACATAACCTGTAGTAATACGTTAAGCCGCATTGATTACACTATACAGACACATCTACAAAAATAGCTCTATGTAAACATACTAACTTAAGGTTGCCGAACGAAAAAGAAAAACTCATGGGATATAATTTTTAACACTGACAGAGCTATTGACAAGTTATGCTCTGGCATGAAAATATGCTTCCTTTATTAATATACTTACAAGGGTATACTAAATGATAGTTATATGTTCAAAAATGCATTTTTTACAACCTAAATAAATTTTAGTAGACGTTGTCAGTGAAGGAGCCTGGTTGGTCCTAAGGATGGATATTGCCTAGTGTGGCGGTCCATGGAGTTTCACCAAACCAATTTTGGTCGCTTTGATGCCAATCTTGGTCGCTTTGTTGAAAATCTTGGTCGTTCCATGTAGGTTGGTCGTTTTGTTTCTGGTCTTGGTCGTCAAATAGAAATTGGTCACTTTGATGATGATAGTGGTCGAATTGTGTCAGTGGACCGTGGGCACTCAATACCTTTGCAGCCAGTGCAGCAAAAGCAAGGAATAAGTACACGAATTTCATCTTGAAAGGTTCTGAGTGAAGCTTTGACTTTAACTTTGCAAAACTAACTATGCCTTTCGAATATTGGCAGGCCTTTTTATACAAAAATTTTTATATAAAATGGTATATAATATTTATGTAAAATAATACAAAAATTTAATGCACACTGATACATATATTATACATATGTATATCACCAATTAGAGAGATTTTAACACATTAATGAGTATCATTAACACAAAATCACTTAGCTACTAGCAATTGCTAAGTACTTTCTAAAATAATTTAAATATCATGCAAATTAGTCAAGTTTTGTAGCAAATAGTAAGAATACGTGGTAAATTTAATTCGCCCTGTTAAACGGATTAAATTGCGGCACACTTTTTCAAATGATCTCATTATTTTTCGTTTGAAAAAAATCAGCTTCTTCGTCAGTAAAGTTAAATTTTTTTTTAAGTTTCTTCAATTTAGAATTCGTTGTTGTAAAAGTAAATTTTTTGAAGCCTTAGATGATTTTGTCAGTTATGTAGGGTGTTTTTTTTAGAGGTTTGTTTTTCGACTAGAGATAAAACTAGCATTTTATGGTTAAATCTGGCAACTCTAATGTCATTTATGTTCAGTTTGGTTTGCCATTTCATCATGAACAGGTTAACAAAAGAACAACGCTTGCAAATCGTGCAAATTTATTTCGAAAATAATGGTTCAGTTCGCGGAGTTTACCGCAAGCTCCGTCCATTTTATGGTCGACATAATCGTCCATCAGAGCAATTAATTCGGTTAACCATGGATCGTTTTCGCACTACGTTTACTCTATGTGATAATACGCATCCGCAGAGACGTCGAACAGTGCGCACCGAAGAAACAATTGCCGCTGTAGAGCAAACTGTTGAAGAGGACCCGAATGAATCGATTCGCCACCGTGCACAGCAATTGGAGCTTTGTCCATCAACTTTATGGAAGATTTTGCGCAAAGATCTTGGCTTGCGACCTTACAAGATCCAGCTTGTGCAAGAATTAAAGCCGCGAGACCATGCAATGCGTCGTGATTTTGGTGTATGGGCCGAAAATGAGATTGATCTCGATGCTGATTTTCATCGCAAAATTTTGTTCAGTGATGAGGCTCATTTTTGGTTGAATGGCTACGTCAACAAGCAAAATTGCCGCATTTGGAGTGAAGAGAATCCACATGAGACCCTTGAGACGCCATTACATCCACAAAAACTGACTGTTTGGTGTGCTCTATGGGCTGGTGGAGTCGTTGGGCCATACTTCTTCCGAAATAATGCTGGAGAGTCAGTTACCGTTAATGGAGACCGGTATAGAGCCATGATAACCGACTATTTTGTTCCCGAATTGGATGGCATGAATGTGGATGAGTTGTGGTTCCAACAAGACGGCGCTACATGCCACACAGCGCACGTCACAATCGATTTATTGAAGGAAACATTCGATGAGCGCATAATTTCGCGGAATGGACCTGTCAATTGGCCACCAAGATCGTGTGATTTGACACCATTGGATTATTTTCTTTGCGGATATGTGAAGTCGCTCGTCTACGCCAACAAACCAGAAACGTTAGGGGACTTGGAAGCCAACATTCGTGGCGTTATTGCCGACATACGGCCCCATATGCTCGAAAAAGTGGTTCAAAATTGGACCTGTAGAATTGGCTTTATTCGAGACAGCCGCGGCGGCCACATGCCCGAAATCATATTTAAACATTAATGGCATAAAATTATCCTTCCAATAAAGCCAAATTGATGGACATTAAAACGATTTTCTTGTGTTTTATTTCAATTCAAAGCCTCTAAAAAAACACCCTTTATTTGGTTTGATTTCACGGGGTTTTAGAATGATGATTAAAAGTATAATTCATATTAAAAAATTCGTCTCAGCTTTAGTTAAACGAAATCAAATAACAACAACTATTCTTGAGCTTAGCATGACTCAAACCATCGCAAACAATTCGTTTGTTGTATGGCAGGTGCCACGCCTATTGCTATAATCTTACCCATTTTTGACACAGAACCATTTTATGCGAACAAATTTTACTACCAAAATAGAAAATGGCATACAAAAACATGTTTAATGAAATAATGGGCCAAAAAATATAAAAATTTAGTGTGAAATTTTGATAAAGGAAGATCAGGCAACAATTCCAGTTAAATTAACTAAATCTTTTAAAGACAATATAAAAAACACTACACATGATTGTCCCATTAAAACAATGGAAAATATACATAGCTAATGCACTTGAAAATTTTATGTTTTTGGTAAAAGCACTGAATTCGATATTGAAAATGTAATTCAAAATATAAACGTTCAAAAAAGTGGCTGACATGACGGTATTCGACCAATAGATTGAAAAAATAATGTTACCATAATAGCACCGGTCATAACTTAGTTAAGCTTAGCGTAGCGTAGAACAAAATACGGTTGCTTAAAGACTTAAACTTTATGTTAAAAATCAGAAAATGTTATATCATATTTAGTAAGCATTGGTTGCACCGTTTTCGATAAAATTAGTCCTTTTCATTTTTTCGGAAAAATACCACACTTGGACAACCGCATTGGGAACCAGAGTTATGCTACAAGACGCAAATAATATTTAAAAATCATATGTTGAACTGAAAATTTTTATTTTCTTCAAACTTTCAGCCTTAGTGGTGTAAAAAAAAATGTGTGTCAACCCGTGTAGAAATTTCCATTCAGATCGAATACAGTTGACCCTAGTAGTAATTAGTTTCTTCAAGTATAAATTGTACGTTAGAATGAAATCAGACTTATTGCTACTCTCTAGATCTAACATTTAATCTGGCTTAGATGATCAGAGCCTCATATTTTTTTACCGAATCTACCTCCTCAAGACAAAAAAATGTTCAACCTAACATTGAGCTGATCTGACTAGCGTGCTAAGAAAGTCAGGGTTGTATAAGTTCTTATAAGGCTCTTCATGAAAGGGATTAATCAGGTTAGCCAAATATAGAATTATCCAGGTCCTTTCATGATTTGGTAAAACTGATAAGGAGTAGACGTGATTTTATAGGGTTTCCCTGGTAGGGCTTCAATATGACTTGTCTCTCCCAAACAATTCCTTAAATGTTTACAATATTTAGATCCTGATAGAGTTCTTAGATGGCTTCCCATAATAGGGACCTTGCGAGTCCCTACAATGGGACTCCTAGCGAGTACCGAGACATCAGTGAAAAATGTCACGTTTGAATTAAGTAATCCTTGATTTTTAAATCACTTTTATACAGAATTAGGTAATCCATAGCAAAGAAGCGCACACAATAAGCTTAGGAAACATCAGAAAAGTGACATATTTCTATCTATGATATTTCGGAAACATTAATTACATTTTTTAAGATAAGGCAATGTTCTTCGGTAAGCCACTGCGTAAAAGTGCCTACAATAAATGTGGACAATATTTCTATGCAGGAAATTTCGTAGTCATTAATTAAAGGTTCGTGCAACATTTTGTGCTCACACTGCAGGTCGTCCTTGAAATGAGGTGGTGCACAAGTTCAGAAAATTATGTAACATAATTTTACCGTATTGGACAGCTGTTGTTGTAATGCAAATGAAAGAGAGAAGAGTTCCATGCGAACTGCCCCTTTGCCACTAGAATAGCAATATCTTTGTAACTACAAAAGTTATGGCTTGTTTTTTTATTACTTTATAACAGTATTAAATTGGAAAATTTTTGGCAAGTCAGCCACTTTACACTTTTTTCTTAAAACAGCAACTGAAAGCTTGAAAAAAATATGGAGCAAAACAAAAGTTTTGTGTTCGACATCTAGTTTTAAAAGAGCTATCAATAAATTTTAAGCTGCATCTGATAGCATAACTGTTTAGATATACTATGGAATAAAAAAAGTGCTAAGAAATACCATCATTTGTGGCTGTGATTGCCAAAGCGACTGACCAAGGGTGAAATTTTTTTCGAAAACGGTGCGATTTTTACTAAACATGACATCACTTTTCTGATTCACCTCGGAGTCGCCCAACTGCTGTAAGAAGGGTGTCCAATATTTATAGGACACCCTGCTTACATAAGTTGGGTGGCATGCGAAATTCCGATGTTCACATTTGAATTGATTCAAAATTCAAGCAATGAAAAAATGTCTGATAAACCAGAATTCATTCCTCATTATTGAATTACCGGTAGCGAAGCCGGTGTTGGACATACTATAGTTAATCACGGTCCAAGGCCGCCACCATGCCGGTGTTGGACATATTGGAGTTTTTTACACCTGTACCGCGACCAAATGCTTCGATTTTATGTAAAGTTACTGAAAAAAAAATATATGAACGAATGTCTGATTTCTGAATGTCAGAATTTCGCATCATCCGAATGTAAAATCGTTTGGATTTTAAAATATCTGAGTTCTTAAACATTCGTTCTATTAATATCTGAATGTTGGTTGTCTGAATAACAAAACAGACCTATATAAGGTACATAAATACCTGCAAACTTAAGCATAAAAATCATAGTAAACTTTAAGATGATTTTATATATGTAATAATGATAGTTCTTAAGTTATTCTTAAGGATTAACAACTGTTTCCAACCACAAATAAGGTTTAATTTTGTGTTTTCACTTGCCGAACTGGATATGATCGCTTTTATACAACGACTAAATATAAAGTGTGTCCGATTCAGTCAAAACTTTTTGTGGTATATTTCCAACTTTTCTTGCTATTCAATCCACTATCTGTCTGCTTATGTAGACATAAACATAACCAGCAGTAACAATTTAAACCACATCAATACCCCTAGACTGAAACATCTAAAAAAAAAGCTCTAAATAAACACAATATCTTAAGGTTGCCGAACCAAAAAAGAAAAACTCATTGGACATATTTTTGAACGCTGACAGAGCTACTGAGAATTTATACTCTGGCAGGCAAATATGCTTCCTTTATTAATATACATAGTTTTAGGATAGTTATTTGTTGCAGAAGGCATTTTCGATAACACTAAATAATTTTTGATAGACGTTGTCATTGAATGAGCCTGGTTGGTCCTAAGAATGCATATTGACTAGTTGGTCGTTATGGTGCATATGGACTGGTTGATCATTCCATGTAGGTTGGTCGTTCCATGTAGGTAGGTTGATTTGTTGTTGATCTTGGTTGTCAAACAGAAATTGGTCGCTTTGATGATGATGGTGGTCGAATTGTTGCGAATCTTGGTCGCTTTGTTGAAAATTTGGGTCGTTAATTACAGGTTGGCTGTTTTGTATCTGGTATTGGTCGTCAAATAGAAGTTGGTCGCTTTGATGATGATGGTGGTCGAATTGTTGCTAATCTTGGTCGCTTTGTTGAAAATATGGGTCGTTAATTACAGGTTGGCTGTTTTGTATCTGGTATTGGTCGTCAAATAGAAGTTGGTCGCTTTGATGATGATGTTGGTCGAATTGTTGCGAATCTTGGTCGTCAGCTGAAAGTTGGTCGAATTGATGATGATGGTGGTCGAATTGTTGGGAATCTTGGTCGCTTTGTATAACAGCTGGGTCGTTCCATTCCGTTTGTTGGTCGTTTTGTTTCAGGTCTTGGTCGTCAAATAGAAATTGGTTGCTCTGATGATGATGGTGGTCGAATTGTGTCAATGGAACGTGGGCACTCAATACCGTTACAGCCAATGCAGCAAAAGCAAGGAATAAGTACACGAATTTCATCTTGAAAGGTTCTAAGTGAAGCTTTGACTTTAACTTTGCAAAACTAACTATGTCTTTCGAATATTGGCTAGCCTTTTTATGCAAAAATTATCTTATAAAATAATATATAATATTTATTTGTAATAATACATAAACTAAATGCACACTTATACATATATAATACTTATGTATATCACCAATTAGAGAGATTTTAACACATTAATGTGTATCATTAACACAAACTCACTTAGCTACTAGCAATTGCTAAGTACTTTCTAAAATAATTTAAATATCATGCAAATTAGTCAAGTTCTATAACAAATAGTAAGAATGCGTGGTAAATTTAATTCGCCCTGTTAAACGGATTAAATTGCGGCACACTTTTTCAAATGATCTCATTATTTTTCGTTTGAAAAAAATCAGCTTCTTCGTCAGTAAAGTTAAATTTTTTTTTAAGTTTCTTCAATTTAGAATTCGTTGTTGTAATAGTAAATTTTTTGAAGTCTTAGTTGACTTTTTCAGTTATGTATTTGGTTTGATATTAATGCGATTATTGATTCCTAATCCAGCTACAGGAGACCGACCATTTGTGGGGTTGGCAGACAGATGTTGTGATTAAAAGTAGAATTAAATTAAAAAAAAACCTCTATTGAAACGGCTGCTCGTATTTATGTGAGCACTTATACGAAATTTTAAAGTCTTAGGCCTTAGTAGAACAACACGCCTATTGGGGCAAATCGCCAAGTAAAAGGTTATAGTACATAAATCATTTTATTACATATTATGTTTATGTTGGAGTTCCCACGCCTCTTTTCGCACTTCCTCTCAGCTTTAGTTAATCGAAAACTGAAAACAATAACTATTCTTGAGCAAAGGCTGACTAGAGTCATTGCTTACAATTCGTTTATTGTATGGCAGGTGCCACGCCTACTAATATAATCTTACCCACTTTTAACTCTATCAGAGTTTATGATTTTCCACATGGTTCAATATATGTTGATAACATTTTTATGAGAGTTGTTTCTCCAAGTGCTTTGTAGATTTTATAACAATTACTACTATAGTTCAATCAGACTAACCATCTCAATTTTTTGTTTATTCAATATGCGCCACGCAATTTGTTACCATTCCGTAGAATTTTATTAATCTGAAAAACTTATCATAACCTTCATCTTCTTTAAATAGCATCAGAAGATCCCTCTTAAATTTGTTTGCTCACAAGAGAGCTGCCACATTAAATAGTCTATTTTCAGCATCTCCAAACTCAGAGATACCTTAGATTTAGCATGATTTCATATCAATTGATTCAGTAAAGCTTAAAATTTTTTTGAATTAAATTGAAACTCCACGCCTACTAAGGTAATATTCTTAAACTGAGTTTATAGCATAAGCTTATTATAGCCGACCTCAAATTTTATTAAGATCGTTTTTATTTGATAGTACATTAAAGATAATATATACGGTTTTTCTCTTTTATGGCAGGTTCCAGACCCACTTAGTACACCTCTAAGTCAGAAAAATTTCTAAGCCTGTAGATCTGTCGTATTAAATTTCAAAACAATTACTATCTTAGTTGCCTTACATAAAACTTACAGAATTTTGTGGGCGGTTACACACCTTTCAACAAATTTTGCAAACATTAACTTGTATATATGTGTAAAGGATAAGATCGATCTTTTTCGATTTATTAAAATCGAGTTAAGACACAAGAAGTTTTTTAAAAAATTATTCCTTGCAGCGCCGACGTTTCGAGGATTATTTGTCCTCTTCTTTAGGGCGTCAATTTATTAATTATTAATTTTAAAGAATTTCTTGCGTTTTAACTCGATTTTAATAAATCGGAAAAGATCGATCTTAGCCTTTACACATATAAAAAAATTAAATTTCTAAAAATAACGCGATCTAAACTTAAAAAAATATGTATGAGATTGTATACTTATTTAAATGAAATATTATAAGAGAGTCATATCTAAAACGTTTATGAAAATCTTTTCGACAAACATTAAGCTAATTAATGAATATACGCAGATGTGCTCATATCGTATATATTCGAGGTTTATATTTGGGATCAAAAGAAGAAATGAAAATTTGTACAAATTGGAAATCATTCGTTAATAAATAATTCTGATTTTAACTTATCATAATTATGATTCGTATGACATGTCCGAGTTTTGATCAGATCTGATTACAATACTTGTAAGCTGTTAGCAAAAGATGTGGTTTTTAAGAAAGAGTAATTGATACACTGGCTACTATTTCAATTATAGCTCATGCAAGTGAAACATTTAAAAGGCGTTTCTAAGAGAGTTATTTAAGGTAATACAATTCAATTTCTAACAACTAGCAAAAATGGTTGTAAATAAGCTCCTGGCAAAAAACTAATAAGTTTCAGGAAAAGTGCACCCCTCATTTAAGCCAATACTTCCAAACACTATACTTAGAAAATTATTTTATGTAATCTCTATGCACCGTCTTCTGAACTAAACACCGTCATAAAAAACATGCAATAACATCAATTTCATGGGGAAAAATCATAAAGAAACTCCGCACAGCAAAACTTTTCTTTGTGTTGATCTGAACGTGTTGATCTGTTTAAAACGGCACCGGCGTGAAATTGCAATGTCCAAATCATACACCGGTTCTTATTTTCGTGCAATCTATTTTGCGGTCCTTTTGAATCTCTATTTACTTTTTGTACGACAGCCGTAAAGTATATCGCCAGACGCTTTTTCATCATGCATTCATCATTCCGCTATAGATTAGTTTTAATATATGAACTTATGTATTGATTATATTTCGAAACAGGGTGCATTTATATGTACCTGATCTAGGGCGGTTCTAAAAAAATGTAATGCTTACAATGTAAGCATTTACTGGTGGCTCATTGAAGTTCTTAGCTTACCATAAGAATTATATGGAGAAGAATGCTTTACTTGACAGTACCGCATACATCTCATGAAAAAAAAAAAAATTTACTCCAACGGAACCAAGCCCATTGAAATGAGCATTTATAAAAAATATTAATTGATCGAGATTTCAGCTTTGCATACAAATTATTTTTGCTTGCGTCGATCAGATAGAGGATATGCAACAGTTTTTAGCGCTGAAATCAAACTCTGTTGGTTTTGACAAAAATTCATCCCGTTTTCATAAAATCCTTACTACCACTACTGTTGCCCTTTTTCACTTATATCTTTAACTCCATTCTCTCTACATCAGTTTTTCCTCAAAACTAGAAAGTAGCAAAAATCATTCCGATATCTAAAGCCAATGGCGATCTCAGGCCAATTCAAATTTCAACATTCCTATCAAAAGTTCTAGACAACAAATTAGCTAATGTTTTGAATTTAAAAATTCTTAAGTCCAATCTTTACTGCATCGTTTTCTATCTCCGAAATAAGATAAATTTCAGGTAAGATAAACGGTGTTTTATAATTTATATTTACTTTTGTAGCACTTTGCATTTAAGACTACAAAACAACATACATATTAAGAAAGAAAAAAAAAATACCCCATTTTATGCTGTTGTCAATACCATCAATATTTTTTTTTTTTTAATTTTTCTACTATATCCAGAAAAGCACAAAATGAATTTACAGCTGCTACACAAATCTTTTGAAAGACCAAAAACCATTTTGTGGACAATATTTTTTACCTTAAAACTCACAATAAAATAACACACAAACATTAGCATACGACAAGCACACGTGCACACATACATACGATCTGAGTTTATTTGTAGATTCACACATTGCTCAACACATACACAAGAAATAAATTTTTGCTTTTCAGCAAGGGTTTTTTTTTTTGTATGTGTGTCTCGTATCCTTTATATGAATTGCGTACAAAATGAAACACTGGTTTTCTATTGACCCATAAAGCATAAAAAAGAGCAAACTATTTTGTGGACAATTCCACTGCAAACGTGTTATAGAGAATGAAACTATTTCGAAATACCTACATGCTTGTTTTGTAATTGAATTGAACTTTATCTGTCCCAAGGACGCTCAGTTTTTTCGGAACTATGATTACTGGTATCACGTACTAAGAAATTCCTTTAGAATACCTGATATGCTGAAGTTGTCATACCATATTTCTAACCACTATGCCGTTTTTACATTTGAGCGCATATGAGGAGCTTGTAAGTTTTCCGGAAAGCTTATTAGTAATGCTGTAGAGCTCACTTAAGCTGTGAAATGATGAAAAACTTAAGCAAAAAACCATACATTTTTTAGGTTTTGCAACGAAAGTTAAAAATCTCATATACATTATGTCTCATTTTAATTTCCCCAGGACAATATCTTAAAAACATAGTAAGGTAGTGTGATAAGCATTTTGACAAAAATTTACTATGTTTCTAGATGGTCAAATAACGGTGAGTTTGTCTTTGACCTTGAAACCATTTTACAAGGCCAACTAGAATTCAACTGTGATCACAAAATTCTAAAAAATATTTTTTTGTTCCCATTGCCATAAATCCTATTTAAAAAATTTGACGTCATAAAATTTTTTTTTTGTATTTTTAAAAAATTTGGAAAGAAATAAAATAATTGTAATAAAAATTTAAATAAACAATATGACTCATTCGATTCAAAAATAATTAATTCACATTTATCTACACGTTTGATTCAGATCTCCACACACACTTATTTGGTAGACTCATTACGGAAGAGCTCCCTCAGCGAATATGTTATAATAGTCCCAAGCGATTCAAAGCCCCTTCCTTGAAGTGGTAATCTTAACCTCTGAAATAGAAAAAAGTTGAACGGGGTAATAACAGATGAATAAAGTGCTTGGTCGTCGACATTCGTTGAGTTTTTAGCCAATAGTTTTATCACAATGATTACTTCATGCAAAGGTGCAATTTCGTAGTGCAAAGTTCATGAGTGTTAAGTCAATAAATTCGGTAGTTTTCGGCGTACATTCTCACACAAGCGCTTTATGGCCTAAAGAACTATTATTATTAACCCTTTGAAAGTGACAAAATAATATTTCAGAATAAGCAATTTTGCTTTGTTTTGTTTCCTTGAAATTGAATTTCTTTATGATATGTAAAAATTGCCAATAGTCACTGAATCTTAATTTGTTAGAGAATTCAAGAATGAACTCATGAGTCTTATACTTTAATAGTACATTTACTGCAAGTTCTTTGCACGGAGCGTATACCCTCAGAAAGTGTATGTTGTTGTACTTTAAGTTTTAGTAGCAAATCCAATACTCCACTGTACTTAATATTTCAAAATTTGTACTCTATTTTGCGTTGTCTAGCCATTTTAATCAAAACTAAGTCTTTATTGAATTGCCCACAAAAGAGAAAAGTTAAAAATCCATTGGAATAAAAATTTGCAAAAAAATATAAACATAACACAAAAAGGGTTTCATACGAAATTGTCAATATTTTACCTTTTCTTTGTGTGTTCGAACATAGCCTGGCAGCCGCCTGGCATTGGCTATGGCTATGGCGATGGCAATGGCGTTGGCGTTAGCTTTGATTTTGTTTGGCTTTGCCAAAGAAAACTGTCCTGACTAAAGCCAACAACTAGCAGAATCAGAAATTTGTATATAAACTGAGATTTTGCATAAATTTTCGTTTGTTATCGTGGACAGAAATTTTATCCCCAACAAAACTCTTTGCATGAGTCACTAAGGTGTGCGTTATTTTTCAAATTTCTTTAAACGGAGTTGATCAGAGTACTTATGTTTTGCAACAAATATGTCGCTATTATATCACATCTTTATTTAAAAATTTTTTTTTTTATTATGTAATAGATTTGTAAGAATTTATATTTTGAGCTAAAAATTCGTCCGGCCCTCACAAAAATCTTGCATGTACACCCTAATCTAACACATCCTTTTTTTCCCTACTACTTACACATTGCTCCTTTTTAACTTTTTTATTTTTTTGTCCATTTTGACCTGCTTTTTTCATATTTTCCTTTCTTGTTTATTATTTTATTTTTTTATTTGTTGTTGTGTTGACAACAACAATGTGTAACATCCATATCTTGATTAGCATTTTTCTTTTACAGTTTTTTATTTGGCTTTTGTTGCTTTGTATAACAGGTTTCTTGTCAAATACTTTAAAACTTTAAACTATTAAATTAAAATTTAAAAAAAAAGTTATTAAATTTTGTAACAGAATATAAATATATTTGTCAGAATTAAAAATCCTTTGTTTGTTTTTGCGCCTCAGCTTTGTTAATTTATTTTTAAAACGGACATGTTTAATAATATTAAGTCGCTTTTTTCAAGCTGATTATAAAGGGTGTTTTTTTTAGAGGTTTGTTTTTTGAATAGAGATAAAACTGGCATTTTATGATCAAATCTGGCAACTCTAATGTCATTTATGTTCAGTTTGGTTTGCCATTTTATCATGAACAGGTTGACAAAAAAACAACGCTTGCAAATCGTGCAAATTTATTTCGAAAATAATGGTTCAGTTCGCGAAGTTTACCGCAAGCTCCGTCCATTTTATGGTCGACATAATCGTCCATCAGAGCAATTAATTCGGTTAACCATGGATCGTTTTCGCACTACGTTTACTCTATGTGATAATACGCATCCGCAGAGACGTCGAACAGTGCGCACCGAAGAAACAATTGCCGCTGTAGAGCAAAATGTTGAAGAGGACCCGAATGAATCGATTTGCCACCGTGCACAGCAATTGGAGCTTTGTCCATCAACTTTATGGAAGATTTTGCGCAAAGATCTTGGCTTGCGACCTTACAAGATCCAGCTTGTGCAAGAATTAAAGCCGCGAGACCATGCAATGCGTCGTGATTTTGGTGTATGGGCCGAAAATGAGATTGATCTCGATGCTGATTTTCATCGCAAAATTTTGTTCAGTGATGAGGCTCATTTTTGGTTGAATGGCTACGTCAACAAGCAAAATTGCCGCATTTGGAGTGAAGAGAGTCCACATGAGACCCTTGAGACGCCATTACATCCACAAAAACTGACTGTTTGGTGTGCTCTATGGGCTGGTGGAGTCATTGGGCCATACTTCTTCCGAAATAATGCTGGAGAGTCAGTTACCGTTAATGGAGACCGGTATAGAGCCATGATAACCGACTATTTTGTTCCCGAATTGGATGGCATGAATATGGATGAGTTGTGGTTCCAACAAGACGGCGCTACATGCCACACAGCGCACGTCACAATCGATTTATTGAAGGAAACATTCGATGAGCGCATAATTTCGCGGAATGGACCTGTCAATTGGCCACCAAGATCGTGTGATTTGACACCATTGGATTATTTTCTTTGGGGATATGTGAAGTCGCTCGTCCACGCCAACAAACCAGAAACGTTAGGGGACTTGGAAGCCAACATTCGTGGCGTTATTGCCGACATTCGGCCCCATATGCTCGAAAAAGTGGTTCAAAATTGGACCTGTAGAATTGGCTTTATTCGAGCCAGCCGCGGCGGCCACATGCCCGAAATCATACTTAAACATTAATGGCATAAAATTATCCTTCCAATAAAGCCAAATTGATGGACATTAAAACGATTTTCTTGTGTTTTATTTCAATTCAAAGCTCTATAGCTCTAAAAAAAACACCCTTTATATATGCACATTTTCCGTGCAACTCTTTCAACCTCAAAACCAAAACCGAACCTTGATCGGTCTCCTGTTTCTTTATAAATCTTACTGTTTACGAAATTTTTTGATAAAATCTATACAAGAAGTTTTCAATCCCTGCAAAGCATATATTTTACAAAAATGTTATTTCATAAAAAACCTAATTAATTTGGTGTCGAACAAAGAAGTTGTGAAGAATTATTGATATGAATATATATCAGCTGAACGGAATTGGTTCCTCGATTAAGTTTTTGTTTTTATATGCAATATGGAAGTTGCATTTATGCCAAAATTGCTGGATGCCTTTAAAAACAGCATTTTTTGTTAAATAAATCTGCTTTATTTTCTATTTCTCGAAACTATCGAAATCCCCATCGTATGCTTTATTTAAATTCTTATGTACATCTGCCAATTTGAAATGGAACAATTCTTTTTTCGAGGTGCAGTTTTTCACACTTACAATGAAAATATTTTCGCTGAAAATGATTATGTGCGCATAGCGTCTTCAAACTTTCTATGGCAACATAACGCTCGCTCAATCACATGCTTTCACTTAACGTCAACAAATGTATTACAACGACATTTAATTTTATATTCAGTAAATAAATAGAAAGAAAAGAAACGAAATTCAATCACAATAAAATGAATTTATGTGCGTACTAACAAAAAACGCACACAATTCAAATGCGAACACTAACATGTGTTTGCATAATACAGCCACCCTTTATACAAAGGCATAGGAAAACGCTTACATTTTGAGAGTATGAGCTGAGATAATCAGTAGGCTCTCCCAGAAAAAATAGGAAAATGGAAATAAACAGATACTATGATGATTTTCTATGTTCTTTCGCTTCAGAAATGTTTTCTAAAGTATCGAAAAAAATTAACATGATAACTGTTTCAAAAAGCAATTTTTATTGAAGCTGTATCCAAATATTTATTTCAAAAACTTTCTGATTTCTTACTTCCAAAAGAAGAAATTTAAAGTGTTGGGACTTAAGCTTCATTGAAGTCAAATCATAAAAGTTTGTAGTATTATTTACAATTTGAGAACAGTTTTCTAATATTATTTTTTAAAAACTATTCGTTAATATATTAATCTCTAAAAAAACATTTTATGTCGCTTACGTTAGGTTAGGTTAGGTAAGGTTAGATTAGATTAGGCCAAACTGGCAGCCTAGTAAGCATTCTAAAAGTTTTAAGTAGCATTAGCTGTGCCGTTTTAATACAACTTGCGTGACTCGCAAAAAGAGTGTTGTCAAAAGAATCTGTGAGCAGCGATTAAAGCTAAACTTAGTTAGTCTTATTCAGGTAGTTAAACAGCTATCTGATGTCACTTTTCCCACTTCGCTGAGGTTGTTGAAGAAAGCTTGTCCAATATATATGAAACTATTTCTTGCAAGGATCGGACAGTTACAGAGATAATGTTAGACAGATTCTTTCTGGCTTGCATTCCGAGAACTGCGGTAAAAAGGGTTGAATGGAATAACTAAATTTTCAGCATGCTTGCCGGTAGTCCAGTGTCCAGTGCAATTCGCGATGATTTTTGCATTGTCCCTTCGGCTCTTACACAGTAAGTCAGATCGCTTACGTTACGTTTCTCATGTAAGTCCGCTTAGAATTTCGAATACTTCACAACAAAATTTAAGAAAATCACGCTCTGATTCAAAAGTTGAAGAGCTATATCTAAAAGGGACTCAAATGACTTATGCGTTTCTTTTAAGAACATATCAGCTTTTGTCTGCTTTTAAAAGATATGGGGACGCTATCTTATCAAAAAAATATTAAAGCATCACTCAAAATAATTAACTGGATTTAGTTACTTTGATTTGTTTTTTTTTTAAAGAGAGTTTCAAAATTTAATATTTTTATTTATTTGATTTTTTCTAATTAACAAGCTTCAAACAAATATTACACACAAGAACATTTTAAGCAGATGCTGGCTTCAATAAAAGTTACCATAAACGATATAAATTAAGAAAAAGTTATGGAATTATGTACTGGTTCTGGCGTTATGTATCAACAACGTGGAAATCTGCTCTGCTTAAAAATTGTGCTATTTTATTGCAATCCAAATGAACTTAGAACGAGAGATACGCTACGTAATGTGTGGATTTGTACAAACCACTCTCCAAAAGACCTTTTTATTATTTGTAGGAATTTGCAATATGATTTTTTGATAAATTCAGCTAGTCGGAATCAATATGTTAGCAATATTTCGCATGCAAGCAACTTAAGCTTAGACGTGTCGAAAGAGCAAAAAAATGTTACATGACCTATAGAAATGCTGAATACATTGATGTTACATTTAGTAACGATATTTTGTCACTACACAATGTTTAAGTAAATTTGCAAATATATTGTATGCGCGTGTGTGTGGAATTGTACTTGTATTTTTTTAAATATTTTCACTTCGATTGTATAGCAAACAAGTCACTTCTATATTATAACAGAAAATGCTAAATATTTACGAGTATGCAAATATTATAGATATGTAAATACATGCAATAAAACTCAAAGTAAATGTAGTCCCGGAAAAGTTTGGAAAATTTGAAGAAATAACTTTAAAAAAATTAAAAAATTTTGCTTGCACCTAAAAATCGCACTGAATTTCAAAGGCTTAGATTGTTATAAAATTTGTATTAGCAGCAACAGCAGTAGTGATGAAAAAGATTACATAATAAATCTAATGCAACAGCAACAGTAGCAACACACTTATATAGATAATATAAGAGACATGGTGTGCGACTTTAAAATTTTCGGAACATTAACTCAAGAGATTTTCTTTAACCGAGGAGAAAAAATCAAACTTAAAAAGAGATGTCATATCTTCTCAAACGATGTCTTAGTTTTCAGTGTTGCACGGTTTGTTGGAAAAAATTTTGTTAAAAATCTTAGAGCGGAAAATATGCACACTTTCCTTAACTAGAGTACTTGATTAATTAATATATTTTTTACGGCCAGTTGAAAGTTTACATAGCTTTACTATTACCTGTAGCAACGTTATAGATATCACTACATATATATAATATATTATCATCAATATAGCAATATATTTAGCAAGAAGTATTTTATTAAAATTTTATATACAACTTTTTTATAATAACTCTTTTAACATCTCATTCTATCTTCTCTCTTTAGAAGTAACAAAAAAAAAACCAATTAAAGAGAGTGAGTTCTTTTAATTTCGAAGCCAAACGGTACAAATGAGACAAAAAAAACTACCATTACAACTCAGAATTTAAGAAGCAGCATATGCATAAGAAACGAAAAATTAAGCAACAATTTTTGTGTGACGCTTTGCAAAAAACTTTATCCTAAAAAATAGAATATTGAAATTTACAAAAAAAAATATAAGTAATTAATAACGGTTTTTAACCACAAATGAAATGTTTAATAAAAAAATTATTTGAATCACTTCAATAGACTTTGCGCCAAGGCATTAAAAGCCATTTTATATAAATTGTTTAAATATGCATTTTAAGACAACGATAGAATATTTGAGAAACTAACGATCAACACCACAGCATTTCCACATTTCAAATACTATAACAAATGTTAAAAATTATTAATATCAAACCTTTGCATTATAGCACCCAGATGTTTTACGTTCAACCTCTTAAGCCAATATTTTTTGGAAACTTTACAAAAAAAAACACATTGAAAAATTTTAATTGAATATAAACTTTTATAGAATTTTTTTAAGGAAACTATGCATGATATTTTAGATATTATTTGAGAGCAACTATTAAATTGTCTATGTAATTATACAAAACTTTCTTAAGATAATTACATTTTAATCAAAATAAGTTTTTTAAGTTCTGCTTTTTATTTAAGATTTAAATACATCAAGTTTGTGTCTGTACGTTACTCATACGCCATGTGAATCAACATTTTATCTATATTTTCTGAATTTGAGAGCCACTGCTGAGTGAAGTGAATAAAAAACTTGTAAAGGTGCTATCTTCGGCCAGGCCGAAACTCACATACCCTACACTGCATTGAAAGTACTTTTTAAATAAATGTTAAAAATATGTTAAAGAGGTTGAAAACGAATTTCGAAGTCGAAATATATGAAAAATGATGAAAAATTGATGAAAAAGTCGGAAGAATAAAGAAAATGTCGAATGAAATTGAAGGGGAAAGGTAAAAGATTAAAAATGGCAAAAGAATGTGTTATGCAGGTATTTTAATTGTATGGGAGGTGCCACGCCCACTGTTGCTATTTTGCCAGCTTCAGATTCATAAATGCCTAATACCCAGTAAACAACTTACATCAAATTTCAGATAAATTGCTTCAATAGTTCACTTAAAATAGCAATTACGACCTTATGTTAATGAGGAAGGTGCCACGCCCACTGATGCAATCTTGTTAAGTTTCATTTAATTCCGAAGCTTACAGTAACCGAAAACTTCACACAAAATTTTATGAAGATTACTCTCATAGAACACTATCTATATCATTAAACGTATTTTATATGGCAGGTGCCACACCCACCGGCATAATTGTGCCAAAGTTTTGCAAGAAGACACCTTTTAGCTAGTATATCCGCCTTGTTAAATTTCATAACGATAGCGTTGTTAGTTCTCTTTTTATAATGTTTATAAATTTTGTAGGCTGTGCCACGCCCCTACAAGAAATTTTTCAGCATATTGACGTAGTTTTTATTGTTGACTACTTGCAGTGGTATCATTCCTAAAATTTTAATGAAAATCATATGTACCAATTTTGAGTTATACGAAATAATTATAATACAAAGTTTTAATTTTTAAATAGTGCCACGCCAAATTTTACAATTCCGCCGACTTTATGCGCAATTCAAAATTCACAAGATCTGTATCCGTGTACTAAATTTCATCACAATATCTTGCACAGTTTACGAGCAATGGCGTGATAAAACTTAAAATTTAGGGCTGTGCCACGCCTCTTTAAGAGCCTTTGCAAACTTAGAACCTAGCCAAATCTTAATTTTGTTCTCATCTTCACCAAATCAGCAATTTTCATCAAAATCGCAGCAACTTTTTTTCAAAATGGACTTGGGTATATTTACATTGAGTATGGGCGGAAGGCGTGGCCGTTAACCGATTTCACCCATTTTTATATGCTAGGAGTTTGCAAAAAGGTGTGAACTTTGTGCCAAATTTCATTGAATTAGCTTGCTTAGTTTTTCCGTAAACTTGATTTCAACAGACAGACACACAGACAGACAGACAGACAGACGGACACAGCTATATCGACTCAGGTGGTGACGCTGATCAAGAATATATATACTTTGCGATACCTTCCACGCCTCCTTCTATGCGTTACAAACGGAATGACAAAGTGAATATACCCTCTGTGTAGGGTATAATAAAAACTTATTTACACAAACTACTTATAATGTAAAATGCTACATTTTACAGTAAGTCCGTTTTTATCAAATTTTTTTTTTTTTTGTCATACAGCCTCAATGCTACTTACTGCCCACGAGCATTTCCAGTTGCTACTATTGTCTCATTTTAACAAATATTTTACGCTGTTGTATGTGGGATAAGACAAAAAGTTAAAGCGACCAGAAAAGAAAAACGCAGAATTAAATTTACAAGAATTTTAATTTATTTGCAAGCCTTGCAGGTTGTGCCTTTTATGGCAAGCAAGAAAAAAAATCAAAAAAAGTGTGAAACAGAAAAGAAACTTTCGCTAAAAATTTTTATGGCGCCTTTAGTACGGAATAGGGTTACAAAGCTCTGTTTAATTATGAGCCAAGAGTAAGCTAGGAAAAAACTCAACCTAGAACTGCAGGGCAACAAAAAAGCCATGCAACACACATACAGATTAACAAGGACAGCGTGTTAATTAAATTAACAAATCCCTAAAAGTTAGCATACTTTCGGGGATTTACACATTATAACACAAATATTAAGTTATGGTTGTAAAAAACAGAGCATAATTCTTAAAGTAAAAGTAAAAAATGTAAATCATAATGCAATATTATAATTGTCAGCAAAACAGCGTTTGGACTATTTCAGCTCAGTTAACAAAACTTTGCTTTGTACTCAAAAAAAAAAGGGCTTCGAACGCTAACGTGCAACATTCTTTTAAGCTTAAAAATGAACTCTAACTTTTGTTAAACCAGAGCTCTTCTTTCCTTTTACCACATGCCCTGTACTACTCTCGTGTTAAAGTAATGCAACGGTTCGTGGTTTTGCAAAAAAAGTGCACTATAGTACAGGAATCCTTTCCAAACCGTATTATTTGGTCAGATGA
This sequence comes from Meiosimyza decipiens, assembly GCA_963680825.1. Taxonomy (NCBI): domain Eukaryota; kingdom Metazoa; phylum Arthropoda; class Insecta; order Diptera; family Lauxaniidae; genus Meiosimyza; species Meiosimyza decipiens. Next base: position 123,104,992 of record OY804258.1, read on the forward strand.
GTCTAAATTAGAGCTGCAAAACTCATAGAAGCGAAACGAGTATGGTGTGATCCATCGCAAAGACCGAAATCAAAAAACGTTACTCACACAGTTAATTATCGTAAAAGCCTTATGATGGCATGTTGATGTTTCATCAATCGGTGTAAAATTGATTGTAAAATTATTATGGATAACATTTTTGGGCATAACCTAGAAAAAAATGTTGAAAAAATTTAATTTTGAATAATATGGTAGACATTAGCTTCCACAATCTTCGAATCATAGTGCGATTGAGCATTTGTGGATCATCTTAGATAATAAAATTCTAATGAACTGAAGCTCCGGTATAAGATCCATTGGGGAAAGCACGCAAAATTAGTGAAAATAAATATCCAGACCATACAAAATTTAACTGAACCATATAATTGTTTTTTTCAAATTATTTATATATAGAACCTAAGCTTTGCACTTTATTTTGTCTAACAAAATTTAACATTTAAATACCAATTTCTTCCTTGTATTGGTATTTTGAAGACTTCCATTTAAAAAAAAAAAAATTATAAATTTTTTCTTGCAAAGTCGTTCAGATGGATTTCCTATATTCAAATCCTCATTGATATTTCAATTACTATATTGTTAATTTTTTTGACCAAATTAAAAAGTTTGCAAGTTAAGCTTACAGCACGAAATTTTAAACCAAATCTTGCCCTTAGGCATGATATCCATATCGGACATGGACATGTTCCGTTTATTGTCAATATTTTTTTTTAATATCTCGCTATTTTGAAGTCGCTATGTTTCAGTTTATCATATTTTCTATAGAAAACGCTTTTGTAACAAAAGATACTTCTTCACATCGCTGACTTTGAAATCCCAATCAGTGCTCACTGGCCATCCAGCCAAGCAGCTAATGTTGTGTCAGCTAATTATTTGATGCAATTAATTTTTCGGCTTCTGTGAATCTAACCTTGTGATGCTGTTGCCAAGACAACCAGCAACAACAAAAACAAAAAATATCCAATGACAACGCCCAGAAACGATGCCAATATTGAATTTTTACACGTATTTGTCTCCCTTTAATATCAACAATATTTTCATGTTGCACGTCATCTTTGTGATGTGAGATGGCATGAGATTGTGTAATCAACACACAAAGCAGGAAAATTCATAGAATTCGTTTACTGAATTCGGATTTGGAATTTTTTATTTTGTTTTTTTTTTTCATAATTTTGATTGGCACAAATTGTGTTTTGATTTATTTTCTTGTGTTTGTTTTGCCTCCATAGTAATTTTGATAGATTTTGATAATTTTATACTTGAATTTTATCTACAAAATTTTATTATCGCGGAATATGTATTCTCTTATTTCCTTTGAAAAAGAACATATTTTTTCGGCAACCGATTCCGCAATTTCAAGTCAGTCAGCCTGCATGATTTGAAGTAGACTCGGTCTAACGTGCTGTGCGAAATAATCAAATGTTACTCATACGTCATGGAAACATACATTCACTCGTTCTTCAAAAGAGTAATTTTGTTATGTTCTTATAATTGGGTCTAACTTCTGATTTCTAGACTCAACTAAAGTTTACATTTTGTCTCATAAAATATGCACCCGAAGCTGTCTACAATTTATTTTAATTGACTGGCTTTCCACTTTGAATTAAAGATTTTATCTAAGTTTCTGCATGATTTTTTCTTTGTCACGTAGTATTTTGCTTTTTGGAAACATTATCTTTAACAAACATATGTTTTTGAATATTTTTTACAATTCATGAAAAAGCTTTTTCTGTGTAGCGTTGGTCTCTGATATCATAAATAGACAACTGGGAATATTAAAGAAGTCTTAAGTCAGCTTGAAGCTATGAGTGTCTACATGTAAGTAATGAAAATGATAAATGTTGCTTTTATTTCGTTATCATAGTCTCCTGTGACATTTTGTGTTTGCAAATATTAAATTTCATTAGTTAAGGATTTTTTTTAACTGGAAAATGTATACATCTGTTTTCGTCAACACACAAGTTTTTATCTATTTATTATTTCAAAATTATGTCAAACCCATGCGTAATTTTCAAATTTATAGTTTTTTTCTAATTTCAACCATCAAAGTCCTAAATCTTTCATCACTGACTGCTAATAGGAAATCCAAAAATTATGACGCATATCTTTTTGCACTTGAAGGCATTATCAATGTAATCATAAGTACGAGTTGAAAAACATTTTTGTATTCGCAAAGTGCCAAATCAATGCAGATCCGAACAAATCTAAACGCTATGAATACATTACAATGTACGGAACTGTTGTGAAGAAGAAATGAATTTCTTCCGCAGCGATACACGCTATTGATCTATGGCGCTGGCGCTGCTACGTCATCGTACAGTCAATGCGCCACAAATAATGCGATTTAAAAACTGCAAGTGACTGCAGTAGCTGAACTGCATCCTCGATTGTGGCAGAGACAAATTTCAATAGATGCATTGGCATTTCATTGGCAAAATGAGATTTCGAAAGCAAGTTTTGCCAGAGATAACGAGACATGTTTCAATGGCTTTGAATAGTATTGAATGCCGTTAGGTGAAACTGATTTTTCATCACGAAATATGAGATATCGCATAATCTCATAAAATTCAAGTGAATTCTGTTGCGCTTAAGGATGTCATAAGGATTCGTATTCATATGAACGTAGCAGGTATTTAATTTATTTATTTTGAAAAGTTCAATAATACAAGAATAAAATAATGCTGTGCAGTTCAAATAGTTTCATTTAAATAGTATAGTGGAATCAGGAGGATTTCATATTTTAAATTTGCTATTCTAATAGCAAACAATTCGGGCATTTCATGAAACTGGAGTTAGTACTGACTTAAAAAGGTGCATTTTTTGAGCCGATTCAAGAACGCTATGTCAAAGCATTTTCAGAAAAGTTGTAGTTGTGACCTTTTAATTTATCAGGGCAGATGTGCTCATTATCGAAATTTTAACTTCTTGCTTAGACCAACACTAACATCGATGTTTTAAATGTCATAGGCAACTTTAACTAACATTCTTTTTAAAAGAATATCACTCAGAAAAAATTGTTGTAAATTAGTTATGCTCATCAATAATTTAATTTCCAAAACTTTGCATAAACTACTCTATTCGGTTGTATGAAAGACCATTTCATAATATCACAATTGATTAAAAGCTTGTTCCCACACTTCGTTTCATATGGCCAACCAATTGTGTTTAAAAAAATCAAATAAATGAAATGCCATAAAATTTTATAAAGTTCCAATGTTTGCCTCATTCAATTTGCACTGTGCAAGGAATCACATCAAACAGATTTCAAAACTCATAAATTTCACAACCATAAATGTTAATTAAAAATGTTGGACGGCTATGACGAGGATGACGACAACGACAAGAGATGAGCACATCAGCGTTGCCAACATGATGTAAATATCAATTTTTAATCAAGTCGCACAAAATTTTTGCATTTTCATTGCCATTGGAAAACGAAATGAATCAATAGGTAGCAGCCAGCTTGACTGCTGTGAAATGGATGATTCAGCCATTTCATTTGTAGTTTTTTTTAATGCAAACTGTGAACTAGGCATGCAAAATATGATGATATGATGGTTGGTCTGCAAAACACCACGTTTTTAGCATAACAGCAAGCCGTTCGTTCCAATGCTTTATGACCACAAAATCATTTGCCTATGTCTCTTGCATTGGCTATTGTTTTTGCTGCTGTTTTAACGCACACATGAAAGCGTTATTATAGAAGGCGAGTACTTACAACCATGGTTGTCAATTTTTAAGTTTCCCTAAAGTCATGCTGGCAAAAATTTAATATACACACGATGTCAATTAGCGTTTAATTGAGTTGCTGTTTGATTTGGGTTTTTTTTTTGTAGCAGTATGATTGTAAAACATGTAATTTAAATTTTAGGACTTTAATTTCAAATACCAGAACAAAATATAAAAGTTTTTTTAGGCATAAAACCTTCTTTTTCATATGTACACTTAATCGTATAACCTAATTGAAACAATTCGAGATTTAAAGAAGGGCATTCACAGAGCTGCTGAAAAAATTGCTGAATCTTTACAGCCATTACATAAGAAACAGTTGTTGAGCAAATAAATCTTGGCAGTGTTCTATTCAGACCCTTAGATAATTTTTGGCTAGTAAAGTTGGACTATACATTTTTCTCTAGCGTCAGATGACACTTTACTTAATGTTAAATAAATGTTCAAAATTGCGAAAGTTTCGAATAATGTCGAAAAATATTATACGCAGTAACAGCTCAGCCAAATTCATACTACTTAATAAATAAAACATTTTTAATAAAGTTGTTGTTCTTATATGCACATAAAAAACATACAAAATAATAATTTTATTAGGATCTTAGCAAAAAAGAATATGAATTAAACTTCTCAGAATATACGCACTTTTTGCATTCAGCGCAGTCATATTTTGTGTACTCGTCTTTGTCCCGGGAGCACTCAAAATATTATCTTTTGAATGCCTTATTTTCTAGTTCGTCAAAATTTCATCAGAGCTTCTAACTATTCTTTTCCGAAGTTTCCTAGCAACGCAATCAATGAAGTGGGGTGTGACCTACCCCATCAGTGTTGGCTGTATGTTTTTCCTTCAATGTGTTACGCTCGACTATAAGAGTGCTTGTTGTGCCAGTTGTAGGATGTTTTATCTTCAGCTACTGAGCACGGGGGCATCCAATCGTATCAGGAGACAGTTGTCTATGTTTGTAATCACATGGGCTTTGTCTCACTCCACCCAATTGACGAAGCGTTAAGAGTGGAAGCAGAAAAAAGTTTAAAATGTCTTATATGAATTTTGCATATTATTTTAATTCATATGATACTGTGTGGTTCCAAATCAAAATCATCCATTTTAGTAATATTTCATCAATTTAATTGATTAATTGGTTGTATTGAATCTTTCATGGCTCCCTTAGGCTTACGGCTACTAAAACATTTATAAAATTATAAACAATGCTGTTTTTATGTGACCATTTATCTAAACGAGTCTATCATGAAATTTAATTGAGTTAAACTTTTTGCAACTACAACAACAATTTAGCCTTAAATTTTATCCCCGCTTTTGCAGATTCAATTTACAACACACATTCATACATCACTGGTTGGCTGACGCTGCCACAATTTAATCCATCATTCATTCATTGCATTATTTTGTGCACGCGATAATTTTTAAACAGCAACAGGACCAGCATCAATATCATCGGCAACAGCAGTGGCAACAGCAATATTAACAACAAAAACAACAATCATTGCGACTGCAATACTTTGACCCAATTTACGCCCTATGCATTCATTCGTTTGCCTTCATTGGCTTTATGCTTATCGTTCGCGCGTTTATTCGTTTGTTCGTCTATTCGTTCGTGCTTTCGTTCATTTCATCGTTTGCCTGCTCAGTCACTCAATTCACTTCGTCGTATTTACCGGAAAAATGTAAAATTAATTTCTGGCGATTTCCTTCCTTCATGATGAACTCATCAAAGTGATGACATCCGTTTCCGTTTCTTCGTTGATGTTTTTTTCTTCATTTTTTTTTTGTGCAGTTTTTTTTTTCTCTGTCAACCCGTATTTATCCTTTAGTATGCTTAGTCTTTCCATTGTTAGACCATTTTGTTCAGTATATAAATTTTTAAGGATTTGCTGAAGGCTCCAGCAAAAATCAGAAATTTTATTTTGAAAAGTTACCAATTTTTGGAGGTCCTCTTTCTAAGAAAAGCTGTCTGTAAGTCAATTACTTTTTTGGTCCATTTTTCTACCACTTTAATCACACTGATGTCAAAAGCTAAAATCGCAAAAATGTACTTGCAGAATCTGTAACCCCTTTCAGGGCTACAACATTGATATTTTTTTTTTGGCAAATTTTTAATACTTGTGATGATTATTCCCTGAACGTTTTGTTTTCTTTCGGAAATTTCCAACAATTTCTATTTAGCTTTTCTTTTCCCATTTTGATTCAAAATGGGTTAACTTTGTAAGGCATTATCTGTATTCTTCTATGAATTGCATCCTGCTGTTGATGATTTTGCAGCTGTAGCTGTTGCCGCAAACTCATCTATATGAAGAATACTTTCTTGCATTTTATAGGACTCGTTGCGCTTTTCACTTTGTCCGTCTGTTTATCTCTCTGTTCATCCGTCTGATCATCTGCCTGCCAGCGTTGTCTTAAGTGTTGTTGCTTTTGTTGTAATGATACTCTACAAAGTGAAAAAGGTAACATTTTGACTACCATGTATGAGCTATAAAAATGTGAAATAAGGCAGGACATTCAGCAAAACCAGCAGTAGCAGTAAATTGTAAGAGCATTACAAAAGGAAATCCAACCAACGTGCAGCGCGCCACATGCACATTGTTTTTTTGTGAAATTTCCTGTATTATATTTCATTTTGTTCGTCAGGCATTGGCATTGAAGTTAAAAATTTATCACCATAAAAATGTGTCAATTTTATCATCTCAGCCTTCGTTGAGATCTCCATACATAGTGTTACATGAAACACATTCGTTTAAAAAAGATTTAACTGAGGTTGAAAAAAGTAAAAGGACTTATCGGTTACTCAATTTAAGTAAATTCAAAGAGAAGAAAATATTGAAAAAATATTTGTAAGGTAAACAAAAACTGAAAGATTGCAACCAGGAAAAAAAAGTAAATTTAGGCGCAATGAGGTTTGAACAATTAAGTCGCTTGAGTGGTCCCTGAGAATGCTAAATTATGGTACACAATTTTTTAAATATTAGAATATGACTCAGTAACCAATTATCTTAATTATTATTAAGGTTCATCCTTAGTATTTCTACTCCATTATGGAAGTAAATTGTTTTAAATTTTACTATAGGTAATAACGGGTGATTTCTTAAGCGTTTGGTTTTTGAAAATTATAAAAAGAACAGAAAATTTGCAAAAATTAATAAAATATTTTCTTTGAGCGATACATCAATTTCTTTCATTTACTATTTAAAGATAATTTCAGGTAAATGTTGCCCGCAGCTACACTTAAGGTGGTTCATCCGTAAGCTCCACTATTGGCATACTTTTTCCAGCTGTAATGTTGTCTTTTTGGGGCTGTAATTGTGGCTGGCTTGTAACTGTACAGCAGAGACTTTACATAGCCCCACAAAAAATAGCTAAATGGGGTCAAATCGCATAAACTTGGTGGCTAATGGACTGCTCCAAAACGTGAGATTAATTGCTTACCAAACTCGCCTCTCAATAGGTCTATGGTATCGCGTGCAGTGTAGCATGTGGCACCATCTTGTTGAAACTACATGTCAACCAAGTCCAATTCTTTCATTTCGGGCAAAAAAATATCTGTAACGTCGGATTTTTATTGTTTTTGAAAAAGTATAGTCCAATGATGCCACCGACTCACAAACTGCACCAAGCAGTGCATTTTTCAAGATGCATTGGCAGCTCTTAAACATCCTCTGGATGCTCTTGAGACCAGATTCTGCAATTCTTTTTGTTGTCGTATCTATTAAGCCAAATAGAGCTTTGTTACTGAAGAAAAGTAAAAACACATTTCTCACAGAGCACGAATTTTGAAAATAAAATTCATTGATTTGCAAGCGCTATAAGTCTATTAATAGTAAAATGGCAAATTTTACTGAGCATTTTTGGTCTTAGTACACATTACGAACCACGCCGAATGTGTCAAAAAATTTACACTGATAAAACAAGTTGCAAAAAATCACCCGTAAGAAGCTTGCCTATTTTCTTTAGATCTGGATTCAAATTTTCTTTTGGGAAAAAAATTTTCTAAATATTTCAGTAGTTGAAACTTTTTTATGTATAGTTTTTTATGGCAATTCTATTTTGGGGAATAATATTTAGGATGAACATCGAAGTCGCAATGCTTTTTAAGACTTTGCATATGAAGAAGAACAGTGCAGTGTGAGTGCTAAAGAAAATCCATTTGCATTTTATCTTTGATCGGTGGATAAAAAATCAATAGGCTCAGAATTTGATTTAAAAGTAAAACAATTTATATAAAGATTTATAATAAAATTTGACACGTCTAAGGGATGAATTTCGTACGTTTAAGCTATACATGCTCAGCTTATCAATAAGCCTTATGCGATTGATAAGTCAATCTTACTTAATTCTCATATGTAAATTGCATGTTCCAACAAAATATTTATATTGTTCATATACCGAGTACTTTTGCTCGAAAAATTACTTGCGTACTATATATAGTAAAATTCATATAAAATCATAGGATAAAGTGAATTATTTTTTTTTATTTCCATGAAGGTGTTCCTTTTGTATTAAATTTGACATTTCCAAAACAAAATCTTGAAAATTCAAGTTGTAATTTATCTCAAAGTTCTTAAATTACTTAAGCCCATATTGCCACCAAAATGTTTCCAAGAATTTTTCCATAAATTAAAATTTAACTACCAGCAAAATGTTTTTCTATTTTTGGCATTTTTCAATATTGAAACACAGCACGCACACAAACCGATGTATCAGTAACCGCAACGAGTGGAAATTAAATAAATTTCCAAGTATCAAAATCCATTAAAAAACAACTTATTTTTTTCATTTGCCAAATTAGAGCATGTTTGTGTGTGTGTGTGTGTGTTCGTTTATGTGTATGTGAGTGCGACAAGTATGCTAGTGTCAAGCCCCATGTGTGCAGTTCACTCAAGCCGAAAATTCTTAAGTTGAAAACCGCAAAAACTTATGTGCGCGCGCGCGTACGAGTTCATGTTTGCAATGAATATTTTTCTGATTCCACCAAATACAACACGTTATGTGTGTGTGTGTGTGTGTGTGTGTGTGCACGACTGCTTACATGTGTGTGTGTGTGTGTATGAACTTAGCTTCCGTTGGCAACGCTCTTTTTCAGTTTATACACCGTTTCGTTTTATCCCATGCCATGTCAAATCCCTGAGCTCGACTTTTTAAACTTTTCGTCTGGCATTTGTGACTTGCGGCACCCGCGCGCGCATTTGGTGGCGTACCGTGGTATTTGCGAGATGTGGAAATTTGTTGTATTACTAAGCGAACGAACAGGAGCTGAAGTTGATGTTTTTGCTTGCTTAACAAATCGATTCCCTCAAGTGTAGTGCATTGCCTTATTTTGCCACCAAATGTTCGACAAAATCGCTATTGCCATATGCGGATCATTTTATATTTTCCTTGACGCGGAATGCAAATGTACGTAGTTTTTGTGTTAGGTAAGGGCTTAATACAAAAATTACATCATTTCCCAATGCATCAATTTTTTTGAAATTGTGTTGTTGTTTTTTATAATGTGTGCAACCTTTTTTAGCAAAACCAACATAGTTGCCCAATTTTATCAAACATATGATTTTTATAGTATCTTCCTTTAATTTTGTAGCGGTTGCTGTCACGTGCACTCTTATGTTCTGCCTAATGCCATCGCAATTTCCTGAACGCATTTCTTCCTTCCTCATTGTAATGCTCGAGTATCATTTTTGTTTTCATTGCTGCGGTGCCTCGTTTTGTCTAAGCATCATTATTCATATTTTATATCCTTTTGACTAAGCTGTGCCGCCTCTCAAAATTTCATCACTTCAGTTTATCATCGTCAACATCATCATCGTCGTCATCGTCGCAGTTGTACCCTGTTATTCCGCACTGCATCTCTAAGCTCCAATTTTTTTGTGCTTTTATATCTAAATTGTCTCTTTTCACAGCACCTCAATTTTTCACGGCCTTGTCGCATGTTATTTTCAATCACTGTATGGGCTGGCACACGCACACATTCGCTCACTCACTCACAAATACTAGCACATTTAACATTTGCGGAAACGGAAATGGAAAATGCAAAGTTACATCCGTTGCGTTACGGAACTCAGCATGTGAGATAATCTTGGCAGCATCTTCGTCTTAAAGCTCTTGGCTTATGCTGTGTGCGTTTGTGTGTGCTTGTTGTAATTTCTTTTGCATATGTATGTGTAGATACGAGTATGTATTTTGAAATCTTTTAAATGAATGTTCGTTCAACTGCTGATTGTGTGTTCTTGAAAAGCCTCATTTCTTTTCCATCATCCAACTTTGCATCTTTGAGAGAATTAAGGTTAAATGCGTATGCAAACTGTCGCTGAAACGTAACAAAGCTAACTGCGGCACACTATCCATATGTCCTTGTACAAATCTTAGAAAAAAATTTTAATCATTTACACATTAGTAAATTATTAAAGCAATTAAAGTTCTTAAGTCTTACAGACTTAATAATTTTGTTGATTTATATTTTTATCTGAGCCAAACTAAACAAAGTTCTACACGCTAGATATAAAAAGAGAAATTAAAAATAAGGACGTCTAAACTAAATGAAAAACCAAAGATAAATCACTTTCCGATTCGATGTTGGACATGAACAATTTTTCAAGCCGCGAAGCTTGACGGATTTCCATGGAAGGTCATTAAGGATGGAATATTAACGATGAAAAAACCTTTCCTTACGCTAATTTTGCGAGACATTGACCGAAAACTCTATATCTCATCGCTCGACCCAACTAACTGTCAGAGATTGCTTGCTCAGAAGGCCTCCCAGTAGATACGGGCATTATTCTATGCACAATTTTTCAGCTATCCGATAAATTTTACCAATCTTTATATATCCATGCTTATAACTTGTAAACTCTTATGCATTAATCATTGATATTACCATACATGTAATACTTTTAGTATAAAACAGGCTGCGTCTGAGGTATTTCATCCTTAAGCTCCATCCATCCATGTACACAAGAAACTTCACTTAGCCTCACAATAAATATTGTAGTGTGCTCAAATCGCATGATCTTGGCGGCCAATGGACTGCTCCAAAACGTGAGATCAATTGCTCATCAAACTTGCCTCGCAATAGGTCCATGGTATCGCGTATCATGTGGCATGTGACACGGTCTTGTTGAAACCCCATGTCAATCAGGACCAATTCTTCCATTTTAGGCTAAAAAAAAGTCGATAATCAGCGCTCCATTGGCTGCAACGTTGCGATTTTCATTATTTTGTAAACAGTTTGATCCAACGATGCCGCCAACCGCATCAAACAGTGCATTTTGCAGGGTGCATTCGCAGCCTCTGGCTGCTCTTCAGACACAATTCAGCAATTCTGTTTGTTGACGTACCAAAAATGAGCTTCATCGCTGAAGAAAATTTTTCAATGAGAAATTGAATTTTCATCCAACTTTTCTAAGGCCCATTCACCCAGCTTCAGTCCTTGAATCAGCTGTGTTTTGTCTGGTTTCGTACCAAGGTCTTTTCGTAAAATCTTCCAGGTGGTCGAATAACACAAGCCCAATTGTTGAGAACGGCGACAAATTGACACTGGCCAATGCTGCAGCAATATTCTCCTCGATACGCACTCTCCGCATGTTGGTGGATTAATGTCCAACAACAAACACAAACCCTTACTTCTTGAATTACTTTTTTATGTTAAATCCTTCTGTTTATTAAACAATAACTATTTTTCGAAAAAAAGATTTTTGCTGAGCAGAAAATTGTTTGTATTTGATTATTGTATTTATTTAATTACTTTTATAAAATAAATTAATTAATTAAATTTTCACCATTGAAGCGAAAATTATTTTAGAATCACCCTTTTCTACATTCAATACATGTGCTTACTTCAACCAGAAAGAAGAAAGCCAACACCTAGTAACAAAAGTACTAGCTGCATCTCCTATTAAATATCCATCCCTAGAGACATCCGTAACCAACCACACAAAATTAACGCACTTCACTTACTCCCAATGGAATATTTTTGGGGCACAATAGGAAACACTTAAAATTCTCATACGATACTAAAGTCTCTGCCACATTCCTATATAAATCACCATAAAATCAGTGACAAATGTTGCCATAAAAATTTGTACCCATTCGTTTGTTATTCACGACCTTGCAACATAAACCGTGAACTGTTTTAATACTTTTGCTGTTCCTTTGCCATAGCGCACATATTAAAGCACCGTTTTTGTTTGACATTTTTGGTGTCATTTTTTTATGTAGCATGACCACGGCTACATTAAGGGTTAATGTTATGTCGTTTTTATTATTGGCAGGGTACGCGCAACGCGCTTGGGTTAATGGTTAACTAACTGGACCATAAAGTAAACTCATTGGCAACGCGACAGTTATGGTCACAAATGATGATGGGGTGGTTTTAATTTGTCAATGAGCATTTTTTTCGCTTTATTTTTTTTTTTTTTTGCCAAATCATGTGACTTTGGTTTTGTTACTTCTTTTTTATTTTGAAAGCTATGCACTCATTCTTTTCAACTTATTGAGAGAGCAGGTGGATGTAAGCACTCAACGCGTCATGATGTATGAACTTAATGAATGTTTCGTTACTTAGGAAATATCACCAAGTCCAACATGACAAAAAAGAGTGCTGTTTACTATAGTGGTAGCTGTCACTTCTCCCAGGCTGATTTTCAAAGCGATAATAAGTGTTTATTGTCTTCTAAATAATGACGTATTGTTTCGCTATTGGGTGTTACGCTACATAGAGCATATCAATGTATGGGTAATAAGAAAAGTCAACCCAGCGAAATCAATATCTTAGGAAGTGTTTCGTTAAATAGAAGTTTGTTGTATGGAGCTTACAAAATATGTTAGTTGGAAACATGGCTGCCAAGTGGCCGCTTTTGGGCTGAAAAGTGGTCGCTTTTGGCCCAGCCAGGCCATTAGTTGCATCCAAAGCCGTAGGCTGTGTAGGAATTGGAAAAGTTTGCAAAAAGCCGTTAATTACAGGTAAAAGCCTTTAATTGGAGGAACATTTATTTGTTATGAGCAAAAAAAGTTCATAGATAATTTGTAAAATACTCAATATTGCTAAGAGAAAAAAAAACTCATCTTTTTCTGAAAAGTTCTAGCATTCAAGATAAAGAATTTTTTTTTGAAAGGCCGTTAATTTGTCCATTTTTGGTTGTGGAAACGATTGAAAACATTTTGAAGACGTCATATGTGTTTGAATAGTTGAAAAATATTAAATTTTAAAAAGTCGGAAATATAATAAATAAATTTTATAAAACCGATAAATATTGAAAATACGAAGAATGTGAAGTAGTCTAATGAGTTGAAAAAGTCTAAAAATATGGAATAATATTGAAAGTTTTCAATGATATTGACGAAGTTGAAAATTATCGATATACATACATATATCGAAAAATGTTGAAAAAGTCTACAATGTCAAAGTGTCCTTGAATCAACATTAGTGTTGCTGCTCTTCCAATTCACTCCAGTATATATACTCTTCCATTTCGGCCAGTAAAGTTATATGAGCATCAAAAAAGTTCAAATGTCAGCGCAAAGTTTTAAAAAGCGAAATTTTCAAATTTTCAAATAACACCCTTACAAAGCAATGAAGCTTCGCTACTATAATTTTGTTGCTAATAAACACGCTAATGTTGCCACCGCTGTTGTTGTTGTCCAGTGGATCTTTTGTAATGCATTTGCGTCGCATTACTGTTAACACCCTGGGTGTGTAGGCTGATTTTTGAGAGTTGCTGCTGGTGGAACATAAACTCATTTGTTTAATTTATTGCTCGTAAATCTTGTTGAAGGGCATTTTTGTGACTTTTGTGATCCTTCGTCTGGTAAATATACTACGATTTCCTTTTTTTTTATTTCTTTTTTCTTCAACGCCCAGCTTTCGCGCTTTAATTCGGTTACTGCTTTAAAATCATGTCAGGCTGCGCATTTTGTTCACGTTGCGTCAATTTGGGGCGTTAAATGGTGACATTGATTAAGTTGCCTACAACGCAAGTGACATCAGCAACAAGAGCAAAAAACAAACAGTCAAATAAAATGCCAAGAATTTTTGCTCACAGATTGATACCAAAAAGAAAATATATAATATATTTTGTTTTTTCTTGTTACATTGGGTGTAAAATTTGTCATGGTTACTTTATCTTTATTCCAATGCTTAAGGTTACATCTTAATGAATTCATTTTATTTTGGCTACTTAGCGGTAAGGCTGTGATACTAAGGGTATTTTTCATAATTTTAAATTACATTTAAAGTAATAAATAAATAAATAATGAAATTTAACTATTGAAATATATTTTTATATCAAAATAGAGTGTGCAACCTCTTTACCATTATGTAATGTAAGGTTGTTCTTACATGACTAAATATTAAATGTAGACCGTCACTTACTATACCACCATAAATACCAAAAAAATCAATTTGAGCAACTATACTCACACAGAGCTAAGAATCATAGCCTACGTAAGTTTTTATCACAGATAATTTTATCAATTCTTTTTTTAGTTATTGTCAAAAAACTAAAAAAGTTTCACATTTCATTTTAAACAAAAGACATCATCAGTTTTTACAAATGATTATCTTAGCAAATTTAAACAATTAGAGTGACAATTTAAAGCATCTCCCATTTGCACGATTTTAAATGGTTTCTAAACAGTACAAGTCTTTTTTTGTTGTTGTTGATAGTTTGAAAAAGAAGTTCACTATTTAAAAGTCCATCTCAGTCTCATATTGTGTATTGTGTGTACTTGTGTATGTGGTGCTACTAATGCAGTCAAAAGCAAAAACGATCAGACACAAAAGTGCCCTTGTAGAACATGGCCCAATGTGTCCCACACTGCATGAACATGCTTACAAAGAAAATAATAGCAACAACAACATGCAAGCTCACACCATAATCATAGCTAGCAAATACTACAGCAATAACAAGAACTATCACAGCGACCACAGCCGCCATTCGCAGTTACCACCAAAACACCAAGAAACACCCACCAACAGCACACCAACATACTTGATGCTACTACCATCGCTTTATCTTCATCTATTATGCTTGGATGTGTACTTGTATGCGCTTATATATGTACGTTTATATGTGTTGATATCCGTACTACTCTGCACTATCAAAATTGCATTTGTATTGTCGCGAGCATTCGAGCAAGCGGATGAATAGAGGATGCAAATGTTTGGCAAAGACGTTTATGTCAACGCGACAAACAATGCCGCATACCATCATGGGGGCCACCAATAACAGCAACAATAAATAAGCAGTGCCGCAGTTAATGAGAAAAATAACTGCATATATTTTGAAAAATATAGGATTAATGTTATGTCATAGTCTCATGATAATTTTGAAAGGAGCCGGTGTAGCGAATAATTCTTATCAAGCAACATTAAAGTCCAACTGTTAAGAGTTATAAAGTTAAATTCTTACAGTCACTAATGGCTCTTGGGACAATATTACTGGAGATGTTAAAAAACATTCGGTACATACCCGAGTAGGAATTCCTATCAGGGAAGCCCTATCATAATCAGCTAAAGATCTGGCTAAGAATGGCAGCTCCTTTCACGGGCAGCCATAGGTGAATCTTATAAGGATCAAATGACAGGAACATATTACGGTATTCCGAATCAGGTATAGAAAATCCATTCGAATTTTTCGTCTAGTTCTGGAAAGCCCTATTAAAACTTATACAACTCTGATCAGACTACCCAAATTAAGAACATTGCAGGCTAGTCAGACCAGGCGATGGATGGTTGAACATATTTTCGCCTTGAGAAGGTAGTTTCTGTAACACATGTAAGACCGGGGCTGTTCCGATTATCTAAGCCGTATACGATCTGGAGAAAAATTTTTACTCGAGCGGCGCATCATGCACTCAATTCAATTCAATATGATTTATTTCATTTCAGTTTAATTCCAATTCAGTTTCTTTTTAGTTCAATTTTATTTAATTTAATTCAAGTCAACTCAACTCTACTCAACTTAACTCAACTCAACTCTCAACTCAATTCAACTCAACTCAACTCAACTCAACTCAACTCAACTCAACTCAACTCAACTCTACTTAACTTACCTCAACTCAACTCAACTCTCAACTCAACTCAACTCAACTCAACTCAACTCAACTCAACTCAACTCAACTCAACTCAACCTAACTCAACTCAACTCAACTAAATTCAGTTCAATTCAGTTCAATTCTATTAAATTCAGTTCAATTCAATTCAATTCAAATCAATTCAATTCAATATTAAACAAGTCACTTCAATTTAATATATTTTAATTCAATTCAATTCAATTTAATTTAATTCAATTCGATTCAATTTGATTCGATTCGATTCATTTCAATTCAATTTAATTCAATTCAATTCAATTCAATTCCATTCAATTCCTTCCATTTCAATTCAATTCAATTTAATTCAATTTAATTCAATTCAATTAAAAAATAAGCCCTAAGACCGCTTCTCCACCCCATCTGACCATACCACTGACGCTAACAACATCAGCAATAACAGCGCGTACCACGTTAAAGACGCGTCAACCACATAGAACCGACACTACCACAGAGTGTTGCTGTTACACTGTGCGGTCCTTCCAATTTTTTTTCTCTTTTCTTTTTTTTTGCAATTGAGCCACAAAATGCAGTCATGTTGCTGTTGCTGTTGCTGTCGCTTTTACTGTTCATACTGCCGTCGCCGTCCTTTGGTTACTGCTGCAAGTAGCAGCTTCAACAAAAGGATTATTTACCAGAATTCAATGCAGTGTTACCCTATGGCAAATATGCTGCATACAACATGCAAAAAATAGAAAAAAAAGAAAATATAATCGCGTTCGCCAAGTTAGTCTGTCAGTCAGTTAGTGCGCCTGTCATTTTAGGTCAGTTCGTGCTGTCCGGGATTTTTAGGAAAATTGAGGAAGCACACAAATTACATAAATCATGTTGCCAAAGTCCAGCAGTTCTTTCATTTTTTCTTTTTGTTTTCATGTTGACTTGATCTTACACGTTGTTGTTGGTTTGTAGTTGTTTGTTGTTGCTGTTGTTACTCATGTTTTTTCGCTGTCTTTGACAATTTACGTTGCGTTTTGTTACTAACGTTGCATGTTGCACGCATTACGTCACGTCAGTTAAGTAAAATGACAAAATGTTGTCGTCCTAATGAAGAAGAAGGAGATTAGACAGCACTGAGCCAACTTTGTCGTAAATGCGTATTTATGTAAGTGTGTGTGTCATATGTGCATGGAAAAATTGGGTCTAAGTGAGATAAATGCTTACCAATCAACCTTATTAGCAAATATTGTATATAACGTGGCGATTTTGTAAGAAAAGAGATGGTGAACGCATCATGGAATAAAATCAAACCGCTTTCTTATACGTAAGTACTTTCAAATTACCACCGTAAAGCCGATGGTAAGTTGGCATTCTTTATTTCATACCTTTTGGGGAAAAAAATTTGCCACCACCACTTTTTGTGCGACTCGTAAGAATAAATTTGCTTAAGTCACATAGTTTCAATTAGACTTGTATTTCCATCAAATAAATCTTGATATCTAATGCTTATATAGACCACTTAAGACATTAAAAAGATTCAGATTCGAAAAGAAAAGTTAAGAAAACCCAAAAAACTAAAACCCAAATAACTAAAAAAATAATTATGCACTTTCAAAAAAATCAGCCAGTTTTAAATAATTTTTTTAAATTAAAAATAAAAAAAAAATTATAAATGAGTACAGCCAGGAACATCGTGACTGTTCCATCTGTCAAGTGCTTCCGCCAAAAACTCTTCAGTACAAAATAAACATAAAATAAAGCATACTTATTAGCGTTTCCGAATCAATGTAAGTTCTTTGCTTTCAACTTCAATGTTTTTCAGCTCGATCATTAATATTCGGAGGAGAACGATTATCTCGAATTATTTATTTTCCTGAAAACAATATTATGCAATCGTTAATAATTGACGAATGGGGAACTTAATTTCCAGTCATTACAACCTATCCTATCAGCCAATAATGCAACTCTGTTTTTGCATTTTTGGCATTAGCTTAACAATTTTATAAACGAAGTATTATAGTCTCTTTTCAAAGGCAAGCTATGCCATGAAATTATATCTTGACTTAAGTAAAATCTGATGTTTGACGGTTGATTAACACCAGCAAACCCCGAACAGGAACACCGAGAGACAACCAACTAAAAGAAATAGATGTAAAAGCGGAATGCAAATCCGTTCAGTGATCAACATAAACCGGTCTAAGGCACTTTTGCTTAGTTCAATACAACATCGTTTTACTAAAGTTGGAGAAGAATGAGACCGACGCATTCAGAATACCCTGAAGGACATCGATTATTGGCAGAAAAGAGTGTTTGAGATCGTTGCGTCAATAATGGCAATAAATGATCTAATGCAGCGCTGAAAAATATATGTTGTCAAGCTGCGTATTGGCAATGCCGTTATGGGCTTAAGATGTTTATCTGTTAATGTTGTTTAAAATTCTGTAGGCGAGAAGGAAACGTCGTAAACATAAGACCACAAACACTTTTTGTAGTCTCTCGTTAGAAAATAGGCCAGAGAAAACTTGAAATATATGATATTTTGCTTAAAAAATTAAGTTCTTAAGCTCTAAATTACCGCAACACTTTGCCTACAATCGTCCTTTAGACAAACACGTTGCTATCAACCTACATATTCAATATGTTACCCTTCAAAGTTTAATACTTTTTTACTAAATATGATATGAATTTTGTTTGCTTAAGCTGAACTTGAACGTTATTAAAGTAATGTTCCGTGCTTCCTACCCAACCTTAGTTTGCCAACAAAAAAAAAGTGTTGCAATTTCCGCAACATGTCATAAAAACCAAACCAAATCGATAAGAAAAAATTATTATTTTTTATTGTTATTTCGCCGTAGATTTTTTCGTTGATTTCATGCCATCGTTGTTCGTTTCATTTTTTTCTGTAATACGTGCAGTTGCCAGATTACACAAATTTTAAATGTCTTTTTTAACAACAAAACCTCAGAATGCTTGTATGCATACGATGTTGTCTTTTATTGGAACGATTGGAACGGTGAAACTCGACAAACCATAATCCATATTTCCAATTACGTTTTTGAGACTGAACTATCTCTTAAGAACATTTTTTTGGAGTCTCAAAACTTTATACTTTTAAATCCTAGATAGTTGTATTGCTTTCTCTTAATTTTTACTTGGATGTTTTAATTTGAATATCAAAAATAAAATTGAGGTCCCACCCCGGCGGGGCATAGTATTCTATTGTTGCTTCAAAAAACTTCACCAAAACGTTTTCAAATTTGGTTTTCAGTTCCCTTTTGATATCTGTTTTCGGCGATTATTTAAAAAATTCCTCAATTCGGAATCTTGAACTTAACTTTTCCTTCGCTATGATATGGCTATGATTTCTATTGCCATTGCTGCTGCTACTTTATGTTACCGTTGCTATAATGCGCGCTTATTGAAGCAGCACCATCTTTGGCTTTGGGTTCATTTTTCATTTGTTCACTTCTGCTTTTTTTGTTTTTTTCATAGTTTTCTTTTATTTTTTGTTCTACTATAGTAGGTAAGGATGTATAAAATATATATTTTTTGTTTTTGGCTTTGATATTCGTGGATAATCGAGTTGCTATTGCAGCATGTTATTACATGGATTACAATGGCGCGTTGCGTTACATCTTCTCGTTATTGACAGAATGAGGATGTTTATTGTTTCGCCGTTGCTGAAAATTTGAAATACGAGGAGCTGAACTCAATTGTTTTCGGTATTTTTTTGTACTAAGCTTTTGTTTTGACAAGTATTCTGCTGTATTTTGCTCCAAAAATATTTTTTGCTCTCGATCTAATTAGAGATTTCATTAGTGATTGGTTGCTGTATAAATAACTTATAAAAGAATGGTAGTCATACATCCCAACATGTAATTGTGTTTTTTTTTTTAATACATATATTTATAATTAGTTCATAATTGGAATTATGTAATATTTCAAAACAGGAGCATGCAGTTTATAAGACAATAGCTTATGATTCAACTATTTTGTAACTGCTATAGTTAGATGAAAAGAGCTCCCAAAAGTACTGTAACCGACGGTGAGGAAACGCTAACGCTCACAAAACGTTTAGGTTATATGGGAAAATATAATCGATCACCTCAATATTGCATGATTTTTCAAAATTTTTCAACTTTACGAAATTCTTCAACATTTTTTGTCATTTTCACCATTTTTATCGAATTACCAACATATTTCGATTTCATGATCTCTGAGGTTTCTAGTAACTGAATCTTGTGAGCAACACAATATTTGCAACTTGGTTACTACCGAGCACTAGCACTCAATGTCAGGGAAAATAGTTGTCTTTTGCATTACTTTATTCAATCTTTAAAGAAAAAAATAACGAATTATTAGACAGACGTTCACACTTCTGCATTTTTAATAATAATAATTGTTAATACGTTAAAAAAATAATATCTCTATTAAATAATCTTATCGTTTTCTTCCACAATTTCGTTGTCATCATCAGAGTTGTATATATTAAGTCCAGTGTGGCTGGGCTTTTCGAGGAACATTTTGACATTGAGTCGTTGACAAAGTTCTTTCTTAGGTCTGAGCGCCAAACGATCGCTTGCTAACTAACGCTCATGGTTTCTGAACGTCATGAAACCGGAAACGGATCATTTTCGCTGACTACGCAGAGCAAACATTTTATGTTCATATAGTAACATCATAAGTGTACCTGTTGGGCCTCACATCACTTACAGCCTCACATGTAGCTGAACATCCTAGGATAAAAATTGACTTGTGTCAAATTTGTATACTCATTTTAGTGACACCAGATTTTTCGAATTTATTTAATTTGATAGTTGAAAAGCTTAAACATATCCCTTCAAATCCCATTTTGAACTATAGCAATATCTATTTTTTCTCCTAGATATTGTTTATTTAAATATTCAGCTATAATAGCTGTTTTTTATAAGTGAAGGAATCAGTTAGCCAGAGGCAGACGCGATAAAATAATTTAGTACTCAATTTTTTTACATTTTTGTAATACTGTTATATTTAAATGCAAGCAATCAATAAGTGGCAGAGGTTATTTTTCTCTTTCTTTACAACATCTCAATCTGCCTAACAATTCAATTACTTAAGTTTGCATTTAATAAAACATTTTGAAAAAAATCAAGTGCAGCAACAAAAGCGTCTGCCTATTGCATATAACTGTTTTTTTTTGTATGCTGTAATTTTTTAACATAAAAGGCAGACGAAAAATGGTCTGTGGTACCTATTTTTACAGTTTCAAAAGGCTCTCAATTAATAACGCAGAGATAACGCGATGGCAGATTTTGTTCACATTATTTACCATCATATCTCGACTTTCTTATTATTCACTACACTTTACACCTGTTATAGAATCGCACATATTTCCAATCAAGGCGATTTCCTCTTTACCATTTTTATAAAGAATCGTTTCACAGACTGAATTTATTAAATTGAAACCAAATTATCTATGATCTTAAAAAATTAAATATTCCAGTGCTTCCGTCTTAGACAATATTGCTCAATCTTTTCAGGTGTAAATAAAGTAATATTACGACACACTTTGTGATTAAAATTGAATTTTTTTTAATATGAAAAAATATTACACTACAACATAACGACTGGCAGTATTGGTCTAAACATATGTACCCACTAGCACATATTCAGAAACTACTTATAAATATAATACATAATTCTACAAATATGTATGTATGTATGCAAATGCGCTAAGTGCATGTGAACTTTTTCGTTGTTTTCTTTTGCCACGTCTTGCCATTTCTTGACTTTTCTTTTGCACAATGGTAGCATCTGCACATTTCTCACAAGTCAGTCGGTGAAGTGTCGCGTGTGTTTGTGTGTTTATATGCTGAGATTGTTGGCTCAAGATCTTTGTTAGTTGATCTCCAAAAATATTTATGTTGAACTGCATAAAAGTGTTATTCGAAAGTATTACGTGAAAGATACAAGGATTTCTAATGTGTGCATATGAAGTAATGTATCCCCTTGTGTGTCGAAATTGTAACTTTCCATATAATTTACAAGTTTTTATTTCAATGTTTTACTTGGGTTAATGCAATATGGTGTTTTTTTTTTTTGTGTTATCGTTCTTTGAAAACGTTAATTGGATTTATTTGAGTTCATTTGTAAAGCATTAGGTATATGTATCAAGATAAACCACCTTACTACGTATGAAATGACACTAATTTTTCAATAATTTTCTAACCTCAGTTTCCTATTACAAAATATACAAAAGCAACAAATTGACTACAGTTTGCAATTTATAACTAAATTAAAGGTTTTTATATCCAATAAAATACAACAGATTGCTGCAATTCATTGTAGCGTACCGCAAACATACAAATGTAAAAGTACTTATGGCGCACACTATGTTCTGGAAATATAATGGATTTTTTACACTTAAAGAATATTTGATTAAAAATGCGCGCAATTCCAAGGGTAACAGAAAGGGCTTAATTCATTTTGTAAATCGCTTATATCAATTTAATTTCAGCAAACTAAAATACTGCAAGCATTTAAATACTGAAATGCATTAATTACATTAGTTAAAATATAATTTTTAATAACATATTTAGTGTATAAAATCTAACGCTTCGAAAGCCTTTTAGAAATCTTTCACATGAAATCGTACAGGGTTTCAGTTACGTTTCAGAAATTTTTCATTGCCATTTCAAAAAGCTTTCTACAATGTATCAATGTCTGTCTTTTGGTTTTATTTGAAACATTTCTGAAACGCTGTAGAGATTTTGTAAGACTAAAGGAGAAACAAAAATTTTTTATTTCGTCATTTTCTGCGTCACTTGCGCTGTTATCTTATTACGTCCTCAGGACTCTGAATACTTAATTTATTTTGCCCAATCATCACTTGCGTTGATATTTAATATAAAGTAGTTTTTCTGAAGTTTCTTAATTTATTATTTAATTAGATTTCATTAGAAAAATTCAGTAACATTAAATCTGGAACCTTTCAGAAACGCTTCAGAACGATTGCATGTGAAATATAGAATAATGATTTTTGTAACGTTCTGTTTGCTCTAAAGATGTTTTAAATAAAACATTTCTTTTACGTTACGCACTGTTTCTGAACTTTCTGAAACATTACATGCCGAGTTGATAGAAGGCATCAGCATTAACGCATAGTTATTTATTGGCATGAAACACAATACTTGAATAAATTAAATTATTAAGAAATTATATGGTGAGAGAAGTGAGAGAGGAGCCTCACCAGATCTCAAAAAATCGCCTATCCAAAAATATAAATGTTTTCTTTATAAATTCAGCTGAATAAATTATCTTCAAGCAGACACTGCAAAATTTTTTATTTTGGTGTTTAGTAAATTATTTCGCCAGTGTAATCCTTTTGCAACAAGCAGCATGTGGGTAGTTTTATTTACGAGCAACAATGCCACGTTGATGACTTTACAA
Source organism: Meiosimyza decipiens (assembly GCA_963680825.1). NCBI lineage: Eukaryota > Metazoa > Arthropoda > Insecta > Diptera > Lauxaniidae > Meiosimyza > Meiosimyza decipiens. The sequence goes on from OY804258.1 coordinate 123,128,216, forward strand.
ATCATAAAATTTGCTCGTTTTATACTGAAACACAAATGGTATATTACGTAAATGTTCTTTAAAATTATCAGAAATTTTAGTATCGCTTCTTTTTAGCTTTGAGTGAGAACTTGGCTAAAAAACAACAAAGAGAAAAACTTTTCCGACAAATATATCGGAGATATATGCGTAGTTGTGGGATTAATAAAATCTTTATATATAACTTTAAGGTTTTGTAAATGAATTAAGGACACCATTTTTGTAAAAAAAAAAACGAAAAAAGTAATATGCACCGAAGCCCCGATTTGCATCGCTTATAGGGACGGGGGAAAGTCGATGCAAGCCAAAACGACTCAAATCGAATCACAGATTTTTATAGATTGGGTCAAAAACTTAAATATTTGGTAGAAAAAATCATGTTTTTATTGAAAAAAGAAGTCATGTGGATACGTTTTTTCTATTTATAAAATTCTTCACATGTGATTTCAGTGAAGAAATCCAAATAGAATCGACGCAAATTGGGGCTCTAGTATAAGTGGTAATCACACTTGGTTGCACAGAGCCTTGCAACGTTGCAAGATTGTTATGTTGTGAAATATGAATGATTCACAACAACAAATACTGCACTGACTTCACATTTTGTTTTTGCATTTTTTACAGCTCCAATCAGGATTGCAATGCGAAAAATACAAACAGCGGGCGGCAAATTAAAAATCTCTTCTTTTCTGTTTTGTTCTTATTGATAACTATGATGGAAGCGGAAAAAAGTAAAAAAGTGAATCGAAGAGAAAATTATTAAAATAATAAATTATCTGGAAGGAAATTAAGATAATCTTTATTTCAGGTAATGTTAATATTTATGGAAACGTTACAAAGTGAGTCAAATGAATCGTTTGTTATGTAGCGTTCAGTTCTATTAAAAAACTTTGTAAAATAGAAGATGCTTTTGAGCACTTTTTCGATGCATTTCATTGTATTTGCTTATAGGATTTCCCAATTAAGTAAAATTTTAACAACATGAAATTTCATCCACACCGTCAAAACCGCAATCAGTGTTCACGATTTGTCTTTATAAAAATAGTTGCAATTGTCATTTTCAACCAATAGTGAAGACCATTCTTTTGTCAAGTTTTCTTTTCAATTAATGACACTAACGGTAACGAAAGCTGCTGGTTTTAGTTATTTTTTATTTTGCAGTAAATTTTCGAAAATCGGAATATAGATTTTTTATTTGATTTTATCACCATCGGTGAAGCTTAAAATTCAATAATGGTTTTCTTTCTTTTTAAAATTTTTTTTTTTTTTTTTTCTGCACTTATAATTTGCAAATACAATTTTCCAAAAATGACAAAAACTTGAAGGTATTAAAATTTCAGATTGGTTTCGATACATTTATTTTGTTGTGGAAAATAAAAATATAAGATAAAATCAGCTGCAGCGAAACCTGAGGGTTGGGCGATTCGCCATTTAGAAGATACGATTTTAAAAATATCTATATATTTTAAAGAGCAACTTATAGCTAATATTTATGTTGAAGCAACTTATGCGTGAGTTACAATTCGATTTATGCTGAAATTACTTGCGGTTGATTAAAAGCTATTCAATTTGTACCCACAAAAAATAAAAAAGCTAAATCGGAGTTCTCAAGGTACAACTCCTTCCGTTTTGGTAAATGTTGTTCCAAATGTAGTTTTTATTTGAATTCTCTTTAGTATCAAATTACTTTTGGTTAGTTCCCTACCAAAATTAAGAGCATTCGCTTACTAAATTTAATGTGTAAAATATCTGCGCTGATGTCTCGCATTAAAATGCACTTAATTTGCAGCTAATGAAGAGCATTGATTTAAAGTTATTTGCGTTCAAAGTGAAAACCGCAGGAAGCAAACAACGCGAGATAAGTACACAAGTAACACAACAAATACTCGAAATTTCATTGTTTGCAAATTACAAATACACACATACATTCACAACTGAACACATACTCACATGTTTATTGCAATTGCACATGTTTAGCGGTAAATGCACTTGCAAATAAACAATTAGAATAAATACAAATAAATCGACGGTAAGAGCAAGCATTTGAATTTGAAATTCTCCACGACAGATCTCATAATTCTGTTCGCAGCATTTCTTGTTGAAATTTTGACATGAGACTCTTCTTCACGCTGTATGAATCAAAGAACCTAAATTTTCTTTTTCACTAACTTTTGAACAAACTTTTCAAAGAATTCAAACAAAACTGCATCATTACTTTTTTCAATTATGTTTTCGAATTCTCGAAATATAGAATTTTGACGGTCACTGTATAAATGTATGCATGTATGTTAGTGCACCTCCACACATATAGGGAAACACAATATTTGTAAGTATGCATACATTCATAGAAAACACTATAACGAAAACATACACAAATGCAGGTGGACAGCTGCACTGATACGGTTGCAGAGATATAGTTAATATCACATCGCGCCACATAGCGTCACACTGTGGCGTCATTAAATCTAAAGTACTCGTAGCTGCGAAAGCATCCTTAGCACAATTGTTTTTTGAGTATTTGCCACTTGAAGTGCAAGACAAAATAATGTACTAGTAGCAGGGAACAGAAGTCGTGAGGAGTAGTGAATAGAGATGTGCAGACGAATGTTATCAGTAACAAAAATCCATTAGGCAATTGAGCAAGATATTTAACGGAGGTGGCCTACTAATGGGTGATTTATTTGGAGGTACTTTTTTGAAAAATTAAAAAATTTTCAGTAGCATAATCCATTCAAAATTACAAATAGAATCATTACAATAGCGCGATAATGGACCGATAATTCTGTGAACCCAAACACCACACGAAACCTTTGTTTTATCTGGATGTAATGGCAATTCATGAAAATTTAGTCTTCAGTCCAAATACGGCAATTTTGCTGGTTGACTTAACCACTAAGCCAGAAGTGTGACTTATTGCTGAACAAAATGTTCGAAAATAGCGGATTTTCTTCAAGCTTTCTAGGAGCCCATAAGCTGAAGCGGTGATTTTCGGGCATGTCAGCCGAAATTGCATTTTGTATGCTTATAAGCCAAAATCCTTACATAAAATATGCCAAGTTGTTGCATCACCCATTACTTAAGTGCTGCTGCAAGAAGCGTTAGTGCACATGCCAACATTGCGGCATGTGAAAATCCTTAGGAAAGGCCTTCTTAAAATCAACTTTCCATGCAAATGTGCTTTGGAATAGCAGCCATGTTAGCACGGTATTTGATTAATTTTGCACTTGCTAATTTTGCTTCTAATAGGAGGATTGCGGGCAGAACCTTGACTAGAAGCCACAAAACAAAGTTTTTGTGGGTCTAAAAAAATATTGGGTGTTTTCGATATCCTTCATTCGATATATACAGACATGTCGATACTTTCTTATATCAATTTTAAATGTGTCGATCGAAATGTGTCCTTCGAAAATCATAATAAATAGTCCATATTTTCTATTAAGTCGAAGTGAATGAAGCATACCTTTTTTTAATCTTTTCCTTGTGAAAACTACTTTTCTACCTTCCACTTAAAGCCTTTTTTTTTGTCACTCTTTCACTTCAGGCCTACTTTTCTTTCTTCAACTGAAAGCCCACTTTTCTTTCATCCACTCAAAGGAAAGTACAGAGGGCTTGCTTTAAAAGGACTTTTAAACGAGTCATTTCCTTTAAAAAAATTAAGTAAGTTCAAAGGGAGTTCGAAAGCCTACACTTACCCAAGGAACACTTTCTCATTCTACTATTGCTTTTGCCTACTGGAATGACACTGATCATTTTTTTTTAATGAATTGCATTTAATGCAAAATATTGTTTACTCTATTAAAAGGTTCGGACTAAAATCATTCTTTAGTTTAATATTGAACTCTTATGCTTAGATAAAATTATGCTAAAGTTTTATATCCTGAAAAAAGTTTTCTTAAAACGAAAACACAAAATTGAAAAAGTTGAATCTTTCGCAAAAAGAAAATGTGCAGATATAACGCTTGGTGCTTTTTCCAAGTTTTGACAAATTTATTTGCTCTAAGTGTGACGATGTTGCCTAGGACCCAACTCTAATGCTAACAACTTCGAATCTCAATTAGAATGCAATTTAAAAGAAAAACTTTTGCAATAAGTGTTGTGAACGAATGCTAAACGTTTCGCATGTGAGACCAAAAATACGACGTACCGCACTTTCTAAGTATCCAAATATGGGCAGCTGGGTAGGAGAGATGAATGGACTGTGTAGAGAAGTGCAAGTAAAGAAAACCGCAGCACATGCCAAACAAATTGCAGAGCATAGCACATTTCACTCTAAAAGGCATACGAATACTAAAGGTTTCTAAGAGAGCGAAAACTTACACTTGTGGACAAAGAATTCTATTCATTTATACATGCTAGCTAAATGACCTACTTATGGAATAAGTTATTAAGTACAGTCAACAGAAAACACATTAAATAATGAGTATTAATTGATTAAAACGAAAAGCTCTCAAAGAAATGACACAAAAATCAAAGAACATATTGAAAATGGGCATAGAACTAGTCAAACGATTGGCGCAAGAGTCCGCTGAAAAAAGTCGACTATATAAAATAACAGAATGGAATGTACCGAAAAGATAGAGATCCATTTTATTGAAACTAACCAAATAGGTTTGTCTTGCCAAAGCCCGTCCTAATGCCCGAAAATGCCCGAATTTTGGTTTTAAATCTGACTCTCTTGAAGCATCTTTTAGCTGTTTTCCTCAACACCTATTCTGTGTGTTAGTGTTTTTAAAAAAAAAAAGACGATTGACACAAGAAGAGCGTTAGTAAGAGAATCGTAGTTGTGTTTGTCTTTCGTTTGAAAAAGAAAAATTGTTAAAAAAAAAAAAAATTAAGATCTGCTGCACTATGCTACACAACGGCCAGTGGTGAGCAGAAAACTGATTGATATTCCCACAGGGATATTGCTGGCTTAAATTTACACATACACACACACACGAACACTAACGCAGCAACACTAATACTGAGTGCAAAATACAATTACATGCACTTCAGTTACAGTTTTCACAGAACTTGAATGTTTGTTATAAAACAATAAAAGCAAGCTGAAGAATGTAAACAAAATAGAAAGAAAGAAGATGAAATACTAACGTAAAAAGTTGACTAAAGAAGACTCTCACTGACATACACAAATGCAGTGCTACACATAAAATCCCAGAGCTGGCATTCAAACTATCAAGCGGAAGTTCATGCCGCGGAAACAAATAAAACGTTTTGCCAAAGCAATGAAATTGAATTGCTGGCGATTTCAAAAGATGGCACAATAATTGCGACCGATGGCGAAAAGGCGGTGAGTTTTTCCTTTTTTTTTTTTTTGCGGAGTTGGGTGAAGAGGATAGACAGCAAAACAACAACAACAACAAATTGCAATATTGAAAATGAAACCTTGCTAACGCTTGGTGCCAAAACAATATTTGCATATTGGACTCTTCCATAACTTTTTTTATTTTTTTTTAACTCACAAGATACCTTAGGACATTTGGGATTTACTAAACGGTCACACCATACATCTTACTATATATATAGCTATAATTTAATTTGAAAGATTTTTCTTAATGCAGCGGCATGGCTGGCACAGGACTCTTTTGTATATATGATTTTCTATAGTTAAACTATTATATACACGGAAAAAACAAGAGCTCGAAATTCTTGTAAATATTAATCAAAATTACAGAAATATTAGTAGAATTTTTAGTAATCTAGAAACGGTTCAAGTTTCTAATAAAAATTGCTAAGCATAATATAAAAATTGTATCTTCGTTCTCATCAATTTTTCGAATGCATGTTTTCAATTTTTACAAAGTAGATATTAATATAACTAAATTCACGTACTAAATTACTGAAATAATCTATTGAATTTCAAAAGGACTGTACTATTTTTTCGTTAAGAGATGTAATATTATTAAAAAGTACATTGTAAAATTTGTATGATGAAATAATTAATAACTGAAGTTGATTTTTAGAATTTATTACATCAGCTATGTAATTTTTATATACTTTATAGAAATTTTATGTTCAGTACTTTCAGTTGGAGAATAACTCCAACAATTGTAAAGGAACAAAAAATGGGCAACCAGCTGCTTATACTAGTTTCAGTGACAGCTACGTCACATCTTCAGTAGGCATTGTTAGCCGATGTCAAAGAGTCTGCAAACACACTATATTTAATTCTTTGCATTGACCAGTTAAGAATCATAGCAAACAAAACACAAACATAATAAATTAATTTCTTATCTTGATTTAAAATATTAATATGCATGTATATGAATTAATTCAATCATACTTTATAACATAGGAGTTTGTAAAAATTATTTTCTATAAAATAATTTTTCTATAGCTACTTTTTATAAATTGTAAAGCGGGAATCATAAATTACAATATGAAATATGCTCATATTGATGAGCGCTTTAGTAAAAATTCTACGTCGCAATTTATTAAAATTTAATAAATTCTTTGTATAATTTCCAAGTTTTAGATGATAAATAAAATGAAAAAAATTATTTTTTAATATCCACTTAATAAAAAATGTAAAATTGAATAAATTACAAACTAGAAAAGAGCTTTCATAATGATTTCTTATTTATTACTGTAAAAGAGTAATATTTCTTCTCAGCTTTTAATTTTTGCATTCATCTATTCATTTTTGCTAAAATTTGAGCTTGTGTTTTCTCCGTGTAGGAGGTTCAATCTTTGACAAATTGAAAGTAGTACAAACTTGAGATATGCGACTTTGCTGATGTTTTCATCATGCGATCTTTGGAAAACTTTTGAATAACAAAAGAAGATATTTATAAAAATTTTCTTCAATTCACATTAACTAATTCTTTATAATTTACGTGCAAATTTTAATAGAGTTAATATTTACAAAAAAAAAGTTTTATTTTTAAAATACTTACTTTTAATTATTAAATATTTTGAAAAATTGCAGCGCAACAATATTTCGCCTAGTACCGACATAATTTTAGATAATTACTCAAAACTTCACAAAACAAAAAAAAAAAATAAAAGATCAAGCTTCAACTCCTTTCATTTCGGCAAAGTACATCCCTTATACACTGTTTCCATATTGAAAATAAATGTGGAAGTTTTTCCTTATTTTTTTTTATTAAAACTAACTTTTTTTATTTGCTAAAAATTGTGATATCCACTATCAGTCAAATTATATCTACTCCTACACATATTTCAATATTTATTCAGCTGTTAATAAAGCAATTTCATCAACATTCGTTTGGTGAATGGAACAAAATAACCATTTGACTATGAGTTTTTCATTACATGCAAAAATCTGTTTTGTTTTGGGAATAAAAAATAATTGAAAAATTAATTTTCATTTAAATTGACACATGCACTTTAAGAAATTTTATATGGGAATTGTTTTCAAAAGTAAAAGATATTGTTTGAAATTTGAAGACCAAAGTGGTGTTAATTTAAGTCTTAAGTTTTTATTTAATTTTAAGCTCTTTCCTTATAAACCTCAATTTCAAAATATTACTATTTTGAGCGCAATTAAAGCGCAGTTTTTAGAGTGTTTCTTTGCATATACACTGTATATTACTTATTGCAAATACTTTGTGTATGCAATTTAAAATTCTGTTCCAATTGCTACATTTACAATAAAAGTTCAATAATTTGCAAGTTGTTTGATTGTTTTTTAAATGCATTGTGTAATAACATTGATGATCATTAGTGATAATAACAATATAATAAATTTATCTCTAAGTACATGCAAACAGATTTATATTTATTTTTTTTTATATTTTTGGTTTTTACTGATATTAATGAAAACGTAGTATATATCCATTGTGTTTGCCAATTGTATAGTTTTATTAATATCCAACTATTTTCGTAACGTGATTAAATTATTTAATGGAAAGAGCTCATGGTGAGGTATACGCTTGTAGATCGAGGCGAAAAATAACTGCAAGATATGAGGCTTAACAGCTATTAATCTACTATCCAAGAGCCAAATTGGCTCCGTTAAAATCACCATATTCTGCACCGAAAATGTGTAGGCATTGTGAAAATCTAGGTATCCCATTCAACCACAGTTTTATGAGTGCTAACGAGGTAGTATCTCTTGAATACTTTCTTTGTAACGATTTAGTCATATCCAGAACTGAGCTCGGATCTCAGGTAAAACTTTCATTTAATAACTTGCAAGAATTTGTTGTAATCGAAATGTTTTGAACTTTTTTTATAAAACAAAAAAGATGATTTGGGTCTTCTAAGCTAAAGCTTCCTATGTGGTCTCAGAGTTCAACCATTGTTCCTAACAATATTTGTGTCTGCATGTCTCCATGTCTCCATCTAAATGCCCTTTTCGTATTAAAAATAGTTAATTGTAGCCAGATATATTCCTTTTTAATTTTTCTCATGCTGAACCGTTGTACTTTGGCACAACACAACCAGTAACATCATTTTATGAAATCATGTTTTAAAATCTTTTATTTAAGAACCAAGAAACTTTCTCAGAAATTTCATGAAATTGAACAGCTTTATCGTCTGTAAAGTAAGGACAACGAAAACTTAGCAACAGGCACTCCAACAACTTACTAACACAACAGCAACAGCATCTTCGTCATTAAAATCTCTAAGGACCGCAACTGCAACTGCAGGCAGGAAACAAAATTGCAATTGTTTAACTAATTTTGCACGGAACGCGCACTCAAAAGATGGCAACACCTTAATTCGGTAAAATGCAACAATTACTCATAGCTGCATTGCGCCGCCCTTCCTGTCAGCTCTCTCTCCCCACCGTGCTGTGATGAGTGAAATGATGCCGCAATGCGATGAAGCGTGCTGCCGCTGCTTATAATGTTGCTATTTTGCTGTTGCGCTGCTACAACTTTTGCTGCCTCTGTAGCACAGATACTCATCTCGTGCACACACGTACTAGAAAATGCATTTCCTGTGGGACAACCAGCGATATAAAGGCAGGAAGTGTGTGATTGTGTACATGCGGTTGTGCGTTTTGCCTTTGCGTTACGTGGACAATTGTTAAGATTTTTGTGGTTCAGATTAAACGTGTGTCGTGTTTCGTTGTGTGTGTGTGTGTGTGTGTGTGTGTGTATGTCTGTATGTGTGCTGCAGTGCGACGCGCAGCAATTCAACTACCGCACGTAGACTAGTGAGACAAATGTGCGAATTTATGAGGAGAAAGCATGAAAATCGTTAAAGCAAAAGAATTGTCAGTCGTTTGCAGCGTCGTATGTTGAAGGACTGATAAGTTGCGGTGACGTTTGTAAAGTGGAAAATGCATAGCAATCAAGGAGCTGCGAAATTACGGACATTGAGTTTTGAAGATTTTGCTTAAGAACAAATTTTTTGAAAGTTTATTTATCATACTCTATGGTGTTCATGAGGTGAAATACGAGATCGAATGAGCAAGTCAGTTTGAATTGCTTGCTGTATTGTTTCTTGCAAGACTGACAAATTATCAATAAGTTCATAAAAGTTTTAAACACTTCTGTGCCATCAAAAGCAAGAGTGAATGATCTAATGCATTAGTGATTCTATACATTTTAGTCAATGCCGTCTTTAGGCACGAGCATATGAGACATTTGCTCAGAGCCCCGACCTTTGAGGCCCTCAACTTTTTTGATTTCGGAAAACCGCATTATTTTTAGTTAATTTTTTTGTAGAAGTATGCATTTTGTTCATAACAAAATTTTTTATTCTGTTCATACAATTTTATTCAAAGGGACCCTGTCTCAGTTTTTGATCCCGGAAAGTCTTAAAACGGCCGTGACTTTACCGTTGAGTTATTTTGAGTTTTTTCCTACACTCTTTTCACATGTACCTCTTTATTTCTCTTTGGATTTTGCGTCATTTTCTTATGTTTTTATCAAAAAATTGGATTTTCTTCAAAATATTTAATATTTATTGCGATGTTGAAGCAGTTTGCGACAAGAACAGAGACATTACTTTTTCATGTGAAACCGCCTCCTAATTTCAAGTTGTCAATCCGGTACTTTTCTATCGTTATACTTTTCACCATCCACCATAATGCTTGCTTATCCATTACATGTATTTGAGTGAAATGCATGTTGACTAATATTAATCTTATAATAATTTATTGGAGAATAATTATAAATAACTAATTGCTAGTTAATGATAACATTTATTGCAACTGAAATGTAAGTTTTTGATTTAAGCATTTTTCCAGTTTTATAGTCCATTCAATTTAATTTTTTTCATTAATATTCTTAAAACAAACATAAAGCCTTTGATTGACTGCCAAAACCACCCAAGAATAGAACCTAACTATCCAGAATCTTTTTTTGTCAGCATAAATCACTCAGATTATTAAGTCAGCACTCACTTTTTCTGCATCTGGTTTCGTTTGATAATGTCACGCTTTTAAGATCACTTGCTTAGCAGTGTAATTCCCATGTATGCTATCGCAAGCGGGCATATCTCGCATATGAAGCTTAAGCTTTTGCAGAGACTTTCGAGCAAAGTGTAAGCATAAGCGCAAGTGTAAGCAATAAAATTTGTATGCTCAGGTAAAACAACAACCAATAAAATGCGCTAATGCAACAACAAGAACAAAAAGGAAAGCGCCTCAATCAGCACACGTAATTGCTACTTCAACAAAATCAACGCAAATCCAAAGTAAACAACGCTGCACATGAAATGAATGCCAAATGTTTGCAATTGTGATGTGCAGCTGTGTCAATGGTTGCATGTGTTCGCTCAAGTACAAGTAAGTGCATACATCTGTGTAAGTATTGGTAACTTTGGTTTTTGTATATGTAGTTGCAAAATTTCCCTAACTTGCACGAAATTTACAATAAAATTTAAAATAAAATCTTTCAGCGCCTCTACTTTTTGGATCATCATCCGCATTCTCACCATCATCATCATCATCATCGCCATCAATTCTTTCTTGCGCTTCTATACTTCATCGTTGATTGTCAACTAACAACATGTAACTCACGTATGTAAAGAAATTTATTGCTGCATGCAGCAAGTAATAGCAAAGGAGCAGCGGCATGCAGTAACTCAAAATGTAGCACATAAGAAAAAGTTACGTAGTTATTCGCTCAAGTGAGCAACGACTAACGAGATTGAGTTCTTGACTAACTTTTCGCGAATGTTGCTTAGTAAAGCAATAAATTTTTCTCACAATTTTTTTTTTTTTTTACAAATTTTGCCTAAAGTGGAATAAAAATAAAATTAACTCAAAACAGCCAGAAGTAAAAGAAGTGGGTGCAAAGTGAATACTGCTGTTGGGGCTTTGGAATTTTACCCTTAAATTGTTATCCTATTGTTCAATTAATTAAATTGCATTTCACTAAAATAGTATTTAATGAAATAAACGAAACACATTTGCTTTAAGCACGGAAGGATGTGTGTTGGTAATATTATATATGGAGTTGAATGTAACTCTAAGATAGATTTTTGTCTTTGTTAAAAATTTATCGCTTGCTTGTCAAAAGAACCTCTGTACAATGAAACTTTGAATTCGTTATGTTCAAAAATATGGAAATTATAGAAGTTTCTTGCAAAAAATCGATAATTGCACTAGTTATTGGTTTGAGACCACAATCTGTATCAATTTTTGCTTGAACAGAGAAGCTTAATTATTTCGAAAACTAAGATGGTCAAACATTGACCATTCATAAATGATATCGCATTGATATTAAAATCCAAATACAAATATGAAACCGGTAATGACATCTAGCGGTCGATAGCCGTATATGTATGAGCTTCCGAACCGCACCAAATGTCTTAATTGTTCATTCTGTCATCTGTCAACAATATTCAGTTCACAATTTGTCAAGTTTCATACAACAACGCATTTTTTCCGCTCGTAAAGATGTCGAATTTTGTGCCTGAAAACTCATTTGCGGGAAGCATTGATTTTCTGTTTCCATTTGAAGAAAAACGCTTCTGAATCGCATCGAATGCTTGTTGAAGCTTATGGCGAGCATGCTCTTGGTCGTACACAGTGCAATGAGTGGTTCAATAAATTTACAAGTGGTGATTTTGATGTGATAAATGAGGAGCGCGGCCGGCCACCGAAAAAGTTTGAAGACACCGAATTGCAAACATTATTGGACGAAGATGATGGTCAAACGCAACAACAGCTCGCTGAACAACTTAATGTGACACAACAAACCGTTTCCTTGCGTTTGAAGGCCATGGGAAAGATTTTAAAGCTCGGTAGATGGGTGCCACATGAACTGACCGACAGGCAGCTAGAAAACCGAAAAACCACTTGTGAATTGCTGCTCGCCAGGCAAAACAGAAAAGGTTTTCTCCATCGAATCATCACTGGCGATGAAAAGTGGATTTATTTCAACAATCCCAAACGAAAAAAATTATATTTGAGCCCCGGCCAACGACCCAAATCAACGCCAAGACCAAATCGCTTCGGCCGAAAGACAATGCTGTGTATTTTCTGGGATCAGCGTGGTGTTATTTGGTATGAGCTACTAAAACCGGGTGAAACAGTTACTGGTGCACGTTACCATAAAAAATTGATCACTTTGAACCGTGCTATACGTCAGAAGAGGCCCGAATTTCAACTTCGCCATGACAAAATTGTATTCCAAGATGACAACGCATCGCCACATCGAGCAGCGGTCAATAAAAACTTGGTAGAATCGTACAACTGGGAGCCCCTGCCCCACCCGCCGTACTCACCGGACCTGGCGCCATCCCATTACTATTTGTTTTCATCGATGGGACCACGCACTCAACGATTCGTATTTCAATTCTTACGAGGAAGTGCAAAAATGGCTCGATAAATGGATAGCCTCAAAAAACCAAGAATTTTTTTGGCGAGGAATCCATAAATTGCCTGAAAGATGGGAAATATGTGTAGCTAGCGAGGGGAATTACTTTGAAGATTAAATTTGGAACTATTTTTGCAAAATAAACGTGTTTTTTTGAATAAAAAATTACCGGTTTCATATATTAAGTCAATTCATACTTCTGTTCATTAATTAGTTCATAATTATGGAAAGCAGATAGAGAATTTATATTTCCAGTGACCTCTACGTCCACATAAATAAATTAAGCTACTTAGATCATAATTAATTATAAGTCTACATAAGATCCAGTACGGCAGCATAACTGGAAAACTTAAATTTACAATATTTTGGAGAGATAAAAAGATATCAATATAATTAAAGTTTTGAAGTTAAAGTGTTAAAATATTTAATTATATAAGTAGATATGTATATTCTGAAAAATTTGTAGTATCTAAAAAGTAAGCGGATGTCATACGACTTATGAGTCGTTAGCCATATTTTCATCAAAATATGACATATATCACATGACTCTCTCTGCAATAATTTTTTATTTACAAAATATTTTTGTCACTCTCTATCTCAATAGGGTTGGTTCTCTCATTAAAATAGAAAACTACATACAACACTTTTTGTTTCAAAAAATCCGAAAACATGTCGAAATTTCTATATATCGTCGCCTGAATGCTCCTTTTGTCCACACGCCTGATATGTCGATAAATTGCATAGCTCTGTGCTAAATTTCAAAAATGGAACCAAAGTACTTTTGGAGACATATGATATTTTATCAGATAAGTCATAGTGAACAGTTTCCTCCATACAATACAAATCAATGACATACTTATATTTCCCTGGTAGTATATGGAGCAAGCCTGTATTTTGGAACTATAATAACTGCTTAGTTTTAAGTAAATATATATGGAAATGTTAAGTAACTTAGATATTTTTTGAGTTAAAAATTTATCTCAACGTACGAGCTCCAATAGTTGATCTTCAATAAAAAATTTCGACGACTATGTATATACGATTTTTGAAAAGTTATATGAACGATTTAGATTTGTAACCAGAATTAATGAAGTTTGTCAAATTGATGCTAACGCTGCCTATGACGACATGCACAATCCAAAGATCATTTTGGACCTTAAGAAGATTGCTAACTTATTTAAGGAGTACTATGATGCAAACTCGACTTAACTTCTTAAGCATTTTGCATGTACGTTCCGAAGATGCGATTTAAGCGAGAACGCGAATGAATTCATGGAACGGTGTGAAAATAGACGTAAAAAATATGAATTTTCATAACCAAAATACTGTATTGTTTTGTACAATAACATACGATAACCATTGTGAGTTGTGTTTTCATCATATACTTTTACATTTTCATACTTTTTGGTGATTAGCAGCTGCCTGAATGAAATGTCACTTGAAAAATTTTTAAAGTTGGGCCCCCCAATATTTTTTAGAAGTCTCTCCACCTCTTTACAAACTAGTGATATTAGTAATCTTAAGGAAACATTAAGTTTCTTTTTATTTAATTTTTCTTCTTCAACTAAGGACTGTCCCAGAAAAAACTTACGTTTTTTTATTTTATGTATTATGCTCTACCTGATGACCTTATAGGTGTAAAAATACACAATATCTGTTCTATATAAAGTGGCGTTTAATATAATGTATACCACTTGAAGATAGCACTTTTGACGACAAAGATGTCTAGCAAGCAACAAAAAGTCCGCAAACTGATTTTGTCCACATACCTGCAAAATCCAGAATTAAAATATTCAGCTATAGCAAAAATAGTTGGTGCATCAGAAAAAACTGTCTTTACGGCTATTTCTAATTATAAGAAGGGTGTACCTGTTTCACGTAAAAGGTTCAGGCAGAAAACCAGAATTTTTTAACCTTAAGTTAGCGACGAAGGTGAAGCGCCTTTTTAAGCAAAATCCCAACACCTCAGTGCGAGATATGGCGGCTAGACCAGGTACATCAAAATCTACTGTACAAAAAATCAAGAAGAAAAGTAAGCTAAAGACATAAAGAGTTCAAAAAACACCAGACCGTTCTGATGAAAAGCAGTTGAAGGCTCAGATGCGTGCCCGAAAATTGTATGCAAGATACCTGACTAAATTTGATTGCTGTGTTATGGACGACGAAACTTACGTCAAAGCAGATTTTAAGCAGCTACCTGTGCACGAATATTATGCATCACCGAAATAGGGGCATGTGTCTAGTAAATTCAAAGAAAAAAAAATATTGAAATTTCCGAAGCAATTTATGGTTTGTTGGCAGGCCATATGCACCTGTGGTCTCAGAAGCAGATTTTATGTTACGCAAGGCACAATCAAATCCAAAGTTTATATAGATGAGTGCCTCGAAAAACGTCTTCCACCATTTATTCGTGCACTTGAGGATACCGTGATTTTGTGGGCAGATTTAACAACCTCTCATTACTCTAATGCTACGATGGAATGGTATACAAGTAAAAAGATCAATTTCGTAACAAAAATAGCTAATCTACCCAACTGCGCAGAGCTTCGCCCAATTGAAAGATATCGGGCTCTAATGAAAAGAGATTTTCGAAGGAGTGGTAAGAATGCAAAAAATTTACAAGACTTCAGACTTAGGTGGAAAAAATCGTACCATACTGTCAATGAAACGGCTGGACAAAATTTAATGAAGGGCCTTACGAAAAAAGTATGAAATTTTTATAAAAAAAAAAAAATATTCTGAACACTAGCCATTATTGATAAAAACGAAAAAAGACCAAAAAAATTACTGGATATTTTTTATAACTAAAAAGCAAAACATAAGTTTTTACTGGAACAGTCTTTAAGTCCGTTTACGTTGAAAACTGCACCAGCAGGAATTTTTTTTCAAAAATTAAAAGCCATGGGTTTAACTTAAAAAAGTTCGCGAAAATTGGTTTTGTGATGGAGATGAGTATGACGTAGGAATTAATGTATTGAGTTTTCGATGTCATGCTTGGAAACATTTTTGTACAGAGAACTAGTTTCCGATGTATACACTAGGTTTCAAAGTGAATATTTTTCTCAAAAAAATTTAAAATTTACTTTTGTCCTGAAAATCTAATTAATTTGTGATGTATTTCTTACTCATTTCTTTATTCCTATGTTACTGAAACCACTTATATCTCGAAAACCTTTAGGTTATCAGATTGAATAAAGTTTCACTGTAAAGATATGGTAACCTTTACAATCTAATGTTTTTATTTCAACTATTTTTGAAAAAAAAAAAAGCAAAATACAGTGCGAACTCGGTCAACGCAACCCTCGATAAATGCAACTCCTCAATGTTCGTAACGAGCATATTTCTTTCATTACAGACTCAGTAAGTGCAATTTTTCAAACAAATTTTATCTCGCGTACTCGCGTTTAGACACGAATACTAAAATTTATTTGTGCTTGAAAATGTCAAAAGATTTAGTACATCAACCCGCCGAAAAAAACGTAAATTCAAAGCGAATGGACAGAATGCAAGAGAATTTCCGAGTACGACAAATTCTGTACACCACTCTTTCGTTTTTCCCCTCTTGTCAACAAACAAGAAAACTTTGCCTCAAGAGTTTCTGTGTATAAACGTTGACTTTGCAACGTAGAACTTCCTGTGCAAAAAGTAAAACCTACCTAGCCTAAAGGGTATAAAACGTGCTGCATCAGAAAATAAAAATCGATTCCACTCATTCGCTCTACCATGGGTTTTACTTTTGCACAGGAGCTTACGTCGCAAACTCAGAATTCTGCTTCTTTGGTTATTCTTTATAAATTCACCATAATAAACCCACCCAGGCTACAACTCAAAGGTTCGTTTTCTCCTCAGAGATGGCGCTTACAAACTATGTTATTTTTAGCTTATCCCTAAACCATTTAGTTCTTTTGTTTATTTTAAGCAAAACGGCGACAGATTTATGTAAAAACAGAATTGTATCTGTATGTATTTGCTCAGCGAAAGAAGAAAATTGAAAAATTTAATAAATTTATTTTTCTTCGATATTGAATTGAGTTGAGTATTACTCAACTTTGATTCAAGCGCTGATGAAATTTTAATGTTACATACTATAACTCACCATTCTTCACGAAATCGCATTATTGTTGTGCTTAAAAAGTGACGAAACGGGCAATAACTTTAGCTTACACTTTATAAAACACAAATTTTATCACTTTTGCTCAAATACTTCACTTCATTTATTTTTACAACTATCATTTCACGTTTTAAATATATTATTTAAGGATTACCGAAACCGGCACGCCGGAACTGTGTTTTTATTGCGACTGATCCAAATAGGAAACGAATCATTTAAAGTAGGGATGCAACGGTACAAGTTTTGGCCGATACGATATCGATACCGATAATCATAATCATAAAAATTTATCGCCGTTACCGATATTTATAAAAAGTTGGCGCAGACATTGACATTGCATTAAAAAGTAGGATTAACTATGACTTAAAGTTGTAAAATCAATATAGATAAATCAACTACCATAATTAATAGAACAATTCAATTTTTTTATTAATTTTTTAATTTTATATATTTTTTAAGTATAAAAGATAATAATTAAAATAAACACTAACTAGGTTTTTATTAAGGAAGCACAACATCCTCAAGTTATGCGGGAAATTGCGATTTCGCAACGCGGTTGGGATTAGACCTGCTGTTGAAAACAGTCGCTCGGATGCGACAGAACTCATTTGAAAACTGAAATACATTTGTGTTGATTTTTTTAAAATTTGGGTGCAGAGCCTCATTACGCCAAAAAGTGAGAGGATCTGCATCTGTTGCAATATTGGGGTATCAAAAATATCTCTCGATTTGTTCTTTGAAAGTATCGGAGCATAAAGAGGACAATGGTTCTTCTTCTTTAGGTTTCTTAATAATATTTTCACAAACACTCCACACTCTCCGTCTTGCAATTGGCGCAGAACTCGTACTAAGTTGAAATGTAACTGTTTATGAAGAGGTTTCGGAATGTAGTGGTAAATTAATAAAATTTTGAAGCCGCTTTTTTGCTGTAGAAATAGTAGACCACAATTGAAATGCTCTTAGTTTATATCGAGGATCAAGCGCCTTCTTCACTTTCCAAATTAAATCTTTTTTCAAAAGCCAAAAATTCCGACGACGCACGTTTTTCGTTATGAGTATGTAATTGGGAAATGTCGGTGCCTTTCTTTTCTGAACTTGACAGCTAAGACAGAATTTAAAATAAAATAGAAGAATTGTCACTTAGAATCGCTGCTACCATAGTAATGGTTTGGCTTGAAGGCCGTTTTTCTTAACAGTTCCTTTATCCACTGGATATGGTACCTACTGTGAAAATATTAGTGCTGATGAATGTTTTTAATTGATTTTGGCTTTTTGGTGGACAGGAACAATTTTTTTGTATAAATCGTTAAATAAATATTGTCGATATCGATATATCGAAATATACTGATACGTATCGATATCGTTTGCATTCCTAATTTATAGTAAATGGGCTGACATCGTTTGAAAATAATTTAGAGAAATTTTTGAAGAAACTATTATGTGAATTAAACGTTCATTTAAGTACTTCGAAAAACCTAAGCAAATGTTGATTTTTAAAACATACTAGTGCGATATTTCGAGGAGGGTTTCTTGCTAAATTAGGTACATATTTTTATTTTTAGAAATAGAAAAATATTGTGAATTCAATTTTATGAAATTATCAATACGAGATTTTGGCAACAACATGAATTTATTTTAAGTAATATTAATTCAATAAATTTGAATTTATGGAGCAGAGTGCAAGCGAATCAAAAGTCCTGTCGTGCAATAGTTTTGTTTTGTGAGACTCGATTGATGACTCGCACGATGTCACTAAAACCATTGTGTTCGACACAAGTACACTAATCGGCTGAGCGAGTGCATTCACGCAGACCTCTAATACAGCCCAAATTGATACGAATAATGTATGTGTAGTAGCAGAAAACAAATTTGCAGTGCTCTAAGTTCACTTCGACTGACACCGCATATTAATATTTTTCAGTCAGAACTATTTCTGAGATATTGAAAATGACCTAAGAAACAAAATAAAAAAAATCGCAACAGTATCTAGCACATTTCAGAAACAAAAATGTTTTTAAACGATCTTAGCGATCTAGAATCCTCAGTAAATATTGCCATAAGAGGCTTATTATGCACATATGCATACTAAGTTGATAATTAAGATAGCACCATGAAAAACCCAACCTACGTCAAAACTGGTCACTAAAATCTTTATGTAAACATCACCCAGCATTTCTTTAAAATGCGGAATTATGATCAATCCTGTGTGTAAAAAAATCTTTAAAAAAAAATTATTTTTTTCAAAAGTGGTTCTTACACGTATTTTAATAGACAATATCAAATCGTACTTATCATAATTAATAGCAACATCTGGCAAGCCTGGTTTTGATTCATTTCATATGTGGACCAGTCGTTATAAAAATGCAAGTCCGTCGGTTTGTTGCTTTGATTGAGGTGTACAAAAATATAATTAAAAAGTGCAATTTTGGAAGCAAAATGTTAAAAGTGATAAATTAAAAAGAGTAATTCTCAAAGCAAAATGCTTAAAGTGAAATAATTAAGTATAAAAAATGATAAATGTGAGTGCGTTTAAGTGAGTTATAAAATAATGTAAGATCATGATTATTGTGCGTGTCGCCATTTTTGGAGAATCAACAGATTACCAGAAGAAAGGTGAGTTACAGCGAAACTTAATTGTCTCCAGTGTTTCAGTCAAAGTTGAGTAAAATTCGTACAATGTCCACAAGGACAATTGAATATACATCATAATTTATGCATTCCTTATTTTATTTTTCAATAACAATTTTGCTAAGGATAAACAAAAGCCTCAATGACTTTTGGAAAGCGTTTAAGAGGTTTATGGCTTTGCTTAAATGTCACATTTTCTTGTAATCTATTACAAAAAAAGCTTCAAAATCATATTTTTACTTTTTCCTTACATTAACATTTCAGGCTTTGCACAAAACTCAATAATCTTGTTAAGCTTTTGAATGCTTTTCAAATGCATAGTCGAGTTTCACAATCCTCTAGCGACAAATGTTCAAACTAAATAATTAGACTGCAAGGACTGTTGTCGTTGTTTTTGTTTGTTGCAAAACTGTAAAGTTCTGACGCCAATATAACTTAACAGCAGTGAAAAACTGTAATTACAAAGAAGTCTGAGTAAGCTTAATGGGAGCGTTGCCAGTAAGAAAGTTTCTCATATACCAAAATAAAGTAGATGTCCAATATAACGTCTAATTAATGCACGGGCCATTATTGGCCATTGGTCGACAAATTGAAGACAGCTCGAGCGTGTCGGTTAAACCAATGTAATAGTCGTACTCGAACTCCGTGCGAAAAATGTGATGTTTATTTGTGCCTTTCTTCTGATAAAAACTGTTTTAAGACATTTCATACGTTGATATAAAGTTATAAATCGGCCTAGGCAAGGCTATTCTAGATATAAAAAATTGAAACCAATGAATTATTTTTGTTTTAATGATTTTGTTATATTTTTATGGTTGTGTAAAGCCATTTTTTTTTCTGTAATAAAAATTTTACGTTTTCACCATTAAAAACAAAACTTTGTATTTTGACAATGTAAAATCCCAAGCTACACATATGTGTATGTCCTGTTTCTAAGGACATGAATACTGTACAAACATAAAAAATACATTTTTATGTATTTTTAGGACGATTTATCATATACTGAAAATTTCATTGCAATCAGCCAGTTTTGAAATTGCTTGGGACGGAAAGGGATATAACGTCTAATTAATGCACGTGCCGGTCGGAATATCGAAAAATTCGTTGTATCGACGTGTTCTTTTACTAAAGAATTTGACTTTAATTACGACATATTTACTTGCGATCAATTTAAATAACATTCCTTTTCTACCATCATCAACTATTTTAATTTTGTCACGTAACGTAAGGCGTTTGTATTGAAACGGCATGATTTCAACATCACAATCAATTATATAATACTGACAAGGTATACAAAAACGACGCCAAAAAAAGAATCGAAGGACTGTCGTTAGAAAATAATTATTCCATGAAAGAAAAACAAGATACCTTGTTGAATCAATTTTAGTGTTCGCTATTTATAGGGAACATTTTTAGTGTACGCAACTAAGAGATATCACTGTCAAAATTGCAATTTGAAAAACTGTTCATTAAAAAGGTATTTCGATACATCGTTATACTTTATATTGGACGTATACTGTATTTCACAAAAATCTTCTTAGATTATTTGAAACCTGCCAAACATACGATGAGCTAGCTATATCCGCCATTTCATGTTTTATTTTGTGAGAAAAAATCAGAGAGGTATCTTAGAAGCTTGCGTTGTGTGAAGAGTTTTATGTAGACATACTTTCCATAATTTTCAGATTAAAAGTTCATTACGGAAAACTCTTAATGGATTTTTCTCCAACTTTAGGTTTTATGAGTTATGCCAGTTTGGGAGTAAGTGAGCGACATAAACTTTTAATATCCGATATATGCCTGCTTAAAATATCAATTATGTATGTATGTATGTATTTGATATACAGTGAAAGCTCGTTAATTCGGATTAACGATATATTCGGATTACTGAATAGGCTGTTTTTACGTATAATACATATATGAAATAACTCTATATTCGAAAATTATTTTATTGCTTCAATCATTTTAAGCTTATCTGCCAATGATAGCGTTCTATGTGCACGTTTTTTGACCATATTATACTAAATTCAAATTGAAGTTTTTTCTTACGATACCAATCAATAACTAAACACAATACGACACAAATATTACACATGTACTTCTCATCATATACAATATCAATCATAGCAGGCTCTGAATCTCAATGATGTCTCGTTAGTTTTTTATATTTCATTCTTGCTTTTGTCAAAAAAGTTTTGCAAAGCTAGATACAGCAATAAAAAACAGAAGAATAAAAATAAAATAAAGATTCTGATTACAGAGTTGCAATCAATGCGGAGTATAGAGTATGTAACGCATCATAAATTCAATTCGGATTACTGGATAATTCGGATTACACGCCTTCGGATTAACGAGCTTTCACTGTATACAGTGCGGCCTCGGTCAACGCAATTAACAAGAGCCAAGCCTGTTGCAATAACCGCGGTAGTTGCAATGATGAACTAACCTCAAATATAAAAAAAACGTTAGCCCATCAAAAAAAAAAAATCATCATTTATTATGTGCTTAAGAAGCCAATTATATAAGGATTTTTCCGTCTTGGGATATTCACACATTCAGTTTGATAACGGTATATATTGCACTAAACGAGGTAAAAGTTGTTTGCAAAGTTGCACTTACTGAGTCTGTAATGAAAGAAATCTACTTGTTGCGATAATCGAGGAGTTGCTTATATAGAAGGCTGCGTTGACCGAGGTCGTACTGTATTTGAATGTTCAGAAAATAAGTTTACTGTACTGTTCTTAGTTTTCGGGAAATTTATTAATAAAAGTAAAATTGTACTAAAAAAAACAGTCATTACCTACCAAAGGGAAAATAAACTTACAATATTGATGGAAAAGCTCTAGAGCCAACACAGCTAGCTCAGAGCTTTCACTGCAAAGCTTTGCTGTTGATTGTTGCATTTTTTTGAAATATGTTGTAGTGCACATAGAGGTCGCTTTCGATAGCTATCCCAATCACAGACTTAATCCAAAACAGTTTCATATAAGCCGTTACTGAAAATATGACCGCAAGTTAATTGGTTTGTTTCCAATAAATTTTAATTTTTGCTTTCTTAAATTTGTAATTTCTGACGCCCACTTGGAAAGTCAATCAATCAAACGTTTTGTCCCATATGTAAGTGGTGGCTCAACTATGGTTAGTCTTCTTTTTATTAACAAGCCTCTGACAAAGTTCAAGCATTATAGCCAGAAGAAAAATTATTTCCCAGGCCTTGGCCAATCTCAGGAGTTTAATAAAATTTTATAAGAGTGTATTTATTTCTTTTTAATTTGACTCCTTAGCTCTGTTTTTTTTTATATATTTTGCACATGTTTTAAACTCCCTTTAGGAGTCTAACCTAAATTAATTTTCAATCTTGTCCCATCTATTGTTCCAATACATTAATTTTTTCCTGTTGCAGGGCTAAAATATAGTTTCGACCTCTTTGCATCAATTGGTATAACATATTTAATGTTTAGGCGTCGTATGACGCCAAATCAACCCCCATCAGTTCATTTTTAATTGATCTACATTTCTTTTAAAATAAAAGCGTTGCCGCAGTCTTAAATTATTTTGGGAAAATTTTTGATGCCAGTTATGCAAAACCATTCAAAACTGTAGTATAACTTAAGTGGAATAGAGACATAGCGCATACTCCAAGGGATATAATGACTACCATGGGGCATCTTAGACGAGCGCATTATTTCTGACAGTAGCGAGTTTAATTGGCCGCTGCATTCACTCTACTACAGTAGACGTCCAATATAACGCATAACGATATGACGAATTTCCATTTTAACGAACAGTTTTTGAAATTGGAATTTTCCATTGATGTCTCTAAATTAAGAACGCTAAAAATGTTCAATTTTCCAAATAACGAACATTGTTTAATTAAACCATAACTTTTAAACTGAAATAACTTGTATTTATCAGTAAAGGTGATCACAAGTTAATATAGCATGCAAAAATCTAACTCAAGTCTTATACGAGTTAATATATGAGTTAATAAAAGCCAGTTTCTTTAATAAAAAATATTCGATATATCGAATTTTGCGATATTACGACTGACCCGTGCATTAATTAGTTCGTTATATTGGACGTCTACTGTATTTGTTTTAAGAGCATATTTGAAAGAGCAATAATACGTCAATAAGCCTACGAGCATCCCATAATTGCAAAACAAAATATGCGCAAACAAGTTCGTTCCATATCACAAGTATGTAAAGAACGTTTTAGTCAACAAAACTACTCATTTTTATGGTGTACTTAACAAAAATTATAATTCACTCTGAAATGAGAAAGTTATCCCGTATATCCGAAATTTTGGTCTATGATACGCACATTGTCATATGACAAAAATCATTCATAATGCCAATTCATGCCATGAACTAAGGATAAAAAAATATCATATTTTCCTTATAAAATCAGCAAAAATTAAATTCATTTCAACACGATAAAAAAAAAATGAAAGAAAAGCCGCAATGATAAAATTACACAC
The DNA here is from genome assembly GCA_963680825.1 of Meiosimyza decipiens. NCBI lineage: Eukaryota > Metazoa > Arthropoda > Insecta > Diptera > Lauxaniidae > Meiosimyza > Meiosimyza decipiens. The sequence continues at coordinate 123,152,193 of OY804258.1, forward strand.
CACAAAATCGTTTAGTGCAAACTTCTGAAGTGTGCGGAGAGAAAATCCACCCCGTAGCTACTAAACGCAATGAAGAGATCAATTCAAAGTTCAGGTTTTCATTGAAAATTTTTTCGCGATTTCTTCTTTTTTGCTTTTTTTTGACATCGTAAATAAGTCCCATGAGTATTATGCGAAGTATTTTTTTTTTTTTTTCATTTTTAAAATAACTTAAGAAGCACACTGAAAACGCTAATGGCACACTTGAGAGAAAAATGAAACCCTAAGTAGATGAGCGTTAAATAGAAAAAGCTAATGTGAAGTGTGAACTTTAAAGCTTTGCCAACAATTCAATGACACTTGATTGCGAAGATTTTACTCTGAGACAACGTACTTTTTATGCTGAAATTAAATGCATTGGAAAATATTTGTGAGTGACGGAATAAATGATTAACATTATCTGAGCCACAGCAAAAATGTATGCTATAAGAAATAAGTCTTTCATTGAATGTATTGAATTATTTAGAAAAAAAAAATTTTCATTTAACAATTTACGTACTATTAAAAAATACTACAATTCTTTTGCCATCATCATCAATTTGGAAAGTCCGCATATTGTTGCATCAGCTCTAAGAAAAACAGCTGTCATAAACACTACATATGAGCGAGCGCATTAGAGATAATTAATTAATAATTGCGCAAAAAAAAAAAAATGCTGCCAGTGACAAAACGAAAAAAAAGTGTTGCGAACTTATGACAAGCATAAACAGATTACCGCCTTATTACTTTACCCCTTGTTGTTATTTTCACTGCTCGTGACCATAAGCGCAATTTAACAACATAGCATTGAAACGTTGGAAAAACTCAAGATATGTCAGCGACGTGCTCATGTTGCTGACGTTCCAAAGTAATTAACGTCCCATTACTGGTTAGATTATCCATGAATAATTGGTGTTTTGCATCCGTTGGTGTCTTGCTGTAGTGTTCTTTTGTCCTAAATACCTGCCACTAAGTCTGACCAAAAAAGTCCTTGCAAGCCACTCTTTTGGATAGCCTAACCTCCTGGTCGCATGGCATAACCGAACAAATACTTGTTGTTGTGGTCTCTTCTTGTATGATAGAGCACAGCGTTGGACATTATTTGAATAAATTTTTATGTTTTTCTTCGTTATTCGAATAATAGTATAGTGGGGAAACAAATTATTCGATTAATGCATGAAACTTTGTTTTTAATCATAGAAAGATTTTTGTCTATTATTTGAAAAAAAAAAGCTCTTACTAAACGATCTCTGTGGGTCTGTTTTGAGTCCATATTTCGATAAAAAAATATTATTGCACCAATCGATTAAAGCAGCTTGAAACTGAATTTTAGAAGATAGCTGGAAATGTTCCCGACACATGTACATACATATGGAAATGTATCAAAATTTATTTTGGATGACACCAGATTTTTTGATTTTTGGACAAAAAATTCTTTCAACAATCGATGGAGAAGCATGGCTAATAGTTGGATGACAAAAAGTTGAAAGACAAAAAGTTGGTTAGCATAAAGTTAAACGGCAAAAAAATAGGTGCCATAAAAGTTGGACAAAAAATTTAATTGAACGAGAAAAGTTATACATCAAAATCCATGAATGACAAAAAATTTGTCGAACTTATTACCATTTAATTCTTTCCTCTCAATTTGTGCAATATTATTGTTTTGAAAAATGAGCTAAACGGCATATAATATAATATCTGGCTTACAGATATAAAATTATTTCTTCGAATACAGATATCCTTTGGAATAATTTTTGAATAATAAACACAATTTTTATTCATTATCGAATTATTATGTTTTTTTTAATAAATCCATTTATTCGTTTTTCAAATCAAGAATAATCAGTTCTGTTCTGATTCCGATCTAGTTCAGAAGTGGAATTAAGGTGCAAAATTGAATGTCACATCTCTTTTAAATCTAATGGTCGGAATTTACTATTGAAGTTTGTTTACTTCGAACTTGAGCTGTTTCAGTTCCACTAGTTTGATGGTTTTTCCTTTTTTTCCATGAACCTTAAATCAACCTCAAGTCTGTTTCCGAAGCCATTTGAAACGGAATCAAAACAGTCCTCAATAACAGGAATATTTATTCGAACAAATCTTTAATTATTTATTCGTTATTCGTTTAATTTTTGCCCAACTTTGATGGGGTGTGTAGGTGTGTCAAATATTATGTTATACCGCCCCAAATAAAAACAAAAACTTTCACTAATTGCTTTTCTGTTGCTGCTGCTGTTGCAGCAAAGTTATTTGCAAAATTGTAGAGTCAGCAATTCAATGAGTCTCCATTAGGTTGAAATGAAAAATTTGCACAAATATTTTGGAAAAATTTGACAATAAAAAATATCAAAAATAATGTTGCTGAGGCAGTATTACCACAGGAAGTTGGTTTTATGTCAGTAAGTACAGAAAGCGGAAAGTTTCCCGAATAAGCTTTATCTTTTGGAACTGCTACAAGAGAAGTTTGAAGCTATAAGTTCATTTAATCAGTTTCCATTTCTGAAGTGTGGCATAGCACAGTGTTTTAACCAAAGTATTATGTAATTATATCTTTCAAAATCATACTCGGTGCTCAAGTGAAGGACCTAAACTAACAAAACACCAATTTCCTTTTTTTTTGGAAAAGCAAAATATTCAGATCAAGAATCAGTTGAATTTAAGATTCTATCAATGGCAACATTTTTTTATATAAGAAGTTTTTTACAACAACAATTTTTAAAACTCTCAAATTTTTTTTATTATTTCCTTGGTAATATTTGGATATTTGAAAAACTAGAAATAATAGAGCTTAACGGAAAATTGATTTAAATAAAATGCTTAGATGTGTCATCATATTTCAAATCTACTCTCCGATGATTCGCACTATCATCAAATTTTACATTGGAATTAATTTTTTATTGCACCCTAATTTTATATCAATCATGTTTTTACTATAGTCAGGGGTATGTTAGTAATAGCTCGCTTGTCCTAATACGCATAACTGAATTAATTGCATATTTTTTGGCTGGAAAACAATTAGTTGTAATAGTTTTTATTAAATGATGTCAATTGCATAAGAACTTCTGTAATGTAATTAGCAGCGAAAAATAATACAAAAAATAATGGTTACATGTAATGCAACTAGAAAAAAAAAGGAAAAACAAATCCTTATGAAACTCGCAAAAAAAATAAAAATTTATGTTGCTATATATGAGGATTTTTATTTATTTCAACAGATTGTTTTCAACACCTCAATTTTCTTTGAATTTTCACTAAGTCTTTAATAGGATGAATAAATGTTATACTGAGATTTATAATTTTAAGTACTTTGCATGCAAAGGATGTTTACAATTCAAAAAAAAAAAAATACAATCAATTTACATTATCAATTAATCTCCAAAAATAGTGAAATAAATTGGTTTTTTGCTTTAACAGAAGGAATACATTCCAAAAAAGTCATTTAAAATTATTTTCTAATTGTTCTTGAAAACCTGCGGCAAATATTTATAATGAATTAGAATAGAAGGATGAAAATTGTCAACATATAATTTTTAAAATTTTATTCTTCTACATCCTGATCGGTCCAATATTCTCTATATGCGTGAATTTGAATGCTCAAGAGAAGACCCAGACCACAATTTTCAATTGCGTTCATTTCAGAGCTCGCCTTTCTAGAGAAAATAGAGTACACCTTTAAATAAAAGGGAGCATATTGAAGGATCGAACGCTAAGATATCTGAAGTTTCATTAAAAAAGCGAAAAGATTGGCAACTAGCAGTAAGAGCGAGACAAATGTTCTTCGAGATAACTCATTTATATCACAGCACTATAAACTTTTGCTTAGGAGAAAAAGAATAAATAGGTTTCAAAAAACTATAGCAGCACCACCTCAATAGCTACAATTTCGATTTAGTGAAGGACTTTACAGATATGATGTTTCATTTCTTTTGGCGCCTATGATGTCCTTTTCTTAGTTGTAATGTTGTCATATTTTTAAGCAGTCCAAGAACTGTGTGTTATATATCCAAATGCTATGCTAATACTCTTAAATCCTGAAACGTAAAGCTAAAAACCAATTTGTATAATCAGTAGTTTGTAATTAAAAAATTTAACAACATCACCACATTAGTACTTGTTGTGATTTATTTGGTAATAGAAAAAATTTCAAAAATGTGATGCTTTTAGCAGAAATGAAAAACCGATTTGTGTAGCAAAGAAATGCGGGTAAAAATAACAAAAGAACCATTTCGCACAATTAAAGGATTTTAATGGGAAAATGAAAAATGTTGACTACGCTTTGATAGTTCTTGTCTTACATGCATATGCAAATCGAGTAAGGGGTCATAGAAATCTACATAGCCCCAATGCAGAGCAGCTCTTTCAAACAAATAAAGTAAATTTGATGCCAAGCGAACTAGTGGAAAAACCCAAAAGCCTACAATGTGGGGAACACTCCTGATATACTGCACTACGTCTGCATGTGTGTGTGTGTTAGTTTGTGGCTAAGGAACTTCAAAGTGGGCATGAATTCAACTTAAATACTACCATAGCTGCTGGTGCTGCTGCTGTCGACTACTAACAGGCCGGCAGCTAACGGTCAAAACATTTGCTTTTGGACCACAAATATTTGCATAGTTACTTTTAATGTGGCAACACGACGAAATAAAATTCCGGAAGGAGGTAAACATTTCAAATGCTAACGAAAAATAGAAAGGATAGTTTGCAGGGCAGTGTGGAGCAGAAAAATTTGAATTTAAATCGTTCTCTGCTAAAGAAACTATGGTAAATATGTTGGCATATATTAAATAGACATCGTTTTTTTTTTTCTACGTTCTTTATTTTCAATACTGTATGCTGAGGAAAATGTGGCATACATTAACAAATCAAATCCTTTGAAATTGAACTCATTTTCTTTATTCTAATACAGTGAGAGAGTTTTTTTTTTTTGCTTTATTGCAAAAGTTATTTATTCTGCTTTGAGCGCCAACATCATTTCCCATACAAATTTTTACATTTAATGAAAAAAAGAAAATATTTTTTCTTTCTACACAAAAAAGGGGCAATTACCATCACAACCCTTTAAAGCGCTCAATCAGTACAACTGTGAAACTCATAAAAATTCTTATTAACCATTCTTAGCACACATGTAACAGACTTAGAGTCACTTACACTCCTAAAGTCCTTACTCACTCCATGGCATACATACGCACAATCACTTCCGCCTCCTGTAAATATGCAATGTTTTATTGCTAATTGTAAGTCAAACGTTCATCCTGTCGCCGTTGTAATTTACCATTTCACATTCAGTTTTCTTTGACTCCACAGCCTGCTATAGAAAAATGGAAATTTTCTTTTTGATTTTAAATTTTTCATAAAACGAACGAACATGTGTGTGTTAATGTATACGTATGTATATACGAAAACGTGTGCGTGTATTGTAGTCTTTAGCCGTGAGCACTATTTGACTTGGTTGGTGTGTTGCTTTTTTTTTTCAATTTGAAGCTGTGCGTCGCAATCAGCAGCATAAATAAAAATAAAATTTATTAGGCGCCAGCAGCATTAAAAAGTAGCAACTCTTTTTGGCATTAAACGTTAGGCAGGGGTTAAATGGGAATCACTAATGAAAATGAAGAAACTCTACTGAAAGCAAAAATAAAACATGAAACAAAAATTAAATGAAAAATTTAAAGCAAAAAAGATTATAGGTGGTAAGAGAAACATTTGTTACACGCTACACCATGGAGCAACAAATTACGAATAGCCTGGCAATGATCAATACTACCAATTATATGACTGACCTTAATTTTCATTGCCTAAAAATTTGGGGAATCAAAACTAGCGCTCTGTGAGAAATGTGATTTTGTTCAAAATCAGCGACGAAGCTTATTTTTGGCTCAATGGGTACACAAACAGAATTGCCAGAAGCAGCTCAAGATACAACAATGCACCCTGAAAAATGCACCGGCGGCATCATTAGACCGTCCTTTTTCAAAAATAATGAAAATCGCAACGTTACAGTCAATGGAGCAAGGTACCGTGCGATGATTAGCCTTCTTTTTTTGCCAAAACTGGAAGAATTGCATTAAGTCGACTTGTGGCTTCAATAAAATGGTTCCACATGCTACATGGCACGCGATACCATGGACCTATAGAGAGGCGAGTTTGGTGTGCAATTAATCTCACGTTTTGGAGTAGTCCATTGGTCGCCAAGATTATGCGATTTGATCCAACTGGACTATTTTTTGTGTGCTAACGTAAGGTCTCTCCTGTACAAAAACAATCCAGCCACAATTGCACCCCTGGTTGACAACTTTACAGCTGTGATTGATGAGATACTGGCCGAAATGCTGGAAAAAGTATGCCAAAAGTGGAGCTTACGGATGAAACACCTCAGGCGTAGCCGCGGGCACTATTTACATGAAATAAACTTAAAAAAGTCAATGAAAGGAATTGATGTATTGCTCCCAATAAATATTTTGTTCACTTTGCAAATATTCTGTTCTTTTTTTAATTTTCAAAAAACCATATGCTTCAGAAATCACTTGTTACATAAATAAAGTTACGGTATCGAAATGCCCATTTGTAAATGAAAAATATAGACCGCTTTTAACTCAAACTTATTTACATAAGTTTGAGTTAAAAGCGGTCTATATTTTTTTCATTTATATAATGGGCATTTCGATATTGTAATACCCTAAAATTTGAATAGAATTATGGAAATATGTAACTTCCATTAATTAACAATTTTACCCATAAGAACTTGTGATAGAAAAATTAATGATAATATTTGTTCAATTTATTTCAACTATTCTTATATATATAATAAATGTTGTGTCAACTCTGTTTAATGCTATTGAAAAAAATGTAGGGTGTAGTGTAAAGGCAACGACAAATAAAAATGTTAAGTAAAATTTAAATTGGCAACAAAGTCAACGAAAGAAATTAAAACATTTTGTAGTGAATTTTGTATGTGTTTGTCACTATGAGTGTGTGAGTTGAAACCAACTTCAGCTCTTAAATTCAGAAAAAAGTCGTTTTTCTATGGTGAAGTTAAGCATGGGAGTTTATTTTGAAAATAATAGATAAAATACCATTAAATTAATCGAAAATTTTCTAAAAACTAATTCCATAACATTTAGACAAAATTTGGTCAAAACTATTGTGATTTCTCTGGGAACAAAATAAGCCCTTAAATGAAAAAAATTTTAAGAGAAAAAAGATTTCCCAAAAGCCAGCTTTCACTTAATTCTCTTCTTTAATATTATTTCACTTAATTATCTTCTCTAATATTATTTTCTTTAATCTAAATATATCAAATTATTATCTGAGCGATAGTTTAACTTGGCCATGCCATACATTATTTTAATGTTCTTATATATAACATTTCTTATAAATAAAGAAGCAATACAAACATTTTGTATATAATAACACTCATTAAGAATTTATTCAATTTGTTAAAAGTTAAACCATACTTAGCTTATGTCAGAGCACCCAGTCTTATGAATAACTCATAAATAAATTATGAAGTTGATTTTGAAAAATTGCATCATTCCGGTTGCTGCTGCTGCTACTTTTTTTCCAACACATTACGCTTTTCTCGGATAATCCTTTTAGCAAAAATGTCGTCATTGGATTATACATGAAATGTTGGCATTTTGCAGATAATAAAAAATAGTGATACCATTTTTATGTTATTTTTAGCACAAAATATTGTTTTTTTATATTCAATATTGGTAATTCACATTTGCACGTGTTGGAAGAAGATTTTCGAATTCAGTTAAATTCGAAAACAGCACGAGACAAACAAACATATTTTCAAAATGCAAAGTAAATTTGAATAAATTAAACGGCAACACTTACTGAACGGTTGCTACTTGCAAGGATGCTTTGCCGCTGTACTTACGCATTCAATAGTCCATTTTTTCTGCAACAATTTTTACTAAAAAAAACATACACAAAAAATACGTTGACGTTGAAAAATTTAATTACACATGCATTCATAAATTAACCTGTCGTTGTTATAATGAGTGCGGATGAGTCTGTGTGCATGAACTTGTGTGTTAATACATGCGCTGAGTAGCAGACAAACACTTAGTTGTATTGTTATCCTTTTTTAGATTAGCTGGCACTTAAGGTAAAGATCTTTTAAATTTTGTTTTTTTGATTGAAAGAGGGTGAGGATGCGCAACGGCGCAGTTATAAAATAATTCGAATTTTTCGCTAGAGGCTCCCGTGTCGAACACCATAACTTCTAACCGCTTAATTTAAAAATCATTCTCTTGAGAAAAGACTTTAACAATGAATTGAAAACAATAAAATGAAAATATATAGTAGTGCCCGAAGGAAATAAAGTTTTAGTAAAATGAAGTTTAAAGGGATTGTAAATAATCGTCATTATCAATAAATAAAGTAAGAGACGAAAAAGACTTGTGAGCTCAAGTGAACCGATGAGTTTATTTTGACGTTAAGCATAGATGTATTACATGATTTTTATATTGTGATTTTTTTTTTAAATAAAATATAATTCAAAATTTCGATTTATTATTTATTTTGATCACCGTTAATCGTCACTTTAAATTTATATTTTTATAGATCGAAAAAAATTATTAATTTGGATTTTTATAATCTTAAATCGTATATCAGCGGGGTGTTTTGGAATAATCCAATTTTTCCTGTACCGATATGTGTAGCTCATAATTTTACAATCACTCTGCACCACTTTTCGGCTTATACGAATTCTGAAGGTGCCACTTTTCGAATTTTCTATTGTTTTTTTTACATTTCTTGATGCTCTTCAATACACTTCGACTTTTCGATTTTTCTAAGTTTTTCGATATACATACATACATACATACATATACTTTCTTTATAGTTTTTGACAATTATCAAATTTTCCGATGCTCTTCTGATATTAATAAAATTCTTCGATAAGTTTCAATCTATATTTTTTTTTTTTTTTTGTAAAAATTTGGATTTTTCTTTTGTTAAAAAAAGCATCTTGCTTGCTTATTGCTGGAAAACTTCTACGCTTATAGAAAAATTTGTATAACGTTCGCAAATGCCGCAAAATTTTGAAAAGTCGAGTAGAACATAAAATATAGTTGTCGGAAACTATCAAAAAACACGAAAACTATCGAACTTATGCGAAAACTCGATACAAAAAACACGTGTTTTTAGTCCAAAAGAACCTTCACGAGAAACGAAAAATGCCGCACTGGATTTTCTCACAACGAAATTAAAAAATAATGTTGAAATAGTTTTTAAGGGTACACCTAACTTTTGACGGTTTAATGTACATAAATAAAATAATATACATAAATGAATCTTACTAAGGTCTGAGCGGAGATCAAAAAATGGACAACACACCCTAAAACAAACAACAGTGTTCACAAAAAAAATTGTGTTTTGTATTTATTAGTTGACAAATAACTGTGATAAAATGAACATTAATGAAATTCATTGCAATTAAAAGCCTACCGAACTAAATGCCGCACATCCTGCGAATATTCTTGAGAAGAACTATATCTTATATTTTAACAACATATTTGTTGCTTTCCTTTTTTGTTCCCAAATCATGCATTGGAATGAAAAATAATGCTCATTATTACTGCTCATTAGCACCACTGTGAAAAACGCAGACGTGCTCTGGCTGTTGTGATACTGTCAGCTGTCAAGTAACGAATGATTCGCCATTATTCTTTAATAAAACTCATCGAATAGTCAAAGGACTTTGGTGTCGCGCATATGTGTGTGCGTGAGTTGCAATTAGTGCGTACATTTATTACAAAAAACTAATGGCAACTTTACGTGGCACAACAAAAACTAAAGAAAAGCTAACATTAAGGATCAAACTTTTAAAAGACAATTCAAATGTTAACCAAACACTTGGACGCATTAAACGTGCCTACATTTTGGCAGGTGGATATGTGTCTAATTTTCTACAACATGACATAGGAAAGGCATTAATCTTTACTTACTAATTACTCCAAGCTCTCAAAATATTTGCTAGCATTTGTTACACTGCAAATATTCTGCAATGGTATTTAACATGAAGAATTTACTGCTGCTACACAACACTGTCCATAAGGCTGCTTTGCTGCTCTTCATATCGCATGTCCTACTGTCAAATGACCCTAATCAATAGATGCGTGCAAATGTGTCTTTCTCTTTTTGTGTGTGTCTGATGCCTGCTTTGGTGTGACTTATTGATGTGTATACGAAATGACATGTGGTCCCATGTGATGTTCGTTTTTCTTTCATTCATTCATCAATTCATGCTTATGATACATTGTAGCTTTTTCTTTTGTACCTAAGGATTTCTTATTCTTCATTCGTTTAATTTCGTTTATTCATTCGAATGACCACAAAGTGACATTTGCCAATATGACCAGTTGTTGCTGTTACACTTATACTAACATACTCCAGCTAAACTGGCTGACTGAACCTTTACCATAAACTTCTTCCTATCTGATAATCTTACATGATGAATGTTTTCTTTGCAAATTTTCGACAAATAGTTTTTGACAATTGAATATTGAATTTATGAAAGGGGTAGGCAAACGGAGTGTGCATCTGAAAAGGGTTACTGGCTTGTTTTGTTTCGGCTTTTCTTTTTTCAATATGGACAGATTTTTAACATAGGATAATTTATAAAACTATTTTTATACAAATCCCAATGCAAAGCTTTTAGGAGATTTATTAATCATGCCACTCAAACTTGAAACGAGCTATATATATAAAAAAAAATAAAATTTATTTGTTGCAAACCATCACCTAGTACATGGATGTTTGCAAGTCAAGTAGGATTGAAACTCATTGCTGGAGAAGTATTCTTAGGTTCTCGAGAATCTTTTGAAAATTCTTTGCTGTCATATTTCAAATTATTAACAAGTGTTTCTATCGCCAAACATACATTTTTCAATCACAGACTACGCCTAAATGTTAATACCAAAGGGTAGGCTAATAGGGATTTTACCGTGAGAATAATAAACTAACCATACTGCATGGACATGATTTTGATTTTTTTTTGTCGACCGATAATAAATTATGTGTGAAAGATAGAATAATCCAGACATAGTCCTTTGTTTTGAAATAACCCCAAAGAAAGAATTCCAAGTGAGTCGAATCGTTCGATATCAGTAGCTAATTGACATCGCTGTTTCAGGAGATAGTGCGTCTCTAAAGTTATTTTACGTTGGCTATGTGGTTCTGTTATGTAATTCAGATAAACAAAATCCATATAATTTTATTTCAGATATTTATAATTTGAATGTTTCAGACCAGACCCGATTTTCATTTTTGTAATGATTTATTTTTAATTAAAAAAAAATGTTAAAAATCAAAGAATTTTAAGTATGTGAATTATTCACCTTGTGAATTTTAAACAGTTTCATTTCGAGCTGCCCGAGCTCTGGAACATCTGAAATTTTTTCATTATCTGAATTTTGAACCAGATGAATTGTGAAGATTCAAGTTTCTTACATCACCCGGCTATGTGGCACTGTCTTGCTGAAACCATATATTGTCCCCAGCCATATAATTTAATTTGGGACAAAGGAAAGTTAGTTTTCATGCTTAGATTGGACCGTAGGACCATCTTCAGACTTTGTGTGGACAGAACTCAATTTCAATAATTTTTAAAACTACCTTATATGTACGTAACACAGGTTCAGTTCTCTTACAATGGTCCATAACAAAGTATATTAGCCAGAATGAAAAACAGTGTGTTCATTGATAATCAAAATTGTAATTTCATGAGAGCTCGTGAGCGCTCTATGCTAATGCTCAGGACTATTTGTTTTTTGGCTCTCTGCTCGTCGGCACGAGCCAAGAGCTGTGCTTTAGCTCGCGAGGGATTTTTTGAGTTTCGGCTCGCGTTGGCTCTCGGCTTGCGTGCAAAAAGATAGCACTTGGCTCCTGTCTGGTCCGTTTCCACAAAAAGTTTTCACGCACCAATCGATGGGTAAAAGTCGAAAATGGATTCTGGACATCACTCAAATTGAATTCACATCGAATTTTTTGATAGTTTTTGACCTATTGTCCCTTCACCAATGGGGAATTTTCGAAAAATGCGTTTTGCAATTCACTTGCGAGTAGCCCCGAATCCAGGAACCGTTTTTAACTCATTTTCGGTTAAATTTTTCTCTGATAGCATGAGGCCGAAAATTGATTGGAGCGACCCCGGACCATGAAAAGGACCGTTTTTGAGATATATTTGGAAAAATTTTTTTTTGCTCCATCAAAAATGGAATTTCAGCATTACTTGGAGTGTCCCCAGACGATGGAAAGGACTTTTTCGACTAATTTTTTGGTAAAAATTTGCCAATTTAAATTCCGCTCTATAGCAAACAGGCAAACAAAATCGAATTTCTTTGTGCTCTGATCTTGATCAAACGTACTTTGTACGCTGTTCAAGAAGATGTGTTATTTGACAAAAAAATTATCATAAAGTTTTCCTCTCTAAATTTTTGGTTTTCTTGTTTCATTCCTTCATACCCGCGATTTGATATTAACAAAATAAGAAAATCATCGTTGGTTGGAGGGTCAACGTAACTTACCAACTTAGCAATTTAAGGCGTCTAGCTTTTTCAATATCTCTGTGCGGCCACAATAAAAAATAGAAATAATGCACAATACTTCTATTATTTTTATTAATTTATTTTAATTCAGTTTAACATTGATTCATATTTATGTGGTCTAAATTAATATAAATTATTTTAGTTTTTTATGATAATTCTTAGTCATAATTGCAATAACGTGTTAGTACAATATAAGCTTAATTTTCACATGCGATTTTAATTTTTATCGGTTTTATTTTAATGACATATGATTATAACTCTAAGCAATTTTTTTTCTTTTAGTAAAGAAATTGAAGATACACTTTTTAAAAATTAATTTAATGCTTGAAAACTTATAAAAATATTGCACTTTTCTTGATATAGATTCGTTTACATATTAAAATCATAAAGTATTCCAATGAATGCTTAGTAGTGTTAGTCTTAAAAAAGGTCAAATTATAAAAAAAGGAGAGAATAAATACAATCGGAATTTTTTTAATATTCATATTGTATAAATGTAATTATATATTTACAAAACAATCACAATTTTATAATGTATCTTATATAGCTTAAGACATACTTCTTATTCAAGTAATCTATTTATTTATATTTTAAATGTTAGTGTTGACTAGAGTAATTTGATTACGTAGATTAAAATTTTAGTTAAATATTATTAAGTGTTATTATTTCGTGCTAGAGTATTACATCAAATATTCGATTCTAATGTCAATGCTGTGTCATTGATATCTCTAAAGAATTTTTATTTTCAAGTTAGTCTTTAAATACAGCTCTTTTAATACTATAAACATTTCATTTTTTTTGATTTAAATTTAAAATTTCGATTTACAAGATTTTACTAAATTGACGTCACATTTTCTTTTTTGTGATTCTAAAAGATTACTACTACAAATCATTTTTATTCTAAGCGAATATACTAAGAGTTGAATTATTTTATACCTGTTTTTTAGTTTTTGTTTTATATTATAAAGTATTTTAAATATTTTTTTCTTCAGATTTCACAGACAAAGCTTTGCAGTCTTTTGTATTTGCAATGCTTATAACTCATAAGCTCTGTCTGTTTAATGTTTGCAAGGACTTTTAGTTCTTAACTTGAGAAATGATTTGTACAACTACTTATGCTTTACTAAAGAAAATTTACATTATCTTATATATTATGAATTTCTTTCGATTTTCTTCTAAGCATGTGTGCACCAATAACTATAAAATTATTTAATCAGTTTTGATGTAATGGAAATAAGACTCTAATGCTCAAATTTTATTTTCATGGTGAAGCGTATTGTATTGGAAAATTAATAATTTTTTGAAACTTATTATGCACATCAAATTTTAACACACGTCCAAACTTATGCATGTGGTGAATAATATGGTGGTGGAAATGTCTTTTTTATGAATCGGTCCAAAATTTTTCATAAAATGTAAAGAAAGATAAAGATTGAAGAACTGAAAAATATTTGAAACTGCTTTATTTTCGAATACCAAAACTACTCATGTAAAGCAAAACGACTATAGCCAAAGAAAATTTAGTTTTTTATTAATCTATTTTTTTTTTAATTGAAATCGGCTCTAATCGTTTGGCCTTGGAATGAGTAATTATTTTATTCGAAAACGAGTAATACGTCAAAAAGAAAAATTAGCAATGTTGCCGACTCAAAGCGATTTTTAGAAATGATAAATTCACTACATCCGATTTCTATATCTCCGAAACTAGATCCGAGCGACACTTTTTGATAACATATATATTCTTAGAAATAAAAAGAAATGTTAAGTTTAGTAATCATTTTCGATTGTAAGCAAATGACATTTAAGGAAAACTTATAAAATATATTAACCAATTCCTGGTAGTATGATACGTGCTACTTTGACGCGAAAATCATTTTTCCTGGAAACGGTAGCAAATGGGAAAAATTTTATTTAACTTCATGTGTTGGAAATTTTCTCGACGCTCTATCTATCAAAAAAACCAAAGGCTGTACAAAAATCGACTGAAATTCGCATTTGATCCACTTTATTTCACCTTTTGGATACTTAAAGAGCTTGCTAGTAAGGATCAAATGAAACATATATGAAAAAAAATTTTGTTTGGAATTATTTCCACTAAAAATGTGATCTGAAAAGTCATTAAGTTCTAACACTAAGTGAATTAGTTTTACTAATCAAAAAATTTCATCAGTTTTAAGCTAGCTACAATCCAAAAAGGCTTGCACATCCAGTATCTGCGAACTTTTACAACTTTTAACCAAAACTTGCTATAGGCTAACTACTTTGATTCAAAAAGTTTTTGGATCCCAAATTAAAATTTTTGCTATATACACATATATATATATACGAATATCACCTACAGAATAACGCTGTAGTTTTTATATTTAATATATTACATAGTCATCTCTACCCTGGTACAGAAATCGGCCCGTATGGCGATCACTGCACCCAATTGCGGTTTATAAAGGTGTCGGCATTACCGCATATTCCTGATGCAAACTGGCTTTAACACTGTCATAAACTGGGCGCGTACCGTCATCCGGTAAGGCGTAAACATCCGGTGGCACACATAGTGATTGTAGTTTTGAGATATATGAATCGAAATGCTCATGATGTGGATGCGCATAACTGGCCGGATGATGAACGGTGTAAGGATGATGTGTCGTACTTGGATGTGGTGGAGGTGGTGGCCCCAAAGCGCTATGATGATGCGGTGTCGTTAGATGATGTGCTGAACTACCATAAATAGCTACACTATTTGAAGCTGCTATAGACGCTGTTGGTAGTGGACCTGGTGGTATTAGAGTGGGATGTGAAGGTGCTGGCGAATATACGTGTTGATTGCTAGAAGAAAGTGAGCTGCTAGTGCTACTGGTAATTGAACCATGATGACCACCAATGCTGGAGTGATTGCTCACGCCAACCGCTGTTGATGCTACTCCGGTAGAGGACGGTGGTGGTGGTAGACGTACATGCTCCAACAAAGTTATAACGTTGTTGCGTAGACTTTCATAGTAGTTGTTTAGATGTGGTGCAGTATTGACACTTACGTTTGCAGCAGCAGTTTGACTGACGCCGCTACTGCCATTGTCATTGCTATCTATTGCTCCGATGTGGGTGTGGGTGTGCGAATTGCTAGTCGTACCACTGGTACTAGCAATGGTGGCGTATGTGGCGTTGGGGTTCGTGCTGACGGCGATGCTGTCACCGCTGGTGATTGTACTACTGGAGGAGCTGCCGGCAGTCGTAAGAGTTGCTGCTCCTCCAGTAGCGCCAGTCACCGCAGTGAGAGAACGCTGTTGATGAGCACTCAGCGGAGAAGCCTCCTACCGAAAATATAAGAAATAAGTTTCGGTTATTAAAAATACTTAGTCATACGACACAAAGGATTGAAATACGAAAATAAAATAAGCGAACCTAAACCAAACCGATACACCAATCAAAATGCAATCACTAAATAAGTTGCACAGTTGTATGAATAAGGTTGGGCACAATTTTAAAGTTTTTTTTGTAAGATTTTTGATATTTCCTTATAAAGTAATAAATCTCGGACTGTTAAAGAGAGGGCATGAATTTAGATATTCAAATGCCTTTAGAGTTCAAGTTATTGGGAAAATGCTGGAGAGGTTCATGATAGAACGGGTTTCAGAAGGAATGATGTTATGAGTAGTGTGTGGGACATATTGAATGTATGTGAAGAATGTGAGAATGAGGGTAATTAAAAATAGAATTTGGTATATTTTTAAACTATAAGAATTCGTTTGGTATATGAAATGAATAAATAGTAGTAGTCTTTCTACTTCATCAGGGACGTCTGGTTTTATATGATTGTTTTTTTTTATGTAGATAATTATCATTGTAATATATTTTGTACGAATTTGAATGATTGCTTATGTCCTCGTCACCATGAAGCTTCTGTTCTTTGGTGTGTATTGGCATCGTATTGACAGTAGATAATGCACAAAATCGCGAACGAATTCCTGATCATATTGTTAGCAAAACTTGGCAAGTAGCATCGTGAAATGAAATCATCTAGACAGAAGTATAAGTACATCACTAGACAACATAAGTTGATGTCTGATCCCATTTAGGACCGCTCCACTTTTCTAAGATTTTATTTCGTTACTTTATATCACATCATTATAGATCAACGGGATTATCCTGGGAGTAAAAATTAGATCTTTTGTAAACAAAAACAATTTCATAAATATCGGGTGGGAGGCACTGCGGGTTGAAATATCTTCTTGTACAAATATTACAACATTTCTCGACGCGTAGCACCACACAAACTTAATTTACGGGACAAAGTTTCTGTTAAAAATTTATATAGTTATCAAAACCGTACAAAGGACTAACTCATCATAATTGTGAACTCTTTGTACATAGCTAACGCTATTATACTATGTGAAAAATTTATAATAATCGAAAGAGTCTTTCAACTATGATCCACTGTATTTATAAAAAAAATCCATGTCAGATAAATAACATTACAAAAGTGGGCTTGGCCATATATGTATTTTAGCATTTGGTGCTTTCAGACTACATAAACTTTAAAGTGATTTTTTGTGTATGTATATTTTCCTAAAAATGGCTTCTCGAAAATCGAATCATTTGCTCTCATATTTTGCTTTGGCAATGGGCTTTGTCATGAAATTTTTTCGACTTGATATTGGGTTAATTCGAACTTTCAGTGAATATTCTCATATACTCGTATGTATGCACTGATGAAGCACTTTTTTTGTAGCACGCCATTTTCTAGCACACAATATATAGACAAGTCTTAACCATTTTTAGGGAGTTCCAGATCATCAAACTTCTTACCGTTGTCTAGAAGATATATTGTCGAAGATGGTATAAAAAAAAAGTTGTGTGAATGTTAAAGTTTATATGATTTTGCTTTTATACTTTTTGAAATAATTGGCGTCAGAATCTTGACATGTTTTGATACTTAAGGTTTTATTTAAATAATATCCAGAACATCAATACTTAGTAATGATATGTTGAAAAAAAATGACTGCATACCTAAAACAATTTCATAACATTGATTATTTTTGTAACCTCATCACTTACATAAGGTAATATTCGGTTTTATTCCGAAGCCATTAAAATCAATTCCATTTAAGAGCTCCTGACTTTTCTTGGAACATGTTTTCCTATGAGAATTTGTCGATTAAACCTTCTAACATAATCAAGGACAACCAAACTATTTTCATATACTTAATACCGAATACTTATGTACATACGAGTACATATATAGATACAGAATATGATTTCTTAGAATATTTTAGAAATTAAAATGCGCCTTAATATTTTTTTTTTAACAAAGAATAATTAATTTCATTATTTACTAACGTATCCGGCAGACGTTCTTTTGCCCTTCCTTTCTCATCTCTTGCCCTAAATCCATCCCTATAGCCGTCCTGGTGTACTGATTTGCATTTTGCATACAAAACACGAAATCGGTTTTTCGCAACTTTCCGATTTTCATTTCGATTTTTTCCAAACTTTTTTCTCATTAAAGAAAATATATATTTGGAGTTTACCATTAAATCACTTTCCTAACAAGGAATCACGCAATTTTTGAATGGAAATTGGGTTTCAGTGAAATGGGTGGAAGTATTTGATAGAATGTAGTTTATTCTGATCATAAGACTATAAAAAAAACATCAGTTTTCTGCAGTTTTGCGTAGTAAAATTATCAATCAAACACATAATTTTCGCCGTATAATAAGCCATTTTTCTATGAAATTTAAAATTTATTTGCCTAAAAAGCTTAAGAGATCAAATAATCAAATTGGTGTACATATTTTATTTTATATCCAGTAATGAAGACAATTAGACTTGCGTCAAGTGAGCTCTTGATCAGGATGACATATGCTACAATATACAATATAATATTTGAACAACTATCATTGAAACTCATTTTCTTTACGAAACAGTAGGGTTCTCCATACAAAATTATTTCTTTTTTTGCATTCATGAAAGTGTTTTTGAAAAAATCACCTTAATTTGCAATTTTATCAGTAATGCATCAGTTCATAATCTTGTTAAATTATTAAGGCTCAAACTAAATCCACCTCCAGTAAAAACCAACAACAATTAAATTGCGCCATCATATTTCGAAATAATGTTGCTTGCCTGCGCAACATTTAATAAAACATCAAATTAAATTAAATTTAATTTAATTGAATTCCCTACCAAATGAAAAAGTTTTCTAAATGCTGGAAGACGCAATAGCACGTACGTGCATATAATACCTTTTGTATGGAAGGTGACGGATCGGGACGCACACCAACGGACATGCCTTTGAAAGCACCTACGCAGCGCACAAGAGCGATATAGAAAAACTTTCTGTTTATGTAGTGCTATCGCATTCAACCAAAAGAGCATAAAGGCAAATGCAGAAAAAAATAAAAGAAAAGATTGAAAAAAAAAAGATAAATGCGAAGAAATGAAAAATCCGAAAAAAAAAGAAATGTATCATCGAGAGACAAAAAAGAAAAATTGCGACGCCCCAAGCAGAACCACCCGCCTCCAATTGTGTATACAAAAAGTGAATTTCAAAAAAAAATCACAAGGTGCTCTTGTTGGTTGGTCCCAATGGGCGGTGGGGTTGTTATGTACAACAAAAGTAAATGACGAATACGCATACAACGAAATAAATGTATAAGTATGCTTGGGTTGGCTGACTGAAAGTTGGCACCTCTTTAGGTTTCGATACATACACATACTGTTACATGCATATGCCGAAACACACACATACACACTCCTACATATACGTGAAATTGAGTACACCACAAGGGAGGCTAAAAGGTTATTTGAACCAACACAGCACAGCACAGCACAGCACAACAACAACAACACCAGCTCCCATGCGACTTAACCGCCAATGGGGGGTTGAAGTTGGAGCTCAGTCATAATGAAATGCGATTTGTTGTTTCAATTTTTGGCTGAAGAAGGTGTAGAGAAAATCGCCCAAAGAATTTTTTTCGTCTTTTTTACATAATTTTTTTCTGTTTTTGCTCTCTCTTCTAGTTATAGGTTATGTGTTTGCCACACTGGTAATATAACTTGGCATGGGGAAAGTTGGCAATTTTTTTCTCATTTTTTGTATCACTTCCATTGCATTATGCGCATGGATCGTTGGCCCTCTAGAAATTAGGGGTTGTTTATTAGAAATAACATTGAATGCAGCAGCTGCATGAGTGCATCTTTTGTTGCAGTCCGCAGAGAAATTGATAAAGGTCTTCTCCAACGTTGTTGCTTTTTCTCTTTTGGAACTATAGGAAGCGGAGAAAGCGCCATTTTGTTATCAAAGTTTTGCATTATTTTTCTCTGCAAAATGTGCATTTTATTTAAATTTTTGCAGAACCAAAACAAATAAATTTTCGAATTTAATCTCCTGGCTTATGGTTTAATTTAAAATTAAAATCGAGAAAGATTGACATCTTAGTAGCCAAATAAAATTCAATTTTGAGTAGGAGAGTCTGAAATGTACATACAAATGCCTTTAAGCAAAATGTCGAACTAGTGCACTTCAGGGCTGTGCTCACAAATACGTGCTCATTTGTTGAAATTTTCGAAGATATCGTTGCATAATTATACAACTTGGATACTCGCTTTAAGCTGAGCCATCGCTTGTGTCTTTTTATTCTATACGACCTTGTTTGCACAGTTTTGCTGGTGGAATCATATGTCTTTGAAACTCACATCAATCAATTCTGAACATAAAACTGATATTATCATCCTTTTGTAACGAACATTTTACAGCATTTACAGCCTCATATTCAAAAATATATGGCTACCAGCCCAAATACCTTACCAAGTAGTAAAAATTGTTGGATGCATAGATCGCCCGTGAATCACTCTTGGGTTCTTCGTGATCCATATTTGACAACTTAACCTATTTACATACCCATTGACTTGAAAGTGTGGATCATTGCCTAATACGGTTTCTTGGTAAAAAAAATTTACATTCTCAACCAGTTGAAAATTTGAATTTCGATTGTACAGCAAGGTACCTCTTGAATAAGTAAATTTGATATATTTTAGATTCTTGTAACACTTTAACTCACTGCGGCTTCAAGGATAAATGGGTGAGAAATCGACACAGTTTCCTCAACTTGGATAGTTATTATTCGACCAACTGATGACTTATTTGGAGTATTATTTTCAATATAATTTCAACGATTTTAGGGAATGAAATGTGTCGAAGTGGGAATTAATTATGAATTAAATTGTGATAGTTGTACAATTTCTAAGCTAAGTCCGAGTGGTTACTATGTTGTAGGATAAACAGCGTCAAAATTTAGGAAAATCTCAAAGTTTATTAATTTGACCAAATTCGTCATTTACAATTATATTTGTTTGTGATGACTTCATATATTTAGGTCAAAATTAAAATATTTAGTTTTGTTCAAGTAAGTTAAATAAAAATTTTGACAGATATTGTTTCTAAAAACCATCTGTGAGCATTGTTTGCAATCACTTCAATGTTCCGACACTCCAGAGCTTATCATTTTGCGAATCACTGGAGTACAATGCAGAAAAGTATTTTTGCCGAAATCAATGTATTTCTAAACATTGTTTCGTAGTACCGCAATATAATAAAATGTGCCTGTGACGATTTCATTTGGATGTGGTTTCCTTAGAAGCCTGGCATAACCTATTTTTTTGTCTTTTTTTATATATGGGAAGCAACACGCCCATTTTTCGCTCTCTTAAAAACTTTGTTCTTAAAAGAGCAGTATCTAAGGTCATTGATATAAGTTGAAAGTAATATGAATAAGTCCAGATTTATAGAAAAATATCTTAAAACAGCAAAATATGCTTTACAACGCAGAAAGTAACAAACGGTATAGAAAACAGAAAAAGTCGAAAATTTTCAAAAACATCGGAAAAAGTCCAATGTTTTGACAAAGTCGAGACAAGTCGAGAAGCAATGGTATAGAAAAAATGTTAGAAAACGTCCGTGAATATCGACTTATGTCAAATGGTTTTTTAAGACATCGATGTTGATACAAGTTTGAAAAGTATCGAATAACGTTGGTAATCGGAATAATCAAAAATTTACGAAGATTATTGAAAAAAACTGAAAAAATTTTAATAAAAGTTAGAAAACATCGAAAAAGTCATCGAACTAATCGATAATTCAGTGAATAACAAATAAGTAGTATCGAAAATTATCCATATGATCTGCTTGAACCTAAAAAATCTGTTAAGAATCGAAAGATATCAAAAATCAGTGCCAGATTTACAAATCAAGGGGCCCATGGGCACAAGAGTGGTGGGGGCCTATCCGGACGGAAAAAACGAAACCGAAGTAACTGAATCGACCCTATCGAAGACTCGTTTATTGTGGCGGCCCAGGGGCACGTGCCCGTAGTGCCCCTATGTAAATCCGGCACTGTCAAAAATTATCGAAAAATGGAAAAAGGTATCGAATAAAAACAAAAGTGGTTTTTGCTTTTGTTTTTGTTAATATAAGTAAGTAGTGGTAGTTACCGTATATGCCTGACTTATATTCAAAAATTAAAGTCATACTCATTGGTAGTATATTTAAAGAAACTGTACCAAAATGTTAAAAATCATATAATGTTCTAAATGGAATAACAAAAAAACATACAAATGTTCAACAACAAAAACAATAAACAAAAATCCTGAACTTCAAACTCATTTATCACCACGAAAAAAGGGATCAGAGAAAATATTTATGGAACCATTGCAAAAAGCTGATCAAAGTCTATCAATTCGTGTTTTTTTCCCACTTTCTTGCCATCACGAGCGAGTTGAACATATAATGTTTGGATAAAACACACCAAAGCAAGTGGGCCACTATAAATAGTCGCACCTATATCTAGTTCGTATAAAAAGTCTGTTTCAGGCACCAAGTTTTTGAAAAACTTGTATTTTTAATGTCAAATCCAAGATGTATATAGATGTGATTTTATAATATTTATCTCAAAAGAAATGCTATGTTTTGTACCTCAAATTTCGTTCCTTTCGTTTCAGATTTTCTCGTAAGATTAAAAATTTGCAAGATATTTGAAGTCTGTTGAGATTTGGTACCTTCTCTAAGTATGTTTAAATTGTGAGTGCTCATTTCGGGTTGCTCTTATTCAGTCAGATGAAACATACAATTTAACCACACTCAATTACGGTATGAATTATGAAATAAAACGTCTTCCCTACATCATCTACACATATTTGTTACGTTTTAGGCCTATGTGCCTCAGTTAGTTTTGTCGACTAAAATATTTAATAAAATTTATAATTGCGTTACATTAAAAAAACTAAATCAAATTATATAATCTACATAGAAATGTAATCGATTCACTATCATTTGTATTTTGCTGATTTAATACCGCAAAACAAAACTTTTCTCTTTCTCGACAAACTTTTTGCAGTCATTAACCTTAATTTTCAACAGAGTTTAGAAAAAGCACATTCCCATATTTGTCACTACTGTTAAGTAATAAAACAAAACAAACAAAGCAAAATGAAAACTTTTAAGATTTGAATTTTGAACTTTGCAGATCAAACCCCAACCCGCTGAATTTGTGGCAAATGTGCGAGTATGCGGAAACTTTAACTTGTACTTAATTTTATAACACTTTTCAAGGTCGTCTATAAAGTCGGGCGCAGAAATAAAAACAGCAGAAAACAAAAACCAAACAGAACTGAACCGAAAAAATATCCATATATATGTATGTAGTATATTAAACTTTTCACACCAAACTCAAAAAGTTAAAGTTTCGCTAACTTTCTTTACTGCGCCGTTAACTTAAACTTTTCTCCGCTGCTCTGAACGCTCAACTTAAAACAAAGTTTTTTGAATGAAAAAGAAAAAATTTATATTGTCTGGCATTGCTGCATCTTCAGCCGATTTAAATTATAACAAATATAGAAAAATTTTTACAGACTACGCGCTGCCGCTGTAATTTTTTTTTGTGCTGCTGACGTCGCCGCTGCTATCAAAGTTTATCAATTAATTTTTTTTTTGTTTTATAAAGTGGCTGGTTTCCTTATTAGAATTTTATAATTCGATGGCAAGGGTGCTGGGGTATTCGAAAGTTAAAAGGGGCTGCGGAATTAGCACTTTCATATGCTTTCTCCAACAGTGCGAGGAATTTTAGCAAAGTTTTTAACCCAAAACAAAAGTTGTTAGACATGGCGAAGAAGTTGAAATCAAAATGAACTTCTTCGGTTTTTTTCTTTTTCATATTCCTACTTAGCGGCGTAGACAGATTTAAAGTTTTGAAAAGCATATAATTATTATTCTTAAACTTTTAGAATATGTTTTTGCCTATTTAAATCTTACATCCTTTATAATTGACAATTTTTTGTTGGATAGAGTTGCACACCTCTTGTGAGTACAAATACATTCATGAGTTAATTTTACGCCTCAACATATGAGTAAAAAAAAAAAATTGGAATTTTCGCAGTAACGAATGATATCAATAATTTTCGACTTGTACCAATATTTCGATACCATTGAATTTTTTGACGCTTACCGACTTTTTCAATGATTTACGACACTATTCAATATATTTTTGTTGATGATCTCTATAATTTTGAAAAAATATGTTGAAACATTATTAAATTTTACCAAATAATCAGGTTTCACACTGCCGTGTGTTAAATTTAAACACTTATTTAATATCCAACACAGATGATGTATTCAGTTTGTCATTCTATTCGTAACTCATAAATAAGGCTGTAGCAGATATATATAGAAAGTATATATGTTATATTCTTGACAAGCATCATTTTCTGAGTCGATTGCACTGGGTTTATTTTTATTATAGCTCGTGGAATTGAAAATGGGTAAAATAGAGGACACGCCTACCGCCCATACAAATAAAACTGCTTTGATATGAGAGTTATGGAAGGCAGCATAAGCAAATGTCATAGAAATATAATATATAATATAATATATAATGTAAGTCTTCTCTGACCATACTTAAATCAACCACTGGGCTTGGGTACGACTACGGATAGGGTTCAGACCCGGAACTCAATTGCTCCCAAATATGACAAGATGTTACGTGAATGTGTCGAAAACGCAACAGGAGGTTTGTGGTCACACCGTCAATATCAATTAACGCCTACTGGCGGGCCAGAGGGTACGATTTTGTGACGGAGAAAAATAAATAAATAGAATTTTTTTTTGACATCACTATGTATTTTGATATTTCTATTGCATTTTTATTTTGGAATTGAATTAGTTTTGTGTTTAGTCATAAGGACCCATTTCAAGTTCGTAGCCCAGGTAAGTCTTAATCCGGCGTTGGCTTTAAATTCAAAAAAACTTGCTAGAATTCGAAATCAATTGACTTTGTGTTGTTTACGAATTGGGTCGTGTGAATGTTATAATTCCTTTGCAAAATTTAATGTTCTCCTGACCTGGTGATCTCATCACTTCTGCAACTTTTTTTCGTAACTTTTCGGTTCTTTCGATAAATTTCAAAATTATGAAATACTTTTTAGCTCCATCTAAACGTTTTGACATTTATCAACTTTTGCATCCTTTTCGACTTTCCCATAATGCTCAAGTCCTGTTGCCTTTCGCATTAATTTTCGATAATATTTGACCCATATCAACTTTTTCAATACATTTTGACTTTTATCATGTTCTTCAAATTTTTTCAACACAACGCGAATGCTACCGACATCCAATGAAAGTTTGGACCAAATTAGACATTTCGTTACTTTTCGACCGATAAGGGAAATGGCATATCATGTGTGAAAAAATTGTGTATCAATTTTTATTTGCTTCGATTTTAAATTCTATTTTACTCGTAACATAAAGTAATTTTCAAGTTTACGTACTCTTCATATTTTTAAAGGACTTTTTTGGAACATCTCTTAGTTCAGATTTAAATGAATGAAATTAAAAGCAGCACCCATAACAAATTAAATGAACTATTTCTAAGAATAAATTCTTAAGAAAATATTTGTACTTAGTTTGCCTCAACCAACCTGAGCCTACGTACCCTATCGCTGGTGCTCAACTGTGTTTCCATTGCATTAATGTCCGATTTAAGGCGCATCATTTGTGATTCGACGCGCGCATTCTCACGTTGCAACTCAGAGATTTCCGCCTCCAAAGTATTTAAATCCTCACCACTTGGTGTGGTATTGGCCTCATTGGTGTTGCTGCAGTTAGTGGCAGCGGCAACGACAGTAGTACCGCCCATATTATTTGATGCAACAGCAGCAATGGCACTTGAATTCGATGTTAAATGATTGGTGACACTGTGCAACGATGCATTGTTAGATACTGCAACAGCTGAGGCGGCAGCAGCAACAGCGACAGTAGATCCAGTTGCAGAAAGAGATGCTGAAGATAATGATGATGAGGAAACTGAATTCATCATCATTTCAATACCTGCAAAGAGGGGTAAAAGCACAAAAGTGGAAAGATTATTAGATAAATAAATAATTGAATTAGTGACATGAGTGAAATATTTGAAAAAAAAAAATTGAAAATTTGAAATTGCAGCGGTTGTAAGTTTCACAAAAATACTGACTTCTAGCTTGTAATTCGCTATAACTCTTTCGTTACATTAATTTCTTTACAAAACCACTGCTTTTAGCTTTATATAGGTTAAAGCTTTAATAAAAAAAGATCGTTATAACAAAATATAAATTAAAAGCTCAAGGTGCGCGTGTGCTGGTAGCTACAATTTTACCAATTTTTCTGCTACAGAGTGTGCTGTAGTTATAACTCAAAACATTTTTATTTTTAAGCAAAAAAAAGAACAAAATTTTAAAAAATTAAGCTTACCTCAGTTTTATTGACATTTCATTAGGTTCGAGTTGGGTTTTTTGTGTGTGTGTTTTTTTCTAAGTATTGCTAACGTTTTTGATTTTACATATCGATTTGTCCTACATATTTACAGTAGATATTCGGCACCGATACAAAACGTCGCGTAATCTAAATAAAAAGAAGAACGAAATGAAAAATAAGAGCAAAGAAAACCAGAATTAAAACAAATTATTAGCAATTTTTTTTAGTAAATTGATTTTATATATTTTTTTTTTTTGAAATGAATAAAATTTGCAATTAAAATTTGCATTGGCCTTTAGCACACGCACACACAAAAGCAAACAAAAAACTTAGATAGTCGCAAGTTAGAATTATTTTATAAAAGTTTACACACCTGTATAACCTTTGGGATAAACCATTGTCACCTCATCGTATTTTGGCTTCTTTATGACCTGTCCGGTCAAAGAGCTGCAACCTAAAATGGGAGTAATGGAAAAAATTGTAAGTTACTTGCTTACCAAGCTTTACATGTAAAGTCGTAAAAGGTTTAAAATTTACATTAAAGTTACTTAGATGATTTGATTTTGACCAAAGTATTATTTCTTTGCGACAGAGAAATACATTTTCCCCGAAAAGTGATAAAAGACCCTGCTCAATTGGTGTGGAAAATTGGACTTCCTAATTAAAAGTTTTCATGGACACGAGATCTAAAAAAAAGTTTAAATATATTAGATAGGCTGAAAATCTTGCGTTTCTTTGATTCGCCGCTTAGAAACTTTTCATTTTTTAGAACTCCCATATCATTTCCCGTAGAAATCCATATAAATAGTGCGGGGTCATTTGAAACACATATACAGACGCCTTTCCTTATTAGAAGATATTACATTTTTATATGCTAGACTCAGTGTGTCTCCATTTAGTCATTCCTATAGTTGGCTGAAAAAATCTTAGCCCTAAAGTTGCATCCCACCAAAAATTCATGGTGCTAAGTATTCGAGTTACATCACTCACTATTTTCCTGCAAAGAACAAATGCCGTTTTTATTTCTTAGAAGTATCGTTTCTTTTATTCAATTGTATATTGCACCACGAATTAATTTATTCATTAAAATTACTTAGCTATCTGAAAGCACAGCTCTTCTTCTTCAAAACTCTCTTTGAATTATGTCAATAGCTTTTTTTGTTTCTCTGAAATATCGTTAATTGTTAGACTAAGAAGTTATGAACTCAAATTGCACACAAATATAAGAAATAATTCGATCAATCATCAGGGAAAAATGGACGCGTTTTAAAGAAAGGGCATGGTACCTCCCATGCAAGCATAATCTTCAAAACGCCTCTCTGAAAGATATTTAAATAATTTTTTGAAACCAATGCAGCGCAGAAATCATAATTAAGCAATTAGGTCAATTTCCAGTTAAACGGCTTTGTCAACAAGCCAAACTGCAGTATATGGGTTAAGGAGAATTCGGGACATAAGTGACAAAAACAATGTGAGTCGGGTGTAACGCTTAGATGGATTACTATCCCACATTTCTGAATGAATTAAGTTGGTGCCACAGTTACCATCAAAGTTGTTCAATATTCGGTCAGTCGTTGGACAAACAAAAAAATGTGGCTTCTACCATACACTGTATGGGACACAATGGTTTTTTGAAGGGATATCTTCGATGGATGCAATATTTCAAGCTAGAAAGCTAATTTTAGCCACTCAGAGCTTAGTAGAATATTCTTTTTAAATGACCACAACTTTTTTTATAAAAAAGTCAAAAGGCAATAAAATCGTTAACAAATGTACATAAGTTACTTAATTAAAGTTAGTTAATTTACAGTTATGTCACTTACCATCAAATTTCATAGCTGTTGCAGCAGCTACAGCAGCTTTATGCTGCTCAACAGTACCACCAGCTTCCAGCACACGCATTTTATTTCGATTTGCAATGGGACAACCCGATGCGCTATAAATTATTGTTTTATAAAATTAAACTGCGCTTTAGCAAATCCTTTTTTTGATTTAGTTCTTACCTTCTATGTGACAGAAATTTGCCTGTTGAATGACCTGACCCATCGCAACCTGGGATGGGACATCTGTTAGAAATAAAAAAAAACAGTATAAATACATTTTTATGGCGTGTCCAAGGAAGGGTCATAGGAGGTCGATCTCCCATTAGCCAAAGTATTAATTAATTATAATGAATTCGATTAAGATTTATTTAAAAAGTTATATAACCCTGTATCTGATGTGCGAGTTTGTAATAGGGAAATTGCTACTAGAGGAATTTCAGTTGGAGTCTGGAGAATTTAAATATTCAAAAGAGATTACTTTCTGAAAGAATCCAGTGATCAAAAATGAACTCATGTTTTAGGCATAGGCTATAATGTTTGACCTTGAAACGTATTTTTAAGTTCGATTTGAGAAAAGTTTTCGCTAGAAATTAAATTCATCAATGATAAAATGATTTTGCAAAAATATTATTCAAAAAATCTCTTACTAAGCTTTTAATTATTTTTCTATAAGCTTATTAGCTTAATACATAAAAGTTTAGCTCTCAAAATAATTTTATTTTATTTTTATGCCTTTGAAACTTAAGAAATTAAAAGCTTAAAAATCTTTAGAGTTGGGTCTAAAAAGTCAAATAAAAATTTAAAAAAATATGCGTTAGCTAAAAATAAATTATTTTTGACTCAAAGTTACCTTAAAGGCTCTGAGTCCTGTCCATCGCGGGGTTTACTTTTAGGTTTGTTTGCTCGTGGACAACCAGATAAGCTACGATGAGACGAGTAATTACCAGTTACATGACCGGATCCATCGCAACCCGGTGTGGGACACTTTAG
Source organism: Meiosimyza decipiens (assembly GCA_963680825.1). Taxonomy (NCBI): domain Eukaryota; kingdom Metazoa; phylum Arthropoda; class Insecta; order Diptera; family Lauxaniidae; genus Meiosimyza; species Meiosimyza decipiens. Next base: position 123,181,352 of record OY804258.1, read on the forward strand.
CTCTTGTGAATGTGACTGTAGATGATTACGATCACTACGTGGGCAACCAGTTAAGCTGTAAAAAGAAAATAACAAAATGTAACTAAGCAAAAAGTTAAAGAAACTATTCAATTTAACTGCGATAACAAGCAACACAGAAATTTTCAACTTAAAAACTTATTTTCAGATGCAAGACAACGCTCATACTCTGTCGAACTTTATTGACATCTGACTCTCAAGGCATAATTAGTTACTTTTTTGTAAAGTGTACAAAGCTTTTGCTCAAATAAAAGAACATCCTGTCTGTAGTCCTAGTAGTATGGGTTCATGAGTGACATTTTTGCATGAGCTTCCGCTTAATCATATTCAAGTAGCATGCTATACTTTTTCTCATACTCAGGCATGTGATGATTATCCTGTTCAAAGAAGATTTCTTCTTTATGCTGTGAGAAAATTTAAACTTTTACGTATAATATTTTATGAATTAAACATAAAATTGAAGGAGGTTACGTGCGTTCAATTCTCTAATAAAACAAACTGAAGGCATTCGTAGCGAGTAATTTTTCTTTATATTTTGTAAGCTTTGTGTGTATCATTCAATTTTAAATTGTTTAAAAGTAAAGGATTATATATTATAAAATCAATTTATTTGAGTTCATTCATTGCGCTTATCAAAAATGCTGCATCCAAAAGATGTTGGCTCATATTAAAAAAAAACAAAAATAATCCATCTAAGTAGTGTCTTATTGGATTTGCGCTATTTGAAAGCGCTGGAAAAATTCTTCATTTAGTTTGGTTTTTTTTTTCAACTTATGATGGACATTCATTCTTTCCCTTAGTGTTTGCTACGCTTGAGTGAACACTCCAAATTTGTAGATTTTCATAGTTTTTTTTTTATTTCATTTTGCACTTCAATTTCAACTTGGCTTTTGTCTTAGACACTTTGAGATTTAAGAGAAAAATCGTTGATTTTAAGTCAATTGAAAAGACAAATTGATAACTTTATCACGCAAGGGTCAGTCAAATATTTAAGCTATTGGTATTAGACGGAAGACTGACAGCTGAAAGTTAACTGCAAAGATGTGAAAATAGAAAATTGGAAAAATTAATTTAACGCAGAAAACTTAATGTAAATTCCTTGGTAAACAGTTTTTTGTACCCAAATAATTAGCACTTTAAATTTTGACTATCATTTTCATTAATCCTCGTGCTTCAAAATTTTTCCTATACGAGCATGTGAACATTATAACATAAAAGGACATAACAACAAACGTATGACATTAATTTTCATAAAATGTTACTTTTGCAAACGACATATGATATATCGTGTCTATTCAGATAAGCAGCAACAAATTTGTGCTGTTTTATTAAAGTAGACCTTACGAAAATTTTCAATTTATAAATATACACTATAAAATTTTAAGAGCAAAAAATCATCGTTTCCATTTCATTTTAATATAAATAAAATAAAATATAAGCTACATGCTTAAATATTGTAGTTCTACCCTAATATCCTTTGAGAAACACACATTATCATCCAGCTCATAAAACTATGCAATTTTAATAATCATAATGAAAAGGTACAAAAATTGACAACGTAAAAGAAAAATTGAAAAGACAACGTAAAGACGCACATGCAAAAAAAGGAGAGCATAAAAAGACAGCATAGAGATGAAATTTGTACTTGCCATTCGACTAACCTATCCTTTGTCTTGTCATGTTGTGGTATATGCTGTGGTGGTGGCATCGAATAACATGATGCTGGACTTGGTGAGTAGCCACCTGATACCGGTGTCGGATATCCGCCGGGACCAACAGCAGTTGCATACGGATTGCTGCATTGATATGCGGCTGGACCATAGCCATGGTAGCCAGCTGGAGGGTAATCGGATTGAACGACCATACCGTAACCAGGATGAGGTGAGTAACCTGTATGGGTTAAATGAATGAAAAATTTGCAAAAGACATTGAGTCAAAACTGAAGTAAATTTTAATTTTGAATATACATATGTTTCATTTTATAGATTGAGGTTCTAAATTTGATTTGAAAATGACTGATATGATATAAATGAAATAAAAAGGCATATATATATTTGAATCAAGCATATGTTACTTGAAGCATATAGCATATTTTGATTGAGACCTTAGGTGCTCAAATTTTAATCGAATCGAATCAGATTTGATTACGAATTAGATTATTTGAGCTTTCAAAAATACAAACAGTTCGAATTGCTCTAATCATTTAAATAATTTCAATAATTTACGTAGTAAGCAATTAATGGTGTTAGCTTTGTCCTCGCCAAAAATTCAATTTGCAGTAAAAAGTCACCTAGAATTAAAATTTTTATTAAAAGTGATCTCTTTCACTTTACTACATGCTGACTAGTTCAAAAAATGGGCCCACATTGAATTTGACATATTTTACTTTAATAACTTTTACTGTGTAGCGTTTCGAAGGTTATGTTTGTATTGGACGTACCAGGCCCTCTTGTTGAAATTCGTCCAGAGCTTGCCTATGTATGTATGAATGTATATATGTTTTACTTCTTTGGGCGGCAGGCGTGTCCGTGAAACGATTTTGCCTATTTTCTATCCAGAAACCTTGTTTAAGGTGCAGGATGTCTGGCTTGTTTAGTTCAATTATCTTACGCGGTTTTTCCGTAATCGAGTTTTCCACAGACAGACAGAAAGACAGGTAAGAAGACAAACGGATATGATAAATCTTCTCAAACGGTGACGATGATCATCAATATATTTACTTTTCTATACCAGTCACGCCCTCTTATATACGTTTAAAATATAATTACAAACTGAATATACCCTCTGTGTAGGGTATAAAAGCTTTAAGTAGCTCATATGTATCTTTCAAATTAAACAGTTGAATTATTTGGCTGCTCGTAATTCAAACAGCTTAAAGTGGCCTCATATATGCCGCTATTATCTTTAACTTAGATATTTTGCATTGCAATACGATGGACTCAATAAATGTGATCCGTTAAGTTTAAAGTTAGTGAGTAAAAGTTTTTTTCTTTTAGGAATAATTTAATAAGAAATGTACATAAGTTATATGTTGAAAGTGATCTTACAATAGCTATCTTATTGTTGATAAGATAATATAGTCTTATCTAGATGTCAACAGTCAACAATGGTTGTTGATATCTGCCACAATGACTTGCATGCAGGTTGCTATGATCAAACCAGCGGTGTGGTTGTATTGATCATCTGCAACTTATGCTGCAGAATCGAAAATAATTTCTATAGCACATAAAAATCTTTAATCGTTTGCATTATCATTTGGAAATGAATACGCTAGAAATATTTATAAGATATATGAATTTGCTTCAAGTCAAGCATTTTCCGTCAAACCTTAAATTCCCGTTAAATCCAATTCCAATTTTTCGAATTTCCAAAAATTTTCAAAACATTATGCCCCCACCCTAAGATCGAAAGTCATCACGCGCTACTTACCACTTGGATCTCTATAACTATCAATGTAGTGCGAACCACCACTATCAGGCGTCGACTCACGACTATACGGCCTTGGTCCACCAATATGTCCAACTAGGCCAAAGCCCAATGGTCTCGGCGGTCCACTAAAATCAACTGGTTCCATTTGTGGTGAACGTGGTGCACCATTTGCACCTGTTACCGTACCACCGGGACCAAAACCCTGTGGATGTCCAACAACAAGACCATCAGGATGAGCACCATATTGAGGACTGGTTATAATACTGAAAATACAGAGAGCAAAAGAAAAAACCCGCAATTACCAACTGTCCGATACAAGCTAAGACTCACTACCTGTGTGAGAGTCGCGAAACGCTTAAATCCAACGTTTGTCCTTGCGGACTTGGCACTTGTGGACTCGCTAAATTTGGACTGGCACCAGGTTGTGGGCTGCCAGCTCCCATACGTTGACTGTACTGATGATGCGATGCAGGTGAATTGAAACCATGTGGACTAGAAGAAGTTACCGAAGCTGAAGCGGATAAATCGACTACCGGCGCACCCGACGGCAGGGGAGAAGCACTTTGCTTGGGTTGTTGTTGCTGCTGTTGTTGCTGCTGCTGTTGTTGCTGCTGTTGTTGTTGCTGTTGCTGTTGTTGTTGATTTTGGTATGCGGCTGCTGCTGCAGCTGCTTGTGCGGCAGCCATTTTCACGGAAAGATTAATAGCTGAAAAACCAGGTGGTAGCGGACCCATACTGGGATCATAGTGATACATAGGCCGTGGATATAGTGGACCAGCTCCTCCATTCGATGTCATTTCATCGTGCTCGGCCTTTGCCAACATCATTTGCTGCTCCTGCAAATATTTCTGCTGTTGTAATTGCAGATCATCAGTGGTTTGTGGCAAATAATGGTACATGTTACTCGGCGGACGCTGACCATTGCAATTCGGATCGTAGCGCTCAAAGGCGGTTGGCATTCCTGAACTGACGGCAACAGCAGCAGAATCAACGTAGATAGAGGCAGCAGCGGATGATGAAATCGAAGCAGGACGATTGGGATCATAGCCGCGAGAGTTGGGTGAAAGTGGACCGGAATTGGCACTGCCCGAGAGCATATCACTGCTATAAACTGCGACCGAAGATGGCTTCAGCGTTGTGATATCGGTGCTTGACATATGCTGGGCGTAGCGCATATGTTCGTACTGTTGTTGCTGATGACCATCCGGTTGCTGATGATGATGGTCGGTGCGATATGCTTCAGCATCAATTGACGTTGTATTGCCACCACCGCCGCTGGGCATCATTAGTGACGACGAAGAGCCTTCGATGAATGGACCACGTTGTTGATGCAGCTGATGTTGGTGTGGATTGTGCGGATGATGTGGACTTGGCTGCTGCTGTTGTTGGTCACTCAAGTGATGCTGCATGCTCACGTAGCCATTCATCGCATCACTCTGTTGCTGTTGCTGAAGTGTTCCGGTAGCAGCTCCACCACGTGCGCCACTTAAGTGAGACGAGTGCAAGCCGCCACCGCCGCCACCGTTGTTGTTGCTGTCCTGTTGTCCTGTGGCAGATTGTGTGACATTCGTACCGTTACCGGTTGAAGTGCCATTCGAGCGCACTCCAGTTGCCGTAGTGGATGTTGTGTCATTTGTCAAATACGAATGCATTGGACTTTTGTTATATTCCGTTTTTATATTTGCGACCGGACTGAATTCGGACTTAATAATTGGCATAGTGTTGCTGCTGTTGCTATTGGTGGTTCCGCTGTTGTTGTGCTTTCCGTTGTTATTATTGTTGTTGATGCAATTAGTGTTGTTGTTGTTGCTAAGGAATTGATTCGAAGTGATTTTCAATTTTTCTAAATGATGAAGTTCCTTATTGTTGCTGTCACCCCCACTAACACTGCTAACACTGTCCGTTTTTATGGGTTGCATTGCTGTAAGTAGTTGGCGTAGATTGTTAAGGACTTGATAACTAGTGTTTCCTAATAAATATTTACTTATTTTTATTTTAAACCGTAGCAGGGTAGAGATATTTAGTCAGTTAAAAAGAGACAAACCTTCTTTCTCCGACTGTTTCTTTAACACTTCTTCAGAATTTTTGGCACCCTCATGTAAATTGGCAGGATATTTGGGATTTCGCAATGCTGCTTTCTTGGCAGCATTTTTCGGACATCCGGAAAGACTACGATGCACGCTGCGATTTGCATTTACATGACCGCGACCATTACAACCCGGTGTGGGACACTTAATAATTTGCTCATATAATGCCAATACTGGTGAAGAAGTAGCCCAGTAAGAAAAAACGAAAGAAAGTTGTAGGGAGTGCAAAATTATTTAATTTTAGCTTAGCGTGAATGGTAAATGTTGAGTATTTCCGATTACGAGCATATCTTACGACTACAATATAACACGAGATACAAGATAGAGTACAACAAAGTGCAGGAAGATTCAAAAGTCACACTAAATTTCAGAAGTTTAACAGATAGTTAGATTTGGCAATTTCAAGACTGATATAAGCATGTTACATGATCAACTACACACAGTAAAAGATAAAAGCAGACTATAAAACTAACGATGTAGATGGGGGTATCTTAGCATTCATTCGAGAAAAATGTTGTGCAGTGTTTGTAGTCCTTGTTTTCTTCTGAAAAGTGACTTATGAATTATCCTGCAAAATTCTAGTATTTATTCGCACGACAATCAGAGTTTTTCACAGTGAAAGTTGTTAGTAGTGAAAAGAAGTATTTAGTAGTAAAGTATTAGTTGCATATTAGTAAAAGTAGTAGCATATTGTGGAAAGAGCGGGGAGAGCATTTCCGAGAGAGAACATATAAACTTACCCTTACTAAAAGTTTAATTCAGTTTCAGAGAAGAGCAGTAACAGAGAAATACTCAATGTTTACCATTTCGAAAACTATACATGAAAACCTTGCATTTGAAACAGTTGAAGTAAATATTGACAGTATGATCTCTACCCCGCTGAAAAAGATGTTACGCCTACATTAGAGAGTTACATCTCATGCAAACTAGATTTGATTTTAATTCTGATAGTTGACAACAATTCTTTATAACATACAAGCATGCTTATCTTACTAGTTATATACTGTAGCTTAAACTTACATTCTGTAGTGACTTTATCACGTTTTGGACAGCCAGAGATGCTAAAAAAAATAAATGTACAATGCTCTTATCAAATATCGTACCCAAAATGTGAAATTTAGTACTAGTACGTACAGGTATGTACATATAAAGGCCTTATAGCAATATTCAAAATTGTTTTAGTACACTACCTTCTGTGATGCGAATAAAGCCCTGTTGCGTGTCCCTGTCCATTACAGCTTGGCGTTGGACACTTGGCTCCGTCTGCAAGAAAATTAATAAAACTTTGGTTAGTATTTGAAATATGGATAAAGGAAAATATGAATTATTGGTTATAAATTAAAGTAGTTCTAGGCCTTGAGTGCTCTAGATTGATATCTTAAGCACAAAACTTAATATATTAAATCTTTACTTTATAAAAACGTTCCTATAAAAACATAAAAAATTTGACGGAAATTTTCACATTGCAAAAGTGCAATGAATTTTCCGTCGCAAGAGTGAAAATTTTGTATACGGAATATGACATTCACCTAACGACAAATTTGCCACTGCAAAATTTCTACCAATTTTAGGAACTAGCTATGTCATATTTACTGTAGAGAAAAAATTCTTCGCAAGTGTGCGGCCCATTTCTTGCAAGTAAATTGTTAGTGCATAGCTGGCGACCATTTTAACGCCCTGGTGTTCTTGCCAACTGTGGCAACTACCACTTTGAAATTTGATGGGATCAAAAAATGGGGCGTAACACTTTTCATACAACAAAAACACTTTTATTTTAGTATTTATAGAACCAAGAGTTCTGAAATTTTGAACATGTACACTTAGTACCGCAAAAAAATACTAATAGGATTGTTCAACGGGCGGGTAGAATCGCAATTACAAATTTCACGTGTTCAAAGTCGCAGGTAACAAATAATATGTCAGAATTCATTTAAAATTGTCTGAATCTGTCGGATATTTCAACTTTTTTGTCGACGATTCTGCAATGTACAGGATTCAAAAAAAGCCAGACATCAAAAATTATACATCTCAAGGACAATTTAGAGATCTTAAAACCTTATCCCAAATTTTTTCTCTTGTTCTGACTATTATATTCTCTTGTGTCATTTGATTTAAATTTTTTTGTCTTAGATTCCCTATGTTTTAATATCTGTGATGGGGTAATCAGCGTTCTGAATATTCTGATATGTCATTTGGATGGTTTTTAAATGCATACTCAATCTGAAGTAAGCGATTGTTTTGAGCATTATAATGTAGAAGTAAAGCTTTGTAAGATAAGCACTATATTCATAAGTTCAGTTTGTTAACTTTATCAATTGTCCAGTTAGTTTGAGAGCTGATTATTTTCTTCATCTGTATATTCAAAAGGAAATGATTTTTCAAAACGATTCAGTAGTTGTATTTAGATTTACATTTTTAGCCCGATTTTTGAATTCATTGACGATTATAGGACTATTCAAAATAATGTCTTCTATGAATATTGGTATCCTCCACAGTTCTTTATTTTCATTGATATTATATATTTTCATAGTAAGTTCTTGGAAGTAATCAGATCTATTGGATAAAAAATAAAGACCGTTATTTGTGACCCCGTGTAAATTTATTTATAGTTGTTTGGCTGATATTTTTTTAACAACATTACACTTGATGTGCATTTGGTTAAGTAGTTAGGGATGTAGACTCCTTCAATGTGCTACATTAATCGGAAAAATTTAATACATTAATTTTTGATGGTCACAATTTTCATCAAGTTATATTTGATAATGATGAATTTTTTATCAATCCTCTAGCATAATTTAAGAAAGTTCAGATTAATTGGCAAATGATTTAACCATACTTTATAGCTTTTAGTGATTGTTCTAGGCTGCTAACATATTTACATAAGACTTCCTCATAAATTGTATCAATCGATTACTTCATTTCAAATCAAATCTCATAAAGCTGTTTACATGCATATATGTTTAAGTAATTTACTTGGAAAAATTAATAATTTGGAAACTATTCCAGAACATCAGAACCATAAAAATATCAATCTAAATGGCAAATATTCCTCTACATACTTGTATACTACTTATTGATAAAAAAATAATAAAATTTATGCAAAAAAAAACTAGCAAAACTTTGTGTGAAGTACCTGTACCTATTTTCTTAATTACCATTAAAAAGTGCCTACCCACTTAATGTAAGCTACCAATCTATGATAACACTTTAAGGACTCCAGCTACGCTGCAACAATCACTGGCACACTTTAACCCTATACGACACGCATTACTTTCATATGGTAGGTAATCGTAATAAAAATTGTTGTTATTATTTGCGCATTTTGTCGGCACTTTAATTTATTTTTGTAACGTTGGCGCTACTGTCTTCGTTTTTGTTCTTTGCTAATTTCCTATTCATGTTTTGGAACTTAATGTCTTCTTTATCGTATGAGTTTGTGCCTTACGGGTCTTTATTTTGTTATTGTTGTTCTTGATTCCAAATTACAACAACAAGCACTTTACTTACTTAGTATCTGTACCTTGTAAACATTAAACATCCTAGACAGGGACGCACACATAAACATATATTATATATATAAAGGTGGAACGAGTTTATGCACTCAAGAGAAAATTAGATAGCAAATTTGAAAATTTTATTTTTTGACTTAAAGCCCCAAATTTTGAAATTGAAAGAATAAAACCAACATTTTTTCTGTTTATTTTCACCAAAAGCAACATAAAATTCATTTTGAATTAGAAAAGCAGTGAAAATTAATTCAGTCGCGAAAACAAATGGAATATGACTCCACCGACCCGTTTGCGGAGAGTGCTTACCGAAGAGAATATTGCCACTGTATCAGCCAGCGTCAATGATGATCGCGATATCTCTATTCGTCGGTGTTGTCAACAATTGGGCTTGTGTTATTCGACCAACTGGAAGACTTTACGTAAGGACCTCAGTAAGTAAAAGGAAGAATTGCACTTGGATGACGTACAGTTTCAACAAGACGGTGACACATGCCACACGGCAAGCGATACCATGGACTTATTGTAAGTCGAGTTTGGTGAGTAATTAATTTCACGTTTTTGAGCAGTCCATTCGCCGCCAAGGTCATGCAATTTGACCCCAATAAACTATTTTTTGTGGGGCTACGTGAAGTCTTTCGTGTACAGGGACAAGTCAGCCATAATTGCACCCATGAAAGACAACATTACAGCTGCAATTGGTGAGATACCGGCTGAAATGATGGGAAAAGTATGCCAAAATTGGAGCTTACAGTTGAACCACCTCAGGCGTAGCCGTTGCCAACATTTACATTAAAAAATCTTTAAAAAATAAATGAAAGGAATTGATGTATTGTTCGAAATAAATAGTTCATTCACTATTTTAGTTTTTCTGTTCGTTTTCAATTTTCAAAATCTAAACGCTTAAGAAATCAGCCTTATATGTAATTACTTTAAGTCAATGTCGATTCCTTCTGAATCCAAATGAAAATGTCTTTATTCAATTGAAACATTATTTGGAAAAAGTTTTTTTTTCAGAATATTTTCACTCTTCTAAAACTTTGAAGTTTTCTTTTACATATTATATGCAAATGATCTACCCTAACCTTAACTTATCAATGAACCCATTAGGCACGTTTTTCTTAACAAGACATATGCATCATTCTCCTTTACAATTGCGCTGTGCAACCCTTTTCCTCCAAACACAGACATGGGAAAATTCAAATTTATCTTTTTCTGGTAGATACCCAAAAAATTATTAGAAATAACGCAATGTCGGCACGTTTTCTAAACCACTTTTGCATATTTATTTTGTCATTATGGCGGCAATAATGTGGCGTGTGTGCGCGCGTATAATGTACGTGTGTGTGTGTGTGTGTGTGTGTGTGTCTAAATTTGAATGACTTTTTAAATAGTTTTAGCAAAGAGCTTGCCTTCGCGACACTAATAAGTCATTAGAAAACGCTTTCAGTTTTCAGCTCATGTTGCTTATTATGCTTAAGTTAAGGCGTCTTTTGTTGGCGTTGTTTGACATAAAAGGCTTTTATCCTCTCTGTAATGTTGTTCTTAATACACACATATTTATATTATTTTTCATTTAAAAGTCAAGTAGCTAAATTGATTGACATATTGTACCACATACTCTTGTTTTGTTTGACTTCTGAAAGTTTTTTAAATGATTAATTAAGGATTTTAAGAGGATGAAAAATATTATATAGACGGGAATTATGTGTTATTATGATGTTTTGGGGGTAAATGCTTCTTCAATTGAAGGTGTTGCGGAAAGTTAAGATTGACGGCCAGAGTAATATAGCCTATAAAAACATAAATATGTAAATGTGCTATAGTTTTATACAAATATTTTAAAACAATTCAACTCTAAAAATATTAAACGAAATTTTTTTTTTAATTTGGAAAATTTTTAAATTCCCCTTATTTTTTTAATCACACACCAACTACATACTAAAAACTAAATATTTTTTAAAAAAAATCCTAAATAAATTTTTCATTTGATAAGGTATATCACAACAAAAGTCGAGTACCTACATTACAACGGAGCCCATATATTTTTAACGACTTCTACTTTGGCGGTCTCTTGATGCTTTTGTATTTTGCTATATTTATCTTCAACCCAGAGGTCTCGAAGCCGTTTTCACATGCAGACATGGACGTATAGTTTCGAATATCAATTTACTACGTTCTTACTAGTTGTTTGTTTCCTTAGCAAATAGATCACTAGGACATCACTAGGGACGGTCACCAAAGTAAGGGTATGTGGTGGTAGCTATAACAGTGGTAAGTCTTAGAACTTAAGTTCTGAGGAACTAAGACATTAATTTTATGCCTTCAAAGCTTTCTTTCTCCAATGTAAATCGATTAAGCAGTTTAGTTCATCCTTCAGGCTTGTGAAGGAAAATTATGAGCGTGTGTCAAAAACCTTAGCCAAATTACAAATTCTTATTTTGTGCACGTCAGTTTTAATTATTCTGTTAAGTGTTTCTCAACTTTATTTATTTTTTTAATGGATGTTTAAACTTTTGATTATTCATTGACGATTACTTTCATTGCGGTCTTTATGAAATCAGTTTAAACTGTAAACTCATTTGATATTACACTTTTCTTACAACGTTGGTGTTCACACAAACTGTACAGTTAGCCCAGTAAGATATATAAGAATTATTTTCTGTTCCGATACAAAGCAAAGAAATTAACTTCCGGTGAGCTCACCGATTTATTATTATACAATGCGCGCTCGCAACTTCGTTGTGACTCGCGAAGAAAGCTTGCGAATAAGCGCCTGCAAGCAAAATATAATATCAAATGAATAACATAAATAAAGTTATAACTAGTAAAGGCGTTATCTTCGGCCAGGCCGAAACTCACATACCCTACACTGCATTGAAAGTACTTTTTAAATAAATGTTAAAAAAATGTTGAAGAGGTTGAATAAGCCGAAAATAATGTAAAAAGGTTCAAATATGTTGAAAAGTGTTGGAAAAATTTGAAAATGTTGAAAATATATGAACATCATTAAAGAAAGTTGAAAGAAATTGAATTAGTCGAAATGTATGAAAAATGCTGATAAATTGATGAAAAAGTCGAAAGAATAAAGAAAACGTCGAATGAAATTGAAGGAGAAAAGTATAAGATTGAAAATGTCAAAACAATATGGGAAATTTTGAAAAAAATAGAATAGAAATGAAAAACACGAAATATGCCACGCCCACTTCTCCAATTCCGCCCACTTTTGCTTCAATAAACAAACTAAATTTTAGCACAATAGCTTGTATAGTTTACGATATGTGCCGTAATTATTCTTAAAATTAAGGGCGATGACACACCCACTGATGCAATCCAGTCCGATTTTGATCCAGAAATATCTTATACCAAATTTCAGTATGATTGCTCATATATTTCGATAGTTATGTCACTTAAGGTATTTTAATTGTATGGGACGTGCCACGCCTACTGTTGCTATTGCCAGCTTTTGATTCAAACATACCTAATACCTAGTAAACCACTTGAATCAAATTTCAGATCAATTGCTCCAATAGCTCAATTAAAATAGCAATTACAACTATATTTTAATGAGGGAGGTGCCACGCCCACTGATGAAATCTTGTCAAGTTTCATTTAATTCCGAAGCTTATAGTAACCGTCTCCTCTACACAAAATTTTATTAAGATTACTCTCATAGCACACTATCTATAGCATTAAACGTATTTCGCTTATATGGGAGGTGCCACACCCACCGGCACAATTGTGCCAACAGTTTGCAAGAAGACACCTTTTAGCAAGTATATCCGCCTTATTAAATTTCATAACGATTGCGTTGTTAGTTGTCTTTTTATACCATTTATAAAAATTGTGGGCTGTGCCACTCCCTTAAAAGAAATTTTTCAGTATATTGACGTAGCTTGTATTGTTGACTACTTTCATTGGTATCATCTCTAAAATTTGAATGAAAATCGTATGTGCCATTTTGGAGTTACACGAAATCCAAAATTTTAATTGTTAAGAAATGAAACGCCCACTTTTACAATTCCGCCCACTTTGTGTACAATTCAAATTTCATAAGATCTGTATTTGCGTACCAATTTTCATCGCATCATCTGTCACAGTTTACGACCTATGGCGTTATAAAAGTTAAAATTTAGGGCTGTGCCACACCCCTTTAAGAGCCTTTGCAAATTTAGAACCTAGCCTAATCTTAATTTTGTTCTCATCTTCACCTGATCAAGAATATATATACTTTTCCATACCTGCCACGCCCCCTTCTATGCGTTACAAAACGGAATGACAAAGTGAATATACCCTCTGTGTAGGGTATAAAAACAGAAAAAATAATTTTTGCTATGCTTTGTTTCACTAAATGCTTCGGTTCTCAACAGATCTGTGCAAAAAGGGAAACATAACAGACTCAGAAATTCACATTTATCGTCTCAAAAGTCACTGATGACTTCGCTTAGCAAATAATGAAACTATTATGACTATTTTATGACTGAACAAGAAGCGCAGTTAAATATGTAATAGGTAAAACATTTTGAAAAACGTTCTGCTTAGTAGTTCAAACTCCTTCCTGCTCTTCTGTCACTGCTTTCGCAGATAATGCACCAAATGTCAGGAGAGTTTTCTTGATATTTTAACGTTACAAAAAGGAAGAAGGATGTGGGACTGCATGTTCCTTGTGTTTTGAATGTGACCATAAATTAATGAATAAAATGGTTCGAGACATAAGACGTCATATTAAACTAATTTAGGATAAATTTAAGTCACGCGTATGATTAAAGAACTGTTATGTATACGTTACAAGAACTGATGGAAGAAATTTCAGCATCAGAAAATGTCTAGCATTATGAATTCTACATTGAGACAACTGTCCTCAACATGTGACTTTCCTCACATGAGCTCTTAGTGTTTTTTGACTTGTCATATATACTTAATTTTGGCAGTAACCTAAAACACTCTGAGAATGAATCAGTTGAAAATATACGTTTCTTCCGCTGAACTCTGCATACTTTACTCATTTTGAATCGAATATCTTCAAAACAAAAACTCACAGTTTGCGGTTCACTGCCAACTTTTTAATATCTTCAAAAGCTTCGATAAGGGTTTTAAACTCAATGCAACAAGAAGCTTAGAACAAGTCTACACCAATCATTTAAAAAATCATAACGAAAATAGAAACCTGACTATTAACCTTAAACATTAGCGCTTCTTCTTAGTGCCTTAAAGTAATGAACCATAACAACGATCAAACTACCACGAAAAAAAAAAACAGACAAACAACAAAAATTTAACTTACCGCGTGTCAAACTTCCAGGTGAATACGTCGGCTGCGACACTGTAGTACTATATGGTGACACCTTTTCATTTGACGCCGTCGAAGCCGTTGTCGTCGAGGAGGATGTGACCAAATTTCCACCTGTCGCTGACGCAGCCGATACCGTTACAACGCCTTCACGTATATCCTGCATTACAGATGCAGCACGACTGCCAACCCCTGCAGGTTGTAAAATCGTATACTGTTTGGTTGTGTCACCACCACTAGCAGCTGTTGCTGCGGCCTCATGTGTTTTTGCTGTTGCCGCCGTTACCACGCTATGGGAATTCTTCAATATGTCAGCTGATGATTTCTGTGAAAGTTTTTCATCAGTGGTAGATGGTGCTGCGCTACTACTGCCGATATGTGATGATGACGAAATGTCAAAACTCCCATTTGTAGCTGAAGTTGGTAGGCGTGGTGGTAAAAGTGTCAACATGCTACCCGATGATGAATCAACGGAATGTTGCTGATAGCTAAGAAATGCAGAAGATTCCATGCCAGCGCTGCCGTAGGGCCCCAAATGTGATAGCGGTAGTGGTGGTGGCGCTCCTGGGTATGAGACAATTCCATTACGTTTTCCATCCACTGGTGGCTTAAATGCCGAAACCTGTGAAAAAGCTGTCTTCTTACGTTCGTCCGTTAGCGTCTCATGATTTTGTGCATTTATGCGCGCCTGGTCATTTTCTTTTTGTCTGTGAAAATGCAAAAGGTCCGATGTATTATGATTCGTGATCATTGATGAATCGGTTCGTTTAAAGTTGATCAAAGATTTTGTATCATACTTTTGTTTCTCTTCAAAAAGATTCTGGAATGGTGGTGGATTTTCGTCTTGTTCCTGAAGCCGATAGAGATTGTTGCGTGCCTCAGGCCAACTACCAGAAAGACTTTTGAGGGCAGCTTGGGTTTCACGTATCAGCGTTTCATCATCTTGATCATCGGGATTTGATTTAATCGGTGGCGGCGGTTGTGGTGATGCATTATGAATTGTTGTTGTATTGGCCATCATTGTTGTGACTGTTGTTTGTGCCGTCGTAGTTGTTGGAGTTGCTAATTTGTTATTATTGTTGTTGGCAGCAGCGGCAGCGTTGTTTATTGAACGTTTTTTCTGTGGCAACGTTGATTTCTCATCCTGCTGCTGTAATGTTTTGTTATGCGTTTCGTCATCGCGACTGGAGCGTTTTTTACGTTTAATTGCTGTTTCGTGTTCGTCACCTTTGTTATTATTGTTATTGGTATTATTGTTGTTATTATTGTTATTTTCGGCTAAAGTTGTCGTCTCCTTGGAGAGCGGTCTTTTCGATAGAGCCATGGCTGAGCTCGTTCCACCGTATGTGAATGTGTGTATAATAATGGGAAGGCGGAAATTTGCTGGGAAAGAAGGTTTTGTTTTAGTAGGTTTCACAATAAAATAAAGGATAATGCTAACAAATTCTGAACTAATAATATGAATGAACGTAGTAAAAAACAAGGTTAGTTCTATTTCGGAACAGAGCTAGTTCTAGTAGCTTTGAACTATTTTTTGAATTGTATAAGCCTATGCCCACTAAAAGTAACAGTAAAATTAATTCTATATAGCGTTAGACATAGCGTTTTTACAGTAGAATGAGATGAACAAATTTTGCGGCGCTTTACTGTACGTAATCTAGTCTCTTTTTTCTAAATTAGTTCCATCCAGAATGAATAATTCTGCAGCAAATCATTAAGTTAATACACCATTTTATTCAGTTTCCAGAGAGAAGGAGCTACTATTTGACTTTGGTCTTGCAGAAAAACTTTATTCAACTATTAAATTGAGAGATTATCAAACTTTTTTCTTGAAATTAACCAGGAACCATCAACTTTAGTTTATTATAACGTCTCTATGGCAATAAGACAGCAATAATTGAAACAACTGCCAAAAAAAGTGGTTACAATTTCGGTTTAGAAGATGTACTATCAGTGAAGGCATTTAAGCTATTTCTGAATACAGCAGAACCTCGTTTATCTGGCCTCCAATCAATCCAGGCTCCACGGATAGTTCTTCCATGTTATTCGAATTTTCACTTATGCGAAGTATTACCTTGGATAAACGAGACTTCACTGTATAGTAAATTTAGAGTTAGAATGTACTTTTCGAAGGTAGACATTTTCAATAATTTTTTTCGAAAATTAGTATTTATATGATATTGCTAACATATTCAAAAAAATTAGTCATTATAAACATCTAAAAAAATTATCAAAAAATATATAAGAGATGTACCGTGAATTATTTTATATAAATTATACCGCGAATGTACCAAAATTATTAATGTGGTACGGAAAATATCATCACTGGGCACAATATGAAAGGCTGCCACGATCAGTGTTCAAAACTATTAACAAATGCTTACTCATAAAAAATTCATTTCATATAAGACCTAAGTTCTTGTCACCCTCCATAATGACGCAAAATAACTAGTTCACAAATTTAGATTGAAACTTTTTAAGTTTTTATCCAAATTGTTCACTATTTGATGAGTTGGCCGATGCTTAACGCATAGGGACCGATTTACTTTTTTTTAAGACTGAGCGCTTATGAAAGCCACGCAACTTTACTAAGTGTAAAAGTCATTTTTGAAAATAGGTGCTAGCTTCAGGCGGTTAGTAAATTATCTTTTATATGACATTTGTGTTTCGGAAACTGATTTAGGGGTTCCCAACTTCTAATGATTTCTTAAAAAACTATAAACTTGTTCATTCTCGACATATACGATAACTAATCAAACTTGAATGAATGTTTTACTCAAAACCGATATTATGATATAAGGTATTTTTTTCTCAACTACTATACTTATTAAAGTGATCAATCAAGCATACTCGTATTTTACCAAGCCTGGTAAGAGAACTTCTGCCAACACAATTGTGCGACAAAAAGTGATCAGAATAAATAGCAAAATATATAAAAGTTTTAAAAATCTATTTCAAAAATTCCTAACAGAATTCGCTCATTACGAAATGATTTGCTGATCTAATGGAGGTCTCATGGCCTTTTGTGGAGCCTCATGTTCCCCCCTCATGTTCTTCCCGGGATGATTAAAACGATCCAATGTTTTGAATGAATCTGACTAATTCCTCTAGTGGTGTATTTGTTACAATGCCCAAATCTGCTCAGTACACTCCTTCATCATTTTTGCCGCTCCAAAAATATTCAAATAAGTTTGCGACCATGTGCGGTATTGACATCTCTATTTCTATCGCTATAACTCAGTTAGGAGCGTAGGGCCTGAACAATATTTGTTTAGTTATTTCGATCTCTGGCTCGCTGTTTTATAATGTGGTAGTTCGTTCCTATTTTTTATATATCACTTTCTATCGTTCAGCGCCGAGATGTTCTGAATTTTCTTCTATGGGATTCCTCGAAGAGCTGATTCACAAGTTTCCCTTATCGTACGGCCTCATAATAAGAAAATTGTTTGGAATTCTTAATAAAATGCTCCGGGATATTTAGACTTTAGCTTGAGCCGAGAAAGTATTCCAACTCTTTTAAAAATTAAAAAAATATTGAAGGCTCTGTAACAAACTGGGAGTTCAAAGCATAAATTGTGTAGTTTATAAGGATCTGTGATAAACGAGATATCACCTAAGCAATATTTTTATTTTTGGTCGGATATGAGTTTTTAAAAATAAGAAGATTGAAAATATATGAAAAAAAGTTCTTGGACTATGATCATGTTGCGAGAAAGATTCATAATTCAGTTAACCCTTCTGTGCGTAAGGAAAAAAGCACCTTTGCCCCAGGTGATAGGGTACTTAGGTACCCCTACAGAAACTGCATGAATATTTGTTGGCTCGAACTGTACAAAATAATGACATCTGTGGAACTGATAAGGTGAAACCACTCATATGAAAATATAAAATTAATATAATGTCAGGAGCTCTCGTGAAGTTTTAGAATTGTAGAGCATGTCCAAACGGTTAAACGGTGTGGTTAAAACACAACTGTCAAAAAACTCCTAGATCTATTCAATAACTGAGACAAAAATAAATGTATCACAATTTCAATTTGCTAAGATTTCTAAAAACTACGTTCAAATTGATAAAATTTAGAACTAAGTTTATTTAGTATCACCTACACACATAATTTATTACTTGATAAGGTTCTGAAAAAAGTTTAATGACACAAGTAATGGGTATTCCATATATCTTGAGAGTAAGAAATAACACGAAGAAAACAAAAGGATTTTCCAACAAAAAAAATTTTTTAACAAAAACTTAACCGTTTTGAAAACAAAGCGATGTATTTCTTATTAAACGTCATTTCAAGATCTTTTGGCAGTCAAATATTAGTAAAAATAAGGTTTTCATGCATGACTTTATTTTTGTTAAATATGCTATTTTGTTCTCTATAAATTTAATCAAGAAAGTTAACCCCAAAATGAACATTAATAAAAATCGAATTGTACCATCGGTTTGATTTTAATGTCGGTTAAATATTTATTATAAACTTTATTTTCATAAAATCATGTGATATAAAAGTATTCGTGGTATGGGGAAATTGAATTTTTGCGTAAATGATGCATTCGAAACTTCATTGGTGTGAATTTTTAATTTTCTTTATCGTTTTTTTTTTTTTTAAATCAAGTTGTATTTTAAATTAAGAATATTATGAAGGGTATATTAGTAGAAAAGTTATTATTTAAAGATTGCTTCTACTAAAGTTTCTTTCTGATAAAGTCTTTGGCTGATAGACAAAAAAGTTTTGATTCAGTTAAGTTTCTGACAAATTTACAACAACATGATATTAATATTTTATTTGGCAGAAAACTCAGTGAAAAAGTTTAATAATTAAAACATATTTTATATTGCAAAATTTAACCAGACAAACATTCTTATAAAGTATATGCTTAGCATCTAAATTATGGAATTTTCTTTGAAATTATTTGTATTTTATACATTTGTTTTCGATGCATATCGTATTAAAACGAAAATAGTCGATGCTTCAAATTAATTTTATGATTTAATTTATTTATCATTCCATGATTTTTTCTTATTTTACATCTGCATATAAAATTTTTGGATTTAATAAACAGCCTACAAATGCGGAAGAGGTAAACTTAAGAAAAGTGGTTTAAGATTTGATCTCAACATCTGAAAACTCTTTGAATTGCTCACAAAATCATAATTTTTCTATAGTTTTTAGGAAGTAGTAAGCAAATATATTTATTTTTATAACTCATTATATTTCAGTACAATGTTCTTAAGATTTCTTGAGCGTACACATCTATATGAATTTTAACGCATTTCATACACAACTCATGGCGAACATATCCTGACAATAATGTTATTGAAAGAGAACTTTGAAGTAAAAGACATATTATGCTAAGCTTTCTACTCTTTCTTGAAAACATTGAAATACTTTGAAACAATAATTTCGATTGCATTGTGTTTTAATAAATTCATTAAATTCAGTCCGATTTCAGACATTTATATATTCAATATAAAGTAAAATGCTAAAATTAAAGCATTACAAAAAGAAAACTGAAAGAAGACTTAAGCCGTTTACAGCTCAAATTGATTAACTCCAAATTTCTGACATTTATATATATATATATATTATATATAAATGCGGTACAGTATGTGATGTTCATCAAACATTTGGTTGAACATTTTGTTTGGTTCATCGCATTTTTTTTCGATCTTTAACTTTATGAAGTTATCAGCAATATAACGGGCGGAACAGAAATTATCAGAGTAGTCCTTCATATTGAATCAAAACTTTTTCAGGATGCAGTGAAGCAGACCCTGAGAAGACTATGTTTGCTTAGGTAAAAACTCGAGTGTTGATTTATTTATTTATTTGTTATTTTTCAGAGGATGGTTTCTGTGAGGCAAGTTTTCAAAAATTTATTCTATTTCCAAAACTATCTGCTATAAGTCAATTTAGCTATAAATTCTTTTGATCTTTTGTGAAACTTTAAATTCAAATAACTCATACAGTTCATAAAATAACAGATGATGGTACTAGGCAAATGATGCTACAATACCTGATATTGAAAAAGTAAATCTAAAAGATATAATTGCCTGTCAAAATTTTATGTTCGAATGATTTTTCATTTTACTTTTGGGTCCTAGGAATTTTTTAAAGTCCACCATAAGCGAAAAAAAAAACAAAGTCCATATGAATGAAATTGTTAACTGATACGAAAATTCAAGAACAGAAATAAATGTAATGAATTTGAATTTTATTGATTCTTGTTGCATTGAATTAAGCTATGTATTTTAATGTATTAGAAATTCTAAACTCCTAGAAAATGAAATCACTATAAAAGCAAAAAAAAAAAATTCACAATTAATAGAAAAATTACCTAATTGTAAATAATGAGCACTTTTGTTTTATTTTCCAAACATTTTCTTAACACTTTGTTTCACTTTAGGACTAAATTATCCTGTCGTATTATTTCATATCCATTTTTTTATATATCACTAACGATTCACGTAACGCACTGCAAACGCAAACGCAAACGAAACTTTCGTTTCACTCAACTCGAAATAAAACGTAAGTGCGATTTTTCGAAATTCATCGAAGACGATAATTTTATTTAAAATTCAAACACTAAAGTTTATTTGGTTAAACCGCAAAGTTCTTTGACTGGGCAACGAAAGTTGCAGAAGATAAAAAATCACTTGCGAAAACTTGGCTGGCGAGCAATGCAGACTTTTTATTTCTTCCTCAACTTCTTCTACTTTTCAAAGAAATGGAAAGTTTTTACGCGTCTGCTTCATTTTCATATGAATCTCGAAAATTTTAAGAGGTTTTTTTTTTTTGCTGTTGCGCTTTGTTATGTAAAATTTTGGGCAAACTGTTGATAACTTTGTTAGTTTTCAAGAAACTTTTGAACACACGAAAACGAAAGCTTCACGAAATTGCAATGTCTCGACGCGACGCGTTTCGATCCGACTGATGATTTCGCGCGTACCGCACAAGTAAAGCGCGAGTTTAATAAAAAGTTTTGCAACGAAGTTTGTATTTTCAAAAAAGAAAAAAACTTTTTCGTTGTTGCTGCTGTAGTTGTTGGCAGTTGATGAAACTTTTTTATGGCTTTGTTTTATGTGTACGCGGACGACGACGAATGAATGCAGCACAGCACAGCAGAGTAGATTTGTATTTAGCTCCACAACGCATTCACATCACAACTTCATAGCTGTAGCGTAGTTATTAAATACCGTTAAAGTGTTTCCCTTTTTTTTGTATTGCACAGAGTTTGGAAAAATTATTTTTTTTACTTCGGAGAAACTCACAAAACTTGTGTCTCTACCTGTTCTAAGTTCGCAGCTAACTGGCATCAAACTACCCGAGCAGAGTTTTCCAAAGTTGTCGAACTTTCGACAACGCAATGAAAATTGCAGTCAGTCGCTGGCAGCAGTAAGCTCGTGTCCTTTGAATCCCCCCACGTTCGTGTGAACTTCGTGTGCGGTTGTATGACGGTCGTTTATGAGCACGTTGTTGTTGTTGTTTTTGTTGATACTGTTTGTTGCCTGCTTTCGTTCTTTTCACAAGCGGAGCACATGGCTTTTGCTCCCAATAGTATGCAATGAAAAATTTTACTTTGTCTCATTCACACAATTGGGGATGGAAGGAGTTTGAAGAATGTGCTATAGAAAAAGAGCGGTAAGAAATTTAGCTGGAGAATATATTTAAGGGTGGCATTTTTTTAACGAGTTGCCTCTAATGGGTCCTGAAAAATGTAAACAAACGTGCAAAAAGTGGGGAAACAAAAGTCCTTAGACCGTAAATAGCAGATGATAACAGTTAATATGATGATCAAATTGCTGATCAAATTTGTAAATTTAACCGCAGCTCCAGATGGGAATAATATTTGATTCATTGGCGTAAATGAAGCAAGGTTATGTTTCAGCAAGATCATGATTCAACGAATTGAATAGTAATGAAGCTAAAATCAATACTTCAGAATGTTTATCATTTAACAATCATGTAGCTATGTGGTAGGTCGTTAGTAGAGCAATAATCTTTGCCCTAAGTAATGGTGTCAGACTTCCCTTTATCAATATGACAAAATAGATCCCCGCAAATTGCTACGCTCTGTTTTAAAATATTTCCAACAAAAGTGGGTGATGAAGTGAATGATTATGTTACCAGCATCACTCTATCGGATTGCATCACATCAACAGTTTGCAGTTTGAGCACTTAGCTTAAGAGTTTTTTAAAGACTTCTTTTTGCTCCCATTGACATAGCGATATTGCTAAGGTCGTTTTTGAGATTTAAGTAACTTACATACGTTAGAAAAAAATATGCCATTTAGCATTACGAGTACTTTTGTTTCTTATTACGAATTTTGCTTCAATTCTTTAAAAGGCATGCGCACTGTACACACTGCTCCTATGCTAAGAATATGACTCCCCATATTTTAAAACTGTGCTACGCTAATCACACAGCACGTGTTTCGTATAACTTCACTGTACAATTGGTTTCTCCTTCAAATGCTGTATTTTTTGTTAATGTGATATCTCTATTGCAACTCGCTCTTTTTTTACTATAGTAAACAAAAAAAAAAAATTGTAACATTGCTCTGAAAAATTCAAAATAATCTCTGAGTCTCATTTCGTTAGTTTTAAATTTCGCATCGTGTGTTTTTGATTATCCTTTGAATAGTGCGAAAATTCCTGCAGTGCATTTCGTTTGCTCTTATGATTTTTTCTATTTTTAATTTTCCACTGTTTATCCTTTTTAGTGCTCTCTTGAATCTTACGCCATATCCTTTTTTATTTTAATATTTTCTTGTGTGTTTTTTTTCGATTGCTTTTTAAAATTTCTGCGGCATTTTGTGTAGTCAAAAATTTCGGTAGTGCCCGCCTTTTGATTTTAGTTTTTCGGCGTCGATTCGATTGTCGTGTGTTTTTTTAAAAGGAACTCGTTATTTCTGTGGCCATTTCGTGATTTTCTTTTGCTTAATTGTGTATTCTGTTTATTTTTGAGCAGAATTTTTTACTATGGAATTTGTGAATTTTTCAAAGCGATCTGCAGTAGTTTTTAGTCTAAGTTTTTTTTTTTATTTTTAATGGACGATGTTTATAATGTGAATTTACTATTTGAATAAGTGATTACAAGTGAACAAATTTATTTTTCAGAATTTTTTCGAATATGCATTGTCTTAAATATTTTCTTTGAAATGAACTGTTGCTTATCACATTTCAAATAATGTTCGCGATACAAATAACATAAAGCATTTGACTCGGTAGGGCTTAGAAACACATCGAAGCTTTGGTTTGAAGAGTTTTCACTTAAAGGATATAGTATATACAAACTCTAAGAAAATTTTATAAGTCTTTTATTCGAAGTGTGCAAAACATTTTTCATTGTTAATTTATTCTTCAAAGTATCACATATTAATTATTTAGTGCTACAAAAACAAAATTTGGTAAATTGAAATTGTTCATTGTTCTAAGATGCCTTGTTGGATAATTAAATAAACTACTGATCGATTTGCGGATGTTTTCTAAAATTTTTTCTTTTTTTTTAGTATTAGTTGAGAGTATCCTGCATACTTTGCGTTCAGTTTTTTTAAGCAAGCTCTTTAGAAAAAATAAATTTTTTAAAACTATCGTTTCTTAAGGTTTTATTGTTGTTGAAATGCTCATAATTCAGCGAACAGTCAGCCAGTTGTGTTTCAAAATTTCCGTTCTTAAACACTCATTGAACTTTTTAGTTTTTCATTTAATTCTATGCACTTTGCAATGGCTAAGGCTTTTTTAATGTAAATAGAGACTAAACTGTCTAGCAAAGCATTCTTTCCATAAAATATTAATATTATAAGCTCTCCTTGTACTACAATTTTGTACCTATAACTACATATTAGTATAAGACCTTGTTGAAACAAAAAAAAAACAGATTTGAATCACTGATGGAATTTCAGTTCATTCCACAAGTTTTCAGTACATTCGGTACCTAAGTCGTATTTTTAGTGCTTTTGGTGAATTTTCACAACATTTTTGGCACAACTGGAAACTTTATAATAACTACCTTTTTTTTTATTAAATGAAAATAATCGCAATGTGCAGATTTTGCAATTCAATGTCACATATATCTTACTTTGCTAAGGTTTTTGAGACGACCAAAGTGTGGACCTTTTTTTCTTAGTAGTTCTTAGAAAAATTTTGTATATTTCAGTAAAATTGGGTGTGCAAGACAAAAACATAAGAACATTCATTAAAAAGTAAGTTTCAAGTCTCGATTCAGTATATTTTCACATAACCCAAATAAGTATATTTGTCAACTCTGATTCGATGAGAAAAATACAGGTATCTTAGTGGTGAAAAAAGATTTTTATATGCGGCTTACGGCATTTTTTTAAGCGGACAAATCTATATGTAAACTAATCTAACACGAATGTGTCGGTAAAAAAATGGGATGATTTGCAATTTTAAAATATAAAATCGGTAATTTTCAATTGTTTTCCGGTTAATTTTTAAAGTTTTTTTTATAAGAAAAAAAAGATGAGGAAAATTTATCACGGATTCGAACTTCCGAAATAGCCAGAAAACAACTCCTATTTTATTTAAAAGTTCGATAGCTCGACTCAACAATAGCCACCACAATTTTTAAAACCAAAAATTTAAAAACTTCAAATAGGTGGTGCTAATCCAGGATTCAACAATAATGAAAATCCTTTGTGGAGCTTTAGTCAAGACGTGTAACGCTGACGCATCGGAAATCATAAAAATTTTAAAGATATAACTACTGAAAGCAGTTATCGTAGCAAGCGAAGCTACTATACAGGCAAAAACTCTTTGAAAGTCGTGGCACAGCCCACAATATTTTTAAACGTTATAGCAAGAGAATTGACAACGGAGTCGTTAAAAAATTTAATATGGTAAATAAGTTTGCTATCAGTTCGCACATAGCTAAAAGTGAACGCAAAAGTACTTGTGGGCTTGGCACATCCCACATATGCTTAAGACGTTAAATGTTATATTAAGTGCACTTCATGAGTGATCCTAATATAAAGTTCGATATAGATCTGTCGGTTACTATAAGCTTTCAAATTAAATGAATTTTAATGATACCAGTGGGCGTGGCACCTCCCATACAAGCAAATTATTGCTTACATTTCAACTCGAGTTTTTCAACGTGTCTCATGTATGTTCGCCTTTTTCAACCTTTTTCTAATTATTTCCGAGTTTTTAAACCTCTTTGAACTTATTTCAATGTTTTAATATTTTTTCAACTTTCAGCCTTTTCACTTGCTACACAAATTTTTCAACCTCTTTTTATTTTTTATCAAAAAAAATTTTTATTCAACATTTTCCTTATAATTTTTATTTATTTCGTTTGTTAACGATATTCATATTTTTCCGACATTAATGTGGCTTTTGATATCTTCAACCTCATCAACTATGGTCGATCTCCTGTTACTATTTACCAATGTATATATATGACCCAACTCTAGTGATTTTGTACTGGGCGGAAGCTTAAACCTCACTAATGAACTTATTATTAATATTTGTGACAAAATCAGTTATTGATGCATATCGCTACATAGGAATATGCGTTGTTTTTCATATTTTTGTGACAAATTCTGTTTCAAATTTCAGCTCATTAAACCGCCAGCTAAGAGATTTTGAAATGTGTTTTTTTAGCAAGTATTTAATTTTCTATTTCAGATTAGCTTTATTTTCTATATTATTTATCGCATATCAACTGTGCATCACTTGCTCTAAAAAGAACATTTTTATGCAATTTTATTAATTTTTAAAAATATATCATCAAATGTCGTCTTCTTTTAATACACAAAGTGCAACGCTAAAAAAGTTAATAATAAGTTTAATTAACTTCACATCCATGTGTCTGAAATAAAATAGGATGCGTTGAAAAATCTCTCCAAATTACACAGATAATAACCATGGATTTTCATCCTAAATAAAGCTGGTTTTTTAACAATAAAAAAATATTTTATTTTCATTTTATCTCTGTTAAAATATACATTCATTTTGTAATACGTAAAGAATACCACTTTTGTCTAACAAAACCCGTAAACATTTAACACTTCAAATCCTGCTTTAAGTTAAATCCTTTTTCTTTCCTGAAGTGTAAAAAGCACTTTAAGAATTGTCATTGTTATGCAGGATTTTTCTTCAGAGTCGTCGCTGTTGTTGTCAAGCTTATAAATTTGCACCGCAGCCTCCCCCTAACTTTACACCGAACCAAATCAACTTCAACTCCTTCACTTCATTTTGCGATTTTTACTAATTTTAAATTTTCACTTCAAAACAAAAAGCGTAAGCGTATACCCCCGCCTTCAGCTGCGACTGACACAAGCTCTCATTTGGAATTTGATATCCTTGCTGCTGCTTGTAGAGGCGAACCTAAAGACCTTGCGTTGCGGTTGTTTTCGTCGTCATTATCGTCTGCTTACAGAAGACGAAGACGCGCTCACATCACGTCAAGACGAAACCGCAACGTCTCACGACGACAACAGTGCAAAATGGTGCTGCGGTGCAGTGTGCGACGTAGCTTTCGAAAATTTTTCCTTAAGCGACATTATTTGTGAAAATTTTTTGGTTTTTCATTTGTTGCCATCATCGTGGTTTTTAATGAAAATCCAGCTCAACCGCTGTTTGGCGCAAAATCCCCCACCGCTCGTTCATGGATTTTTTACCCCTTCCATTAATTTTAGCCTTTGGGAATTTAACCCATTCGTTTTGACAAAGTTCTTTCATTTTTCCCGTTGTACATCGCGCCAAGGATTACTCAATTAATTTAATTATGTGCTGTCAATCATTTGTTGTTGTTGCGTGTTCTGCCGAGGTTTTGGCTCTGAATTCCGTTTGTTTTTTTGTGTCTTAAATGACTTTTCCTATGGATTTTGCATTGGTTTTTCTTTTCGGTTTTGAAATTTGATGGATGCTTTCTGGATGTGTGTGTATGCGTGTGGTAATTTTAACAAATACAAAAAAATATTTTTCTTTACTTTTGCAAAAAAAAGGAAAAAAAAAGTGCAAACTTCAATTTTCCGCTGGTTTTGTAAGTCCTTGATTTCGCCTGTGCTTGTAAAGATGTATGTTAAGACGAAGTTATTTATACACATTAACATATGTACTTTAATTTATATGTTTGCTTAAGTACCCAGTAGAAATTAATGCCACATGATTGTGTTTTGGATAAAATATTGAGGTTTAGTCTGACTTAAACAGATCTTAAACAGGACATACTATACATCAGCAAATGAAGTGGTGGCTGAACTCTGTTTTTGTACAAAAAAAAAGTTTCAAATTTAGTTCGCTCCTTACGAAACCCCACCTTTACCTCTCCCCAAAATAAACTCTTTTAAATTATTTACGTATACGAAGAGAAGCCCTCGGCCGCGGCTTAGAGTTTTCTTCCCATGTCATATCCAACACCGGCTTCGCTGGCTGCAGTGCTTTCGCATTATTATTTCATTACATATTTTTAGGCTTAAAAGTAACTAGTTTACCTAAGAAGAACTATTTTACTAGAACTATTATACTCTTATTAGAAGCGCCACATCCACCGCAGCAGTTTCTCATTTTCGGAATAGAGATACCTTATGCCACGTAAGCCTTTCAAAAAAGTTTTATAATGATAATTTGCTTAAAATAAAGCTGTAATTTTTACGTGCATATAGGACGTAAGTACCACACCCACTGGCGCAACACTGTCGTATCTCTTGAAAATTTCAAGTGATTGAGATCATCATTCCAAATATGATTTCGATAACTCACAGTTCATGCAGTTTGTCGCTTAAGTTTTTCTTGAAAATTTCAAGTGATTGAGATCATCATTCCAAATATGATTTCGATAACTCACAGTTCATGCAATTTGTCGCTTAAGTTTTTTACTTCTATAAAAGGTGCCTAAGGTACTTGAGAATTTTCAACACTTTGAATTTATATATGCCGTGCAGCAAGTGCCATGTTGTACAATATCAAATTAAACATTATAACTTCTTAAATTTTCATCAATATCTATACTTTTAGCACATACTTATACACTCTCGAACTTCATCACAAGATATTGTGTTGTTCCCGAGATATCCCATGATAAAGTTAAGTCTTTAGAGCAGTTTTTTTATGAATTTTTACAAAGTCCAAGTCTGACCCAATCTTAATTAGTCATTTTATGCCATATGCCTTATCTCTTTAAATTTTACCAAGAACTCCCTGTTGAATTTGACCGTGGCCAGAAATTTTAAGCAAATAATTTTCTGTTTTTGAGATGGCAATTTTATTTAGAAGTTTTGACTTTTAGCATTTACCCAAAATTTCAAAATCCAGTTGCATTGCAAATTCCGTCTGGGTCT
This sequence comes from Meiosimyza decipiens, assembly GCA_963680825.1. NCBI lineage: Eukaryota > Metazoa > Arthropoda > Insecta > Diptera > Lauxaniidae > Meiosimyza > Meiosimyza decipiens. The sequence goes on from OY804258.1 coordinate 123,209,992, forward strand.
TTTGTATGTGCCAGTAATTGAAATGAGACTCTTTAAACTTGTAATTACTTTTTGCTTTATTTTAATTATCTAATTTCTCCTTTTTTTCGGGCATGTGACTCAACATGTTTTCTTGAATTGTTAATCATACGAACTGTTTTTTGCAAAGATTGCACTAAAGAAATAAAGCACAAGTCACATAGCATGCTCGTATGTAGGAGGTAGGTTCTGGGACTGACGGCTTCTCGGTATATGAAGATTTTTAAAATATATATATTGAATAAATATCGAAAGAGACGAAAAGTGTATGCGTTAGTCTCACAAAAAGTAATGAAATAATGAGTTCTTGTAGACACTTGTCATAGAGTGCATATTATGAACAACATTCAATGCAGATTTAATGGAGAATCTCACTTGGCTTTTCAATGCCGTTGAAGCCTCATTGAATTTTAAGTGCCATGGAAAATTTTATAATTTATGGCTAAAACATAACTACCAAACGATAAATATTAGATACTCGTAGCTCATACTTGCCATATTTAAACAGATCCATCGAGATCTGAAATCTGTTCTATTCTTTCGCAGCGCGGGTTGAACGCATATACTTATATGATTTTTTAATAGTACCTACTTATGAAAGGTTTTTGGTGAAATTTTTTTTTTAATATTGATATTAATTGAAGACTACAGACAGCATTGTCATATGTATTACTTTTGTAATATTAGCTCGAATAAAAAGAAGCTTTCAGCAGATCAGAACTTAGAACTAAGCAGTACATCGCTACCAATAACTTAATTTTTTATGTTTTTTTTCAAAATTTTATTTTTAAAATATCAGCAACTTTTAAAATTTCAATAAAACGACCAAAGATTAAGTTTTTGCTTAAATATTTAGAAACAAATCTTTCTGTGCAGTGGCATAATGACATAAGACTATTTTTTCTGAACCTTAACCTTGATACTATATCAAAATAAAATTTTCAAAATGAGCTAACTACATATATTCTGAAATGTAAAAAGAAACTATTAGCAAATGTAACATAAAATAAACAATAATTTTTATTAAAACATGCAATCCTTTTTTACCAAATTCACCACTTAATGAAGCACATTAATCCTAAAAGCATTTTGATGTCTTCAACACAATTTTTACGCTTTACTTGAACATCATACTGTAGTTACTATAAAGCTAAATCCCACTAAAAACCAATACACTACCAAAACCAAGAATCCATTTCACACTGCTGCACATAATCTCAGCCATCAACAACCACAAAATAAAATCCTGTAGCTTACTTACGTTTATTTCTTATTTTGCCAATACTAACTAACTACTCACGGAATGGGAATGGAAAGTGACACAAAAAATTTTGCAAGAATACCAACAGTCAGAGTAACAAACAGCAGGAGCAGTCGTAATAGCAGCATCAAGGACAACATTCGCCAAAGTAGAAATTCCACAGTATTACAGACTGCAGAGAAAAACAAGAAAAATCCAAAATCACAGCTGGAGTCTGACAATCTGGCGAAAAGAAAAGATCAGATTGTGGGTTGAAAACCATTTTGACTAAAAATCTTCTGTGGGACAGTGTTGTGATAACTTTGAAGAATTGTGGCAAAAAAATAAGAAACGTTTTCATAATTTTAATATTGCAATGTAAGGATTCAACGTTGTGCATGTGTTTTTTAAAGTATTGGGTACATTTTGGAATATTGTGTAGATTAAGATACGAAACCCGTTGAGTGTTTCATTTTAACATAGCACAGAGTTTTATAAGACTTTTACGTGTAATTATTACTAACGATATTTTACTTTTATTTACAATGTCACGTCCAACACTATACTCGAAATGCTTAATCTCATGAAATATATGCTGTGTATGGTTCGAGTTTGTTCCATGCTAATTCTCCATGCGATGCCATCCTTTACCAACAATTTTTTTTTTGTCAATTTTTCTTATCCTTTCGACGGCTTTGCCTTGTGCTCTCTGTTTCTTTTCGTAATGAGTTGATTATGTTTGGCTTTGTGTGGTACATTTGAAAAATCTACAAAAAGATGGTGCTTCTACTTCTCATTGCCCACGCGTACAGACTTTTTAAATATTCCGCTGACGATTCTTTGCGTGGCTAATGGAACGCTTTCGCTTTTTCTTGTCGCTGTGATTTGAGTTTTTTTCTTGCAATTCCGTATCTTTATTTTTCATAGCCTTTTTAGTTGGAACTGTAATTATGGCAATGATGAATAACTTACGCAGGAGACACTTCGTTTTCTTCCTCTCCTAAGGAAGTTCCATGTGTTTTCGTCGTCGCTGTCTGCCTTTGAATGTGGTGCAAAATTTATAATTTCTTTTAATAGAATCGAGTGCATGCATTTTCGTTGGTATGGTAAAGTGCTTATTTTGGCATGGTTAATTATAAAAGCAAGCATTTTCTCACACTCCAGCGTGCAAAACGTTTAAAGTCTTCGAAAATTTTGAAAGAATCCACAAAACTACTTGCTGGCTGATCTGACTAAACGTTGAATTCGACAACAATTATCTAAATTATTCTCTGTATTGAGTTTTGAAGCTAATGCTTGGATGGGAGATGCGACATCCTCTTTTAGAAATTCGCCAACTTTTGGATTGAAGCTCGGTCGCATCAGTTTTGGTTTTGTTTGAAATTTGGTTCCATTACTTCAAAGCCCTAGAAGACCAACCATTGTTTCGTTTTTCGTTTTCATCGTATGACTAAGAAAATGTCGAAAAGAAGATTTGAAGATGTCGAAAAGTAGAAAAAAAAATGGAAAATGTTGGAAAATGTTAACACTATTGAAAAAGGCTGAGAAGTCGAAACAGCACTGAAAATTTTGTATAAAGTTGAAATACGTTGAATATCTCAAAATGGAGAGAGGTTGGCAAATGTTGTTAAAGTTCAAAGTCGCTGAAAAAATTTAAAAAAATATGCAATGTAACGAAAAAGTTGAGAAAGGTTGATGGTGTCTAAAAATGAAAGACTCTGAATAAGAATATGAAAAATTTCGAAAAAGTTGAAACAAATTAAAAAACTGTTGAAAAAGCCAAAATAGAATGAAAAAGTCGAAAAAATATTGAAACAAATTAAAAAATATTTAAATCCACAAAAAAATGTTGAAAAATGTTGGTTATTGCTGTAAAACACAAAAAGATACGGAAAATGTCGAAAGACGTTGAAAAAATTTGAAAAGGTCAAAAAATATGTAAAATTTTGATAGGTGTCGAAAAAAAAAATCGAAATACACCACGTCCATTTTTTCAACTCCGCCTTGTTTTGGTTTTATATAATTTTATAACAATAGCATATATAGTTTGCGATATATGCCATAAAAAGTCATAAAATATGGGGCACCGGCACACCCACTAGTACAATCCGATCCAATTTTGATCCAGAAAAAGGTTCTTATAAACAGCATTCCAACGCCAAATTTTAGTACGATTGCTCACATTTGTCGAAAGATATGCCTGGTGCTATTTCGCCCGCTTTTGATACAGATATACCTTATAGCGAGTAAAACTTCATTAAATTTCAAATCAATTAATGTAATAGTTCACAAAAAGTAGCGCTTACAAGATAATCTTAATATGGGATTTACCACGCCCACTTAAGCATTACGGTCGAATTCTATGCAGCTTCAAAGTTTATAGTAAACGATACCTATACACCAAATTTTATGAAGATTGCTCTCATAGTACACGATTTATAACATTAAAAGTTTTTTGCTTGTTTGGATGGTGTCACGCCCACACGTACTATTGTGCCAAATTCTTGTGATAAAATTGCTTTTAGTCGGTTGTTAGCTCTCTGCTTAAAACTTTTATGAATACAGTGGGCTGACAGTTTATCGGCTTAGCTTGTATTGATGATTGCTTTCAGTGATATCATCTCAATCTATCAAAGAACACCGCAATCTGAGTGGGTCACTTTTGGAGTTAATGTTTCGGAGTTCCCATCGATTTCGGTCTGTATGAATACAACATTTTTGTGTGCACACTCATCTCGTAAAACCATGGAAACTATGGGTTTTGTCTAACAAAAAAAGTCCAACCGTTGGCTATTTGAGTCAAATCAATAGACCAATGATATTCGAAGTAATAGTATCAGATCCATTGGAAGTAATACACGATAAAAAACAACAGATGACGTTTTCTTCAAAAATTATTTTTATGCAGCGATATATCGTTAAACCTTTAGCTCGCCATACAAAAACACGAGAAAATCTTAAAACAAAAGTCGCATAGAATTTTTGCAGTCACATAAAGGTTAAGCAAAGTTGACTTCTTTTTAATTTTTATCATTTTTCTTTTACGCCAATTCAAGCGGAAACACAAATGTTTTCCATGTTCTCTTCGTTGTTGGAACATGATTTTTTTCATGTATTCTAGACATTTTTGTCAGCATTTTTATTCGTTTTCTTTTTTCTTCTTTTAAATTTAAGTGCCAACATTTTAACATTGAAATGGGTTTGGAGTTTTTCCTATGTTGATATTTTTTTCGCATATTTTTGTATTGCACGTTTAGGTGGAATTTTTGTAGACCCGCCTTCTTCATGCCACAAGTCGCCAATCGCGTTGACTGAAGTTTAACTACATTTTTTTTTTGCTGTTGCTTCTCGTCTTATTCCATTTTGGCCGCAGTGCTTAAATTTTTTTTAACAAACAAAATATCGCTGTTCATGTATATATATATAAATTAATATACATATGTGCTTGTTTATTTAACATATGATATAAAATTTTGCTTCTAAACTGTTTTTCTTATTGCACAATTTTTTGCAGCCATCATTAATAACGCCAAGTTTTTTTTATGTCTAAAGCTTTAAGAAATTCCTAAGTATTGGATCTAATACTTCATGACTTAAATTAAACAATAAAAAAATAAAAAAACTGAAAACCTAACGAAACAAACTTTAAACTTAAGTTTCTAAACTGTGGCAAAAGTTCAGGGTTTTTCCCGACAGTTTTTTTTTTATTTCTTCTATCTAAAAGTTTGCGCGAATAGAAGTGAAATTATTCAAAACTTTGCCGACTTTGTTAACTACAACAAAAACAATAATTTAAAACAAAGTAAAAACATATTTTTTTTTTCTTGTTTTAGAAAAGCTTACTTTTTCATGTAACCCCACTATATGTAGAAAAATTTGAACTCCTGCCACTATTGTTGCTAAATTTTAAGCCTTTTTGACGGCATATTTCCGTTTTTTATTTTTTTTGTAGCAAAATGTTTAAATACTCATATTCTCATGTAGTATGTTGTTGAAAAGAAGTCTGTAACCCGTTTTTTCTTTGTTATGGTTTGGCATTTTTAGACATGGTGTCAAACTTTGCCGCCGCCATATCAACTTTGCTTACGCTGACGTCATTGGCGGCAAACTTATTTTAATTTTTTTTGTTTTCATTTCAGTTATTAGTAACTTTTTCTGCGTTCAGTTCTATTTTGGTTCTTTGGTAATAAAGTTAAATTCTTTTCAAGGAAAGAAAGAATGTTTGTTTCAATAGACAAAGTTAAGCGGAAAATTTCACTTTTCCGAAAAATAAGTTCGGAATATTTTTTATTTTATAGTATGCGAGTGCAGGGGCCTTAAAGCTTGCAAGTAAGTGATTTTTTAGTGCTTATGAATGATTTATGCATTGAGCATTATAAATTTGACATCATCTATGTTGCAAAGTTTTATTATTAACTGATGATAATTGTGAGATGCAATGTATTTTTAATTCATAAAAACAAAAATCTGTCAACAATAAAGGCCTGCGTTTTAGAGCCTTTGATTTTTCATTTTAATGCCGATGCATTTCTTACGTATAAAATTGTACTGATTAAAACTGATTTTTTGGTCGTTTTTAAAAATTTTGAGAAAAATGCACTATAATTTTTAAGAAATTTTCAATGCACTTTGTTTATTTAAAAATTTTATACTATGTTGCAGCAGCAAATAATTGAAATTTTTATTATGCAAAATTCTAAAATATAGTCCTTTGTCCATGGAAAACAAATTCTGTTTGAGCCATTCACAGGTTGATCTAAGAAGCTGAAATTTTCGGATATATTTATTAGGTTCAATGCCAAGCGCTCGCATAAAATTTCAATGAAATAAGACAAAAGCTCTGTTCGCGCTGTTCACAGTTTTGATCTAGAATGCAGAAATTTTGTGAGAATTGTTTTTAGTATTGATCCGAAAATGTATGTCAGCAATTAAAAAATAAACAAAATAAGTGTTTTAAATAAACAAAATCTACAAAGCTTAAAAAAAGACACCCTAATACGCCTCATATATTTTATTTCAAGAATATTTAACTTTTTAAAAGAAAGGTTTTCGAAATAAAGAAGTTTTAGTATGAATAGCTCACACTACAAAAATATAAAAGAATCCCCTAAAATTGATGCTTAAGTGCCCGAAATGAATAATGTTTTAGTTATATGATTAGAAAATATTTTGTTGATTTCCGTATGGTACACCATACTGTTTTTAAGGATTTTGAGTTGATCAATTTCCTACTTTTATTATATAATAACTGACATAATAAACAACAAAATAATGTAAAAAAAATATTTATTAAAGAATTTTTTAATGAAAAATATAAGTGTGTTTTCTTCTACTTGAAAGTACCAGAAGACCGTTTATGTATCGATTTTACCATTTTAGGATGATAAAGTCGAAGAGGTATGCAAAATGTTGAATGAAGTTAAACGTGTAAGTCGAAAAATTATTGAAAATATGATAACCGTTGGAAAGTGTCATTTCTCACTCTGAAAAAATTTAAAAAAATTTGGAAAATGTTGAAAAGGACATTTTAAAAAGGTTTAAAAAGGCCGAAAAATTTTGGAAAAGTAAAAAAAAACTAATGGAAAAGTTTGAAAAAAGTCGAAAGAGTTTGAAAAAGTTTTGTTTCAGGTGAAATAGTTTGAAAGAGTCGAAAATAAATTTAAAATTTTGAAAAAGTTGAATGAGGTTGAAAAATGTTTAAGCAGTGAAGAGAGGTTGAATAACGTCGAAAAAAGTTGAATGAGGTTGACAAAGTGAAAATAAATTGCAAGAAATTGAAATAGATTAAAAAATCGATAAAAATATGGAAAATGGCGAAAAAAGTTGGATCAGGTCAACGGTCGAGAAAATTGAGAGACGTTAAAGAAACGACAGCTAAAAAAGTCTGATGATGTGCCACTCCCACTGATGCATTTCCGCCGAAATCATTCAGTTTCAAAGCTAAGAGCAACAGACAGGTGCCACGCCCACATATAATATTGCGCTTTTGGTTATGAGACATCTTATAGCATGTAGGTATATCTACCATGCCACACCCTTCAACGAGCTTAGGCAGTATAGTGACTTAGCTTGTTGTGATGACAGTTTTCAGCAGTATTTTCTTAAAATTATTTATGCCTTACAATTTAATATATATGATATGCATTCGTCTACCAAAGTATATTAAAATATCTGGCATGGCTTGAGAGATATGACATTATAAAAATAAAAGTTTATGCACTTGCCACGCCCCAGTAAGAGGAATTAAGCACTTAAAACTTAGCTTAATTTAAATTTTGCTCACATATGGACCATATCTATAGTAATTTCTGGTACAATTAATATATGGAAAAAGGCTGAAAGAAAAGTGCATACTTAAGTTTTAATGCAACACTTTTTGCATAAATAACATAAGCTCTCTTTTAAGCTAGTGGCTTAGAAGATCAACTCTTTCACGCAAAACCCAGTTATGTTCCTAAAGAAAATCAATTGTGGTTTTCTTTTTCATAAATGCGTAAAATGTAAAAAAAAAATAAAAAAAAACTCAACTAACTGCAGTAATTTCAAACGTAGTTAATTTACTCCTTTTGTCCCTTGCTGCTACTAATCAGTCAAGGTAAATTTTTTTTTTAGAAAAAACATTTTACCATAGCAACCGCTTTGCAACCGTGGTTACAGCGGCTTTCAAGCCAGTAACTTTTTTATGTTACGTTGTTTTTTTTTCTATTTTGCCCCAATGAAGTGAATTAAAACCGAAGTACCAGCAAAAAAAAAAAAGAAAAGAGCAACATAATTGCAGTTTTATTACCTTTTTTTGTTTGAAGAGTTGCACGCCCAAAAGCCGCATTCATAGCCGCATCCCTTCACAAGTAACGTCAACATCGAAAAAAGTTAAGAAAAATTTGCATTAAAAAATTAGATAAAAAATATAGTAAAAAATCTCCTTCATCATCATCAAAGGTGTGAAAAGTTTCAATGAGTTTTATTTTTCATGAACTTTTTTTTTACATTTAACTACACTTTAAAAAAATCAACTAAAAATATGTTTCCTTAACAAAAGGGTTGCTAACAAACTGCACATTTTTGTTAAACTGACATTTAATAAGACACAGTGAGTGGGTAATGAAAATAGAAAGGAGAAAAAAAATTAAAAAACATAAAAATTATACAAGAAAAATCGTTAATCATAAAAAAGTCTTAAATCTTCAATGCAAAGTCCAGCTGTGCCTTTAATGTAGTAAGAGCCAACGTCCTCTTAGGTTTTATTACCCCCAAAGATTTTTTAAACTACCAGTCTCAGCGGTTGTGTTACTTTTGAATAATTTTTAACCCAAATAAAAAATGATGTGAATTCTTAATTAAGCAAAACAGTAGCTGGTAAAAAAGCAGTCAAAATACGCGACAAAATAAGAAAATAAAAACTTTTTTTTCCTAAAAAAAGAAACGCCGGAAAACCGGATGTGAAAATCGCCATAGCGCCATTTTGAATGTCACGTGGGAATTGTTGCCGTCACTTTAAAGCTACAGCATGCAACAGCGCAGCGAACAACGTTTTACAGTGGGGTATACTATCACTTAAATGCGTAAAAAAACTGCGTATGAATATAAGTTACTGCACTTTCGTTTTCACTGCCACTAAAAATTAAATTCTTAGTGGAAATTAAAGCTTCAGTTTCGAAAATTTATTGGAAATCCAAAAAGTTTTCTTTAAAAAAATTTCTTCAAAGAAAACTTTCCTGAGAGAAAATTTCAGTTGAGCTTTGCACTTAATAATTTAGTGCTAGGTTAGAGTAGTGACTTAGCAAGCATGATAGAAGCTGTAAGTGCTCATAGCATTTGCTGTGCTGTTTTAATACCACATACACACGTGACCCCCAAAAAAAGGGGTAAAAGCTATATTCAGCTAGTTTTGAGGTAGTTAAGTAATCATCAGTGACCCTTGAGCCGCTGAGTGAGAATTTCTAAGTCTGAAATATTTTACTTTTTGCATAGATTTGTTGCGAACCCAAACAAAAATGAGAAACAAAGCAAAACCAATATTAGTTTTGCTGTTGTGTCTTTGTTTTTTTGTAGCACTTTCCTTCCAACGTCAATTGCCGAAAGATGAGCCTCGTCAAATCATATAGTCCACACAATATAGATGCAAATCGGTCTGTAGTTATCACGACCAATTAAATGAAAGGGATAACACTCTAAGTTCCGGTAATTTAGCCTCAACCTCAACCGATCCACTGTACATCAATCACTGTGCTGCGTCTTAAGTAGATTGTATCGTTGTCCTTTTCACTCACTCTACTGCCAATATTCAAATTGACAAATTGATATTTGCATTTAAATTGAAAATTTACATTTGTTTGACGCTTCATCATGTCAAATTTTTGTGTTTTTTTTTCAAATTTTTGTTCTTTTCCTCCTTGTCCTGGCATTTTCTTGGTGATATTGCTATTATTGTTGTCTTGGTCACAATGGTGTAATTTACTTTAAATGCCGTATTTTTCATATTTTTGCATTTTTTTCTTTTTTACATCTACTGACATTTGGTTTGACATTACGTTATGTTGACAGTAGACATCAATATTTTCTGTTTTTATTTGTAGCATTTTGCCTTTAGGAAATAGCAGTGAGGGTGATTTTGTAATTTGCATTACAGAGTTAATTTACTCCATGGGGGATAATTTTTCAAGTAAAAGTTATATAGATTTCTTAAAGAAATTTTGAAACTGCAATTCCGATTTATTTAGAAAACATTTAAATTGTGAATTTATTTGTGTTTCGTTTAAAAGTTTTTTTCATAGTTTCCTCAGCCTATAGTTTAACCCTGAAGTGTTCCTACATGATCTTATCTATTTTATTTGCAACTCATCTACGCATAATAACTAATTTTAATTAATAACTTGTATTGTATTCAATAACATATTGATATGATTTCAAATATTTATTACTTGGGGTTCTTTCACCTAAATTATTTCTTTATCTTAAGACCACCTTACTTCATTTGCTTAAGTGCTACCTTACACGCACTCACACGCAATAATGTAAGTAGTACGCTACACAATTTCCAATTCGATTCTTGGTAAGGATAAGTAAAGTTTTAGCTCCTTCTTCGATACATAGAAGTCTGCTTTGCGTTGTTTCATCTTCGAATAGCGTCAATGTATAGCACCACTTGCTCTGATTTCGCTTGGAATTGAAGTTTTAATTGCTAGCAATTAAAAATTTATTAAAGTTTCATTCATTGCAGTAACTCCCTGATAGTTTTCATTGATCGCTTGTTATGGCTGATGTTGAGAATCCATAGTGAATGAGCATTCGTAGTACAGTATTCTATTGATAACTTTATATTATAAACCACATTCATTTACAATGAAAAAGCAGATGAGTGCAGGCAAGAAAAAATATTTAAAAAATTGGAAAACTTAACCCTGACGTTTCATTTACGTTCTGTCATGTTAAACTACAACGAAATAACTACGGATTTTTTTCCTAAACCTGTACTTTAATACTGGCTAGTAAAAATATTCTTACAAACTAACAAATTTTTTTGACCTTTCCTGGTTCTCTTTGCTGTAATTTTTGAATATAAATGGGATTAAAATGCTTTTCTAGGTAGTTAGAGATATCCCAATGGATTCCCCATTTATTGGTAAAAATAAAAACTTTTATTTATGCTCTAGTATATATCCGCCAGTCAAGGTGTTCACACATGAAAAAAATTATATGGTCTGTAGTTCATTGCACTCCACACAAATAAGATTATTTCTTCTTTTTGATATATGAAGGATTTTCTTTGAACGCGAATCATTGTGCGTTTTGCTTTATTGAAAATATATAGAACACCTATTCATACATTAACTAAGTAGTCCTGGTAATTTTCTTAAGTTGATAGCTTATTCGTTTTGATCAATGCCTTCGATGAGGAACTCGTTTTGAAAGTGATTTCAGAGATTTGTCGTAAGTTTTGATGTTTTGATTAATCATGGGCTGCCACTCGTTTTTAGCGTACATACATATGTCTTAAGTGAGTGGCAACCCATGTTTGAAACAGTATTCGACAAAGCAACTCTAGTTTTTCTATTTAGAGTTTTCGAGCTCTATCATTTGGCACATATTTCAAGTTCATTCATTAATGAAAATTGATCCAAAGGACCGGTGGAAATCCATGTTTGGGAAAGGATTCAGCATTGCAACCCTATGTGTTATGTTTAGGCCACTTCGATTTCAACCATTTCAAGCTGTATTATTAAACAGTTTTATTTAAAAAATTAAATTGCCTCAGTTCGGGCATCGGGACAGGCTTTGGCAACCCTGGTGCTTTATTTTCCGCAAATTACATTACTATCTTTCTCGTATATCATATCTTGTAATTTTATACACTCGACTTTTCTACAGCGGGCTCTGCTCCCATATATTAATTAGTACTTTTATTATTACATTTTCAATCTGTTAAGATATCTGTACTTGGTAGTTACAGATATCGTGAGGGCACTGTAATTGTTGCCCATACGCAAAGTACTTTAATACAATATATACATAGTGTGCGTAGGTGTTAGTTGAAGTACGCGTAATTTGATTTCTAATTAGATATAAATGGCAGTGGTTAATTGCTTGTGCGTTAAACCATTGGCACCTTTCATTTATTTGTTATCGTTATAATAAATATTGCGTTTAAGTTTTAACGATAGTTTAATACTGCATTTAAGGAAACTTTTTATTTGCTTCAAAAAATAAAAAATGAATGATTTTTGCTTCCATAAATTGATCAAAGTCTAATATATGTTACGTACAAAATTTAGAGCTCATGAAAACTAAGCATTTTATATCGTACATAAATAAATCTGGAATAGGTATTCAGAAATTTTCATTACAAAGATGTTTCTACAAAAATTTTAATGCTTAGCTCAATTCGTTATTTACAATTTCTATTAAATTTTGACAGGCAATCCCATACACTAAAATATTTAGCCTTGCATTATTCAACCATGCTAACTTACACGTTGTTCATGTCAAAAATTTAAATTAAAGTTGAAATTTCTTACCCATAAATAATAAATAAAAAAACTTCTTGTTGTCCTAAACGAAAGCGCTTTGTAACATTTAAATCTTTAATAAAGAGAATTATTTCAAAATTGTTACGAAAAAAACCTAATTTTCCCACGCAACAAACGAAATAAAAAGAGCCCAATCGTTACACTTAAAAAATAACGCTAATTAAATTCAATTAAATGACAATCAAACACTGTCCAAACAAAAAAATATAAAAAAAAAACGAAATAGATCCTGCAATGTGAGAACTCCACAGGAAGTCAAAAAGTTGGTGGCACAACTGTCAAGGCGCGTATTACGAGCGAGCGAGCGATAAGCGTCAACATCATAGATAAGAAATCATGTTGCCGGTGCTGCTGCTAAATAAAAATGGTCTAAATAACGTGCTGCTTATAATGCAATTAAATATAATGTGAAATGAAATAACATTTCAACAATTACTTTGTTTTTTTTTTCTTAATTTTTTATAGGATTTTTGTGTCCTTTTTTTATTTCACTTAGTTTGTTTTTTTTTTTTTTTTTAGTTGTAACAATTGACACGCGATGTAACGAGTGAAAAAAACGTCGAAAAAATCATTTACCATCTAAAAACGAAAAAAAAAATTGAAGAACATGCGAATGACAGAAGTCGTCGTAGTTGTCGTTAAATGTTGGCAACATCCCAATTTTTTTTTTTTTTTTTGTGCTATACATCACGACAAAAAATGACTACTAAAACTTCCCCAAACTTGAACTGGACAATAACGTGTGACATTTGAAATGTCAATGCTATGAGTTAAACCTGTTGACAGCAGTTGATATATAACTGTTTTTTTTTTGTCTGTTAATAGGTAGGTTGTCACTGTCTTATCGTGATTAAGATTAAATGATAATGTGAATAGCTGGAAGAATAAGCTGGAATTGATAAGCTTACGAGTATGTAAGCGATGAAATATATGTTCTAGCGTTTTCGGTACTGTTGTGCTTCAGATGGCTTTTTTTTTGGTAAATGGGTAAAAATCTACGAAAAATATGAGTCCACCTTTAGAAGCAACATTGCATCTTTCCAAATTATTTCTTATAGCTGTATATGATTATATAATAAAATTTGTGACACAAACAAATTCAATAATTTTCATACATTCTTCTGGGAATTTTATGAAAACTTTTTTCCGAGCTCACTTTTGAAAATTTTACTAAAACAAAAACCCCTAAAAAGTCATAAATATCAATGAGTTTTGTCTCAATTGGCATGACGCGCAATAATTCATCGCAATCGCAAAACCTCAAACAAAGAAATGCAAATAAATACCAGCATATTTATACATTTTTCTGTTTATTTAAACAAAATATAGCAACAAAAAAAGGGTTGCCAAATCAGCAAACATACGCAAAATAATACTACAAAAGTAAAAACAAAATAAATAAAAAATCAAACCCTTAAATTCAAATACAAAGTGAATTGAAGGAGCAAATCGAGGGTGCGGGTCTGGCATTTGACTGACATTCAATAATGGTTTGGTGTGCCACAGCAAAAGATGTAGACTGTGTGGGAATTCCTTTGTTACACAGGATAACAGCGTACGTACAAGTAATGTGTGTTTGTTTGTCTGACCGGATTGGGTATGATGCATGGTGGGGGACATGCTGGTAATAGTGATAAAATATGCAGCAAATTTGCAAAATATAAAAAAAAAATTGACGATAAGAATGTTAAAGTGGAACAAAAAACAAACCCATACTTCTGTATACGCATGGAAATAGCCGCAGAGCAAATAGCCCAAAAGAAAAGAATGGAAAAAAGTCCTCATACTTGTATGATGTGTTCATATTCTTGTATGAAAATAAATGGATTCTTTGAATTGCTCTGATTGATTTTATTTATAAAAAAAGAAATATTTCTGCGAGTTGGGAAATGAATTTTAATATCGTTGTTTATTTGGTTGCTGGAATTTTTGCGGTCAAAATGAAATAGGGCGAATCAAGCTATGGGTATTCAATTTCAAATATTTCAAATTCTTCTATGAAATGCAATAGCTATATGATGTATGTAATCTTAGCAGTATTTACCCTATGCTACACAATTGTTGGACAGTCAAACCAACAATATATAAAATAACAAATTACATTTACATAACTTTAAGTTTACATTTGTAATAATAAATTTTCAATTTTTATTTTTTTTTTTCCTTTCAGCAGCAACATATACGCACACATACGATGAATGGATGTCCTTCCTTCCGTTTTTCTAACCAAGGGCGCACGCAACAAAATGTGACATCGCTTGCATGCATTGAAAATGAAGTCGTAAAATTTCCATGACTGAATCGCGTTAAGTGTCACGCATGTTTTTTCAAATCAAATAAACTTGTGCAGAAGTTGGAGCAGAGCGTAGAAAAAATAATGTACGGGTATTAAAATGAATAGAAAATTTATTTCATATAAAAAACCATAAAATTTGCATGAAACTCAATTTAAAATTCATAGATTTTATATTTTGTTCGCGCGTTGTTGACAATAAAAGCGAAAATCAGTGAAAAATATAATTCACATTTGCAATTTTATATGGACATGGTCCATTGAATTTTTTTTTCTTTTGTCCTTGGATTTTCCAAAGCGGTAAGTGTTGAAATTATGTTTTTATTCATTGCGTGGAACTTGAAATATAATAAACTTTTTATTGCGCTAAGTGAAGGGTTTTCAGATATTCAGGTTTGCTGGTGATGCGAGTATGTAAATATTCAAAAATTAGTAGTTCGATTAGATCAGCTAAAAGTACATAGGTTCGAATATTGTATATCATGAAATGCGTTAGATAACCTAAAAATTTTATATAGTATATATATAACGGGTGATTTTTTAAGCATTTGGTTTTTGAAAATTAAAAAAGAACAGATAATTTGCAATTATGAATGAAATATTTATTTGTAGCAGTACATCGTTTCCTTTCATTTACTTTTTAAAGTTTATTTTATATAAATGTTGCCTGCGGGGTTCATCCATAAGCTCCAATTTTGGTATACTTTTTTCAGCATGGCGTCCAATGGCAGCTGCAATGTTGTCTTCTTGGGCTCTGCAATTGTGGCTGGCTTATCCCAGTACACGAGAGACTTCACGCAGCCCCTCAAAAAATAGTCTAGTGGGGTCAAATCGCATGATCTTGGCGGGCAGCGGACCTGAGATTAATTGCTCACTAAGCTCGCCTCTCAATAGTTCCATCGCGTGCCGTGTTGCATGTGGCACCTCTTGTGTTTTGCACCACGTGTCTGTCCAATGATGCCACCGGCGCACAAACCACACCAAACAGTGCATGTTTCAGGGTGCATTGGCAGCTCTTGAACTGCCTCTGGCTGCTCTACAGATCAAATTCGGCAATTCTGTTTGTTGCCGTACCCATTAAGCCAAAAATGAAGAAAATTTTTCGATTAAAACACATTTCTCATAGAGCACGAATTTTGATAATAAAATTCAATAATTTGCAAGCGCTGTTTGTTAAGTAATTTGTGTATAATAAAATGTCAAATATGATTGAGCATTTTAAGTGATAACACATGCTATGAATCATGCGCTAGGCGTCAAAAAATTTACACTGAAAAAACAAATAGTAAAAAAATCACTTGCTATTGCAATGACGAGCTCGAGCGTTTCGATTAATATTTGGCGAATGAGGCGAGTAATGTTGTATTCTTATTCCTTAAACGTAGCCGGTTTATCGATACAGACTTTGAGTTTTAATCTAAGCGGCCAATTCACTTTCTAATTGCAAAATATCAAGTGCATTTTGAGTGAATTTAAGGTACAAATATCAATAAATTTCAAGCGTTGCTGTGATATTAAACGTTCCATGATCATATGGCAGTTTGACACGACTCACGCGTGATGTGTCATATAATTCATACTAGAAAAAATCCTCTAAATTGAATACCCAATTTAAGTTATTTAATGTGTTTATCTGAAAAAAGAAAGCTCTTGGCCTTAAAAACATCGAATTGATGAATGCTAAGGCTTTAGTTTTGAAAATCTTTGTTTCACAAAATAAACTATGGAGATTTAGTGCTCAAACATTGATTTTATTGGTAGCCTAAACAATTAATAAACTTTTATATAATCTTAAATGAAAACTAGGTCAAGGTTAACCATAAACACAAACAAAAAATTAACCCTCACAAGTAAACAAAACATAAAATACACTCATTTTCAGACACATTAAATAGAAACCTTAATAAACTGTTCGATGAAACAAAAACAAAAAAACTCTATAATTTATTGGCGCTAAAAATCGATTCAATGGCACAGGTGCACACAATTTGCGACTAAATTTCTAAGACATGCAATAAAACCCCCCATGTCGATTTTCAAAACCCAACTCAAAAGGGAATCAAATCGTCATAGGGAACGAAAAAAAAGGCATGAAACAAAAACCCGTAACAAAATATCAATAAATTATAACGTGATGCATGCGGGAAAAACAAAATGTTCCCGATTTTTTTTTAATGTTTTGTTTTGGGAAAAAGCGTGTCTTTAAAGCCATAACTTCAATCAAAAACAAATTAATCGATTATAGCGCTGTCGACGGCATTTCATTTCCTTTTCCGCAAAAATATAACATACCAAGTTGAAACAAAAAACAAAAACCTTGCTACTGATTTTAAGTGAAATCCTGACTTGCAATGTCCTGTTCCTGTTCAGTATAAGTTGAAAGGGTTGAAGATTTATTGGCGACACAAAGCCTGCTGAGACTGAGGCCGCTAAAGTTGTTGTGCTATGCTTTTTTCAGCTATGCACTCTGCCATTCAGTTGGTAAGAAAGTGAGAAAGCAGCAAAGTTACTAAACGGAACGCTTTGTAAGAAATCGCACTTTTTTTGTGCTTCAATGTGACAACATGCAAGCCATGAAGGCAGCAGCGCACACTGGGCCAAATATCTGCAAAATGAATATTGTTACAGATTTTTGCAAGACAATAAAGACTTCTTACCCAAATCTTGGAAATCTGACTAAAACGAGGAAGGCCACCACAACTTGCTGCATACATTTTGATCAACATATTGCTGGACTGCATATCTTTCTATGTGAAGCAGCTTTCTCATATTTTGGAAGCATTTGCCTAACCGTTTGGTGACGTTACGAAATTTAAATATATGAAGTATTGTTGTTTTAATATTTTGTGTTTTACTGGTTGAACATTAACAGGAAGCATATTAATGTAAAAATATAATGTAAAAACTGAGGGGAATGTTGCGAAAAAAAGTGTACTTCTGTCTTTTGCTGTGGGAGTTTTAAAAAATTTTTGCAAAACTAAACCCGTGCACCAAAAACAGTCTCTTTCCTTGTGTTGTTCCTGTAAATTTTTGCAATCGCCATTTTTCAATCTGCGAATTCAGTGCCTGGTACAACCTGGTTCCATTAACGTTTACCGTGCCCACTGACTTTCGACAGGCGAATGCAATACACTGCGAGCTGTGGTGCTGATACTTCGAATGCGGTCGCTGTAAAATTTTCGCCACTAATTTCTGATGTCACGCTATGGTGGTAAACAAAAAAAACGACGCGTGCATTTGTTCGTTTCGGTTAAGTTTTCATGGTTCCTTCTCTCGCTGAATATACCCTATACACAGGGTATATGGTTTTGTCACAACGTTTGTAACACTCAGAATAGGGGCGTGGTAAATATAGGAAACTACAAATACATATTAGCTATGAGCTCTAGAGTCGATATAGTTCAGATTATTTATAGACAAAAATTATTGCTTTGGCAACACATTTGGAGGCGCAAGGTGGCAACAATTTATGGCGCTCCTAATATTGTAAGAGCTTTTTTCCGCTCATCAAACCCCACTTGGATGTTGATGTATATCAACGTCTGATGTGTCATTACTGAAATCTTTGCCGTGCTTCTTTAGTCATAAGCCAGAACCCTCCTTGCAACGCAAGTGACGCTAAGTGGTCAAAGTTTTGGCAAGAAGTTGTGGCACCTCCAATGCAAGGAAAAAATTAAAACGCAAATCTGTAAGAGTAATTGAAGTGATGAAGCTAAATTTCCCCCAAGTACTAGAAATACTTGAAATTTTTAACAGACAAATGTAGTGGGAAGACTTTGGCAAGAAGGCGTGGCAGCTTCCACAAAATTAAAAATATTAAATACTTCATTGAGTTATGATGTTGCAGCAATGAGTGAAACAAACAAGTGGTGGAATATTTTACATACAGCCTTCTCAAAATACAGCAAAAAATACGCTTTATAGCCTTGATTCACTTTTACTATCAATGCAGTGTAGGGTACTTAATTTTTAGAAAAGCCAAATATAACACCCTTACTAGTTATCTAATCGATTCATTTTGAAAGAAGCGGAAGACTTCCTTTTTCGGTGAAAAAATAACAAATGGCATAGTGTGATCTGATTCCCATTGTATCATTTGCTTATGTTGTGCAAGGATGTATAGTTAATTTGTTTCTCCTTGAATTTTACTTGGAATTATAAGCAATAATTTTAGCGAAATATAAAATATATGAATAAAAGTTTACTCTGGCTAACGTCTACGTTTTTTGAATTCGTAGAGTTTTTCTTACTCGATTGCAGTCCACTCAGTGGCGTAGCGTGGTCATGTGCCGCCCGGGGGCGGAAAGCTAATTTGCCGCTCCCAGCGAAAAAAAATCGTTACAAAAATAAATAACTAAAAAAAAAGGCCATCGCTTTAGTCAGCTCTATAAATTTGAATTGAATTTGGTTGAATTTTAAAAATGTATGCACCGATTTTGCTGCTTTATAAATTAGTTTTCGCATAACACTCACATTTTGGAAACCCCTACAGGGCCTCCCAACTTAAGGTGGCCCTTAGAAAAGGGAAGCGCATCTTCCGATGGATATACCTCCGAAACTAGATCCGTGCAACGTTTTGTTTACATATTTATTTTTTTTTTTAAATTAAAAAAAACTTAATGAGCTACAATACAGATACATAAATATTGGACGTCTAACTCATAATTTCGAGATAATACGACTTCTCCGAAACATTAACTGATTTTTTTTTCGAAAAACACTTATTTTTCCAAAAAAATATGGTATTTATAATTTAAGCTAATTACCTTAAAACTCAATTCATTCCCTTCAAAATTATGCAACACTTGTATAAAACTTTATCATATTAACGCTTTCCCACCAAAAAAAATTAAAGTCATTTTGACGAATTTTGGCAAGATTTTTATATATTTTTGATACGATAATGTCACCACGACGTCTCCAATATGTCCAACACCAGATTCGCTAGCACAGCCTGCGTTTTTTATGATGATAATCTTTATACATAAGTTCGGCCTTTTTTATGAAAAATAACATCGCATACTAAAGTAATGTTGTGATTGTTATAGTTATAGTAGTTGTGGTTATAATCCATAAGTTCAAAAAATTTAATGAACTAGTTTCTTTTTCTTTCCGGTAATAAAAGGTCCATACAAAAAACTTAGCACAAATGTTAATTCATTTTAGAGAGAATGAATAGAGCTTTCTATCTTCTTCTTCTAATAAAACCATAAGGTTTCGTGAATAAAAATTGGTCAAAATTTCAGATATCTCGAGGTTAATTTAAAAATTATATGAAAATTCACAAAAATTGTAGCCTGACAAATTAACTTTAATATATCGCCCACATTTTTTTAAAACTATTCCCGAATTATAGCGATTTTTAAAAAAACTATATCCACGCAACTTCCCATAGCTATGTATATCTCTGAAAGCAGATCCGAGCGACACTTATTGACTGCATACTTATTCTAACAATTAGAATGCACATAAGAAATCGCTATGTGAAATCGCCATTTTAGTTTTTTATACTTTAAGCCTTAAAGATTAAGATTATGAAATATTATATTACATATCGAATTGAATATAACTTAACATTTCACAGCTCTTAAATAGTAATATAGGTTATCGCAAGCTATCAAACTCATAGCCTGAGTGTCAAAATGATTTTCAAAGGAAATAAAGAAAAAAACCAATACAATTTGACACTATATGTATGTTTGGAAGAAGCAGCATTTTTATCGCAGTAAGATATATTATTTAATGATGGTAGGAATACCGGTATGGACACATACCTAGTTGTCAGTTTTGAGAATGGGTAGCACTGCATTATGCGATGTTACATGTGAGTTTGCGATGCAAAACAAAAATTTGCATTCTGACAAGCCGCTTGTTAGATTACACGATATTATTGATTGTGGAAAATTGCCGCCCAACCCCCTCGCTACGCCACTGAGTCCACTAGCAAAACGGCTCATAAAAGAAGCTCTTGTGTGTATGAACTCTGTGGACTACAAAAAATTATGGCATATCTTCACCGAATATATCGGAAAATGACTCGGCGCACATTCGTAATCCAATTCGTACAAGATGATTGATTTCTGTCCGACGTTATCAAAGAGGTTTATAGCAAGTGATAGAGCTATTTCTATCGTTCAAACATTGCAGTGTGGATTATGGAAGGAAACTTGCATTAAAAGGGGAAGGAGGTCCTTTCAATATTTTAGAAAAACGTGAAAGAAATTCAGCTTCTTAGTATAAGTGCTATCCACTTAAAAGAGATCGTGCATTATTATCAACTGCTGATTTCAACCGGACATTTAATTTTTTCATGACCATTCGTGTTGCATGCACTCATTTCTGGAGCGAAAGCGAAAATGATGTAGGGGCACAAAAGAGCTGGCTTGCTTTTGCGGACTTGATTATGTATATAGACAATACTAAAATACCGTTTCATCACTCCATTTGCGAAGGATTAGAGGACCAGAACGATTAAAAAGCAGCACACTTCGAGCCAGTACAGTATTGAATTCTATACAATTGTTGGCATATTCATAAATTCGCAGTATTTAATGCAGCCTTTGGAGCATTCCGTGCATAATTGATTTCAGATAGGCATTAAATGGCAGAGTTTGGAAGATAAGGATTAAACACTTCAATCAAACATTAATATACTTATGTTGATGTTTTTTTAAATTGCTTTTGATTTAGTTTTAATATAAGACTTTGAAAAGAAAAACAAACATATTTTGAAAACTTTTTGTAAAATATTATAAATTCACAAGAAAGTTATCATTAAAAATAAAACATTTCGAAATGCATAACATCAAGTCATCATTTTAGGCAGCTGGCGAGAAGATACTTGGACTTAGATCACCTAATGAGTAACGCAATTAGGCAGGTCGTTAATGAAAAGAGAGTCTAAGAGCTGAATGAACCAGCGGTCAGAGGCAAGATTCCAAGCACAATTAAAAAAGTAATAAAGGTCTCATACAAAAGAGACAAATAAAAACTGTAACTCGAACCTGCAACCACAGCCCAACAATACCAAGTGTAATCCTCTAAACGCGAAGATGCCTCAAAAACTGAGAAGACTTACGACCATCAAAAAAGATTTGTATGGAACAGAGATTGCTCACAACTCGAAAAATTTCGAAGACAATTTGATGAGCTAGCAGCCTCAAAAGTTAGAAAGTGAATAAGAGTAGCTGCTTGTCGAAACAATTCGCTGCCAACTGAAAATAAATTTTGATTAAATTTAAAAATACTTTTCAATAAGTTCATATCTAGGTATATTAAAAGCGCTTTTTATTTTATTATTTATCAAGGAGCATTAATATAGTAGCAGCATTTCTGAATGATAAATCATCATTTACTTTTTAGTCCTATTTTACCTGTCAAAATCAGCTTAGATCTTTATCCGACAACTGATACAGACAAAAGAATTTACGTATTATTTCTGAGTTGTAAACTCTGAACTCAAAGTGTTCTTTTTCAGATTTTTTGTATTCTTTTTGGAACCACTTTCGCGGTTGCATTAATGTGTTTTTGACAAGATAATTCTACTATATAAGTTATCCCATGGTAATCTATTAACTTCATTAAAATAGCGTCGTGACATTTTTCAATCTGAAGAATCCTTTAATGAAGCTTATGCTTAACACATTTTTCAATTTGATTTATTTTTCAACTAATTGAGCTGAAAACCTATTCGACCTATTCAAATGATCACAGCAAAAACTTTTCATCAAGTACAGAGGAAACATTTTTGGCTCTTAACTTCCTAGCAGGTTAGAGCCAACTATTTCTTCTAAGTTTCGCTCCTGAAAGAGCTTTGTCGTCGAATGACTTAAAAATCGTCGAAGCCATTGAATTGATACAGAAACATTTCTTTAAGACTTTGGTATAAGTGATAATTTTTTCATTATAAGATTATTAGGACTATCCCAGAAAAGCATTACGTTAATATTTTTTTTAAGATTATACTCTACTTGATAATCTTATAAGTCTTAAAAGACACAATATTTTTTCTAAATTAAGTGACGTTTGATATGATGTAGCACTTCTAACGACAAAGATGTCTAGCATGCAAGAAAAGGTCCGCGAACTGATTTTGTTCACATACCTGCAAATTCCTTAGTGAAAATATTCAGCTATAGAAAACATAGTTCGTGCATGAGGTAAAACTTACCTCTCGGATATTTCTATATATATGAGAAAGGTCTACCTGTTTCCAGAAAACAGGTTCGGGCAGAAAACAGGTTCGGGCAGAAAACAGGTTCGGGCAGAAAACCTAAATTTCTAATCCAATGGAAGCGGCGAAGGTTAAGCGTGTTTTCAGGCAGAGTCCCAACACCTTACTGTGAGATATGGTGACAAAGAATAAAAGAAATAGTAAGCTGAAGACATGTTGAGTTGAAATAGTACCAGACCATTCTGATGAAAAGCAGTTGATGGCTAAGATGCGAGCCTGAAAATTGTATGAAAGGTACCTGACCTAAATTGGATTGATGCGTTGTGGACAACGAAATTTACGTTTTAGCAGGTTTTAAGCAGCACAAATATAATATGTCACCAAGGAAGGCGCATCTGCCTTGTAAAATTAAAGACAAAAAAATTCCAGCCATATGCACCAGTGTCTTCAGAAGCAGCTTCTTTGTTACGCAAGGCACAATTAACTCCATAAATTATATAGACGAGTGCCTCAAAATACGTGCTCTATCATTTTTTCATGCATACGAGGATACAGTGATGCTCTGGCCTGTCTTAGCGACCTATCATTTCTCTAAAGCTACGATGGCACGGTATCAAAGTAAAAAGATCAATTTGTACCAAAAAAAGCAAGGTCACCCTATAGCCTGGAGCTACATCCTACTGAGAGATATTGGTTTCAAATGAAAAGAGATCTTCGAAAGAGTGGTAAGACTGCAAAAAAAAGACTTTTGACTTAAGTGGAAAAGGTCGTCGCTGAAACCACTGTGCAAAATTTAATGAAGGGCCTTAAGAAAAACGTAAGAAACTTCAATAGAAAAAAAATTGTCAATTAGTTTTTAGTTATTTATATTTTGAACACTAGACATTATTGGAAAAAAAGACTAAAAAATTTATTGGGATTTTTTTTATAACTGAAAAACAAAACGTACGTTTTTTCTGGGGCAGTAATTACATATTGATACATTTTCACTTTTTGGTGTGATATATTTTTTTATATGTACGTGATAATTGGGGTAGAATCATTGAAATCGCGTTCAAAAATCGGTTGAACAACTTTTATCAAACAGATTTTTATGTATATTAAAAATTGTTAAAGGAAATAAAGTTAAACAGTTCACTTCATACTTAAGGGCTAAAATCATTCATTTATGTAAATAATAAGGATAAAAGTTTAAAAATGTTCATGAAAGAAATATTTTAGACGAAGAAAAAAGCATGAAAGCAAAAAATTTAACTCAAAATGCTTGCGAATATTTTCGTATATAGGTACATGCGTACGTTTCTACGTAGGTGCTTGCAAGTATTATCTATTAAATCCAATGAAAAGCAATTAAATACAAATCTACAAGAAAAGGATGGTTAAAATATTTCAATTTTGTAAAAATGCTGCTTATGTCAGCTTATTTCTATTACTTACGTACATTGCACAATATTACAAACAAACAGAGAGTACTCGCTTTGGCAAATCCACGAAAAGCCAAAATGTGGTATATTAAACATTTTTGAAAGGAAAACATTAAATTTTCTTCAAAAAAAAAAAAACGTCTGACTACGATGAAATTTGATTGTCCTATGTTGTGTTATGAGCTACTAGTTTTCAGTTATTGCGAAAAACGACGGTTTCTTTTTCTCTAACAAATTTTAATATGCCACCTTTTCTATTTAGGGCATATTTTTAGAGTAAATAACTAATAAAAATCTGAATGAAAAAATTTTAAGTCTGATATCTTCCACGTCAAAGAATTTTCATTGAACTCTTAAGCAACCAAGCTTCAGTTTCAGTTAATTATTACATTAGACTATGTTCTTCTGATGGTGCTGTCTAACTATCTATTATTTATAGATTATCAGAAAAAATCACGGTAGCTAAAGAAAAAGGTTATATGGCTCAATTCAGTGGGTGCTTTTTTTCAAAACAGATAAATGATCTGATACTCCTTTTTTTCAGATTCATTTTGAATGTTGTGAACAATGCTATGAGTATCCCAGTTCTAGGCCATTTATATTTCAGAAGCATTTCCTTTAGTAATCATGATAATTTTAGTTCAGTACAGTCAAAAATGAACTTGCCCGCATACATTCTTACATATTTTACTAAGAGTTTACAGAGTAACTCCAATAGCTTTGAAAAAGTCGCTGAAGCATTTTTAATTTAATAAAAATTCTGATGGATTTTTACACAATATTTTTATATTTTGTGCTTGTAGTCTTCTTAGTTTTTCATTTACGTCTACAAACAATTTCCAATTTGCTTCTTATTGATTTATTATGTATGTACTATGTGCATGCATATATTTTATTTTGTTGTTTTATATACAATATTTCTCAAATTTACTTTTCAATGGTTCATGTATGTATGTGTGTGTTCGTTAAGCTGCCTGGCTAAGGTAATATGACATTCATCCGTTGCAATGCATTTAGTGCACTTAAGGATACAACTACATATATATATACGAGTACTACTCGCACACTCGTATATCTTTCAAACGCTTATTTATTAATTAAAATGAATAAAGAACAAAAATGCCAAAATTAAGAGCATAAAATAAAAGTAATAAAATCTAAAGAATAAAATTTCTCAATACATGCCAGTACTATGTACTATACATGAGCCAATGAATCCTATGTGCCTGGAAAATGCATTCCTATTTTAGGTGACACACCATTGGAATCCTTAGAGAGGCGTTGTTGATTTTCATTTATGTGTAAGAGGGAGATACCTACTGTAATTTGGTTTAGTTTGCCTCAACGTAGTGGGAAGTCCTTTGCAGGATGTAGGATATTATTCTATGGACATGCGCTGTTTGTTTTTCGGAGTAATTTGTTATTTTACTTTTCTTCGTTATTGCACAAGTGATGGAATTTTTCGGAAAATGTTGCTCACTCTGTGCTTGCTGCTGTTGGCCGACGGTATATTCTGACGGAAAGTGAAAAAGTAGGCTATTTTTTTTATTCATTTTACTTTTTTTAATATTTAAGTTAAGCAAAAAATTTAAATAATATGTTTGAAAAATAATTCTTTTACTTCATAAATGCATATGCTGTTAAAATCTACAATGTTTTTTACAAAAAATTATGTACATTTTGGCGCGGTGACCAATGTAAACCATATTTATATCAATCTAGAGCTCTTATTATTGGCATAAGTACTTCGTACGGAAACATAGCTCTGTAGGAGCAAAAATATGAGATATTTGCCTTGAAAGTTTTAAAATTTATTCGAATTTTAAAGCAAGAAAATTAGCTTGAAAATTTCGCAATAACTTTGAGCAGGCTAAAAATATATATGGCCTTTAAGTATTGCTTTAATATTAATGTGTTAAGTGTCTACAGTAATTTGGTACGCTACAAAAGTCATTCGAAAATAAATGTTACGAAAATGCGTTTCCACAATTAAAAAAAAAAAAAAATTGAGCTCAGTTTTTTATTAAAAAAAGTCAGAAAAAAAAAGTTAATTGAACATTTCTTATATGGCAGATTAACTAAAGATCAGTAATAAACTTCTTGCGAAACGTAAAAGATTTTAGAACAATAATGGTCAAAAATCGAAGACGGTGTATTGAATAAAAATTGAACCTCTATCAATGTAAGAAAAGCTACATCCGCACCTTCCGGTGGCTTAAACTCCAAAACTTGATCAGGCATTTTTCGATTACATATCTAACAACAAAGGGCATAAAAAACATTTGGTGTAAAAAACGGGCTCTACCGTAAACCTAAGCCAACAATTGTTTTAGTATAAAAGTTGTATTACTAGAAAGTACGCGCCAAGTGATATACAGCCTTGGGCATATAAATGGCACATTTCGTTAAACTAAAGATTGTTCATATTTCTATAGTTTTTCTTGGGGTTTCAACCTTAACTTCGTTCCACAGGTTCTCAATTGGATTTAAGCCAGGATTTTGGGCTGTTCACTCCCAAACATCGATTTTCTTCACACAAAACCAATTCTTTACTACTTTAGAGAAGTGCTTGGGGCTATTATCGTATGTAAGCTTTCACTCAATTAACATGAAATGGAGAGCATATGAATCCAAATGGTTTTTCAAAATGTTGAAATACTACAACCAGTCCATTTCGTCATGATTTTTATGAGCGGGTCTACACACCATACAAAAATATTGCACTTAAGACCATAATGTTTTCACCCATTTTTGTGTTCTGCTCATTTCATCGCTCGTGGCCACAGAAGTTAAAGTATTAATTTCAGTTTTTAATAACAATTCAAAATACAGTAGCTGTAGCTAAAGGATGTTTAAAAATAAACGTTTTTTTGAAATATATTGGTGATATTACTTTTTTTAAAATAATGTTTGTAATATATTGAAACAAAAAAAAATTGGAAAAAAAGTCAATAAATTTTTATGAGTTGAATGTATAGTTTGGATTGCTTGGAATAATTTTGGAAATTTTTGGACTTTGCGCTAGTGATAAAAACCGTTTTGGGCAACATTTTATCTTTTATCACATTTTCTCTACTAAATAATTCTCAGCATTGCTCAAAACATTCAGAAAAATAAATTTTTTTAATGGAAATTTTTTTTTTAGGTAGTTGTGAGATTTTGATTTTTTGAAGTGTCCGTCATACTTCTGAAATTTTAGCTGGTTCACATCCAAGCACTCTCCCTTTTCTGATATGATCGTTGGTACTTAATAGGCTGCAAGTTCATTGCTGTCATTTAATGTATTTTATAATTCTTACACAAAATAAACCACTTGTCACTTTAAACAAATGTCATTTGAGTTTTTTTTTTGTTCTCTGTCTTAAAACATTTCATCTTATTACAAATTCCCCAGCGTATTTACTGAACTAAAATCAAAGTCATTTAAAGTAATGCGACATTTTTTATAAAAATGTTGACTAATTAACGTACCCTGTTGTTTGTAGCGTTGCTACATCAATAAGCAGAGTTGGTAGTCTAAATAAAAGAATAAAGAAAAGAACAAATAAATAAAAATTTCTCGTAAAATTTGGGGGATATTTTCGTGTTTAAATCAAAACAAAAGAATCAATACGAAAAAAAAAACAAGAAATGAAAATTCCGTGCAATTGCTGCCAACAAAGGAATGGGCGCTACTTAAACAAGGGGATGAATAATTAGATTTTTTCCCAGCGATTTCTTAAGTAGCGCATTTTATTGTTTTTTCGAATTATTTTTGTTTCCTTATTTTTGTATTTTTTTTTTTTGTTTTCATTTTCATGAATCTGTTCCTTATTAAAGTAGAACAGCTGTTGAAGTTGTAATAAAGTTTTGATAATTTAAGTAATTTTTATATATGAATGGATAATTTTTGTAGTTAACATTAAGAATCATTATTAAGCATAGGAATACACGTCTTTATCGTCGATCCTTTCCTAACAAAATAGCCAAAATTTCACTCCAAACTATGAATTTATCCATTGCTTACCAGCCATTTAAAGTTGACATGTCAGCATGTTTTCTTACAAAGGACATTATGTATAGCTCAAAAATTTCGCTAAAATTCTATGGCTAATTTTTTTTTTTAGAACAATAAGTCAATTGTAATCTTTTACCATTACCTACAGATCTTTCAAGATATTAACCACTAATGTATTTGTCTTGTTTTTGCTTATGCTGCATGTCAAATGTGTCAATTGTCTGCCCAAGATAACAGAACACAGATATATAAATAACTTCATTATGATGTATCAATACATAGAGCAAAAATGTCACGTTCGAAAATGCGCTTCTTTGCCATTCGTCCCTCTCTCTCTCTCTACCACTTCCGTCCAAGGCTTGAATAGACATTTAGAAAATAAATAAATAAAATAGCAAACTTTTCACTTGACCATCTTGTCCGTTTTTATCGGAAGCAACAGCAGCAAAAGTGTACCCAGAGCTAAGCAACAAAAACATACATTGTCTGATTTTGAAGAGAGCAAAAAATTACCCTTAGGGAGTTTCTTAATCTGAACTGTGATGGAAGAAGAAATTCATTGAATCATCATTGTGTTGAAAAATCAAAATTAAATTCAAGACATGAAAAAAATTGGCAAGGGGTTATTCCACGCATGTTTTGCTGTTTATTTTGAAATATCTATTCACAATTTTGAATACATTCAATTAACACACATTGAAAATAAAAAGCTCTCGATGTACATTTTTTGCAGTTCCAATAGCACTTCAGGGACGAATGCCGAAAAATATTCGAATACAATATATTCATTGCTATTAAAAAGTGCTAAGTGTAAGGAGTGCTGCTCTAAAGTTCAGATGAACCGAACCCTTCAAAATAAAATCTACATCCACTTAAATATTTTGGTTGTTCAATAAGTTTGTGGAACACTGTTAATAGCAGAACTACAACTTTGCTGTTATTTTAATGTATAATCTTTCATTGGAACATACTTGAAAAAGTTTAAGAGAGAAATGGTAAATGTATTGGGCAAAGCAGCTTCATGATCATCACAACATCCACCCAATATGTCAGCCTTAGCTCCCTCTGACTTGTGGCTCGTCTTTCGCTTTAAAAATTCTTTCGTGGAAGTGATCGTCATCGAACGAAGAAGAAATAATTGCCGTAAAATATTATTTTGCAAATCTTTCGGAAAACCACAACTGTTATGGAATCCATAGATTGGAGGGAATTTATGCTGAAAACTACTGTCATTCAGCAACTATAAATTTGTTCTTTTGTTTTCGATTCAAGAAGTTTTTAAGCAATCGTTACATCTGTTGAACTTTGTTGTCCATTAAATATCACACATTGGACTTAAGAAGACTTTAGGAAAATTAAGATCACATAAATTCTTCTTACTAAACCTTTCAGTAGGAGTACATACTATTTTAAGGGAATCACTGTTGTTTAAACATGTAAGATCATACGTTTCCACTGTTTGGCTTGCCATTAAAATTGATTCAAGTCATATTGACTTCTACATCCTTCACTCCTGTTGATCTTCGTGCTATTGCCAACGCTACAGTTTCTAGACCTTTGATAAATACTTTGATAAATATTGACGTTGCAGATTCAAAAACTATTTGAAAATTTTTTTATTATTTGGATATTGAAGGTAAAGATTTAACTTTACTGCTATTGAATTAAACCTTATGCACCCATTCATGGATTAACGCATTGATTCACTAAACAAAACGAAGCCAATTGAAATACAAAAATCACAACGCATAACCAGTTATTGTCCTGCTGCAACAGGACAATTCAGAAAATCAGATTTCATTGCTGATTTCGATTTTTTCTTCTTCTTCTTCTACTGTTTTCCTCATCCTCACGCTGTTTTCCACTTGCACTCAAGGGTGCTTGACAATAAATTTATGACGTTCATTAGAACGTCAGATTAAGAAATTTTTGAATTTAAGCAGCTGACGTTCGTTTTTGTTGTTGTTATTGAACTTATTGTTATTTTTTCTTATTCTTTCCTCTTTCAACTGCGAAGAGTAGATTTTCATGTTAATGTTGACTAGAGGTCGAGTTGACAGCAACATAAACTGCCGTACCGCTACAAAAGTACAAAAAAAAAATTGCTTTTAAATTGAGAAAATTGTTTTGTTGTGCTGCATACTTTGGGGCGCACTGGTAGCAGTAAGCTAAGAAATAGCATGTAAATATTCTCAAAGCCAAAAAACAACATCAACAAAACAAGATATTGAAAGTCACTTTAAACGTGGCACAGCTGTGCATTTAAAATGTCGCAGTGCCACCTTCGACCACATGCCCCCACTTATTGAATTGAATCTTCTTGCCTGCCCACACTTTTATTTACCACAAATTTAAGCCACAGATATTTCATGAAAATTTTGTTTTTCTTCCGTGGTGGCGGTTATTCAAAGTTTTCTATAATTAAGTTCGCGAGGTGCGGTCCTGGACAGAGATATCGCTTGCATTTATTTGTGTGTTTGCGTTAAGCAACATGCTTGAAGCAACAACAGAAATAGCAGCAATAGCAACAACAAGAAGCTGTCATTTACCTTTGGGACAAGCAAAAGTGGCAGGATTTATGCGTACGCAAAACAAACGACCACCACAGGACACAAAACAAAGAAAACGAAAAAAAAAAAAAAAGAAATCAAAACGCTTAAGCGAAGACTATAGCGCGGAGAGATAAAAATGCGCCAGCGGGCTCTAGGATGTTGCCAGATTTCAGAAAACTGACGGATGTCTACTGATTTAAACATGGCTACATTACATCAGTGAGTCCAAATCGCTCTGCCCTATTTGAAGAGCTCTAGCCATATTCGAATTGAAAAAGTCAAAAAACAAAATATTGGAATCGTTTGTATCGCATCGAAAGAGTCATAAAAGTTAAATGGGACCAATTAGTATATACAATATAAAACAAAATATATATAATAGTAAACAAATCATCGAACCAACACTGAGCATCGAAAAGAGTCAAAAAAGTCGATGAACACTAAAAAGCGTTAATATAAAAAGTCGATAAACATCGATAAGTAGATAAGAATACCGTGAAGCATTGAAAAGTATCGAAATACATCAAACAAATCGATGGATGTCGAAAAGTTCTAAAAAGTATTGATTCGGAAATTGCAAACAAACATAGATTTATAGTATCCATATTCTTTATGAAAGGTCAACAGGTTCAGGGAAAAGCTTCGAAAGGGTCAACAAACTTCATTGTTTCATTTGTATCCATTTTTACATTACTTGTTACAAATCTGTCCAAGAAACTTCAAATTAGTACACCCTCGGAAGTTTTCAAAATTAACAACATTTGGCAACTCTCTGCAAGTGTGAATTTATTTCTTTGTTTGTTTAATCATCGTTGTCCTGTGTTTGTCACCAACATCAAGTGCTGTTCGATGTTTGTTTTTTGTACGCTCAATGGGCGAACAATGAAGACGTACATTGGTGGTTTCTACTCGCATACGCGCATTGGTCGCTTCGCGGTCGCCTTCAACATTTGGGATATTTTTGCTCGGCTTTTGCTTACAATGATGAAAATACCGCTATTTTTCTGGCAGGCGTCTTTTGTCAAATGCAAACATTAAAGCGTATGAAGCTAATCAACCCTAGCAAATGTTTGTTGTCTACTTTCGGGCGCAAAACAGCGCAACACATGCAAATTGTCACCACTATTGCGTTAAGAAACAGACACTGCAGCAGCAACAACAACAAATAACATCAACTGAATATTGTGCTCCTTTTGTTTTGTCTTCAACTACAGCATCTCAAGGATGCTGTTGTTGTTGTTGGTGATTGTCCTGTTTGAAGATAAGGACATTTAATGCCGACCTCTTGACTTTAATCACTGAATTTATGGCTCCACTGAGATGTGTGTGGACCTTAGCCTGGGGGCCGATGAAAAATAATGGAATGAGCATAGGTTAGTTGCAACGCATATGATGAGAGCAACAGCATGTGGTTAAGCAAGTGTTTATCATTGTCGCAGACATAAATATTTAATATTTAAATGTATGAATATATAATGTAATATTGTATTGAAAATTTAAATTTTCATTGAAATTGTTGAGACACTTAAGCAGCGTTTTCTTGAAGTAAAATCACAGAGTTAAACAAAATTTTTTATGTTGCTTATAACGTTCTGTTGCCGAAATTATTTCAAAATTTTTAAATATGTCAAACTCTTATTTGGTGTCACAGTCTTTTTTTTGTCAAACTTATAGCCAACTTTGTTGTTAACTTTGAGAAATGGCAATTGTTGCTCGCCTATAAATATGCAAAAGTTTTTTTTTTTTCATTACACTGTCTGAGAACGGATTCTCTTGTGAATCGCTGAATTTCTTCTCACCAGTTTTGCCAAACTTCCTTTTAGTTTTCAAGGTTAATGAAAAGTTTTGCCTTTTGTTTTTTGTTTTTCGGTAGAAGTGTCTCTAAACTTTTGGGCGCACAAATAAATTTTGCCCCAAACTTTATGCTTAAATTTTAAATATTGCGCTGGATAAAATTTTGAAATTTGAAGTCTTTAAATTTACCATAAATTGCAAAAAATGGCTTATTTAATAAGACATAGAGTTTTGAAATTGTCATTTTCTTCTATTTATTACTTTCAATATTTCAGCAAAAACGTAAGCTTACTAGCGATACGTTTTGGTATTGATAATTACAGGCGAGCAATGAAGGGGTGTTTGATCTATCTCTCATTAAATATGTCGGTATTTGAATATTTTGGGAATATTTTTTGTAAAAATTATGTTTTAACAAATTTACTTCAAATCATTTACATCGTTTTATCATATTTTCGTAAATTATTCCGATATTTATGATTTTCTCGTGATAGTAACATCCTTAGTCAGCTGCTTTCATCTTTCTTGTCCTTGTGTGTAATTCACAAGCTACCGCAATTTCTTTCTTTAACTTTTTCCCTAATGAATATGCCAAATTCATAAAAATTATTGATATCGCCCAAAATTATGCAGTGCTTTTATTGTCCCTTGTGTCATTTCTACAAAATCTTTATGATAAACACACAGATACTGTTGCAAAATTGTCACATAAAGCGTTTTTATTACTTTTTGGCTTAAAATTGTTGATGGTGACAGGGGCGTATGCCAACATCTTATTCATATGCATATATGCTAATACACACATAGAATTATTCACCGCATGTGTTAGTGCGTATGCGGATTTATTCATAATCATATATAAACACGTACCCACACAATAATAAATTGCAGCTTTTTTCACTTTCGTTTTTTTTTTTATTTTTCATCCGAATCTAAAATGAAGTCATAAAGTGTTGCTTAATGGCATTTTTACTTACTTACTTAACGGTTTTTTTTTTATGCTAATGAGATCGTCGTTATCCATTTTAGAGTGTATTTTTTTTATATATCATGTTTTAGTTGTTGTTGTTGCTGTTGTTATCCTTGCCGTTTTGTTAGCTGCAGCTCTTGTTTTTGCCTAGCGGCTGCTGTGGCATGCGACTTTTTTTCGCATGTGTTATTATTTGCGGATTTATTTTAAATCTTTAAGTCAATGGCAGGTTAAGTAGCTGGGATTTTTTATGGGCAAGTGCAGCATGTGTGTGGATTTGGGGAAAAAAGAAATGGCACAGAATTTAATTCTTAATGAAATATTAAATAATTTTTAACACGACGTTTGTTGTTCTTTCAATATAAGTAAATAGGCAAAAATAAAAGTAAATTTAAACAAATTTTCTTCCTGGAAAATTGCTTCTGTCCTTCCGATTGCCAAGACTGCCTCTCTCTCTCTGTTCCGAATGACTTTAGACCCGTAAGCATTTTACCAGTTTATCTTCATAAACATTCACTTTTATCGCCCTTTCAGTCTGGTTTCCGGATTGGTCACAGCTGTCAAACTGCAGCGGTGAAAATAACAGATGATGTTCGCATTCAATTTGATAAGGATCACTTAACCGTTCGTTGCCTACTAGACTTTTCTAAAGCTTTCGACTGCATTAAATATTCCTTATTATGCTATAAACTGCGATCATTTTTTAATTTCAGTGATAGCGCTATTAGGCTTATAGGAAATTATTTAAGTGAAAGACAACAACAAGTTCAGGTGAATGGATCTACATCTTCTCGTAAAGCAATCACTCAAGGAGTCCATCAGGGCTCGTTACTTGGCCCACTGTTGTTCTCTGTATACTTAAATGACTCAGTTTGTAAATACTGTACTGTCCATGCCTATGCGGATGACATCCAGTTATACCTCTCGCAACCAATAGGTCTTGTTGAGGACCTAGCATATAAAATTAATGCTGATCTTCATGCTATTAATAAATGGGCTGCTGAAAATTTTTTGTCTATTAACCCTTGCAAATCGAAAGTGCTTCCGATTTCCAAGAGTGAAAAGAGCCTTGTAGGTATACTTCCATTATGGGTTGGCCATGCGAATCTCGAGTTTGTAAATAAAGCTAAAAACCTGGGGCTTATAATTAACTCTAGGCTTACATGTGTGGATCATGTAAATACCATTGTTAGGAAAATATATGCTACGTTAAGCTACTTGAGAGCTTCCTCGGATTTTACTCCGACAGAAATTAAACGTAGACTGGTGATTCAATTAATTGTACCCCATATCTCATTCAGCCATGCTGTTTATAGTAAACTCGACTCTCAATCGCAGTATAAGCTTACTGTTGCTTTCAATAATGCTGCTAGGTACGTCTATGGCATCCGGCGTTTTGATCACATATCTGAGGTAAGTAGAGGTATTCTTGGATTTAATCTGACATTCGAAACGTTATTTTTTTCCATAAGATTACAACACGAACTCCTGAGTACTTGTTTGAAAAGCTACAGTTTCGCCAGTCCTCAAGATCTTTCCAAATTATTATACCTCGATGCAATTATCTAAATTCAAGTCGATTCTTTTTTATAAGCACCATAAGGCTTTGGAACTCTTTGCCAACTGCTTTAAAACGAATTAAATCTATTAACAGCTTCAAACGTGCAACTAATTCTTATTTTTCTAATACCTGATACCATCTGTATCTCTCATATTTATATCTTTAGCTTTATCTCATCTCTTATACTTTTCTATTCCTCTATGACGCTATTTCTTTACTTAAGTATTTTTTTTTCTCTTAATATCATGTTCTCTAATAATTTTTGGTCATTTATAATGTGTATTTTTTAAGTAGTTTTTAAGTTTTGTTAAAGTAGTAGTAATTTATTATTTTTTATTTTATTGTAAATTATATTCTAATGATGTACTAGAAAAGGTTAAACCTTATTGTATAACGATTAAATACATTAATAATAATTTTTTAATTTTGAGCTATAATTTTTTTTTTTTTCAAATTGCCTTCATTTCTAAGCTACTCGAAACGTCACAGACGATGTGATAATAATGGTATCAAGTTTGTTTTTTGTCAATAAACTGCCAATCACGGTCTAATCAGAAACATTCCTTATACCAAGCTAATGTTAACTAAATAATACTCATGCTTATTTTAAGGCAAAACATTGAACTTGGGATATCAAATAGAGTCTTCAACTGAGCAGCTCTAGGATTAAAGTAGAAAGCTGTAAAGCGGTGCAACAAGCGCAATAATGGAGGCATTACTTTACAGTAACTGGCAACTGGAATCTCTTGGTAAGATTAACAAACTTTAGAAGTCAATTTTGACCTTTAAAATTCTGATCAGAATCTATAAAACTTATTTCGAATTAAAAAGTCGGTAGCATGATGCCATTTTGCAATAAAAATGTCCGCAGCCTCTTCCCCTCTCCATGCTTACCAACATCGTTCATAATCGAGTGGTAGGTCAACAGTGAACGCCCTGTTGAAACAACTAGAACATGCAAACTCTTTTTTCAGGTAGTTGCCCATTTTCAAGTAACCAATAATATTGGAATAAATTTGGAGTTTCCGTTCTCATTCCAGTACTTCACTCTTAAATAACTTCAACATAAACTTAGATTGGAAGTTCAACCTACCAGTTAGCATTGGTCTAAAACATATGAATTTTACATTCTACAGTGAATGTTGTGAGCAACCACTTGCCTGAATGTGCTCTCACAAATTTATTAACCTCAACCACATCAGCTTTTGCAAGCTTTTTATTAATGCAGTCTTCATCCAAACTGTGGCTAAAGGTTTTCAACTTGGCACAGATGCTCCTCAGGTACATACATATGTGAACATAATATTTAATTCATCGACATTGTTTTGAGCCGTCTTTCTAACGCAGTGTTAGTGAATTGCGCTTACGCCCATTCCCCCAGCTCAGGCATGTTAATATACTTTCCATATTGCCTAGTTATCTATTAGCACTAATTATTTCCTTCTCCTTTCCTTAATTCACTGATCTTTCGAACTGTATAAAAAAACAATCTATGCCCATTATTTGCTCAGCATAATATATTTTCCATTCATTTAAGATTGAATGAAACTCAATTCCTATTTCCGATTCCTTACATCATAAGAAAATTTTAAAAAAAAAAATATATATTCGCCACCCTCCAATGCAAAACACTACTTAAGCCGTCTTTAATGAGGAGGGGTGTCACAAACCCAACTTGATTGCAAACAGAGACAGCTTTCTCCTCCCACGAATAACTGTCCCGTGCTCTCAGTAGCTGAAGATGAAACATCCTACAACTGGTACAGCAAGCACGTTTAAAAGAGTGTAATACATTGAAGGAAAAATACACATGTATGCTCTGCTGGGGTATGTCACACCCCTCACCTCATTGACCACGCTACTAGAAAACTTCTGAAAAGAATAGGTAGATGCTCTGAAAAAATAGTTGAGCAGTCACAAAATAAGCCATTCATATGTTGATATTTTGAGTGCTCCCGAGACAAAAACGGTAATCGGTTCGTTTGCATGGAGCATACAAATTAAATACTGCAAAAAGTGCGTATATTTTGAGAAATTTTGGTTAACTCAAAGAGTTGCACTCTCATAATATTTACACTCACTTGATAGATTTTCCTCTCAAATTGCATCAAATGCTTCTTCAGAGCTGCTTGTATCGCACAAGTAATTTTTTACCGGACTACGGGTAAAGATAGCTTTCGACCCTACGCCAGTTACCTAATGTGAACATTATAGTACATATAGTTATTTTAGAAGAACTTACTCAATGTACATAAATGCTGCCTTCTGTGCCACTTTTACATCTGCTAAGTAAACAGTCATACAGGGTTAGTTTTTACTTTAAAGCAAAAATGTAAGCTAGTAGCGTTAAGTCTCCCAAGTAGAATGATTCATTATTCAAAAAAAAAAGTTCAATTTAAAAAAAGAATAAAAGATGTAGCGATATTTTTTGAGTATTTTAAGATGTTTCATAGCGCGGAAGCCTTTAATGTTGATTTTTCCATTTTCTCAACTCAGCCGCACAAGTAAAGCGCTTACCATCTCAATAAAAGTATTTAACACAAGCGTTTACTATTTAGAAACGACTTCTTTATTGCGCCAGTAAGAGAAAAAGGTTGCAAAAAACACACAAAAAAAAATATTGTAAGCAATCACCTTCTTTTTCTTGTTTGCTGCTACTTAAATCACTTGTCTCCTTAAAATTCGTTGGCTACTTATTTGCTAGAGTATCATGCACTCAAAGGATGAAAACGGAAGAATAAAAAGAACAAGTTGAATCCTTTAATCCTTAAAAATTGTATACAATTACCAACAACAACTCGACAATGTCATGCGATACCGCCGGGCAACACCATACCAACAAAGATGCCAGCCAGGGTATAGTTAAAGTGACCCTTTTTTTTAAGGCGACGACCGAACGTGTGCGGTATACGAATAAAAGAGGCCAAAATTCAAAGATGCCGTGTTTACACTACAACTTACAAAACGGCGTAAAACAGTCGTTAGGTTAAAATCGAAAAAAACATCCTGAATATCGTAACATTGAAGGGTTGTGGGGAAATATCACCCACGTATATCCTTTTGGTAACAAATCAAATTTGCATCTTATTAACAGTTTTATCTCTCTTTTTTCTGTTTTTCTGAGTCAATTGTCTTGGCAAATATTTATCTCAACTGAAAGGATGATTTGCATATGTAAAGACAAGAACAAAAGGGTTTTCGTAGGGCTACTGAAAAATTGTAAAATAAAACAAATAAAATCAATGAATATTGAATTATTTATTCAGTTGGAAAAATTTGCAAAATTTCTATCTATGTTTCTCACAAGAAAAAGTTCTTTTACGAAACTAACGAAAGTTCCGAGTGCTCGCACACAGGCATACACACTATCTAGTTAATTTGCATTAGATATTTATGGAGAATTACTGCGTGAAGAGCAGCTGGAGTTAGATATATTTATTATAGAATATAATCCAAGAGTCGCGGCCCATCACTTATTAAGCGAGTAATGAAGGTGATGTTTTTAAGTCGTGCATTGGAAGTTAAGCAAGCAACATCAAGAGAGTCTCTTCATTCTGTTGAATTATATACAATAGTAACCCTAGATAGCCAACCTTCGTCATTTGGACGAATGTCAGTCAGAGATTCACCTCTCTCGCTCTAACTCACATCACTCTCACAGCAACTCAGTCGGTAATATTTTCACTTTCATGCATAGGCTATTTGTTCGTCATATTGAGGAATGGTTAGCTTTTTGTAATTTTTTTTATAAACGCTAAAACCGTATTTATAAGTCTTAGTGTTATTTTGATATTATATTTAGTATATTATATGATGTAATAAAAAAAGACTTAGAAAAATTTTGCTTGTACCAAAAAAAAAAAAAAAAAACACTATCTTTCATTCACTAAAATTTTTAATAAATTTTGTCATTATTTAGTAACTTATATTAAATCAATAAATAGCAATGAAAGCATTGAACTTATAAAAAGTATACAACTCAACATTTAAAATACAAAATGTATGTTTTCGTCAAAATTACGAATGGTTAGGTTTTAAGGAGTATTAAGCGAACTGAACTTTCTAGGATTAAATTCATAGTCTGCAAGGTTTTGATATTGTTAATGGGACTTATTAAGTTTGAACGATGTTACCAATTGACTAAAAACCAAAGAGACGAAATATGCAGAAACATGATTTTTCAAAAAAGGTATTTTGCTGGGACTTGTAATTTTACAGTCAATTGGCTGCATTTCTTTCGTAAACTGTGTCAACAACGACATGTTCTATAGATTGTCTGCAATCTTCTGATATAAATAAAACTAAGCTTTAAATAGGTACATTTTTTCAAATCCATTTTTTACTATATAATTTTCAAAAATCCTTTCCAACTTTTGCTTTAATAATACACGTTTCAAATTCAATTCCAACATCATATGATAATAAACAAACATAATGAACAATGGAGCAACAGGTTTGAAATTTCTCATAAGCAGATTTTGCACCGAAATATTTAGACTCATTTCAGTAAAAGCCGTTCATTGACCAAATGTTAT
Source organism: Meiosimyza decipiens (assembly GCA_963680825.1). Taxonomy (NCBI): domain Eukaryota; kingdom Metazoa; phylum Arthropoda; class Insecta; order Diptera; family Lauxaniidae; genus Meiosimyza; species Meiosimyza decipiens. The sequence continues at coordinate 123,249,576 of OY804258.1, forward strand.
ACGTGTAACATTTTGACAGTGACGTTGTTTGCTTTATAATCCATTTCGTTAGCCCCATTTTTGCACTGAAACGTAATACATATATATATATATTTACGTTTTATTTTTAAAGAATTACAATTTTGACAATTTTATTTTTAAAGAAAATGCAACAAAAAGACAATTGTCGACATACACCCAACCCAATGTACAACAACACGATGTCCTTGCAAATTGGTTACATATTCAAACATAAAATTTGCGACATGCTAAATTCCCTTCTCTGCCACAGCCACATACATAACTGAAATCATGCAAAAATACCATAAATGAAACAAGCGTTTCACAGACAATTCAGCCTGGCAGTTTATTTCTTTGTTGTTGCCGTTGTCATCACTCTGTTGCTGTAGTTGTGTGTCAGTGTATCCGTAGCAAACACAAAAAAAAGCACCATGACATTTTCCAGTAGACCATTTTCCACATGACAAAAATTGTTATATTTTCGTCGCGTCAACTTACCATAAGTCTAATAGTTAGTGGTATGAACTTAAAAACTTGGTAGCTGGTCATAAATTCATATGGGTATCATAACAATAGCAAATTGTTAAACCTGTCCTTGGGTTTGAAATGAACATCAACAACAAAAACAACGGTAGTAGCAGGACCAGAACGCGACTATGACGTTAACTTTGAAGCCTTTTGAAAGTTTAGACAAAAGAAATTCAAACGTTGCATACATAGAACATGGAAGATATTGGCAACGTCTGTCAGCTTGGAATGCCAAAAAAAAAAAACAGATACCTGTTTTCTTTTTTTTATTTTAGTAAATTTTTCAATTCATTAGATAACAAGCGCTTTGCTTCAACATGATGTCACTACTTTGAACAGAAAAAAATGGAGCGATTTTTAAAACATAGCCAGTTGTTTTTGTCTAAAAATTGCAAAAAAAAAAGTAAAATATGAAAGTGTATAGGAATCCTCATGCAATCGGCTATTTTTTTTGTCTTGACATTTGAAATTAAGCCATTTCAATTAAAACTCAAATGAGTTTTATATCTTTAGATATCAATTTCAAGGTAAGATTGCTCCCAACCGTTATGTTGCTTCTTTATTAGCCACATTACTTGTGCTATCAGCAACGAAATACTTTAGCCGTCAAAAATTACCGTTCTATTGTCAATGTCAATTCAAATCAAATCATTTGGAAAAAAGTCTTTTGATGGTTTTGTCGCAATTGACAAAAACGCTTCACTTTTGTGGTAGTTGTTGGGTGGGTAACCAAAGCCATGCAAACATATGGCATACGCCACAATACCCACCACTTATACTCCCCACTCCACTCGAATTTCTATTTCTATTCAAGTTGTTATACTTCGGATTCAATGAAGCTTAAGGAAGCCTTGTCGATTGATAAGTTTGACAGCAAGTGTAGCAAATTATCGTACAAAACGGTATAAATACTCGTACAGCAGGTAAGTCAGCGAAATCTCAACTTTATGGGTTGGCTTAAGTAAATGTTTTGCTTCAATCTATCGGCTTTTTATTTCTCTTTGTTATTAGCAAAATAATGCAATTTTACGTTTCATTTGCTTTCAATTGAAGTTTGCTGCTTATTTTTTATTGTATAAAATTTGCTAGGATTTTTTTTTTTACCCATGAATAGAGTTGATTAAAAGGTATTCAAGAGGAGAAGCATTTATTCGGTTAAGTCAAAATTGCAAATATCGTACAAGAAGTTCAGCAAAATTTCGTAGTACAAAACAAAAACAAAAAATTTTGATTTAAGGTTTTGAATTGCAAAGTTCAAATAAAATATAATATATAGATGGAATGTAGACCCTTGCAAAAATGCAAAATTTGCAAACAGAGTAAAAATAGTTTTTCGTATAGTACAGTCATATGACTTGCCATATCTTGATTATTTTCAGATGATAAAACGGGTGATTTCTTAAGCGCTTGATTTTTGAAAATTTAAAAATGAACAGAAAATTTGCATAAGTGAATGAAATATTTATTTGGAATGTCCACCAATTCCTTTTATTCACTTTTTAAAGATTATTTCATGTAAATGTTGCCCACAGCTACGCCTGAGGTGGTTCATCCGAAAGCTTCAATTTTGACACCCTTTTTTTCAGCATTTCGCCCGGTATCTCACCAGTGTCAGCTGTAATTTTGTCTTCCAGGCCTGTAGTTATAGCCGGCTTGTCCCTGTACATGCGAGACTTTATATAGTCTCACAAAAAATAAATATAGTGGGGTCAAATCGCATGATCTTCGCAGTCAATGGACTGCTCCAAAACGTGAGATTAATTGCTTAGTTCACTGTATCGCGTGCCGTGTGGCATGTTGCACCATCTTATTGAAATCACATGTAAACCAAGAAAAATTTTTTTATTTTAGGCATAAAATGTCGGTAATCATTGCATGGTACTTTGCTTCATTAACTGTAACATTGTGATTTTCATTATTTTTGGTAAAGTACGGGCCAATGTTGGCGCCGGCTCACAAACCGCAACAAAAAGTGAATAAGCTCCGTCGCTAAAGAAAATTTTTCGATATTAAGATTTTTCTCTTAGAGCACGAGTTTTGATAATAAAATTCAATGATTCTCAAGCGCTGTTTGTTTGTTGGTCTATTTATAGTGAAATGGCAAATCTTATTGAGCATTTTTGGCTTTGACACATTTTACGAATCACGCGTAAAGTGTTAAAAAACTTACACTGAAAAAACATATAGTAATAAGATCATACAAAACATTGCAAAGCACTATTTCTTCTAATAACATAAACTCCTTTAAGAGTGTCAGGCTTTAGCGTAATTAAGTACGACCTAGTAAAGATTTAATTACTCCCATATAAGGAGTGAGATCGAAAAAATCTTAACATACGTTTCACCTAATTATTTTTTTGGGTGCTTAATTTAAAAATTTCTTTGATCTAGTTATCTTTGAAAAATATGTCAGTTATTATTTTTAATGAGAAACATGTTTATTTGTTGTGAGTTTGATCAAAATGAGTGAAGAAAAAGAAGTACGTCTTAAAATTATAAAAAATTTTCAAAAAAATCCAAATTGGTCCTACAAAAAATTGGCCAAAGAATTGAAGATCTGCCGTCAAACTGTTTTCAATGTAATTGAACAGTTTCAGGAGAATTTGACCATCGATAGGAAACCTGGTTCGGGAAGAAAACAAGGACCACATGATATTGGGAAAGCCAAGAAAATTTAAAGCATGTTGAAAAGATCTCCAAACACATCTGCAAGAAAAGCTGCCCGGTTAGTCAAGTGATAAAGATAAAGCCAATGCAGGTTTGAAAACATACAAAGTTCAAAAAGTTCCAGACAGGAATGCTGCAAAAAATTTAGACGCCAAAAGTAGGGCTCGGAAATTAAAATCGAATTTCATACAAAAATATTCATGTTGTAAATATAATGGACGACGAAACGTATGTACTGGCAGATTTTACGCAGCTTCCGGGTCAAAGTTTTTATGTTGCTGATGCTCGAGGAAATGTCGAAGAACAATTTAGAATCCAAAAGCAGACAAAATTTCCTAAAAAATTCCTGATATGGCAAGCTATATGCAGTTGCGGCAAAAGAAGCAAGTCATTTGTTACAGTGTGCTCTATAAATACCGAAATATACATCAAAAAATGTTTGAAAAAAAGACTTCTGTCTTTCATAAGAGAGCATAATGTTTCAACATATTACCAAAGCAATAACATAGTTTTTATACCAAGAGAGGCCAATCCTCCTAATTGTCCGAAGCTAAGACCAGTGGAGAGATAATGGGCTCTTGTAAAAAAAAAACTTAAAGAGCACAAAAAAGGTGTACCAAAATATCGAAGATTTTAAAAGGAGATGGGCAAACTGTTCCAAAAAGGTGTCTGAAACAACAATCAAATCTCTAATAGAAGGCTTACAAAAGAAGGTCCACGAGTTCATAAATAGTGGTTAGAACTATAAAAATTATATTTTTCTGTAATTTGTTAAAGATTATCAATTAAATAAAAAAAAAGCAAAACTCTAAGATCAGCCGTTTAAAAATTATTGAATTTTATATGTGTTAAGATTTTTTCGATCTCACTCCTTACATATAAAATTATGTCGTGATACTGTCTCACTTTGAAAAGTTGCCCACTTTTGACGAGAAAAAAGCAAATTGGAATTATAAACTAAAATAATCACGCTACATTTGGATATTTTAAAGCTTAAGCACACGAAAAACTATTTAAACTTAAGATCTGAATCAGAGAGATTGAGTTTTTTGATATCATTAAAAAGCTTACCAATTCCCATAAAACTTTGTTCACACTCGCACTTAGTACCTCATGGTAAAACCTTCGACATAATAATTACATAATGATAAATTAATCATCATTGGCAACCATCACTATGTCACATACTCATTATGGTTGTCAAAACCATAACATAATCTCTATGGGGAAAGAATAATGTAGTCGAAGAAGGTGCAATAACATAAAGAATGTCGATTTTCATTAATGAATTTGACAAGAACAAAAAAACACAATCTGTTATTATTTAATTACTTGTGCATAGTAGTTGGAAATTTAGTTTGGCATTTTAGTGCCAAATGGAAGGTTCGTGTGTATTCTTGACTGTCAGTTGTAATACAAAAACGTGCTTTTTCGGTGGTAATATGTTGTTGCATAAGTTGCGGCACACTTTTGTCTCTAATGATAATCAATCATAATCAGAAAAGTACAATTAGAAATATATTAGAAATTATTTCATTAATTCCTTGTTGCAAGTTGTTTAACTAAAAATGATAGTAAGATTTTGTGAATGTAGGGTTGAATTTGTTTAGGTTTTTGTTTTTTTAAGAATTCTTTGCTATTCGAATAGAATCACATATGATAACCTCTAAACTTTGAATTTTATAAATTTGTTGAGGAAAAATTACAAATAATAATAACGATATAACGATTCTGACAAAGAAAGCTGTCAGTCAGGCAAACATATTATAAGCCAATAATATCAACATCCAATTAATGACTAATATTGAAGATATGCATCAATACCTTGGTATCGTTAGGTGGTGAACATGTATTGTAGAAGAAAAAGCCTATTCTAAGCACGATGCCATTGGAAAACAAAACAGCAATAGCAAATACATGTTATTTCAGAGTGAGATTCAGGATTTATGTTTGAATAAAATATAATATCACTGATTTTTTTTTCCTGAGTGTAGCAGCTATGGACGCATAGATACAGCCCAAGGTGTTTAAATTGTGTGAGAGGTGCCACAACCTGTTATCAAACTACGCTCACATTTTTCGAGTGGCTAAATGCAATCAATATATTTACATCCATATATAAAATAACAAGCTTAAAGTTTGCAATAGGTGTCAAGCGTTTAACCCTATTAGTACTACGTTGAGTCTTTGAGACTCATTTTGACTTTGCGCTGTTTTTCTGGAGTTCAATTTTTTTTTTACACAATTGAGGTTTCTTGTATTTTTTACTGCAGAATTTCTAAGAAGAATTACGATGTAAAAAATTTAAATATATTTTTCTTTCTATTTCTTAACAAAATTATTTTATAAAACTAACACTAAGTACTGAAACGAGCCTTAGAGACTCATATAGTACGAGTGCAGCAGAGCAGAATCTGAACACATACAAAGCATGCTTGATACTGACAGCCAATGCTCAGATAGTGAGGATGATCATATGGAATCCGATTCGGACATTGGTGACGAGCAACTAATGTCTGAGAGTGATGAGAATTTGGAATTATTTGATGAATCTGAAAATCAGTCGTTTTTTGAAAAGGATGGAACGGAATGGATATCAAAACCTTTTGCACAACATCATTAGTGGCGGTGTTCATAAATTTATTTTACTGACCAGCAAGCATGTTGAGGCTCCAGTGGACGTGTTCTTATTATTCGCAAGTGACGAAGTGATCCGTGTCGTCGTAAATTGTATAAATTTGGATGCGCAGCGTACACTTGGTGAACGTTGGAAACTCACAGATGAAATTGAAATGCGGTGATATATTAGACTTCTTATAAATGCTGGCAGAAACAAACAAGGACTAAAACGACGTCGAGCATTCACTTTTCGGACAGGTTTTGTGCATTAATGAATCATAGTCGTTTTGATGATAAAGAATCTCGAAGTCTTGGACGAGTTTATAAGAAATTCGCGCCTATACGTGACACATGGGATATTGCCACGTGATATTGCTAATTCCAATTTCATCAAGTACCATATCCCGGTTGACTTAACTATTGACAAACAGTTGGTTCCATTCCGAGGGAATATATTCCCTGTAAGCGTGACAATTATGGCATTCAAGTTTGCTGGAGAGTAGTTGAAACAATAGTTTTTGGGTTCAGAAAAAATGTTACTTTTGTCAGTTATTTACCGAAAAAAACTGAGTGGTTATATGATGATATTGTCAACGATGCATCACATCAGAAAGATAGACGAGGAAAATCAAAACAAATCGGCCATAAATTTGTTCTAGAATTCGATGAAAGGTGACATGGAACTGCTTGATCTACACATCCACGCTTTTTCGGCCAAACGCAAATCACGCAGGTTGGCAGTGGCAATATTTCATAATTCAATTGATTTGGCTGGAGTGGCATCTAAGGTCGTATGGCTTAACAAAAATCCGGAATGGAACGCAGAATAATATTATAATCGGAGCAATATATTTTTGACTTTGTTGGTAAAAGAACTGATTATTCCAAACATACGACGATGAAGCAAACATTGTTTATTTAAGGCAACTGCATGAAGCATCGACGATATCATCGATAATTCCTCAATGTAAGGAAATCTGCATACAGCACAAAACCATTGCCAAGAAACGACGCTGCTGTATGTGCCCACCTGCACGAGGAAGGATGAGCAATCAGCTTTGCAGCCAATGTTCAAAAAATAAGTGCAACGAGCATTCTCAAAAGGTTGTAATTTATACCAAATGTATTAACGAAAAAGCTAAATAAGCTTTACTTATAAACTTGAGCTTTGATTGTAGCTTTTCTTTATAGAGAATGTATGTGAGTCCGAAAGACTCACTTCAGTACTTTGTGTTTGTTATTTTACCCAGTACTAATAGAGTTAAAGTAAATTTTTTGTTTCCCCTTTATTCAATTCCGCCCACATTTAAGTAACTATGGACTGTATAGATCCAACAAACAAAATTTCAGAAATATAGCTGCTTTAGTTGCAAAGTTATAGCGATTTATGTATTTTAAGTGTATGGGAGGTGTTACACTCTGTTGTCAAACCACGCCCACATCTTTCGAGTGGATAAAAGTGAAGAGATTTAAGCTTATAGCTGCAATATGTGACATGATGCATGGTGGTAAGTGTTTGAGAGGTGCAACGAATCTTTACACAATCCCGCCTACATTTTGCTTGGTGTTTACCATAGACTGTTAAGATGCAAATACCAAATTTTGAAAATTTATCAGTCATGGATGCCAAGGCAAAACGTTTTGAGATTGATTGTGTTTTGTATGAGAGGTGCCACAACGATTTGTTTCTTTAACTCTCTAAATCGAACTTCGAATATCTTTGTATAGCGACCCTTATGGGTATGCTTACTTAATATTTTCTTCCTGTAGTCTTCTTAGCATGTTTTTTAAATCACAAAATTGAAGTCAATTGTTTTGAAGCCTAGCCACATTTTTAACTTTTTCAAACCAAGTTTAGATAAGCAAAATTGCTTTAAGCTTTCATCCTTACAAGGCATACGATAAGAGCTTGCTTTAACATTTCCAATTTAACATGAGTTTTAAAAAACACCAACTCTCATTATTTTTCTTTCGCAAACATTGTTTTCCATTTGGAAACTTTTCAGCGCACTGCAAATAAAAACAAAAAACTCAAAAGAATTACGGAAATTAGTTTTTTCCACATGACTTTTCTTCCACACACATATTCTCACTCCTTTTACAGCTCTGCTTAAAATATAAAGAAAAACCACAAAAACAAATACGAAATACATAGAAAATAAAACAACTAATACGTATTGCAGCATTCGTAAGCCTTGAAGTCAATATGGGACCACATTTTCAACTGGAAAAACAAAAACAATAACAGCAACAGTAACAGCAACAAAGGACATTTTGAAGAAAACCGTGTGGTAACTCACACTCGACGTACATTAGTGGCAGCGTGTTGAAAACCTATTAAATTAAATTGCAGCCGCTGAAAGAAGCTCCTTTGATGACAACAGCAACAACAAATGATTTTGCAAGGATTTATTAAACGTGTTTTTTTTTTGCAGCGCATTTGGTGTTGAAATTTAAGGATAACAGGAGCAACAAAAAGAAACAATGATGACATTTTCAATTCCTCGCTATAGCTGCAGTGCAATCAGAGTGAGGTTTGATTTTTTATGTGGGACTTTCGTTGTATTTTTGTCAAATTAAAGCACCTAAAAATTAATTTTTTCTTACTAGTTGGTGTTTTCGAAAGCCAGTACACCCGAGAGGAAATACAGTCACTATTGACTAATAATAAGTTTTGAGTGATTTCAACATGATAACTAGTTAAGTGCTACCGACTTTTTTTTAGATTTATTATCACAATTTTCAATATATTTTTAATTAATGCAATCTCAACAAAGAGTAGCCAGATAGTTCAGGAGATAGTTCACACGAAAAATTGGAGAACGTTCAAAAATAAGTACTTACAAAAAATTGTAATTTGAATTTTTTTTTATTACTTAAGTGAACGCTCAAGAATACTTGAGAGATATGCAGTAAAAAGTCTAAAAATTAAGAGCAGTGACACACCTAATGGTACAATCCAGCCCGATTTTGATCAATTGCTCTTTAATGCCCATTTGATCAAAATTAGGGACATAAAATTATGAGGACTCTTAATTTCTCATAGCTTCTAAACTACCAGGCTGAGTTTGACAAGTCAAACGCCATGATATTTTGCAAAACATCACCAACTCACATCACCAACTCACATCACATCGCATCCAACTAGTAATCCAACTATATGCATCTGGTCATTTGAACATTTCATAACTGAAGCAAGAAAAAAGCTTAAGTTCTCAAAATGTATAATTTTTATTATAAGACCTCGTAATTTTTTTTATTTTCAATAATTTCTTTGTTAAAGTAATCAATCGAATTTCCTACTGGCATCCGCTGTATATGCACATGTATCTTTATTTATACTGCAACCCTCCAGGGACAGGGACGACGAAAAATAGAAAACCGAAATGTAATGAGAAAAACAAAATAAAAGTTAAAATAAAACAGTGCCCGCATTTACCCCAAATTAAACATTATTATGCGCTGAGCGACCTCAGCGAATGCTGACCACTGACCGTGCAAGCGACCACCAACCTACGCGACCTGCGGTCAGCGAACCGGCATAACAGCGTGCAGTGTACCAGGTTTACCAGCCCTGCTTAAATGCCGTAAATCACAGCGACCAACCGAAGGCATGCGACATGTGCAACATTTGTCGAGGTGCTTCCGCTGTGCAACTCAGTCAAGTGGCGGGGGTTGAGTGGCTGTTGGTCAAACGTGGGCATTTTTCACCGTTATTGTAAAATACAGTTGCAAAAATGTGTGTGTGTGTACGTTTGTTTTGACCGCCAAACATTAAATTGGAGTTTATTTCGCAATTAACGCCTGTTGCTGACTCCACCCATTGCCCACAGGCGCCACCACCCTATGTTGCCGGTGCCATTCTGCTAATGACTTTGACAGAAATTAGAAATTTTTTTGGTAAGAGGCGTCGGCATTGTATAGTAAAGGCAAAAAAAATCCATCTGTAGAAGGGTGGGGTCTCTCGTTTACAGAAAGACGTGCGAATTCACTTTTGCTTTGAAGTGTCGACATTCGCATTTTACACTTTGTTGCCTACGAGAATGTGGCGGCATTTTCACATGTGTATGAGTCTATTAAATGATGTTGAGTTAATTTGTGACATATGAAGTCAGCAACAACAACAACAACAGCAGCAGCAATTGCAACAACAAAAACAGGTGTTAATGTGAATTAATTAACCGCAAATACTATAAACACTCATGAGTTAAACTTTTGTTCGCATTCGAGTTTTGGTTTAAAGGTGGGAAGTTTTCATTTTATTTCGAGGAGTAGGGAGTCAATATATGAACAATTATACTTTCAGTTAGTTAATTTAATATATGGTGTCATTTTACTGATTATCCGCTAATGTGAAATGTACCTAACCGATTTCGGTGATTAACGTACATATTTTTGAATAATTTACCGTCAGTCAATTCAGAACGTTGTGGAGGACATAATAGTAAGTTTGTGGCGAAAAATACTATATTTTTTTCTACCATCTTGAAGAAGTTATCACTTAACTGTTTTCTGGAAGACTATAATTGATAACACAGTTCGGCAGAATTTGGTAAAACCTCAGTATCTGTAATCCAAACATACTTTTCCCAAGGATTTTGACGCTCTGAATTCAAATCCCAAGACAGAATTTTTCGGATAATTTCAGTTTTCGAGATATTCTAACCTTAAAGTGAGAATATCACTTTTTTTTAAAGTATTTGAGGTTATATTACATCGAAAGGTAACTTTGATTTATGAAACCATTAATTCCAAAATAACTTTTCTTTCTCTTCAAAATAAAATTGAATTATATCGATATTTTTCTTTTTCTCCAAAATATCGTAAATTTCAATTTATTACATATTTTTCAGTTGTTCTGCTCATTGAAACTTAATTTGATTTGTATGGAGACCTGTATAATAAATTTCAATTTTCAATTTTGGAGAAAAATAAGATATAGTTATAATTCAAAGTTTATTTAGAAGAGAAATAGTAGTTTTTTTGAACCCAATTAATGGTTTCATAAACAAAAATTAACTTTCGATGTAATATAACCTCAAATACCTTGAAAAATTGTGATATTCGCACTTTTGGGTTAGAATATTTTGAAAACCGAAACTGATAGAAAAATTCTCACCTGGGATTCGAATTTGGCGCATTGAAAACCTTCGAAAAGTATATTTGGCTTTCAGGTATTAAAGTTCGTCAAACTGTGTAATTTTCGCAAAGTGGCTAGAATCCATTTCCGATTTTGCTGCTTAATTTCAACGCAAATCGTATCTTATCGACATTTGGTGAGCAATTCTTTACTATAGAGCATTTTGGCCCACCAAGTTCTAAATTTTAGTATAGACAGTTGTTGGTGCGCACTTGTTGAGCGAAAGTTTCTTTTAATTTGTTACTTCTAGCATCGATGTTCATATACGTTCCGCCACCAGAGGTCAAAACGCTACCTGAAAAACTTCGGTATCTGATTTTTTGATTGGAATGTTTGGATTTTTAAGCTTTCTGAGCATTATTTAAAAATAGGGGACTGTGGGATGGTGTGCAACCTGAATGATATGATATTTCTTAATGTTCTTTTGAACGGGGACACTTGCAATAATAATGATTAAGATTGCTGTGAATAAAAAGTTCGTAAAGTTAGTCAAAAAACACAAAAAAATTATTTTTTTTTCATTGAAATTAAAAAAAAAAACTCTTGACGTCATACAAAAAAAAATTGTTGCAATAAAAAAAAATATTTTTCTGAATATTTTGAATAATTCTAAGAACTTTTTACGCAGTGCAATTTATACACAAAATTGATAGTTTAGGAGAAAATATGATAAAACTTGAAATTTGGCGTATTTGACTACACGTCGGTCAATAGTTGAAAATCTAATGAATTTGCCACTCTAAAAACTGGTAATCTTTTAGGAACTATTTCTTTTGAAATTACGCTCCATATAGGCATGACTAGTGATATAATGAAGTGTTTTCGGGAATGATTTTTGAATTCACTTAATCGTAAAAACTTTAAGTAAAAGAATTGAAATTGAACTTAAATTTTCTTAAAATCTTTCATTAAAGACACTACAAGGTAGCAAACGAAACGAAACATTTTGAAAAGACCAAATCCTTAAACTTCACAGAGATAAGAATGAACGAACGAACGTAAAGTGAAGGGCATAATTAAATTACGTACGAACGAAGTAACGAAAGAGTTAGAGACAAATAAGCTCAGGTATTAACCTTTGAATAGACAGTCAACGGTGTGCAACGCGAAGTTCCAAAAGACTAATACAGAAGCAAAAATCGTTCAGGTTGTGTGCTCCTACATTCCTCTTCCACATCCTTTAGCCGTGGTATTCATTAATTCGATTTCCATAACAATTTATTCATAAGACAATGTCTGGCACCATTATTTTATCTTGCAATGTGGTAATGCCACTTGTATTCGCCGCATACCATGCCAGCCATCTTCGAAATTCACCATTCTCTTGCTCATATGCAGTGTGTTAAAAAGACTATAAAATATTTTATATGTTCAAGTAGGTGTATGTGTGTGTTTGTGTGTATCCTTTTTTAACTCGTTTCTTGCAGTGGAGCAAAAATTATCTGCAACACCTTCGAACTTTAAAATTAAATGAGGATTAGCGTTAAAAGTAGAGTGCTCGTCGTCGTCGTCGTCGTTGTTGGCATCATCATTGTGCTGCTTCTGTGCGTAGTTGCTTCATTACCGTCATCTTCTACGATACACGGGAGAAGCTTCTTTTTTCACCTTTTGCGGCTTGTAAGAAATCATTTGCATTTTGTTGAGCAGCAAAGCAGAAAATAATATTTTCAATTACACAGGTTAACAAAATTAAATTTAATTGAAATTTCTGTAACTATTGAAATTAAACTGATCAAAGTAATTTTCAATTTGTCAACTATCAATTTATTAAATATATCAGGAGATGACGCTGTGCGCCATTATTTTTTTTTTTGCTGCTACTCATGTATGGATTTTGATTTTTAAGGCACTTGGTCAAGTTAAATCAAGAACATTTCAATATACACAATTTCGTTGCCTAGTGTCCTTCATATACAATAGTTGGGTAGTTAGCAAAAAGTGAATGTTGAAGCTGAGTTTTTCTAATTGAATTTTTCCATTTAATTTAAGAAGCACAAAAGTCTACTCGTATATCATAACTTACTCATGCAACGCTGCACCTTCGTTGTGCATTTTTTTTTTTTGCAAAAATTTAGTTTCTTAATAATTTCGTTTATATCAAAACAAATTAATCTTTTGGCATAAATTTTTGTTGCAATTACTAAGAAAAAGATATAGCCAATATAGAAGCGCTTTTGCAAAACAAAAAAATGTGCAGGAGTTAGTGCCAGCAACGGTTTGGTCGATAAATTTGCTGCCGTGTTTCGACTGTCAAATCTTGCTTGCAAGTAACAAATTTTTAAACTGACTGTAAAATGCTACTAAAGAGAGCAATATAACAACAAGTATGCATTCGGTAATGTGGGAATGTAACATACCCTACCTGCTTATTTTTAATGAAACAAATTACTTTAGGCAATAGAACAGCATAGAATATAGTTCTGGATATTGGGTTGAACTGAGTTGTTACTTTTGTTTCTTTTAATTTGTATTTGTAATACACTGGTGGCTTCAATGGGCTGAAAGTTCAATTTAAGTAACGAGAAAGTCTATGTATTTAGTCCATGTAGAAACTATAACGAGACATTGTAACGAAATAATAATTGTCCAGATTTCGTGGACTTGCTCTTTTGTGGAGGGGTAAAATGATGACTTGAAAAAGCCTAGTAATAACTCATACGTTATATTTCGGCTTAAGAGCCTTGACAAACTTTTAGTCTTACCATAGAACAAAATATATATTTCATGAACCTGTATTACTTTTTCTAAGGATATACAGTCATCTAGTTATCGACCCGTGTGCATAAGCCGGTAACGTTAAACTATTTGATAGCTAGTGATGGCTCGAAAAGGCGGTCCGAAATTGGAAATCAAGTTTTCGATTCTCAGTAGACATTAATGTGTATGGGATCAAATCCCCAAGCCCAGATACAAGTCCAAAAGCCCAAAAAGATATATGCCGTATAATTCAAAATTTCAGAATATATTAACAAATTTTTCTGTTTCATTTCAAATCGAAACTACGACACTTTAAAAAAAACACCCTGTATTAACTATATTTTTTTCAATGTTACGAATATTCTCATAAAGTTATTTGACATACCAATGACTTTAGCGTACAGAAAGTTATATCTTACATAAAAAAATTTGCAATGAATAAAATTTCAACGTAAATAAAATGAAATAAATAAGATGCTATTACAACAAAAACCAATAACAAGTCCTCCAACCTATAATATATATATAAAAAAGTTTGAAATACCTAACAACATTCTTACTAATTAAGTGAAACTTTATTGGCAACAAAAATCTGTCAGAGAAATATCAAAAATAAATAAATTTATTTTGCATTATATCAAAGCTTTCAGTGCATTAACTTGAAAAAATTTATACAATGCTTAGAAGCAGCAAAGCAATATCGAAAATATCGACTGAAATGAAAATTATTGAAAAGGTCAACCAAAGTTTCTAATAAGTAGTATAGAAAAAGTTGACGAAAGTCGCCTAGCATGACATAGTATCAAAATTACCTACGGAACAGTCAAAAAATATTGGTATATATTGAATTATATTAAGAAAACCTTGAAAAAAATCGATAAAATTTGACCATATTTAAAAACAGTCGAAAAATAACGAATAAAATCAAAATTTAGTCCGACAAAAAAAAAATTCGGAACTTTTTCACTTTCTATTATCATTTTTAAAACTCAGAAAAACTTAATTCTAAATGGTCATTAAGATATTTCGTTTGAAGAAAATTTCTCGTGAATCTATTAACTTTTAAGATAAACGTTAGGTTTGCTGCTGGTACACAATTTTAAGTTAGAGAAAACTTGAAGAATGGCTTAAAATTTATTGTACTATAGTACCATACATAAATACGTTACAATATTAATAAGAAAGTCTGCTATACTGCCCCCAGAATGGAAAATTGATGTTTCTTTTATGTCAGTTTGTTGAAATACATGTAAAATTGAGATAAAGAAAATTCTCTTAGGAGTTTTTTTATAGGTCTGAACTAAGATACGGGCACCTGGCGTAACTCATTTGACGAAGTTTTCTGAGATACGTCCATTTTGCTCATGAGGGCAGTATAGCTCTAATAAAGAATTTATAAATTTTTGTAAAAATTAAATGCATTGTAGTCTGAGACAAACACTTTGACAAAAAGTCCGAAAATCAATAGAAACGCTAAGTAAAATTGGAAAGGAGCTTACCTCAATGTACCTAACAATTCTGTTACTGCAAAGGTTTTGATTAAAGGTTTATATTAGTTCGTCTAAAGGACATGAGCCCACAAAATTTGGGTAAACTTCTTACCTAGAAACTAAATCTGGATAATTTACTGTCGACACGCTGAATTCGAATCCAAGGTCAGAATTTCTGTGATGGCTCCGCTGTTCCAAATAGTCTAACATTAAATCACGGTATTTCGAGATATTTGAGGTTATGTTCATCGAAAGGTATTTTTTTTTAATAGAATCACTAATGGGGTTAAAAGGAACTCTTTCGCCTCAAAACGAATTTTCATTTGTACTGATATATTTTGTCCATCTCTTACAAATCGTATGTTGAAATTTAGTTCTTTGACTATGTGGATTTGAAATACTGCAGTATCGTAGATTATTTATTGGTAGATTATTTATTGGTTTCATTAAGCATAAAATTCGTTGCATATACATAATGCCACGTAGGTGTAAGAGCTTGTGAATATGATAAAAGCTTTAGTAAACTTGTTTGATTTTTGAGTTATGGGTTCAATAAAGAAACCCTAGGCAAAATTAATAACCTTAACCGCTATTCGAAACATAGTGATTTTTTTCTAAAAATGGCAGAAATATAATTTTGACCTTTATAGCTACATATCAATACAAATAAATTGGCCTCACAATATTATCTGGTAAAACATAATATAAATATATCAATTTAAATATTTTAAGGGACATGAATCCATTATCAAGACGACTTCCTCGAGTGTAATAAGCGAAAATTTTACTGGCGTGCGTTGTGCTGTTAAAAAAAAAAAGTTTTTTTACATTAATGCGTGAATTTTTAAGCACTAAAGGCTTACACAAATTTTCATATGAGTTAAACAGAATAAAGCGAACATAACAAAAAAGTGCTTATTTTATTCCTAAAGACTCTTCATTTATACAAAAAGAAAAATTTAATTCAGCCCGACCCTGCGTTTATTTGAACAAGTTTTCTTAGATATGAAGGTGTTTTAATGAAATAGAATCATAATACTCGCATTAAAAAAACAACACAAAACAGGAAACAACTTCAAAAAGCTAAGAAATTTCTACAAAGTATTGCATATAAGCCGGCCACTTTAGCAACAACCCTTTTTTTATACCTCCGTACAAGTAATTTTCAAGCGTCCGTCATAAAACCGTCGAAATCTTGAGAGTTGCCTTTTTCAAAGTATCATTAAACCGTTTCCTTAAGTGCTGAAAGCAGCTCATTTTACGTTGTGTCGGATATACAAAGACGGTGATTTTTTCTCTGTTCATTTGTGTTTGTTTTTGAAATTTCGTATTTGTGTAAACTTTATTATGACTATTTAACATTTTCTTGTGCTGGACAAATAAAAAGAAATTGACGTAATAAGAAAATGGAGAGGATTTTCTTTGATATTTAAGTCGATTTGTCTATTAGTGTAATTAGATATAGTGATAAAGGGAAGTTTAGCTGTTTATATTGTGACTTTTGAAAAAGAAAAAAAAGGGTTTTATCTATGCAGCACTTAAAAGGAGATTCTAGTAATAATTAAAGTTGGTGATTATAGTATCGCTGATTTAAAGCAACTGCTGGTGATGGCTCTATTTATATGAAAATGTTGTGTAAGAACCAATTGGAATATGGTATAGATAAGAAAAGGAAAAAAATTTTACTTATCCTGTACTGAGATCAAATCATATTCTTAAAGTTTCCTTAAAAATATCGCTTTAAGGGTTGTTGTTTCACTGCGAGTTTTTTTTTCTCCTCTTAACTAAAACTTCGCATTGCATGCCTGTTCAATAATGATTTCAACTTAATGAAGTTTCAATACAAGCAAAACTTCGACCTCATCAGTGTTTAGGTTTTTATTTTATTTATTTTTTTGTTTTCATTTTGGTAGTCTTGAATAAAACACATCCTGCTGATAAAATTTTGGTTCATTTTGCCAAAAACAGAGCCACATAAAATGAAAATAAAAGAGGACCAAAAATTAACAACATTCAGCCAAAGGGGTTCTTAAGCACGTTCACAGCCGGAAAATCCCTTGGTGCACACGCACTTAAATAAGTAAACACAAATACATGTACAATTTCATATTAGCAATACAGGGAGAATATATAAAATATACATTGCATTAACACAACAGTTAGTTACCTGCCATTTTCATTTGTCAAATAGAATTTCTCAACAATTGCTTGATTCAATAAACCCGTTCGTCGATTTGCTTTATCTGAATAGAAATAAAATGAGTTCAATTGAATATTTAAAAAGATTCTACAAAGCTTCTCTAGTGATTCAATAGATATAAAATGCTCTAGTTCAGTTTTCAACGAAAGGGAAACTAAGTTCATACCATCCACTTAATAACAAAATAACATCTGTTTAAGTTTTGGGACAAAATGTTACCATCGTGAGATATAGTTTTTAGATAACTAAAATATCGATATGTCGGGAATTATATCTCAACCTTATAGTATTACGTAGTTTATACTAGGATGTAGTTCAAAACGTATAGTATGCTGGCTGAGAGAATTTCGTACCCATAGCTGCCAAGTTTGATGAGAAAAGGCACACCAAATTTTCATTTCAAAGACCAAGTTTTCTATCAGTCTTGTAATAGTATATAATTATTGTTTATCTCCTTAAAGGATTTTAAATATTTCCCTACGAATACATTTATTATCTGTCCTGATTTGGGAAATCGAAGAATACATAGTGTTAATAGAAAGTCCTTCAAATGCACGACGACTCTCAGAAAGCTGATATGATTCATTTTAAAATTAATCGACCCTGTATATTTTAGATTGAAATCGCAACACGGACAAACAGACATTTACAGCCAATAATAGACACATTCACAAGAAGCCAAAGTATTAATTGTATAACTATTATATTGTACGTATGAATGTGTGGGTGTGTGTGTTTATGTGTGTGTAAGTACCCTTGGCCAACTTGAACCTTTTTCGTTTCAAATTTCTCCCCCCAACTCACCATCGTTAGACATCTGTTCTTCTACAATCAGCAGCTATTTTTACAGTCGGTTCCACTACCATCACATAGAAATCAGCAAAAGTCACACACACGCACATCCATCCATTCACCTCTCATTTGGGTTGCTTAATTTCATTTTGCCCCAAAAAAGTCTTTTTGTAGCGAGTTTTGGTTATTTTCATTAATTTGGGATAAATTAAAACCTCAGCCACTGACTTTGCACACGCTGACAAGGCATAGCAAAGCGAAGCAGGGCAGGGAAGTGCAGCTTCATAAGAGGGATTTAATTTTTGTGCGATATTTTGAGTGGACTGTTAAGACAAGTAGGCAACGGGCAGCAAGGCGGTGGATGAAGCCACTGTGCTGAGCTTATGAATTTTCTGACAGCATTGGATTGAGAAAACAATTTGAACTTTAACAAGTTGTAGAAAAATGAAACGCAAAAACAAATATTTATCATATTGCAAAAAAATTTAAAAAGTAATGGAAAAGATTTCTTTAAAAAAAATCTTGTAAGAATCAGATTTTTTTTTTCTTGAATTAATTCAAACGTTCTTTCTTTTGCTTATGTTAGACTGCTATTTTCAGTAACTCTTGGCTTGCGTGGATATCTCGGCCCGAAGCTAGCACTGATTTTAAATGCTGATTAAGGATCTTCTAGTTTTAATGAAATACCTACACTAACTCCCTGTAATACATTGGGAAGGTTGTTGACTTATCCCGACAACGGATGTTTCAAATGTAGGTTTTATTAAATCTCTGATGAATAAGATGAAAAGAAAAGACAAAATGCGAAAAAATACCATGATAAGATTCGACAGTACGAACCTTTCAGATTATCATATTCAGGTATCCATACTGCCATTTCATGTTGTGTCCGATTTCAGATATATTTCCAATTAATGTTTCCCAATATTTTGACAATCAAAATTAAATTAATTGATCAAGTTCCTATCAGTGTTGAGTAAATCAATGATTTCTTCAACACTTAACATTCTTTTAAGCATCACTTATGTTAGTGTCTGAGAGTTTCTTTAAAGGCATTAAAGACGACTAACTGTGATATTTCATTCTGTATCTAACAAATTCAGAACAAGAACATATATATATTCTTTGTCGTGATTCTTGTGCCAGTTCCATCACCAGTCAAGGTGTATTCTCATGTACTCATAACAATGGAACCCAGTGAGCTTTGTAATATTGCTGATGAATGAATATACAGATTCTCTAGTGTTTAGAGTAAACGTTGCTCTCATAAAGCTATTGGATCAACAAATTGGTCTGCATTTTCATTTGCAATAATATTACAGTACCCTGGTAACTCAAAAAGAGAGGAGCTGTTTTCTTCACTTGAAATAATCGAAGTCGTAAATCAAAACAATGCTGCTTTTGACTTGATTTTTTAGCTCTTAAGGATTTTAAAGATCTTTGAAATTATAGATGCTCAAATTAACTGCAGCACCATTATGAAAAATTTTCTTGCTATTAAGATCGATTTCTGATACCTCAGCGGGTGACTTATTTATTTTCATGTTTGTGAAAAAAATATATAAATAAATTCATATAGAATGTAATTAAATCGAAAAATCCGCTGATTATCTTTGGATACCTATATCTACTGCTACGTCTTCCGGCCAATGGTTACACTTTTAATTACAATTTAATTAGATTCATTCGGCTGTAAAGTGTCCTTTTGTGTTTTTATAAAGGTTTCTTTACTTTTTCTTTTTGTCGCTTCTAATTTTTATGCTTTATTTTCTTGGCTTTCCTTCCTGAAGAACGCTCGAGAAAAAGACGGTTGTCCTTTTTTATTTAATGAATGATTACATTTTTCTTTTATTCACGCGCGTTAAAAGTGGCACCCAGTGTTTGGACACAGCGGGGACTTTTTTTTATTCTTCAGTTTTTGCATTTTTAATGACTGTGATTTATTAATGGCGACAAGATGATTAAGGCGAACGTACAATAACATGAAAATATCCTGGCATATAACAGAAGGGTGTCGTTTGGCCGTATACAATCAATTAAAATTGGAAAATTAAAAAAGCGCAGCAATTTACTTCAAAAAAAAATCTTAATTTTATAACCTGCTTTACTTTAATTCTTTCAGATTCATAAAAGAGAAAAAGTTCTTTTAAAATTTATGTGAATTTTTATTAAGATTCTGCTTATGTTCAACGCAACTTGTGTGCAAATCCTCTGAGACTTAAGCGTTACTTCTTCTGCTTTATTTTTAAAGAGTTTCCAACGATGCTTAAGCGATTAATACATAATCACAAACCCTCATAAAAATCTCAGTTCGCCCCCATCCCATTAGCCTTTTGGTTTATAATCAGCAACCCTTTGACTCATGCGGGTCATAGACATTTTTCTAGATTTTCATTTCTGTATTTTTTTTTTCTCTGCCGTTATTTCATTTCATTTATAAATCTTTGATTTTGAATCCTTTAGATTCTTTTGCCTCATCTTTTCGTCTTAGCTGCTTAGGGTGCGCTTAAAATTAGTTTTTTTTTATCTAATGTGAAAGTTTACTAATCTAATGAAAGAATTTGAAAACAGTTTTCTATAATCCTGATATTGTATTTTTAAAGCTTCAGTTTCTGAGCCACGGCTCACTTAGCTTTTGAAAAATTTGATTTTAAGCTTTCTGAATACGAACGATTTTTAACATATCAAGCTATAGGTAGATCAAGATTTCATAATTTTCTACTTATATAATTCAATACACCCTATGCTAAAAATATTTAACTATTATTCCAGACAACTTCCTTTTAGCTGGTGATTTCATTGTTACTCCTGTTTCTGTTGTTGTTGTTGTTGTTGTTGTTGTAGTTGCAATTGAGCATCATTTTAAAGTTCCACGTCGTTGATTTTATTAGTCTCTTGCGAACAATTTCAAAAATTTGCTTCATTTTTTCGGCATTTTTTCGAAAGGATTGCGACATACCGTATTTTCGATGATTCTCTTCTTTTTCTTTTGCTTTTAAACAAGGATTATGTCGCGTGCTATCTACCTTTTGTTTGGGCGTAGACAATTTGTTGTTAAGTTGGAAAACAAGTTGTTTCATCCTTTTTATTAGACTAAAGTTGCCTTGCAAATTCAATGTTCTAACATAAATTGCATAAGGAAGCATCGTTAAAATTACGCCTCATTTAATTGTTAGGCCCTGTTGGATGTTTAGTTTCATCACCATTTTTAGTTTTTTGTAATTTGTTTAAGTTTACAAAATAAAACACACCATTGTTGAAATTAAAATAGATATATGTTTTTAAAAACCTGTTGCAGTGCTGCGTGACGACAGTGCTAAGCCAACTTGATATTTAACGTAGTGTTACTTACTATTTTCTCGTTGAATCTTACTAAGTAAGCTATGAATACAGAAAAGCAAAAAACTATGGAGCTATTCTCAAATGGGAGGGGCCCGAAAACGTCACACAAACAGTCTTTTTTCAAAACACTTAACTACTTCACTTCAAATATTTTATGTTTCTGGCAACTTTAATCGAAGATTTGATAGCAAGGGAGCCGGTGCCTTACCTACCTTACGTACCAAAAAACTTTTATCGCTTTGTTGTGGTTTTAACTCGAGATTGCTATCCGAACTCGTACCAAATGAAGTGATCGCTTCTGTCATTAGATTCGAGAGTGTCGTCGAAAATACCAATTCGGCATCGTTCTCAACAACTTCAAATTTCACCTGCCATTTAGCCTGTCACCAGAGCGGCGATGATCACATAATACGTGTCCGGCCATATATATTAGCCCGGAGCGTATTGTATGAAGCAAAAAAGTCAGACCAACGTGGTCTACTATAAAAAATTACAGGGTTTCTTGAATATAATGTTTTCTCAGTGTACGGCATAGTTTTTTCAAGCAGTAGTATTATGAATGTTTAATTCGAAACAAAATGATAGACAAAGTTCTGAGTTATTTTCAATTCAATAAATATAAGTAAAATGTGTTGCCTCCATGTATGAAGCGAAAAAATTAAAACAAAATTGTTGTAATGAATTTCCAGGACATTTCCAAACACTGCACTATTTGAACCCAAAATTAATATCTAATTGAATTCCTTAAGTGAAAAGTTATTTTCTGCTGACCAATTCAAAGAAAACAGAATACTGTTTCTAAAGGAACGATATTCAAAAATTCCTTTTCATATGTAAATCTAACTCTCTCTCTCTCTCTTTCTCTCTGGGTCTTAACTTCAGTACTTTAGCATACCACACCAATACGACTGAGACAAAATCCATTTACTAATTTCATATCTTAAAAATACAAACAGGCAAACAAACATCTTAAAAGAAAGATGCTGGAATGCCAACAGCACGCTGGGACGCAGTCACTCATGCATGAGGGAGTATAGCAATGCATACGGCATATAAATCCCGTCCAAGACAGATAAACGTCGACAAATGCGTTAATGGTCAGTGGGCACAATGCAGTCATCGTATTGTACGACTCACAAAAAACATTGACAGTAAGGTTGTTCAAGCAACTGCTGAAGATTGTAGTATTTATGTAGTTTAACTGGTGGGCAACACTTAAGTGACCGTTGTATGAATAAAATTCTTAGGAAAGTAAGTGCAAATGACTTCTTCAAATAGTTTGGACAAATATTTTGTACAATTTGGGATTTTTGGACGATGCTTTTAGAGTTGTTCTTTAAGTCCTGTCGAGGATATAAAATTACTCATGCAAGAAATTTATGTGTGTTACGTTTCCTTAAGGTTCAAAAACATATTTGTAAAGTTTAAGTTTCTCTTAAGACAAATATAATTTAGCACATAGACAAATACGGATGCATAAATAAGGACATGCACTTGTGTACACTCAAAAAAAAAATGTATTACAAAACTCGCAAGAATATTTTAAGAAACACAAATTTTGATCAGATATTTTCTATAAATTAATCGTAGATAGCTACATCTTTGATAGGAATTTCATTCATCGGACTCACTAAATAATCTGCTTTAGTCAGCAAAATTTTTCAAAAGGTTAATCTACTCTACCATTTATAAGCTAGCTTAACGACTTATGTGAAGAGTCGGCTGTTGAGGGCTCTAAGTTACCTGTTTACACTCGTATTTTGAAATAGACAGGGATATGGTTCAAGAATAAAGAACTAGCTTGAGAGATTAACAATTTTTTTCGTTTCAAGTCCTTAGATATGCAATGAGTTACTACAAGGGCAATATTTAATATTTATTTAAATAAAAAATACTTATTTGAATAGTTTCACAATCTTTTCCGAAAATCAATATTTTCCAGTTTCAATTCTCGGACCAATATTTCGACAACGACGACACGAGACATTGTAATGATTTAATTTCATCGAACTGTTTTTTCTAATGTAATTGCAAGCTCCTTTTCCTCAAAGACTATTGCCTCCACAAGTGATTACAACTCGCTGAGCTTCCTGGATCAATGTAGCTGGTTATTTCGCTAGCCATTTCAAAGATAATAAATGCTTTATGGGCGCTCTCGATGAGAAATAAGCCAAATGTATTGACAAAACCCGAAAGATCATTCAGTTACCGAATATAAAAAGAGAATTCGCGTTCTTCAAATGTCATTTCGCGATCATTTCTCTGACAATCACAAAGCAAAACAAAGAAAAAGGGCAAATCTCTCTCTCTGATATTTTGGAAACATTTGAATCAATCCGCTCCAGACTGGAGGCAATTAGAACTTCTCGAATTCAAAGTAATTGTGGGCATTTAAAAAACAGGTGAATCCAACGAGTTTGAAGTATCCAAATTAGTATGTACCTACCTTCAGCATAGCGTGATGTTGAACGTTTATGTAGTATTTACGTTTGCTGCGTATAAAAGAGCCTTGGAAGATTGCCGACGATCATTTTTGTTTGAAAATTCGAGAAAACATAACCTCATCCATCGTAACCGTTTCCATGACTTTCTTGAGCGTTAATAAAAGAAATTGTGGAAAATATATAAAGGGTGTTTTTTTTAGAGGTTTGTTTTTCGAATAGAGATAAAACTGGCATTTTATGGTCAAATCTGGCAACTCTAATGTCATTTATGTTCAGTTTGGTTTGCCATTTCATCATGAACAGGTTGACAAAAGAACAACGCTTGCAAATCGTGCAAATTTATTTCGAAAATAATGGTTCAGTTCGCGAAGTTTACCGCAAGCTCCGTCCATTTTGTGGTCGACATAATCGTCCATCAGAGCAATTAATTCGGTTAACCATGGATCGTTTTCGCACTACGTTTACTCTATGTGATAATACGCATCCGCAAAGACGTCGAACAGTGCGCACCGAAGAAACAATTGCCGCTGTAGAGCAAAATGTTGAAGAGGACCCGAATGAATCGATTCGCCACCGTGCACAGCAATTGGAGCTTTGTCCATCAACTTTATAGAAGATTTTGCGCAAAGATCTTGGCTTGCGACCTTACAAGATCCAGCTTGTGCAAGAATTGGCGAGACCATGCAATGCGTCGTGATTTTGGTGTATGGGCCGAAAATGAGATTGATCTCGATGCTGATTTTCATCGCAAAATTTTGTTCAGTGATGAGGCTCATTTTTGGTTGAATGGCTACGTCAACAAGCAAAATTGCCGCATTTGGAGTGAAGAGAATCCACATGAGACCCTTGAGACGCCATTACATCCACAAAAACTGACTGTTTGGTGTGCTCTATGGGCTGGTGGAGTCATTGGGCCATACTTCTTCCGAAATAATGCTGGAGAGTCAGTTACCGTTAATGGAGACCGGTATAGAGCCATGATAACCGACTATTTTGTTCCCGAATTGGATGGCATGAATGTGGATGAGTTGTGGTTCCAACAAGACGGCGCTACATGCCACACAGCGCACGTCACAATCGATTTATGGACCTGTCAATTGGCCACCAAGATCGTGTGATTTGACACCATTGGATTATTTTCTTTGGGGATATGTGAAGTCGCTCGTCTACGCCAACAAACCAGAAACGTTAGGGGACTTGGAAGCTAACATTCGTGGCGTTATTGCCGACATACGGCCCCATATGCTCGAAAAAGTGGTTCAAAATTGGACCTGTAGAATTGGCTTTATTCGAGCCAGCCGCGGCGGCCACATGCCCGAAATCATATTTAAACATTAATGGCATAAAATTATCCTTCCAATAAAGCCAAATTGATGGACATTAAAACGATTTTCTTGTGTTTTATTTCAATTCGAAGCTCTATACCTCTAAAAAAACACCCTTTATATGCATTGTGTTTTTTCGTAAATATTATCGAAAATATTTTGCTCACTTTTCGTCCATATTTACATATCTGTTTCGTAGGTATGTTTAATGTTACCCTGGCTATTGTCATCCCAAAGAGATAAAAAGCACTATTAGATTTATATAGTTCTGTGGAATTTCCTAAAATATTGAAGATGTATGAAATATTTGGTGCGTTAGCACTGATAATATCGAAGAAGCTCAAGGCTTTAGAACTAGGGTCATCTAGAAGAACATTTCTCTCATCTACGGATCACATATGTTAAGTTTTTAAGTGAAGGCTACTTTGCTATGGATTGAAATTGTGAAATATTTACTCTTTGTGTTCAAAGTGCAGCCCCGATCTATTCGAAACTAAGACTGCATTCAAGAAAAGTGACGTAACTTTTCCTTTTAATTCCTCAAAAATACTACAAATAATCTTGTACATCAGTTTGCTTATCATTAACTTTTTTGCCCTATACAATTCATTAGCTTTAGAATAATTTTTCTCTCACTGTACTTATGCCTACACACAGAGAAATAAACAGCTTGTCTTAATAGCATTATTTGTGTAATTTGTATGCTTGAAAGCATTTTAAGTTTTGAATCCTTGCAGGACACTTTATGCTTTTATACTCTTTCACTTCCTCTACGCCATTCACTTTCTCGCACCATATTACGTAAGTGCGATCTCTCTCTCTCTCTCTTACAATTGCATAATACAATATTTGCAAGTGTCAAACTATATCCTATAAACTTTGGCACCAACAACACTAAAAACAAGAAATACAACAAATAGTTAAACTAAAACCCAGTCTCAAAGAATTTTCAATTTTCTTAAGAAACTTGTTTGGGTTTTTTACAAAATTTTGTTGTCACTGTCTGTTGTTGTTATTGTACTTATTTCGATGTTGAGGTTTCTTTTGAAGATTTTCAACTGAAATGCGATTACATGACCAGGACACGCACTTAGAGGTGGCTTATAAGGTCAACCTTTTGGTCATTCAGTCTTTCGGTCGGTTAGTTGACTGAAACATAAGACGTTTGTATGTACATTGCTTGGGTGCAGCTTCCAAGTTTTTGTTCTTTAACTTTTCTTGGCAAGGAATTCATTTAGAAATTTGCATTTTATTGTGACTTCAATTTCACTTATTTGTGTTGGTCTTTGAAATTTTAAATTGTATATTGTGGTCTATTGTATGTCTGTAATGGTAACCAGGGTAACATAGATTTATAAAAAGAAAACATGTTTCCTACATGTTGCTACCGAAAACGCGAAATTCTTTGAAGGTTGAGACAAAGCTCACTCTAAAATTACCAATTTACAATTTTCGTGTTGGTTCGTAGTAATCAACTCGAGATCACCGCTAGCAATACACAGTGCTCCTTGCTCAATCTAATCTATTAAACGTCTTCTAAAATCACTTACCAAGTCATTATTTGAAAAAAAAAAAATTCCCCAAATACATGGAGACAGGTCAAAAATCAGCCTTGGAAATCACCATTAGCTCCCCGGTCGTGGTTGAAAGAGCACATTTATATAAAAAAGATCATATTGCAAAAAATCGTAGGGAAAAAGTCGATATTAGATTTTCATAATGGAGGGAGACTCATGGGGGATTGTTTTTGATCCATTTATGAAAAACTTAACAATCAATGGAAAAGAGTTTAAAGTGTATTCTAGTCCCCTCGACTATCCAAGACTTGTTTTAATATTCCCTTTTAGTTTCAAAGTTAATATTTTTAACGTGAAGTTCTCGATGACAGAACAAAATCCGGAGACACTGAGAATTCTACTGAAGGGTAGAATTTGAATTGAGCATATGCAAATTTATGACGACAATTATAACGACAATATTGTTCTTTCATATATGTCTCCTGTGATTGTTTTTTCCCGAAAGCTGTAACATCTGCAGATTCAAAAGCTATGTTCAAAGTTACCACTATATCACTCCTAAATTCTCTTTCTGTATTTTGTCTTCTGTTTTCCTTATAAAACATTCCTGAGCGTTGCCTTAAAGCTTAAAGCAAAATTAGCCTTATTAAAAATATTAAAGTTCTACTGTAAAAAATTGCATGTTTCTCACATAGCACTTAATAAAATATTTTAACAATCAACACATTTTTCGAAACAAAAAAGAAGCCTAATACTTCCTGCCCCAACTATGATATTAACGCTGTCGTTGATTTTTTGATTAGCAAACTGACAGCTGTCCTTAAGCTACTCTAAATGCTTATCTCGAATTTAATATGGCCACACCAAGTGGCCATTTGAAATTAAAATGACAAAATTACGAAAAAAAAGCAACACTAAACTCCTCTCCAAAAATAACAAACAAACGTTGACGATGACAACATTAAAGTCGCGTGGCAACATGTCACTGGCAAAGTATAAAAAGGACAAAGATGAAGTAAGCAAAGGACAAGCGTCAGTGGATATACAGGAATATACTCATCGCAAGGTATGCTGGTCACGTCGCACGTTAAAACCACCGCAGATGTCATCAGCGCGTGAGTTGATGAGATTGCGTTGAGCAGAGATATCAAATCAGATGAGATGAGATGTGAACGAGATGAATTTGATGAGGAGTATTACGTACTACAAAGTTAGGGAATTTTGTAGACAGAAACTGAATTTTTTTGATCTGCTGTTTTTTTTTTTTTTTTGTTTTTATTTTTAATGTGGTAATGTGTGCTCAAGAGATTTACACATCATTTTAGGGAATACAAGTAAAATTAATGATTTTGTTTGCTTTTTTTTCTCAAAATATACTATGTGAATTATTTATTAGGGTACTTTGGTGGAAACAGAGAAGACTGTCTTAAATTCATTAGAAGCAGAATTGCAATTTCCGAATGACATAAACAGCAATACAATGAAAACTTTTAGCTGGTGTCACTAGTTATTAACTACAACATCAAAGGATTTTCTGTCATTCTAATGGTAAAACAGCAACTCTTCAGTAAACTTCTATCTTAAAGTGACATAGCCTTAATTAGATTATAGTTTTGAAAATTCGTAGAATATTGAAAAGGCAAGCTTTTAGGATACCTATTTCGACTTTAGATTGTAATTAACTACATATGTATAAAGAATACTAAATACTCTCTGGTAAAGATCATCAGAATCGGAACTACTAGCGGAACTGCTGAAACGATATTAATTCCCATTATTCTTTAAGGTATTGAAATCTTGTTTTTCTCGCTTAATTTTTGCTTGTCAACTGATAGCTTATCAACAAAATTTCCAAAACACTAAGAAAGCTCTGGAAATAAGTTTCCTTTAAGCTTTAAAGAATAGATAATGAAATAGATTTGGCCTTAGAATAAGAAAAAAAAAGTCAAACTATATACCAGGACAGCTATTAATATAAAGTTTGGCAACGTATAATGGATCAAGCAACTGACAGTGATCATTTAAAACTGTGAGACTCTTCCCATTTGAAGCTAAAGAGCATAGAAAAGTCCCAAAGTTACCTTAAGGCAGTTCATAAAACAAAAATTATTTCACCAAGCACTTTAGCTGTTATTGCAATATATGATCTAGTCTGGAAAAAGAAAATAATTACTAGATTTTGTATAATTTTAGTCTTATAGGAAACGCAAGAACATAGTAAGCCCGCTGTCAATGAAAACGTAATAGATATCAATTAAAGGATAATTTAATAAGTCTTAAAATTGGTTGATGAAGGAGGATCGTTTAGTACTCTTGGTGATTATATCAACAGGTCTATTGTTTCTCAACCACTCTCCTTTTGCTTGACGCTATTATTTGGAACATACTGTTGAAGTAAATCAACTTAGAGTGTTTAAGGATTCGAACACATATTTGGGAAGCAATCAAAGCTAAAACGTTTTGCCTTTCATTGGAATATTTTTTTTAGACGTAGATATAATGCTGATTGATTCCCACTGATCTCGTGGAATATCTCATTTTTAAAATTTTTTTGGTTCAGTGTTTTCGAGTTGCTTCGAACAGTTGTTCTCAGACGTAACATATGTTGATTTATATTATATTCATTTCGGTTTTGTGAAACTCCAGATGCACGATGTATGTATAATAATATCTATTTGTTAGAGATGGATAGAGAGACTTGTCTGAACTTTTACAGGGCTTCATTATAGACAGAGCCCACTTATAATCTAGGAGGAAGAGATAATTTTTTTCCAATTCTTATCTTATGCATATTTGACTTGATTACAGGATTGAAACCAAGTAGCTGCAATAGCTTTAAAGCAAAACTCATTTCTATCTAACCAAGTGTGAACTATGAAATTCAAGGCAGCAGCCTTTATTTATAACTGATTCTAAGTTAAGAGCCCCAAGAGCTGTAAATTAATTAAAGGCAAACTGACACACAACGGTAACGCTTTATCTAAAATATCTTATTCCTGAACTTAGCTTATATCAGAATTTCCTACGAGTATTCAACTCAATCCAATTACATTTGCAAGAAATTGTTGGGTGTATCCCTCAGGAAAGCAACATGTTGCCCTTGTTCTCGTTAGTAACAAAAAATCAAACAAAGAAAAGCAACAACAAAAAATTCATATGTTAAGTCAAAACGATGCAAAATTTCATATGCAGATGTCGCCTTATCATTAACGTCTACAACATAAAGCTCATCATCGTCATTGTCTTTAAAAGCAACAACAACAACAACACAAATCCCCATAAAAAGAACAACCACATTGACAGACGCTTCAAAACACCTGACAATCGAAATGACAATGACTGCAAAACGTCACACATGTGATATGCTTTTATTTTCCGAAAAAACTTTACATATAGTCGTGAACAGTGGAACACTGAAACAAAAAAAGGTAGAACATAATGCAGCATAACGTAAGGTAACATCAGCTTAGGTAGCATAACACAATTTGGCATTGTGTTTTGTGTTGGCTCTTCTTCTTTTGTTGCCGGCATTTGATATGCGACAAATATTGGCCGTAAGGGTGTTGTTAGACGGTTACCGCAGCAGCGGTAGCTTTTGCTTCGTTTTTTTTTTTCGATTGTGCTGAATGGGAAAGAAGTTGGGGCTTATGTTAAAAATGATGATGTTGATGCTTGGTTTGTTGTTGTCAATTTTTTTTTTTTTTTTTTTGAGTGGGTACTTGTGTTTTGTGAATAAATGAGCGCATTGACTCTCGCACGTCAAAGAAAAATCTTTAAGGGAATAAAATTAAAAAAATATTCATTTAGATATTTCACGCACTTTGATGGCTTAAAAAGTAGAAATTTAATAACTAATTTGTTTAAATCTAAAGCATACCTCCAATAAAAAAATTAATCTGTCACAAAAACTAAAAATTTGAATTTAAAGATAGATTTAAAATGAATCTTGACACAATGTGTGAGCAATTTGATCTAACTACACTACAAGATCCACATATCAAAGTATTATCTCTAAAAGAAAACATATGAATTCAAGAAGAGCTTTTTAAGTTTTCAAATCCTCATGTCTCGGTAACTATGACCGTGATTTGAAAATTTCATGTGCCCTTGTAATAGCTAATGACTTTATCACTTTTGAAACGCTCATATTGTCATATGTAAGAATATATATGCGGAGTCAATTCAGGGATTCTCAGCCTAAAACGATTTTTAGAAAAATACACCCAGGAGGCCATACACCCAGGTGGCTATGTTTCCAATATTAGATGCCTCTCTTAACTTCTGATTCCATATTCGCTACAACCCATGTAAAAATAGGGATAAGTAAAAGAAGCGGAGTCTCCAAGCAAACTTGGAGCAAATTACAAAGTTTCAAGTTCCTAGCGCCCAAAGCTCAAAGACTAAATGAAAATATAAATATATTTGACATGGACGTCATAGACCCTATTTTAAATGAAATTCGAAAAAATTGTTCTTGTGAGAAATTCTCATATTTCGTAAGTCCTTCATTTGCCCACTAAGACTCTGTGGCGAAAAATAGTCTGCATAACCCAATTTTTAGGAAAACGAATGTATTTTTTAATTAAAATTTACTAATAAAAATTATAAAAATTACAAATAAAAAGACTTTCCCCAAGCATTTGTTCCACTCCCCGCCCCCCGCATCTGCACTATTTATAAGTTTCCTTCTAATAATTTTTTTCTGAATATCATCTCAAATGATGAAAACTAGATAAATTTCTATATCAAGGGATGACATTAAAAAAACAAAAACAATTTAATGCACAGAGCAGCTCTCTCTTCTTTTTACAAGAAAGAACTTGTCTTTATTGATTCTTAAACTGCACTTAAGACGGCCTCAAAAATGTGTCATTTTCATGTTATTGTAATTGTAAACATCAAATAAAAGGCAAATGGTCAATAAAAATGAGACTACTGACCTAAAACTCAATGCTCTCATACCTTATTTAATACAAAAGGGTTATAACATAACGCTTATTGTTTTTTTTATTGATAACAATTGTATTTTATGTTGCATAAAAATAGAAAATACCCCAATGCCAACAAGGACACAATTCATGGAAACGAAGTTCCTAAATAAAATGCCTCAATTGACTCACGTGGCAACAATTTGTCTTGTAAACAAACACGAAAATACTCCACAAGGGATTAACTTATAATTTTTTTAATAGATTTTTGTTGCTATTTTTTGTGTGTCAGCCTTATGGTCTTTTTCTTTTGCCAAATTTAATAAAATGGCAACAAAAATGCGCATCACGTTTACGTTAAGGTTCAAAGCTAATAATCCAAGTAGTATGTCTACAATTTTAAATGTTTTTTTTTTAACTGAGATCTTTCTATTCAGGCAGCGAAGCTCAAAATTCAACAGGCACAACGTTGACGAAAATCCTACCAACCAACAACTCCTTTGAAGCATGTCAGCGCACAGGATACTTAAAAAAATTTATTGAACATTTTAATTCGTTTTTGTTGCAAATAAATACTGATTTATTTGGCAATAAAGCGGAGCATATACAAGGGATATACAGCAAAATAATGCACAGAAGGGACTGTTTTTTTACTTAAAGACAATATGTTGCAGAGGTCAATCTGTGTTGTTGTCGTCCTGCAGTGTTGAGTAAATTTGTCTGTTTTTTTTTTTTTGGTTTTTGACAGCGCAGTTCACTTTATTGCCTTCATTTTTAGTAAAACATGTAGCGAATAATAAATTAATAATAAAATCTTCAAATTATCAATGAAATTTTTGTTCTTGGTTTGATATTTCGGTACACCAAGCATTGACCGAAGTTTTGATAATTGAATTTGAAAATACAGGATTTATTAATAATATCTTAGAAGCCCATTGTTTCAAAAAATACTTTCACATTACTTGTGAACAAAATCTATAAAACATACCTTGCTTTTAGGGACATTAACACAGCACCACATACAAATTATTCTTCAGACTAATTGGGAAAACGAGTGGTCAGATATTAGAAATTAAAGTAGAAACTCCTGTTTTCGGAAATTTACAGATGTAGAATAAATAATATAAGCATTCATTTTCTATATACTACAATATTTTGCCTATAAATAGCATCCAGTGCAACGCCCACTGCTTTTTGCTGTTCAATGAAACAATTTCCTTATTTGCGTCATTGATTTAATTTTTTTTTTTTTTTTTTATTTTTTCACCAATTTGCCGGGACCAAATGTGTAAGGTGAATTTCGTTTTGTTTGTTGCAAAATTTTTCAGCGTCATGCATTTTGCTGTTGATGTGGCGATGTTGTTTTTGGTGGCGGCAGCAATAGAGATAACGAATGTCTCCCCAGGGTGTCATCGATTTTCGGAAATTCCATTATGTGATTTCCGATGCCGTCGCCAGACGTCAAAAAATTCACGTTTTTCAAAGATTTTTTGCTTAAAATTTTTGCATGCCAATGTTTAGGGAAATGTACAATATAACATGCAGATTAAGATAGAAAAAACGTAAATATTTACGTTTTGTTCAAGCAGTTTATTCACAACAACATATTTTTGTAAATGTAGCAGATTTATTTTTGGAAAAAACAGAAAACAAAATGTAAATGGCAAAATAAGCAACAACAACTTAATCGACACATACACACTTAAAGCCAGAGATGAAGTTGCTTCAGTGGCTGCACTATATGTTAATGCTGAAACACTGAAAAAAATGTGACTGCAAAGAAAAAATTTTGCAGAAATTTTTGTAATTTTATCAAAAAGACAACAACATGCCTTAAACTTTTTTTATTTCGTTTGTGTTTCCTTAAAGTTAACGGTTAAATAAAACTTTATTTTAATCACTGCGTATAATCTCGCAGTGGGACTTAAAACTGTGTTCGTATAATGGCAACCATCGACATTAATGACATTTAGAATTAATTTTTCCGGATAAATGAATGACTGACGATGCTAATTTTGATATTATTGACTACGTCAATTTACAAATTAGATACGAACGCCTTTTATATTTACAAAGACTTGAAAGCGAAATGTTTGAAGGAAATCTAATTCCAGCAAGTTGGTACCACGGCATATTTCTGCAGAGCCACAATAAAGTGTTTTAGGTGAGAGCACTGATGACTTTTGGGTTTTGTGAAAACGTACTGAATGGAGACTTGAAATATACTTTTTAGAGGCCGAATTTAATTTTGTTGTCAAAATTTGAACGAAATTTTTCTAAGCAAATTACTAATAACAAAACAAAGAGAGGTCCTCACTTTGCCCATCTCAAAAACCCTATCAAAATGAGTGATATATCACAACTAAATTACATAATCAAGCGGTTATTTTAATTCTTTCATTTACTTAAAAAAAAATATGATTATTATCTATAAAAAATATCGTCATTGCGATTATTGTCGTTGACTTAAAAAAAAAAAAGGCATTATTATTAAATTTCCATATGTATCGAAAATGCGGCAAGTGTACCGAATGTACTGAAAACTTGTGAATGTAGTGACGACAATTTTTTACCGAAAAAGTACAAATGTACCGAAAATTCTATATTTGGGTGAGAATATGTGATTCCAGGCCTTCTGACTTTCTTTTATAGGGACGTTGCAAACATAAATTTTGCGTCGATAAACTAAAAAATTTTACACAGCTAAATGATAACAATTTGCATGAAGATTTCTCTCTTTATTAACTTAATATTGATGCACGATTTTTTGCTGTGCTACATGAAATAAAACAAAAATATGAATGTGCTGTGAGGTGTTAAAAAATTCTTAAAAATGTACGCACATTAGAGCTTAAATCGCGTATACCTTTCTTGATATTTTTTGTTTTTGGCTCCTTACATTTGATGAGCGCACCTGATGTTTTCAAAAATGTAAATGCAAATGAGCTGCTTATGGTTGGGGAAGATGCCTTAAGCAAAATGAGCGAATATTGCACTTCTTAAAATGTTATTGAAAAAATGGTGAATTATGCAAAATTTAAAAAAACAAAATAATTTAAATCATCTTAAATCGTTATAATAACATGTATTTAGTGAACCTAAGAGTGTTTTCTTAATAAATATTTTTCCTTTATGAATGATACGAAACAGGGAGCTTACTCCCTCCATCATTACTATAAGTGTGGACAGTCAGGCAGCGATCAAAGCACTGAACGCTAAAATCGTGAAGTCTAGGTGTGTAGAGCACTGCAGGGAATCACTACGTTCAATCCGACAGCATGCTATAGAACTCTACTTGGTGCTCGGTCACACGGGTATTTGCGGAAATGAGAATGCTGACGAATGCGCCAGAATAGAATTAGAACAAACGGAGAATCAACAAGATACCATTGACGGAACTACACTATCGGATAGAAGGCATAGTCAAGTAACAAACGAACCGCCGGATGCAGAACGTCTCGAATCATATGGCCTAAACTGAATCTAGGAAAGATGCAAACTCTCTTAAGATTCAGAAGAGGAGAGCTAAGGACTGTTGTAGGAGTACTGACGGGACACAGTATTATTGGCCCTATGACGTGCACCTTTCAGAGATTTCAGAGAGGAGTTGCGGAGATGAAGAAGAGCATGAGACAGTTGAACACTTGCTCTGGGAATGCCCGGGGCTAATGATGAGACGAACTAAATATTTCAGTTCTGCATTCTTTGTTGGTCTTAAGGAACTAGTTGAATAGGAACTCAGCAGCATCCTCAAATTTACCAAGTCTTCCGTGTGGTTCGCCCCCATTCAGAAAGACAATTCAAAGAGAAGAAGGGGAGTTTTTGTTTTTAAATATATGTAGGTTATCACAAACTGCCTCCAAGTGCATCTTGCTATATCCAAGCAACCCTTTTAACCAAACCTAATAAGTTCAGAGAACATGCAGAGAACAACTTAAATTTTATACATTATATTTGTATGAAAACAAAACAATTATGGATACCATTTAGCGTACATCACAAGTATATTAGGGCAGATATAA
The DNA here is from genome assembly GCA_963680825.1 of Meiosimyza decipiens. Classification (NCBI taxonomy): domain Eukaryota; kingdom Metazoa; phylum Arthropoda; class Insecta; order Diptera; family Lauxaniidae; genus Meiosimyza; species Meiosimyza decipiens. Next base: position 123,285,287 of record OY804258.1, read on the forward strand.
AAAAAAAAATAAAAATAAAAATAAAAATAAGATCCCATCGCACTAAAAACTAACTGCTTGTTTTAATTTTTTATAGAAAATCCACTGGGAAATTTTTTTTGAAAATTCCATTAATATATTAACAACAGTTTAAAGCTGAACAAAAAAAAAAAAATAGATATGAATATCAAAAAAAACAACGTTCGCGTTAAAAATTAACATATTGACACAATTTTCAAGATACTCAAACCCTCACAACTCAAGCGTTAAATACTCGACGGTATTTTTTCACACGCCCTAAAAAGCACTAAAGTGTAATTTTAAGCTCCCACTCGAGTGCAGAAGGTTAAAATGAACGTTGCTTGAGGACGACATCAACAATAAGGACGAAGGATGCGGATGAGTATTAGGCAGGCACGATACGCATATCTGTTAATATCTCTACACACGGGGAGCTGTAAATTTTTCGTAGCTTTTTATTTTTTTTTTTTTGCGGAAGTACTCTACACCCATTTGGAGCATCAAATTTGTTGAAGAGAGAGTATGTGATAGCGATGGTCAACATTGGTGAATTAAATGTTAATGATATAAAACTTAACTTAAGGCAGAAGACCAATTGCCAGATAAAATATAAAATCCATTTGGAATTGTGACAAAGTAACGAAAAGATGATAGTTTCTCGAAATGTTAATTGAAACAAAATTCTTCATATATGCAGGTATCTCAGACAAGTCTGGGAATGTAAAATTGGCCAAAATCTTAAAGGAAAAATTAACAATCATAAAATTATGTAACATTTTATTGTTTTTCCTTGAAAAAATCGCGTCAAAAATTTCAGAGATTATTGGTTTTAGATTCTGCTCAAGAATAATGACGCAAAACTTTAAAGCGGACCCAAAAACCCTTCTAAAAGAGCTGAGAAAATCGACCGAAATTTGAAATCGGTTCTTTTCATTTTATATCTGTGTGTTTTGCAAAATCCTGGATAAAATATCGTTATAAGCATCAAATAGACTTTAACGATATATACTATATAACTGTTTTAGAAATTCAACTCCTTCGCCCTCGACCGACTGTACAGTTTTTCGCTGAATAAGTTAATTTTTTTATTTTTCGTACACTTTTGCATACAACTTTATTGTCCAAGCTTCAATGATTGCGCCCTGGAACTCATTGTATCGTTAGGGTTAGAGTTCGGTTACAAACATCATAGCACTTCAATTGATGTTGGCTTTTAGCAGTACACTCCCCCTACCATGTTTGGGGGACAAGACTCGAGCGTCATATAGCGACTGAGCAGGCAATTGAAGCGATCAAAGAGCGTAAAATTATGTAAATTAATTTCACGCCTTTTTAGATATGCGAATTTTTTCATGCAACGTGTCCTATTGTTGCTCTAGCACACTGTTGAGTGGCTGCATGACACTTGCTAAAGGTCCTTTAAGTGTAAATTTGTTTGAGGAATATTTTTTTGCTACTTTTGAAATGATTAAACACTGCTTTATGAGCAAAAATAAATATCTGAGATAAGTGCTTCAATTTTTACATTAAAATTCACATATATGCCAAGATTGCAAGAATTGAAGATGAATTGAATCTTTAGAGATGCACTTAGAGTCTGAAAAATATAATTGACTTGCGAAAGTCATTTTGTGCCGAAATTTGGTTGCAGAAGCTCATTTTCTATAGCAATGAAGTTAACTGAATGTCAGTTTTTGTAATTGTGGTGCAATTGATCGAGAGAAAAACTCAGTTGAATTGTGAGGGAAAGATTTGTTCATACTTTGTGACCTCAGTTTTTTAGCGAAAATATTCATTATTACGAATACATTACGCCAGTTATAGGGCGATTCATAAAAATTTTGAACGTTTGAACGAGTGATACTTTGCATCACGGTGAGTGCCAACGACTATTTTTCAAAATCTGGTTTACGTTTCATAGTAAGAGAAATTTTCTTAACTGAATAACTTTATTTTTTTCCCTTATATTAAGGGCGGGGTAGGGTTTTAAAATAATTTTTTTTTTTAATTTTTTTTTTAATTTTTTTTTCTGAATGAACAATGTGTCGAGAATATTATGTACAAATTTTAAGTCAATTTGAGTAAAACTAACGGAGCTACAGCGTTTCAAATGACTGGTCGTGGTACCTGATAACACCACGTGTAAAAAACTTTAAATCGATTTTCCGAAAAACGTAATTTTTTAAGTTCGTGAACATCAGAACTCAAAATTTACTGAACCGATCCTTTTGAAAATTTGAACATTAATTCTCCACATAAATCAACAGGTAATCAGGATGAGTTTTTTTTTATCTTTTTCTATTTTTTATTAACAAATTAACCGCGATTTTTTGAGCTAAAATCGCGTTTTTCACTTCGAAGTGCTGTAAAAAATGAAAAAAAAAACTCTTTCTGATTACCTCGAGAAATGCATCAACTTTAAAAAGCATATCAAATATTTTGTTTCAGATAATCCGGTAACGACTTATAATGTTCACCACAAGACCACTTTTTTTCGAGGCGCCTCTAGAGATTCACCGTCACCGGCTTATTTATCAATATATTTCTTTGAAAATTTTTTCTGACATACTTTAAAAGTTGTACAATACAAGTTATCGTAGTCTTTGTCAAAAAAAAAGTTTGCATGGTTATGTTGCCACCAGTGACGTAACGTGAATATTTGCAGCCTGGGGTAAAATTCCAAAAAACTGAAAATTCTTCAACCGAAAAATAAGTTTTTAAGAAAAAAAGGTGATCACTTTTTAAATGACAAAAATCTTAGCACTATTTCTTTTGAAAGTATGTAAATATGTACCCTCTTCTTCCACAAAAAAACTATAAATTACAAAAAAAAAGATAGAGAAATCCCTTAAAATTTTGTCAATATGTATGCAGTTTTATTTGGATCTTGATCAAAAGTAAATTTTAATTTTATATTATAATTCGAAGACCATTTTTCCGCCCCCTGGCTAGCCTGCTGCTCACCATCATCTATCTATGCAGCGCTCCACTGTTGGTGGCATATGATACTGTTAGGTCTAAGATTATAGCTTAAAGATATGATCTTATTGCAGTTGGAATTTTTTTTTTTCATAGCAACCCTGTGTTGGTCATTAAAAGTTTTGAGAAATCCACAGAAATACATATATTCGAACATCGAAAAAAAAAAACTGTATTTTCATGATAGGTCATAAAACATCTTATGAATAACTTTATCTTTATGTTCAAAACCTATATGTAAAAAAATTTAATTGATTTTTACATTTCATTACCACACTCAATGATTAACAAAATATTAATGTCCATGCAAAAAAAAAATTAAATTAAAATATTTTATTATTTGTTTCTAAAACAGCTACTATTATTAAGATTGGGTCTATAATGAATGGGTTAATGTGCCAATTTATGTATTTTTTGAAAAAAACTAAAAATGTATACAGTACAGCAAACTTAAACATAATATCACCTGACGCGTAATGTAAACCAAGTTTCATTTAAAAGTCCGGTGTCACTTTAACGCAGCGTGTTATAGCAAGGCATAGTGTGGCTTAAAAAGTCTACTTCTCAACGCTGACTGAATTGTTGCTAATATAAACGACAATAACCCTAAAACTTATAAACCACAACAACAAGTTGACTTAATTATTATTCTCTAAAGTAAAATTTATAATTGAATTTTACGTAAAACAACTTGACAACAAGGTAGTCTTCGCCCTTGTCTTCTCTACAGCCATACAGATACTCGCACTACATCTTCCCATTTGCCTAAGATGTCGCTTATGAAAACTTGAAAGTTTCTTTATTGGCAGCGACCACATATGGTGCACTTTGTACTTTGTGGATGTGTGTGTGTGAGTCGAAAACAAATTGAATGATGTCCTTGTTGTAGAAGTTAAATTTTTACAACAGTTTTTTCCATATCAAAATTAAATTGCTTTCAAATTCAAAATCAATAGGAAATTGTTCATTGCTTTGAGTTTTTTATTAAATTAAATGAATTAGTAAGAAAGGATATTTTTAAATTCATTAAATAAAAAATTTTTATCATCCAATATTTTGGCACAAAACTTTAACTTGAGTAGTTTTGAATTGTGAGTATAGCAAGAGTTGTCTGGCACTTATTTGCACAAATTTAAACAAAAACTATAGTACAAAAAAGGTTGCTGTTTTCATAAAAAACCAATGATTTGATATTCTACGTGCAAAAATTAAATGCTTTTCCCCAACACATGGTTGGTATGAATTTGTTTTTGTTAGTTTTCACTGGTACAACTTCGCTAAGCTCTTTTTTTCATATTCAACAAATTAAATAATTCTGCATAGCACATTTTGCATGGCACAAATAATTTCAAAATTAATGTCTACTTGAAAGTAGTAGTGGGTGTGCATAAAGGACAACATTTTCTAATACATCATAATCAGAAGGACATTCAGCAACTGCTGCTGGCCAAGTCTAGAAGAGCAGCAGCAACAGCAACGTCATCAGAAGTGAAAAATGTCATCAGCAAGTAATAAATAAATGTGCTATGTGCTTACATTCACATCAACTACACTGGGTTATTCCACGTAGAACTTTCGGAAAAAATTATGTTTGCAATGTTGTCCAAAATTGTATTAAACTGATGAATTCAAAGTTTTGACTGAACAACTAACAGTTTTGGAAGCCAAAGTTCCCATTTGCAAAGAACAAATTTTTATGTGCATAGATTCATATCAATTCCAATGTAGAAAGTGGCGAAAATTTATCAATAAATATCTTTCAGACAGTGATCACTAAAATTCCTTCACAATCTTTTTTTGCTCACAAGTTTTTACGGATTTGGGAATGAATCTGCATTGAAAACCACGACTAATTAGACACATAAATTTTTTTTATGATAAAGAAAATACGTAATTATAAACTTCGCAAGCTAATAAAGAGCTGCTCATTCAACAACAGGATGATGAAGTTTGAAAGGGATGTTGGCATGAAGTATCATACTATAAGATATTGGCCTGCAAACAGAAGGTATGCAATTACCTAGCTATAGCGCAGAAACAGTCTCTATTGCGAGCCCCAGAGCTTTTTACTACCAAACAGTTTAATTAAGTTTACCTTGGAATAATGCCATACATGAGACTAAGCTTAAGCCCCAATTAGACTGCGTTGGGGCAAAAATCTTTGTATTGGGAAAAATCATTACGAAAGGATCGTCTTGTGATTTGACTAATTGATGTGACTAAATTGTGTGTTGAGTTTTAGGTCAAAGTAACTTTTCCAGCAATGATAATTTTAGCAAACTAGCAAGTATAGCTGTCGGCATGTCTAAACTGTGGACCATAAAATGGGTAATAAATACAGTTAAACCTACTTTACCTAGTCTCTTGAAAGATAACAAAGAGGATAAAATGTCTTTATATTTCATACGCCAAATAGGTTAAAGAATTTATTGTTGTGAAAACTTGTTTTTAAAAGGTCTGTAAAAGAATCTATAAAATGCTTGTTTGCTACTAGGGAGATTTGGTTGCATTAAAGCAGAGATGAACAAGTCGAACAAAAATCAATTATTACGGCTCCTATGATGAGCTATTATATAAATTTTATGAAAAATTAATTTTTCAGATTCCAAAAAAAGTAAAAAATACTTTCGGCCAGGCCGAAACTCACATACCCTACACTGCATTGATAGTAATTTTTAAACAAATGTTAAAAAAATATTGAAGAGGTTGAATAAGTCGAAAATAATGTAAAAAGTTTCAAAAATGTTGAAAAGTGTTGGAAAAAAACTGAAAATGTCAAAAGAATATGGGAAATGTTGAAAAAAATAGAATAGAAATGAAAAACACGAATATGTCACGCCCACTTCTCCAATTCCGCCCACTTTTGTTTAAATAAATGATATTCGTGATTGACATGCACAAACCAAATTTCAGTACAATAGCTCGTATAGTTTGCGATATTTGCCGTAATTATTCTTAAATTTAGGGCGGTGACACACCCACTGGTGCAATCCAGTCAGATTTTGATCTAAAAATAGCCTTCCATAAACAAACCTCTTACACCAAATTTCAGTATGATTGCTCATTTATTTCGATAGTTATGCCACTTAAGGTATTTTAATTGTATGGAAGGTACCACGCCCACTGTACCTATTTCGCCAGCTTTTGATTCATATATACCTATTACCCAGTAAACCACTTACATCAAACTCCAGATCGATTGCTCCAATAGCTCACTTAAAATAGCACTTACAACTTTATGTGAATGAGGGAGCTGCCACGCCCACTGATGCAATCTTGTCAAGTTTCATTTAATTCTGAAGCTTATAGTAACCGACACCTCTACACAAAATTTTATGAACATTACTCTCATAGCACACTATCTATAGCATTAAACGTATTTCGCTTATATGGGAGGTGCCACACCCACCGGCGCAATTGTGCCAAAATTTGGCAAGAAGACACCTATTAGCAAGTGTATCCGCCATATTAAATTTCATAACGATTACGTTGTTAGTTCTCTTTTTATAACGTTTATAAATATTGTAGACTGTGCCACGCTTATGAAAATCGTATGTGTCAATTTGGAGTTATACGAAATCCAAATTTTCAATTGCTAAAAAGTGCCACGCCCACTTTTACAATTCCGCCTTTTTTGTGCGCAATTTAAGAATTATAAGATCTGTATTCGTGTACCAAATTTCATCACAATATCTTGCACGGTTAACGAGCTATGGCGTTATAAAAGTTAAAATTAAGGGCTGTGCCACGCCCCTTTAAGAGCCTTTGCAAATTTCAAATCTAGCCTAATCTTAATTTTTTTATCATTTTCAACAAATCACCAAATTTCATCAAAATCGCAGCATCTTTTTTTTTAAATGGACTTGGGTATATTTACATAGAGTGTGGGCGGAAGGTGTGGCCGTTAACCGATTTCGCCAATTTTTTTTATGCTAGGAGCTTGCAAGAAGGTGTGACTTGTGCGCCAAATTTCATTGAGTTAGCTTGCTTAGTTTTCTCGTAAACTTGATTTCAACAGACAGACACACAGACAGACAGACAGACAGACAGACAGACGGACAGACAGACAGACGGACACAGCTATATGGACTCAGGTGGTGACGGTGATCAAGAATATATATACTTTTCCATACCTGCCACGCCCCCTTCTATGCGTTACAAACGGAATGACAAAGTGAATATACCCTCTGTGTAGGGTATAAAAATAATTAAATAATGTGCCATTTAACGTTACTCGGGTTGATGTGAGCATTTCATGTCACTATTCAGTTGCTCAATATCAGATTTATTTCATAAAATATAAAGCATTGTCAAAAATACGCAATAAATATGGCAATATACATAATTCCGCTCCCAATTCATTTTGTTTTTATGGAGTTTTCTCAGTTGTAGCGAATTAGGTTTGCAAATTAAGGCGTTAGCTCTTTTAATCCAGTGATTTGCGACTTCCAGCTCCCGTACTCAGCTCTTCTGGTCATGCCTGCATTAAAATTAACCAGAACTGCAGTGAATAAATAATTTGAGCAAGCCCTGGCTGTTAGTTTTTATAAATAAATGCTGTTTCACGAAACTTTCGTGCCTAGCTTTCAATCCTAAAAGTATGCTAGTATAATCAATAGATTGTTTTTAAGTTGAAGTCAGTTACAAGAGGCTCAGTTTTCTTCACTGTTTCAATTACAAAAATGCATTTGGGAACGTTGCATCTTAGCTTTATTTTGCTAAAGCTGTGCAACTTAAGACTCTGGTAAGGAATAAGGAATTTGTAGAACATGGAATTGTCCGTCTAGAAAGGAAGTAGTAATACAAACTTAAAATAAAATACACAGAAAAGGATAAAATGATTTTCATTTTTTTTTTTTAAGTAAAATTTTATTGGTAACCACAGCTCATACATGAAAGTGGATTTTTGTGAGAGTAGTGCTTTTGTGTCATTTGTATTTGTTGTTGTATTTGCAATCATTTTCGGGAAAAATGTACAGATGTGACCTAAGCGAGGGCCGCCGTGTAACAACAGCACAGAAATTTTGGGACTTCTTATACGTCAAAGTGAAAAAAGGCTACTGTTGTCCTTTTTTTTTTGTGTTGTTGTCCAAAAGTCCAAAAATGTTGGACATAGAAAAAAGGGTTTCGTCGTAGTCAGTGGCGGCTGCCTTTTTCACAGCGCATGCTGATGGCAACCCTTGCATGCATGCATGCAGTGGAAAAGAAGAGTGTGACTTATTTTAGCTTTGGGACATTTCCGCACTTACTTATGTTAGCACTAACACACACACGTACACATTAGCACAAGCAATGTCCTTCCTGTAGACAATGAAAAAAATAAGCATGTATGTGTGCGTGTGTTTTTTTGCGTAAATCTGATTAAAATTTTGAATTTGCTTTTTAATGTGATTTTTTGAACTCAAGTGCGTAAAGGGGTTTGAGTTTTATACCGCACAACAACACATATATAAACTGGAAAGGGCACTTGTACATAAAAACAAAAGAACCTAAGGACGAGTAATTTAAAAAGAATGTTAAACATAAAATTCGAAAATCATTTTAATGTTCACAGATGATGAAATCTTTATGTTTCACAAAGAAGCGCCTGACTAGAAAGAAAAACTTGAATTTCATTTGACATTTAAAATATGCACCGAAAAGTATGTTATTAAAAATTAACGGTCAAAATGACAAAATCAAAAGCAAATGCGTACATAGTGGTTGGAGTAGCAATGTTTTTGGGGAAAAAAATATTAATATTTTTCTTAAGTTAGGTTAAACTCTTCTAGACTACGTTTCGAAGAATTATTGAATGAAGGGAGCCGCATTTGCATTTCTAAATCCACTAATCGTTCTGATAATTTTTTTATAATTGGTATTTAAGTCTCTTGATTCAAAAATCAGGATTAACCTAGTCATACACATAGTTTCATTCATTGCTGAATGGAATCATCAGTGACCTTTGAATCGATGAGTGGGAGTTTTTAAGTTGTTTATGTTTATCTTTCTTTCATAGATTTGTTGCGAATTCAATCAAAAAGTGGAAAAGTGCAAAGTCAGAACTATTTTTATTTTCTGTTGTGTCTATGGTTTGTGTTTTAATTTTTGGAAAACCTATCAGGCTAAGAAATTCTTATTCATCAGTTCTACGGTCACTGATGATTCCGTTTAGCAAATTCTGTGTTTTATATGTTGTTTATATTTTAGTGTCATCACACACTGTTCTTATACACCACAGAAAAATAGAACTGGCAACAAACTCCACCAACTGCTGATGGATTCAGTTGATTAGTTTGAAGGTGAAAAGTAAACTAAACATAGAAATTTTTGATTCCTGTGAAATTAGAAGTCAATTTTTTAGTATTAAAATAGAATTTTTGCCAATTTTTATATTTAATTAATGGCAACACTAATGCTTACGTAAAAGCTGAAGTTGAAAGATGCTAATAAAAAATTTTGAGCATATTTCTGGGCGAACATCAGCTTGTCATATACGAATGGATGTGAGAGCAGAAATAAAATCATATTTTAATGGCTTTTGTTAATAATTCAGACAGGATTCGCATATTTTATATCCCAAATACAATTTTTGTGGCTTTCTATAATTTTAGATTTAATTTTCTACTTTTTGGACTACCAAACGGTCCGAATTAAGGATAACATTAAGAGTAGATGAGAGTTGCTCGCATGTACACAAAGCTTGTGTGCCTTTTTGTATTTTCACTTGGGATTTCTTTGGCACTTTTTTCTATTGCGTGCTTCATTATCCTTAAAAGACGCACATTCTGTTTATTCTGATTCTTTTTTTTTCAAAAGTTTACCTAAAAAAAAGAAATCACTGAAGTGAAAATTAATGTTAATTAAGGCAACAATTTTTTTCTTTATGTTGGTCCTGTATTGAATTTAGGAATTTTTCATGTTTTCTTCATTTGCGACTATTAAGTTGACGTTGATTTGTTTGCGCTTTTCTTTAAAATTACGTTTATTTGAAGTACATTTTTTTTTGTTTATTTCTGTTGTTGTTGTTGCTGCTGCTGTTGATTAAGAAGTGGTCACTTTGATGTGGTTTTTTTGCGGGTAACGCATAATTTATTTTGCTAATGCAATGAATGTTGGTAACTTTGAATTAACAAATAATCTGAGTGACTGGCTGACATCGCTATGCCCTTCACAGGCTAAGTATTTTTTTTTTTTGTTAGTAAGAAGGGGGCTTGGAATATAGAAATGTACATATATTCTTGATCAGCATTAGCTCCATTGTTGATATGGCTATATTCATATTTTTGTGTCTGCGTGCGCTGTCTCTCTGCCTGTTTGTTGTATGAGACATATTATTGAAAAATCAATCCAAAATCTATAAACTCAATAGTTTTTGAGCTATTTGGGAGTTTTGACAAATTTACAAAAACAAAAAAAAAATTCTCTACAAAATGTACAAATCGCAGTAACTTCGGCCTGAATGATTCGGCAATTTTTTAACAAAAAAAAAGAGTAGGTTTTTTCTTTATTTAATACACATGTACCTTTACATTGCAATTGATTGTTAAAAAACCATCAATTTTCTACAAGAAATTTTCTTTATCGAGCTGTTATATTTGAATAATTACCCAATGTACTGTTGATGATGTTCTGCTGCAAATAAAAGCGATACCAACAGAAGTAACATGACAACATCTGTCAAACAACCAACAAGTGTGTAGCATTTCAACTCAAACCTCAACATCAGCTATTGCCCATATTGATGGCAATGGCAATCATCATTTGTTTAACTGACCATCGAAAACATTTTAAAATCAATCACAGTTGCAGGCAGGAAGCCAGGCAGGCGAACATCCTTGCAACGTACAAACGATTAACTTTGATTGCTGTCACACAGTATGTAACCCCTTCAGTGGAGGACAATCGATATTGGTTATGTTGAAGTCCGCTAGAGTCCATTAATAATTCTAGGCAGAGTGACGCTACTTTTAAATAGGGGACACAGCATACACTCGAAAAGACACAAGCTTATAGGTTAGAGCAGACAAATGGCACACTTCAAACTCTGTTGATTAACAAATATCCAAACAGCTCATCCTGGTACTAATTCAGTGAATCAGCGTTGATTTAACAATTTTTACAGGCTGCTATAAATTTAGTTCATAGATGACACCAGTTGCTTACTTTACCCTATAAAAAAACTGCAGTGCTGTGTATACTGAAGCCACATTTTGAAATTCTCACAGCATGTTTTTTGCGGTTTAACGCCTTGTTCCCCAGAATTGAATATTTGTGATTTTGACTTTGGCAGGAGACATTGAATGAATGGAGCGGAGCGTTCAAAGTCATCGTTATTTAAATACTTTGAGTCAAATTGATAGGAGTGAGCAGCATATGTTGGTCAACGTTCGAACATGACTTTTTGACTTTTTAGCATATTGCAAATATTTGCCATTCTGTAAGGGGGGATGGTGGAAATTGAGCTTCGACGAGTTTGATGATGTTTGGTTGTGCATAACTCTTGTGACTCGTTTTGTGGTCAACAGCAAGTTCCCATTCCGCATCAGCTACTCGTGCTTATTGAGTTGTTTCATGAAGTTTATCTTCATGCTCGTCAAATATTATTTATGGTCATTTGTCATTTTTCGATTTTTATGTTCCACGACAAGATAGCAATTCTGCAAAATGAACAGATATTTATTGGAAGCAATAAATTTTGTTTGCTAGATGAGTGGGAGTTTTTATTTTCTGACTTATGTGCTGTGCGATATGTCCAAAAACCAAAAACATTTATCTGATATAATACACCTCGCACTTAAATAATTTATAACTATTGTTGCCAATATAAAATGCTATAAATCGCAACATAAGATGCAACCGTAAACCATAACTATAAACTTTATAAATGCAAGCGTTTGAATATTTTTTGCTCAATTACGCCTCAACGACTAAATGATTTTTAACGAATATCTATGCAATATATAAAAACAACAGAGTATATTCGAACTTGCGGCAGCTACAGCTATGAAATTTGAAATGTGAATCTACGGTATTTGCACCTACAATTTTGCAAAATGTGAGTGGCATATTGGACGTTGTACTTCCCGTACAATATGACCCTTAAAACGTTATTGTGACAGCTGCTTTTCTAAATTCTTTAATAAAACAAAAGTATTCAGGAGTTTAGGGCGACATTTGTACGTACTGTGCCATCTGTATGTGGTCACTGGAAATATTGAATAGCTTCGACAATTTTCAACCGATTGGCGTCATCATGTATGGAAAATGACATTTCAGTACAATTTTTATTATGTATTGGTAAATACCAAAAAAACGTGCCGAAATAGTGGTACATTATATTACATATCGTTGTAAATATCGTGGTGGTTGAAATTTAAAACTTGACTCTACCAGACTTTTTTTGTAGGGATTATTGAAGAGTAAAATTATGTGCCAATATGCCAAAGACCACAGAAGGACTTAGAGACAGCATTCGAACCAAAGTGGCAGCGTTATCTCCTGAGACAGTGCCTAATGTGATTGAAAATACTAGAGGCGCGTCATCTCTCATACAAAAAAAAAACATATCAGACGCCTTCGTTGATAGCAAAAAAGTAAAATATCTTCAAATGAACTGCATAAAATTTATTTAATTTTTTGCTCTCAACGAAGAGGGACTTATACCACTTTCAAATATATCAGCTCAGATACTGGCACATGTGGTAGCTGATTTTCAAAGCGATATTTATGTAGTTGTAGTAGCAATTTCATATTAAGGTGAATATAGTGAAAATAGCAACGGATTTGGTCTATCAAACAAGAAAATTCAAAGCTCTACTTTCGCAGAGATCATAGAGTTTTTCTTTGTAAATACATATGTATATAGGCTTACAAAATAACGTTAAAAATTTGTTCTATACTTATTACTTTGAGAATACAATTTTAGATGAGAGGAAAATTCAATTTTCTTCATTTTTCTGCTCAAATTTCGAAAAGTGAAAGTTTTGCTGCTATGGTGGCGACCCTAAAAGATTTTTTATTAATTTTTTTTTTTTGATTGAAAATATACGCGAAAATGAGTAAACTTTCGAATTTTAAGCATTTCCCGAAGAATACTAAAACAGGAAGTTATTTTGAATATGCATATTGTACATAAGTACATCACAGTTGAACTGCAACTAATGCAGCAAAGTTTTTTGAAAGAATACTTCTTCGAAATCATCATCCACTGATACAAAATTTTCAATTTTCTTTCTTTGAAGAATGCTGAAAGATTATAATTTGAGGAAGGTCTTTAATGCCAAATTGTAAATGCCAACGAGATCTATCCAACTTTCGTTGAAATTGAAAAGCGAAAATAGATATGAATCGGATATGTCTTAGGAAACCACTATTTGCAGTCTACACACCAAAATTAAGTAGCTTCTTATATTTAGTAGCTATATATATTTATTTGAAAACGATTGTAATATATAGTTATTGTTGAAGTTGAAAGACTTTTTTCGAAGATATATGTGCTGGAAAGTAAAAACGGACACAACTTAAATGCTGCTCAAAATTGTTTTCAAAATAATGACGCTTAGGTTTCACAGTTCAATCAATTTTATAGCCATTCCAGATTGAATAAAACTTCTATCAAAATCAGAAAAATCACCGCTCATTCAAATATAAAGCTTACGAAATTACTAAAAATGTGAGAAAGAGAACATAATTTATTTTCTCACTTAACAATTCGAATTATTGCAACAACAGCAGCAGCAGCAACAAAAAATTACAACAGCCGGCACCAACATCGCTGCTACCACTTAAGCATCACTAGCTCACCCACGTCGTGATGTGTCTATGCGTCTCTAACAATTTTGCATTTGCAGTGTACTTAATATACTCCTGTTCCTTCACAGTTTGGCTGACTTGCTGTCTTGTGGCGTTGCAAAGTCTTGCCAATGCCCACAAATTTGCAGGCATTAGATCTTCATTACCGGCACCACACCGCACTATCTTTCGGGTGGGTTGATGCTGTGCGGCCCGCAGCACCATGCGTCCAGTTTTCCATAACAGCAGTTAGTGGCTCAAACTGTGCCCATGACTCTCAACTCTGACGCTGACTGGCTTGTGATGCACACGAAATGGAGATTAAATTTTAAAAAATTTATGGTTTTTAGCGCATTAGAGACACAAGATGAGTGAGTTTTTGCTGTGCGGCAGCAACAACATCTACTAAAATACCGGATGTTTTATGATTTTATAATAAAGCATGTTACTGCCACCGCCATCCGGGTGGCCTGAACTTGGCAACCATTGTGGGTACACTAGCTGGCTATTGTTGTTGTACTTGTTTTTGTTATTTTCAACATCTTAAATATTTTTTATGTCTCTCCGATGATTCAATGTAAAATAGGTTGAAACAGTGGCTTTTCTATGAATACATAGCATTTCAGGCAAAAAAGGCAATTTACTTTTACAGCGCCTTGCGCAAATGACTAACCGTTTTGACGACCCTGATTTGAGGCTGCATAGATTTTGTTTGCTATGTTACCCAACATAACGTCAAAAAGTCGTTAAAAAATCTCTGTGGTTAAGAAAATTTTATGCTTTAAAATTTTAATGAACTTCCGTTGGCACAAACTGACGAGTTTTAATGTCCACTGCTCTGAATTTTATGGCACCATCGAGTAATTTTTCGGCTATCCCTAATACCGTGTTGTAATGTCGACATTAATGTGATATTATTAATAAAAGGTAGAGTTTACTTGTGGCAGTGATAGGTACACGTTGATTTAATGAATTACCGTGTGTATGTATGTTACTGCGAAGGGAACTCCTTTTTCTCTGAATAATTAAAATGCTATAAAAATATAACATAAGAATTTTTCTCCCTTTTTTTATCCTTTCGTTTATAAATTTTGTATTTTATTACCTTCTTATAAAACATACTCTTTTTTTTTGAAAATATTTTCTCCTCCTCACGAACTTACGTCTCATCGAAATAAAATGTGTTATTTATTACTGTGGAGTATTTTGCGCGAACACTTTGTAGATTTTCTAAATAATTTACCGTATGCGCGTAAAATGGCGTTGCCGATCATTACCATCACCAATAGCATTAGCATCACCATCATCATAACTTTTTGTAGCATCAAGAAAATAAATTCACACTATGCAACAAAGTTTTCTGAATTAGAAAACAAAAAGTGTAAGTCGAGACGCTACTTTTAAAATAAAATGTACAGGTAGTGCAGAATCTTTTGAATGGAATTAAAAAGACCTAACGAGTGCTAAATTTATGAAGAGTGTTGAGGTAGGTTAAAAGTATCGAATAATATTGAAAAAGTTGATAAGCGTTGAATATTTTAAAGCTGGCGCATTTCAAATTTTATTCGCGTTTTTTGAAATATTACAAAAAAGTTGTCAAAAACCAGCAACATTATTTGTACAAATTATGCAATAACTTACTCTTTTTTCAATTTCTAAAGTTAACTTCGCATTTTGTTATACAGTGTAACGCATTAACTCTAAAGAATCTTTGCTGTTGTAACATCGGCAACATTTTTCTTGCCTACGGAAGCAACACTTTATAAAAATTCATAAATGCAAACATAAATTTTCATTTGAAATTTCCTTGTCTGATTTGGTTTTACATAATTTTTTTTATTATTTTGTTTTGCTGATGCTCGATAGACTTAACGAGTAGCGCTCATAAATGCAACATAAAAATATGAGTTCTTAGTGACGTTGGCGTCGGTACTCACATCATCATCAGCCATCCTTGCTTTATGTTATACGAGATTGTAAATTATCAAGGAATATTGCAAAAAGCTTTTACTCGTTTGAATCGCTTACTCAACTCAAATCGCGCAAGGTCTTACAACGCATTACACTTTGGCGGCAACATGGATTCGAAATGTCGAAAATATGCTTCACATTTGGTGTGTGTGTGTGTGTGGGAGTAACAATGACTACTTAATGTAGTGCACTTTTAGGCGTTTATGCAAATTTGTTTTTTTTTTTGTTTTTATAAACCTAAACGCAGAAGCTTCGAAATGGCAGTATATATGTATGCTAAACAAGCAAATTTTCTTGGAATCGCCTCAAACTGGGTGTAAACAAAGTCGCTCGCAGTAATATCGCCAAAATGTTTCTGTGTACTGAGCCTTGGCTCCATGACAGGATTTTAATAGAAAACATTTGCACAACTACGAGTAGTTGAAAATATCTGACAAAGGTTGACTTCACTGCCTTTTTAGACACTTAAGTACCATTTTCAAATGTCCAGTTTACAAAAATCAAACATCACCGCCTACTTATCAGCCAAGCGTTTTTTCAAGCGATGCAACTTTGATTTTTTTTTTTTTTTTTTGGACTACCTTCCAGTTGTCAACATTAACAACATCAGCCGGAAGTTTACCACTTCAATTCAGTTTACTTCCTTTTGCTTTCGAAAAGTTTTCTCGATGTAGTTACGTCTTGGTTGGTGAGTTTGCTATTTTTTCTCCACCGAAAATTTAGTGTACTCGTTAAATTTTGTAAACACAGCTACTTTCGCGCGTTACTAATTAAATGCTACTTGAAAAGGTAGCAAGTAAGTAGTGGTAGCTGCAGTATAGTCGTATTTTAAGCTAACGAAAGATACCGCCTTTCTTTTATGTAAAGCTAAGTGGCATATATTTTTTTTTTTACCTTTTCTGTCAAGATTCCAGTCTTTTGCAAATGAAGCACCTTTTTTGGTCGTTTTTTTTTAACATTTGCTACCATTTTTAATTAAGTGTGCAAGCAAAGTTGTTCTTTCTACTAGTGAGATTTTTTATTTTCTTTTCTTTTTTTTTTCTTTGCAACTGCAACTAAAAAAGCAAAAAGAAGTTGTAAAAATTAAGGTTGGCTTGTTAAACAGTGTGTAAGCAAGTGGCGCTAAATTAACGGTGTAAGTAATTAAAACCCTTTGCCAGGGCTAATGAGCTCTTCTTACAGCGACTTATTAGCAGTAGATGAGGAATAAACATAACCCTACACTCTAAATGAAAATTTGTTTTTATTTTGTTTATAAGTTTTCGGCCTTTGAAGTGCAATTTGGAGAGCTGCACAAATAAAAATTCTAACTGGTAGTGAAATCTTCAAAGGGTGATTTCAAAAAAAATTTCAAAAAAAATCAAAAATGTTAACGATGAAAGTTTTATATGAAAGAGACAAACAACAAACTGTCGGCTTGGATCTTAACTGGGCATTTAAAAAATGGCTAATAGAAATCTCTATTAAAAAAACAAGTTTTGTTGCAAAATTGATACAAGAACAGTTTAAAATTGGCAACTTCTTTGTTCTTATCCGTTCGCAAACCTGTAGCTGTCTGTCATATTCCGTTGTGAAACATTTAAATAAAATACATAAAATAAGTTTTAAAAAAAGTTATTCTAGAGATTCAAATATTCCAGAAAACGGACACAAAAGTATCACGAATTCTGTTATTTAACTCTATTCTGATGAAATCTGAAAGAAATTTCAAACAACTTGCCTATTTTTTGGAACACAATTGGAACATTGGCAAGATTGGTTTCTATCTTGTATCCTGCGCTCATTTTCTTTGAAAATGACTAAAAATGGTTCCAAATAAATCTCAATTGGGTTTTGTGAAAATGTACTGAATCGAGACTTGACTTTCTAGAGGTCAAATGTACTTTTTTATGTTGATTGTACTAAAATGTACGAAATATTTCTAAAAATTACTAAAAAAAAAACTCTCCGCTCTTTTGCCATCTCAAAAAAAAGCCTTAAAAACTACACATTAGACTATTATCATTTTTTAACTTATAGTTCTAGAAAAAAGGATTATTATTACTTGGCCAAGTGTACCGCAAATGTACTGCAAGTGTGCTGAAAATTCATCAAATGTACTACAAATGCGGCAAATGTACTAAAAACTTGTCAAATGTATTGACGATGATTTTTCGGGACGCAAATGTACCGAGAAAAATTCAAATGTGTAGTGTCTGCATTGTTACATGTACACATTCACTACACACACTAACGAAATACTATACAAAAAATAAAATACTTTGTTGCTTAAAAATTTTAAAAAATTGTTGAAGAAAATTATGAAAAATTTAAAATAAACGATATTTTAAAAAAAATAAATTGGAATTAAAACTTGCAACTTTAAATAAAAACAAATATTTTTTTGCATTTGGGCAATTGCACCTTATGCATAACTAAAAATGTACCGAAAATACTATCACTGTTCTACAGTACAGAAAGTTATTTAATTAAAAATAAATCATACCACATGCATAGATAATTAGCTATTTAGGTTTACTGAAGAATATTTTATCTTGAGTGCTCCTCAGTAAAATAAAGACGTTGTCCAAAAAATCTACACACTAATTAGACCTTATTTCTTAAGTATAATCGCTCAAAAATCCAAAATAACATGCACCAAAAAAAGTTAGAAGAAACAAAACAAAACAAAAAACCGGACTAAAACTAATCATATTAGTTTCATCCATTGCTAAGTGGAATCATCAGTGACCTTTGAGCCGATGAGTGAGAACTTCTAAGCCTGATATGTTTTCTTTTTTGCATAGATTTATTGCGAACCCAAGCAAAAAGTGTAAGAAAGCAGAAACTCATTTTTCTGTTATGTGCCTTTGCTTTCGTAACTCATTTGATTTCAGACTCAATTTTCTTCGAGAGTCAAAACGAAGTAACATGCGCAAATCGCATACTAAATCAGTTTGATGTTCATGTTACGAACACGGTTGCTGAAAATTTCCTGAATTTGCTAAAAATCATGACTGTGGTGCAATTTGTTCGAATCGCGTATTAACTGAGAAAATTATAATGTACTGAAAATACCATTTAATAAAAAAAAACATCGCCGCTGTAATAAGTCGACCGAAAAGCTCCAAAGACATTACCAAATTTAATAACATGCTGATGACTTTTTATGGCTTTCAAAACGTTTGTGTTTTATTAAAGTGTCTCCAACGTTGTGTTCGTTCTCATTCCAAATTTTACTCTTTTAAAACACTTTTGGGACTTTGACTAACTACCGTTGTCTTAGGGCGATGGCGAAAACGCCTACTATATCGCCTTTTCATTCCGCCTACTCGTATGTCACAGCAATCTTTTTTTCTTTTTTTTCTTACCTCCATCGATAAATTTCATCAGCTGCTGCTCATTCTACTTCTTCGAATATATTCTTGTACTCAGCATCAATTTACTTGTCTTAGAAATCCTTTAACTGTCGCTGGTTACTTGTACCAACACTTCAATGACAGCAAATAGATTTCACCCAGGGGGGTAATCGACGACATAAGATTCGATAGGAAATTTGTTCCATACGATATTTTTGTTTGTTGTTGTTGTTTTCATTGATGTAATCACGCAAAGCCCTTTTGCCTTTTGTCTTGTATGCACTCTCGTATTGATTTGTAGGGTTGCCATCGTCATCATCACCCCCGTGTGTTGGTTTAAGTGAAGAGGTGTCTTATTGCGGTGTCGTTTGCTTTGATTGCTTTTTAATCGATTCAATTTCGAAATAAATTAGATTTTCTTGTAAGGATTTTATTTTGTTTTTTTTTTAAGGAAATATTTATTGCATCTCTTTGTTTTGTTAAATTTTTTTTTTTTTAACTTTCCAATCGATGTAAACTTTATGTTATAAGAAATATCGTCTTTGGACAAAGCAAATATCCTTAAGCAAATGTCAATTAATTATACTTTGGTAATTTTCGGCAGACCTTCTCTTCCTCGGTCCTACGAAAAATATTTTTTTAAATACCGTCTTGATATCGTTATCAAGACCGAGAACGATAACCATATGAATCGGTGCTTGGTGAAGCACAAGTCAAAGGATACGGATAGTGACTAGTTCCGTAGATATGCGGAGTAGTTTTTTGGGTAGTCGCGGACAATCAGCGGTTTGAGTGGAAAGTTTAAAAGGTTTGCGAATAGCATCGGTTTCCTCTCAAATTCTGGTTGTCAATGATGCTCAAACAGCGAGTATATGGTGCAATAGCTGCCACACTTCACCCGCTTCTCACTTTGGAGAGAGTTGACGTAATTAATGACACTGTGAATACAGACTTCTTGGTCAGCGTCTGTTCCACATTAGGCGGCACACCTGTCTGTACTCAAAATGAACAGCTACAAGGCCGTCTGCATTTCAGATTAGGGACGATCTGCCTTTACAACACTGCTGAACAAAAGTACTTGGCATTTTATGATTTGCTTATGTTATTTGTCTTAAAAATGTCAGTTTTTTTCGAATTTTATGTTTTGAAAAACTCAACGAAAACGAGTTCTCAAATTCTTAAAATTTTTCTTAGAGATCTCTTAAATTAAAATTCATTCAGTAAGCTTAAATCTTTATTATATCTTCTCTTTTAAATAAAATACGAATGCATGTACATTCCAAACAGCTTTTCCTTTACTAATTTGAAAATTAATGTTCTTGCAGTATATTAAAATGTCTGACTCTACTCCACATTCATTAGAAACTTTCGTCTTCCATCACATAAAGATTTCTAGCAGATGATAATTTTCCCTTGATAACAGTAACATCGTCTGTAGCTTGGAGCAAGGATATGCGGAAAATTTTGCATTACCAAAACTTATGCACCATGTTACGGGCACTCACACATGCTACACTATGAAAACCTAACATTTCCTAAAAATAATAAAAGAAACATAAACATGGTGATAAAATGTTTCGTTCATTTTATTGCATTGCTCCGAAATATTGTTGATAAGGTAAAGTTATGAAATTGGCTATTAAACAAAAAACAGAACACAAAATACAAAAAATTATCTATGGCAGCTAATAATTTTGCTTTGATTTGCATAACAAAATGTACATTTCTTATAAATTAGGTGTAAATATATTCTTCAAATAATCGACTTAATTTTAATCAATGAATATTTTGATTAAGTAAATGACCTTCTACTGTAAGATACAGTAGACCCTATTTTTTGTTCAAAATTTTGCATAATTTACAGCGCAGCCTTTTTTCTGCCAACGTATGTGAAAACGTTCATCAGTTTTGTGCATTTGTATTCAAATAACGTTTTGTACCATACCAATTTGAGTTTCCTACGAAAGGATAACTAAATTTTCATTTTTTGATGTTCATTATCGTATGGCTTCTTCCTTTTTCATCTAAGTTTTTGTTTTATACGTACATATTTATATTTGAGTTTAAGCATACGCGTAACCAATTGGTTTCACGAAAAGTTAAAAATTCTCGCACTAATCAAATATAACTTTCGATCTAAAAATTTTACATAGAAAAGTCCTGGGTTTTTTCAATATATAAAAGGTGTCCCAAAGCTCACAATAAATTTTATTAGCTACGCGTAAGAATAACGCGCTTTCAGTATTTAGCAATATTTTAAAAGTAATGGATGCTTGGCAGCTACAGTTCGCAATTTTCGTACAAAATATGATCGAGAGAGTGATTTAACTTCATCAATTGTCATGAGTTTAATTACAAATTTCATGTGATTATCAATTTCAATGAATCATATCAAACGGCAGAAATTGATATACCACGTTTTCTTAATAACGTAAACGTTTAGAAAAATCGTTTTCAATAATCTTATAGAACTCATCAGCTCACACTTCTGCTGCATTTATTGATTATTATATGTTTTTGGATATAAAGTCAAGACCTTGTTCATCCTGAGAGAAACATTCGTTGCTCCAGCTTTGTTCGTCCATATATAGGCCCGATTTCTACGAAGTGCTCCTGCTTCATCGCTTTAAAAGGGTGATGCTAGCTAATGATTATTTAATTAAGCACATAAGGTCTGAGCCTCGGTCACTGTTTTCCCACGGTTATAACGATATTCCATAGAAGGCTCGTCTTCCGCACTTCAAAATAATTACGATGTCAGGCATCTATTTGTTCGGATTTAGTTAGCGCTAATCGCAGGGTTTCTTTTTCCATTGATTTCTTTCTTTCAACGATTACGCTGGTATGCATGTTCTCGTCTAGATTTTGTCAGCCGATAGCGTTAGCCGATGGAATTTCCCCAGTAATTCCCAATTATTTTTTTTATATTGTATCATATAATGATATATTAATTTTTTATTCATGAGGTCTTCGATCCACCAATTATTATTGAAAGTAAGACAAATACTTTTATTTCTATGTTATAAATCGGGTATAAGAAACGTGATCGGATGTTAAGCTTTATAATAGAGACGCTTCGATCAAAAGCATAGTTTGACTACATGCCAAAACTTTTCTTTTTCAGATAAGGGCTAAATATTTGTGGGATTAAATTTCCACCGAACCAAAATTAGGTGGTTTACAAAAAGACACGCTGCTATGAATTACGATTACTTAAAAGTTACTTAAAAAGTGAAGTCCTAATCCAACCAATATATCCGGCAGTTTTTTTGGTATTGGTTTTTTCAGCGTAAATTTTTAGGCACCTCACGCGTGATTTGTAATATAAATCAACATTGAAAATGCTCAATAAAATTTGCCATTTTGTAATAAATAGACTTACATATCCTAACTAAACTTACAAATCGTTGAATTTTATTATCAAATTTGGTGCTCTATAAAACATGTTTTTCGCAAATTAGGTCCATTTTATGGTCGTCATAATCGACTCACTGAATAGGCTATTCAAGCTATCGCGACCAAATTTCTAACCAGTTTTACTTTATTGGACATTAATTCACCAAATTGTATGCGGAGAGTGCGTACCGAGGACAATATTGCTGCTGTATCGGCCAGTGCCAATGAAGATCGCGATATGTCAATTCGTCGCCTTTGTCAATGTTACAATCAATAGAGCAAAGTACCGTGCGAAATCATCGCACTTTTTTTGACCAAAATGGAAGAGTTGGACTTGGTTGATATGTGGTTTCAACAAGATGGTGCCACATGCCACACGGCATGCAATACCATAGACCTATTGAAAGGTGACTTTGGTGAGAAATTAATTACACGTTTTGCAGCAGTCCTTTGGCCACCAAGATCATGCAGTTCGAACCCACTAGACTTTTTTTTGTGGGGCTACGTGAAGTCTTTCATATACACGGACAATCCAGTCACATTTGCAGCTGTAAAAAATAACATTACAGCTGCCATTGGTATGATACCGGCCGAAACGCTGGAAAAAGTATGCCAAAATTGAAGCTTACGGATGAACCTCCTTAGGCGTAGTCGTCGGCAACATATACATGAAATTATCCTTAAAAAGTAAATGAACAGAATTGATACATCGCTCCAAATAAATATTTCATTCACTATTGCAAATTTTCTGTTCTTTTTTCAATTTTCAAAACACAAACGCATAAAAAATCACCCGTTACAAAAAAAATTAAAGTGGCCTACTTACTATTAAACAAAAATTATCAAACTATTCATTTATGCGTGAACTTATGTTGAAATTAATGCACATCGTAAATATTAAAAGTTATTTTATGAAATTCTTAACAAAAATTTAAAAAAAAATATCCCGAACTTCTTCATATACTTTGGGATAGTCAAAAAATAAAAAATTCTCCCTGCTACACAAGCAAATTAACTAAGAACAACAAGAACAATAAAAAGAAATGTAAGCAAATAAATTCCACCTTATTAGACAGGAATTCTACTGGAAGCTTACAAAAGTAAACTAATTTTTATGGTCAGTTTGGCAATAACCACCACTCAGATTAGAGAGCTGAAATGATGACTTCATAACTTAACATGCAGCTAAAAGATATATAAAGTACAAGAATGTAACAAATAACAAAATGTGAAAATAATAAAAGAAAACACCACTTGAGGTTGGCGCCACTGACAGTGTCGCGCTCTATCGAAGGAACAAGTGAACAATAGAAAAACATAAACCAAACAATGAACAACATCAACCTTTAAAAAATCATAGAAAAAGAGCATTTTTTTGGCAAAGCCTACATGGCACTTCACTTTAATATTAAATTTTTTTGTCTTTTTTAACAAAATTTTCAGATATAAATATGTCAGATATATATATATACCGGGTACTCAATATTTCCTTCCTCAGAAGACAATCACAA
This sequence comes from Meiosimyza decipiens, assembly GCA_963680825.1. Lineage (NCBI taxonomy): Eukaryota > Metazoa > Arthropoda > Insecta > Diptera > Lauxaniidae > Meiosimyza > Meiosimyza decipiens. The sequence continues at coordinate 123,309,255 of OY804258.1, forward strand.
TCTAGTTTCAAGATCTAATTTACTCGTAATATGGTAGATCCAATGCATCAAGTATCAAGTAATATAATCCAAAACTCATAGCCTGCTAAAAAATTCATAAATACAATCATTATCAATATTGTAGGGTCAAACTAATTTCGAGAAACTTTTAAAATTTTGAACTTTGATTGTCGTCTAAATTTTATCTCATAAACTCTGTGCTGATTTTTGATTTAATTTGACAAGATATAAAAGATAGTGCTATATGTTCTTAACTATGCTCCTCTCAGACATTCAGTAGAGTAAGTGAGAGTGTTACCATCGATATCTACCACTAGTTTGTATCTGTCAAACTTTCGGATATCAACTAAAATATACTGCTCCCCAGGCCAAACTATTCGAAAATTATGGTATCGTGCTCGTAGTGGCGGCAAACTTATCATATCGTACTCGTATTCATACGATATGTATCGTTCACGTCTTTTTATCGCCTATATTTCTCGAATATTATCGTTCACATTTTTATATATATAATACTAGCTGGACCAGCGGCAACTGTCCCGTGCACTATCCCCACCTATATTTTACGCAGTCTTTACTGCAGACAATTGGCTCCATGCACAACATTTCACAACTTCGCATAAGTTCCAAGAATATGGGATTTTTTTGAATGGGAGGAGCTATGACCCATTATCCAACCCTGTTCACATTTAGCGAGTTACTTGGCACGAACAATATACATTTACGGTTTCACAACTATAGATGCCAAGATATGGCGTTTTTAAGCGTTTTTGCTCTATTAAGCTGCCACACTTCTTTGTCTAATCTAGTCCAGATTTCATGAGGAACTAAACATAGACAATATACATTCTGGCACCGAATTTCAAAACGCATGCAACCATATTTGCCAAGATATTGCGCTTGAATTGTTTTTGTATTATGGAAGCTCTGGCTGAATCTCGTTTTTGGCAATAACTTAGTGGCTGTCGTGCGATACACATTATATTATATCCAACAACGAGATATCGGCAAGACATTTGCCCTGACGAAAAATTTTTCATGATATTTTGCAACAAAAAGCATTTTTTTTTTCTAACCCGATTTTCAAATTATTTTCTATAATTTTGAAAATTAAAAATAAAAAGTCTCCAAAAATAAAAGTCACCATTGGGCAATTTTGCCCAGTTGTTGTATTCGAACCACCAGTTTTATGCGTAAAACCACTAAGATGGCAACACTGGCAAATGAGCTCACTGGGGATGGGTACTCAGCTATATGTTCAGCGATTTGTCAAAAAATATCGAGAACAATGAAGTAAAAAAATTCTTTGTTGATTTTATTTTTATTTTGGGCAATTCTGCTATCGTTGTTGTTGTTGTATTATTATTTATTGTGATTCACAGTTGAATGCCTGATTTGTGTTTGAAGTGGGTTTTCTTTTTTTCTCTTCCTCATCCAAGGAAAATTGTAACCCAGTCTGAGTTCGTTCACTATCTCGATGTTATTTTTGACTTATGACAGTCAGCTACACTTCAACGGATGTTTGGCCCATCTAAGTTGATTAGTGGTCATAAGTCAAAAGTGCACCACCATCACCACGATATCCTTGACAAATTTGAAGGAATTTCTTTTGAAATTAATTTTTAGTATCTGAAGGGTAGCGTATGGAATTAATTTTTTGACATTAATTTTAATGACGAGTTCATTTATAAGAAGTTTTGATACAAATGAAAAAAATGGAGTTATTAAGTTTATTAGTGAATTAATAGGAATCATAATAGCATATATTGTACGGTTTTTTTCATAATAGAAGCCAATGGGAAATTTTTGCACAAATTTTTTCTGATTTTTTTCTCTAAACAAATTTAAAATAAACAACAACTTGAAAATTTACGGTAATGAAAGGAGCTTTTTAAAACGTGTAAAATTTGCTCAATATTAAATGTATTTAAGTTAGAAGGAAATATACTTTTCAAACTACTTTTTAATGCATTTTTGATTGGATTTGTACAAAAAAACTGCACTTCTGCAATTTAACAAAAAATCGAAATTTCGGATTTTGGAAAAGCGATTCAATTCTCATGGCCAGTCATGTTTCAATGTTAAAAGAAATACCACAGATGAAGATAATTATGGTTTCAATGAGAGACAATCGATGTAACTTTTTTCTCAGAACAGTGCACAGAAATACAGCGAGGAGAGGAATAAGGATGCGAAGATATAGACTAATCATAAAAATTTTCCAGAAATCAATAATAATCGATTACACTTCGATCATAATCATAATTTTTTTCCTTCAATAGAATACTCTCTGATCAACCTTCTTTCATAACAAAAGAAATTGAGGAAACCACGTTTTAGAAAAAGCGACAAGTACACTTCCTCGTGGGTGGTGTGGAAATATGTGCATTTTATGCAAAATACAGCTTTTAAAATAACGATATCTCCGGAATGGTGCTTCGGAAGAACAAAATTGTGAGTAATTTCGTAGACAACTGCAAAATCTAGAACATTTCGAAAAACCGGTATTTTTAATCTTTGGCCTTTTATAAATTTTTTACAGAAATAGGATCGCTCTTCAGTCTTTTCGTGTTAATTTTATTATTAAAAATGTGTATGAAGCGCTCTTTTTCAAATCGATAGAAATTGATTTTTATGAGCTTTTTGTATGTATTCCCATATGAAATTCAACACGGGAAACTTTGATTCAGCACGCGAATTTTTCGCGCATTTTTTCATCATTTCACGCGCGTCCATTCTGTTCCGAATTTGGAAACCCTTTTCAAAACATTTTTTGTCAAGTTGAGGCTGCAGTTATCGTCGTAGCTACGCGGATTGAATTTGACGTTTCGATTTGTTTTTTCATTCAAGGCTGCCACGACGACAATCAATATGACAACTGGACAAAAACATTTTTCTAATAGGGAGCCTAAGTTCGGAACAGAATCGATGCGGGTGAATGCGGGTGAGTGTAAGTTAGAGGCTTCGCGCATTGATATAAATATCAACTTACCGGCTCACGATCCGTCAATCAGATCACGCGCTGATTGGTTGATGCGGAAACGTAGCCGGACAGTATCTAACTGCTCAAGCTTGTTATATGGATCTTCGGACAAATGTACCTACAAAATGTACTTCTGCCGAAATAAACGATTTTTTATGTACACAATAATCACTGAGAACTTTATTTTATATATCCTATATTAATTTTTTATGATTATGATTCTTTAGGATTATCAATCGTCAATTTAAAAATATTATCATTTTCGAATATCCCCCCATACGACTCAATGAATTCCACACACACTTTGAGAACGTTATGGCACCACTGCTAGGTATCAGTGATACCGGAGACTTCAAGGTCCACCTCCAGTCTTTTTGGCAGATAATGTTCCATAGACACAGTAGTTTTGTTACAATTGTACAATATACGTAAGTACATATGTTGGCACTATCCAGCAATTTCTTAATGATACTTAGAAGCCACACATGCCATGTCTTCTAAACGAGTGTTACCACTCTATGTTGCACATTATTTATTTCAATAGCTATGTTCACATATACTATAGATAAACAACAATTTAGACAAAGACACACAGCGCACTTGTAGTTGTTCCTTTCGTTGTTGTTTATTATGATTATTATTGCGCGGTATTTTACCGCAGTTTTATTGCCTTTCACTTAAATAAACTTAGTTGTCTTTTTAGCGTTAATGGTCGTATACTTATGTACTGAAAGAAAATCTATTACAAAAGAAACATAATATTCTAACATTCTAAAAAGAGATGTTCATATGGTACAGAGTAATACGAAACCAAAACTTTTCAATTGCATGAAGGCAAAAGTTTCATAAAACTCAAGAAATTTTGCCCATAACGATATCAAGTTGAAAAAGTTCTTAGACAAGGTATTTTCCGTCCGTGTTTTTGTACAGCATTCTTTAGAAGCATTTTTTCAGAATATCATATGAAATATTTTAACTATTATATATATCATAAACAGTAAAACGTTTATTATATTTTATAAGTTATTTTTCTCTTTATGTACATGATTGCCGTGAAGTCACTACCATGTGTAAATTCATATTTAATGCCGCCTTTTGCATCGTGTCATCATAAATATTGAGTACGGCATAAGTATATGTTATCCTGGCAAAAACAAATGCAATTGACAAACGATTTGTGCAGACATATGTACATGAGTACTACTTATACTAAAAAGTTAAGTATTGTTTTAGGTTGCTACTAAAGTCATTTAAAGTTGAACTTAAAAAAAAAAAACAAATAAACCATGTCTTTTATAAACAATAAAGAATAATAAGAATTATATTGGAATAACAAATTTATTTTGAAAACAACGATTAAGTTTGCGTGCAAATTGTACATATTAGAAGACAGAAATATTCTCGTCCTGGCATATTCAGCTCTTATAAAAATTATAACATTTTCGCATATCAATGTGGTTCCTGATCAATAAAAAGTTGCTGTGATATCTAATCTTTAAGTCTGCGAAATTGTAAAAAATCTTCTGAATTCTGTATTGAGTCTAGTTCAAATTCTATTACCTGAAGTTTTTTCGCCACTACTGAATGAGTTTCATTGCTGAAATAATTTCAACTTTCGAATAACATTCAGAATATTATAAATATTAGATTGGGACTGCTTACAAAAGAAACAATTTTGCAAAGCAAAACTCCCTCTAATTGAACTTGAATTGCAACCCAATAAGGTAGTTAAATTTATTTTCTAAAAAACAACAATAAAATCGATTATTTTATAGCTCTAAAATGTTATTTCGGTATATTTCTAAATACTACTACAATTACATACTATAGTAATTTTCAATAATGGTTTCTCTTAGCAAAGCACTAAGTTTAAAGTACTAGGAAGGGCTTATGTGCACTAAGGAAGCCTAGGTTGAAATTTCAAAAAAAATAATAACAAAATTGAACATAACATATTCTGCAACGCTATTAGTTTCAATTGAAAAAATATAATCAATCAAAATTTCCTACGACTTAACTTAAAACTTTAAATTTCAATAGTAAAATCATTAATATTGAATAATATATGTATACCAAGTAAAACATGTAATTCACTTTGTAATTATTTGTTCATCAATACAATAAAACCAAATCAAAAACAATGATATCAATACATCTTTCGCCCCCATTGACGCTTCAAAAAAAATTCGCCTTATTAAATTAGCAAATACCCCAACTTCTAAAGAAGATAAACAGATTTTTTCAAAATTATCATACATATTATCAAATTTATATAGAAACAAGTAAAGGTGTTATCTTCGGCCAGGCCGAAACTCACATACCCTACACTACATTAAAAGTAGTTTTTAAATAAATGTTAAAAAATGATGAGGAGGTTGAATAAGTCGAAAATAATGTAAAAAGGTTCAAAAATGTTGGAAAGCGTTGGAAAAAACTGAAAATGTCAAAAGAATATAGGAAATGTTGAAAAAAATAGAATAGAAATGAAAAACACGAAATATGTCACGCCCACTCCTACAATTCCGCCCATTTTTGTTTCAATAAATGATATTCGTGATTAAGATGATCAAACCAAATTTTAGCACAATATCTTGTATAGTTTGCGATATGTGCCGTAATTATTCCTAAAATTTGGGGCGGTGACAGACCCACCGGTGCAATCCACTCCGATTTTGATCCTCTACACAAAATTTTTTGAAGATTACTCTCATAGCACACTATTTATAGCATTAAACGTATTTTGATTATATGGGAGGTGCCACACCCACCAACGCAATTGTGCCAAAATTTTGCAAGAAGACACCTTTTAGCGAGTATATCCGCCATATTAAATTTCATAACGATTGCGTTGTTAGTTATCTTTTTATAACATTTATAAATATTGTAGGCCACGCCACGCCCTTAAAATAAATTTTTTAGTATATTGACGTGGCTTGTATTGTTGACTACTTTCAGTGGTATCGTCCCTAAAATTTTAATGAAAATCGTGTGTGCCAATTTGGAGTTATACGAAATCCAATTTTTTAATTGCTAAGAAATGCCCCGCCCACTTTTACAATTCCGCCCACTTTTACTATTCCGCCCACTTTATGCGCAATTCAAAATTCACAAGATCTGTATCCGTCTACCAAATATCATCTTAATATCTTGCACAGTTTACGAGCAATGGCGTCATAAAACTTAAAATTTAGGGCTGTGTCACGCTCCTTTAAGAGCCTTTGCAAACTTAAGACCTAGCCTAATCTTAATGCTGTTCTGATATTTACCAAATCACCAATTTTGATCAAAATCGCAGCAATTTTTTTTCAAAATGGACTTGGGTATATTTACATAGAGTATTGGCGGAAGGCGTGGCTGTGAACTGATTTCTCCCATTTTTATATGCTAGCAGCTTGCAAGAAAATGTGAGCTGTGTGCCAAATTTCATTGAGTTAGCTTGCTTAGTTTTCTCGTAAACTTGATTTCAACAGACAGACACACAGACAGACAGACAGACAGACAGACAGACGGACACAGCTATATCGACTTAGGTGGTGACGCTGATCAAGAATATATATACTTTTCCATACCTGCCACGCCCCCTTCTATGCGTTACAAACGGATTGACAAAGTGAATATACCCTCTGTGTAGGGTATAAAAACAAAATTGTTAACGCAATTATATTGCTTGTTTCCCAGTCAATATGTACCAACATGTGCTCCCATTTAGACTGAATGTCCTCGCATCCTTGCACTTTCATAATACCCAAGGAAAAACAACCATATAATTCACTTAACACGCTTCAAATCACTCTATAGCGCGGAGTCACAGAATTATTGCTTTAGCTTAGCGAAAAAAAAATGAAAAAATTATAAAAATCAGCGCACCCTTCGCGAAAAGTCTCATCAAAACAAAGACAACAACGCAAAAAAAATCGCGGTTTTTATTTTTTTCCGACAGCAATTTTTTTTTTTTTCCGACAGCAATTTTTTTTTTTCACCATATAAAGTCTTGATCCAATTTAAATTTTGGCAATGAAAAAAAAACCATCCAGAAATTGTATGCATCCGCCTTTTTGCTGGCAGCGATGTCGTATGCGGTAATTTGCAATTTAACCACCTTTCAGGTTCAGTAGCCCGCGAAATGCTTACGCGAAATTGGGAGCGTGTACGTGTGTGTTCGGCAGCTTATTTGTAAAATTTGTTGGTTGGCGCTTCTGATGTGTAATGGATGTGCTCATCTTTTGTTTAAGGTTACCAGATGTATGTATTTATATTAATCAAATATTTTTATTTCTGTAAGAAAAATTTTAGATTTCAACCCTACCTTTACGCGCAGAATGGCCCACAATCTTGGGCAGTTCTGGTTGTGAATGAGGAAATATTAATTTTCGCTAGAGATTTTTAATTGAATGATTTTAAATAAATTGTGGAAAGACTGAAGTTTTCAAATTACGGTCAAAAATGGCAATATCGGCTCTTCATGGATATATATGTATGAATTTTCATGTTCAAGAACCAATCAAGACATAAAGAAAACAAAAAACCTCCTCAAATATCATAGAAATGGAGTATTAGCTTTTAAGCGATATATTCGCATGGCCAATCGAAGCATAATTTCATGTTCCTTTTGCAGCAGATTTTTGAGGTCGAACTTTTTCTTTGAGGGTAAATTTTAATAAAAAGCTATCGTTTTTAGATCGAATATGTAAAATGTGTCAAAAAATAAAAGATAATAACTCAAAATTTTGTGTAATTTTATATGCTAAGAAAATTTTATTATCGAATTTCAATTTTTCGTAATTTTACTTTGAACTATTTTGCCTGCATCGTGAACAAAAACTAAATTGGTACAAAGAAAAACTTGCAAATTTAAGTAAAACATGGCTTACAATATATGCAATAGCCAAGCGTTTTTTAAAGAAAAGTAAATATCTGTTCCTAAAATATGTAAATAAATTACGCATGAACATTAAGAGAAAAGATTGGGTTCCGAACTTTTCGTTGGCTCGAGCCAAAGTTTCCTTTTCGATTTTGGAAGAGTTTTTAGTTTAATTTCGATCAAATTTTTTGAGAATCTTTTTAATATTTCCGAGTGGTTTTCTTAATAAATCAAGATAAAATATTTATTAACTAATTATTTTTCTAACAAAATAGACAATTTTATGCTATATCAAACTTTCTAAAAACCTAACCACCTTTGCAGTGCCCAGTTCGGAAATAATTTTTTTTTATTTTCCATTGTTACCGTTGATGCATATCAGCGCGATTTTCCAAATTAAATGAAATTTCCTCAATGACATCAACTTGTTTATTTTGACATACGAGGCTGCATAGGAACGCGCGTTACGTTCTTGTTGTTTACGTTGGGAGACAACGCGGTTCACCTCATAAAAAAAAGTATTTTTTTTATACCTGAGGGTTTTAACAATTGTTTTTGTTGTATTTTGAATGTTTTATCGTGATTTAATATGAAAATAAAGAGGCGGTTATTAGAGTAGGAGTTCTTAACCATAAAGAGCTGGGATCGGTTTAATTTAATGATTTTAAATTTTTTTTAATTTTCACTTTCCAACATTCAATTCGAACCAAGAGCCACGGTTACTGTTTTTAGGCAAAATCGAACATGGGGTACTTGTAGCTACCAAAAGACTTTCTTTCTTTTGTGGAAGAGAGAAGAGTGTAGAAAATTAAATTAATTAAAATTACAATTCGCACTTTTCGCATATATCAATATCAACAAAACTCATTAGAAAAATGATTTCTTTGACGTTAACATGCAAGCACCAACTGAATGTCCTTTCTGTTTTTCATAAATATTCAGCTATTTAATTTAAAATTCAAAACATGATGCTTTTAATTTAAGATTTTTGAAAACCTAAAAAACATGTTCACTAGCACGTGTACGAAATATATCCCATCTTCTAGATGAAGCTTTTCTTAAGCTACATGCTAAGCAGCGTCTGTTCTGCAATATTTGCTGTTAACTTTTGTGCGGTTTTGAATTTCAACTATCCAAATTGAACTTAATGCATCCCATACCAATGGCGTTAACACAAAACATTGTATTTTATATTACTTACCAATGAGATTGGCTTCAGTCTGTGCACCCATACAACATATGTTTTCGTAAAACTTTTCTAAGATTGCGTTAAGACATTGGTGCACATTAGCTCTTTTGCGGTCACTTTGATGATGCTTCTGCTGCTTGGTTCCTTTTACTGGTGATGATTCTGTTGACGACGTTTTAGCCTTATTGATGACCGTCTGAATTGAAAATTTTATTCTAGTTAATTAAATTGGCATGAGCATGCAGACGAGTGTCCTTAATTTTAAAAGATGCCATGTAGCTTATGGCTGTGATGAGGTTTCTTTTGATTTTCTTAAAAAGTTTTAACAAGGATTGAAAAAATATAAAGACTAACATGGAAAAGGTGTGAGCAAGGAAAACCCACAAAACCTTATCAAAGAGAGTTTTTTTTTATTCTACGATTAGCAGAGAATTTAAGAAACAAATGTATGAAGCTTTCAAGCTATTGAGTTATCATTTATTTTCAACCATACCAATTTATGAAAAATAATGTAGAAAGTATGATATTTAGAGTTAGCAAGTCATAAATGTATAGGATAGATGAGCAGCTTTGCTTCTTCTCAAAAAATAAACTTCTGCCAATATAATTTTAGGTAGCAAGAAATCAGGGTAAGAAATAAAATGACAAATTTATAACTACTCAGAATAATGGCCAGACGGGTACTTATGCATATAAAAATATATGAGGTAATACATAATTTATTTATTTATTTATTTACGTCTATGGACACAAGATCCTTACAGACTAGCATAAAAATCTAAAAAACATAATTTATAGACTAAATAATAACAAATACAAATAATTATAAAGGATAACAATTCATTATATTATTCTTAAAAGTAACTTTATTTAAGCAAAAGTCTAAGCCATTATTTGAACAAATTTTATTGAACTCAATTAAAGCTCTATTTAATGGCTCGTTCAGGCCATAATTGGTTCTATGAACCTTAACATAAAAGAAACTGGAACTACGTAAATACCTTGCAGGTATATTTATGCTGATTTTTTCCAAAAGAACATTACAGTCAATGCTGTCATTAATAAGATCATAAAGAAAAATTTGCGACTGAATCTTGCGCCGTCCTTCCAAAGTTTTTAAATTTAATAATAAACAGCGAGCACCATAAGATGGTATTGGTTCAATAAAATTTAGAGACCGTAAGGCAAATTTCAGGAACTTTTTTTGAATACGTTCAATACGCGCTGAGTGAACAACATAGAAAGGGTTCCATATAAACGCAGCATATTCTAGCCTAGCTACAGCTACTATAAGGGTCTTGATTTATATTAATGATATTTTCGATACTTTTGCCAGTTCTGGCCTTTTTCGAGTTTTTCGATATTAAAAATTTTCGTTGCATATTAAATTTCTCAAAATTTTTGATTTTTCTTTAACATTTTTTGATATCTTTTGCCATTTATCACTTATTTTTTACGTGTATCGATTTCTCAAGATTTTTCAACTTTTTCGACATCATTTTGACATTTGTCAAATTTTATTAACATTTATTCGACTATTTTAACATTTTCCAACTTTTATTTTATTGAATTTATTCGACATCTTAGGATGTTTTCGATATGTATCTCCTCTTTTAACATTTTTGACTTTTTCGACATCACTGATACATATAAACTATTTATGATTATATTCTTTAAATTTTTTTTTTTTTAGTAAATTTGTTGACGTATGCTTTTTTTTATTAAATTATTATGTTTTTCTTTTAAAATAAAGAAATTTTTTCTGGATATATTGTCAAGAACACATTCACTTATCAGTAACTACATTCTGACTATAAGTCCAGTTAATTCTCTAAAAAACCACTGCTCGACAATATTACAGGAATATTAATTATTTGAACATTTTTGACATTTGTCGATATGTAACAATTTATATAGCTTTCTGAACATCAAGCGATATTCTCATCGTACATACATATATCAACATTTTTGACATATTTACCCACTCCTCCGACATGTGCCGACTTTTCGATACTTCGTGAGTTTCTCAGCAGTGTTTGTTTTATTGAAGATTTATCAACATTGATTGACACACGAGTGTGACGTATTTTACATATTTTATTTTCGAATTTATTAACATTTGACTCAATATCATTTTACTTAATGTTATTCGACTTCTTAGACGTTGATAAAACTTTTCGACATTTTTTTGATATTTTTCGACTAACTTTACTATTCCAACATTAGATGACTAATTGCTTAGGCAGCACACTTTTTGTCAATATCTCTTGAGTTTTCATTTGACCTTCTATGATGCCAACATCATCTTAACGCTTTTTCGCACACATTGTAAGCAATCCATTTATATCAAGTTGAAATCCTTTTAAAACAAAAATTAAATTTTCTAAATTCACATCACGTGACTTGATTCAATTAAGTGATTCCATTCCATTTTCACTTTGAGCTACGTACATTTTAATTAGAAGTCTCACAAATGTGCACATACATAAATGGTACACCCCAAGAGTTCATTTCATTGCTACAGCTATATTTCAAAAGGGTGTCCAAGCCACTTAAGCTTGGACGCAAATACCCCCAATTGTAATGCAAGCAGGCAGGTGTACAGACAGACCGATGAATGAAAGCGGTTTGCGTGATCCACCTGATACGCATTTAATTCACATACGCATTAAAAGGGTTATTAACTCATAAAAACAGAAATGGAAAAAAAAGTACGGTGGCACTTTATTGAAAGGGTTAATCAAATATTGTGCGTATGCGTTGTCATTCAGCGTACTTTTTATATTAAATCATTAAATTAAAGCCGAGCCAGAATTAGACTTTTTGTTGATAGGGTCACGCATACTTAATATCAATTATTCGATATGTGAGCTAGAGCAAACACTGTGGTTAGAGCAAAAACTACAAAACTTTTTAAAATATTGTATTTGGAATGACTTTACATACATATTAGTTAAATTGCTCATTAACATGTGAATTATGAAGAATAACTCAAATTTATTTGATGAATTGTTGAGATTAAATTTCAATATCCGTGACACACAACCTAAACTGTAACATAGCTGCTTATTTCCATATGCACTTAAAGGATATGGTACAGTTTCTTCACTACTTCCTTTTCTCCGTCTCTTGATTTAATTTACATATCGCCTTGACAAACAATTAACTGTCAACATACTCATTAAATTAAATTAGAACGCATTAACTAAGCATATTCGACCAGCGGCAGCGGACATAATAATTACAACTTCCGTTTACTCGCATGTCCGTCTCTCCATCCAACTATACATCCTTTAGTTTGTGATTTCGTCCTTCCGTTCGATATCTTTTCCGTTTTGACCAGAGCTGTGGCGGCGACACGCGGCTAATTCTACTACAAGCGCATTTCACTTCACAAATGCACTAATGCATATCCTGTTAACCAACTAATTTACATACAAACGTTCTTGTACGTTTGTACATATGTATATAGTGTGGCATAATCAAAAAGTCTCTTTCAAGAAGTCAATGCCTCAGCTTAAATGATAATTACAAGCTCAAGATTGTTGACCGAGATAATATTTCGTTATCTGTGAAAAGTTTAGAGCAGACCTCAAATCTTATCAGGCAACACTTCCTCCAGTGATGTGCAGTCAAATGTCACCATGCGATATAAATCGGGGACGATACGAATTTATATACATTTTAAAGTATCTACACTTTCAAAAAAAATTATAATCGGCACACCCAAAAAGCTTTTATGACAAAAGAAAAGAAGTGGCAGCGCAAAACACTGTCATGATCATCAATTGGTTTAACTATAGATTACCAGAGAGCAGACTAATTACAGTGGTGTGCCATATTATTAGACCCATTGCGGAAAATACCCTATAACTATATTTATGTTGCTAAAATTATTAACATGGTTATATAAGTGGCATTCAATCATTTAAATATTAATTTTGGATTCATGACGTATGAAATGAATCACATTTAATTGATTGCAATTATTTTATTATGTTGACAAAAAACGATAAAAAATAATAAATTGCTTCCAAAATATCAATATTTTGTGTGACATCCTGCGCTGCTATTCTCTGTAGCATGCTATCGACGCAACTTTTTTCCACTTTCTGGAGGTGAGCTTTACGCTCCTTGATGTCAATCAGCATCTGTATTAGCTATTGTTTTGTTATTTTTGCTTCTTTACGGATATCGTGTTGTATGAGCTCCAGTACATTTTCTATTATGTTCATTTTTGGAGCGTTGCCAAGCGAGCCCAACACAGTAATGCTTTTATCAGCTTAAAACTAGGCTAACTGTTTTGACTTTTTTTAGTATGGAACTCCGTTGCTCAGAAGAATTGGTTTCTCTCTCCATCACAAAAGCATTGAAAGAGCTGGGGCCAGAGTAAATCTTCTATGATTTTTTTTTGTGCTGGTCTTTGTTCAATAGTGCTTTGCTCAATTTTTTGCAAAAGACCAGCACCTTTAAAATTGATCATAAACCATACTATAATAAGCGTTGGATGTTTTAACATCGAATCAATACAGTCAGAATGGTATTTTTCTCCAGGCCTTCTTTTAAAAAACTGTGACTTGGTTAGCTTTGCAAAAAAACCCACATCACAAGCAGAAACTTTCTTAGTCATGATTTCATAATTAAAAATTAAATGATTGAACGCCACTTATATAACCATGTTAACATTTTTAGCAACATAAATATAGTTATAGGGTATTTTCCTAAATGGGTCTAATAATATCGTACACCTCTGTACTTGTGCTTTCTAGACTTTTATTCTCCTTTCTAGATTTCATAGCTCAGTAGTCTCTTCAAGTGCGAAAAAAAAAGTTTTAATAAGACTTAAAATGAACCTGATTTTGAACCGTGCTATAAATAAATACTGATAGAATCCACATTGCTTACTTTACCCTATACACATGAATATCCTTTTGTTTGTATGAATTCATAAATATATCTATCGCATTCTATAAACAAAGGGAAACCGTTCATTTGCATGTTAACTCCTTCGGTTTGCATTTAAAAAGGGATAATAACAATGTTGCACTAAGGATCCTTGTACATGTGATTGCATCAATATGTGTTTGTTGAAACATAAATTGTAAATGCTAAAAGGCCTAATTAACTAAACAATAAAATTTGTTAAGTTCACACACAAAGCAGAAGCATTGTGTAGGGAAATTCAAACTTTAATGAAATCAAGAATAAAAACTGCTAGAACGGTTTAAATTAAAATCGAGTTATAACCGAATATTTATGGAATGGAATAAATTGAGTAAACAATGATAATAAAAGGAACTAACTTCTTATGAATGATTCTCAATCCAAATATAGCAAATCTGCATATTGATTTCACCAGTATTCTAGAAATGAGCCTAATCGCTGTATTAAAATTTGCCAAAAAAATTGAATCAGATCACAATTTTTCTTAAGCTCACTCTCCGATCGTCGAGTACGATGGTTCTGTTCTAAGCATTAACGTTGAGAGCTTTGTCCAAAGCTTTCCATTTTTTTGTTAAGCACAAGCTAAGTTCATGAGAAGGGAGATGAATACACAAGCTCAAGTATTTGGAAAAACTGTTCTCAACAGCTGAAATATTTTTCACGGTTTCCATTTTCCTTCATTTCATTGTTGCGCTGACGGCTAGTAGTGTGTAAGTGAAGCTTGTTCGCCAATTATGTGACCATATACATTTACAAAATGCTAACGTTCTGAAAGAAACTCCCTTTCATTTAATTTGTTCCATATGATTATTTGGTTTTCCATAAAACCGATTACATTTTACTGGCTTTTTTATTTCTCCTATGTTCGATGTCTTCCAACTTGCTTCCAAGTCTGATAAGCACCTTACTAAAGCGAAGTTATAGAGTCCTGCACTTTAGTCGCTTGTTCTCACCTCAGACTAAATCACCTACACCCTTAATGTTAAGGGTTAATTGCTATAGTTAGTTACCTATAGCCAAAGGCAAGCTTGTCATGCACAAACACACACTCATACTAATATTAACAAAAGTTTACACACATACATACACATTAAGTAGCCTAAGCCATTTATATTTGTATCAATTAACAAAAAAAAAGGGTTAATTTATAGCTTCAATACACTGCTGGCCTTCGTTGGTCAAGTGAAATTTTGTTTTCTACAGCATTCACTTGGTTGCTTGCTTGTGTCTAACCCTCATTCAAAGTTGAAAGTTGTAATTGATATGCTTTTGTACTATGTAGGAAATAATTCTTCCGCCCCACAGCTCTGCTCATTTGGCCGCAGTTAAATGTATGTTAAAGCCTGCGGAAAGCAAGTTTCAACAGCTTGTTTAACCTGCAGTTAAACATCGATGGTTACTGCTACGGTTGTGTTGTTGTAAAGCCCGTTGGTCAATTATAGGGATTTGTAGTGCTTGCCGATGATGGTCGTGTTTTAAGTAGCACATTTTTGACCGCAATGAAAGCTGCAATAGCGGTCGCCAAAGTGGCAGTAGCATAAGCAGCAGGTGGCTAATAAAATGCAACAATGCGGCCGATTTCATTTTAGGAGTGTGAAGATTTTTTTAACTTTAAGGTAATAGAAAAATTGCAGTTAAAATTGATTGCGGCGTTTTATGTAATGATTATATGTTTTAAATACAATTATTGGGAAACTGTCAAGTGAAAACATCGGCAGATAGCAGGAGTGTACAAAAATAACGTACAATTTTTTTTTGTACAAATCATCATCGAATGATTCGTTCCATTCGCACAGCCATTTTATAGTGTTAATTTCTGTTTATGATTTGGTGTATTAACTGGAGACTATGAATTACATTTAATCAATTCAAACTTGTGTCTTTATTATTTAACATGCAGTAAAATGGAAATCATAAGCTTTGACTACAGATAACGCTGTATGTTTTTATTTTACAACAGCGTAACCACGCTATAATCCTGAAAGGGGACGTTGTTCTGATATATTTTGTCGAACAAAGTCAAAGTCCACTGCATAAACTTGACGTGATGGACCATCTTATCGCCAAAAATTATCAAGGTTATTTTCTCTTTCAGAATTATACCATGGTTACTCTTGTAGATATACTTATACTATATACTTCCGATTGTAGTATACCAAAAAAACCTGTGTTCGATTTTTTTGGTTAGGATATCTCGAAAACCTTAGTGATGGACTATAATTTTATTAGACAAAATTGATCAAGACATTGTTCTCTTCTAGAATTATATCGTTTTTCTTCTGTCAGAAACACAGTGTAATCAATTGATATGTTAATCTCATTATCCATGATACAATTCTATTATATACAAACTGATCCCGCGATTTTGCCCGCACACATCCCGTTGCACAATCTCGCTTACGTTCTACGCAGTCCTTACTGCGGACAATTGGGTTCATGCACCAAATTTCACAACTTGGCATAAATACCAAGAATGGCAGTTCAAGTATTCTTATTACATGGGAGGAACCACGCCCTAATACGCACTGCCGTTCATATTTTGCGAGTAGCTTGGCACAGTCAATGTACTTCCATGTATCAAGTTTCACAACCATAGCTGTCATACTCGTAAATAGATGCAAAAATATAGTGCTTTAATTGTTTTTATTGCATGGAAGGTGCTACGCCCCGTCGTCTAGTCTCGTTAAAATTTCGTAAGATGCTTAGCATCTCACGCGAAATTTTCAGACTATCAAAGGAGCAAAGATATAGCAATGTAAGTGTTTTTATCGTGTGAAAAGTGCCACTCTCCGTTGCAGATTCCCGTCCATTTTTCGTGAGGCACTAAATATAAGCATCTTAATACCAAATTTCAAAATTATCGTAAGTACGCAGTTTCCATTTGGAATATTTAACCCTAGCGATATGTGTATCTCAAACACCGCAAGTGCAGGAATTGTCTTAAGTTCGTGTGCACGTGCTTAACCCGCGATTGTGCTTACCCACACGGACTTCTATGAATAACGCGGAAAGTGAACATTACATTATTTGGCAACTTTTTTTTTAAGAAAACATCGAAAATAGATATTGGGCGCCCCAGGTCATTGTTCGAAAATATCAAAATTTGTGCGACCAAAAATTCATCACAAAAAATAGTAACTTTTGCTAGATATGCTGCTATTCGATAAATTTGGATATTATTTCACTTGGTCAATACTCCTCGTGTGGAAGTTCGTTTGAGGCGGAAATTTATTTATTTTACCCGAACAACGTGCTTAATATACATAATTCTCGATTATGAAAACGGGTACCAGAAGGAAGTGAAAGTCAAGCGATGTTACTTTCAAGCATAATTTAAATCATTTCTACTGAGTTTCAAGTTGGTATTACTTCTTCTACATTGCAATTTTATATTTATTGAGCTCAATATACTCTGATGTTTTTAAATACCAAATAAATTGTAAAAATTAAATGAAACTTTCAAACTAAACTCAAAATACTTGCCAAACTTTTTTTTCAATAGCATTCTCCAAAAATTTAAGTTAAAAGATGTTTAGCTACGTCAGCTCAAATCTAATAATTCATAATCAATAAGCAAATAAATCATTTTATCCCACGCCAAATGGCCCATATTTGAAAAAGAGCATGCAAGTAAGGACATCACTCTGCTAAGCCTCCTTCACTCGTTGCCCATAATTTATGAATCAGCTTTCGTTACGCAACAACATATCGACATATGGCACAGGTGCTACCTACACTTTACACATACGAAAATAGGTTTTAAAATTGTGTCAATCGCAGTGAACTCTTAAGCAACAACGACGTGTAGTGTGAGTGGTCGATTTCTCATCTCGTCCTTATGAGTATATGCAACATTATCCTTACCCTCGTTGAGCAGCAGCAGCAGCAGCAGCAGCAAAAACAAAAGCCAACTGACAGCAAATAATTCATTGTCATTTTGTATGTGGTGTAAGTATGAAAAAGCAACAAAAAATTAAATCATAAAAAATAGCTTCCTCCTTCTTCGTGACGTTCTGCTTTTTATACTTCCGTTTGCTTACTTTAAATTCTTACTAGTCCTTTGTCGTCATACTCATATTAATATCCGTTCGAACCCTATGCCGTGTGTTGCCACAGTTGGAGTTTTTTTTTTTCCTTTTTTTCTTACAGTTGTGTTGTTTTCGATACCTAATCGATTTTTGATTGAATATTGCGCTCATATTGCACCCTTGACTTCATCTTCCATCGTACAAGCATACACCTACACAAACAAACACACACACACACACACACGTGGTATGTTCTTATGCATACTTTGGGTTATAGGATAAATTTTCCGCTTTTTCAAATATCAATAACAGCAAATATTATGAACACGTTCCATCGACTCGTTCCGCTGTATGTTGCGCTGTGTGAGGTTCAAGCTTGCACTTTGGCATTAAAGGACATTTACGAGTAAAAGTAGTAAAGAATATATGTATGTGCGGTAGTGACGGGAGCAACGGCATGTTGATGAAGTCGTTGAGTCTGTATATTTGTGATAGGGTTGAATAAACAGTAAAAAAGCAGTAAAAGAGTTTTGTTTTGTTTTTAGAAAGGGGTTTCCCGTTTTTTGCAGTGTTGGTTAATCGACACTTTTTGTTTAGTTTTTAAAAAATAAATTCCGGCTAATTCACACGCACGATGGCAATCACATTATTGACCATTGAGAAGACTACCGAATAGTACATTCGATCGCAAATGCTTTTCAACCATACGCTGTACAATCGTAAGCAAGAAAGTTACAAACTTTTACTATAGCTCTGAAGCTTTAGGTTGCACTGAACCTTTTAGGTTCACAATAGTTGTTGTAAGTACTTTTCAGGCTTTAGAATGAATACAACCTTCGATTCCAAACAATGAGTTCGAATACATTCCACGCTATATGCAGACTGTTTTCAATGGTATTCGGCATTGTTTGATAGACTTTATTGATACCACGCAATACCACGGTGATAAACCAAAGTTCAGATATAAAACAATCGTGATGTTTGATTCTTTTGAATAGTGAGTGACCTAATACACCTAAACAATTGGAAAGGTAGCTCAAAACAAAAATTTTCTAGAAAACAAATAAAAGTTTCTGGTGCCGATTATTGAAGATCCGAGTTCTTATGTCGTCAAATTGAAGCTTAGTCTCACACGTAACATTAGCACTTTGCTACAAGGATCCAAAAGTACTGAAAAGCCTGTTTGCGAGTAAAAAGATATTTACCTGCCTACCAACACTAAATTGACGATGGCTACAACTCCTTTTCCTTGTGACTCCAATACGATTTTATTGAGTGTTTAAATGTTGTTTGCCATGTTTGGTTGCGGCATAAATCCAAATATGATGATCACTTCATAATTTGACATTGATAGATGATGTGTATCGAACGTCAACGATATAACGGCACTTTGATGGTTCGATTGATATTTCTTTTTTGTTGTTGTTGTTGTTGTTGTTGTTGTTGTTGTTGTTGTTGTTGGATTATGGTTACTGTGTTTGTTTGCATTGTTGTTGCTTCGTGTATGTCAATGATTGTGGTTAATAGATTTTTTTTCTTCCGCTGTTGTTTGGTAAAGGGTTGCCCTGTGGCTTATGATAGAACGTTTTGTAGTTTTATTTGTACATAACTGTGGTGATGCATTTATTATTTTTTTTGTATGACTATTTTTTTAAGCGTCAGCATATAGCAAAATAGATTTGCGTGTGTAATTCCACTGATTTATGTTAATATTTTTCTAATAAAATTTTTATGGCATTTATTGTACTTTTTCATGTTTGCAGACTTTTTTACACTATGCAATTATTTGATGTAAGAAAGTGTTGAGTATCATTGAAAAAAATAATATTGCCACTATTGAAGGAGCAGTGGCGTCAATTGCGTAGGGCTGGGGAAGGCATGCTTTCCGCCCCCCCCCCAAGAATCTGATACTAGTTATTATTCAATACATCAATTGAATAAAACCATCTAATAGTGGTGGAATTATAATTTTCGCTTCCCCCCCCCCCCCTCAAGGTTTTTTTAAAGTGATGCCACTGTAAGGGGCTATTGTGAATTTAACTTTTACACTAAAGAAGTATCGTTTATTTACATAAATCTCGCAAGAATATTTAGTCATTTATTGAAAGTATGAAAAATCCGACTTCGCCTTAAGTCTAAATCAGAATAAACGTGACGAGAAGCAACGAGTAAATTCGAGTATATGGAATGTTCATAACCAAAATGAACGCACTTAACTGATCGAAAGTGAACGAAACATTTTGACGAGACATGTTGCTCCGTAAGAATTGAACATGAAACCGTCACTACTCGATTCGTTGGCTAGCGTAGCATTTTGGGTTAAATGTCAAAACACACCTAACGAGTGCAAGCGTTCGTTTAGTTGCTATCGTCCCATCTTGTCTGTTTTGGTTAAGGCTTTATAGCTGGAACTCACTTATTCACTGATCAAGTTCACCTGATAATTTGGTTCAAAAACAAACATCCTCAGCAACAATGAACGTCTGCCTTGGGTTATGTTGGACATTCACTTTCGAACAAGGGTATTTGAACACATTCTCTCACATGGGAAAATCAACTAAGCTCCAGATTCTGATGACATATCATGCTAAAAGCTATGAAAATGCGTAACAATACCGGTTCGTTCATTACATAATTTCCTAGATATTACCTATTTATTTAGTGGGGAATATCATTGTAGTTCGAAGGCTGCTAATGTACATGCAGTTGCCAGAAAGGGAACTCTATTTATTACCAACTCATCTTTTAGTAGACAAGGCTATTGGATAACGTAACACATTCAAATCCAGCAAATTATTTGAAGTGCAGTTCAGCAATCACAGATATTATACTCGGACAACTCATTGTACTTGAGGTCAAACACCATTATCCACTGAAAAGTATAACGAATATAGCGACTTATATATTTGGTGAAAAAGCGGTTGTTGCTCATGATATTTCCAAGGCACTGGATCACGTGTGACATAGTGTCCTTTATTAAAAAAATAATTATAAAATAATGACTCTTTCTATGATTATGAATATGATTTCTTCGTAAATGATATTGGATCTTTTACCCATCACATTTTATAATGCTCTTATTTTGGAATTGTAGATTGATTTTATACCTTTTGCTAGCTATTTGTAAGTATTAAGTCACCAAAACAAAGAGCAAAAAATTAGTCAAATATGATCCTTATTAAGCGTTCTTTGTGAAGTATCATTTCAAAATGTTTTGATGAGTTTAGAAATCAACTGTCTTTTTCTTTTCACGTATTACCTATATTGTAACTACAAAACACATCATTTGATATAAATATTTATATTTATTTTCTATCTACACTTTAGTACGTGTTTTGTTATTGATAGCACTTTCGCAACGAATCCATGTATTAATGTATAAACGAGTATATACTAAGCGTTTATAAATGACATTTTATCGTGTAAGACTATATATAAAATTTATTCGCATCATGGAGCCTCGAGCTAAGATTTATTTCGAAGTGGTTGTTCCTGTTTGCTATCGTCCTTGCAGCATTTGATAAAAATCTCATACACAAACATTAACGAGTTTAATTATGACTATGATATGTTAAAGTCATGAAATACATTAAGTTAATTTTATGCACATAAGTAGTCATGTTAGTACGATAAAAATTAATTGCTCAAGTTAAAACATTTTATATTGTTTTAAAAGTTCCCTCAATATGAAATAAGGTCTTCAAATGCATTATCACACAATATTTTATAAGTTTGTTCAAAGCAAATATTTGTGAAACTATAAGTAAGAGTCAAACTGTTAAAATTTTTTTATCATAAACGCGTAACACAATGGGTGACTTCTTTTGCAATTTGTATTTTCAGTGTAAATTTTATGACACCTCAGGCGTATGCTAACGCCTAAAATTCTCAATAGAGATTGTCATTTTACCATGAACAGATTGACAAACGAAAGGAGCTTGCAAATCATTGAACTTTACTATCAAAATTCGTGCTCTATGAGAAAGTGTTTCGTAAATTACGTCCATTTTATGGTCATTAAAATCAACCCACTGAACAATCTATCCAAACTTTTGTGACCAAAATTCGCACCAATTTCACTTTATTGGATATTAATTCATCAACCCGTATGCGGAGAGTGCGTATCGAGGAGAATATTGCTTTTGAATTGGCCAGTGGCAATGAAAATCGCAACGTCACCGTTGTCAATGTTACAGTCAATGGAGGAAGGTACCGTGGTTTGATTATCGACTTTTTTGCCCAAAATGGACGAATTGGACTTGGTTGATATGTGGTTTCAATAAGATGCCACATTTCACGCGATACCATGGACCGATTGAGAGGCAAGCTGGGTGAGCAAATAATCTCAATAAATACTGGAAAATAAATGTCAATACTTGAGCTTACAGATGAACCAACTCAGGCGTTGCCGCGGGCAACATTTACATACAATAATCTTTAAAAAGTATGTTAAATGAAAGGAATTGATGCATCATTCACTTTTGTAAATTTTCTGTTCTCTTTTCAAATTTCAAAAGCCAAACGCTTAAAAAATCACCCGTTAGAAATTGGTATGAGTATTTTCATTGGCCATAAGTTAGCCGCAACGGTGCGAGTAAGAGTACAAAATTATTACTAAAAGCCTATGTTTATATAAAAACAGCTACGACTGCCTTTTTTCAGTAAACGCCGTATTATATCTATTAACTAGCTGTATTAGAAAAGCTCTCAGAAAATAGAATTTTAAGCCTTCTTTTGTTTCAAAGTTTTGAGTACATCGATTTAAGGTTTTGGCTACACCCACATTTAATCTACTGCTTACCCGAACCGGCAGTCAAATGGAAAATTTAAATAAAATTGAATTGTTAGGAATATCGTATGAATCAAAAAGCACCAAAATGTAAGATTCTATTATTTTCATTAAAACAACCAAAAATCGTTAAAATAAAACATTTCTTAGAAAAAAATAGTTTTAAAATAATTTGTACAATTTTTTTATTTATCGGAACATTGCTCTTTGAAAATGTGACTGAGCAGATAATCGTAACATTAAAATTCAGTTTTTTCTACTTAAATTGCATGATATGGATAGGGACTACATGATCGAAAAGATGCTATTGGTCACATGCCATACAGTCCATGAAACAATTCAATTACTACCAGAATCATTTCTTGGTCGTGTCAGAAGTGGCCGCTCGATTTTCTTTGGGACACCCCTCATAAGTGCACAGCTTTTTACAAAAAAAATGCAGTCATGTTGTATTTTAAATTTTAGTGAATATATCCAGAGCAAGAAGTATTAGCAAAATCTTGCTGTCTATTTAAAAAAAAAAAAGTTCAAATAAATTATCAAGGATTTGGACTGGTTAGTGCCTAATACTAATTTGTCTATACCATATGTTGAAATAAATCGTGAAAAAACTTTTAACAGTCAAAATGAAATGACGTGCAAGAGAGAAATCTCTCTATTTCCAACAACATTTTGCACCATTTTGATACGCCACTGGTATTTTACATATAATTTAATAACTTCCTTAGGTATTAGTTCTTGTTCTACCTTGCCACTCGGCAACAATGCATATGAATTGAAATAAATTTCACGTTGCTCGCATTATCTAAAAATTTAGCAAATTAATGCTTGTCTGCTGTCCTAATTATGCGCGTTAGTGTCTGTCATTGACTTGTCACACAGTTGATAGTAAAATGCAAAAGCTGTACCTTGCGCTAAGCAAACTATGATGTGGAAAATATGCAAAAACTTTATCCTTTCCTTAGAGTCAGTATGGAATGCATACAAATTAGCATTCAGTGAAGAGTAATACTTTAAAGTCAAATATTTACATATATATAGAATTTAAGTAAGGATATTCAATACTTGCTGTTTTTGGTTATAAAACGTATCAGATATATTTTGGAAAATTTTTTTAAGACCTTACACACGGCCAAGCTTCATTAAAAAAGTGACAAAAATCAATATTTCGATTTGATAATAAATTTCTGTTTCGTTTGTCTAATTATCGGTAAGGCAATTTACACATACCAATGAATACCCCTTTTAAAGAGAGTACTATTTTTCTCTTAAAAGCTCATTTATACAAAATGTTGCTGCAATATGTTTTATATTTTAACTTATACCTTATGTTGTTATATCAGTCCTGGTCCACCTGGTAACTACAAGACATTTTTGCTTCACAATCAGCAACGAGATGACATGTTGGTTACTGTTGTGTACCTGCTGTGATATAATTCTCATTTTCCATTTCTATTTCATGCTTTAAAGTCCATTCTTTGTTTTCATTCATTCCACCATTTATTCACTTGACAACTCTTCAGATTGTTGTGACTCCAAAAGAGGAAGCAACTTGACAAGGGTTCTTAATGATTCTACTTGGTTCTGCACACTATGTACAAAATGACTTTCAAGTTTTAAGGATATAGTTTCAGTTAGTAAAACATCTTGTTCACACTTATTATTGTTGCTGGTATTTGTGCTGCTGCCACTCTTCTAGTTGTTGTTCTTAGATTCCATTGTACGTATGTATGTACAATCTGCTGGAATTTACCGTAACACATCTCAAGAGTTGGTGGTTCCATCTGTAGTTGGTGTTAGCATCCGGAAGAATATTACAACAAAAGGCGTTGCTGGTGACAAAAAGTGTCAAACATTCAAAATAGTAAAATCAAGTGTCCTTTTATTTGCTTGTCTAAGTACATGTATATGTGTGTGTATACATGTTGATTGGATTGTCCTCAAGAAGGACAACACTTTGTTTAGACTTTTAAGCTAAAGTTTTCAAGCTAATTGCTTATTTTGTGGAAATTAAGTGTTTTAATTTTATTTACCAAAGAAAGTACTCAAGGCCTTCATAGCAAAATAAAGGTTGAGTGTGCCTGTGTTTTACAGATTTAAAAAATCTTTGTTCTCAAATAAAATTGCAGCACAGATTTTTCAGTTTCTAAATAAAATTCAAACTTGCAATATCTTCCGAGATAACTTTTAGCTGTTATCGTCCCTAAAGCTATGTCCTCATAGTCAAGTTATAAACATTCTAAAGTATAAGGGTTTTCGGAGGACTTAAAACAATTTGCTAGCTTCAAAAGCTATCATGTGAAAAATTACCGTCAGGAGAAAGCTTTAATTCAATGCCAAAAATTCGAATTCGATTTGATAACTTCTATACACACAAGGAAAAAATGAATGCTTTTTTGTTTGACTACGCCCCGACCTCTCATGAGAAAAGTTTTTGATTTGGATTCAAAAATAATGCACATTGATGTTAAGTGACTTCATTTATGATTCAAAGTGACAAAATTTTTAATGTAAGACGAAGAAGAGTAGCTTCAAATGCTTTATATCTCCTTAATTCAATTCAAGTTTTCTGCAAATGAAGTAAAGTTAAAAAATTTAATTTTAATACTTTTTAAATTTAATTTTTACTATTTTTAGCTTGGAAATTTGCGACTGAAGTCAAAAATGAAATTTTCCAATTTGCATTACCATTTTTTTTTTTGTGGAATTTCTTTAAAAACGATCAAAGGAAATATTCTGGTCATTCAATATATAAACAAGTGTGGTTTAAATTGAAAGACACACCATAGACAAAATTGCAGAGCCGAAATAACTGTTGATTTCTTCTTGAATATTTATAGGTTTTGAAATTCCTTTGACTTATTCCACATTTTTAGACTCTTTACTTTTTCTGAACATTTCATCCTGTTTCTACTTTTCTAAATTTTTTTGTAGGGACGGGTCGATTTCGATAGTTCATGGCGGTCATGCTGTTGTAATTTTCAATTTTTAGTTACAAAAGACAAATCACCAGGGTTGTCAAGTTAAAATCAATGAATTAACTGCGATCCCAATATTAAAAAACTAATACTAAAACTTGTTGATTTTCTTTTTAATCGCCAATGTTACTCATAAAATATAATTTTTCGGAATTGACAAAATTTGATGAGCTTTTTTTTAACACAAATTTTTCAATTCCTACAAGGGCCGTGGCCTTGGCATGCAACTAACCTAATTGCCTGGCAGCGTCAAAGCCGTCCACTAAACAACCCTGCAAATGACAAACACGTCCAAGCGATAAACTTCATTATGAAAATGGGTGTTCTGTTGTGACAACGAATTAAAGATCTTTTTTAGCAACGAGGCCGATTTTTGAATGAGAGGATACGTCAAGAAGCAAAATTGCCGAATTTGAGACGATGGCAATCCACACGAGGTAAACCTAGTGGCAATGCATTCGCAAAAAATCACTGTTTGGAGTGCCTAACGAGCGGGTGGCATCTTCGTTCCTTACTTCTGCGAAAAGGACGATGGCATTGGCATCACGATAAAGCGAAACCTCTTTATACAGCTTATGCCACAGTGGACGTTCTGCACGTGCGATTTGACAGCACGGTTATCTCAAGCAGAGGCGACCTGAACTGGCCACCGAGATCGTGCGATTTGACCACATAAGCCACAAACGACCGGTGCTTTTAAATTCAACATAACCTGTGTTGTCACTCAAATTCAGCCTGATTTACGTGATTTTTCGAGAGATTGAAAATTGGACCTCTCGCATGCACACAACCTAGCGAAGCCGCGGTTGAATGATGGTTCTATAGGCCTTTCCAGAAAAAAAAAAATTCGTTGATATCTCACCCATCCCAATACAGGAGTATCTCATTCGAACTTTGCTCACATCAAAGTTCCATACTTAATGGTTTGTCAGCAGTGAAAACATTGTTTTTGGGCAAATAAATCAACTAAGATAATTTTTTTTAGCACTTCCAAGACTTATTCATTTCAGAAATATGTTGAAATTGTTGGTCATTTTCGGAATCAGTATGCAAAAATTACAAATAAAAGTGGATTTAGAACTCTGCAGCTTTTTGTTTTTTGTGGAAAAGTGCAATTTTAGCTTACAGAAATTTTGTTTGTGAAGCTGCTGAAAAATTAAAATTTTAAATTTTATCTGTTGTGGGAGTCCATTCGGTACCACCTGCAAAACCAAATAAAATCAAACGGAAAAAATCCATTGCCCTTTAGTGTGTTGTTTTTTTTTTCCTTTTGTTTTTTATGATGCTCGTTTTTAGGAGCAAGTTTAAAAATTATTATGTTTACTTTGCGCTTTTGCATCATTTATTAAAATCTTGGTTGTTGTTATCGACAGACAGTTGGCAGGCAGTCAGCCAGCACAGACAATCCGTGGCGAAGGACTCAAATTTGACTGCCTTTTATGGCTGCACCGCTGACAGCATGTTGTGTTTATAACTTTTTGATGTGCTGTCTCTTTTGATGGCTTCTTTCAAGTGTCATGGTTGCTTCCAATATTGTTGCTTTGTTTTTTACCCATCATTCGTCTGATGTGCAATTCACCCTGCTGTGTAATGTGGTTGCAATATTTATTTTAAAGTTTTTCAAGTTCGATTTTTCAGGATATGTAGCGATTGTCTTTAAGCATAATCTTTTCAATTATTTCGAAGAATATGCGATACTTTTCGACCTTTTTGATGATATTCCACATTTTGCAACATTTCGACATTGCATGTTATTTTTCTATAAAAACATTTCTTCAATAAAATTTTGGCAGATAAGAAATTTATAAATATTTCCTTTGTCACAGGCACTGATCATATTCAAATCTTACAAGGCATAAAGTTAAATACCAAGTATAGCCTAAATTCAAGTAATGGGGGCATAATTTTTGTTTTTTATTTCCATATCCAAAAAACTTGGCTGAAATTTTTCGTCTCATTTTAAGTAGCTGATGTTTTAAAGATAAAAATCAGATCTAATTAAAAAAATTGAAGCTCCCAAATTTGGGAAATACTTAATCATATCCGCGAAAATTTGCTATGAAATGCTCCAGCTGATATAGTTAAAAAAAATTCTACCCCTTAAGTCTTCAAGTGAGTTGTTTTTTAATCAACTGGCGATATGTTTGTTTTATCTGAAAAAGTTATTTAATTAAAGAAAACTTCAAATTTTTGAAAAATCTTATATTGTATGTATGCATGCGTATATATTTATGTATACACTTGCATTAGTTTCCTTCAAAAAAATAATACCCCATCCATATAAAACCACGAAATTTTTGTTGCGAATATTTTAATATGTCTGAGCACGCAAAGTAATTCAACTTTAATTAGGTAATTATGCGCATACATACAAAACTTATTATAGTTTGTTCTATCTTAGTCCTTCTACTATTTTTGCCATGCATCAAATGTACCCTCAACACCCAACCCCCTGCGTTGACTTTGTTGATTATATTTTTGTTTAAATAAACATTTTTGTTAGCATAGCTACTTACCAGCGAGTAGCGTCGTAGCTCATCTACAGGTAACGTGAAAATGCAAAATTTTCTGCAATTTATATGAAACGGTACTGGGAGGGTCTATCTACTGGAAAAACCACTATTGCTAATAATGCTAGTGGGGGTGGTGATATGTTAAGTTCTCAGTCAACTAAATCATCTGCTTCTAAAATGTCAGCGACAATAACGAAAACTACAACTTTTAACATTTATTATGTTCTATTTTGATGCATGATTTTGCATTTTAAGTTGCATTTTATAGGTTGGCGCTTTTAGAACTGTGATACCTTTTTTTATGCATTGCAAAATTTACGATGGGTGGAACGCTGTTTGTCGTCAATATTGCATTTAATGCAATTTTAGTCGTTTGAGTAAACGTTGCGTTTAAATTTTCTTCACCAACGCTATTGCATATGTGAGAATGTTTGTGGTTGCAACATGCATTTTAATACTCACGCAAGAACATACATATATATATGCATACATATGTAAGGGAGGATTATAAAAATGCTCTTTTTAGTTTCGAATTGGCATAGTGGTAAGACGTTGCCAAAAAAGCATAATACTCGTAGCATTTACGTTAAACTTTTTGCGATTATCTTACGTCATTGGCCCGCGCGTCAACTTTAATATTTATTAGGGCTTTTTGATGGCTTGGTTGCTGACATAAGGTGCCTCAAAGTTTAAGAATATCATTATTATGAGCGACCCTAATATATGTATGTGCATTTTTGTAGTATTAAAACAAAATTATTTATGCAGAAACATGCAATTAATTATCATGCTAGTGACGGTAATAAGAAAGAAATATGCACGGAGAGCTGTAGTGGTTGAACTCCAGATTGTGTGACTTTTGAGACTGTTGCAATTGGACTGGCATCAACGTTTTCTGTGTTGATATGAAATTGTTGAAGAAAATCTTCAGATTAGCATAGATTTAGTGGTTATGTTTACCGAAATAGTTTCTGCGATTTGTGATCGAGCAAGTAAGTGAAGTTCGATCTTCCATGTATTTGTTGTTCATTGACTACAAAAAAATTTTTGATTACATCAAACGCAACAATTTTTTTGCAACGGTTAAAGATATTGACGTGCCTAATAGTCACTTAATTATTTCAATTATTCAAATCAGTTTTTAGTGTTTGGTACCATGCTCTTGATAGCTGTTCTTGATGACGGATTACTTTTAACCGTGTCTTCGACGTTCGTCAAGTCTCTTCATTTACCATTGTTTTCCTTGAAAAGACATAATAGTCAGAAGATCGACAGAAATTATGGTACGAATATAGTACGACTTATTCAACTATTCTAATTATAGATGTGATAGACGCCGTGATATCTAACAAGAACGGGTTGCCCTTTCTTTCAAGTTGACTACTTAAGACTTGAAAGAAATCGATGCAAAAACCTAAGAAATTCCATTTAATAACATCTCGAGCCTACTTCTCAACAAATACCACTGAAAACAAAGATAATATAAAGGGTGTTTACGTAAATGCACCACATTTGAGATTTGTACCACTTTTAGCTCTAAAGTTTGGTACTTCGGTTCATGAAATATCCGCTAAGCACCATGCTAAGTGTGGCAGGATTGAACAACGAGGCGTGATTGTTGTTCACACAACATCACCATTTAAAACGCTGTGCTTTGGCACATATGTATTGAAGCTACATACTTAAAATTTTATATATGGATGCATATTTTTGCATTCAGACACTCCAAAAATGTGGGTAAAAAATACTTAAAACGCTATATCTAATCACCTTGAGCTGCTTTCGTTGTGACCTTTAACACTACGGATTTAAATAATGTGTACTAAGCACCTGAAAAAATCTAGGCGGAATTGTATAGCGTAAAATTCGTGGGCGGAGTCCCAAAGCAACAGAAAGTTACATAAACGACATCTATCAATCATGTTGTTGGGAATTTCTCTTCCTCTACACAATAATGACATCTGTCGGCAATCAAATCTGATTGACTCTTTGTATTAAATCGAAGTAGGTAAAGGACTGCAGAAAATATCTATAACGCTTTTGCAAGCATATTATCAGGATCGGTTACTTGCGCGGTCTTAATGACAATATTGACCCAAAAAATTGATTTTACTGATAGAACAAAAATTCCTGTGCAGATCGATGAAAGTGCAGCACCTTTCATGCGAATCCCTTGCACTCCAAACTGAACGCAAGTGCTAACTCGATTACTATAATATATATAATAATTTCAAGAATTTGCTTTAAAACTTTTAGCTCATGAAATTGTCGGTTCCTATAACAGGGGAGCCCACGATGCTCAATGGGGATATACTCGAGCATAGCGGAGACCTATAGGGTTAAGATTTGGTAGAGGTACTTAACACTTAGCAAGTTATCCCCCATATGTTAATCTGCCACGCTTGAGTAAATTCCAAAATCCCCTTTTGTGCTCGCCTACTACCATATGACTATTTATATATTCAAACCACCACGACCAAAGTTCAAAGAGACTTTTCTCAAAGTTAGTGAAAAAAAAAATTTAAAAAACTAAGCAATATATATATTATGCAAAACCGTCAGTCAAAAAATGTCCCCAACTTTAGTTCGACACTAACATACTGCATCATCTTTGTACTTTAGAAAGGAAATCTATTTATTTCGTATTCCGCTTCAATGGATGGCAAAAATGTTTAAATAAATGAAAAAACATTTTCCATGAATTATTTTGTTAATGTGCAAATTTTTTTATAGTTTATGTTCGTAGAAATGTGATGAAATCACCATTGAATGTTACCGCACAACGTGCAACGTGACGGCACCAAAAATGACTTTTCATTTCACGCCAAAGATAACAATTTTCCAAACGGAAGAGCCGCACACTGCTTACCGCCTCCAGAAAATGTTTTTGAAATAAACGCTGGCAAAAGTTATTATTTTTAATGCATGTACAGTAAGAACTTGATAAGCTTAAGTTAGTTCACGTAAGAGTTCAGGTCAAGAGGCAAGATAACTTATAGGGATTTTCAAATAACAAATGAAAATTATTAATATATTGAACTTGCGCTCATAAGCATTTTCATGGGAAAAAGGTTTCAAACAAATTGGCTGAAATCTTAATATATTTTGGCTTTAAACATCAAAAAAACGGTTCTTTGCGGGTGAAAATTTATAAAAAAAAATTTTCCCAAACCTAAACAATTTACAAGTTTTACATCTGTTTTTCTAATAAACTGATTGAAAAGGCTATGTATGTATGTGATGAAATAATTTTCTATAAATCTGAAACGGTTGGGAATACAAAAAGAAAACAAGCGTTGTTTTTTGTCGTCCAACTTTTTTGTCGTCCAACTTTTTTATCGTCCAACTTTTTCGTCTTCCAACTTTTTTGTCGTCCAACTTTTATGTAATCTAAATTAACTGACGTCCAAATTAACTCCTGTCCTGCCCTTTTTTGATCCAGCTATTTTTACGATCTTCTCAACGATAGATTTTACAAAAGTTTTTTTTTTCTAAATCAACAGAACTCCAAATGGCAAACATTTGATACATAAAAAACTAGTTAATCCTTGACTAAACTAGTTTATCCTGAATTGTAAGAAACTATTTCATCTTGTGCTAAACTTGTTTATCCTAACGCGCTTTGTACGATTTAGTTTGGCCTAGGAAAAAATGTGTTGGTCGGCAACATATATCATACATATGAATCTCACTTCCCGACTGAATTTAAATTACCGCCCCTACCAAACCGTTCAACTTAGAAACATAAAATTTAGAATATGTACACATCACATTAGCACTGTAGTCGTCATTGAAACATTCCTTTGCTAGTCAATTTTAGATTCAAACCTTAAGTTTTGATTTCATAAGGTTTTACTGTAGGTATGGGGTTAATACCAATACAACACAATACGAACAAAAACAAAAAATCAGCAGCAACAAAAACAAGAAGTACAAATATGAAACAACTAATGGCAGCAATCAACGTTTTACTATCTCTGCCATTTAGTTAAAGGGGTGAAAAATGGAATGGGACGAATAGAATAGACAACTTCAATGATGATGGTACCGCCACCAGTGGGTTGAGATACAAGATACCAAAATACAAGTTTGCTTTATAGTCATAAAAGCTGTTACAGTCAGTAAAATGTTTTGTTGTTGTTGTTGCATAGTCGACGTCGTCTAATTAACTGCGATTATTACGGTCATTACGTGGGATTTCCGTACTTTCGGTTAACATCTTGAATTTTTGGCGCTTTAGCAGTGAGATTCTCTATAATGTTCAAGCTTGCATTGTTGTTGTTATTGTAACTGCTATTTTTAGAGCTTTATTTAAAATGTTATATACGAACATCGAATGAAGCCTTCGAGCTTTGCTCCTGCATTTGCACGAACATTAAAGCAAATTAACCACATTTTTTAGTACGGGAGGGTCATTTGTTGTCGTTTCTGTTGCTGCTGTTCTATTCTGTCTAATAGTTGTTGGTAAACCAGAATCATTAGTTTTTGCTGCCATTGTCTGTGGTTAGGTTTTGAATTTTCAAAATTCGCCTTAAATGTTATCGTTTGATTAAAGAAATATATACTGGCACCACACGTATGTAATGGCAACAGCATTCTTTATTTCGAGTTTTTTTTTTCTGGAATATTAGATATGAGCATTTATATATCTTATGCATTTGCTTGTTGGAGTAATTTAAGAAAACTTGAAAAAATTCTGGATTACAATTTAACCATAAAATAATAACCTTTCTTTAGTTTATTTCATAGAGTAGCTAAATTTTCAAAATTAAGGCAGAGAACCCTTAACAAAAAAAAAAACCCAAAAAATTAATATATAAAAAATAAAAATAATATGCAGGCTTTTAAAAAAGCAGAGACTTCTGCTTGTAAAACGCGAGCTGTCAAATTTCTAGGTCTATTCAATAAACCCCCACAGCTACTCCACAGTCCAACTTTGACTCATCGGTGTATAGGGTGGTTTCAAAATTAAGATTGATAGTGCCCTCCTCCCATAGTTATTCAAAACTTAAATACCACTTTTTACCTGGGCTTTGAGATCTGCAACTTCAAAAGGTCTTCTGAATCATTTCTTAGCAGTTTAATATTTTGAACATATTTTAAATTAAGTTTGATTTCTTACTTGGCTGAAGCCTGATTTTTTCTGCCACTAAAACATTTCCCTCTTCACAAAAAGAAAATCATTTCCTTAAGATTTCTTACGAAGCTTCATCTTCGGCAAATCCTATCTAAGCAACCACCAAATAATTGCGGTCTTGAATTTATAACTTAAGATACAACACTTTGTGTCTACATCTCATTCTTGAACTAAATCCAATTTAAAATTCATTGCCATTGAAGAAGAAGATGAACATAAAACTTATAGCAGATATGCGAAAATAAAACAATAAAATTTAGAAACAAAATCTTAACAATTA
This sequence comes from Meiosimyza decipiens, assembly GCA_963680825.1. Taxonomy (NCBI): domain Eukaryota; kingdom Metazoa; phylum Arthropoda; class Insecta; order Diptera; family Lauxaniidae; genus Meiosimyza; species Meiosimyza decipiens. The sequence goes on from OY804258.1 coordinate 123,342,957, forward strand.
TATGGACAGACCAACAACAACAATTGTGTAACAAAATATTGCCGCTTGATTTACTCTGCAATCCTTTCGTTACTTAGCTAAATATAGAAACTATCGTCCTTTGCAATTGTAGCATCATAATCTCATATATAAAATATAAAATAAATCTTGCCAAAAGCACCATAAGAACTTTTGTGCATGGTTTCTCTGCTGCCGCAGCTAGCCTACCCTAACTCTTGTCTGGTATCTCATGCCAGACTGTGTCGCATTAGTTCCAGACCATATATGCTTATAACACATTTTGCTCCTTACCTAACAATTGAAATCCCTTAAAAATCCTAGCCGTTTCTTATGTCATCCAATGTACAGTACGTTACCGGTTGCATTTCACGGGATTCCTTTTTGTATGTAAGTTTTCTTCTGGCGGTCTCTCTGCCATTCTGGGTATTCAAAAGCAAACGCGACTTTTAAAATTATATGAAAATGGAAAATGAAAAGCTTAACTGTTAAATTTTACAATGCCCACGTTGCATTATTTTTCCGCAAAAGCCATAAGCATACAACACCCAAATGGAGTTGAGCTGTATTTTTGTTGAATTGGGGTATTATTTTACATCTTTTAAGATTATTCATATTGCTTAAGGAAATTGTTGAAAATCTCACAGTGTCTTTTGCAAAAAATTCCAATATATAAAAGTTAAAATCTCTCGAGAAGCAATAGCTTTTTCAAAACTAGTTATGTTAAACTCGGTTACAGTTCATCTGCTTACAATCAGAATTCGTTCAAGTTTATTGTATTAATTTATATAACTTAAAGTTATCTCAGTTGACATTGCTATATGAAATTTGAAAGAAAAATCTAAGTTCGAAGAATGCTAGTGCACAGAACATTGCATTATGTTGGAAATATGTAAGTTAAATTAAAGCAATTGGGAGTCGGTTGGAACTCAATTATTTGGATCGTTGACATTAACGATATAACTTCATCATACATAAATTTCTCCTACGATATATTGCTCCATAACACAACCAACGTCAAGTGTCAAGTGTCAAGTGTTCTGTGATCAAGACTCTTATAATCTGGATGAAAATACATCTGATGACTTTTATGCAGTTCCAGTAATCACTCCTAACACCTTTCAGCTTATAAGTTTTTTGCTTCTTGTTGATATTCCGGCTACATATTTATTTAGGAATCGAAGCATATTAAGCTTTTAATATCTTGTGCTCAAAAATGTACCCCAATGTATGGATGAGCTCTGCCAGCTCATACAATAACAACATAAAAATTTTCAGCTCATATTGCGCTCGTTTCGTACTCGTGCAAAGCTTTTTGTTTGTGTAATTTTGTTTTGTCTCCAACGCATTTATTAAAGTCAAACGAAATTGCTACCGTAGCATACTTTTTGTTAGTGTAATTTTTGTCTTCAAGACGTCGGCTCGCTCAGCTGCTTTTGTTACTTTAGCTAAACACATTCGGTTTGCCATCGCTGCATGCTTTTTGTTTGTGTTAATTTGCTTCCAAGTCACTTGATCTTTTAGCTTTCGTTTTTAGATTTTATTCCATTTGTTTCTATTCAATTAGGTCTCAGCAGCTGCTTAAAAAAATTTCGTGAACGTCAGCCTTTTTTTTGGAAAAGATTTTTAAGTTTTTTACCCAAACTAATGTTGTTGTAACCAGCTCCTGAAGCAGATTTCTGTAATATTTTTCGAATTCTTAAACTTTTTTCAACTCTGTTTTCAAGAGAAAACATACCCTATAGCTAATAATAATGGTAGCTAATTTTTTCTGATAATTCCTTACACTTTAAGCATGCAAAATTCAAAAATTAAGAAAGAAACCGCTTCAAACACAAAGGTGTAAAGAATTCAGCACAACTCCATTTATGACATCATAGTAAAATTGCAAAGCCACATAAACCGCCGCCACCGTCAACATTTGGATCTTTAAGATGGGCCAACTAAAATTCATTGAGCTGCTACACACACACACACACCCACACACACACACATACGCAAAAACAATGTAATTGAACGAGCATTTTGTTACTATTGCCGGGATTAGCTTCGTGTCTAAGGTTTTGTTGTTTGGTGCTGCATCCAAGGATATACATAGTGGCAGAATTAGCCTTTGGTGCCATCATACAGGACATACACTTCTGTATGTTAAAGGGAATGAGGGAGTAGTACAAGTACGTGTAGTTTTAGTAGTTTAGTTATTATGAGCGAGGTTGGTTGTTGGCAACGTTGATGATGATGACGATGTTATTTATTTTTGTTTTAGTTTCTATTGGTGCGAGTGTAATTTCAATGTCTGATCCCACTATTTATTATGTTATAATAAATTTTATGTTATTTTAGGTTAAAAAGGGTTCAGCATAAAGATTGCAGCTTAAATTTTGTTGCGATAAGTACTGATTTTTTACTTGAACATGACAACAGCTGAACGTTGTGTGCTTATACTTTTAAATACACTTTGCTATGTGCACTTTCGCAAATCATATCTTTTTTTCCGAATTACTACTACAAAACAAAATAATTCTTTGGAGAAAATTATTTACAACATGTGCGTATATCAGTGCTATCACTGAAACCCAATGTATTCAGAGCTAAATAAAATTACATTACAAATACATTATTTCACTCATTTGCTCTAGCACTCAATCACACATATAATTCACTTAACTCAGAAAAGTGGTAGTTCTGATGACTTCATAAAAAATTAAAGGCATTCTTCCAAGAAAAATCTGGCCTTAAGGCGCTATAATGCGCCACGCTAAATAAAATACGATTTGCTCAAGAAAAAGATAAAAATAATCATATGGCATGAGCAACCGACGTAATCCACTATTGGCGCTTTATATTACATTCGAGTGGCACATATTTAGAATATTGTAAGACTTGTAGTGGACAGTCAATAGGTTTGTTCTTCAAAAAAAAGAAGCAAAATAAAAATTTCGTTCATATAACTTTAGCATGGGTTACCTATCCTGAGTGAGGAAAGTTTTATGCGTTTTATGAAAATTAAATCAAAATTATTTGTGTTCAGGACTTGAATTATCAGCTAAAAAAGTGAGTTCTTTACTAAATTTAATACAAAAATTTAAGACGAAACAAACAGAAAACTAGTAAAGGTGTTATCTACGTCCAGGCCGAAACGCACATACCCTATTCTGCATTGAAAGCACTTTCTAAATTAATGATAAAAATACATTGAAAATTAAATACCTAAAATTTTAATGAAAATCGTATGTGCCAATTGTGAGTTATACGAAATCAACCTTTTCACTTGCTGAAAAGTACCACGCCCACATTTCAACTTTTACCCACTTTAAGCACAATTCAAGATATTTATAATCAGTCAGTTTCATCACAATATCTTACACGGTTAACAAGCTATGGCGTTATTAAAGTTAAATTTAGGGCTGTGTTACTCCCTAACTACCCTCTGTGTAGGGTATAAAAGGTTATTCATTATTAGAACTACACTGTTTCACAGTAAGTCACGAAACCGTAATGAGGTCCCCAGTAAGACTTCATGTATGTACACATATCAACAGTGTGACCAAAAAATAAAAAAAACAAGTTTTCCTGTCTCTTTTACCAAAGAGCATGCAGATAAGCTCTTGCCATTTTGGGGGACCCTTGAGCTCGGAGTATCAGCCATAGTTTAATTTTATTACTAGGAAATGCCTTAATCCAGCGTTGGATGGTGGCTATAGTACAGTTTTTTGTATGATTTGTTCGCGGTGATTGCAATCCAAAATGACTTAGCTCGAATAACGGAAAGTGCTCAGGAAGAGCTTAATATTTTTGTTATTGTTGTAAGAGCTGGAAGAGCTGAACGAGCTTCGAGCTGTGAACCCTTGCGTTTATCGATGCGACATCAGGTTCAAATGTTTATAACAAGTTTAACGTTACCTGTTATATCTTAAAATATTAATGCTGAATTTAGGGTGTAGTTCTGATTCAAAAATGTGATGGTAATTTTGAAATTGATGGGCTTTTTTCTGGAACAGTGTAGTACACTCGATTACGTAGTTTACCGCTTGACAGCGCACACGGCTACGCGTAGCTCAAGTACGAATAGCGCACTACTCGGAAAAACTGCGCTAGGGGGCGCTGTGTCAAGGTAGTAAGTAAGCCAATATGCACTTGCTATCATAATTCTTGAAATTTATATCAAATCCATAAAAAAATTACGGAGATTTATGCATTGAAAGCTAACAACAGAGCTGGTCCGAGGGCGGGGCAGTCACCCACGGCGCTTGATATTTAGAGGAGCCTTTATTTAAAATAATTTTTTCTTTCAAATGATATTGAATTATAATAGTGAAATGTTAATATATAACTAATAATAAATGATAATTTTTTCCTCTCTCTTTTTTCGTAAGATTTCACTCGTGTTTTATTGTATTTTGGGATATTCTTCGCTCCAAATATTTAACTTATTTGCCTTGCATCTATTTTTTTCGTTTTAAATGCTTTAACTGAAATCGTGCTTCTCAGAATTTTTCCTTTATTTGTTTTGATTTGTTAATTCTTGACAGCGCTGGAAACCACTTTGGAAATTTGATTCTATCTTTCATTAACTAAAAGTATGCAATGAAATTTTTGTTTTCTTCTTTTATTTATTTTGAGTTGGTATCTTCAGTTGCAGTTTTTAATTTCTGTTATTTGAAAAGCATCTGCACTAATTCTGCAACCCAATAGATTTTCCATTTCAAATAACTTCCACCCTAATTGACCAGATAAAAATAGAGAAAAAAAACGACCCTCTCTTTAATGTGAGAAAAAAAAAAACAACAACAGATATTTTTGTGACAATATCATGTGCCTGTAATGCGTAGCATAAAAAACTGCTTATAAATAAATTTGTTTCACTTAAGTAACCGAAATTGTTATCATGATATGTGTAGAGATTAAAAGGACTTTCTTGTACTTAAGAATTATTTTTGTTTTGTTTATTTTTTTTTTTTTTGTTAAAGTTCTTTTGGCCGCAGGGATGTATGCAGAAGTGTGACAAGCATGGAAAAGTGAATGTTACTACTGGTTGCTGCACGACGGGTCAATTCGCTTGAGTTATCTGTGCCGTTTTATTGTAGTCATAGTTGTTGTTGTTGTTTTAACAAACCGCACATTTTTCACATGCTGTTTTGATCTGATTCTTTTACTACTTTTTTCCACTTCTCTAAAATTTTCTTACAGAATACTTGAAATATCTTTACGGAAATTTTATTCTCTCTCTTTTTTTGTTGCATTGCAATAAATTTTTATACGCATCCACTTCATAATTTTCTTAGGCGGAAGTCGTTGAGCAGCCATTGATATGGAACTTGACTGTAAAAAATGCTTGTATTTTTTTTTTCATAATCTTTTGGATTTTTTCCCATTTTTTTTTCTTTGTATTGTATTGCAGGCTGGTTCAGTGGACTGACTACCCATGGTCTTTTTTCTGAAGAATTTCGGTTGGTTTTTTTTTTTTTCATTTATTGTACTTAAGCCGCTTAAGGACGTTTCGCATACTTTATCATGGGAATTGTGTTTTTTAAGTATATTAGTGTGTTTGTCAAGTGATTTTTTTTTTTTTTAATCAAATGTCTAGTGTAATGGAATTCTTGTTGGTGTCACCAGGACAATGGAATTAAGCTTTTTAAAAGTTAAAAAAAAAAATTGATTTGTGTAAATAAGTATATCAGAATATAAACTAAAGTTTTTTGGAGAAAACCTTGATTCTGTGACAACGTTTAAGTTGTAGTTGGGATTTCATAATATTTTAAATTTTATAAATAAATTTTTTGTCAAAATATGTAGTACCTTTTAGTTTCGATTATACATTTCCTTCGTTATTAGTTAAGGTTAGACTGGAGTAACTGGTTGAACCAAGAGGTGATCTCAAAAAAAAAAAAAAAACTAATTTGAAATTTAAAATTTTCTCTTTATGATCTACGTTACAGTGAGAAAGCTATTGAAATAATTTTTCTAAAATATGGTACGACAGTATTTGGTCATCATAATTGGCATTAGAAAAATGTGGATGGATTTGAAATTGTGTACAAGGAACTCTCTATACAAGTGAAGTCTTAAAACTGTGTATTCTGGAAGCAACTCAAAAATCGATAGTTAGATTTGTAGGTGCTTTTTTACTGCTAATTTAATAAGTAGTTTTTGCCAAGTTCAAATAAAAAGCGTTTAAACTGTGCAAGAATTAGCACTAGCACCAAATATTTTGCCGAGCTGCGCTGTAATAGTAAAAGAGGTCAACAGCCACAGCTGCAGCAAATACTCAGCTGCCGCAGACGATAGTCAGATATTGCTGTCTGCAGCGTGAAATTATAAAGCTGAAGCAACAGTACACAAAGAACTATGGTAGTCGATAGTCGACTAATACTGACTGCTGCGTAAAGAACAATAGTCGAAGCAACAGTTCACAATGGAATTTTTTCTTGGGAAACGCGGGAGTTATTTGTGTAAAAATTACAGAAAAAGAGAATACTTTACAACATAAAAAATGTCACAAAAATGACTACGGCAGCAACTGCTTCAACAGCAATATTACTAAGCCTTAGTCAACAGCAACAGCTCTATGTGAACTGTTGCTTCAGCTATTGAATGGGCAGCAGACAGCAATTTAAACGTTGCCAAAAAACAAATTTAATTTATTTTTTTTTTGTAATTTTGATTGTTTGTTTCCTGATATTCATATAAATCAGAAATATATGTTTCAATCCTCATACTATGACACTTAATATTCAATTTTCAGCGCAAAAAAACTACATGACACTACGTTAGGCATACGAAAGTGTTGTTTTAAAAAGCTTTACAAAATCCTGATAAAACCTCGAAAGTCCTTAAATAAATATCAATTATTAAAAATAATCCACCAAAAATTTAATTTTGCTTCTTTTGGTACTCATAAGACAAATTTGAAGAATTGAGTTGCTTAATTTTCGGATATAATTTTAATTAACGCAACCTTAAGCTGCTGTTGTTGGTATTTGTTGCTGTTGCTGCTGCTGCTGCTGCTGCTGCTTTTGTAATAAATATACCGATTGCTGATAACGCCAACGAATTTATAAATAATGCAACAACAATATAGCACATCGTCAGGACTTCCACGACGTCCTGCTGCACGATAAGGGTTGAACGTTGCGTACTCGTAAATTAATGAAAAAGCGACTGAGTAAAATGCGTAAAGCTTTTAAAAGTTTTAAATTTTTAAAGACTAAAATGATTTTAAATAAACGAGAACTAGAAGAGCAGGGAGCAGAGTGAGAGTAAAGTAAAAAAAATCTATTTCGTTACTTCGTTAACCCTTTGTTGGCTGCTGCGGGTTACTTATTGTATATAGCTCACTATAATCAATGTCAAAATTCGCTTGTTTCCATTAAGTGCTTCCGAATGTCGACGACGCAACAACGTCACCTAACCCACCCCCATCCACTGTGATTTGGGTTGATGTTTTAGCAGCACCAGTGGCTGGTGAGGGGAAAATCTTTCTTTAAAGATGTTTTTCTCGCGATAAAAAACAAAACGATAAACGACAAAAAACTTAAGGCAACCAAATTGCGACAGCTAAACCCGCTGTTCTAGCATATGTACAAGACACATCTAGAAATACACAGAGAAAATATTCTGATATTAAACAAATATAAGAAAGTATTTCAGTCAAAAATATAGCGCATATATTACCATCGAATATGCGGTCATGACTGTCGTTTCGTCGTTGACACTACCTAACCCACTTTAAGCAAGTAAGGTTGTTACCTTTGACCCTACCAAAATTTAAATACCCTACACTCCCATTAATAGTAAAAGTACGCCAAGATCTTAAATTTTTATTAAAACGTATTTTCCACCACACAATGTGTTGGCTTACTTAAATGGCTTTCTGTGTAACATTTTGAAGCTCATATTTTTGTAAGACCTATTTTCGAAATTCGCCTATTTTTTTGTCTAATGCTAGACCGAACCATTTCTTGCATCTGTGTGAAATTTGGTTTCATTACATCAAACAATTCTTTCAGTGTAGCAATTTAAACTTTTAGTTTATTTATGAACTAATGCTGCCACGCCCACTTGTAGAAATTTTTAAAGTTTTTGTCTAGAGCTTTTTCAAATCATTCCCATTATTTGCACGAAATTCTTTGCCATTACCTAAAAAAAACCTCTTGGAATTGCACTTTCAATCTTTTGTTTATATGGGAGGTACCACGCCCATTTGTAGAAACTCGCTTGCTTTTTATGCAAAGCTTGTCCAAATTATTTTTGTATATATAAGATATTTGGTTGCATTACATCAAATAACTCAAATGCAAATTTAATCCCAAGGATTTTGATTGAAGGTATATCCTGTGAAGCAAATTTCATTCAACTATCTTGCTTGTTTTCCCGTAATCGTTATAGCCACAGACACAGGGACAGTCAGATGGACTTGGATGGACGTTGATAAATAATATATACACATTTTCTATACCTGCCACACCTCCTTCCATACGTTAAAAATGAGTGTAGAGTGTAAAAAAGATTTAATTTCTTTGAACCGGAAATCTGTTGAGACTCAGCTTGAAATACCGCTTAGTTTAATAACATTGCTGGCTCAATCTTTAAGTTGATTGAACTTCAAAATAATTCTTGAAATGTCAAAAATTTCTTTAAGTGAAATATTGATGCCAGCATTTTGCTGTATGTCAAAGAAAGAATTCTGCACGTTGTCTCCCCTTGCGTAAGTGGGTTTGTGTGGCAACGGCCTAAATTAACCCTTTCGCTTTAAGATTAGACAAGAAATAGATATTTGCTGTAGCTCAAGGTGATATTTGTTTTTTTTTTCTCTTCATTTTCGTCGCTTTCGCCTCATGCTTCTGACGTTTTCGCTTGTGATTTTTGATGAAAACCAAATGCTGCAAATGTGGGCCAATTCGTCGAAATGAAAAATTTGCTTTTGTCGTGTGGTTTTCAAAATAATACTAATTTCAAGCAAACGTAATTGCCACAAATCAACCAACAACCAACAACTTGGCATAAGGGTTACGTACTCATACCACCCACCAATGCAAACAAAAATCTTTCTATGAATATGATAAGACAAACACACACGCACTGGCGGCACAGAATTGAATGTAATAAATATTCCCGCATGTCGACCGTCAAAATTTTGCTCCACTGACAACATGTCGTATATCATATGTCAACTTTATAATTACAACAACAGCAACAGTTTAAGCAAAATATATATAGCAAAATCTTTCACCGACACACAAATTTTGATGAGCGAGCGAACGTACGCACTGCACTTTCTTTCTTAATTTATGATAAGGGTTTGAAAAATTTGTAAATTCTTTTAAGCCAAAAATTTAAGCTACGGGTTGATGTGCTGCTCCACCACAGCGCCTCTGCCTTGTTGATTATAATGAGTAAAATTGTGGAAGTTTTTAGGATATAACCCGTATACGTAAATAGCGACATTTCTCCATTGGGATTAAAATACAAACATACGAGTATACTGCTAGTACCTATGTTGATCCTTATGGAAAAAACAACAACAAAGACATTTTGATTAAGGATTTTTAATTTTATGCTTTCACATTTTTAATTATCTCTACGTTGTGGTCTTTGTTGGAAAGGGTAGTTGGTTGAGTTGATTATTGAATTTTATTTTTTATTTTATTTTAATTAAAATTCAATTTAGTGCCTCAGATAAGTGAAAAATATTTCCGGCTAATCTATATGCATTGTGAAACATTTAAATTTTCACCGGCTAATATCTCGACAACTAAATAAGATAGTGAGCAATATTTTAAGCAAAAATTATTAAATTTTCACGGGGTTAAGTTACAGTGACTATCAAACCCTTCTTCAAGTTCAATTCAAGTTCTCAAAATTGGTCAAATTATTAAGAAAAATATATATTTTTTTTTGTGAAATTGTTTTTCTATAACGTCATCTTTATTTTGAGTATTTTCACCAATTTTAAGAACTTTTTAATTAGTGTTATTTTTACTAAAAATTGGTGGCTTAGATGAAAAAATGGCAAAAATTTAAATTTTGACTATAACTGTTTTACTACTAACGCAAAAACTAAAAATCCCATAAAAGAGGTTTCCATACATATCAATTTTTTCCCATAAATTACATAAAATAAAATAACAGGCTTTTCATGGTCAATGTACAAATATGTACATGGATGCATACTTTTTTACTATGTATTGGAAACTTCCAAACTTTTCAGACTACGAAAAAAACTTTTGTCAACCCTTTGAAAACTTTGAACATAACATTTGTTTTATTGTTGTCACACTTAAATTTAATTTCATAATTAATTGAAAAACTTCACACATCGTGACTGACTTTTGGCAGCGCATATGACCTTGAATCCGAATATTCCCAACTTAACAAAGAAATAAAGTTTGCCAAAATTTAAGTATTAAATATAAGGTATAAGAAAAAAAAGTCTTTTTTGCCAAAAATTTACTTTAAACTTTCTAGCGAACCCCGATCCAACTTCGATCCACAGAAACGTCGACAATGGCGACGCCGACGATGGAGACTTTAACTTAAAAGTTTTTGTAGTTAATAATAAAAATTAAAACTTTTCCGTCAAAACGTTGCAAACTTTTAAAGCATAACACTTTTTTGGCCTAATTTTTGGCGCAAATTATCACAAAGTCGGAGCAGAGAAGGAGTGAGAAAGGCGAAATAACAGGAAGAAGCTGCAAAAAGTTTATTTAAAACTTTAACGCTAATCAATATTTTAATTCTTGGCGCAGCTACTTGGGCCATTTAAAGTTTCACAAAGAGTCGCAAGTAATAAAACTTGGTGCATATAAAACAAAATAAAGTCAATGACCGTCTTTTCTGGTGTTTGTATTTGTGAGGCATTTTTTTTTTTACATAATTTTTTTTTTTAATATACTACATGACCCTCAAGTTTTGTGAAAGAGAGTGAAAGCCATGCACCCTTTTTTTTTGCCTTCCTTTATCATTCGGCTAGAAGTTAGTAAATGAACTTGGCAAAGTACCGAACTTCGAAAAGAAACTTTTTAATGTTTTGACCAAGAAGTTACTTGAATATTATTGACTACAAACTTTTGTTTAAGAAAGTGCACATAAAAATAGGCAAAATTGTTGGTTTTCTTAAGCACAGAAGTGTGAAATTTTAATGCGAAATTGAAGAACAAAATGTGATTTAAAAGAAGTCTTATAATTAAATGCAAAAATGAGAGAGATGTAACTTTAAACTCAATACTCTGTTGAAGAGAGAATGCAATGAAATTTTTTAGTAGACCTCACCAAAATGAAAACTGTGAAAAAATCAGCTAAGGAATTCATTGTTTGGATCGAAATTGATTGATTTTGTAATATTTTTAATCTTTCTGAGATCGATGTTATTATTCGAAGAAAAATTCAGGTGTTCAATGATGTAGCACCAATTGGCTTGAATTGGGTCACCATTTAAAATGAGTTTTTCCGCCGAATAAGTTTGAGTTAATCTTTGTGCATATGGTAATTGATTATCAATGCAGAATTATTGCTTGCAGAGAAAAAGAGTTATCTACCCACTTTTTTCGATTGCAATTTTGTGTCACCTAATGTTTTCATACCGAGTTTTTTAACATTTACTTTAGTAGCAATCTCTATGTATCATTATAATTTGTTTGTTAATAACGGCTGATTTTTTAAGCGTTTTGGTTTTGAAAATTAAAAAAAGAACAGAAAATTTGCAACAGTGAATGAAATATTTATTTGGAGTAATACATAATTTTATGCCGTTTACTCTTTAAAGATTATTTTATGTGAATGTTTCCGGCGACTACGCGTGAGTTGGTGCAACCGTACGCTCCATTTTTGGTGTACTTTTTCCAACATTTCGGCAGGTATCTCACTAATGGCAGTTGTAATGTTTTCTTCAAGTGCTGAAATTGTTGCTGGATTGTTCCTGTACACGAAACACTTCACGTATCCCCACAAAAGATAGTCTAGTGGGGTCAAGCCGCATGATCTTGGCAGCCAATGGACTGCTCCAAATTAAATTGCTCACCAAACTCGCCCCTCAATAGGTCCATAGTATCGCATGCTGTGCGGCATATGGCACCGTCATGTTAAAACCACATGTCAACCAAGTCTAATTCATCCATTTTAGGCTAAAAAAAAGACGCCAATCATCTCATATTACCTTGCTCCATTGAATGTAACGTTGCGATTTTCATTATTTTTAAAAAAATACGATGCAATGATGCTGCCGTAGTCTATTTATGGTAAAATGGTAAATCTTATTGAGCATTTTTGGTCTTGACGCATGTTACAAATCAAGAATCACCCGTTATAAGCTCAGATACCTACAAAAACTGTGATATTCGCACTTTTATGATAGAATATATCGAAAACCGAAACCATCAGTGAAATCGATTTTTGAAGCATTGATTTTTCGTTTATCAATTTTTCAATAATCTGATAATACCTGATGTGGAAATCACTATCATGAATGTTTTTGAAAGAGCCATTTTTTTCAATATTTTCGACTATATTTATTTGATAATTATTATTATACCAAACATGTGATTGATCTAAAAACATTTTTCTAATATATGGGTGTCGCGCCAACTAAAAGAACACAGTTTTTAGTACCTTTCATTGGCTTCAATTTATTTCCATAACAAATTTCATCAAAATTGGTCCCTTAGCTTAGCCGTGCAAACATATTTTCCTGTTAGCGGAGTGACATTGCCTTTTATTAGAAAACTCTGCACTGTCCCTCTTCAAAGCTTTTGCAGCAAAAAAGAAACCAAGCGTAAATGTTGCTTGTGGCAGTTATAATGGGATGAAACAATTTTGCCTTCGCCTACTTATATATGTGACTTGGTTTATGAAAAGGGGGCTTGGATGTAAAAAAATTCGTTTTCCACTTTTTTGCTGATTCAGATAGACGAATCGAGTTGTTTTCTCGAAAACTTGTTTTCGCAAATAAATCCCTTTTCCTTAATGTTTCTATTTCGATATTAATTATTTAAATCGCTATTGAGGTCGAACGGGTTGAAATATTTTGTCAAACTAAATATTCTTGGCTTTCAATTTTACTTACCAACACTATTGAATCAGTTGGGATCTATAGCCAAATGTTGCTTGGACTGTGAATTACATTAACATACTAAACATAGTTTATCAAAAATTATTTTTAATGCTGATTGTATTGAAAAATAAGTGTTTGCATTAAAGTACCTTTTTTTTTTTTTGTTAATTTGACTCAAGTATTTAGAGCTCATTGTTTTTGCTGCTTAGCTTCAACTGTTTATCTTTTAAATGTAATTACACATTTAATGTGTTTGCTCTTTTACTTTTTTCTTCTCCCTTTTTTATGTTGCTGTTTCTGTTTCATTTTGAACAATATGCGCAAATTTCGCACATTTTACTTTTGCAAATTAAGACATCCTGCAGCGGACCTCAGTAAACCGCATACATTCAAACTCACTTAGGTACACACACACACACACACACACACACATCTAGTGAGTTCCGTTTCCGGTTGAGTTTTTCCAAATGGTATGCTAACCAAGTTGAACATTTACGGTTTGGTTGTCCAGCATTGGTTAGTGTGCATGTGGTTCGTGGTTTTGGGAAAAATTAAAAATGTAAAAAAAATCAAACCAACGAATTAAACACAATAGAATGACAAAAATTAACATAAATATTTGTATACTTAAAACAGTTTAAATAATGAATTTTTAATTTTTTTTGGAAAAGTCAACTGCAATTTAAAAAAAAAAGGATGTTTAAATTATATCAACTATAATCCACTTAAATTTTTTGTAGAAAATCAAAAGCTTAAAATGAAAAATTGTTATTTATTTACTTAAACAAACACATTCATGCATACATACATCTGTATTTATTTATAAGTATGTGTGCATATGTTAAGAAGAAATTGTTGTCGCAGACGTTTAATCGCTTCTTATGCAAATTTGTTGTCTTAAGAATCGTTTTAATTTTGCACTTTTGACTACAGCAAAAATTTCATTCTTCTGCAAATACACAAATGTCAATTTTCAAAATTACTGGCTGGAAATTAAAAGACTTTTAAGGTATAAAATAAGAAACAAAAAAAAAATCAACTCATTTTCCTACAACAGCTGCAGCTACTTTTTCCAAAATTGTGGTTGCATACATTTAGGCGTGTATATAGGCACAACAAATTATGCAAATTACTTTGGATTTTTTTTGGTAGTTTTAAGTGTTTTCTTTGTTTTGCTTGCACAAATACACATATGCACACATAACATACATTGAAATGAAATTTACTCTGTACGAAGTTTGGCAAAAATAAAATTCAAATTAATTCACTTGCCGCGCACAGCTGTTTTTTTCAAAATTGCCATTTGTAATTTAAAAAGTTTCTTTATGCGATTCTTTTTTTTTTTATTTTTATTTTTTTTTTAATCTCATTTTTATTTGTGCTTTTGAAGTGTTTGACAATTTTTTTGAATTCCAAAACTTCACTTTTAACTTCATCTAACGTCAATCTGTTTGTTTAAGCGTTAGAGGTCTTTGCACAGGATTAAATATGGACTAAAAAAGACTTATGAGGAACAAATTAACACAATATAATATTTTCAAATTTTCTAAAAGCTTATTAATATAAAATTTTAAGTTTCCAAATAAAATCTCTTTAGACTGTTTGTTATCCTGAATATAGTAGTAAGCCAGATAGAAATAATAATAGTTATATAGCATAACATTTACATACATTAAGTTTAACAAATGAGCATTTTAAGTTATTATTTTGCAATTTTATTTGCATTTATTTTATTTGCTTTATAGCGAAAAGGATGAATTAAAGCTTAAAAGTTTTCTTTACATATATTTCGATCTTTATTCATATCAACAATTAATTTTTGTCAAATATTAACAACAGCCTCCAAAAAAAACTTTATAAGGTTTTTTTTGTGGCTTATCGGATCATCAGATAATTAACAATTATTTACTGATCCAACTGTTCAGTACAGAATAGAAAACATGAAACAAAAAAATTACCTAAGCAAAAACACTACAAAAAAAATTTTTTTTTGCTTTGTTTCACTTGTTGCTTGAGTTTGCAATAAATTTATGCAAAATAAAAATACATACATTAGAAATTCTCAGTAATCAGCTCAAAAGTCACTGATGATTCAGTTGGCAATAATAAGATTCACGTCCAAGAAAATTATTTATTATTTTGAACGAAAATAATTCATTCCAAAGATTAGAGTCAAATATTTATGAAACACAATTGAAGAATCACAAAAAATATGATGACAAATTTCTGTTGGCGGTCTTAACAGTGAGATTTGAAAAACAAATTTTTAGCACTGAAATTATTTCCAAACGAATTTTCAAATTCAGAACTGGCGCTGGTTGCAATTCGTTCAATCTACATTTATGGTTTTTTAGCCTTGGGAACAGCAAAAAGTAAAGGCTACAACCAGTCAAAGCTAGAGAGAGTGCAAAAGACGGTTTTTGTCAGTCTGACAAGAGCGATGAGATCATGTTCTTTTACGCCAGCTACCTTGCAATTCTTTTATTAAAACAGCTGCTGCATGCAGTGCAGTTAGGCTCCAGAAAGCCAGCACTTGGTTTTTGTAGCAATATGGACATTGGTCTATGTTCAACAACCTGCCAAACAAACGTTCAAATTTCGTAATGGACATTTATCCTACACTTGGCTTTGACAAAAATTTGAAGCTGAAATTCACTGAGCGAGAGGGAAGAGAGCACTCTCAACTTAAATTTTGAAACCGATGGTTCCAGAGTTACCGCGACCTACACTGAACAGTGGAAACAAACTGAAAGTTTGCATATCCCATTAATTCGGCATATCGCAGCAGCTTGAATTCAAACAAGAATGGATCAGTTGAGCACATTCTTTGCAGCCGTCTAGCCTTTGCCATACTCTTAGACTTAGACGTTATCAAAAACTTTTCTTCTATGACTTTAGCGAATTTGCCAAAGTTGAAATTGACTCGCTGCTCAACTAACTTAATATTTAAACTCCACCAATTTGTCGGGTCAGGTATTAAAACGGTTTAAGGCTTGGAGCCAGTTTGCTAAGTCCTCAATCTAATCTAAACTAAGTTTACAGTTGGCTCTTTAAACTTTATATTTTCTTAGAGCTCATTGCATTATAATGTTCATATGCATGCGGATTTTCCGACCGGGATTTCAAATTTTATATTTGAATAAATGAATTTACTGATAAAATTAAATTGATTTTAGGCTCATCTAAGCCATAGCTGAAATGTTTTTCATCTCCATTTTGGAGAACGGTTTTTCTAAACGTATTATCTTTGATCACAAAAACAAAGAGAAGCAATCATATAATATTTATTTTTCGCTCTACGATGGAGAACATAGCACTGACTAAACTTACTTGGTCTTCCACAAAAAGTACCAAAATTCGATGCTATTCGCGTCTTTGACACATTCGAGTTATTTGAATTTTTTGAATATACGAACCATTCGAACTATTGTTATTCGATTTGAATGGTATAGCACGCTTTTAATATTTTGGTCCGAGGGAAAGACACCTTTTTTTTAAGCTTCGAGATACGCAATCTTTTCTTTTAAGTCAAAAATTAAAGCCAACTTCTTGCAAAACAGAGTTCGTGTACAAAAAAAATATGCGCTAATGATTGAATTTCTCATATAAAATCACTGAGCACATCGTCTTATGATTTTGTGTTTAACTTCGCTGCCATTGCCCTTCTAAAAGAGGAGAAAATTGGAAACACTGGCTGTTATACACACATTTACCTCAATGGGGAAGTGTCTTAATGCCAAACTGTTATAACAGGAGAAAACATTGAGCACGTCAATATAACAGAGAAAATTTAAGTTAACAATAAATGTTTTTTTTTTTTGTTTTCAAATTAAGCTGCATAATTATTCAGCATAATTTTACATCATAAGCCTCTTTCTTGACTTTTATGAAAATATTCGCTTAACAAGAACAACAACTATAATTTTCATTCTCTTAATTAAATTAATAAAGCAAAATCACAGGAAATGAAAAATAAAATCTGTTCCTTCACACTCAATGATTTGTTTTCATTAAAAACAAGAAATTCTCATTAATAGCAAGTGGAAGCGCACAGCAGCAGTAGCAACAACAACAGAAGAAAAAAGAATTATACGCGCCACATTTTAATTGCCAACAATTGTTGTCGCATCCGTTTGCAACTTCTGTCTGTCCACTCATCTGTCCGTCCCGTCCATTTGTGCTACGCTCAAATCATTTGTTTCTTCTATGCTCCCTTCCCATGTCGCTTTGTGTCGCGTCAAAATTTATAGTATACTTTTTGGAGCAAATGTTACGCATAATTCTTTCTTTTATTGTTTTTTTTTTGTTGTTTTGCTTTAAAGCTAAACCCGCCGCGTCGCTTTTAAGCTGAAATTCGTTTTAGCGTTGGCGACAGCAGCCAACTGGTGTCCGTCTTAACGCTTTCGATAATTACAAGGATTTCGCCTTCTTATGCCAAAAGCATATAAAGGGGTGGCATTTAAATCATTGTCGCGCGAACATAAAAATCTTTTTTTGTGTTCCTTTGATTTTTATGTGCAAAATAATAATTTTTATGATAATTACTTAAATTGTTGTTGTCCTTGATATTGCTGTTGTTGCAGCTGCTATAATTTAAGTACTTAAAGAGTCTTAGCAACCAGTGAATTCAATGTCAAAAACAAAAGATTTCTTTTGCGGGAAAAGTTTGTGTTTAAGCAAGAAGCGCCCCCTTTTAAATTGGTTTCTCAAAGCTTATCGTATTTTTTGGGATCAATACAAAGGACAATGATGAAACTAAAGCTTAAATTTAAGACTTTTTTTAGAAACATAAATAGTATTGGTATTTATATCAATTCGAGGCATACTACATATACTTAAGCATGAGGCGAGCGGTCAGCGCTGGATTAAGGTAGGGCTAGAAGGTGCTTTAGCCCCGGATTTAATGGGCAAGGTGGCTTTCAACCAGCGCTAAGTTAAGATATATGGCAAGAATATAGATAGGGCTAGGGCCGAAACCCGAGCTAGAGAGGCTAGAGAGTGTGCGGTGCCTAATCTGTGGGAAACGACATAAAAGAACCTTCTTTTTGGTTCCAATCGGCATGATTTTGTAACTTTCAGGGAAGAAAATATTATTTAATGAATGTTTAATGCATTTTGATTCACTTTTTAGAAAAATTGAACACTTAGTATTAGATTTTTGAGTTAAAAGCATTGTCAGAGCACTACAGCTCTGGAGGTGAAGATATGCAGGAATGTGCTTGACCTTCACGAGATCTGAGCTTACATATAATTAAACAACCCAAAAGTTGAATAGTTGACTTTAATGCTTTGTAGCATAATTTTCGGGCTTGGCTACATTCCGTCCCATGCATTGAATATTAGCATAATATTGGTACTTAGCATACACGTGACCGAAGAAGGGAAAGGGCCTTGATCTTCCGCATTCATATTTTTTAGGAGAGGCCAAAATGTGAATGGTGTTCAAAATCTGGTGTTTTTTTAGGGTTGGAAAACCTTATCATATCAAGAGGACTGAAAATGATGACAAATAGTAAAATAATGAATTTTTCTAGACCCCAACCCAAATAGAGGACTTATTTTTTTTTAATACAAAATTCAATGATTGTTGTTCCATAACTTGGTAATCATTTACATATACGATTTCCGTAACGTATTTTTTTTTTTTTCATTTTAAGATGTGTCCACTTAGGTTTTATAGAAAATCTTATTTCAAAATTCACTCGGCTTCGCCAGGTTAGAAAATTTCCATTACTCGATAACAATTCCCCGATTTTATTAAAACTGTATTCGTTTATATGCTTGGAAGATTTGTTGTTTTTCGATCGTAGCTGTCGTAAAAAACTTACAGATCAGGGATAGTGCGACATTCACTGTAACAATCTTCCCATGCATTAGAAATTTTTGGATACCAACATCTGGAAACTGGTTTCATTTCAACCAATCACATTTGAGAGATATCGTATTGCTCATTAGATCGGCTATATTAAATTTCATAGCCATAGCTTTATTAGCTATATAGCACATAGAAATATTTGTGGGCGGTGTCACTCCCTTTAATGAGTTTTTACATAACACAGTCTTACCTCATACTATTCGCATTGAATAATAGTGTCAGCTTCTAAATTAAGGTTGAAATCAAACCAACCGTTCAGTATTCAGCTCAAACAGAAGTTTACAAAGCGTCTTGCGTCTTCGTAAGGTCAATCTTAGTTTACAGAACGATGTATCGTATTGAAATCAATGTAACTTTTAATATGTGTGGTGAAACTTTAGCGAGATTTTCAGAGGTAACTGTGTAAATCAAGTCGTGCCATGCAAAATTGGTTTGATGACAATAGGATGATATTTTCAGCAAAAGACAGATAACCTCAGAAGTCTAATTGGACCTCATGGTTTCTAGCACCAAACAATCCTGCCCCCCTACTGTTTTCTGATTGATTGACATTAGAGGTTTTTGATATAGATTATAATTAAAGCTCTCATAGTGCTCCCAAATAACATTAATGAACTGAAACTCTTGACTCTCTACGTAAGCGAACGAAGAACGTCAACGTAGGGTGACTATATGTGATTTGTATGAATATTGCCTTGCTATCTACGCAATGATTTCTCGATCTGGTTTCGATTGCAGCTGAGAACACGTTTTCCGAGTGCCATAGTGGGTGAGCCTAGGATGCTGATTGTTCTTTAATTTTTACAAAGGGTAAGGTCATCATTTTCCAGAATATTATTATTGGCTAATATTCATTGTATTTTGGCGTGTTATTTAACTTTAGTTGCTACATGGTCAGTGTTTTCTCTTCAAGATGAGAAGACAAGCTAGAGGTAAGCGATACGATTCTAGGGACTTGTTTTTTCATGGTATCAGGGTTTTTTAATGCAAAACTGTTCAATCTTGGTCTATGTGACTCTGTAGGATATATTATACTTGGGTTCGTGAATGCTAAAGGGTGTTCCCTATAAAGAATTTTTGGATATAGTAGAGATGCATGAACAACTCGTGTTTTGCATTTAGTTACCTAATAACGAACTTCCCATGACATATATTATGTTATTTTATATAGAAGTTGAAGTTAATTTGTTGTATATCTGAAGTTCACGTTCAAGCTCTCCAACTTTCATCGGCACATGTGCTTAAAACATTGTTATTTTCAATAGTAAAACAATAGTTCTGTCATAAATATGTTGTCACTATATGTATGAGTGATTTTGATGCTGATTCATTCAGCAGTATGCCTATGCCTTGATTATGAAGATTGTCATGTTCCAAATACATTAATTTCTTACTTTTAAAGGTGATCGCCAGGAATTATCTTGTTATATGTTGACAATAACAAGTAGCAGAAAATTAGTTGTATAATGCTGTGCAAAAGCTCCAGGAAATAAATTAAGCTCATTAGAGAGGTTGGTTTTAATACATCAAAAAAATAAATTACTTGCTGTAACTCCATTGTTTGTTGTGTCTCCACATTCCAAGCATAAAAATAAATTATTATATTATATGAGTTTAAATAAAACATTTGTATTCCAAGTACTGAAACTAGCTCCGCCTTCTGTGCTATTTAACTTACATGCTCCACAGTGTCATGTCGGCAGCGTTTACGCTCAAGAACGTTCTGAAAAATACGCTTGAACTTGACAAATTTTTATGCGAACTAAAACATGAAAAGTAAGTTATAAAATTACTTTAATTATCGAAAATAATCCAGACAAAAAATTTTAATAAGCAAATTATTTTTTTGAATGTTACTCGTACATAAAAATATAAATAAAACAACATAAATTGTCTATTCGCAATAAATCTCATTTGCACCTCCATGTTTTTGACAAGAGTCTGCCAGCGAATGCCTCCGCAGCTAAAACCAGACTGCAGAAAAAATGTGTCTCGGAAAAAGTTTTTTTGTATTTTTTTATTGTTTTTATTGCAAAAAGTATTGCTGAAATTTTTCTTTTTTCTTCGGTTTTTCCATTGTGTTTTTATGGTTGCCGTAGAAATGGACCCGCCTTCTGCCATTACATTCACCTATCGCGTCGACTCAAATGTGCTTTGCCTCGAACTTTTTTCTTTTATTCCTTATGTTTCCACTTTTGTAATTTTTGTTGTTGCCTGGCTTGCTGTTTTTGCCATTTCCATCGCCCTTGGAAGTGAAATTTTATTTGCAAACGTAGACGTCCAAAGCAAAAAACAGGCAAAAAGCAAACGGGCATGGAGGCAACAGACTGAAAACGAGCTGCTATGGCAGGAGGTCGTCCGACTGCCTAATGTAGTAGGGAGCCAAGTGGCGCTTCATAGCAATATCATTTGAGTTGATTTTCCTCTTGTAGTTGTTTTGTTTTTTTCCGTATATGTACTTGTGTAACAAAGGATGCACCATGCCAGTCACCAGTCCAAATACCATTGCAACCGGGCATGCACTCAGTTGTAGCTGTAGTTCTTGCAGTATATAGAAACGGGCATATAGACACACGAACACACACAAACTGTGTCCTGTGTGCAATAATGATGCGAATAAGCACAGAATGCAATAAACTTGGAAGGATGTCCTGTCCTGTGCACTGACTTGAATTTATTTACGAGCATTTCAGTTGCTGCTTTCGCTTACTCACTGGTTTTCATTTGTGTAAACTTTAAGGTGAATCTTATTGAAAATGTTTAAAAATTGGTGGAAGGATCCATAATAAAAACTGATCGTAAATGATGTCAGGACCGAAAAATCATATGGAAATGGCCATAGAAAAAGAGTACAAAACTACTAAAAACAAAACCATGGAAGTAAGTTTTTCAGAACTTATCTACAATTAAGAGACTAAATATTGTAATTCTCATAATGAGCGATAGGTTACGTTCGCCTGATTTCTGTAACGAAGAAAATCATACTCTCTAGAGTCAGGTTCATCACCATATTACTAGGCACTTGATTTTATTTGGTTACTGCTAAGTCACACCATCAAACTCACATATTTCAATGTAATTAAGTTCTTGCAATTAGATTTTATTCATCAGTTTGAATGCTTTATTTATCTCTCACAACTATTCACAGTCTTACGCAATACTGTTCACACGCTTGAAGCTTGTGAATTGCTTATCACTTGCTTTTGACTTTGTTAACTCGACAATGAGCCACTACTGAAAAGCTTAATCTTGTCTTGGCTGTTTTCTATATCAGTCGACAGACTCTCGATTAACTTGTTAAGATAGCCACACTGATCTTGCTCGCCATTTCGATCACATTCATATATTTATTTTGTTACTTCGTATTTCACTCTTGCTTAAGAGAGTATGCAGAAATATAATCGGCCTGGGTAAGAAAACACCGCTTTTTCGAGTAAGACCTAAGTTATTTATAGTTAGATTAATACACTTCATCCAACGCTCTTCCAACTTATTGATGTTATCCGCATAATACGATTTGTCGATGTTCCGAAAATGGGCATTTGTTTCATCACCTCTTGATTTGACTTATGCCAATTTGTACCAAGCAATTTCTTCAAGTTCGGCAATAACAACAAGGGACGAAATCCATACAATGTGACTTTCTTGACTTGGGTGATTAATTGATAGCCACTCTCGTATATACTTTGAAACTGCATTTGTAAGTGCGAGTTGGTTTCTTGAAGTTATTACCAAAAAAGACGTGAAAATTTATGATAACTCAAAGATGAAATGAGTAAAGCTTTCGAATTTTAAAATAATGTTAACCCTAATCGTCAGTGTTGGTATATATTTTGTAAATTAAGGGAAATGGTTATGCCTGACAGGAACTAAGCAGAATGAGAAGAGTAAAGTTGAAGGATTGGAACGGGAATCGACGTCGTTGCACTTACTGGTACTTAAACATACTACGCTGTGCACTACGATATGAGGGAAATACACGGATTAAATAAGGAAATGAGTTTTCGTTTTGGAAAAATGAGCAAAGAAAACATATTTTTTTCTAATTCAGAAGTATATTTTCATATTTAGATATACAAAATAAGAATATGAATGATTTTTTGAGAAAAAATATTAAATCGATTTCATGTAAAAAATTTTGGAATTTTGAAAAAACATCTTTATATATAGTTATCTACTTAATATAATTTAATGATCACATATATTTCTGTCTGTTCGTAGGTTTTTTATACGTATCCAGAATCTTTAAGCTACATTGCAGCCATGAATCTCCTTAAATCTATGAGTCCGTACTATATTTTAGGTTATATATATCTGTGGACATTTGACAAAACAACCTCTTTCGATCTACGGTAATAATTCAAAATAGCGTAAGCCTTGCGATGAAGCAAAAAGCTTATGCTGTATATGTAGATCGAAAGAGGTTGTGTTGTCAAATGTCCACAGAAATAGTGTCGGGATTCAAAGGAAAAATTGCTGACACGCCATTCACCACAGATACATAAAAATCACTTGGAACTTGATATCTTTGGCAAATACAATTAAGATTTTTTATTTTTTATACATTTTACGTTTTTTGTGTTTTTCGCACTAAAAATACTGAACATTAAGCTAAGTAAAAAATATATTAAATAATGATGTGTTCCAAAAACGCAAACAAATTAATCCTTTGTATACGCGTATTTTTCAAAGTGCGAAAAAACTCCATTACTCTATTATTTTTGGGAGACTTAATGGCTTTTCTGGTCTCGAGGCCAATCAATTGCTCAAATATTTCTCAGCTTAAGACGGTGTTAAGCTTTCTCAAGAACATTTGAATTGTTTTACACAAAATAAATTAGATTTTTGACTTCGTTTTGAGACTTTGACTTACCACTATGACACAGAACTGCGACAACAAACATCTGAGTGGACTGATCCCGGTTGTTTTTCTAAATTCCAAAGGAATTTTGTTGATCGACTACGTCCAAACTGGTGAAACAATGATATTGAAACAATGTTATTTCAAGTTTTTGAACCAGCAGGATGTGAAAGTTCGTGAGGACAAAAAATAAGTTGTCATTATAATAATCTACCTGCTCACAAAGAATTTTTAACCGGCTGAAAACTGACTGAATCGAAGTACAATTTGTCTATTCACCGGACTTGGCTCCCTCTTACTTCCATTTATTCGTACAACTCAAGAGAATTCTGCGTGAAAAGCATATCCATCGAATGAAGAAGCAATTGCAGCCATAGAGGGTTAATTTGAAGGCCTTGCAGAAATCAACATCAAGGTTGGGAAACATAAATTTGAGAATCACATTGTAGAATGAAACATATCTCAAAATAAAACTTATAGTCTCTGTTTTGCAGACCCGATACTTGTTAACTAGCAAGTATTACAGATGATTTAGTTCACATTTTGGATATTTTTTATATAAATCAACGGCAAATCTGATAATTCTTTCAAAAGAAAATTATGTTAAAAAGAACTTTTTTGAAGCAAATATTATTGAACAAATAAATCGCTTCAGATAAATGTTGTTCAAAAATTTATATTTAAATCAAGGATCAATAATAAATTTTTGCATAAAAAGAACACGATGTTTTTCTGAGACCATAGTCAAAATTTAAAAACATTTTGATCTTAACTCATAAGCTTAATGACTAAGTTTTGAGTTTAATCATTCATAGATTATTAAACTTTCATTCAAATGAAGTCCGTTGTATTTGTAACAGTGCAACGGCTAACAATTTTAAAAAAAATATATTCACAATTTCTGATTATCATTATTCTGTAAGTCGCGGTACCATGCTCGACATAAGCAATCGAAACTTTTCGAGAAATTTTGTGCCACAACATAATTTTATGAAAAACAAAATATTTAGAGCTACCACTAAATCATTTTCAAAAACAAAATTACAGTTGCAAAATTTTAAATACAATATACATTCATATCATTTTGCTTAGATTGAAATGCCATCACTGCTCTCTGTCTCCAAAGTATCATATATATTTGTTTTAAATAGAAATGTAAGCCATTACCACTTGATTCCCAATAATAATAAAAAAATAATAAAGTTACTACATTGAAATTTTTGCTTTGTCTTTGGAAAAAAAAAGTGAACAATAAATTATCAAAAAATTGCCCAAAGGCCATAAAATTCTAATTTTAAGAAATTTTCTATGCTACCACCAACAATTAAAATTTATATCAAAAGAAAAGGTCAAGTCAACGTTGAAATTTCATTTACTATCAGAAGCCCTGCAGACAAACATTCGACCAATGCTGGCTGATTGGCTGACGTCTTAACCCTCATGCATTTGAAAATCTTAAATCCTTTCGGCAGGCGCTTACTTCCTTTTTGCTGGATTTTCTTATACAGCCTATTCTTTTGCTTTTCGCATTGTTTTCAGCATCAGCAGGATATCCTGTGCGCAGCATATCCGTAAATGAATTAAATTTCAGTTTTTATTATTTCATTAACATTGGCATGGGCAGCCAGAAAGAAAGCTGAATAATGATAATGAGAATGATGAAAAACACCAAAACTAACACCAAGGCTGGCTTAACTTCCGGATGCAGCCCCAAAGTGGCTAAAGTGGCAAAAAAAATACAAAATCATATACTGCTTTGCTTGAGTTTGGTGATATTAATGTCGTTCTTAAATGTTGAATATGGAGCTCCATGAAAATGGCATTGTCAACTCATTTTTATATTAAATATTTAAAAATGTTTGGCTGAGGTATTTCAAATCTAAAGTGATTATCTAATCATAAAAACTAAATAAATTTTTAATTAAAATTACTCATTTAATTTCTACAGTTCCTTGCAGTTAGTATCATAGCAAAAGTACTATGGACTGAAGCATGAGCTGTGTCTTACGTCTTCTATTAAAGTGGAATGAAATGTAAATTTTTAATAAGCATTTTTGCTAATGGCGATTTACACCAGCAACAAAAGCAAAAAGGAAAATTGGTCGTACCTCCTTCGTTTTCTTTTTCCCCACTTACCGCTTTACTCCTTTGAAAAGTGTTTTGTTGTTTCCTTTACTGCGCTTAAAAATTTATTGAATGAAATTTCATGTTAAATTGAAAAAGAATTGTTCAACTTGAAGAAGATGGATAAGGAAGTGCTGAGTAATACAGCGACAACAACAACAACAACAACAACAACAACAGCAAAGATAATAAGCATTTTCCAGTAAAAAGTGCTTCAGGCAACGAACGTTTCGAATCAGTGTGCTATTTCTGCTTCAACGCCGCCATTTAATGACAGGAATTTCCTCATCAATATTTCGTCATTGGCTCCATTCTGCAGTTTATATAAAATGATTTTGTGGAAATTTTTCTAATTAACATGCAAACTCATTTTGTTTGAGATAAAGGCTAAAGAAAAAGTTGCCAAAACTGAAATGTTTAGAATTTTCTTGATCAACCAATGTTAATTTATTATATTTACATTAAAAAATTTGTGAGCTCGAGAAATTGTTTGGATTAAAGCACTGAGATAAAAAATTTTACGGAGAGTTTCCAATGAATATCAAATGGTTCAATTGGTAGTTTTTAATATTTAACAAAATTTATTATTTAATTTTTTAAAAGTGTCTTTTTTCCCACCACACTACATCCTGGCTGGTTTTTCTTAACGTACTCACATTGAATTTGACAACATTAGCTTAAACGCTCACTGTGTAGCGTTTTGACGATTATGCTTGCATGGGAGGTGCTACGCACTCTTTTCGAAATTCGCCAACTTTCTGTTGCTTGATCGAACCATTTTTTTTTGTGTATGTGTGCAATTTGGTTTCATTACTTTACATAATTCTCACAATGTAGCGTTTTTCAGTTTTTTTTGTTTCTGTAAAGGGTGTCATGCCCGCAAAATTCCTTCGTCCCACATTCACGCACTTTTCGTGCGAACCGTTCGAATACTGGAAAAAAGTGAACAAAAATTTTCATCTTTCTCGACTCTGTGGTATTTTTCCTCATTCTGTAACTCAAGTGATATAATTTCGGCACTCACCCAAGTATTTTAAGCGACGGTTGCCTCTAACCTTCCTTCTTTTAGCTAGCGAGTGGTGTTGCATTCACTTTATGTATTCGAAGCAGTATAGGTTATTCATTTTCATATTTTGAACTATAATATATACATTCATCCCTATTATAGTACACCTTAGAGATTTATCGGTTAAATTTCCTCTCCATATACCATCCTACGTACAGGACCAAGACATATGACATAAGACTTGCTTCTCAAATGAACCCATGATCCGCTTTGCTAATTTGTCCAACACTAGGTTCTATACAGACAACAGACAACAGACAATATTGCATATAGTACACATAAATACTTTCGTCTTTTGGCCTACATTTTTCTGGATCTCTACGACGTTTTCGATATAGAGTCTTAAATTTTATATTTTCACATTTTTACAATAATAATGCCTTTGCTCAATACTTTAAAATCCCTCTTTCAACATGTACGCCAAGATACTCTTAAAAGCTGAAATTAACTAACTATTCAACACGAAAGGTCAAAGTAATATAATAAATTTAATAAATGTTAAATAAAACTTTCCATACAAACACACATAAGATAAAGGGAAAGATTTTTTACAGCTTCATAAAAAAGCCTGTTGAACATGCAATAAAAAGAAATGGTAACATCATCCTTTCTTGTTAGTACGAAAATATATGTGTAAATAGTATGTAAAAATTAGCAAAGAAAAAATCGAAAATAAAACAAGGGAAATTCAAGCTTTTTCTCTGTACGATATACTTAAACACAAAGATAGCGTAGAAGAATAAAAATTTAGGGAATTTCTTTTGATGAAACGTGCTTGGCATAAGCAAAAGGACATCATATCAGAAAGAGATTGAAGCGCTCAGTACGTGTTCAGAACAAAAGTACCCACTACATATTGTATGTGTGTGTTAAAAAATGAAATTTCAATTGTAAGAAAATGAATATCGTAATAAATAAACATGCTAATAAAATTATAGACAAACTAAATAAATGAATAACGAATGAATACTAAAAGAGTTTCTTCAAAAAGAATTGGCAACGATATTGACAAGGAAAAGTCATCGCAAAATAGCTTTATATTTTTCAGAACTTTCTTAGAAATAATATTTTTAATCTGATACATTAAATTAAGTTTTGGAAAATTTTCGTTCTTCGTTACATTATTTTTTTTGCAACAAAACTTTAATCGCTAAAATTATTTAAAATTTAATGTAGAATATATTACCAAATTATTAATAGTTCTTAAAAGTCCTTACGCCAGATGACTTTAGTAAAAATTACAATAATATATTTGAAATTTTATATCATTTCTTCGGGTGCACAAAATTTATTGCTCACCTTTTGCCATTCGTGAAGTTATTGCGCTTATCTAAAGTGGCATTAATCAAAAAATTCTTGCTATCAGCATGACTACTGACTGTTGCGCTGCTGTTGCAACATTTTGTCAAAAGGAAATCCAACCACTTAACACATTTCCGTATTTTGCCACAGCTGCCCTTTGAGGACCTGTAACTCCCCCACCATAGGCCCACGCCCAATGTTTTTGTAATTTAAATTAAATGAATTGGCATATTTTTCATTTCAACTGAGCTCAACTCAGCGATTGGGGTACACAAAT
Source organism: Meiosimyza decipiens (assembly GCA_963680825.1). Lineage (NCBI taxonomy): Eukaryota > Metazoa > Arthropoda > Insecta > Diptera > Lauxaniidae > Meiosimyza > Meiosimyza decipiens. The sequence goes on from OY804258.1 coordinate 123,371,507, forward strand.
CTGAGGAGGTGAAAACAAAAACCTCAAGTGGGCCGCTTAATCGGCACCGCTGTGGTTTCAATTGTGTGCGCTCATGGTTGTATGATAAAAATCTTGAAAATCCAACTTAAGTGTTTTGGTAATTTATCTCGCGAATTGAGGCAACTGAAAAAAAACAAAAAATACAAGACACACCGAAGCAGTTGAGTGCGTCCCATAGCACCCACCATCAAACAACTACCACAGAGCAGCATTTTAAATTGAGGCACCGCTAATCGTCGCGTGGCTTAAACGTCGTTTCATTGTCAGTCAACGGCGCGGCGCGGTGCGCTCTGTGATAAATGATGAAAAATGCCAAAAGATTTAAAATTATCAAAGCAACAGTAACAAATACAGACAGGGGAGCTACGAGTTAAGATAAAAAAGTGCCCGACAACAAAAAAAACTCATGCCAAAAAAAGTCATCTTAATGAATGTGTTGGTGTTGAAGAAGAAAACAAAACTCATGTCATGTCATCGAAGGCTCAACGGATTCATGTTTACAGCTATGTATAGAGGAGCAACAACTCATCGTCAAGTCAAGTCATCAAAAGCAAAAACAAAAGGACATAATGACAAGACATTTTTTAAGCTGATATGTAAACGGTTTTGGAGCGTATGCCACTTTTGAAGATATGTAACTTTTGGTTAAACAGATTTCAGCCATTGATTTAGTGAGCATTTTGAGACAAGGCCTTTCTAATATTTTTCATTAATGCGCTTTTGAAATGTCAGCAAAGTATGACTTTAATGAAAATAACCACAGTTATCTAATTGTTTACTTATGGAAAAGTACTTCGCTATTGATTTAACTTGGGGAGCATAAGCCTTGGAAGTAAATAATGCAGATGATAGGAAGAGACGACAAAGTCTCGATGAATGGAAAAAAATTGAGATTCAATCGTAATCGTGATATTGCTCGATATACACATAATATCGAATAGTAGACGGTTCTGAAATGGTACAATAGTTTCTATATTCACAATGTATTCATAGCAATGAAAGTTGAGATTGTTAGAGCACTGAATCCAACACAGAAATTGCACTTAGTAACGCAAGGCGGATACAGTTCATAAATAAAATTGGCTCTTCTGTTTTTCAAATGCAGCACGAATCGTTAAAACGTAATGCAAATACGATTAGATACCGCTAATGACATTAACATTAAGAAATGGTCATACACTTTTGTAACTTACTCCTATGGAAGGTACCATGCACATTTTTTACCCAAAAAGTATTCTATTACTCCGAAAGTAGCATTCCCAAAGTAAACCTGATACAATATGTAAATATGTCAGTAAGAGCCCATATCAATGTTGCTAAGTGTCAGAATTTGACACCTCCAGGCCATTAATTGCACGTTTTCGTCTTTGGGGCCTTGTGGGAAATGAAAAATTTCGGAAAAGGCCGTTAGTTTGAGGAATTTTGTATATACGACAGGAAAAATGTTGTCATTTTAAGGAAAAATTAAATGATTTTGGTAAAGCCGGTAATTCCTTTTTTATCTTGGCAGCCCTGTGCCATTTACCACGCCACACCATATAGTACCACAGACCGACCATAGCTCGAATATTCGTTTTGTGGTTGACAAAGTCGAAATATATATGATAGTATTGAAAATGTTGAAAAAAAGTTCAAAAAAAGTTAAACAATCGAATAAGTCAAAAAATTAGAAGTAGACGCAAGAAGTTGAAATGTGAAAAGGCTGAAAAAGTAAGAAAAATAATAAAGGGTGTTTTTTTTAGAGGTTTGTTTTTTAAATGGAGATAAAACTAGCATTTTATGGTCAAATCTGGCAACTCTATTGTCATTTATGTTCAGTTTGGTTTGCCATTTCATCATGAACAGGTTGACAAAAGAACAACGCTTGCAAATCGTGCAAATTTATTTCGAAAATAATGGTTCAGTTCGCGAAGTTTACCGCAAGCTCCGTCCATTTTATGGTCGACATAATCGTCCATCAGAGCAATTAATTCGGTTAACCATGGATCGTTTTCGCACTACGTTTACTCTATGTGATAATACGCATCCGCAGAGACGTCGAACAGTGCGCACCGAAGAAACAATTGCCGCTGTAGAGCAAAATGTTGAAGAGGACCCGAATGAATCGATTCGCCACCGTGCACAGCAATTGGAGCTTTGTCCATCAACTTTATGGAAGATTTTGCGCAAAGATCTTGGCTTGCGACCTTACAAGATCCAGCTTGTGCAAGAATTAAAGCCGCGAGACCATGCAATGCGTCGTGATTTTGGTGTATGGGCCGAAAATGAGATTGATCTCGATGCTGATTTTCATCGCAAAATTTTGTTCAGTGATGAGGCTCATTTTTGGTTGAATGGCTACGTCAACAAGCAAAATTGCCGCATTTGGAGTGAAGAGAATCCACATGAGACCCTTGAGACGCCATTACATCCACAAAAACTGACTGTTTGGTGTGCTCTATGGGCTGGTGGAGTCATTGGGCCATACTTCTTCCGAAATAATGCTGGAGAGTCAGTTACCGTTAATGGAGACCGGTATAGAGCCATGATAACCGACTATTTTGTTCCCGAATTGGATGGCATGAATGTGGATGAGTTGTGGTTCCAACAAGACGGCGCTACATGCCACACAGCGCACGTCACAATCGATTTATTGAAGGAAACATTCGATGAGCGCATAATTTCGCGGAATGGACCTGTCAATTGGCCACCCAGATCGTGTGATTTGACACCATTGGATTATTTTCTTTGGGGATATGTGAAGTCGCTCGTCTACGCCAACAAACCAGAAACGTTAGGGGACTTGGAAGCCAACATTCGTGGCGTTATTGCCGACATACGGCCCCATATGCTCGAAAAAGTGGTTCAAAATTGGACCTGTAGAATTGGCTTTATTCGAGCCAGCCGCGGCGGCCACATGCCTGAAATCATATTTAAACATTAATGGCATAAAATTATCCTTCCAATAAAGCCAAATTGATGGACATTAAAACGATTTTCTTGTGTTTTATTTCAATTCGAAGCTCTATACCTCTAAAAAAAACACCCTTTATATTGATGAGGTGTTGAAAAAAGTTGAAAGAGTTTAAAAAAGTTGAAAAAGTATGGAAAGTGTTGAAAAAAATTAAAAGAGGTTGAAAAAAAATGAAAAATTTTGAAAGATATGAGCAAGGCCGAAGAAGTCGAAAAATTTTGATATATTTTAAAAAAAGTTCAAGAAATTGAAAAGCTCAAAACCGTTGAAAAATGTTGAACAGTTGGAAAGGCTGAAAAAGACGATAATATATAGAACTTTTTGTAGAGATTGATATATTGTTGAAAAAGTCGGAGTATTTTGGAAAATGTTGAATAAGGTCGAAAAGTCCAAAAAATTTGAAAAATGGAAAGTCGATTAAATATTGGAATGAATTAAAAAAAGTTAAAACACGTTGAAAAATGTGGAAAAGACTGAATATTAAATATGCAAAATGTTAAAATAGGGTGGAATAGGCTTAATAATTAAAACAAAAAATAAAGATGTTGAAAAATTTGAATAAAATTTAAGGAAGTTGAGAAAGTCAAATTGTCATTTGATAAAAAAAAACATAAGAGGTTGAAACAGTAAAAAGAACCAGAAAAATTCGGAAGGTATTCAAATATAATTAAAAACTCGATAAATGTTGAAAATTCGTTTAAGTTGGATAAGTCAAAAAGAAATAGGGGATATATAGGAAAAAGTTGAAATATTCAAAAAATAGATTCATTCTATAAAAATCAAATTTCAAAAAATGAGTTTTCATTGGATTCCTATTCCAAGAACACATTAGTTGTTTAATTGTCAAAATCATTTACTGAAAACTTAATGGTTTCGTCTGACCAATGGAAAAAAAATAATATGTTTTTAAGTTATTTGGTTTGATTTTGACATTATTTTTATGCCGCATCTTATAAGCGTGATCAATAGACTTGTTCATGGACTCGACGTTCTAGAATTCTCAGGGAACACTTCAAATTTGAAGACTTAAGGAATACTAAAAATATGTGTACGACGGAAAAATTGAATAAAAATTTTAAAAGAAAAATTAATTTTTTTACTAAAATTTCGAAAAATGAAACCATGTTAGAAAAAATATTCTTTTTCTTTGAGGATATTCTTAAAAAGGTGTAAATGTGTCCACGAAGAATGTTGGAACATGAGAACCAAAATTAATAGAAATATGAAATTTTCAAATATTTTAAAAACAGATGCAGTTTGATTAAGTACTTTTATTTAATGAAGTAAGCACTAGCTAAGTGATTATTTGAGAGCTTCGTCTTTTTGACAAAAGAAATTGAGATTTTATACAATAGTAGTCTGAGTACATATGTAGGGTTTTGCTTGTTGAAGCTTTTCCATAGATGTGCTATATTATCCGATCAAACAACAATTAGCAAACTTATGATGAACAATTAATTTTGGCAGTTAATACCTTCATGTCCTTAATCTCATATATCAAGAACCTAATTTTGGTTGATATATTTCCAATTTTACCTGAAGTTATTATGCTTTGACAAACATATTATTTTCTTACTAAAAAGAAGTGCAAATAAGCCCCCTCAGATTTCAGATATGTGTGTGCTTTATCAATCAAAGCAAAAGTAAAATATAAAACAAACAGAAAACATTAATAATTCTTTGTCTTTCATTATTAAATTTATTTTAAATTAACCACAAAACACTTAAGACAGAAATGAACCAAAAAAAAAACATAATTTTAAAACTGGGCTAAAGAGTTTCTAACAAACTTTTGAAAATTGCAGCCGCTTTTCAACAGATAGACAGTCAGTCAGACACACCCCAAGCAAAGTTTTAACTTTGGCATAGTTAAAACTCTCACCAAATACAACAAACAGAATAACAGCAAAACTTTTCATCTAAGTTTGACAATTATGTATTTTTTTATTATTCTGCATATCTTGTGGTTTTTTTTTTTTTTTTTTTTTTGTTTTAAAGTCACTTCCGTTCTCCCTCCTCGCAACAACCCGCCGGCTCTTATGGTCGTAGATTAACTTTTCCACATTCTTAGAGCCTCAATAAACTTTCGATTTATGGTAACGTTTTTACTTCCGCTTTTTAACCGCCGTCTCAACCGTTGCAACTTACGGCCAAAAAAAGTTTTGAATTTTGTCTGGGATTTCCGTCTGGCGGTACTGCTGTATCGCATGCGTTTTGACACCAAACGCACTTTTAGACATAGAATCACGCTTGCTCTTTTTCTCTCTATCTCTTTCTCGCTTTTATCAGCACTGCTCTACGCTGCCCGGGTAAAAATTTATCGGAAAACTTGAAATAAGTTAAAAAGTGGGTAGGGTTGGAGAGCATGTGAAAAACTTTTGTTTGTTGTTGTTAATTGCAAGCTCTTTTTTTTTGTTTTTCTAAATGAATTTGTTTTTGTTTCTGCTCTTTGTTTATGTTTCATGCGTATGCGCAAGCCGAACATTGACCTATTTTTTGGACGTCGGCTGTCTGTAAAAAATGCGTCGCAAAAGTTTTTGTGGCATGCGTTTTTAATAGGTTTTTAAAATAAATTTTTTTTTTTTGGTTTTTTATTTACAAAAAGCATTAATTTTCAAACATTACACAAGCGTTATTTTTAATCGATATATTTAAAGCCAAATAAAATTTTCATAAGATTTGTGTTATAATGTGACCATGGTCGAATTCCTATTGCTTTAGCACTACATAGCTTACGCTAACACTGGGATTACCAAAAATAACTGGTTTTACGTTGAGACGAAGAAGAATGAATTATACAATTTAATGGCTTCTATAACATGCATTTGAGTTCAAAAAAAGTACTATTGTTGTATATTGTATGTACTATATTGTCATAAGTAGGTACTTAAAAATACAATATACATTGAAACCCAAACTGATCAATATACCCAGCGAAAAATGATTTTATATTTGTTTCAACCATGAACGCTAATGATTTAACGCCACAGTCGACAAAGCTTAAATTAAAAAGAAATATTTTTGATTCGCATTCAAAAAGAATCGACATTGATTTAAAGTGATTTAAGATATGACTCAAAGTGAGAACGTGTTTAATTTAATGTAAATTGAAAAAGAGTAATTTCATATACTTGACAACTTCAAAATGTAATTTGAAGTTTCTTACAATTTTCAATACTTTTCGAATTCAAAATGAATTTAAAGTTGCTTGTATTAAAAATAAACGGAAAAAATGTTATTTATACAGTTTCCAACCTCAAAATATGTAACTTTAATTCAAAAATAAAATTTTCAAATTAACAATATCATTTTTCCCTGAGTGTAGTGCTAAAGTATGCAAAGTCCCCAACATCTAAAAAACAAATCATGTAATGCAGTTATTATCATTTTTGATCAGTATTTTGGAGCATTCCATTTACATTAAAGCGCTTTTCAGAGTTTCTTGACATTTTTTAAGGAAATATGTGATATTTTCTATTTTTCCGATAGCTTCAATCGACATCATCCTTATAGCTGATAAGTGTTAACTCCTCCAACCCTTCCTGCTTCATCTTACTACACCAGTAAGTTACCAAATCTGTTGTGATTCTATGTTGAAAAGAGTTTTCTTTGAAGTAACCAATAGTTCCATGCTGTCAAGTTTGGACTCCGGCATTGAATTAGGCCGGCTTCTCTACTTAGTAATATTTCTGTTTATTTTTTGCAAGACCTCAACGTCCATTTGTAAAAATGTGTTTAAAAAAAACTGATTGACAAACTTATTAAACTTCTTAAAAATTGTCACCTAGCTCTTTGTAAAAATTATAAAGAATCACAATTCTGAGATCATTCTCTAAAGTAATAACTCAGTAAATTTATCCTAAAGCACACTTTTTCCAAACTCGAAAGATCAGCAAGCCGACTTCTATGCAAGCCGCTCATGCAAGGGTCATAACTACGCTATCCATAATGCTGTGGAGCAAATCTGTAAATGGTCAAAGAAACTTTATGGTTGACTGCCTGCAATAGCTTATATAGAGAGTCAACTTGAAACAAAGGATATTCCTATCAATCTTATAAACATTGTTAAGACACGCTGCAACATGTTTTAATGCAGCATCTTCCACAACAACAATATATCACCGCTGAAAGAGCCAATCACCGGGGTGAGGAGGTTTTGCTGCGTAATAACTCCGCTGTAATTTTCAATTGTGTAGGACGATATGCCTTACCATTCTCTTACTGCAAACTATGAGATCCTATGAGATCTTTGAACTGGTCTGCAAGAACTAACTCATGCAGACGATATTGCCCTCCTATCATCAAGAACGCATACTAATGAAACCAATGTGATTAGGATATTAGGACCCCATCCTTGCACTTATTTTCTCGAATGGTAATATATATATATAATACTCAAAGCACTACAGAAGGCTTTGTTTCTAAAAAGAAAATTGGGAAGGTATTGGTTCCATCCAGCAGCTTTGAAGACCACCAATAAGACCTGATGTAAATGATATTCTGTCGAGAGTTATAAAAATATCATTTTGGATGGAAAATAAGCCATCACTTACTCAGAAATTGTTCGATCACTGAATTATGTCAAACCAGTTTGAAGTTTGATGGCTAGTCTGCAATTATGGTTCTACTCTGATTCTCTCATGGGGACTTTCCAATTAACAGCGATAAAATGGAGAGTCAATGTTGGACAAGTAACTGGGGTCTGATGAGTCACTAATTCTTAAGTAATCATCATTTTGATAAAGCTGTAAAAGATTGTTACAGAAGTTACAAAATCATCACATGCATTGAACTCAAATAAAGCGGTTTGATTCAACTTTACTCAGTATGACAACCAATATATTGATTTTTCTTACTTCGTTTGAGAGCAAAAAGTACATACTCAGCTTATTCATTTTATTTTCGGCACGTAATTTCTATTATTTCGCATTTATAAGTTTCTGACAAATTTTGCGCATTTCTCGTCCAAATGTCTGTTTTAGCGGATTTTGAATTTGATCTAAAATAATAAGAACGAATTCTAAAATCTATTTATTTACTTCACGTTACATTTGTCGTTGAAGTCAACATCGACATCAAACTGCAGTGCAAAATTCCTTAATTGTTTCGGTTAGCCGCATACAATCCATACTCAGTATATATGTATTCCAAACCAAACTGAACCCAATCTAAACTGAACGTAGCAAAACTATGGCAGAACTTTAGCTCAATTCACTTGCGATACCTCGTTGCACCTTCATTCACGAAATATGAAAATGCTGCATGTGGTTGGGATAGAACGTAGTGCTGACGACAGGAAAGGTGAACCACAGAAATACAAATCAAATTTGTTATGCGGCTAAAGGAAGGGTACGAGCTACGTGGATATCAGCACTTGTTCTTGCGATACGTTTGTCAGTCTGTCTTGATAACTGTTTGTTTGTCAGTGAGACTGTCTGTCCAGCTGTCTGTCTGTCTGCTATATAAAATGTAATATTTTAAAAGTGGTTTCGTACTTCGTTACGTATTCAACGTTAACTTATGGATTTGCGTATTTATGCACAAACTATTTCGCTTTGGCACCCTCTTGGTTTATATTTCTTTACTATTTTTTTGTTTATTGCATTGCTAGTTCGGCAAAGCTATAAAATGTACCATGTAGCATTGCTTCTTCCCATTCTTAGTCCGTCGTCTGTTGCGCAAATCGTTTTACGTCGCATTGAATTTTCAATTTTGTAAATGTTGAAAATTCATAGCTTTCGGGAGTTAGAATTCAGCTTGCGGAAACTTTCTTAGTTTGACATGAAATTTATGCTATGAAATTGTTTCCAGATATCATTTTATTGAAAATTATTAAAGTCATTCGATTTTCTTGGGAAAATAATATTAAAAGCGTCTTAAGGAAAAGTTATAAGCAACGTTTAGAATTATAGCGTTTATAAAAGACTGACATGAATCCAGTTAGCCTGGACTCTTATCGAAAAAATTTGACGTACATTAGATAAAACAACTTTTCAGAGAAAACAGCTCATAATACAAAAAACTGCTTGACAAAGGCATGTTTCGACACCTCAGCGGACTTCAGCTTCTAATTCGTAGGCTGTACCCACGAGCAACTTATGTCATCATCAATGCGTTATCGCTAACAGAGATCAGAAATTCAGAACTTTTCTGGAATCACGCTCGTGTTCATTATATGCTCGAATAACAAGTCAAAAAGGCTAGGCAGTTGGTATTTTATTCTATATGTCTGTAAAAGCGTTTTAAAACCCAAACGACCGTATTGACAGTATTTCAAGCCCTATTCTCATGCTTTAACTTTTCTGAAAAAAAAAAAACAGATTCAACACTTATACATTGGAATATAAACTATCCCAGTTGGCAAGGGCAGGAGCTTGCAGGCCTTCCTTGGTAAGATTAAGGCCTTGCCACCTCCTTTCAAACTTACTTTCGTTTTTATATGAAACGTCCGGATAAAACAGGCCTTCTTTAGCAGGCCTGATAGAAGTACTCTTCAAGCAGGTCTTCCTACATCGCTTGCGTCAAGAGCTCTTCTAAGAGCGCTTACCGTAAAAGGGGTCACTGAAGTACTTTGAAAAACTTAAATCTTAATACGTCGTGAGACTCTTAGTTAAATGTTTTTTTTTTATCTGCGTCAACCCCCCTTGCGTTGATATTTTTAATGTTTATTTTTTGTGACGATTTCTTAATTTGTAATTTCACATTGAATACACAACACTCTACCACTTTAACATAACATGAAACAGAAGGCCAGCCTTGCAACATGCACACCGTTCCTTACTTCTAACCATGTATCTACTTTTGATGTCGTATAAGTACAATCCAATGACAAAAAAGTAATGTCGAATCATAAGACATTGCAATGCATGAAATAAAAAAATACTTGAAGTCCTTCTTTTTTTGCCTTCTATTATGAGGCCTTATAGCACTGCTGCTGTGGAAAGGCCTTATAGCGCTGCTGCTGTGGGAAGGCCTTATGGCAGTACTGCTGTGGGAAGGCATAATAGCACGCCTGCCGTAGTAAGGCATAATAGCATTGCATGAGTATACACTCAATGGAGTGTAACTATTCTGCTAATTAAAATTTCACTACTTATAAAACTTACTTATTGTTAATATTGACAGATTGTAAACAAAAACAAAAATCATAATAAATCAAAAAAAAAAATTAGCAGTCATGTTTTTATTTGCATGAAAATTTAGTTTTGAGAAGGCCTCTTACAATCGGAGCAGTGCTCGCAGGCCTTCTCCAGGGAAGGCCTTGCTGAATTGCCTGCTGGGATGTTTAGAAAAAAGCAAATACATCTTCAAAATCACGTACAAAAGAGTATCAACATCTAAAATAATTTTTTATTTGGTATTCTCTATTAACATATAGACCAGGAGACTAACGACAGCTCATTTTTTCGTTTTGAGGTTGAAAAACTATGGATAATGTTGAAAAAAGTTGAATGCGGTTGAATAAGTCGGAAAAATATGGAAAATTTCTTAAAAAAAAATTAGAGACTCTTGAAAACTCTTGGAAAGTGTCAAAAGGCTTTAAAAAGTTTAAAAAAATATATGAAAATGTTGAAAAAACTTTAAAAAGTTCACAAAACTCGAAAAAAATTGAATAAGGTTGAAAAAATTTATATGATGGATGAATAAAATATGTAAATGTTGAAAACAGTCAAAATAAGGTTGAAACATGTGAAACGGCTGAAAAATTGAAAATTATGGGCAATATTGAAAAAAAATCAAAGAAGTTACAAAATTGGAGAAATTTTTAAAGAGGTAATATGGAAAAATTGAAAAAGAAATCGGAATGTTTTGAAAAATATTGAAAATTTTGAAAGCCGTAAAAAGTTAAAAACATTGAAAAAGTCGAAAAAAATACGAAAATTCTTGAAAAGAGTTGACAGAGGTAGAAAAATGTTGAAACCTTTACAAAAGCCAATTTAATATGAATTACGTTGAAAAAAGTTAAAAGAGGTTGAAAAACTCAAAAAAAAAATGGAAAATGGAAATTTGAAAGCGACTGAAAAATTCAATAAAATATTGAAAATGTTGAAAAAAGTTGAATGAAGTTGAAAAAAGTTGAGAGTGGCCGGAAAAAGTGAAGTCGTCTTGAAATGTTGAAAAATCGTGGTTGATTGAGAGAGGTTGAAAAAGAAAACGAGGGAAAAAAATTGATATAGTGAAAAAGATTTTGCTTTGCAGAAGTTGGAACGTGGACTATTTTAACAACTCTACTATTATATTTCGAGAAATGTAAATTTGTAGCTATGTAATGACTGTAGCCAGTTTTCTGTCGCATTGTCAAATATGGTTAGCTAACAACGCTTAGCTCCATAATTTATAAATATTCTTCAACTATTTTGATCAGCTTGCTTCGTAGATTTTACCGCCCGGGACCAGATTCAATGAAAAGTTTCTTATTAGGCAGGATTCGATTTTCGTCCGATTCATATGGTGAAAATTGAAATCTATCGTCAAGCTATCTTTGATGATCTGGGAAGCTATTGCTCGCATTGAATTTATTCTCTTGTGCACATGACTTTAGTCTGGTAAGAAATAAATGACACAGAATAAGAGATGTCCGCCCAGGCGATCCAAGTTTAACTAACTAAATAATACCAACTTCATATATTATTATAATAAAATCCTGACTTCAATACAGCCCAAAATCCATTCTTCAATGGCAACAATAACTCCATAAGCTAAATCAGTAAGAAAAAATCAATGAGGTTCCTTAACAAATTAACCTGCTCCAACTTTTCCCATTGTACATTTCGCTATTCATGCAAACAAACTTTGTGTGTTCTATTATCCATTTTATACAAAATCTAAATAAAATCCATTATTTTCATTTACCCAGCATATTCTGCATCTTCCTATATTTCTGTCTTAGCCTCTCTCTCTCTCTCTCACTCCCTAGCTTATCTCGAAAATAGAACAGCAACGACATGATGACATAAAAAATTCATTAAAAGTAATAAACTAATTCCATTCGATCCTATTAAAAATCATTTTCAAATTAAGGATATTTGCATATCCTCAACAAACTCTAAGAGTAAGGAATGGATTTTTTTTTTTATGTTTGGTCCTGGTTTCTGAGTAAAAGAAGCTTAATGAGTGAACGAAGAAGTGAAAACTTGTTTTTGTTTGGTTATGTTGACGTTGCCATTGTTGTTGTTCAGGATATTTTAATTTTCTTGTGTTGTTGTGTGTGTATTTGTGAGTGCTTCTAAAAGGACATGAACAGGACATTCAATAACGACTGTGTGGTAGAGCCAGTGTGGTGCTGCCAACGCTCATCAATCAGCTGCAGACTAATTACATAATCTTCTCTTGATTATTCTGCCCAACTAAAGTGGGATACACATTCTGTTTTTCATGGATATCAGAGGGTAGGTACATATTTTCAAAAGTGCGATGGTAGAAAATAAAATTGATAAAGTAGCATTTTTTCCAAGAACTTTAATAGGAAAACAATTTTGTTTTATTTAGCCGGTTAGGAGTTTAACAGTTTAGCAATAATTCAAAGTTCCGAAATATTGAAATCTTCAATTTTAAATAATATTTTTTATTGGCTGCCTTTGTAAAAATTTTATTAATATATGCTAAGCAATTTTTTTCATAGTATCAAATGGAACTAAGAGAATAATAAAAAATGCGAAAAGCCGAAGCATATAATGATTTAAACTAGATTGGCTTGGATGAATTTAACCAATACACTGTGTTCTAAAATCTTATCTCCTATATAGTCTAATATATAATTCTCATCGTGTTATGAAAAATTGATGGAAGCGCAGGAAAGCACAGATCAAAGGCAGCCAAAGATAGCGCGGAAGAGAAATCTTACGGAGACTTTACGAAATTGAAATCAACTGATAAAGTCAACATAAAACGGAAAGTCTTATATCCTGTCAAAACTAATAGGATGCACGAGCGTAAATGAAAAATAAAATACTTTTGCATAAGACTTCCCGCCACTCAAAATATTTCATTGCTTATGTGCCTCTATTGTAAGATATAATCTAATAAAATCCGGTTATTCACAGTACTATAGTGTCGAATTCAGGGATGGGCCAATGGGTATTTCTCCATAAGAGTGCAAAAAAAGTTGCTTCCTATTGACATCTTTCAGCTTCAGTCATTAACAATTTTGGTCATGGAGGGATACTCGGTGGCATAACGGGCTAAAATTATAGAAGACTACTATTAAAATGTCCGTTCGGAATGCAATGTCATCACTGAGCGAACAATTTTGAATGTGGTGCACAAACTGCAACTGAACCTGGATCGATGTCAGATGTGAAATCATCAGTGCGTATTCGTTAAGTTCGTTCAGCCTAAAATATTGCTGTCGTGAGTGAAAGTATGGCACATTGTCATCGTACGCAGGAATTTACTCTCTCAAAAGACATATGACGCCAAAACAAAACAAAAGTTTTGAGTATATGCGCTTGCAAAATTCAGTTAACGCAGAAATTGAATCCTCCAGACCATTAAAAGTTATTTACATTTGTCAATGCACAAACAAGCTCAACTTGAATCCGGATTTTTCAAAAAAAAACCATCTTCAGTGACGAAGCTAATTTTTATCTAAACGGATAAACAAAATTGTCACATTTCGGTATATAAAAGCCCAAGAGTGATTGTCGAGAGTATAAGTGCCGCTGCTGGCCGGGGGTTTTGTACTGCGAGAATGATTGGATTACGCCTATATTGCCCTTACTGTGAATAGTAAACGATTTCGTTCTATGATAACTAACTGGCTATGATCCAAATCGAGTGATATGAATATGTACGATATCTGGTTCTAACAAGACGATGTCACATGATACACAGCCAATGCAAAAATATCCTTTTTGTATGAGTAGTTCCCAGAACGTACTTTTTTCGAGATCGTGCGATTTGATATCCTTGGGGTTATCTCAAAAGTTAGGTCTTTATCAAGAGCCCCGCAACAATTTACGACTTAAATGAAGAGACAAAAAGGCATACTGGTGGAATAGAGGAGCAATTATGCCAAAATGTTCATTTTGCAGTAGCGTGCATAGATTGGGGCTCTCATTAGCAATTTAAACTTTTAATAATTTAAAATGCCATCCAAAAATATTTTAAGATTCATGAAAACAACATTCTATACGTTAAAACTTTCCTTAAAGTGACTTGAAATACGCTATAATGAGCCAACTAGCTGAGAAAACAAAAATAATTGCTTACTGCTATTGAAGCCATTAATTTTAACACACATGACTTAGGCACAACATCTGAGAAGACGATTCTTAGTTTCTACTTACAGAAGCTCTTGATCTAAACATGTTTTGACCTTGATACAAAAGACTTCTCGAACAAAGTTTAAGGTTGATATACCGTCAACTGAGAGTGTTAAGGGTAATTTTTCTTAGGAATAATTTTTAGTTGCCAGCAAACGCATCTATGTTTCTCATGGTTTATTTATCAGTTTCTCAATAAAAAATTATTTTTGTGCTGCTCATTTAGGTAAAAGTTACTTTATATATTCTGGGCACTGCTTAGTGTTGACAAATCAAATCTCTTGAGGATTATTGGGATATTGTGTGCCTTTAAATAACTTTGCTCGAGAAATTTAATGTTTAAGTAGCTAACAACCACCTACTTTTCAAAATACGAGCTCAGCTTGTACGGTGGGTTGCTAATTACTTCACTGGACATCAAACCACTCCGTGTAGTAAGTGAAATCAAATACAAGACAATGCAACAAAACAAATAACAATTAGAGTGTTGTTTTTGTTTTACTTGTGAGCAGGTACTTATTTTATTGACATTCACTTTTGAGTTACATCTCTATAGCAAATATTTAACTTAAATGTCTTTGAAGAAATTGTCTCATAGAGCACAAATCTCAACTTCAAACTACAAATGTAAGTCTCTCATAACCACCCACAAAGAACCCCTTATGCTTTCAGCGAAAGAAAAAACAAGGCTTATCTATGTTTATTTCAATGTAAGTCCGTCTAATATCCACACTATGGTGAAAGCTACATTTTTCTCGCAGTACATAAAAATTATGATTTTTATTGGCATATAAAGTGGCAAAATTTATTGGCAAAACATCGAAATCTACAAATTCATACACAATCACATAAATTTCTTGCCGGAACACTCGAACTTGTCTACCCTCTTTTCGCATGTAGAAAGGAGTTTGTGATATTTTTCATAAAATACGAGCATTATGATTATTATTGCTATCGCATATAAATTCCCCGCCACTGTTTGTCATATACGAGTATGCATTACTGTGAGCATGTGAACGAACAGTCAGTGTGTGACCTATCTTTGGCTACAGCAATACTGAGGGAAATCATGGTGATAAAAATACAATAGATGGTTAGATGGCATCGACAGAATGGCAATAAAAATTCTATTGCTTTTTCTTATATCGATGAATTATATCATCTAATTCAATCTACACATTAGTATTAAAATGTTAATTTAATGTGAAGTATTGTATTATTTATACGAAATATTTATATGATAATGATGCTAATGCCAATATTGAGCCTTCTGAAATAAATAAAATACTTATAAATAAAACTTTTAATGTGTTACGAACGGCATATAGGTCAAAAATTTGAATTTGTAAGGGTCTGACTTGGTCTGAGGACAACAACCACCTCCTGACAAGCTTTTTTTTTTAATTATCTCAGGAGTTGCACCAAAAACTTTACTCAAATACGAGTCTATAAGACTTTATTTTGAAATTAAGTGTGTACAATTTATGATCCAAAAAGAATTCAGTTCAGCGCTTCATTAAATCATAATTCAATTTTTGACTTTTTTAAGAAACCAATTTATATAAAAATAAATAATGCCAAATTGAAAACTATTCAATAATTTGTCACTTTATAAAATAAAAAACACCGTTTTTTTAATTTTCTATTTCCAAAACAAATCGAATGCCGTACAGGTTCTTTTCATACAAATTTCCAATTATCCTGAAAATAATTTATGCTTCACTCATTGGCTCAGTGGCAAATAATAAACCAATTAACTAACGCATCATTAAATTTTATATTTAATAGCCATTCATTCAATATAAAAAATTCAGTCCGAACAAGAACGCACTCATAATCAAACCAACAACAACAATATGCACAAAAACAACAATTTAATTGCTTACAATTGCGGTCATAGTGGGTGTTAATCTCAGTGGCTTTCATCAATTGAACTGCACTTCGGACCGGCTATTGGAAAATCATTTAATAAAGGCATATTGATGCCGCACAGCATGATTTTGTTGATGGTGGACTCAAGTAGCCTCAATGTTAAGGAAAAATTTGGATTTTTTTTTTATTATGTGCCAATTTATAACTTAAAAATTAACGCTTCGCTTAGTATATTTAATTAGTATTTCGCAGAACCAAAAATATTTTATTGCACGGACTGCATTTCCTTCAGAGGTTTGATATTCTTTCAGAATTTTTATATGGAAATTGGTTTTTGTTTGAAATGCTATGAATTTCGAAGTCAGTACCAACGGTATATATAATTTCTAACAAAAAATTTCACTTGTATTACATATAAACATATTTTTTACATATACTAATTAAAGGAAATTCCTTCACATACGTTATTCACATTATAGAGTCTTCTATTTATGATTCAATTTATATACGGAGGTGATCCCCTTACAAAAAGTCATCTGAAGTTAAGCTCATGAAATACAAAAAATAACAAACGACGGTGCCAAAGTGTTTACTTGTCATATTTGGTACAACATTTATGGAAATCAGACTAAGCCAAGTGTGTGCAAGAACATTTATCATTTCTTAAATCATGTACATATAGTATATCGTAAGAGTTATAATGGATGTTTTGTAATGGTTAACTACTCTAGTGAATTCTTATATGTGTTTTTGAAACATTAAATGATATAAAGAATTGCTTTGAAGATGTTTAAAAGAATTATTTAATTGTTTTAAAGTTAAAAAAAGCTAAGAAGTGTTAGCAAAAGGCTTATCTGTTTCATTACAGACAAGGTATCAAATGAATAAAGAAATCATGGAAACATTTATACTTATACTTAAAATTTTCTATAACATATTTTTATAAAATATATTTCTTAAACTTTCTATAACAACTTGTATAGAATAAATTTTTCTTTAAAAATTTACTTTTAAAAAACTTATAAAATACTTTTATTAATGTGCAATAATATAAACTTTTTCTGAAACTTTTATTTTTAAGTTTCACAGGCAATAAGACATTTTAATAGTTGTTTTTTTAGATATAATTTTAAAAGTGATTATAAAAGTTTTTTTTCAAAAGCTTCAGTTGAAATTTTCTTTATTTGAATAAGCAATGAAAGTTCTAAAACAATATATTGGATTACTGAAGTCAAAAATTTCAAGACAGCACGCTTTGTATTATCCATAGTAAAATCCAAAGGAAAATACTTAAAAACGAAAAAATTCATGAAAGTTTTTCGCTCTTCGGCTAGTGCAATACAATTTTTATCTAATAATGATCCCGGAACACTCCTTTATAATGGCGTGAGACCTTCCCTGCCAATTCCGAAATCCACTTTCGGCATTTTTTCATCGATTGGTGCAATAAACTTTTTTTTAAAAATAATTCCGGCCGATTGGTGCAGTAAATTTTTTTTCGAAAATATATGGGACAAAACACGCCTCTAAGATCTATCGTGTGGCTTCCAAAATCCATTTTCGGCCTTTTCCCTTCTCTTTGTGCAATAAAAAAATTTTCAAAATATCGCTCCAAAACACCTTTTGCAAAGGTGTCCGCTGTTATCTCTATCTATGTCATGCTTCTTGAATTAAAACCATTTATTAATTTGTAATTGAATTTATAAGAATATTGGTATTCGCTAAATGGTTTTTTTTTTTAAATAAATGGAAAATAATAAAAGGATTATTATACTATTGCACCCACTAATTTATTAGTAATTGGATCATTTGCAATAATTAGTCTTATGTTGGACCAATCCTTATTTTTATTTATTTTATTTAAAATTTAATTTCTTTGCTTAAAATGCACGTTAGTATTTGCGTTAAAATGTTATAAGTATAAACAAAAAAAGTCATTTCCGGGTCGTTGCTTTTATCTTTGTCTCACAGGTAATTACAATTACAATTAGTAAACAACTTCTGGTGTCTTGGTTATAACGTCACAAAAGAAACAACGTAAGAAATATGCGACACAAAATACAACACGAGCTCCAACACTTCCGGTAAGCTCTGGTTTTAGCATGTGCATCTATTTTCGGCGCGACATCCTTAATGAAAGAACACGTAAATTTTATCTCTCACAAGATTTTATGATGCGGCATTGCTCGAGTTCTTATATAAATTCACAGTGGCGTTAATTCATTGTGAATGCTCAAGTGCTTATACTAAATAGAAGTTGGAAATTTTATACGGAATGTATTGAGTAGGAAGTAAAAATTATAGGTAACTTCTGCCATTAAATATCGCTGCACTTTTGTGAGCAGTGTCTTAATACTAGAAAATTCTAAAGTTAACCATAAGCAAGTGACATTGATGACATATTGTTTCAGAAAGCTGCCACAATTTGATTCTACCAAAAAACTCAGTCCAGGCTCAATGGATTGCAATTCTGGTTCTGTTATCTTCGGCAAACCAATTAACGTAAACTTATCAGCAATCTAAGACATCTTTGCCCTCAACGAAAGCCAACCAACAGAACAGTCTTCATTATCTATTAAGATGGCGGAGTTCTTAATAAATCTCAAAAGAAATCACTGTCAATACTTCAATCAAATGTTCAATCGGTGTTGATTTTTGCTCATGAATAGTCATGAGTCATACACAAGCAAGGAATACAAACGCTTTTAAATTCTTACTTGAAGCAGCTATTGAAGAATTGGTTGCTCCGCAAGGTCTCGAAACACAAACTGTCTACAAATAATACTTCTGGCATAACTAAGGTAATGAAAAGACGCTTAAAATGATCAGCGATTAGCGCTTTGGTGATATCCGCTGGGAAAAAGATTCTGAGGAGAATCCAGAACATCGCGGCAGCGATTGTTTAAAGTTAATATATTGAAAATCAGAATAACAGCACTGCAAACATACCATAGAGCTTTGAAAACTTTGTTCAGGCCCTATTCATACAATCGAATTATAAGATAGTAAAATACGGGAACCACCAAAAAGTTGAATGACATATAAAATCGGCACTATCCCTTACAGGACTACGTTGATTCTTTCTGGCTGTTCTTGTTATTTTTTGAAAGAAAAAAAGGCAAATAATAAAGACAATAATAACAGAGTTTAGCTACTACAGCTATTAGCCTTTTTAGCTATTTAGCTTGAAGCTTTAAATCAAGTAAAAAGCTTTTTAATAAATAATGGAGATGGAAAAAATAATACATGCAATTCAGAGCAAACAACTTTTTCAGCTATTAAACCAAACAGGCAATGTTTGGTCAATACCAAATAATATTTTCGCTAGGAGATGCACACATACTGGAATCTTGAATAATCTATCTTTCACTAGAATTAAAAACTTCAAATTTGCTCTTTGCTATGTTCTCTTATCAACAATATTGCTCTTCTGTTCATCAAAGATAATGCAATATTTCATTAAAGTGTAATTATTTCTTGGTTAGACTTTCACCAAACCACACGGAATTAGCTCTGTACGAATTCCGATTGAAACTTTGATTGGGGCCTGATATATGCCCGGAAAGAATATTTTTATTAGGATTAGCTGAATGATTTCTTTTTCACGACACAAAGTTTTGTCTTTCACTTCCTAATTTATCTTGTTAGATTTCCAGAATGAGAAGTTTTAAAAATCCTAAGCCACCTACTGGATTAGCCTAATTATTTTAAGTGGGATGCATTTTTTAGAAACTTTACAGAATCATTTCTCGAATGTTTCATCTTGTGTACTGAGCACAATATGAACGCGTAAAAATTATTTGCTTCTTGATGATGGCAATCAAAGTAGACAAACAAACAAACATTTTCGCTTAAGTATAAAGATGCGGTTAATTTTTCCCCCCAATCTCTCTTGTTTTTTACTCCTGTTTCAAAGGTGTCTTAAGCGAGTACGAGTAGCTTTATGAGTAGCAGTTATTTTCATGTTGTCGCGAGTTCCATGAGTTTTCTTACGCTACGCTTTGAAGGCGTTTAGTTAGTGTAGTAATTAATCAAATGTAATTTCATGTACTTTGAGCCAAAATTTCAACTTTTGCTTCTTTGTTGCGACATTTAATAAGAAACCTTGGATATCGACTGTACGCTGTACAACGCAAGATATTATGAGAGGAGTGGGGTTGGGCAGAAGCGTGTCAAACGAGGTGAATTTAGTGGTTTTGTTAAGTGATTATAATTACTTTTGGTATTTAGCCATTTACATACACAAATACTGGTTGAATAGTTGAGTACCACCCGTGTTAATTAATGAGACGTAGACTATTTTCTCAAAAGAAAGTATAGCCAATTTTGGGAATATAAGTTATTTAATTAAAAGAACTAATACGGATGACTTTGTAAATTATTACTATTAAGTATCTTTAAATTGATTTCCATCGCGCAAATCAAGGGTAAAACGTTCTAGTTAACTTGCTGAAAACAAATTTTCACTTATGTAGCATATCGGCAGAATGTATATCATTTTCTGGCATCTGTTTTATAAGATTACCCGGAGTTTTCAAAAACTGTAATTAAAAATGGTAAAAATGGTAAACTCGCAAACTATGGCAGAGAAAAATGTTTAAATGATACCGACTAAACTAGTTTTTAGGATAAACTAGTTTTTCGCAGGCCAAACTAGTATATGCGAAAAATGTTAGGATGAACCAGTCTAGCCTAGGATGCACTTGTTATTAACTTTAACGGCTTCACTACCGATTATCTTAAAATCTTAGTATGTAAGGGTAAGTGGGTGGCCTTTGGCAGCAGCTCAGAGTTTGCATCCTACAAAATGTTCAATACTGGCTTCAAAGCGGCCTCTGGGCGCGGTTCACTGTTATATGCTCAACACACACCGGCATTGGATAGATTACAGTGAACCGCGGCCGAAGGCTGCCCACTCACCTAAATGCACTAAAATTTTCCAAGGGTAAGCTGGTTGATCCCAACACGTTACGGATAACCCAGTTTGGCCTAGGAAAAATTAGTTTATCCTAAAAACTAGTTTGACCGGTTTGATATACATCCCCGGATCTCCGAAATTTTATTTGTATTTTAATAACTTGAAAACTGTACTAAGATATCACACAATTTGTAAGATTTTTGAAATCAGCATTGCCAAGTTAATTATAATTAATACCCATTTTGAAGAAAAAGTTTCCTACCTATGTATGCGAATTAGGCGTCTCCGTCGCTGAATTCTTTCATTTTCTCGAATTGTTGTTGTTTAAACCTAAAAGACATCCGCAGCAAATTGCAAAAGTCTAGCAAAACTATTATTATTTATGGTCAGCGCTTAGAATAAACTAGAGACCTGCATGAGTGCACTCAAAACGATCATCCGAATGCAATAAACTTCAAATGCTTGAACTTGCAGAACATTTAATTTGCGATTTACTTGCATGCACTCACTTCTCTTGCTAGGTATTTTGATTTATTTTCAATTGTGTTTTTTTGTGCACACAAGCTCGATGGACTCGCAACGTGGCGAGTGGCTTGATGGGCATTTCGAGTGCACTCATACAGACCTCTAATACAAAACAATCCAGTGTGCGAATGTAATAAAATCGAGATTTCATTACAATTCTTTTAACTTTTTTCTGCTGGAATGCGTGTATTTGTAGTTTTTAATTTTTTGTGTATGTTTGGTTCCCAAAAAAATATTTTGAAGAAGTTTTGACAGAAAAAATAAGTAGTACAGCGTTTTGATTTCTCAAAAACCGGTTTTGCTCAAATACTAAACGTAACATAGCAAAATTCTGTTAATTTTCAATATCAGCTTGTCAAAAACCAAACCAAACAAGGGATCTAATAATTTCAGGGATATTAACAAAGACCTGTACTAGAGCATATACTAGAGCAAAGTTAAAGGAAAGAGATAATGAAACAAAAGAGGAGCTGATTTTCTAAAATACCATCACTGCAAACTCTAATAGCCACGGTAAATAAACAAATTCAATTTATTAATTTTCTAGTTTTATTTGATTCATTTCTGAAGATCTACATCAATAATAAGAAATAATTATGGACAATTTTTTCAATCGTCTCGATTAATCCTAATAACTCTCCTTAGACCGTTATAACGATTTCCAAATGATCTCTGCTTTGCTAGCTTCCCTTGCCTGCGAATACGTATATGTCCACGATAATCATTTTCCCTTTGTCGAGAGCGACCTCCTTCAGAATCAGTTACTTCATCCTCATAATAATCTTCACTTTCGTCATCTTCAGATCCTCTTAATACCGTCGGGCCAGTTGGTACACTCACCGTCAACGTTGTCGGTGGTGCTACTGTTGTTGTGGTTGTTGTTGTAGTAGTACTTGTTGTTGTGCAAAATTTAGTTTTTCCCATAGAACACAATTGATTGGAGAATGATGTGCTATTAAATAGTCCAAAACCAAAGCCATGGACGGTTGTACCCAAAAGGGTAACAATAACCAAAAGAATTGTTATTTTCAATACACTCATTGTTTCAATAACTTGCTTGAACTATCAATTGAATTTGATACGAAATCTTTTATAATTTCTGGCTTTTATAGTAAAACAAAGTTAGAAAACATTACAGGTTGGCTTGTAAAATTTTTACAATGATTTTTGACATACTTAGCATACTGATGCCAATTGCAATTGTGCAAATAAAGTTATGTATATAATTTTGAATGTTGATTTGAAAATCTTTGAAATTTATTTCTATTATCTATGTTTTATAAAAATCTAATCAATTTTATGAGTGTTTGAACAGTTGGTAGCTGATATTACAAGCTATGTTAAGAATATATAGCTCAATGTCGGCAAGTTAGTCAATGCTAATTTCTGTCATTGAAACTTCATTATTTTAAATGCAAATATTAACATAGAAATCAAGGTATAATTATCGGAGCTATATAGTTTCAAGGGTTCATATCTCAAATGCATGTTGACTTTGAAAAAATGCTTCAAATACCTTGATTTAGTGAAGCTTTAAGTCTCTCGGCATCGCAAAAAATATTTTAGAGTAGAGTTGGTTGAATTGTTAGTCGAATGCTAACTACAACAAAAAATATAAGTACTATATATTGTTAATTGAGGGTATAAGTCTATTCTTTACAATGACTTCATTTAATTTCCATTTCACATCTTTGAAATGGCAAAAAAGCGGTTTCAAAAGCGGTAGTTAGTAGGAAAACTGTTTCATAAATCCATTTTATATTGAAGAACACTCAATATTTTCAAGCACTTAAAACAATTTTAGTTTTTACGAGTGATAAAATGATGGACGTGGATTGTCAACATCAGTTCCTAACATGTAAATGGAATTTGCGGTGTAACTAGTACTACTTTGCTCTTATTGTAACTAATCCAGGACTAATCTTACTCTGGTTCGATTAATGTGATAAACTGAAACTGTATAAGTTCCATTTTATATACGTTATATGTTAACATATGCAGAAAAAACACAAGCGCCAAAAGATCGTTTTAAAGATAAGGTTTTCAAAATTAGAAAATGAACTTAAGCTGAAATAATAACTAAGAAATAAAACTTAGGATGTGATGTTCGTAGAATATTGTTAGAATACAAAAACAAAAAAAAATTTTGTCATTAAAAAACTGAAATAAAAAGGAGCAATTTTTTGATATCAATTCTAAAAACAAAAATCATGGTGACCCTATCAATATCTCTATCCTTTTCTTATAGTTCAAAATACATAACTCCACACCAAATTTCAACAAAATCTGTCGATTATTTTAGTTAAGCAAAAAATTTTTCCTGTTAGGAGCCAGGCGCCACCTTCTTAAAAACCAATATCTGTTCTCAAGGTTCAATCTATCTCCATACCACCTTCATTATAATTGGTCTATAAGCTTAACTCTGAAATCATATCTTCCTATTGGACTGATGACCACTTTAAAATAATTATTTTTGTTCACGGTTTCATCTATTTCTTTACTAAAGTCCATCAAAATCGGTCTATAAGTTAAGCAGTAAAAATCTTTAAGCCTGTTAAAAGCGTGGCACCTCTCACTCAAAAGAAATATCTTTACTCAAGATTCAATCTATCACAATACCTAATTTCATCAAAATCGAAGGTGGTGCCACGCCCCCATAAAGAACTCAGAGTTTCCAATAACCTTTTTTAGGGTTCAAAGCTTAACGTTTCACCTCTTTAAGGGCGTGCTACAGTGCACTTCCTCTCTTCACAACCTTTCCAACACGAAAAATGTACGCGATTATGTTGTGTTATGGCTGTTAAAAAGAGGTCAAACCGTTTACTCATTGCCTATGTGTCGTTCATTAAAATAGGGAAGTATCTCCTTGAAACGTATGAGCATAAGAAAGCAAGTAATGCCATCTATGGGATTTCAGTGTAATTATTGGAGTAACCTCAGTTTTATAATAAAAGATATGACGAAATATGTTAGTATTATGCAAACAAATACTCGTATGTCTTTTAAAAATTATAAATTCCTAATCTAAACTTTTGAAGTCAAGAGAGTGTTTTTCTAAAAATGAAAATTTAAATTTTTGCTTTGCAACATTCCCCAGCTTTCTATGGCACCATTTTCACAGTAAATAACAAAAGCTTCATTGCAAATTACTTTTTGCAAATCGATCATGCTATCTTATATACTATTTTCTTAATTTCTATTAGATTCAAAAGAGTAAAATAAATTATTTTGGCTAGAATGGAAATGCCGATTTAAAATGAAAAATATTTCGGACATAGCTTCGTAAAAATTGGTTTTCAATCAAATCGGAGGATTTTTCCTCTGAAAAATAATATTTTTATCGACAACCAATTTTACAATTTAAAGTCTGTCAGACTGCATAATTTGAAATGGATTCGGTCTTTAATATTATTTTTACCTTCCCTGAGTATTATTTGTCGATTGTCGTTAAAATATTTTTAGATAAAAAACACTCTAATTTTGTTTAGTGAAACTTCTTTAGCGCCGTTGTGATTTGAAACTCGATGAAATGGCGGAATACATATTATACATCTATAGGACTAAAACTGCAAGAAACAACATTTTTAAAGTTATTAAGTCTACGATTTGTGATTAATGAAGTACTAATGTTTTTTTTTGTCGATTCAGTGCGACTGCTGCACATTTTTTAAAATTAATTTGGTGTTGAGGAACTCAATTAAAGAGAGCGCTGTATTCAATGCAAAATTCATTCGAATTTTATCGTAATCTTTTTTAAGAATTCGCAATATTTCTGTTGTGTACTTTATTGATCTCGTGGATGAATTCAATAATTGCATTAATTGATTAGTTGGGAGAAAGTAAATAACCACAATTAAATCTGAATTATTATGGTCTGAACAGACAATAAATACAGTTGTTGTTCATTGAGATCTTTTTGAGGAGTAAAACGCTACGATAGAGAACCAGCGACCACAGCGCCATTGGCATCGGTGGATTATATACCCGCATGATCGATGACAAACATAAATTCATCGATGAGGCACAAAAACTTTACAGATTTGGCACAAACTTGAGCCGATTTCGCATATTTTCAATCCAAATCATGAGACCATTTTGAATATTCTTCCCATTTAGAGAAAAGAAGACTGCAAACAAAAGTATAGTGGCATTTGAAATAAAATGACAATATTTTAAAGAGCTCTTTTCAAATACAAATTTTAAATAATACAATTAATCTAAGTATGTGTGAACGTATGTTTGTACGTATGTTTGTACGTACATATATGAATGCAATACTGCTTATTGTATTAAACTGATTATTCTTATTTTATGTCTTATGTCTGTGCCATTAATGCACCATGTTGCCCCAATAATTAAATCTTGACTCATATTTCACCACACAACTTAAGAAGTTTTTTTGTTTTCTTTTATCCTGCTGGAAAGGGTGTAAAGAAAGAGAAATAAATACAACAACAAAGCTACAAAATAATATTTACACAAACACCATAAGGTCATAAATATTATAAAGCTAAGCAAAAGAAATTTTTCTTTTTGGCGCTATTTGGCAATGGGGCTAATTTAGATAATTGCAGGCAATTAACCAAATTAGCACAATAATTCTTAGTATTGTTTTTTTTTATTATTTTTTTTTTTTTTTTTTTGTGATAAGGGTCACATGTTGTCATTGTTACTGCTGTTAAAATTGTTTCTTTTTCTTTCATTTTTAAATTTATGAATGATATGAGCTTTCAGTAACGTTTTTCTGAGGTTCATAAGCTTTTTAAATTTTCTTCAATGCTCGGGGTATTCCATTCCCGTCCTTCCTTGCAACGCCACCATACGCGATCATAAACAAGAAATTTTCACTTTAATTAAACTCCTATTATATTTTAACAGGGTTATTTTTACACGATTTCGAAAAAATTCTGTTCTCATATTTTAAACAATTTGTTTGCTATAATATTGGTCAAGGAAAGCAGACGCGTTGACGTACGTATGCGTTTTACAAGCGATCACTTGTAGCAAATGAACACGTGAATTCAAATGCTGCGCGATTGTGTACGTTCGCATGCATTAGCTTTGGACTGTAATTATGGTTACCATAGCATTGGAATTCAAAATGTAGTTGGTCAAAGTTTCTATTTGAGAAATGATGTGAAAACGACTATGTCAACACAAAGAAGGTTTCAATACCATTCATATGAACATCGACGACTAAATTGATGAAAATCGGATGAGATTTTATAACAAATTGGAAAAGATTTGTTTTTAGTGAATTGAACTAATTATATTCATCTAATTGGGTTTAATAAAAATAGGAGAGTTTTCCGAAAGCAAACTTCCCAGAACTAATGTTTCGGTAATCCAAGCTATCAACTTCGAACAGTCCAGACTACCCTGAACTCATTAGCGATAGGTATAACCGGTATAGACTTAGAAACAAATACAAATTTTGTTTCTAAATAGAAAACAATTTTTACGTTTTAAGTTGCCGTCTAAATCATTAATCGTTGCAGGGGCTTCGAAAAAGTATAAACATTGTATATTTTGACCAACATTGAAATAGTTTCAGAACAGCATTGAACCTCTCTTTGAGACGTTAAAATTGATAAGTCTAAGTAAAAAATATAGAGCTCACTTCACCGATAATAATTTTATGAAAATATGTCATGATTAATGTGAATTAGATCGAGGCGACTATTACGAGATGGTGTATTTTATGATAGTTAGGGTTCCACGGCAGTCCACGAAGTGCAGAGTTTAAAAAAGGTTTTTGGTTGGTATAAATTACAAAATTTCAAAGTAGATGCATTGGCCAAAAAATATCACATCATCACTATTAAGCCAATTTAACAATGTTTCATCACTACATCAAATGAATATTAAAAAAACAGTGTTTATATGAGTGTGTGAATTTTCCATGTATTGATGGAACAAAAAATTTTGATAAAATTTACTTGAATTTTATTATGTGGAAAGCTAAACAACTTTTTCTTAATCACAAAATGTGAGGCATAGGTTGAGGATAAGATGAGCTAACAAAGCGAAATCCTTAATGTTCTTAGGAGGTTGAGCGGACTCAGACTGAAGGATAAGCAGCATCACTTGTTCTTTCATGAAGTAACTCTTAAGAAATTCTCAAGATGTTTTATACAATTTTTGTTTATTTTTAAGGAAGCCTTGTAGAAATTGCAAAATATAGGAAAATGCCGTTAATTGGAAGATTTTCGCTATAGGTAGATAAATTATTTTGTTGCAAACGAGCAAACCAAAGAGGAAATCAAATTTCCGCTAGCAAAAAATTTAATTTTGTTATATTGGCCACTAAAAAAAAAAAGGGTCATTAAACTTTTTCCCAAAAAAGTTTTTATCTTTTTAACGAAAAATTATGAAAAGGTACATAACAAAAAAAAAATTCTTTTAATTAAATCAGTTTCAGACAGTTTTCGTGATATCAGCATCTTTTTCATATCAAAAAAAAAACTTTTTTTTGAAAATTTATTTTCATTATATTCTATTCTCTTACATATGTATGTGTATTTCTTGATAATTTGCTTGTAACTTCAGTAACTTAGCCAACAATTAGTGCAAAAATAAATTAACTAAAAAAACATTTTT
Organism: Meiosimyza decipiens; assembly: GCA_963680825.1. Lineage (NCBI taxonomy): Eukaryota > Metazoa > Arthropoda > Insecta > Diptera > Lauxaniidae > Meiosimyza > Meiosimyza decipiens. The sequence goes on from OY804258.1 coordinate 123,399,660, forward strand.
TATAACATATCAATTCGCTTTCATGCGAATGCGAATAAATTCACACCTTAGGTCTAATCGAATGAAGAAAAAGTGTTGACTTTGTTTCAATTGTTGCTTGGGTTCTCAACAAATCCATTCAAAAAGGGAAACACATCAGGCATAGAAAATCTTATTAATCAGCTTAATAGTCACTGATGATTCCACTTAGCAGTGGATGATAGTAGTATGGCTATTCTTAGCCGTTTTTCTGTGTTTTAGTTTTAGTAATTTATTGAATTTATTTTTAATATCTAGATCTGCCGCTTTAATACACTCATTTCTAGAATCTACAAACTTTTTCATAAGCAGAACTTTTTTTGAGTAGCTCTGATACCAATCCTTATGACTCAAACCGGGTGATTCAATAACACATTTAATAAGAAATTGGCGGTCATGAGGTTATGAAGGTAACATCGTTCATGCAAACTACTATATATTGAATATACATGAAGTTTCTAACTGTTTGACTTTTTTCTAATATTAAAAGGCCCAAATAGCTTTATATAGTGTACTTAGATATTTATGGTGAAATGCACTAACAGCAAACATTCAACATTTTTGTCTAAAAACAAAGCCTTAAAACTATGCCACCTTTAGTAAATAAGAAAACAATAAAAGTTCCACATTCAAAATTATTTACACTTCAAGACACTCAATGTTGCAGTACAATTTTTACTAAAAAAGCTTATTTTATTTGATGTAACATTTGTCTTACACCTCTACAAATATTTGTTTTGAAAAACTTCAAAAATGAAAAACACATGTTTAGTCCATTTTGTTTAAAAATAAATTTGAAGAATCTACACATTGTACTTAGTGCAATTGTTTGTCGTTAAATGTTTGTGAAGGAATAATATTAACACAATTGCTTACAAGCAAATGGCTAAAACAAGTTGGTCTTAAAATTTCCTCTATAAAAGAATGTTACTGGTTATATTAAATTCACAAAGTTCTCTCAACTACCAACAACCGAAGGCAAATTGGAGCTCGAGACAGTAAAGTAATAGAAAATATGATTGTAAAGTGGTCGCTACTTTCAATAGCAATTGTTGTCTGCCTACTTGGCGCATCTCAATTAGCTGATGGTAAAGCGGCTGTTTCACGTAAGCACATATGTGGTCCTGAAAAAAACAACAATTGTAAGGGACATCAACTCAATGCTGGCGGAAAAACTGTCGTCAAAGATAGCGAAAAAACGCAAGATGATAGCGCTTTTGTAGCTGTAGCTGATGATGGTGCTGTTAATGTTCAAGCTAACGATAGTGATGCTGTTGATTTTGATGAGGAAATTGCTCAAAATGCTAATAAAGAATTTGATGAAGACAAAAATCAGTCTGCTGTAGATGAAAGCCGCGGCAGAAGATCACGAAAGGTTCGCCGAAAGCATCGCCGTAGTGGCCGTCGTCACAACAGGAGGAGACGTTTAAATAAACGTCGTCAACGCAGGAATAGAAGACGCCGCAACCGTAATAGACGAGGTTAGATATGAACGCGAACTTTGATTTTAATATATGCTTTTCACTGCTCACCGAAATTTGAATCCGGACTTAACTACCACTTAGAAAAAATTCCAGAAAATCGTTATTTGCGTAACTAATTAGTTAATAAGTCTATTCGAATTAAATGCAGCATTGAAAACACGGCCTTGATTTGGAAAAAATAATTTAATTAATCAATAAAATTTAATCAATGAAAAAATGAATAAAAAAATATTAAGTCGTTAGTAGCAAAAACCAAAATAGTTGTTTTAACAAAAGCATTTACTTGCAGAAATCAAAGCGTTTACTAAATTTTTTTTTTTTTTATTTCAAAATAGTATTTGAATTTAGTTTAAGAAACAAACGCAAGTTTAAGTCATCGTAGGAAAAATAAAGCAACTAGTAAGGGTGTTGTCTTTGGCTTTGCCAAAAATCGTATCAACTATAAATGTGGGATTTTTATTTTAATTAAAAAGAAATTTATTCTATCTGGTTTGCCAAAATTTGGTTACATTTGCCTAAATAAGTACCTCTAAGTATAGCGTTTAAAATTAGTTATTTTACTGAGCTCAAAAACTTTCGTGCCAAATTTGACAAGCAGGCTTTATTTAAAAGTTGGAAAGTGCATCTCTGTTGCCGATTGTCGAAACAATTAGCTGCTAGTTTGAAATTTTTTTTGGAACTTTCCCATAAATTTAACATTACGATTTTTAAATATATAAATTTTCAGAATTTTCGTTTGTTTTCCTAGTTTCATTTTGTTATTTATCCTACTTATTTTGTACATTTGAAAATTGCGATGTTGTATTTATGCACCAAATTTCATCACAATATATTGCTTGGCTTACGAGCTATGGCGTTATAAAAGTTAAAATTCATTGATATGCTACGCCCCTTTTAAAGCCTTCGCAAATTTAAAACCTAGCCCAATCTTAATTTTGTTCACATGTTTACCAAATTATCAAATTTCATCAAAATCGCAGCAACCTTTTTCAAAATGAACTGGGGTATGTTTACAAAGAATATGGGCTTTAGGTGTGTCCGTGAGCCATTTTTTTATGCTAGCAGCTAGTAAGAAGGTGTGACATGTGTGTCAAATTTCATTCAAGTAGGTTGCTTTTTTCTTCCGTAAACGTGATTTCAACAGACAGACAGGCGGACGGACAAAGCTACATCGACACTGGTGATGACGCTGATCAAGACTATATAAACTTTTTCATAACTGCCACGCCTTCTTCTATGTGTTACAAACGGAATGGCATATAGTGAATATACTCTCTGTGTAGGATAGGGATGTTCAACTTCGTTGCCCAAACGTCGACTGCGAGTTGACTTTTATCACATGAGTTTCGCCCTAAGTGTGTGTAAAAATACAAACGTAAACATAGCCCAGTAGAAATTCGTACATCACTGATGTAAAGCATCGCATGGCTACAGGAAAAAATTTTAAATTCAAAATTCATCAAGAAAAATAAAAGAGAGTTAAAATTAATTTTTCGATGAATATGAATTCTTTTACAACAATGATGCACACAAGAGCAGGTTTTTGGTCTTTTATTTTTTAACCAGTCAATAATACATCCGAAAAAAACTGCCTTTTGCAGAAATTATGTTTTTGACTTGCATTTTCTCAACTTGCATTGCGTTGTCCATTTGCGCACACTTGTTGCATATTTATTTGACAAACGAACCAGCACATAGAGATCAGCAATGCACGGCGGGATAAATGATTGCTCGCGAAAGTGGGAGGCGAAATGGCCGATCATAGTGTAGGGTATAAAAACAGTTTTCTAAATATTTTGACTAATTTTTAAAACCTTTTAAGTTTAAGACAAAAAAAGTGGTAAATGGTGAAATTTTTACCAAAAATACTTTTATCACTAAAGCAGAAACTTAAAGTGGTTAAAATTTAAAAATATTCTTAGTCATCCAAACTATGCAGATTTTCTAGGCTAAGTAGGCTTTAGTTCAATTTTACTGCAAATGCACTGTCGTTAGAATTATTGTACACGAAATCGCGGCCGAAGACTGTCGCAAAATCGGTATTGAACATATTGAAGGTTATAAATCCTGAAGCGCAGCCCACTTACCTTAACTTACCACAATCCAAACATATGATGAAATTGATAAGTTATACTGTCTTACTTTGCTGCAGTCGTAGTCTTTCAGTGATTTTGCATCAAAACAACAATGACTATTTTTACGCTTAACGGTTTCATGTTTGGCCCAAAACTAGTTTGGCCAGTAACACATACAAACATTAAACAATTTTTATTTGTGTTCACATATGTTTTTTCATATCTTACAAAAATTGTACGTGACTTTTTCCACTGTGAGCGCCATTTTGATATTAGCAAAAACATCAAATGGCATTTTAAAGTAGGTAATTGGGTCAACTAAAATTTTGAGCCCAGTTAGGATGTTATATGCGGTGGTCTACTTGACAAAGACGAACCCATTAAAATAAACTCTATTTTATCCGTAAGCTTATCATCAGCCACGGTAGGCTTAAAGCAGCTACAGGTTTACTGAAAATGCCAATGAAAACTGAAAGCGGCACCGTATTCTGGGTCGATTGTACATCAAAAATCCGCTTGACTCAAAATCCTAGCTGATCCTTTTTTGAAAATATCCGCATTTTTTATTTTTCACCCGCATAATATGAAATAACAATCTACGTAGCAAAGGATACTACTAAGAGAGTGTATATATATATGTGATTTATAATTGTGTGTGTGTGTGTGTGCGTGTTTGTGTATTGACCGCTTCGTGGCGTTTTTAACAAATCTAGAAACCACAACTGAAAATTCAAAGTTGATGGCATATAATCATTTTGATTTTCATGATTTTTCAATTTTTTTTCTCTTTAAATAGCACGAGAAATATTATATTCACATATTAAAACATGTATTCTGCGAGTAAAACATTGTTACCTCCTAAGTTGGATCATAAATGCATTCACGAGGAAAATAGAATGAAAGTATGTGCACCTTGTGGCAGGAAAATTATATTTTTTAATAGAAAATCGAATTCAATAAGAGTTATCACTATGTTTTTTGGTAGTAATGAAGCTAAAATCATTCCCATTAGTGCGATATCAATTGTCCTCCAATACTGCGAGTCTTAACGCTTTGGACTATTTTTTATACGGATATGTGAAGTGATTGGATTAAGGTGATGAATCAGCTTTGAACATCAACATAAGTCATTATTTCAGTAATTACTTCAAAAAGTGGTCGGAAATTGAAATAATTGAATGCAATTTATTACAGCTAGCCGTGGTGAATATATTACGATAATTATCTTTAATAAATAAATGTTCCAAATAAAAAACAAAATTGGAATGCAAATTTAATGTATATATATTTTAATTCAATTAGAGGCTCTATCAATCTAAAAAATTATCCTTAACATATTTTGACCAGTGGGACTTAGTTTATATAAAATATGACATTGTTGTTAGAAAAAATGTAAAAATGTTTTAAATGAGGAACACAATGTTGCTCAAATAAAAAATATTTGATTAATCGCCCAACCTTATATATGTTATTTTAAACGAAAAGAGATAAAAGTTTAAGATGCAAATTAAATCTACGTATATATATAAGTTTTTCATTTGAAGTCGGTCCATATCATTTCTGTTTGGTTCTGCTAAAAATCTATCCACGGAGTCCATTAAGACGACGGTTTCTTCTACCACCTCGTCGCAATCGCATATTTCTATTTCTGCGGAATCGTTTGCTCTTATTTTTGTGAGCTCTGCGATGTCTGTTTAACTTGCGACGGGAACGGCGAAGACCACGCCGACGTGCACGACCGCCATCATTTTCAACATAAACAGATTTGTCATTTTTTATATCATCTTCTCTGGCCCTTGAAACTGTTGGTGTTGGTGCTGGTGGTGGTGGTGGTGTTGGTGGTGGTGTTATTGGTGGTGTTGTTGGTGGTATTGTTGGTGGTGTTGTTGGTGGTGTTGTTGGTGGTGTTGTTGGTGGTGTTGTTGGTGGTGTTGTTGGTGGTGTTGTTGGTGGTGTTGTTGGTGGTGTTGTTGGTGGTGTTGTTGGTGGTGTTGTTGGTGGTGTTGTTGGTGGTGTTGTTGGTGGTGTTGTTGGTGGTGTTGTTGGTGGTGTTGTTGGTGGTGTTGTTGGTGGTGTTGTTGGTGGTGTTGTTGGTGGTGTTGTTGGTGGTGTTGTTGGTGGTGTTGTTGGTGGTGTTGTTGGTGGTGTTGTTGGTGGTGTTGTTGGTGGTGTTGTTGGTGGTGTTGTTGTTGTTGGTGGTGTTGTTGGTGGTGTTGTTGGTGGTGTTGTTGGTGGTGTTGTTGGTGGTGTTGTTGGTGGTGTTGTTGGTGGTGTTGTTGGTGGTGTTGTTGGTGGTGTTGTTGGTGGTGTTGTTGGTGGTGTTGTTGGTGGTGTTGTTGTTGGTGGTGTTGTTGTTGGTGGTGTTGTTGGTGGTGTTGTTGTTGTTGGAGGTGTTGTTGTTGGTGGTGTTGTTGTTGGTGGTGTTATTGTTGGTGGTGTTGTTGTTGGTGATGTTGTTGGTGATGGTGGTGGTAATGTTGGTGTTGTTGTTGTTGTTGGTGATGGTGGTGTTGGTATTATTGTTGTTGGTGGTGTTGGTAGCGTTGTTGGCGCAGCTGTACTGGTAGTAGTTGTTGTTGTTGAAATTATTGGTGGGCACAAGCTACTTAAAAATTGCCTTTGTCCAAGTACGCTACATAATTTAGCTAATTGAACTTTTTTAAACCCAAGGGCACCAGCAGATCCCTTTATACTACCAGTAACACCCTTTATTGCCTTTACTCCGTTTATTGCTTTTACTGCCTTTACTGCCTTTATTGCCTTTATTCCCTTTATTGCCTTGATTCCCTTTATTGCCGCTATTCCCTTTATTTTCTTTAATGTAAAGCCAGTTGACAGAGCGAATATTGCTAAGATCGCAATGAGAACCAGAACTTTGGTGCCCATTTCGAATAATTTTTTTTTTTGCTCTCGCTTTTGTGAGCTCTTTTATGTCAAACTGGAAGAAGTCAAGCGCGTTACTCAAAATGAAAATTCAATTTGATAGCATTTTATTAAAATTTTGGGGTTTTTATAGGGAAAAACATTTTCATAAAAAAATTTATCAGCAACATGTTAGCAAGACCGCAAAACAAAGGCGACAATAAATATTAACTTAGCTTTTACTTATATTCCAATAACTGACAATGTTTTCATTTCAAACGGTGTCACATCTTTGAGTACAATATTGCAACTGAACAATTAATCCATAAAAAAAATTTTTTTTTTATTTTTGGAAAAATGCATATACTTTCATATGTATGTGCATAGACGAATATATGTATGTCACATATGTGTGGGCATTTCTTTGTCACAAAAATGCTAAGGTTTTTTTAAGGTGTTTCAATGGCTTCATTCATTATTATGAAGCGACATTACGGCAATAGCCTATTAGAGCAAATGACTTTGGAAATGGTAGCTCTAGATTTTCTTGAATTAAAGGGAATCATAAAAAATCTATGCTCAGAAAATCTTGATAAATAAACAATTATTTGCTAAAATGTTCGTACAAATAGACAGAGATAAAATTTATGTTAAACCCAAGGTTCATAGCACACAATCGTCTCACACTCACAGACCGGTGTGATATGCAAAGCCTTGTAATTGCCTTGCTGTTAATTGCTAAGGATAACATATATTATATAGAGGTTAAAAGTAAAAGTAAATTTAGAATTCTCATGAAATTCTAAAAACTATTTAATTGAATTCAACTTACAGTCAATATCAAGTACCGATATTATTGTAAATTTAAGAATCAGTCAATACTTTTTCATAAATCAATATGAATCAAATTAATCTGCTAACTGGTGACATGTGTTTCGGCTTTTATCTGTGTAATAAATATATATATATATTGCAGTCAGGAATGGTAGCCAATCAAAAGAGTCACATATACAGAAATAAAAGGTCCTTTGTGTTCTTTTGAATGAAATATCAAAGAGAGATCTTTTTTACCATTTTGTGCCACAAAATATTATTTATCTTTAAAAATTCTTACACATATAACATATTCATTCCTATATGTTGTCGGAGTCGCTGATGATGATCCTATACACTTAAACTTTCACGTAAGACCCAAATCCCTCATTTCAGTTCGATATCGTTAAACTATTTGGAATGACGTTATATTTGTCACGAAACAGTCCTATTTCCGGGCTCTTAATTTTTAGCTAGAGAAGAAAAAATCGTAAAAAATTTCCTAAATAATAACATGTGGTTGATTGTTACATCATTTTTTCACGATTACAAAGCTTTTACTCCACAACTGAGCTCATTTTTGAGCATTACAAAGCCATGTTAATCACAATTCACGATTCGAGTTTGATGTTTGAGTCTGATGAGAAAGAAAAGATTTTTGTGAGAACTTTGAATAAGATTGACAATATCGTGATATTTTTGTATGATCTGAGCATATTTCTCAGTTATTGGAGTAGAATACTTTCCACCCCTAGAGGTTACGATCGAAAATGACTGTAAGCACATAGAAAATATATGCTGTGAGAATGCAGCGATCCGATCGGGCTACGCTTATGAAAAATAAACTGCATATTTATGGCAAGGTCAATGATAACTTCAAATTACTATAGTTGTTGGTTTTTTTTTTACTAAAAACTTCTAAATTACATTTATATATATAGCCGCTATATTTCATCTGTTTCACCGACCACAGATTATTGGCGATAGAATCTGCGAGTATATTAGCATACATGCATGGACGCCGCCAGAATGATGTAAGGAGTGAAACCTAATCTGCTCAATATGTTGAGGATATATTATAACATATAAACGCGTAAGTTTCCCAATTGTGTAAACAGACAATTTTACGTTGTGTTTCAGAACGATCCTTCAAATATTTTGTGGAGTTTTTGTTGAAAAAAATGTTCATATGATTTGCCACAGCTCGTTTGCGCAAGTGAAAAAATGCAAATTTTGCGAGGGCTTAGCGCATTAAGATGAATACCACACAAAAACTCGAAGTTAAATATTATATAAGTTTTTAAATAAAATTTTAATCGTTTGAAACAAAAACTTTTCAATGAACTCAGAACAATTTTACACTTTGCGACTGGTAGGGTCATTTGAAATTAAACTTATTTTTAAGAGTATTGATATCTACTGCAATTGCAACAGAGACGTATGTCAAATTATTCTAAAGCTACTGGATAAATTTTCTAAATGCTTTCACCAGTATGGAAGCCTTACAATCTTTTAAACAAGAAGTAATGAAATTTAAGTTAGACATTAACCTTCTGAAAAAATTATCAACATTTCGTTCAGATGATCTGGGTGAGTATTTTGAAAACCATCGAGAACATTTTACTAACTAATCTGTTTCAAATTTATTAAGCTATATCAGAAATATAATTGCGGTCCGTCCTAGCGTTATAACGATGCAATTGAAACACTACTTGTGAATTTAATTACATGATTTTGTCTTAGATTGATATGCAGTTATGAGGGTTTTGTAGAATAAGTTTCATTAGCTAGAAGCGTTACAATGTAAGTTGGAGTTGTTGCAGTCATGTACATTTTATGGGCTTTAGTCTACGGCCTTAAATTTATTACTTCCTAGTTAAAGATAGTAGAAAGGTGCTCAGAAAATAGTCTGGTATTTTTATGCATACTTTTCTTACAAAATTCACATGCATTATATTTATATTCTAAGAACCTACTTGAAAAAAAAAGCTGGCTATTAGAGGTCTCTGTAATATACAGTGGTCCTGAGTAACATAGAAAAAAAATTTTAAGTAGTTATTTCAAAGTATGCACTCCAAATATCAACACATACAGCCCGAAGTCCAAATAATTTTCGAAAAATGCCAGTAAAGAGTTTTTTTAACGTAAGAACACTGAACGTAAAACATTTCGAGTAAGGCGAGAGATATGCGGTTTTAATGGGCCATGTATGCTAAAATTAGATGTGTTTTAGAAGTTTGTCCTTAAAGCTTTACCAAAATATTTAATTTTGAAGTAACATTTGCGAGTTTGTAGGTACTAAGCATCATTTTTTTATACATTTCGACTTGGCTCAAAATTTATTAGAATTAAACGCTGCCTATTTTAAAAAGAAAATTTTGTGAAAAATAATGTCAATGACTATTTTCGACATCGGTATGCATGCTATCGTAACAACGTAAGTTAACTCAATTAAAGTATCTGTTTCCATAGCTCTGTTATAAAGGTGATTCAGGTGATATGTAACAAGAAATAACAACACTACTTTCTTTAAAGCTGTACAAATATCATTTACGATATTGTAAATACATACTATACCGTTGCACAACGCCTATATATTTCTCTAAATAAAGCATATGTATTGCACCATATATTTACACACATGCAGTATACGATTTCAAAAGATATGACCAAATTAAATTTTGCTATAAAAGACTATGTCACTGTTTGGAATAGCTTTATATATTCAGAGGTAGCTTATTATACTCGTAGTTAGCTTCAGTAAAACAGAAATTATTATGAAAAAATTGGAAATCTGTTTCACTTTAATCGCATTCCTTTGCCTCTGGCAACAATCTAAAGGTGCAAGTGCCACGCAATCTAGAAGGCAGCAACTGATAGATCAGTTGTGTGACATTGATTATGATTTTTGCGCATTAAAAGACTTGTATGAAAATGACGACGAAGATGAAAAAGATATTGAACAGGATAAAGAGAATGAAGACAGGATTGATAATGATTATAATAATGATGCAAGCGACTTAGATGATGCTTATGATTCAGATTTAACAGATGATGAAGATTATGATAAAGATAATGACGACTATACCGAAGCCGATGCTGATGCAGTTAACAAAGTCTTATCGAGTGATGAAAAAAACTATCAACATAGTGTCAAGAAAGCACAGGTGCTTGCAGAAGGCAGAAGTAATCGTAAGCCTGGAGTACAGAGAAAAAAACTTTACAGAATAGAAAAGGCTGTTTAATTCTAAATAGATGATTAAAAAATGTAATCAAAATAAAAACAAAATTGTTTGCATTACAACATAAGTGTATTATTACTAGGTGGTCAAATAGTGGACTTTAATAAAATGTGTAGCGAATTCATTTCCCTAATGAATAACGTTAGGAACATGGTCCATGTCGAGCATAAGTAAAATTTTAATTTTCGAAAGGACACAAATATTCACAATTTAAAATTTTAAAAAAATATTTTGATAAATTTATGTAATTTTTGAAGCAAAGTCCGAATCTCGTATTTATTCATCGACTGTTGGAAGTTAGTAATTCCTTTAAATAGGCATCAAAATACATGTTCAATTCCGCATTCACTTTGCTACTTTTTGATCAAGAAAACAATACTTCACTTCATTTCGTACAAGAAAAATCAAAAAATAACAAAGCTCCTGGGCATATGATTTTTACAAATACTAACCAGAGCTATTTTTAGAAGAAGTTTTGTGTATTAAACACAATTTTTCAATGCATTGAAGTACAGGGACTTTTTTGTAAGTATTCTCATCCCGCTGGTTCTGAGTTTAGACGTTGTAAGTAATACGCTCTTTTAGTCAAATGTTCTTAAGCATTTAGTTCGATGTTTATTGACTTGAATTATTTAGTTACTACGGATGCTGTGCTCAGATAAGACCAGTTCAATTTGGGATAGTGAGCTAATATTGATCCCTCTCTGGTTTTACAAGTAATTAAACAAGTGCTCTTTAGTATTTATTTAATCGATTTTCATGAGTTTTCCCTAGCGAGGTGATGGTGAACAATTCATTAGTAAAAGTTTTGATACACGCTAATGACTTAGTTGTGCTCTCTGAATCTAGAACAGAGCGTAGCAGAGGATGATTGCCTCGCTTTACAATTATTGCTCTATGGGGTGTTTAAAGACAAATCCTTCAAAATCAAAACTAATAATGTTTAGATAGCAAGCACAGCTGAGTAAGATCAAAACTTATTTTGTCGCCCCCAAAGAGAGTCCACCGCTTGTAATACAACTACGCCAGAGCTTTATTCAGTTTTTCATACAATTTGCGTAGGTTGATTGAGGAATATTCTTAAGATCCTTCAGCGTATCTGCTTTTATGTCTTGAAACGACTTGAAGGGCATTCTTCGAAATGATAACTTTAGCTCTGGGAGCAGGAAAAAGTTAGACGGATAGATGAATACGGTGCTTGATCGATAACATTCGTAGAAGCTTTGGCTAAAAGTTCTTACACAATTATAGCTATACAATGGCGCACTGTCGTGATGCAGTATCTGGCCATTTTCAGAGAAAATTTTCACACAAGCCCTTCATGACGCCAAATATTATTCCTTATTTACCCTTTCAAGGTGGCAAAATAAATATATATTTATGAATTCATAATTTTGTTTCGTTTTATTTAACATTTCGAATACATTTTACACAAATTAAATTTAGAGCAGGTTTCTTTGATTAGACTAAAATATTAAATAATAAATTTACAAGCTTTTATAAATAACACATTTTATGAACATCGAAAGGCATAAGATGCAGGTTTACACAGTGGCGTGCCGTGCATATTAGGCGAAGATGCTCCTAGCTAAAAGATTTTTACTGACTAAAATTGTCACATTACAAAACCTCATCAGGCCCCTCCACTGCAATACCTCCACTCAATACCAAAAAAAACGCCCACAAAATTAATTATGTATGCTCAAAATCAAGTACCGCTTTGCAGCCTCCAAGCCTCCAACCGCCCGCAGCGACCTCTCCCCTAGGAACGCTACTGGGACTACGATGATACCTGGTAGCCACTTCTGAGGGTGGGCGTTTGAGACACCTACATAAATTGAGATATTGGTCTTACTTTCCAAACTTCGTTTTTGGAAAATCATTTTTGTTTTTGTTTTTAAGCTATTACTAGCCCCAAGATAAATGGGACACCTGGTATATTGTCACATAATCATGTCACATCATCCCACTGTATAGTACAATCATTCATATGTGGCTTGCGATCCACATGCACGCTATTATGTTACCATACATTGTAGATATGATCTGCACGTTTTGGTACTGTTGATACTGCTACATATGTACATACATACAAACGTACATATGGTGCGGCCAACACAATAAATATGTTTATTTTTCATTTCCTTTTCTTGAAATAAGAATCCACAGTCCAGCCGATTCATAAGAATCCGCTGCCCTGCAGACTTGCTGAAATAAATGCTGAAATGGCATAAATATAATAAAAATGTACATATATATAAATTGTAAACCAAAAATTGTCAATAAAGTTTTAGTTTCAACCTTAACTCCGTGATTGGCGCAGTCGCAAAGATAATCGGCTGTTAAAATAAGAAATCAAGAGATTTTATTTTTAACACAACTGCAATACAATAATAAAAAAAATTTGGCACCCTTAATGTGAAGATGCAATAAGGAAGCTAAATAAATTAAACTAAATAAAATTAACAACAAGTACACTGCAGAATTCTATTTTGTATACAATAAGGATGTTAAATAAATAAAACTAAATAAAATTGACAAGAAGTACAGTGCAGAATAAAATAATGTAATTTGTGTTGGTGAAAGACCATTTAAATAAAACTATTAAGAAAAAAATAATATACACAAAAAAAAAAAAAAAAAAAAACAAAAAAAAAATTTTTGTGAAATTTTGAAGATTTAAAAAAGGTTTTCATTCCGAGAAACCCCACACCCCCGAACGAAGGATCAGGGTCAGCGTTGGCGTTTTACATTTTAACATTCAACAGCTACAAGCGAACAACATCAAAAAGCAAATATCAACATCATCGTATTGTGCGAAAAAAAAAAAAAAAAGGGAAAGCAACAGCAGAGTATAAGCAAAACAGCTCATCAATACGCAGACGGTTAAGAATTTTAGCAGTTCTACTTAATAAAAGTTCTGGTGAGAGAGAAAAAAAAAAAACCAAGAAAGATGTATAGAAGGAACTACGTAAGTTAAGTTTTACTATCTACTTTTTATTTGTGATTGAATTAAGAACACAAAAAAAGAACACAAAAAAAAAAAAACAAAATATAAATAAACGACAGTTGAATTAAATTGTAAAAGAGAAGGAATATTTAATACTATAAAAACGAACCATCAAAATAAAAACATATAAACTAATTACTACCGTAAATTTTAAGTAAAAAAAATTTTTTTTTGTTGTTGTCCAAATTTTTATTCTCTCTTTAAAAAATCTAATTACGAAAATGGATCAGGCAATGATTCAACAGATGAACCTAATTATTAATTGTATAAAGCACATAAAAGACTATGACGGTTTGAGTCCAAATTCGTTACCGGACTTTATAAAAAATATTGAAAATATACTTCCGTCTTTCGACCACTTTGACGTGGCATCTAAGCGCATTTTGATAGGGTTTATAAAAGACAAATGCGTAGGTGAATGTGTAGAAGCTCTACACAGAGAGCCATCGGATACGTGGGTACAAATAAAAGATTGTTTAAAAAGAAATTTTGGCGAAAAAGAAACTGTTGTTGAATTAATGGATAAATTAAAAATGAAATCATTGAATGGTACTATTGAAAACTACTATTATTTGATTCAAAAATTTGTGAATAGGGTAATAAATAGGAAGATGACGCACGAAGAGAACGACTACTCGATCGATGAAATAAATAGAATAGCATTTCAAGTTTTCCGAAGTCATTTGCCAGAACCTACAAAAACTATGATCATAACTAGGGCTCCTACAACACTTATGGACGCTTACAAAATTATAACTGAAGCTCGACATCAGGGATTTACTCAGTACGGTCCACCCCAATATAGACCTAATACTTCAAAATACACACGAGTAAATTTCAGCGATAATTACAATAATCGCGCTAATAATAAAAATGGTACTTATGATTATCAAAATACCAATAACTACCGGAAAAAACAAAACGACAGATATCAAAGTAATCGATATAATAATCAACAAGAAAGAAATAAAACTCATCACAATGAACAAAGGAACCATGATAACACAAACACTAACTATAGAAATCAACAGTATCATAATTTCAGTAGAAACGACAGCAACTCACAAAATACACGGCGCACTTATAATAATCGATATGAAAGAAGGGATAATCAAAGCGCACAGTCCCGACAGTCTAGAAATTCAAATGGTCAAGAACCAATGGATACTTATAATACAAATTTTTCAGACCAAGCCTCAAAAAATTACCTTACTTAAAATTTAAAAGAGGTGATGAATCATTTTATTTATTGATAGATACAGGTGCTGAATTTAGCTTAATAAAACCAGGTGTTTGTGATCCTAAGTGGAGAACAAAGATTAGCGCAGAAGTTAAAGCCTTTGGAAAAATCTTTAAAAGTAATTATATTTATAAATTTCCATTGTTTAAGGAATTCGGTTCCTTCAACCCAAGTAAAGATTGCGAATTTTTGGAACTCGATTTTCATGATAGGTTCCATGGTCTTATAGGCAACAACATCCTTGATGAAATTAATTGTAAAATAGACTATCCTAATAGGGAATTAGTAACACCTAATGCAAAGATACCATTTTTTATTTGCAAAGAAGAAGAGGAATATTACGAACAAGTACAAAGGGAAGAAAATTTTGAAATATTAAACTGTCAAACGGAAGAAGTAAAAAACGATGAAAATCACTTAAATAATTTTGAAAAAATTCAGATTGCAAAACTTCAAAGAAAATACGCTGAAGTATTTCACAAAGAAAATGATAATTTAACATTCACCAATAATGTTAAACATAAAATAAAAACTAAAAATGACATTCCAATATATGCTAAAAGTTATAGATACCCAGAAATCCATAAAGAAGAGGTAAATAACCAAATCGACGAAATGTTAAGTCAAGGTATCATTAGAGAATCATATAGTCCTTATAATAGTCCAATCTGGATTGTCCCTAAGAAACCGGATAGTTCAGGCAGACAAAACTGGCGTGTAGTAGTGGACTATAGGAAGTTAAATGAGGACACTATAGAAGATAGGTTTCCAATACCTAATATAGATGACATTTTCGATAAGCTAGGAAAATGTCAATACTTCACCACATTAGACTTAACTAAAGGATTTCATCAAATTGAAATGGATCCTAAGGACATATATAAAACTGCGTTCTCGACAACTAATGGTCACTACGAGTTCTTGCGAATGCCGTTCGGACTAAAGAATGCCCCGGCTACATTCCAGAGACTCATGAACAATGTTTTAAAAGAATACATTGGCAAACTTTGCGTAGTATATTTAGATGACATACTAGTATTTTCTACAAGTATCGAGGAACATCTCGATTCCCTCGAAAAAATTTTCAATTGCTTAAAAAAAGCGAACTTAAAGGTACAATTGCAAAAATGCAAATTTTTGGCGAAAGAAACTGACTTTTTAGGCCATATAATTACTGCGAATGGAATTAAAACAAATCCGAATAAAGTAGAAGCGATAAAAAAAATTCCCTTACCTAAAAATCAGAAAGAGATCAAATCTTTCCTAGGTATTACAGGCTATTACAGACGTTTTATTAAAGACTATTCGAAAGTAGCTTACCACCTCATAAAATACCTAAAAAAAGATAAAAAAATAAATATTAAAGACAAAGACTACATAGAAGCTTTCAATAAATTAAAAACACTTCTTCAGAATGACCCCATTCTGGTTCATCCCGATTTCACAAAACAATTTACTTTAGTTACAGACGCAAGCAATTTTGCACTGGGAGCGGTCCTAATGCAGAATAACAAAACAATTGCATACGCGAGTAGAACCCTAAATGCACACGAGAAAAACTACTCAACCATAGAGAAAGAATTATTGGCAATAGTTTGGGCTACGAAGTACTTTAGGCCATACTTATTCGGGCGCAAATTCGTTATTAAAACTGATCACAGACCTTTAATATGGTTACAGAACCTGAAGGAACCTAATAGTAAACTTCAACGGTGGAAAATCAAGTTGAATGAATTTGATTTCAATACCGAATATATAAAAGGTCGCGAAAACATAGTAGCAGACGGACTTAGTAGAATAAACCCAGACACCGCGAATGAAATTAACATGAATGAACATATCGAAATTCCGACGACAACGGAAGAAACTATAACAGAACTAAGAAGAATTTACGAAGACGAAGAAGAGACTATGCATAGTGCAGATAGTGATAGCACTGATTTGATAAGAATATCGGAAAAACCTCTAAACTTATTTAAAATACAAATGATAATTGATTATGCGCAGAAGAAATCGAATAAAAAGATAATTTTGTATAAAAATAAAATAAGGAATATAATATCAATTACTCGGGAAAGTAACCTTCTACAAACAATGCAAGATATTCTTCCAACTAAAGGGTTGATATCTATTTTTATTCCCCACCTGGATTTATTTCTGAAGTTTCAGGATCTCTACGTGAAATACTTTGCTAAAAATAAAAATCTAAAAATATTAAAATCAAATATACTTCTAGAGGACGTAACCGATAGAGAAGTTTTGCTGGAAAAAATAAAAAAGGCCCACCTTAAGAATAATCATAGAGGAATAAATGAGACATTCGAGGAATTAAAGAACTCAATTTATTATCCAAAATTACAGGAACAAATTCACAAATTTATTAACAATTGTGAAATTTGCAACCTGGCCAAATTTGATAGAAATCCCATACGTCATAGATTAAATATCACTGAAACTCCTAAAGTGCATAACGAACTTGTCCATATAGATATTTGGTACCCATTAAGAAACGTCATGTACCTTACAACCATTGACAGACTTACGAAATACGCAACAGTGGAAAAATTACAAGACAGAACTTGGATCTCTATCCTTAGAGCAATTAAATTAAGAGTTCAATATTTGGGAAAACCTAAAAAGGTCGTAACAGACAACGAATTAGATACAACGACAATAAGAGAATTCTTTAGAGACAATGATATAGAAGTTTATTTTACCACCCCATATAATAAAACAGGTAACGCAGATGTCGAACGTCTACACCAAACGCTAAACGAACATTTACGAATACTTTTTTGCAGATCGAGAGTGCATCGACGAAATTAATGAGAAAGTTCAAAAAGCAATCATGTTTTACAATGCAACGATACATTCCACGACAAGGAGAAAACCAATAGACTTTATAAATAATATTTTGACAAGAGAAGAAGTAGATAAATTTTCAAATAGAATGAGAGAAAATAAAATCGACAAAATAAATAAAATTAATGATAAAATTAATAATAACGATTCAAAAATAGCTGAAAACGTTGTAAAAAATTACAGAGCAAGTAAATCTCAACCAAAATACAAAAAGCTTACCAATTATACTAGAGCGGACAATTACATATTAACTAATAATAATAATAATAAACTTAGGAAATATTATAAAAATCAAGTAAAAAGAAAATTCAAATACCAAGAGCAATAATAACGAAATACTGAAATGTTTCGTTACAGATATCGGTTGGTTTATTCATATTAATTATAAACACCCATGGAAGTTACTCGATATCTAAGGAAGATAAGCAACCTCTACCATCTATAAACATAAGACCTCTGAACAACAGCAATGGGTTTACAATAGTTAAGCTGGAAAAGAAAAACGTACTAAGCTCATACACCAAAATACTGCATTTAGTTAATCTCACACAATATAATGAAATTTTAAAAAAATTTGAGAATAAGACAAAGCTATTGACACTCATTAACGACAATTACCTTTATGAACTAATAAATTCGGAGCTAAGTTCACTTAAACAGAATTTACACACCCTTACGCCTTTTACGATTAGGAAAAAACGAGGACTATTTAACTTTGTAGGAAGGGCTTACAAATTTCTAATAGGAACTATGGACGATGAAGACGAACAGGAAATTTACGAACATTTGAACAATTTGGATAATAACGTTAAGAATTCTATTGATGAGAATAATAAGCAAGTTATAGTCAATAGAAATTTAATTGAAAACATGAAAAACATAGAGAACCACATTAACAAGCAACAAGAACTCATCTCACAAAATTTATATAAAATTCAAGGAAAAACTAACGAGGTAATTACTTCAATAAACTCATTTGATCAAAGTTTTCAAATTTATATAACACTCCTAAAAATCAATAAAGAAATCGAGAAATTTTCAGACATAATATTGTTAAGTAAATTAAATGTTCTAGCACACAATTTTTTAACAAGTGAAGAGATAATAAAATATAATATTTCTATTGATATAATGATGTACATGAAGACAAATGTATTGTTTAATGAAGAATTTATTATCTTCGTACTCAATATTCCAAAATTTTCAAACAAAGAATTTTTCAATGGTATGATTATACCCATGCCAAATAAAGAGAATAAGGAGTTGGACATGCAAATTACTAAAATTATTTTCAATGAAGAAGAAATTTTCGAGTATACTAATGACATAATAAAAGAGAAAAATCTTAAATACCATAAAAACCGATGCGTTCGTAATATCTTACAAAATAATGATACTTGCATGTATAAAATAAATCGTAATAAAGAGATTGAACAACTAGAAAATAATATGTTAGTTCTAAAAAACTTTCCAAACACAAACATACTGCATAATTGTAATTTTAACCTTTTACAAGTAGAAGGCAATGCATTAATAACATTCCACTTATGTAAAATCAAAATTGATAATTACGAATTTTTAAATGAGGAAGATATTTTTATGAACGTTGTTGAAATATTTGAGATAAATACTGAAATACCTAAAATTGAAGGAAATTTGACATTGGAAATAATACATGGAAAAACTATAGAAAATAGGGAACTAATTGAAAACGTATACTTTAAAAATCAAATTAAAGCAACAACAACCTCAAGTACTATAATCATTGTAATATTACTTTCAGTTATTTTGACATTGTATCTTATCAAAACTAAACAAACAAAAAAAAGTGTAAATAAAATTAATATAACAACTACTTCAAACAGTAATAATCCATTTGCCATTAAGTAATAAAAAATTAATGTTTTAAAGAAAATTTTATTTCAAATAAATATATAATATATAAAAATATATAACAAAATTAATTTTATGTGATGTAAATTTCAGTAACTTTGCAGGGACTGCAAATAGCTTACGGTGGAGGTGTCACATAATCATGTCACATCATCCCACTGTATAGTACAATCATTCATATGTGGCTTGCGATCCACATGCACGCTATTATGTTACCATACATTGTAGATATGATCTGCACGTTTTGGTACTGTTGATACTGCTACATATGTACATACATACAAACGTACATATGGTGCGGCCAACACAATAAATATGTTTATTTTTCATTTCCTTTTCTTGAAATAAGAATCCACAGTCCAGCCGATTCATAAGAATCCGCTGCCCTGCAGACTTGCTGAAATAAATGCTGAAATGGCATAAATATAATAAAAATGTACATATATATAAATTGTAAACCAAAAATTGTCAATAAAGTTTTAGTTTCAACCTTAACTCCGTGATTATATGCACAGTAATGATCTGTGAAGAAACTCTGGCTCCACTGAGATCTATGTTTCGAAAAACAATATACTGTACTTATTGGTCAAGAGAAATTGATTGATTGAAATCCGTTGGGTACATTTCAGGCATATTTTTCATATATGCTCGATGGGAATGGAAATTTGATCGAATATAGATTTTTAATATCTATGCGCTCACTTTTTGAAGTATTTGAGTTTCTTACGCCAGTCCATGATTAGATTACCAGAGTTACTCTCAATCAATTGTAGGCATTTTTCGAAAAAAAATTGTACTGCTCAAACCAATGAGGAATTGTCAAAAATTAGTTCCAGACAAAGCTAGAGCACATAACAGCGATATTTCCTCTTTGATTGCTGTTAAGTTTCATTTTGATGGAAAATAAGTCCATACGGACTGTCGCAGCTGGTTTTTTCATATAAAGGTTTTTAAAATTTCTGAAATTTTTTTTAGATATAAAGTAAATTATTTTCGGTTAAGTAAAATGGATCGCCACATGAGTGAACAATGTTTATTCATTATGAAAACTTATTTTAACTATGGTGAAAGTTATTCAGAAGTTGGAAGGAAATTTCCGACAAACCGTGCAATAAAATTTTTCAATTTTGAAAAAACTGGCTCAGCTCAAGGTCAGAAAAGCAGAATTTATTATTGTAGTGGTCGTTCAAGTGAAAATATTGCAGGTGTTGGTAAAAGTGTTGCTGAACAGCCAAGAATATCAATTCATCGTCGTTCAAACCAACAACTTTGTGTGCTATTTCACGCAAAGGTCTTCATGTAAAGGCTTACAAAATACTGTTAACACAAGAATTAAAGCCAACTGACCACGCATTACATCGGCAATTCGTTATTTATGCCATAGAAAACGAGAAGAAAATCAGAATTTTTTAGTGGAAATTTTCTCCACTGATAAAGCTCATTTAAAAATTGACGGCAATGTCGACAAACAAAACTGTCGCATTTGGGCTGAAAAAAAAAATCCTAGAGAATTCTTTGAAAAGCCAATGAAACCAAAAAAAAAAGTTACTATATGGTGTGGTGGCGTAATTTATTTTTATTTCTTCGAAAATCAAAATGCCATTGCAATTACTGTGCTCGATATCGAGGCTCCACAAAAACTGTTTGTGAAAGATATTGATGTGCAGAATATGTGATTTCAACAGGACAGTGCCACATGCCAGACAGACAGAACTCTATTGGATTTCTTCTTTACTTGAAGAGTAAAGCTTATGCGGATAATCTTTAAACTGTTGAACACCTCAAAGACAACATCATCGAGCAAATGTCATCATTATGCGATAAAGTTATTCAAAATGTTGACAGCCTTCCGAGCTAGCAGATGAGGTCATTTGAACAACATTCTTTTTCATTATTAACAAGAAATAATTAACTTTAATTTTCAATAAAAATAAAGACTTTACACAATTTATGTATTTTATATAAAATTTCGAAATATACTTACCTCAAATTTAAACACCCTTTGCAATCGCAATTATTAGCAAAGTGGGGCTTTACAGTGAAACCTTCATACAATTTAGCGTATCCCCTAAAATTAATATTGGGATACACAAAAAAAAATTAGACGTTAAGGGAGGTTTGGTTTCAATCTCAAAATAAAACAAAAGCAACAAATTTTTATGTTTTTATATTTTTATGTTTTCAGGTTTTTTTAGAAGAAAAGTGGTTAAATTCAATTTCATATTTTTCATTAAAAGTGTAGTACGATTTTTTTTCTTAACATTGTTAGGTAAATAGTAAAGCTGTCATCCCTAGTCTTGAGTAGTCAATGTAGATTATATCTAATCGATTACTCGCAATTACACATTATAGTTTGAGAAGAGAAGAGAAAGAAAAGCGAAATTGCGTGCATCGAGCGCCGTCCTCGACAACGGGTGGCGAGTCTTGTAGTGCATTGGCAAAACACAAATAAAATGCAAGGCTTATTATTGCCACCAATTAATTCGAAAGATCAGCTGCAACACTAAAAATTAACTTAGTCATGCAGGAACCCAGCCAAAAAAAAAAAACAAATTTTGGTAGCTATTTCCAGGCTCTGCTCAAAAGCGCATATACTTAAGTGACAAGGATTGTTCTTAGATTTTTGTTTGCTTCCACATCTGCTTACTGCATTTTGCCCTGGCTTATTCACTTTTATGTTTAGACAAGATGGTAGCAACTGAAACAGCTTTAACAAATAAAAACATTACAAAAGCCAATCTATTGAATATCATTTACACCTTTAAGTCTTCAGTGCTGCAATAGAAGCTTTATTAACGCGTTTAAATATCTCATTAAATATAATATACGCTAGCTTATACCAAATATTTGTTTCCAAAAACTTTACAACATATTTAAAGAAAATTTTGGCTAAAAATAAATTTGAATAACCTACTTACATAATCAATTCAGCTGCATCGTTAAGTTTAAGTTAAAAAATTTTATATTTGCACAATTGTTTAGAAGCATATAGACTACTGTCTTACCCATAACTACCTAGATAATTTAAAAAATTTTCACTATAAAAGATTGTTACTGCTTATACCAAAGCATCAAAGTCACATAGGTCTTACAGTTACCAGTAGCAGAAGACAAGTGTGAAGTCGATACAGTAGAGTAGAAGAAAATGATTCTAAAGTGGTCACTACTTTTAGTAGCAATTGTTGTCTGCCTCCTTGGCACACTTCAATTGACTGATGGTAAATCAGTCAGTCGTAAACGCACATGTGATCCTGGCAACAAAAGTTGTAAAGGACCACAAGCACAAGGTAGACAATCAAACGCTGGCGGAAGCGGTGCGGTCGAAGAGAGTGACAAACTAGTAGACCAAAGTTCCGCTGATAACAATGATGTTGCTGAAAAAGATGATTTCAATGATATTCAATCCAATGAGAACTTGAATGAAGTGAATAATGATGTTGATGAAACTAATGATCTTGCTCAGAAACCAATTGCTGAACTCAATGAAGAAAATATTCAGTCCGTTGAAGATGAAGGTAAGGGAAACGCACAGAGAATTCGTCGCATGCGTAACAGAAGACGCCGTAGGCTTCATAAACGTCGGCTAAGTCGTCGCAGAAGAAATCGTCAGAAGAGACTACGTCGCATCAAAAATCGTCGCAAACAAAATCGTCGCAAACAAACTCGTAGGAGACGTCGCTTAGCTGATCTATTGCGCAGAATCCGTAATATACAAGGTTAGAAACGAAGATGAACTTTGATTTGAACATCTGAATTCAAATCAGAAAAACTTCAATGGAATTATTCCTTTAACAATTGTTTACTACATATCAAATAAAAGCAACTTATGCGTGACATTGCAAGATTGACTCAAGTTTTTCTTTAAAAGTTATTTTCTAGTTGATAATTAACAAAAAATTGTAGCTCAGCTTAATAGCTTTTTATTAGCCCATTCCGGACAGCTCCTAGAAGGGCCGATACGAATTTGATAAAATTTTGTGTGGAGATTATATTAAATCATAGAAGTTAACAGGTAAAATTAAGGTTTGTACCTTGTGGATTACCTGAGATGTTGTATGGATATTTGAATACCCCAAGCAGGCAGAAAAAGCTTCTAAAAATGCTTGTTTTTGGGAAAAATCAAAAATATTTTTTCTTTACTTTGTTTTCAATTTTTATTGATATTTATTATATTGAGCTTTAGATATTTTCTTGTTATTGGGACAAACAACATTATGGTACTCTTCGAAGAAATTGACGTGCAAATTCACGTTGCATTTCACTCAACCAAATTCTATTTTACCGCCGACAACACTACTTTACTCACATTCACTCATGTATCGGATTTGAAGATCAGCTGTTGCTTTGCACATTTTTGTCAGAAGCAATGCCATTTTCATGCGTTAACCATAGTTGCATCAATTGCATTGGTAAAAGCTGGCCAAAACCAATTTTTTTTCAGCCTGAAAATTTAGTATTTGATCCGTACCATCAGGATTCTAGATGATGTGCATTGTCGTCCTCGTGCAAATATTGCATTTAAATCAGCCAGCAATTGCATGAGGAATTTCGTTATCATGATTTATTATTTGTACATTATCGTTCAAGTCTTCCTTGTCTAGTGGAATAATAATAAAGTCGACGCAAACTGCAATTCGTCCGTTATCCTCTCCATATGATCCATCATCATCAAACCAACCTTCGTCTTTTTGTCTCCAAATCGTGGTCGAAAGCACTTCAAATAATTTCGGCACGGCACAAGAATATGTTTGTGGCATAGAAATTCCAGTGCGGTTTTTGTCATTCTATGTTCAAATAATTTTTCTATGTAAATAACACTTTTAATAATACTCGTTTCTGCGTGTGAGGTATTTAAATACCCAAAGTTGTAAGCTCAGATGTATGGTAGATGTGGTTTGCAATATTTCAACCATTACTATTTATTGCGAAGAAGACACATGAGACTAACTAGCACTGGGAAACTATTATGATTATTTAATTTTCCGATTTTTGGCAGAGTTTATCCGGAGAGTTTCCATTAGAAAAAAATTGGTGATTTTCAAATCCTGAAAACGTAATTTAATCCCCAATTTTTTTTGCGAAATACCAAAGACTTGATTGTTGACTTATCTTTGCTCAATTAAATGAAAAAAAAAAAAAAAACCAAATATCTCAACTCTAGGCTGCGCTAGAACTTTTCGAAAATTCCTCTGCTCATGGGTATTTAAATACCCAATAGACTGGAATGGGTTAAGGAACAGCTATGACTATGCCCTGATAGCAAAATACTTGGAACTATTTGATTACAAGTTTATTTATTTATGATGCTCAGGTATCTTTCATGAATATTACCGGTCAAATATGTCAGATGCTATCAGAAAGTTGGTAAAAGTTCAATAGCATCATCATAATGAATTTGCGTGGATTTCTTTTGTCACCATTAAAAAAACTTCGAAACTAAAACTCAGTTTTGTCAAAATTTTATTAATAAAATCAAACGTTCCACTTATTTGGTAATGCACCCAAATCAATTCAGATCGTGTTAGTATCTAATATTATATTACATATATTTTTTTGTTGTCATATCTGTGTACGTGCACTTATGTGTCTGCTTGTGTGGGTGGAGTCTTCCAATGGCCAAAAGCAATACATATAAACATACATATACCCACAATGTCTAGATGAGCGCGTTGCATAAGAACGAGTAATTTTGGAATATAGAAAACACCGAATGTTGTCCAATCAGAAGCAACGAACAAGCGAACAAACAAGGGACTGAAGGAAAGTACTAACGAATGTAGTATAAGAGCGTAACAACGAAATGTCATGTGGGAGCACAAAATGATATAAAAATAAGGAACATCAATATGAAGAGAAAAAACAGCAGATACCACCGACCTACCTTCTGCCAGAGGAGTCATAACGCTTAGCAATATCAACAACAAGAGTGGTAGTAGGGAACGGCAGTATAGACTGTGATAGAATGTCATAGGCAAACAAAAATATACGTGTGTGTACCAGTGTGTGTGTACGAAAAAAAATAGGGATTCTTACAAAAAGAAGACAAATGGTGACAAACAGTCCACAGTATTATGTGTATACCCCCATGAGAGAATGCTCACATGAGAAAAAAACTTTTATTTACGAAAATTTATGTATACATATGGAAGTATGTACACATGAAATGACATAGCATTTACACCCATACCCATCTACACATATTGGAGAAAATATTCTGTTTTGAACAGTTTTCATACATCAATAATTTTCTAATCAAGCGTTCCTTATTTTTCAATTAAGTAATCAAACAACAGTTGTACGAATAGAATTTTTCAATAGCGTAATGAAGTAAGAATGTACTCGTATATGAGACATTACAAGTCAAAGTGAAAGGCTTTGTATCTTCAGGTCACCGATATTGCTAATTGTCTTTTTTTATGTCCGCTAATATTAGACTTGCTAATGATAAACTATAAGTCACTTATTTTGTCATAAGTCGCATTAACCACTGCAAAAGATCTTAAGAACATTTTTAAAAACATGGCAAGCCACTTAATCAATGCTCTAATTGGACCTCTGAAGTACATAAAATTCTCAAAAATCGTATTAAACTTATACATGCATATGTACTTTGGCATGGAGTGACCACAATTTTTGAAGAATAGCTAATAGCTCGCACCTAAAAAAGTTTGTGTTAACCAACCGTTGAGACTTCGCACATATGTTCTTTATATCGAGTCGGACAAATTTTGTAATTGCAAAAATTTGCATTTTCTTCGGGGTTTCTTTAAAAAAAAAAGGTTTGTCTAAAAATTTAGAATAATCGACATTTCTCGGAAGCTCTAATTTCACGAATTTCAAACATTCATGATCCAATATTATATTTTATTAAATTCATATTATATCCGTATTTTGAAAATCGATTTAGCGGCTCCAGACTTATAATTATTTTATAACCAAGTTCCGATGTCTATACCACCGAAACTAGGTGATCCAATAAGAGCTTCCTGCTTTGTTTTCTTAATAAAAATCATAAAAACCAATGTATTGATGCAAATCTTTATTTGGAATGATAGTTCAGTCCCTACAACTCAATGTTTAAAAATTATTTCGTTCAAGTGTGCCCACGACTAGTTCTTAAATGATCAATTCCGTCAGTCCAATATTTAACAACACTTTCGAGCATAATGACCGGTATTCCTTAAATAACACGAGTTATGTTGGTTTCCAAAGCGTCAATCGTTTCAGGTTTGTCGACATAAGCAAGTGATTTAACATATCCTCAAAGAAAGTAATCCAATGGCACCAAATCACATGATCTTGGTGGCCAATTAAGAGGACCATTTCTTGAGATGATGATTTCATCGAACGTTTCCCTCAATAAAGCGATTGTTGCCAGCTGTATGGCATGTTGCGTCGTCCTGTTGAAACCAGAGGTAGGCTACACCAATATCCTGAATTTTCGCAACAAAAATTCATTCATCATTACTCTGTGGCGAGCATAAGGCCCATAAGCCGGAATCAAAACGTAAATCGATATCAGTCGGCTTCAATTATTGTACGAGCTCTATTTTATAGGCCTTCAGACCAAGATTACGCCTTAAGATACGCCACAATGATCCATAAGAGATGCCCAAAGCCTGAGATCGGCGACGAATCGATTGTTCACGGTTTTCACGAACACTCTCTGCTACTGCAGAAATATTCTTAAAATTACGGACTGTGTGCACTCTGGTTGAATGACGAATGTCCATTAGTGCAAAATTGGTTCGAAAATTGGCGATGGTGTTACGAATAGTGCGCTCAGTTGGACGCTCATAACGACCAAAATGATGTTGAAGAACTCTATAACAATCTCTAACTAATGACTGATTTTGGTAGTAAGTTTCCACAATTAATAAACGTTGTTCAGAAGTAAGTCTGTTCATGATTGAGTCGCATTGAATACTGTACACAAACGCCATATGGACAAGCCATTTGGTACATGACAGCTGTCAAAACAGCTCAGTTGAAAAAGGACCTTTAGATCAATTTTTGATTCCACTTCGTTGTCGGAGGAGAGAAGCTCCACAAGATATTTTAGATCGGGTCCTTAGAATTCAGTCTCAGAAAACTTTCTAATACATACTCAAAAATTTATTCATAGTTTTAAAATTAGATTAATTTTTCCAACTTAAGACCATTGATTTATTTGGATAGTGATAATATAATTTGAATATTAAGGGTATTATATTTGGCCTCGTTGAAAATTAAATACCCTATACTCCATTAATACTGAAAGCGCACGTTAAAGTCAAATTTCGCCTTTTTTTGTATAGTTATTGTCAGAACCATTCGAAGTATTCGTGTGAAATTTAGTTGCGTTGCTATAAATACCACTGTCAGTAAAGCGTTTTGAAATTTTTGCTTATATGGAATGTGCCACGCCTGCTTTTTAAAGTTTTTCAAAAACATGTCGTTTCTTTGTTGCATTACTTAAATAATTCTCTCGCAAATGCACTTTATATTTATTTTTTGCATAGAGAGAGGGTACCGTTTTGTCAAAATATGACCACTTTTTTTCTGGTGCTGGAAGCATTTGTTTGTATGAGAAGTCCACGTCTTCTCGTTTAAATATTCACCCAATTTATATTCATAACTTTTCCAAAAAATTCATAGTAAGTAAATGTTTTTATTAGAGTATATGAACTTGCTCATTTTCAGTTCCACGAGATATAATATAACATGTCCCCTATATATCAAATTTTATTAAATATCCCGCTTGGCTCTTCTGTGATTTCCATAGGAAGGGTACAGACAGACGGACAGTGAATTTCAGTAGGCAGTAAAATTACTGAAAAAAAATACAACAAACTGTTTCTTTTATATATGTATGTACAAACGTACATGATTTTTTCATAGAAGGTGGTTTTTTTTCAAAACTAGTATGTATGTATGTGTATGTGTTACCGGCCAAACTAGTTTTAATAGGCCAAACTAGTTCATCCGAAGCGCTATAGGATGAACTAGCTTAGCCTTGAAAAATTTTAGTATGTTAGCTTAAGTGGGCGGATTTCGGCCGCGACTCTGGGCTTACATCCTCCAAAATGTCAAACACCGGCTTTGCGACCGCGGCTTACTGTAATACATTGAACGCCGGTGTGTTAGCTAAACCAATTTTAGACATGGTATGGCGAACCGCAGGCGAAGGCTACCGCCAGCATTAAACATATTGGAAGATATAAGTCCTGAGTCACGCCCACTTACTAAGACTTCAAAAAATTTCGGGAGTGAGACCGTTAAGGCATATAATAAATAAACTTAGTTTTCCTACGCTAAGCTGTTCCATCCTAACACGCTTAGAATGTACTAGTTTGGCATAGAAAAAACTAGTTTATCCTAAAAACTAATTTATCCTAAAAACTAGTTTGGCCGGTAATATACATAAAATTTCCGATCTATGATATTAAAACCTGTTTAAGCAAGTCGATACGATGCAACTTCTAGCCGGTAAAAATAACGAAAAACATCCACACAGATGTAGCCAAATTAGCCGCAATGTAAAAATATTGAGTATTTTCTTATTTTTTAATCATAAAAAATCATTTTGAAAGCAATTTCTACAGGACCTAAGGAGTTCAATTAAATTCATTAAGAATTTTTTGAACAGTTATTAATGATCTGCTGAACGCATTTTCATCTAGCTGAAGCACTATAATGGTAATTTAATTCCGAGCTATAATATTTTAAGGCTTATAGCAAACAGGTTCATATTTATTTAAAAACACTTACTTATTTCTGATAGCTCGAAAATCCCGAATGAGGTACATACTTGATATAGAAGTGTCTCATATTGTGAAGATTTGCTGGTGTTAAGCAAATATTATTTGTGTGTACACTGAAATGTCTTAAAGTCGGAGTAAACTTTTTCAGGAAAAACGCTCTTGCGAATAATATGTTCACACAGGAAGATAATATAGTGCTTGATCGATGTAAATTATTTCGTCGACCTGCTACATCCAATTGTGTCGTCACTGTAA
This sequence comes from Meiosimyza decipiens, assembly GCA_963680825.1. Taxonomy (NCBI): domain Eukaryota; kingdom Metazoa; phylum Arthropoda; class Insecta; order Diptera; family Lauxaniidae; genus Meiosimyza; species Meiosimyza decipiens. The sequence goes on from OY804258.1 coordinate 123,429,157, forward strand.
GTAATATATAATGAGACGATATAAATTTACCCGAAAGCTTTGATGGTTTTGGCTCCGATCGAAAAGAACGAATTAATGATAGCGGTACCACATGCATCTATATATTTCTGAAGAACCATACACTAATGCTATGAAAATTTATACTCGTACATCTTGTAGACAGACTCACCGAGAAGTTCCCACCATGAATTCTACTGATCAAGACTTAACGGTTAATATCTCTTTGTCATGCGATGACCATATATATCTAGATTATTTTTACATCTGTTTACTATTCACATTTATTTAGTGTAGGTACGAATATGGTTAGCTACTTTCTCTATATTTAAATATTTTGCTTTGTACAACTTTTTCCTTAACGTGAATGCTGCGTTCAGTTTCCTTTTTCATTCCAGTGAATACCATTCCAGCAAAAAATCCATTTATAAAGGTGCCGCATGCAGAATGACATTTTCGGATTAGTTTCTAACAAATAGTAGTTTCAGCATAAATTCGAAGTACAGAACTTAAAGGTACATGAACTTTTATAGCAGAGAGTCGCAAATGCGAATACGATTATTATTAGAGAGTTTAAAAAATATAACACACTTTTGCGGAAAGACCATTAACTGTAGCTGGGAACATAAGAACTAAAGTATTCGCTCCCGAAATGTTTTGGCGATCTTGTAATATTCGCTGCGCAAAAATTTTGCATCTCTGTTACCCGAGATATTTTGGGATTTTTTGTTTTTTCTAAATCATCCAAAATAGGAATTACGTTTCCAATTTGCTTATCAGATAATACAAAGTCTGCAGTTTTGGGAACAAATCTTAATATATCAAATACAAACTGAATGAATATAACTTAAATGTAATTTCTTATTTGGTACATATAGTTTAAGAACTCAATGTCACAAAGTTAATACTGCGCTGCATATTAAGTGTCATAATTTTAAGAATTTATAGTTTCCTCTTATATACTGTAATATTTTTGCCACAAAAATTATGATTTTTGAAAGAAAAACAAAAATTCGGAACATCAAAAATTTGAGACAGAACGTGCGGAACAAATAGATAAATGATATCATTATTTTCGCCTCAGAGCAGCCTCATCCGCAATAGATAGAAAGAAGCAACAGATTTAACTTTGCTGTTTTATTTAAAACTCCTGCAAATCGGTAGAGAGTCTCTGATATACCTGCCGTATTGAAACACCGAAATTTCATAATATTCAATATAATGGAATTTCGTTCCTATACAAAATTAGATCACCGTCAAAAAGTATTGCAAATCGGAAATCGAATAGTCAGTAGAACTCAAAAAATAAAAAAAACGTTTCCTAAAATTTTTAGCTTATCGAAAAATTTATGCAAATTTTCATTTTTTGAATACATCGAAACGCTTCATAAAAGTCAAAAGGTATCGTATCAAAGAGGCAATCCAAATGGAAAATATAGAAAAATGTGATACCAATAGTTCCGAATAATATCTAAAAATTCCAAAATTATCAAATGATATCCAAAGGTATGAAACGAGATAATTCGAATTAAAAAGTATCGAATAGCAGTCGATAAAAATTTAGAATCTTCAAATTGCATCAAAATGACGCATAGTATAGTTTAGTATCCAACAGTGTCGAGAAAGTTATTAAGTATTAACTTGTATTAAAATGTATCGAAGAGGCAAGAACTACCATCGGTAAAGTCGATAAAAGTATAAGAGTATTGAATATTATCACAAATTACAAGAGAAGATGAGTAGTATCAATGTCGAAAATGAACCTTATCTTATTTTAATGCTGCATTACCAGGAATGCACAAGATTTATCTTCGATTATATCACAAGAACGCTTAAAACCTGCACGAACTTTATAGCATTTTGTATATCTGGCAGTTCCAGAATCGGAATACAATTCCACTAAAACACAAATTTAGTTTTTCCCCCTTTATTTTTGAATGAGACATACAAACTCCAATAATAAAACGAATACTCAAAATAAAAACGCGAATATCTGTGAAATTCCTAACAATCACAAAATTCAAGCTTTTGCTATATCAATTTTGGATATTTGAGACAGAGCATTGCAATGCAATTTGTATTTACCGCATCCAAAAACGACAAGTATGGTCCTGTCGCAGAGGTTAAAACGAAGGTTTCACCTCACGTAAAGGTTGGCATTAGATTTATGCATTGCGGTGAACCGAAACAATTAGTGATAGTTGGTTGCTGTACAAAACTTTTGACAGCCCGTTGAGTAGCGGCCCAAGGTAAAACTTAACAAAACAAAAAAAAAAATAAAATAAAGAGTGCCAACAGCAAAAATCTCAACTTCTCCATAAAATATTTGGTAAATGCGGTAAATACGTGATGGGAGTTATTTGTTGCATCAGCTCTGCAGCGATTTTAATTTAAGAAAATAAATTAACATTTTGTTCTGAACCTAAAGTTTTATACACCATTACTTACTTCTAGAAAAAAAAGCATGTACTACCAAAATATTTTCACATAAAATTAAAAGACTTTAAAAATGTGATTTTGCTGCGTCAAAAACTTAAACTGCAAATATGAGTCACCAAGAGTTTGTTGAACTTTTGTGTATTTTGTTAGTAATTCGCACCAATGGAGTCTACAAATTTTAATGTAACTTTGATAAAAATTTTTTTTTTTTGTTTTAAAGTTTTCAAGTAGGTAGAGAGATAAGTTAACAAACTTGAAAATAATTTCAAAGTTAAATTTCAGCCAAAACAATCAAAAAGTGTTACACAAAATGTGCGTGAGTGAGAATGTTACATTGTGCAAAAAAGTGAAAGGCTTCTTAAATTTTCGCAGCATAATTTTATATCTTGACCTGGCCCAAAAACTTTAATGAGTGTTGTCTAAAAAGTGTTGGTGCTTTTTTTCATTTTTTCAACAGAACTTTAAGAAGTACTGTAATCAGAACAATGTATAATATGTATTTAGTATTAGCCGTTTAGTATTAATAATGACACTGTACAACATGCAGCTTCAATTTTTTTTTTTATTCTCCAAATATTTTAACAAGGACGAAAGCATTTGGGACAAGACCTTAATCAATTCTCTTGAAATTTTACACTAGAATATCTTAGAAAAAGATTTAATAAATAATTTTACAGTTTTGTCCTATAGATCTTAGTTCCAAGGATATTGAGCTCCAAAAGCTGACGTTTTGGCAAATGAACATGTCTTAAATGTATATATATTTTTCTATGAAATTCATATAAACATTACGAGAATTAACGTAAAAATGGCTGTTGCACTGTGTAAATTTCTCAAAATAATGCACCGTTTCAAGTTTTTAATAGCTAGTACGTACTATTGTGCTAAACTTTAACAAAACATTTAAAATAAACAGAAATATAACAACATATTATTAATAATAAAAAAAAGACAGATAAGAACGAAACGTAGACAGACACACATTTAAATTTAAGGAAACGTACAAAGCAAAACAACGCGTTTTATATTCACTGTCTGATGAGGATAACGTCTTGTGATTTTGACTTTAATTACCAAATTTATAGTTCCTTGGAGATAATCTGCTTTACTGTCACTGTAGCTTTGCTAGTGAGACTACGTTATCAAAGTTACAAACACATTTGCGTTATGGGATATACGAAAGTATTTGACAGAGCTTTGAAACGAGTAAGGCACAGTTCTTTGCTTACCAACATGCACATTGCATAATATAATACGTTTTAAGCAAATTGTAAGGATAAAAAATTATGAAGTTATTCAGTCAAAATAGATCAAATATTTCGACCACTTTTGGATTTAGCAGAAAAAAAAGTATCTTAAAAATTGTTACATTTATTTAGAAAATGAAGACCTTAAGCTTATGAGATATGAAACACTTGTGTTTTCTTTTGCTGCTTTTTTGTAAGACTGTGCAATTTTTGCTAATTGTTCGATAAATTTAAAGCTGTACGAAGATGTGAACGCTGTTCGAAGGTTAAAAATTATCAACTGTATTGGCCGAGTCATCGAATGAATAGGTGATAACGTTTTAGCTAAGAAAATTTTTTAGTCACAACCATATAATTTGGAAAGAAAAAACCGACCGAACATTAGGACGGGCACCAGGTACTCGCCAAAGCCAGATTTTTCACAAGTTAGTTAACTTTGATATTTAAAAAATATAGATTTTTTACATATGCCCATCGGTGCAAATCATGCTTTAGAACTTTTTTTTTTTTCATTATAAAATGTTCAAATATAAAATTAATAAAATTTCACTGGTGAAACTTTACTACCTCCAAAATTTTTTTTTGCATGACAGTCTAATTAGTTGTATGCACTGCATTTTCCACTATACCGTGCGTTAACAACAATGAAAAATGTACATTAATGTTGACAGCTAAAGAGCATATTATCGGTGCTATAACGTTGCAGCAAATGAACATGCGAATCACATACTTGTCATGAAGTCATTCCCGCATTTATGTGTTCCCATTTGGCGCAGAATGTACGTTGCAATTAAAATCAGATAAATGCTAGAAATGTCCTGTCATGAACGTATTAATATATGCACAGCAACAAAGAGAACATAACGTGTCAAGTTACGCGTCTGGCTTAAATGATGCTCTGGCATGCGTTTGTACGGAGACTTGACTAAGAACCCAGTGGCAATAAGGTAGTGCGAAAAAAAAAAGTTTCGTAATAAAACAAGTTCGTATTTAAAAAAGTTTTGGCCTTAGAAGACACAAATAGATAACTCCAAAGAACTGTCTGAATCCTGGAATGTCTTGTCTTTGAAGTTGTTAGCGGAGACCATGGGTTCTTTAAAAAAAAAAACCCAAGCAGTTGAAAATAGATTTTCTACCTCAAAAAATTTCTAGAACCTGCAGGTATATTATTTAACGGCAAACGCTTTTAAAGCTTTACAGCGTTTACATACAATCTCAAAAGTTTTGCCAACTTAGTTGAATCAAAAGTTAATAAAATTAGTTATTTTGGATAAAGAGTGTCATGGGGGGCTTTGTATAATTGATGGTGTATTTAATAAAATATCAAGCGGAGGTTTTCGCCATACGGACATGGTAGTATTCTCGCTCGATGTCCTGCCTGCGATATTCAAAGTAGGACTGATTATATCACCCCCACCAGTGACGTATCCAGGATTTTATTTCGGGGAGGCGGGTAGTAGATTTGAGATTTTTTCTACGTAGTATATATTCTTTGCAAAATCGTTTCTATATAGTGTCCGTCAAAATATTTCGGGGGGCGGAGGTTCTATCCCTAGCACCCTCCCCCTCTAGATACGGCGCTGACCCCCACCTTAGTTTTCTCAAGCAGCTTTTGAATGAAAATACCTGAATGAAAGGGCTGGACTTCCATTTTGAATTTCAAAGATATATACACTGATGTTTCAAAAATGGATTCTGGTACGAGGGCTTAAATATTTTTTTTTTTTTTTTTCAGTGACTTAAACAGCAGTGAATCTTTTGCTTTCCCTGTTATTGTAGAGTATTTCAAGTGGAGATTTTAGCTCTCTGGATGGCATGCTAAATAATTAAATCTAAAAGTAACAATCGCCTGAAATTCGAAGATATATAAAATGATTCTTGTCACTTCCATTTCTCATTTGTAACCGGCAAATGGATAATTTTTATTCCACTCTAATTTAAAATCTAACCATGGAAATCAGAAAAGCAACATGTCAAAAGACGTGTCGTTGTTTTTATTCTGCGTTGTTAGGATAGAAAATAAAGTGACAATCATTTCACCCCCAATAAAAAATAAAAATACACTCACTTCATACATTTGCGCGTATGTAAACTGTAGCATTTAAAACGTGATTTATGCCAGAGTCAACAAAAAAATATATAAACGACAAGTTTAGGAAAAATTTCACAGTGTGAACTCAAAAGTATCATCAAAAAAACAACGTGTGAATTTACAGCGCGTTACATAACGCCGTCAAAGTAACAAAACGTAACGACGAAATGGTCCCATTTAATCTGCATAATTTTCAGCGGTCCTTTAACCAAGTAAGTGTCAAGTGTCTGTTAAAAGGTCCTTCTTGTGCTGCTTGACATTTTTGTTGCTTTTGCAGTGTCATTGACTTGAACACACAAGTGTTTACGCTAATTTTTTCACACTGTTGTTTTATGACCCTTGGAAGAAGAAGGCGTTATACTCACCATAGTGTTCTTATAAAGACTTTAGGATTCAAGTTAAAAGGATGCATTTCAAATTGAAATAAAAAACTGTGAAACTTGCATACGAAAGCATTAGGAGTCAATCACATATTACGTTATGTGATTCTTTGTCATAAAAGCCAAGATGCATCGAATCTAGTGGTTGTTCTAATGAGTGTCGACTGTATGTACATCTACGAGAACTCCGAGAGAAGAATGATGCATGACCACTTTCAAAAACAATAGAAAAATTTTAAAGTACCTCAATTTCGTCGTTAATTCAACAGAACTTAATATTTGATGAATATCGAAATGTTTTCGGTGAGAACGTGCTATCTGTTAAGAATTTTTCTAAATGATTTCAAAGGATTCAGATAGGAACTATTTTCGAGATGATGAATCTCGACGGTAGAAATGTGGCTGTGGTGAAAACTTAATCTCATCAAAGATTTACTCTAGAAATGATTACTGATAAACTTTGCCATGGCAGAGTGACGAACATTACAAAATCATCAGGGTTACACGAAGAAATCTGTTTAGTGGGTTTCAAAAATTTTTACCATAAACTTTTAAGGAATTTTAAGATCTCTAAAAAGTTTAAAGAATTTTAAAACGAATGGTCCAGCACCCTTCCTTGTATCACTGCAAATATTTTTGAAAAAGTCTTAAAACATCGAAACATTAAGAATCTTTGAAAAATGTTGAATAATTCGATAAATGTTAAAAAATTCGTAAAATGTTGAGAGATTCGGTAATGTAGAGAAAGCTGAGAAATATTTAAGAAGTCGAACTATATTAAAAACGTCAAAATACTCGTATTTCGAAAAACTCGAATAATAACGAAAAATTCGGGCAACTTGGAGAAAACTTAAAAAAATTTGAGTTATTTAGTAAAATTTTTGAAAAATTCAATGTTAGCATTACGAGTGACTTTTCAGCTAATTTGCTTTAGCACAGCTTTTCTTGAATACCCGTCAATAAAGATCATCAAAAAGATGATCAGAAAGACTCATCAATAGCACTTTTCTGCAAATATCAATTTTCGGTCTGCTAATGGGAAGTGACTTGATGTTTTCAAAAGATTTTTCCACATTGAAAACGAAGTTGGACTCAAAGGTTGTCATTGTGCAATTTTGAGAGTTTTTGGATAACTGTAAGCACTAACTCCGAGGTCCGAGGACCTTTTAAAGTGTTTCAAATTGAAGCTTGTCGCTTCCTTTTTCTGTTCATATGAGCCAAAAATTAATCGTCTCTGATCTCATGTTCCCAAAAACTATATGTGATGGGCAACTTTTGAGTACAGATTTGTGTTCAGCGTGCGAAAATTTATCAAAAACGAAATCATTGTATACCAATGTTGCTATGAAGATTACGATTGGGCGATAAAGTAAAGGCTATTTTTTGCCGTCTGAGCAAATAAGATCAAAAATTTTTAAATGACAAATCAATCTTTCTAACATTTACATAGCAGAAAATTTTAACTTTTATGAATAATACTTGTAAATCAATAAATCTTATATCTGAAAAGATACAGCTGAGGTGTCATATCGCTTTTAAAGTCTTTCATTTTATATCTCACACCCATAACGTTGATGGATTCGACAACGTTACACCGCCAAAACGATATAAATAAATCGCTCCATCAATAAGAATAAACAAACAATATTTCTTTTCTCTTATTGATTCAATCAATTTGGTATCGAATTTGGTATGTAAACAAAGCCGTAGGCAACACTTGTCATTCGTTTGTCAACATGGCGCTCTGTGGTTGAACTGACTGACATCCTACCTACGGCTTCATTTTATTTGCTCTGATTGTTGTCACAGCCTTATGTTCTTTTGTAATTCTATTTATTTTGTTGCTTTACTTGTGCTTTGCAGTTAATGCCTGAAGCCAGATGATATATACATCAAAGAAAACCAAATATAATAGTATTTACAAAAATTGTGCCATATCCGACTGGTAATTATGACAGATTTATATTATTGTTTGGATCACAAAAAATGTATCAGAGGAATGTCTTATCTTAATGTTTTTTGACTGGGAAATGCATAACCTTACAACTCTGGTGTATATATATACAAATTATCATATACAAGAAAAACCTTATCGAAAAAAATTGAGCTGTCACACTTCTTAAAATCAAATTAAAAATTGTGACCTGAGTAAATTTGAAAAAAGAAAATATACAAAAACCCCTGCTGATGTGAATTCCAGCAGCTGATGTCATCCAAAATGCCAGCCACATGCAAACCTACATCATGCCACACTCTCGACTATACCAGATTATTTATTGCATTATGCTGCTCTCCCAACTTTTGCACTTTATCCACTTTGACATTGCTATGGAGTCGGACAAATACATCGCAGTGAAAAAAGGACCAAACTGATGCTAAAAAGTTAAGCTACCAGATAAAAAGTGATTTGCAAAACATCCTGTGCTGTATTTTCCACATGCTTAGTAATCCAACGAAGCACGATGAATTTGTGCGCGATAAGCAGCTTCGCTCCTTCTTCGTTCATTGGTAGCACACATGAATGCGAATGTGAATATGATGCCACTGATTTGGGAGCCTGCTGGTGTGACTTTTCTTTTGGAACAAGCTACTTGATTTATGTCTATTCGATGAAGCCGACGGTAAACTTAATAACAATTTTATGTTCCTGTAACTGAAGAAAATCTAATGTAGTTTTTAGAGTTGATTTTCAAATCGATTTGTTTTTTGAATAATTTATGTGATTTTTCTGTTCAGATATTGTTCAGGCAAAAAATTTATTTGTGTTTTTTTTTCTCTTAAAGCAATAAGTTTTAATTTCGATTTCACTACGTTTAAAGAGCGTAGAACTGGATTTTGGGCCAATTTATTGCTCCATAAGCAAAATAACACAGGCCGACAAAAATTATACCCAGAAACCAGATTATATATTTCAGTAGGTTTTCGATGCGCTGATTCCGAATCTGGTCGCAGAATTGCTCCATCACGTCAGCTTTTTGAGATATCCTAACCTAAAAGTGCCAAAAATGACGATTTTTCTCAATTTTGAGGTTAAATAGCTCTAAGGATTTTATTTTTCTTGGAAAACGGCATCTTAAAGTACTGGTCTTCCTCTTTCAAATGCTGTTGAGTTTGTTTGAATATCTTTTTTTTTCTCTGAGATATGGCATTTTTTATCTGCGTCAGTGTCTGTCTGTGTATGTCTGTCACTGTTTCTGTGTCTGTGTCTTTGTCAATCTTTGTCAAAATGCCATATCTCAGAGAAAAAAAAAGATATTCAAACAAACTCAACAGCATTTGAAAGAGGAAGACTAGTACTTTAAAATATCGTACATAGTTTTCCAAGAAAAATAAAATCCTTAGAGCTATTTAACCTCAAAATTGAGAAAAATCGTCATTTTTGGCACTTTTAGGTTAGGATATCTCAAAAACCTGACGTGATGGAGCAATTCTGCGACCAGATTCGGAATCAGCGCATCGAAAACCTACGGAAATATATAGTCCGGTTTCTGGGTATGTATTTTGATCAAATTTTGTCGGCCTGTGTAATTTTACTTTGCTTTGTTTCATTTATTGTTTCAGTTCTCAACAGATCTATGCAAAAAAGGCAATATATCAGGCTTACAAATTTTCACTCATTGGCTCAAAGGTTACTGATGATTCAATTAAGCAATGAATTAAACTAGATGGCACGACTAGCTCTAACCCGATAGTTCGGTTTTGGTCTTTGTTCTTGTAACTTGTTTAGTGCTATCACACACTGTACTGAACAGTAAGCTAACTAAAATTATTAGAAACCTTGCTTCTCCATATTTTCTACTACCTAACAGGTTAACTAAAGTTATAGCTAGAGGATGCAAATGTGAAATGACATAGTATGCAACAGTAATACGAATAAAAAATTTCAAAGGTTCATGGTTCAATTGCATAAGGATGTGAGTCCTTTCTGTGTAAGTTAAGCTTATAAGGTAGTTCTTTCGAAAAAATCCTAATTCAATTCAAATCCACGCTATCAACTCCACATCAAACCGCTACGATACATCAAAAATGTATAAATAAGTGAAATACATTTTTAAATTTTAAATTACCATACCAACTGGTGTCCATTATTCTTTATAATTTCAAGATGAACTCAAATTGGCATTTGCATTTAAATCGAAATTCTTCTGCTATATTAAAATATGAAACACGCTTAAAATAGAGATATACAAAAGCAACTTAAAGTATTAGCTGCTTAGAAAAATAACAACAACAACCGGCACTACCACCACCACTCCTACTCATTTCTCATTCAAACCCTCAAACTACCGCCAATTTGTGTCAAAGTTATCAAAAGCAAGAAGGACATTTTTACAATAATCTCTTGTGGAATGTCTTCAAAACACTTTGGCAGATTAGTTCAAATAATAAGACACTAGGGCAAAGCAACAACGCCACACTCTGTCAGAATAAAGGGGGGACTGTACCCAATATGTATATGCTAACATTTAAACATTCTGCTTTTTGAAAGAGAGGAACGGGAAGAATTGTGTGGGCGACAATGCTGTCTTGTGTTAATATGAAGGGCGTTAAATACTTTTCTTGCCACAATGCATTACTCATAATTGGAACACATCAACACGGCAGCAGCTCGTCATTTTGTGTCATTAACTTAACACATTTTGTACTTTTGTTCATTTTAGAGTCACTTTTTTGCTGCAGTATGTAGCACATAATAAAAATGCCAAAATTATGAAGTACAGGTTTTCTAGTGAAAATCAAGCAATATATAACGAAAATTTCAAATGAGACTTTCAACTCGAATCCCAAAAGACGTGTATTATTCCAGAAAACAAAAAAATACTATTGCAACAGTCGACTCCAAGTCCCTGAAAGAAACGTTTTTGGCAGAATAATAAAAAATGATAGAGATTAGCTACGACAGCTAAACCGTTTTAGCTATTCAGCTTGAAGCTTTAAATCAAGTAAAAAAAGGATTATTAAAAAATATGAAAAAGGTAGAGAAGTAGAAAACTGATATTTAAAATTTTTGAGCTTGTTTCTCAAAATAAATTTTCAGAGCCAATTGATGGGAAAAAAATTCCAAAAGAATTTAACATATCGACAGAGTCGTTCAAGGTCGAATTCAATTTGAAAACCTAGAAATGTCATTTAACAATGTGATTGTCTTAACGTATTTTGTCTACGCTTTTCTTAAAAGGTCTTAAGAGATTTGCATGTACCAATAGCTGAATTTTTACTTTTTAAGAATATCTCTCTTGATTTCGTACAAAAGCTGTACCTTTTTCAAAAAGGCACTGAAATTGAATTTTATGCTTTCCTGCAAGATAATAGTTCCGATTTATACTCTCCTCATAAGCAATATATCTTCAATCTTAAAAGTCGTTTAAAATTGTATCCGAAATCATTTTGGAGGCATGTTCAATCTGAAAGAGGTTCTTCATACATGCGAGTATATTCCGTCCGATTTGTTTTAAAAATTTGCGTCCAACAATGTTTCTATATCACTCAGCTCTAGTAGATTAATTTGTGGCTTAAATTTTTTCCTTAACAAGGTCATCCTCCCAGCCCACTTACCCTAACGTTTATGTAAAATTACTGTGGCTTCGCTTGCTATTGTAATTCCACTTTAAGTCAGTGAAGAATGCTATTTTAATAATCAACAAAAAAATATAAAGGTGGTCTGATCTTGTTCAAAATAATTCTAAAAATATCATATTTCAAGGTTAAGGTCATTGGTGACGTGCACTATCTTCCAAATAATTTCCAATTATATTTCATACCGTAGTCTTAGTACAAAATGTCATAGCGCCAACAATTTTTAGTCATAACACGCAAACTGTAAGTAATTTGGCCCAAATGGAAAAATGCCCAAATTGAAAAATGCCCAAATTTGCTATTAACAAATAACTTCAATAAAAACTCCGGCATTATGTAATTTTTCGATTTATTTTTGTTTCGTTTTCATTTGGCCTGTGTGTCATAAAACTAAAAATTAGGTATTGTAACATATTTTGGGTATGATATCCTCATCGAATTTGGATCTCATTCATTTCGGCGTTATGATACATCGCCGTCTTTTCACTGATAAATGGAAGGAGTTAGTTGTTACTCCACTTTTTGTATCAGGTAACAAAACAATATCTAAGGTAACTAAGATGTCTAAGCTCTCTGACAAAAATCTGAAATTAAGTTTCTTTACTGCCAAAATTTGGCTATGTACTAATCAACACACTTTGTTGCTACCATGAAATTTTGACATGACATTACTTTTGATACGATATGTATCAGTTTTCCAAAGGAGTGGGTAGAAATCTTAGTTTCTTATGTTAAAGAATGTCCCGAAGATGTTCAAAATTCATTACGAAGCTATAAGTAAATTGACAAACATTTCAGTTTTAACTAAAAATATTTTAGAGTTTTATGCAAAAGAAACCCACAAAAAAAGTTGAATAAATCATACAAGTTATAGTTGAATTAATGTGGTCAGCAATGGGTTAAATATCAACAGAGAAATTTAGTTTTGATTTGCAAAAGCCGACAACACAATAAATTTCTCTTGTACATTACATATTATCAGTTCTTTAACACAATAGTGGGCTTCCCGTATGAGTCAAACAGAGTGCGCCCTTTGTTTCTTCTATATTGTTGTCAAACTTCTTTAGTAATATTGTCACCACTAGCATTTTCGCGTAAATTGCTGCTAATTTAGTTTATCGCAGGACGATTATCCAAATGAATAGGCTGACAAATGAGCCGCGGCAGGCTGTGATTTGATTTGATGCTTTCATTGGATGATGAAGAAGATGAAGCCTTTTTGCATACACATACAAATATTCGCATGTTGGCTATGTTGAAGTTGTTAACAATGAACGTTTTTCTAAGAAGGGTTTCCGATGGTTATGGTTGTTGCTACGGCGATGGTGGTAGTTATGTGTCATGTGCCATTTAAGAATATACATTACATACGAATGTGTGTCACTTTTCTTATTCGTGTCATTATATTTTTATACCCTACACAGAGGGTATATTCACTTTGTCATTCCGTTTGTAACGCATAGAAGGGGGCGTGGCAGGTATGTAAAAGTATATATATAATTTTGATCAGCGTCACCACCTGAGTCGATATAGCTGTGTCCGTATGTCTGTCTGTCTGTCTGTCTGTCTGTCTGTCTGTCTGTCTGTCTGTCTGTCTGTATGTCTGTCTGTCTGTCTGTATGTCTATCTGTATGTCTGTCTGTCTGTCTGTCTGTCTGTCTGTCTGTTGAAATCAGGTTTACGAGAAAACTAAGCAAGCTAACTTAATGAAATTTGGCACACAGGTCAAACCTTCTTGCAAGCTGCTAGCATATAAAAATTGGCAAAATCGGTTCACGGCCACGCCTTCCGCTCATACTCTGTGTAAATATACCCAAGTCCATTTTGAAAAAAGTTGCTGCGATTTTGATGAAACTTGGTGATTTGGTGAAGATGAGAACAAAATTAAGATTAGGCTAGGTTTGAAGTTTGCAAAGACTCTTAAAGGGGCGTGGCACAGCCCTTAATTTTAACTTTTATAACGCCATAGCTCGTAAGCCGTGCAAGATATTGTGATGAAATTTGGTACACGAATACTGATCTTATAAATCTTGAATTGCGCATAAAATGGGCGTAATTGTAAAAGTGGGCGTGGCACTTGTTAGCAATTGAAAATTTGGATTTCGTATAACTCCAAATTGGCATATACGATTTTCATAAAAATTTTAGGGATGATACCACTGAAAGTAGTCATCAATACAAGTTTATTCAATATTCTGGAAAATTTTGTTGAAGGGCGTGGCACAGCCTACAATATTTATAAACGTTATAAAAAGAGAACTTACAACGCAATCGCTATGAAATTTAATATGGCGGATATACTCACTAAAAGGTGTTTTCTTGCAAAATTTTGGTACAATAGTGCCGGTGGGTGTGGCACCTCCCATATAAGCGAAATACATTTAATGCTATAGATAGTGTGCTATGAGAGTAATCTTTATAAAATTTTGTGTAGAGGTGCCGGTAACTATACGCTTTGAAATTCAATGAAACTTGACAAGATTGCATCAGTGGGCGTGGCACCTCCCTCATTAACATAAAGTTGTAAGTGCTATTTTAAGTGAACTATTGGTGCAATTGATCTGAAATTTGATGTAAGGGGTTTACTGGGTATTAGGTACATATGAATTAAAAGGTGGCGAAACAGCAACGGTGGGCGTGGCACCTCCCATACAATTAAAATACCTTAAGTGGCATAACTATCGAAATAAATGAGCAGTCATACTGAAATTTGGTGTAAGAGGTTTGTTTTTGGAAGGCTATTTGTGGACCAAAATCTGACTGGATTGTGCCAGTGGGTGTGTCACCGCCCTAAATTTTAAGAATAATTACGGCACATATCGCAAACTATACAAGCTATTGTGCTAAAATTTGGTTTGTGCATGTCAAACACGAATGTAATTTATTGAAACAAAAGTGGGCGGAATTGGAGAAGTGGGCGTGACATATTTCGTGTTTTTCATTTCTAGTCTATTTTTTCCAACATTTCCCATACTCTTTTGACATTTTCAAATTTTTCCAATACTTTTCAACATTTTTGAACCTTTTAACATTATTTTCGACTTATTCAACCTCTTCAACATTTTTTAACATTTATTTAAAAAGTACTTTCAATGCAGTGTAGGGTATGTGAGTTTCGGCCTGGCCGAAGATAACACTTTTACTAGTTTTTTTTAATTTCTTTGTAGAGTCAACGACTCGACCACATGTTGTTTAATTGCAATTTATAGATAATGTTAGAGTTTTCGATGTTATTCTTTTCAAAATAAAACTAAGAAAGTAGTGGTGCATTATGAATTATTAATTGGGGGGGAAACAAAATTCCAAAAGAAAATATCCGTTGACAACATTTTCAAAAAACTTATTAGTATATAAAACCAGAAATACTTTTTCATAAGTCACTCATTTCATTTTTGAAGCAAAAAAATGTAAAAATAACTCACCACTAAAAAGTCCAATGAATGCAGGGATTTTCTATTGAGTATGCTAGTAGATTTAATAAATTACTATACCAGGATCTTTACCTCAAGGGGATTTTTGAAAATGAGCAAAATCTTAAAAAGTCACCTATACCAGGGTGGTTTTCAAAGTAGTAAGTACGAATATACCAGTACATACATTTCAATTATTATTAACGCATCGTAACGAACGTTTTACATTGTATGAATTTTGTAAGGTTCTTAACCCCTTCAGTGTAGGATGATGAATCACTTCATTTTTTTAATACTTGGACATTTTAGAGATGATGTGTAGATGGGCAGACACTTAACTATGCAGGCACGACGGTGTGTACGTACGTATGTTTGCATATGCGTATATATGTGTGGCATTAAAGAAACATTAATGAACAAAAATGTAAATAAATTTTACTCTTGGGTCATGTTTACTTTGGACCCAAATATTCGTAAATATTTGCAAAGGCTGCCACGTTACCTTGCCTCCGCTGTCAGCTTTGTTTTGTCGATTATCACAGCAGAATCCACTCAACAGTAGAAACTCAAAATTTTAATATTTTTAAATGATTTTATACTATAAATATGTTTAAGATAAAATAAAAAATTTTGATTTTTTCCATCACTACTATGGCTTGTGCTAAAATTAATTAACTTTTGGAAATGTTTAAACTTTTTAATTTCTGTTTAAGTGTCTAGAAGTTTAGTAGCTTGAAACTTTCGCAATATGCCTGACAGCTCTCCCAACTTATAAGTTGTGAGTACCTTCGAAGGTCTTTTAAACTTAACGCTTTGTTTAATGCCGTCTGAACGCATCAAGGTAGTTAAGGACCAGCTTTGTTATAAAGATGTCATGAGCCCCCACAATTTTTTACATATATTTAATATAGCATTGGATTATTAATGATGTTTCAAAAATTAAAATCAAGGCACATCTTTTTTATAATTAGACTCAAATAGTTCAAAAAATAGCTTTCAATAACTCCAAAAAGAAGCCTTAAATAGAAAATAAAATATTAAGTTGAAACTTATAGAGCTCATTGGCTTTATTCTAGAAAAATCTCTCTACGACAAGACTTTACCCAACTTTCATCGTTTTAAGAATTCGAATAAGACGAAATAAGACAATTGCAAAAATTTTGTGTCTTTCCTTAGTTCTTAATTCCAAAAAAATTGTTTGCCCATAAAAAACTTTATTTATTCAATTCTTTACAGGATCAACCAACATCAAAACTTCTACAATATATCTTATAGCTGCTCTTGCAACATTTTCTCCATAGCTTTCTACACTCACAGCAGTATTCAAGACATCCAGACTCCAGAAATACTCTTCGCGAACATCAATATTCTCGAGTGAATGATCTGTTTATGGTCTGTTAGATCTACTTATATTGTCTTGATCCAATTTTTTAGAGACATGCGACTAGGTGTTGAATCACATGACTAATTGATGTCAAACGGCGCGAAAGTTTTCTACAAAATTTAAGTTGTTGTCATAGACCTGAATAACTATTCCGCAAAAAATTCGACGCATTTATGCCTAAATGTATCTTGAATTGTTAAATAAAACAAAACAAAATTAAATATTTTATCGATGGTCCTCACTGCTTGCAATACAATTACGCCAGTGATTGCTTGATTCATTCCTACACACATTTTCCATAGGATAATTGAGGAATATGTTTTAGTTCCTTCAGTAGAGGAGTGGTATTTTAGATTTTCGGTTAAAAAGCCATTCCGATTACTGTTAGACAGCTTAGCATGTCGTTCTCGCACCCATATGTCGTCAGTTAGTAAGCGTTTGATGATGATGGGGTGCGTAGAAACTCGAGAAATTATGTCTTCGATGACCTGCTTTTGATGCTCTTTTTGGAGAAATTTGACAAATTTCTTGTCTAAAATATCAGCCACAATGTTTGAATCGGATTGAAATGGAATGTCAATCTCTTGTCCCAGCATTCCAACACTCATTCATATGCCCAAGCTTTTGTCGAACACGACAGAACACCTACGGTGGCATTTTACAACATATGCAACATTTTGAGTGATTCGGTAAATGAAATTTTAATTATAAAACAAAACTCAAGACAAACTCTTGTTAAACTGATTTTTTTTATTTTAAATATCGCTGAGCACTTAACAGTATGAGTAAGAAAAACTGAGTGACAGATTGCACCAAAACTCCTATGGAAACTCATTACGATGCTACCAACATTCAAAGAACTATTAGTCTCATCTTTTATGAGCCGATTTTTAAATATTTTTTAAATCCAGAGCACAGTGTTTCTTTGTGCAATTTCGCATAAAATTTTTATAAAAAAGTCAAAAGAAAATCGTAGCTTCATTTTTTAAATAAAAAAAAGTTTAACACCACCACAACTTTGTACTTTTTTGAACATCCAAGCAAGTTTTCAAGACCATAAGCTCTGTAAAAAATATATTTTTTTAAAGTTCTAAGCTGATTTAAAGCACAATGACAAAGACTTATAATAAATAAATAGCAGGGTTCTTGGGTTTTAAATACAATTTTGATTTGAATTTGTGAGGGCTCTAAGGAAGATTAAGTCAATTTTTTTTCTTTGTTCGTTGTTGTATATTTAACTATGAAATAAGAAAGAAAGATGTTACCTTTATTATTGTGTTATTACAACAATAATGACACAAAAAATGTGCAGGCTGTATTCTTTTTTTTAAGTTATCGCTTTAGTATCACGAATCGCGACGTTTTTTACGTTGAGTAGGTAATAGAGGGTGTAGCTTTGGTCGCCGTTTGTTTGGTCGCGTGACAACCCAATAGACAAACAAACACTTGAGCCGATGATAAGAAGGTAACACAACGCAGTTTTGTGCCTTTTCGAAGGGACGCTAAGGTGGAACTTTTTTATAAATTTTTCTATGAATTGAACCAAATACTTTGAAATTAAAAAAGTTTTTCAAGAAAACAGCTGTTAAAGATAAAACTCTATCAAACTCTAACCGAATCGGCAAAAAAGTGAAAAATGATTTTTTGACGCCTAAACCCCTTTTTCATAGACCAGGTCACAAATGTTTAAAAAGCCAAAAATGTAGCACTACCATTGCAAGCATTTCCAATTTTCCAGCCATTTAAATTCATTATAGATTTTCTTTCATATCCACTAGTAGTTATACCAATCACACACATTAATAATATATTTGATATGATTGAACCGCCCCAATATTTCTAAATATTCAATTTTGTGGTGTGGTTCACCACGAAACCTAAAAAGTTCTCATGCGCAATTTTTTCAAAATGATATTTTCAATTTTGCTTGAGAAAGTGCCACACCTACTTTTAGAAGCTTGCTCATATTTCATTATATTTTCCTACGATTCTACTTTTTACAATATTTGCTATTATGATTATTATTTGAGAGCAACAAATCTAATAAAAATCCTTATAATTTTTGATGGTAGGAACTGAGATCTGGTGGGTAAGTACAAGAACGGGGTACTTGATGTCAATGATCTTTTGATCAAAAAGTTTGTCTACTCAAGACAAAAACATTGATATATCATACTTTAAGATCGGACTGTAAATGCCGAAGATATGATGAAAAACTTAAATGCGCGACCTCTATTTTCACCAAAAAAAACAATTTTTTTCGAAATAACCCTGCTAAAATGCTTCGGATTTGATGGTGCACGGTCAACTTTTTTTTCTGGTACTGTCTAATGTACATACTATACATCATTGTGTATGAAAATGGCGAAAAAATGAAGATCGCAGTGATTCAGCAAATACTTATTTTCATTTTTAAAAACTTTGGATAGGTTCACCCTGTCGACACATGACGGACAGATGTTTAGTGCAAGAAAATGGTATTGTAATGAGATTTTTGCCAAGACTACTTATTTAGAGATTTTTTTCATTGCTTGTTTTGCCATATTTTTTTGTAATTCTCTTTTATTTTTTTTTTGTTTTTTATTTTTTTTTTGTTTTTTATTTTTTTTTTTTTCTTATATTTAGCTACAATGATAAAATTCATAATTGGATAAAAAGGTAGTGAAATTGCGTTATTTTTGTTGTTGCAAGCAAACACCTCACAGAAATGAGAATTGGATTTAAAAATGAAAATGCAAAGTATGGTATTTTACTTAAAAATATAATGTCCATGGGGAGTTTACGTAAATTGTGGGTCATTTTTATGCATGAAAATAGAAAATCGCTTTAGAATGACTTAAGATGGGCTACAAAATTAAGTTACTTTAATGTGAATTTAGCTTAAATTTATTTATACCAAAGGCTTTTTAAATTTTTTCTTTACGTACTTGGACGAAACTTCATTTGAAACTGACAGTTAAATGATTAAAATACTCGTAAAAGAAATTCCAATTTAAAATTGATTACATTTCATGCATCTACACGAATTCATGGCAATGACAGTCGAAATTATGTGTCGCGGTGTCATCCGGTAGTATTTTGTTTATCATTGAATATTTTTATTACTTATGAGGAGAGTTCGAGAAGGCAAAATAGTGGAGATGCTTGCTGCAAGCACTATAAAGGATGGCATATGCCAAAATAAAGCACCTGAGTTTAAATATATTTTTATACCCTACACGGAGGGTATAACTCCAAATTGGCATATACGATTTTCATAAAAATTTTAGGGATGATACCACTGAAAGTAGTCATCAATACAAGTTTATTCAATATTCTGGAAAATTTTGTTGAAGGGCGTGGCACAGCCTGCAATATTTATAAACGTTATAAAAAGAGAACTAACAACGCAATCGTTATGAAATTTAATATAGCAGATATACTCGCTAAAAGGTTTCTTCTTGCAAAATTTTGGTACAATGGTGCCGGTGGGTGTGGCACCTCCCATATAAGCAAAATACGTTTAATGCTATAGATAGTGTGCTA
This sequence comes from Meiosimyza decipiens, assembly GCA_963680825.1. Classification (NCBI taxonomy): domain Eukaryota; kingdom Metazoa; phylum Arthropoda; class Insecta; order Diptera; family Lauxaniidae; genus Meiosimyza; species Meiosimyza decipiens. The sequence continues at coordinate 123,449,208 of OY804258.1, forward strand.
TGAGAGTAATCTTCATAAAATTTTGTGTAGAGGTGCCGGTAACTATACGCTTTGAAATTCAATGAAACTTGACAAGATTGCATCAGTGGGCGTGGCACCTCCCTCATTAACATTAAGTTGTAAGTGCTATTTTAAGTGAACTATTGGTGCAATTGATCTGAAATTTGATGTAAGGGGTTTACTGGGTATTAGGTACATATGAATTAAAAGGTGGCGAAACAGCAACGGTGGGCGTGGCACCTCCCATACAATTAAAATACCTTAAGTGGCATAACTATCGAAATAAATGAGCAGTCATACTGAAATTTGGTGTAAGAGGTTTGTTTTTGGAAGGCTATTTGTGGACCAAAATCTGACTGGATTGTGCCAGTGGGTGTGTCACCGCCCTAAATTTTAAGAATAATTACGGCACATATCGCAAACTATACAAGCTATTGTGCTAAAATTTGGTTTGTGCATGTCAAACACGAATGTAATTTATTGAAACAAAAGTGGGCGGAATTGGAGAAGTGGGCGTGACATATTTCGTGTTTTTCATGTCTATTCTATTTTTTTCAACATTTCCTATATTCTTTTGACATTTTCAGATTTTTCCAACACTTTTCAACATTTTTGAACCTTTTTACATTATTTTCGACTTATTCAACCTCTGCAACATTTTTTAACATTTATTTAAAAGTACTTTTATTGCAGTGTAGGGTATGTGAGTTTCGACCTGGCCGAAGATAACACCTTTACTAGTTAAAGTTTAAAGAAGCTTATGTGATGGTTATTTTGAAGTGTGTGATACTTTTTTGTTAGATATCTCACACTTGAACGAAAGACTGTTGCACACAGTTGCACTTGAGGACAAAAACTGTGTGGTCTTACACAAATAAATTATCTACTTAATTTTTAAACTGCTTTCTTATCAGAAACTTTAAGATATTTTCCACAAAAAACAAAAATAAAATTCAAGCATCAACATATGTAGTGCTGCCATTTTGGACACCAAATTAATATTCAACATAAGAAATGTGAAGAACAAGTGTGAGTGTTGCTTCTTTGCTGCAATGTTAATTATTCCCGTCGCACGTTTAGCAAACAAGCCAACTGAACAAGAACGCATGGATTCCCCAGACTATGGTAATATGTGCTGTTTATGTATTCACTTGTAGCGCGCCACTTAATCCCCTTTCAAAATACAGAATATAGAAAAACCTAAAACTTTAACACTGAGCCACCCAACTAATCTAATGCTTAGCATTATTCTCGCATTGGCATTGAATGAATGAATGAATGAATAAACGAATGGGTCACGCTTTCGGCTCAGTTTTCAACATCTCGTGTTGGATCAGTGTCACAATCTCATGATGTTGATATTGATGATGACTGCAGCTGTTACTGTGGTTAATAATGATGCTACCAATGAATATTGGACAAGATAATCGTCAGCCTTCTTTTCCTTTACTTGCATTCACTAAAGACTCACATCTTAAGTGCTGAAAAAATGGCAAAAGCTAGGGCACAGTGGTATGAAAATTATAATTTATAAGAAAACTCAGTTGACTTTAAATGACATTTTTGGAAAACGTTAAAAAACGTGAGATATGCTACGATTAAGAAAAGATTGAAAAGCAAATAGGTAAACTACTACCCAAAGGACGCTTTTATTTCGAATATGACTGGAAGGCATAGAGAACACATTTGATTGCATGTTATTGAAGTTGATGTTCCAAGACTTTGTTGCTTATGGAACATACGATCTATGGATGGAAATGTTTCTATCGGGTGAAAATTGTTTGATATCTTCGGCATAGTACGGTTTGTTGAGGTCCTCAATATAAGCCTACGTTTCAGCAATGACATTCACATTTAAATCATTTCTTCAAGTTTGGTAAGAGCTAATAGTCTGGAGAATATGCTGGATAAGAAACCACATCGTAACGCAATCAATATAAATTAGCCATATCGACTGCTCATTTGTGCGACGTTGCGTTTTTCTAATAAAAGAGCTTGATTTTCTTGTCCGGACTCGATCGATTTTACTGAAAACCAGCTTCGGCTACACGGCTACGGTTACTCGATTGAATATCTGCAAACATTTGAAGTTATTCACAAAGAACCACAGAAATTTGATAGTGTTGGTGCAATATATTAACTAGGCCGAATATTTTCCTGTCTGCCTTCGTATACAATTGCTTTTCATGTCAAGTCTGAATTGCGATTTCAAAAAAATTTCTTAGCCGCTTTCGCATGTTTAATTCTATAAAGTTTCAAAGGTTTATATTTTAACCATCAAGAAAGCATTTTGCTCCATTGTGTGACGGACATTCTAAGTCCTCTTGACTGTTACGTTCTTTTTTCTTGATATTCCATCATCATCATCATGGGCATCAACATTTTATCCACAATTGATATTCAGCGGATGTAGTAATTTTCTTGTGGATTTTATTATTCAAAGATTTTAGGTCGTGTTGGCAAATGCCAAAAAGGAAATCAGATTTCCGTTCTGGTACCACGCATAGAGTTTTGGATTAACACGCTTCATTGGCCAAAATATCATTAATTGACATGAGAAAAGATAGAGGGAAGTATTCTTAAATATTTAAATAAACTAAAAAATTAAAGTCATTCTATGTTGCTTTTGAAGGCACATGTTGTTGTAGTTGAAGAAAAAGTTTAAGATTAAAAATTTGATTTTTCAAAAAACCCGATTAGAGAAAAAGTCAAATGACTAAAAAAGTGCAATATGTGTTTGAAATAAGTTGATTGCAATGAAGTTATTCGATACCACAAAAAGTACCAGACCGTTCTAATGAAAAGCAGTTCATGACTCAGATGCGAGCCCGAAAATTGTTTGAAAGATACCTGACTAAATTTGATTGCAGTGTTATGGACGACGAAACTTACGTTAAAGCAGATTTTAAGCAGCTATCTGGGCACGAATATTATACATCACTGAAGAAGGGGCATGTGCTTAGTAAGTTCAAAGAAAAAAAATTTCCAAACTTTCGAAGCAATATATGGTTTGGCAGGCCTTATGCACCTCCGGCCTCAGAAGCAGCTTCTCTGTTACGCAAGGCACAATCAATTCCAAAGTTTATATAGACGAGTGCCTTGAAAATCGTGTTCTACCACTTATTCGTGTACATGAAGGTACCGTGTTGTTCTGGCCTTGTTCTGTACTCTAAAGCTACTAAGGTATGGGATCAGATCTTCGCCCAAATGAAAGATATTGGGCTCTAATGAAAAGAGTTCTTTGAAAGAGTGTTTAGATTGGAAAAATTTTACAAGACTTCAGACTTAAGTGGAAAAGACCGTACATTCGATGAAACAACTGTGCAAAATTTATTGAAGGCCCTACGAACACTAGCCATTATAAATAAAATAGGAAAAAAGACCAAAAAAATTACTGGGCATTTCTTTATAATTAAAAACCAAAACCCAAGTTTTTTCTTGGACAGTCCTTATGTACCCCATTCGAAAGTACCCCAATGCTAAAGATCGAAATATGTTAAAGATATATATTATACAATATAACGACTTCTATTTATCGACTTTTCGATACTTTCAGACGTTGTCACAAAATTTTTGATGCACTCAAACTTTTAACGATTTTCTCATTACCATTCTATCCCTATGCACTTTTATTACATTTTCATCGTATTCGACACATTGTAGATTTTCAATATTTTTTAAAACTTAACATTTTTTAGAAACTTTTTGATGCTTCTCGACTTTTATTAACTTCCTCAATGCTTTCATCATTTTTTGTTACTCTTTGATGCAATATAATTTTCATTAATTTTTCTACATTATATTATGCTTATAATCGGCTTTTACAATACTTTTTGACTTATTCGATATTCTTCGATTTATTCGATACATTTTGACTTTTCATACATACATTTTTTTTTTTGATACTAGACACTTATAGAATTACATATATGTGTGCATACGTTTGTGATTACAGGTAGTCCCCGACTTACGACCGAGATAGGTTCCTAGTCATCGGTCGTAAGTCGATTAAGTCGTAAGTCGAGTTTCATAAAAAATAGCTAAAGAAAAATATTACATACATACTCTACTACTAGTTCCAGCCATTTTTGGGATGTTATAAAATTATTCACTTAAACAAACGTATTATTTGTACTGAAATAAATCGAATCCTTGTACATACTACCGTTTCTTTTTAAATTTTTTCTCATATACTTATTTTAGGGACTCCCCGAAACTATTTTAAGCATTTTCTATGAAAAAAATTTTAAAAAAAATTGGTCGTAAGTGCGAATAGTCGTAAGTCGAACGGTCGTAAGTCGGGGACTACCTGTACTTATATCCGATACATTTTGATTCCTTCGATATTTTTCGAATTTTTAATAAATTTTTCAATACATTTAAACTTATAACAACATTATACACCCCAATACTTTTTTTCAATTTTATTGGTACCATCCGATGCTTTTCAAAGTTTATGGAATTTTTCTGTGAACTTCGGTATATTTCGACGCTTTTCAACTTTAAGCCACTTCTGCGATAATTTTATGTAAGTACTACATATTAGACTAGCTGATGCTTCACCATGAGTCAAATTTTAGAAAAGCAACTCAATTTTATTTGTATACATTTTTCCTGTAAAAATAACTTTTATTTTCGCATACCAACACTTTTCCAAAAGAAAAACAATACATTTCCCAACCGATGGTAAAACCTTCTATGGCAAGCCGCAGAATGAATTGTTGATGTTAATATTGCTGTAAACGTTAATAAATTAACCACAAATGTAAACATAAAATCTAATTTAACACCTTTGCTCTGAAACACATCATCACATATGTATTCCAGGTAGCACATACAGACACACATGTCTTGTAATTAATAGCTTCCAAATGTTTTCAAACAAAGCCGACTCCATAATATAATTTGATTCCCATAATAGGCAAAGGAAATACGGGAAATTAACTTATTTTGCGCTCTATTACCGAATGTCAATTTCTAAATTGGTTAACAGGCATCAAACATCTGAGCATGTGAGTTTTTGCGGGTTATATCTATGTATGTATGTGGTTATATGTATCTTTGCGCTGCGTTCAATGACAGCTTAACTCTATTACTCTATTATGGATGGTTGTGATACAACGTTTTTCAACGAAAATGGGAAGCGAACCAGTTTAATTTCGTTATTCAGCATGAGTTTGCATTCAAACAATATTACACACTTTGAGAAAACGACAGCGCATTGAAAGGTGTACAAGTTATCTTACGTATTCCTATCAAATTTAAATATTTCAACAAATACACTTACTCACATAACTCTGCGTACGCTCAAAAAAAACTCAAATTTAACATTTCATTGTAGATATTGAGTGTATTTAAATAAATTGTGTTGCATAACATAATTAGCACATTTTTCATTTAAACTAAACTCTATTTTTGATAGAAATTTCAAATCTTATTTATATAATTTGCATTAACAAAAAATATGAGAAAAAAAAGTCCCTCAAAAGTCTGCGTACAAACATTTTACTCTGCACACAATTAGGGGAATTCCCGATTATCGTTACTTTAGATATGCTTTTTGTGTTCTAAGAAATGTATTAATGTCATTTTTCATTCATTTGCATAAAAATTTCATATAAGCAACAACATGGAATCCAAAGGAAAAGAAATCTGTACCGAAATCCGAAAATTAATTATAGAGCAACGAGTTAAAGGCAAACCATATCGAGAAATTGGTCAATTGGTGGGTAAAACTCATTCAACATGCCAGAATGTGTATGAAAATTATATTTCATCGGGCTCTATATTATCAAAGCCCCGTTCTGGCAGCCCCTCTTTATTGACAAAGCGAGAAAAAAAATACATCGTTAAAGTTGTGCGCTTAGATCCAAAAATGACCGCTCATAAAGTGCGACTTGAAATAGAAGAGAGGTTTTCCAAAACTGTTTCCGACGAAACGGTCCGCCGAATCTTACGGAGAGCTGGATATCATAGCCGAGTAGCTCGTAGGAAGCCCTACATATCGAACTGAAACTAGCAAAAGCGCATAAATTTTGCAAATGAGTACATTTCCAACCCCCCAAGTTTTTGGAACAAGATTATTTTCTCCGATGAGAGCAAGTTCTGCATTTTCGGCTTTAAGGGAAAGAAATTAATATGGAGAAAAAAAGGAACGGCCTTCGAAAAGGAGAATTTAGTAGCAACAGTACAACACGGAGTAATGGTTTGGGGGTCAATGGCAGCCAATGGCGTTGGAAATTCAACTTTTATTGATTCTACAATGGACCATAAGGCTTATATCGAAATATTGGACAAAAATTTGCTGTAAAGTGCCGAGAAATTGGGGCTTGAAGATGAGTTTGGTTTCAGCAGGACATTGACCCGAAACATACAGCCCACAATGTAAGGCTCTGGCTGCTGATGAAACGAATAAAACAGTTGCGAACACCACCTCAATCACCCGACCTTAATCCCATAGAACATTTATGGGATTTACTTGAACGCAGGATTCGACAGCATACCATAACATCCAAAAATATGCTGAAGGAGGTGTTAATGGAGGAATGGGGAAAAACAACAGCCGAGGATACCAGAATTCTTGTAGATTCGATACCTAGACGTCTAAAGGAGGTCATTAAGAGAAAGGGATACCCAACTAGTTACTAAGGTAACATGAGGCTGAAGTTTTCTTCGTAAAACTATTTTGTACGCAGACTTTTGAGGACCCATTTTTGGATTATATATTTTATTTAATTGAATTAAACACATAAGTTTTATTTTTTTTGTATCGAAAAGAATTTAGTTTTAAATATAAGTATGCTAAATGTGAAACACAAAAAAATTTTGTTAAATACACTTAATAAATTAAAAGATATTAACTGTTAAAGTGGAAATTTGAGTTTTTTTTTTAGGCGTACGCAGAGTTATGTGAGTAAGTGTAAGTCAAAGTTTCAACATTTTCGCGTAATAAGTTGAAAGCTCTAAATCTTTCAAAACGAAAATAATGCATCTTGTATAGATATGTGCTTCAAAAAACTTTTTTTTTCGGTACTAAGGCATATGAGTATTAGGGGAATAAGCAACGAAATTATTTAAAACCAAATTTGAAATTAAATATCTACATAGGATAAACTAGTTTTTCCTTGGCCAAGGAAATTAACTAGTGTTAATTTGAAGGCCTGAAAATATCCAATTTAATTTTAATGCAAAAGCACTGTGAATAGCGAAGCCAGTGTTGCACATGTTTTGGACTGAAACGCGGCCGAAAACCGCCGCGAAACCGATCTTGGACATATTAGAGGATGTAAATCCTGAGCCGTAGTCCAATTAATCTCACTTACCACTTGCCAAGTATACAATGAAATTGACAAATTTTATTGTCTTACTTTGCTATGCAATGCACAATGCTTTTGCATTAAAATTTCATTGCACATCTTTAGGCTTAACCGTAACTAGTCTGGCCTAAAAACTAGTTCGGCCGGTAACATGTCGTCGCCTGAGTTTTCCTTTGCTCCATAAGCACGATAAAACGTATGCTTATGGAGCAAAAGAGAATTCAGGCGACGATATATCTATAAATTTCTTAATTTTTTTCTGAAACAACTAAAATTTTGAGTGGATATTAGCAAGATTTGATTTATTATGATGTAAATTAAATACTAAATCGTTTTCAAAATGCTCCGAAACGAGATAGTTTTTTGACGAACTCTAGTAGAAAATGTCCTCAACAACATAATGATAATGATTCGATAAATGACTCCCACCATGCGTGCCAAGTTGATTTTTCAAATATTTAAACTTGAAATTGGTTGGCCCAGCTATTTATTATACCCTACAAAGAGGGTATATTCATTTTGTCATTCCGTTTGTAACGTATAGAAGGGGGCGTGGCAAGTATGGAAAAGTGTATGTATTCTTGATCAGCGTCACCACCTGAGTCGATATAGCTGTGTCCGTCCGTCTGTCTGTCTGTCTGTCTGTCTGTCTGTCTGTTTGTCTGTCTGTCTATCTGTCTGTCTGTGTGTCTGTCTGCTGAAATCAAGTTTACGGGAAAACTAAAAAAGCTAATTCAATGAAACTTTGGCACACAGCTCACATCTTCCTGCAAGCTGCCAGCATATAAAAATGGGCGAAATCAGTTAACAGCCACGCCTTCCGCCCATACTCTATACAAATATACCAAAGTCCATTTTGAAAAAAAGTTGCTGCGATTTTGATGAAACTTGGTGATTTGGTAAATATGAGAACAACATTAAGATTAGGCTAGGTCTTAAGTTTGCATAGGCTCTTAATGGGGCGTGGCACAGCCCTAAATTTTAACTTTTATGACGCCATTGCTCGTAAACTGTGCAAGATATTGTGATTAAATTTGGTACACGGATACAGATCTTGTGAATCTTGAATTGCGCATAAAGTGGGCGGAATTGTAAAAGTGGGCGTGGCATTTCTTAACAATTAAAAATTTGGATTTCATATAACTCCAAATTGGCACATACGATTTTCATAAAAATTTTAGGGATGATACCACTGAAAGTAGTCAACAATACAAGCCACGTCAATATACTGAAAAATTTATTCTAAGGGCGTGGCACAGCCTATTATATTTACTAACGTAAATAACAACGCAATCGTTATAAAATTTAATATGGCGGATACACTTGCTAAAAGGTGTCTTCTTGCAAAATTTTGGCAGAATTGCGCTTGTGGGTGTGGCACCTCCCATATAAGCGAAATACGTTTAATGCTATAGATAGTGTGCTATGAGAGTAATCGTCATAAAATTTTGTGTAGAGGTGTCGGTTCCTATAAGCTTTGAAATAAAATGAAGCTTGACAAAATTGAACCAGTGGGCGTGGCACCTCCTGTACAATTAAAATACCTTAAGTGGTATAAATATCGAAATATATGAGCAATCATACTGAAATTATATGTAAGAAGTTTATCTAAAGCTATTTCTGGATAAAAGTCAGACTGGGTTGCCCTAAATTTTAAGACTAATTACGTCATATGGTGCAAACTAATTATGCTAATTACGAATATTATTTTTATTCCAAAAGAAGGCGGTGTTGAAGAAGTGGGCGTGGCATATTTCATGTTTTTCATTTCTATTCTATTTTTTCAACATTTCCCATATTCTTTTGACATTTTCAACCTTTTACCATTCCCCTTCAATTTTATTCGACATTTTCTTTATTCTTTCGACTTTTTCATCAATTTTTCAGCATTTTTCATATTGTTCGACTATTTAAATTTCTTTCAACTTTCTTCAATGGTTTTCATATTATTTCAACATTTTCAGTTTTTTTCCAACACTTTTCATTATTTTTGAACCTTTGTACATTATTTTCGACTTATTCAACCTCTTTAAAATTTTTAACATTTATTTAAAAAGTACTTTCAATGCAGTGTAGGGTATGTGAGTTTCGGCCTGGCCGAAGATAACACCTTTACTAGTTTTACTTTAAGCAAGTTGCTTGTGCTGTAATATGCATAACTGTTCTTATATATACATATTTTTATATAAAAAAAAGTCTGGTCAAAAACTTGTTCAAAAGATTGAGAGCAGCTTTTGTAGCAACTCCTTTGCGTTATTTCCATTCATCACCCAGTACTTAATCTGTAATAATTTTATTTATTCATATATGCCTAAGAGTATGCTTCTATTTTTTGTAGATTTGTATACCAAAAGTTTAATGTTGATTCTTGATATATGTATGGTTTGCAATAGATGGCGCTTTAAGAAATGCGATATTTCAGCCAAGTCATAAAACTTCTTTTGTTCATTAGAGCTTTTGTTTCTCCTTTGCAAAATGGCGATAACCAAATGAAATAAAGGGATACATAAATTGTTTGTGACTTCGTTCAGAGAATAAGTGCATAATTAAATAAATTCATTGTATGGTGAACATTACACGAATCTTGCTGTATATTAACTTATGCAATGCAAACAATAAATAGCTACAATAACTCACCCATCTTCAGGACATATCGCGCGTCCAAAAACGGCAATATGCACTTTAATTTATTTTAGCTCTTAACTCTTCATTTTCTCTTACTTTATTTTCTTCACTTTTCCACTTGTTTAATTAATTCCATATTTCACTTAAAATTTAACATTTCATTTTATATTTTTAATGATAAAGAAACCGGCGGAAGTTCGTATATACCACGACTGACCCAAATAGCAACCAATCACTTTTAGTTCGTGAGTTGCCATCGTAAGTATTTATTGCATACGAATCCTACTAACTTAGAAGTACGATTAACTTTTTCATTTGTATACATTTTTTTGGGGTAAACCAATTATATTTCTATATTTGTATTATAAGCAGTATTGACCAAAACTTAAGCACCCCTTTAATACATTTTACATGCTGTGAACTTATTTTATTAACATATTTATATCTTTATCATTGAAAACCAAAAACTTAAAAAATTCTGCATCTCATAAATAAAAAGTTATAATCAAGGGAACATTTTAAGCATCCTCTTTTTTATGGTAAGTAAAAACTTTTTAAATTAGTATTTAGTTTTCAAAGCCTTTATTCTGGACGAACCATACACATCTCTTAGACATAGACCATCCTAGGCGATTTTCAAGGATTGAAACAGATCTCCCGTGGTTTTGCAATTTTCTCTGTTGATTTACATGTAAACGATCTCCCACAAGTTTTCGATAGGATTCAGATGAGGTCAGGCTAGCTAAGAACTTCAATCCAATTTCTCTGATGACAGGCCTTAAAAACTTTAAAGGTGTATTTTGGTTTATTTCGTATTACAATTCATACGGAAAAAACACGGTGAAGAGATCGTTGCTTCTAATAATAGTAAAAGGAAACAAACTGATTGCTCCGTTCGAAGGTTCGATCGAATTTGCTGAAATTTGGCCAGAACTTTTTTCAAGCCCGATTTTATATTATAAGCACAAGCAAATTTAAAATTTGCTCGATAGAACGAAATTTCGCTAGACAACGCACTGATATCTTTTCTATCTCTTGCACAATAACTTTTTAATTTTTTTCTTTTAAGGAGAGTAATTTTCTTGGTGCCATTCTTATATATGTATATACTTTTATATGTATATATCTGCAACTAGTGAATGCTGAAAATGTAACCAAAACGACACAAACTGTCAATGCAAAGTAAAAATTACATAAAATGGGAGTCCCCTGTTTTATGCTTTGAACAACATACAAGAACAACAGTCGAAAACATAAAAGACAGCAAAGTAGAGAAAGAGTTTTCGTTAGAATGTGCTTTTTATCCGCCTGCAGAGAAGCCTTGTATAAAACAGTGCCGAATTTACAAATCAAAGGGCCCATGGGCACAAGAGTGGTGAGGGCTTATCCGGACTGAAAAAACGAAACCGAATCGACCCTATCGAAGAGAGCGTCGCCCACCGAAATGTATTTTGTTCTAAAAACATATCGAAAAACTTGCGACCAAGAAACTCGTCCGGCCACGAGAGTTGTCCACTTGCGGGAGCTGTCCGCGACGGGAGCTTTCATTGTATATACTATATATAGAGAAATATAATTGGTTTGCTCCAAATGTTCAAATGAAAAATGTGCTTCCAAAATAGTAGGAATCGTATGCTTTTCATACGATGACAACTCAGTAACTAAAACTGATTCGTTTGCTATTTGGGTCAGTCGTGATAAATACGAACTTCCGCCGGTTTCTTTGTTATTAAAAAATTAATTATAAGTACAACTAGTAAAGGTGTTATCTTCGCCCAGGCCGAAACTCACATACCCTACACTACATTAAAAGTACTATTTAAATAAATGTTAAAAAAATTTTGAGGAGGTTGAATAAGTCGAAAATAATGTAAAAAGGTTCAAAAATATTGGAAAGTGTTGGAAAAAACTGAAAATGTCAAAAGAATATGTGAAATGTTGAAAAAAATAAAATAGAAATGAAAAACACGAAATATGTCACGCCCACTCCTACAATTCCGCCCACTTTTGTTTCAATAAATGATATTCGTGATTAACATGATCAAACCAAATTTTAGCACAACAGCTTGTATAGTTTGCGATATGTGCCGTAATTATTCCTAAAATTTAGGGCGGTGACAATCCACTCCGATTTTGATCTAGAAATAGCTTTTTATTAAAAAACTTGTTGCACCAAATTTCACTATGATTGCTCATATATTTCGATAGTTATGCCACTTAAGGTATTTTAATTGTATGGGAGGTGCCACGCCCACTGTTTCTATTTCGCCAGCTTTTGATTCATATATACCTATTACCCAGTAAACCACTTTTATTAAATTCCAGATCGATTGCTCCAATAGCTCACTTAAAATAGCACTTACAACTTTATGTGAATGAGGGAGCTGCCACGCCCACTGATGCAATCTTGTCAAGTTTCATTTAATTCTGAAGCTTATAGTAACCGACACCTCTACACAAAATTTTAGGAACATTACTCTCATAGCACACTATCTATAGCATTAAACGTATTTCGCTTATATGGGAGGTGCCACACCCACCGGCGCAATTGTGCCAAAATTTGGCAAGAAGACACCTATTAGCAAGTGTATCCGCCATATTAAATTTCATAACGATTACGTTGTTAGTTCTCTTTTTATAACGTTTATAAATATTGTAGGCTTTGCCACGCCCTTAAAATAAATTTTTGAGTATATTGACGTGGCTTGTACTGTTGACTACTTTCAGTGGTATCATCCCTAAAATTTTAATGAAAATCGTATGTGCCATTTTGGAGTTATACGAAATCCAAATTTTTAATTGTTAAGAAGTGCCACGCCCTTTTTTACAATTCTGCCCACTTTATGCGCAATTCAAGATTCATAAGATCTGTATTCGTTTACCAAATTTTATTACAATATCTTGCACGGTTTATGAGCTATGGCGTTATAAAAGTTAAAATTTAGGGCTGTGCCACGCCTCTTTAAGAGCCTTTGCAAGCTTAAAACCTAGCTTAATCTTAATGTTGTTCTCATATTCACCAAATCACTTATTTTCATCAAAATCGCAGCAACTTTTTTTCAAAATGGACTTGGGTATATTTACATAGAGTATGGGCGGAAGGCGTGGCTGTGAACCGATTTCGTTCATTTTATATGCTAGGAGCTTGCAAGAAGATGTGATCTGTGTGCCAAATTTCATTGAATTAGTTTGCTTAGTTTTTGCGTAAACCTGATTTCAACAGAAAGACACACAGACAGACAGACAGACAGACAGACTGACACAGCTATATCGACTCAGGTGGTGACGCTGATCAAGAATATATATACTTTTCCATACCTGCCACGCCCCCTTCTATGCGTTACAAACGAAATGACAAAGTGAATATACCCTCTGTGTAGGGTATAAAAAAGTGTTAAATATAAAGTGAAATTGAAAGTGAAATAATTAATGAAACATGTGGAAAAGTGAAGAAAATAAAGTAAGATAAAATGAAGAGCTAAAATCAATTTAAGCGCATACTGTCGTTTGTGGAGGCACGATATTCCCTGAAGATGGGTGAGTTATTGTAGCTATTAATTGTTTGCATTGCATAAGTAATATTCACCATAAGATGGATTTATTTAATACAAAATATTCTCTAAGCAAAATCAAGAGTAATTTCCTTTTTTCATTCCGCTAACGCCATTTCGCAAAGCAGAAGCAAAACAATAGAAATAAATCCAGCTAAAATATCCTACATATTTCCTAAAGCGGCATCTCTTGGAAAACATAAATATCTTGATGGTCCGGGAGGCAGCGTTGCATTTTTCAAGGTCATTTCCTTCCGCTTAAAATTTTTTGCAATTGATAGTTTAAGTAAGGCTGAAGATGGAAACAAGCGTCAGTCACCAGAATCGTATTGGGTCTGGTGCTGAGAGGCTAAGCCACATGTAGAAAAATATGTTAAGACCAGTGTTGTAGAGCAGGTGAAATCACGCAGAGTTCATGTCCGAAAAATCTCAATACGGTATGATTTGACCCACCTTTTACCGTCTTAAAGTTTTCAATAAATTTTGAACGCGTATTGTTAATTTAAAACATTCAATAAAAATCTTATTTTTTCAATTATGGAGATGGTCATTAAAAAGTGGTTTAAGTTTTGTCGTACCGAAATTTTTCGGGCATGAAATTGTGATTTCATCTGCTCTACAACATTGGTCTTAACATAATTTTTTACTTGTGGCTTATATTTCAAGTTATTGCCTCTCACAGCCAGGCCCACCACGATTATGGTGACTGATGCTCATTTCTATTATCAGCCTTACTTGAACTATCAATTGCAAAAAAACTAAGTGGGAGGAAATGACTTAGCCTCCCGGACTATAAGTAGTGACATTAATATATTTTTATGGAAAGCAATAAAAGGGAGTGGAAAACTTAAGTTTTCCGCTCTTATAAGATGGACCATTACTTCATAAGACCTTTTTAAAAATATATACTAAAATTAGTATATTAAAAGATTTGACGTTATTGAGAACTTAAATAGTCTTTATTCTTAGATAAACTTTTTTCATGCAAAGAGCTCTTGAACAAGAAGACAACGACCCCACAGTGAATGGACACATATGACTCTTCATACGTACACAATTTTACTCATTGCAAGTAACATGTCATTCGTTTAATGAAGTAATGTTGCACATGGGGATATTTCAATGAAACAATGTTTTAAATTTTTTGCCCTTGTTCGTAGCAGAAAACGGGTAAAATCAAAAATGAAAACATAAAAGTAAAAAGTGAAACTGAGTATAAAAACGCTGGTCAAAGGACGATAAAACAGGAACAAGAAAAAAAAAACTCTATTTTGCTAAAAACAATATGTTTCACTTAAACAAAGCAACAAAGCTGTGCTTCCTGGTAAGTCTAGCCGGAAACATACATAGCAGCAACAACAAAAACAATTTAAATCCCTAATCGACCAATGTGTACAGACTATGAACAAAAGCGTATATGTTAAGCTGAATAAAGTAAAAAAAAGTATAAAAATTAAATGAAATATTAATGAATAAATATGAAATTTTGCTTTGCTAGAAATATTAAATGTCTAATGAACAAAAATGTATTACGAGCGATTATCTAACGAAAAAGAGCGCTATTTAAGCTGACAAAGAAAAAATTAAATCAGTTCAAGACACACATTTCTCAACCACATATCCTTTCATTACACAACACACATTTTAGCGGTGTCATTAACAATAATCCGAATTTTAGCAATCGGAAAATGACTTAACCTTTACACAAAGTTCAATTTCATAAAAAGTTAAGCAAAGGCTCAAGAAGTCAAAATTTATGACTCAAAAATGTCCCTCACAATGTAATCGCAACAAAATGATAACTGAGATTATTGATGTGCATTTATTGCGACATCAGGTGTTCCGCAATGAAGCCACCTGTGGCCGATACTGTTTATTTTAGCAATTTCTAAATTACAAATATGAAACCGGTAATTTTTTATTCAAAAAAACATGTTCATTTTGCGAAAATAGTTCCAAATTTAATCTTCAAAGTAATTCCCCTCGCTAGCTACACATCTTTTCCATCTTTCAGGCAATTTATGGATTCCTCGCCAAAAAAATTCTTTGTTTTTTGAGGCTATCCATTCATCGAGCCATTTTTGCACTTCCTCGTAAGAATTGAAGTGCGAATCGTTGAGTGCGTGTCCCATCGATGAAAACAAATAGTAATCGGATGGCGCCAGGTCCCGTGAGTACGGCGGGTGGGGCAGGGGCTCCCAGTTGTACGATTCTACCAAGTTTTTATTGACCGCTGCTCGATGTGGCGATGCGTTGTCATCTTGGAATACAATTTTGTCATGGCGAAGTTGAAATTCGGGCCTCTTCTGACGTATAGCACGGTTCAAAGCGATCAATTGTTGATGGTAACGTGCACCAGTAACTATTTCACCTGGTTTTAGTAGCTCATACCAAATAACACCACGCTGATCCCAGAAAATACACAGCATTGTCTTTCGGTTGAAGCGATTTGGTCTTGGCGTTGATTTGGGTCGTTGGCCGGGGCTCAAATATGATTTTTTTCGTTTGGGATTGTTGAAATAAATCCACTTTTCATCGCCAGTGATGATTCGATGGAGAAAACCTTTTTTGTCTTGCCTGGCGAGCAGCAATTCACAAGTGGTTTTTCGGTTTTCTTGCTGCCTGTCGGTCAGTTCATGTGGCACCCATCTACCGACCTTTAAAATCTTTCCCATGGCCTTCAAACGCAAGGAAACGGTTTGTTGTGTCACATTAAGTTGTTCAGCGAGCTGTTGTTGCGTTTGACCATCATCTTCGTCCAATAATGTTTGCAATTCGGTGTCTTCAAACTTTTTCGGTGGCCGGCCGCGCTCCTCATTTATCACATCAAAATCACCACTTGTAAATTTATTGAACCACTCATTGCACTGTGTACGACCAAGAGCATGCTCGCCATAAGCTTCAACAAGCATTCGATGCGATTCAGAAGCGTTTTTCTTCAAATGGAAACAGAAAATCAATGCTTCCCGCAAATGAGAGTTTTCAGGCACAAAATTCGACATCTTTACGAGCGAAAAAAATGCGTTGTTGTATGAAACTTGACAAATTGTGAACTGAATATTGTTGACAGATGACAGAATGAACAATTAAGACATTTGGTGCGGTTCGGAAGCTCATACATATACGGCTATCGACCGCTAGATGTCATTACCGGTTTCATATTTGTACACCTAGTATTCAAAACTTTTATCGTCACAGATGACATATAAATTTACAGAAACTTGAAGGGGCTTAGTGATACTTTTCAACTTAAGTTTGAATTAAAAAAAAAAAACATTTTTCTTGTATCTACTGGGGCTCGAACCTGGGCATTCCGATTTTTCACATGCGCTGTAGTAATATAATAATAAGCGTAGCTCAGTTGCTTAATCTCTGAACAGTGGTATAACATAGGAGACCTAAGTTGAAATCTCGTCGATGAAATGTAAAACATTTAGTTCTCTTTGAAGCATAAATAAATTAAGTTTAAATTAATAGGCAGTAATAAGGGAATACGATTAAGAAAAAGCGAAAAAAATCGGGTTCGTTTTTGAGAAAAATCAGTAGTTGATGTGATTCCTAGGTTAATTAAACTTAACAAAATAGGCCATCGGGTTAGAAAGTTCTAACACATGTGATATCAATCTCACTTCAAAAATACCTTAAAAACCTCAGACAAAACGAATTTGTGTATAAAAAAAGTAGGCTCATTGCTTCAAAAAAAAATATTTCATGGAGTATTTTTTTTTTCTAAAAACTTATAATATTCTTAACAATTGTTGTATCATACCAAATTGTCGAAAAAAAATGTTCATGCAAGATATGATTTTTCATAAAAAAGTTCATCTAAAACTCACGAATATGATTGTTGTAAGTAATAATTGTTATTTATAAAAACTTTTCTGGGACTTATTAACTTATTACCTGAAGTATTAAAATAACACATTGCTTTGAAAATTCCATGTAGTCGGGTCAAAGGGGTTCCGTTTCACTAATTTTGAATCCAGCGTTAAATTTTTGTACCATTTTTCTAATTGTTTCAAGCGGTCTTATAAACTTTTTTTAGTTAGAAACCACATATATAATAATATATATAATAATTGTTTTACTGTTTAAAACTGATGTTAATTCCTTCAAAAATACATGCTATATAAAAAAAAACAAAAATTCTTTAAAGAAGAAAGCATTCCACTTAACTTCCTTAAAATTGACCATCTTAAGGAGCTCCTAAAACGAATATAAGAAAAGCTTCAAAAAGATTCCTCATACACTTCCAAACAATTTACGGGAAAAGTTCCACACGGACCAGAATTCCAGACACATTCGTAAAGCGAAGAACGGAAACATTTCTAAAAACTTTCCGAAAGCAGGCGTTCACACAGGCAAACATTTTGAGAGGAATGGGCGAAAGTGTTTCCGCAAAAATTTCTGAAATAACGAACAAACGAAGATTAAATTTCTAGCTCTCAAGTATTGAGCAGCAATATTCCTCGCATTGACATCGTATAAAAATAGAAATGGAGTTTGGTACAGAGAGGATTGTTTATAACATTCTAGAGAATGCAGCAAGAATCTTTCTTAAAATACAAAAATTACCTGCAGCTAATTCCTTTTAAATAAATATAATTATTAAAGTCTTAGCCTATTTACAAATATCTCATTTATATCAATTGTATTGCCACCTCTGCAAACACATTTTTCACTAATGGTATTAATTAAATAAAAAAAGGTTGAATAATTGAAAGTGGCATTTGTGTTGAAATCTGCACATGACCCCAAACAAGAGTATTCCGAACAAAAAATAATCCTTGAAAAGCTATCGTAAGCCAAAAAAAAGTTTGTGTTGGTGCGTATTCGATGCCGGAATCATGCAAGACCTAAGAACGGATATGGAAAATGCGAACGCTTCTCGATATACGGTCTACTAAATAATTACGCTGCGCTAATGAAGATCCAATCATGGTTTTGGTCATTCTCTTTTTTTATTTTATTGTTGTTAGTGTGCACTTTATTTATTTATTTCGTTTTTTCTCACTTTAACTAATATATCCTGCAGTCATTTAGCATTCTCGTTCGATTTTTTTTTTTTTTTTTCATTCTTTGCATTCGTATTAAGTAGTAAAAAGAATGTGAAAGCATTGAAAAAATCAAGGGACTAAATAGGAATCAAAACACCCCAAAAATAATGACCGGAAATTGTTAATGAAATTTACTTGGAGAATTTTGTGTTAAATAATGAAAATGAGATTGGAAAAAATTAAAGTCTGTGTACATTGAATTTCAATGTAAAATTTAATGTAAAGATTCAAATTATATTCTCCATTGACAATGAAAACCAAAGCTCTTGAGCTTAACATGAGCGATTAAAGATATGGAAAGTCTGCAGTATTCTAAATTAATAACTTTGCATTTGAAATGACCCGATGTAGTTAATTTTATTTCAAACATGAGAGTTAACATTATGTTTATACCCTCAAGACCATATATGTATATATGTTGCAGCAAGAATTAGCATGATTTTATGATGTCTTACGAAAAACCTGTTCCGTTAATATAATGATGAAATATTCATTAAACTTTAATCATAATTCGAAAAACGCATAAGAAGTTTCTTGTTTGCACATGTTGCATTAAAAAAATTCTTTGAAATTCAAGAACTTGGCAATTTGTTATTCATTTCATAACAGATTACATATGGTACCTAAGTATAATTGCAATTATTCCCATTATTTTACTGCAATGTGGCAACAATTTGTCAAGTGCACTTATTATTTATCCTGAAAAGTGCACGCAGTCCACTTCTCTGTGAAGAGAGAAGCAACTCCTGGGAAGCTGAGAACAAAAACAAACAAGTGGCCACGTTTAACAAGCCGTTAACAAGTGGTACCTGATGTAGCTGCAAGGCTTTTGTCAACAACCCTCTATTTATTTGGCGTATAATAATAAAAAAAAATACCCTTTAAAAATGTTTTTCTGAAATAAATTGTAAAAATAATTTAGTAATTGATAGAAATTACAATACACTTAGAAAATACATTTCTTTACACTGAAAGTTTATTAATCAGACTTTTGGGACATGATTTTTTTTTAAACATTACACTGAGAAAAAACATTATTAATTGAGATAATTAATGTACAGTTAAACCTCCTACAACGCGGTGAATAGGTTCCTGAAAAACTCCGCGTTGTAGGAAATCGCGTTGTAGTAGACTCAAACTCCATACAAAAATCAGAGTTTGGTTACAAAAGGTAAAAAACTTTTCAATAAAATATTGGAATTTGTATAGTAAAAATATGTGCTTAATATAATTTTGTGTAATTATTTGTTGAGTCAGAAGAACATACATATTATGTAATTTAATAACACACCATTTATTTAAACAAAAACAAAACAAAAGATTTAATAAATTAAACCCAAAATAGAACGATAACTTTCTACTCCTCCTCATCACTTAGTATGATTTGTTTCGAACGTTTTGTTCAAAAATTTTCAAAATCTGAGCTTGATCCACTATCAGATTCGGGCATCTTTTCGACGATTATTGGTTTGAAAAAATCGTGCATTGAAGTTTGTTTGCTCTTATTTCGCAAATCTTTATAAATTTCTTGATAGGGAGCTAAATTGTTTTGAAGATTTCATTTAAATATTTCTGCTCTGTCACTTAAAGGGTCGTTCTCCAAAATGTATTCTTCCAACTGCTTTGCCATATTTAAAACTTTCTTGATATTTTTTAGTGAAAAGTTTTTATTTTTAACATCGGAAAGATCGTCAGAGCTATCTCCAACTGATTCTTCATTTGTCATTGCCACTAAATCTGCTTCGTTTATTTCGTCGTCCGCAATTAATTCTTGAATATCAGCCATTGTTATTTCATCAAATCCATCACCTTCTACTGCATGCGCCAATCTCACTATGTTCCTATATTCATCTTCTATTGCTGTAGGAACAGTGCCCTGAACGCCTATTTCCGGTATTAGTGCTTTCCAGCAAGCTTTTAGTGTTGAAGGACCAATTTCTTTAAGTGACGCATCAACAATTTCAACAGAATTTAAAATTGTAAATTGTTTCCAGACTTCTTTAACCGTAATATTTGCTGACTCCATCTTCTCTAATACTACCTCAAAGGATTTCCGAATGTAGTAAGCTTTGAATGCTGCTATTATGCCCTGATCTAAAGGCTGTAATAGCGATGTGGTGTTGGGCGGTAAAAATTTGACTTGAACATTAGGATGACTTAAATCAGTCGAATGGGATGGCGCATTATCTAAAAGTAGTAACACTTTAAATGCTAAGTTATTTTTTTTTATATAATTTTCTACGTCAGGAACAAAGCAATGATAAAACCAATCATTAAATAAACTGGCAGTCATCCACAATTTTTTGTTGGCTCTCCAATACACTAGAAGGTTGTTTTTGTTGCATTGTTTCATACATCTTGGATTTAATGATCGGTTAATAAACATTGGCTTGGTCATAAAATCACCAGACGCATTACTGTACAGCAATAATGTTATTCAATGTATTTCGCAACTTTAAAGCCAGGAGCTCTTTTTTCGTTTTTCGAAATAAAAGTTCTTGAAGGTATTTTTTTTTTTCACCACAAGCCTGTCTCATCTGCGTTGAACACTTGTTCAGGTAAATAACCATTTTCTTTAATAATTTTTTTCGAACTCTGTTGGATATTTTTCTGCTGCATCTGCGTCTGCGGATGCACTTTCTCCCTGTATTTTTAAATTGTGAAGTGCATGTCTTTTTTTCGAATTTTCCAAACCATCCATTACTAGCCACGAGTTGATGATTGTCTTCTTCGATTGAAGATTGTCCTGTTTCCTTTAAATAATTAAATATTTTTAGTGCCTTATGCTTAATTACATTCCCATCTAAGGGCAATCGTTTTTTTGTCATGTCTTCTATCCACATCATAAGCGATTGCTCCATTCTCTCCATTATCTGCTGTCTAGGGCGAGCAGTTACTTTCGCGACTGCAGAGGATCCAGATGCTACCGAACTTCTAATTTTTTCTTCGTTTTGTTTGATACAATAGTTCTTATTGTTGACTCATTTAAGTTAAAATGTCTGGCAATATCACTTATCCTCTCTTGATTTTGAAGTCGATCCAAAATTTGTATTTTTAATTCAATGGATAAAAATTTTCGTTTTAACGGCGTTTTTTTTTTCATTCGGCATTTTTGTGGCTAAATTTAAAAATTTATTTGCATTTAAATAAAGTTACATATGTAAATATAAATAAGGTTTAAAAGAAACTTACTTATTCACCTTAAAAAAATTTTATCAAAACTCTTTTATGAAAAAACAACAACTGTTTCACAATTTTTTTATAATTTAACTGGAATTAGACTGAATATTTTTTCGGAATTTTTTACACGCTTTAGATTGATACTTTTATTTGCAATGCCGACAACAAACTAACAAAAAAATTATTACATCAAATGAAAGTAGCATACATCGTTGTGTGATGTTAGAACCGTGGGGAAACCCCTTTTTTTAATTTTGTCGTAAGTATGGACAAAATGCAAAGAATTTTATTTGGGCAAGAAAACCTTTTTCAAATTAAAAGTAGTAAATATTTGAAAAAATTTTCGTAAAAATCGCATTGTAAGAGTAGCGTTGTAAGAAAATGTCCGCATTTTGTGAACCGCGTTGTAGCGAAACCGCGTTATAGGAAACCGCGTTATAGGAGGTTTACCTGTATGTAAAAATGTTTCAAGGTACATTATTAAGTCATTTCAAACAATATAAATTACTTATGCAAAATATTTCAAACATAAAAATATCTGCTATTGCTTTGAATCCTAAGTTGGAACATAGCATATGTCAGCGCGCCATTTTATACGGTTTCTATCATAAATTTCAACTTTCTCCAAGCAAAACCATATTTATTTGTTAATCTTCCATTTCATAGAATGATCTATCCACCTCCATTTTTTTTATTTTCTGACCCATATGTTGAGCGGCTTCACTTTGAATTTCCGTAGTGGCTGTTCGTTTGGTATCGTATTATGCCGAAAAACTTTATCCATATTCCAAAGGGAATATTACGAAATCTGACACATGGTCAAATTATAATAAAAGCTTATAAAATCTGGCACCATTTAAGTTTTTCAGTTAAAAATTTTCTGATAACTACTTTGGAGAAATACTTCCAATAAGCAAAATATTCTATAATATGTGAATAATAATACTTAATATTTTCTAATGTCAAAAAATAGTCAAAACCAGACTTGTCAAAAATCGAAAACATTAATTATCATCCAAACCATTCAGTTTCAAATAATCTGCCTCACTTACTGCAAAAATATCGGTTTTGTGTTACTCAAATATAAAAGCAAATAAATTCTTTCAGTGTGCTAATGATTCAAATAAATTTAATAATCAAGTGTTTGTATACTTAGAGATACCTTAAATATGTATGCTAATGTTAAACATAAAAAAAAAAATTTAACCCAACCCCATTGGTACTTATTTTTTGAGACTTCCACAAATTTTTTATGCCGTATCATATATCCACGATTACACAAACAAAAACAACAATAAAAAAGAAAAATGAAACCCTTCTCAGCCGCTATTATATATTTAAATTTCATTTTATTGTTTAAATACCACAATTGGCTTCTCATCATCAGTAGTCCGCGAAAAAGGATCCAAAAAAAAAATACGCTACCTTCCCCTTCCACTTAGAATGGGAAAAAAAAACGCAAGTCGCGAAGTCACAGAAATAGCGAGCAAAATCTCGGTGAAAAAGTTGCGAGAAAAACAAAATCCACCTGACCCTAAATAAACAACAACATTAACCAAAAAGTCAAAACAGCACTCGTAGCAGTAGAAGAACAAAAAAAGTTCGTTTGGAAAAAAGGGCGAAAGGATATTTTTTTAATTAAATGAAACCAAAAGAAGTGACCTGTGTAGCGAGCAACGTGGAAATTTACGTAAAATAAATAAGCAGCCGAAACAACAGCCAAAGAATGCAAACGCGGCACATAAAAAGCAGAAGAAATGCGAGGCTGCGAGAATGAAAAAAAATCAACAAATACTTTCAGGGTGAGGCAGGCGGTGCAGTTGATATGGAAAAAAATAATAAATTCTTTAAACAATTTTGTATTGTTTTTGCTCCTGAAGTTTTTTTTTTATTTTGCCTTTTTCTTCTTATGCCCCCGAAACTATTGTTGAATATTTTTTTGTAGCAAATTTTTGTAAAACAAAATAAATTTCATTGTCAATAAATCATATTTCCGGGTTTCTCGCTCTTAACCATAGCGAAGAAAACTTTTTTTTTACGTTTCCTAACAAAAACTTTACTTTGAAATATCTAATGATTTTTTTTTTTGGGATATTTCCAAAATTTTTTTCAAACTTAAAATTTATATATCTTTTAGAGAAAATTAGAGTTTTTCAAAAAAAATCTATCAAACTTTAAAAAAAAGTCTTCCAAATCTTCCAGATTTGAAACCACTATCATATCTTATTAAATTATCTTGTGTACAATTTCAATTTTGTGAAAATCGCAACTTCCCAACTTAGAAATGCTATATTCGCAACTTCCGATGTCTATATCTTCGAAACTAGATTCGTGCGACTATGTTTAATTTGTTTAAAATGATATGCTCTTTGCAATGTGCTTGGCCCCGTTTGTGTAAAAGATTTTTTTTTCACGAGATATAGATGAAAATTGTCTAGTAAGCCATTTTTTCCCATGTAATTCCTATGGGAAACTAAAAAGTTCAATGAGCCACCAGTATATATCAAAACTATGAGCTCTCCTCTGCTCTGGTCTCTCTCTCTCCTGCAACTAAAAAGCCTGCTTAAGACAAAAAAAATGTTAATCACCCTAATGTATATTTTTCAACTCTGATTCGAGGAATGCCAGATATGTTAGCTTAGAAAATTGCAGATATATTGGTTGTAAAATAAGATTATGATATGCCGCTTATGGCATTCTTTTAACTGGACAAAAATTGATGCTACACGGGTACGGTGGTTCGCAGTTTTAAAATAGAAAATCCATTGTTTTCCGGTCAAATTTTTTATAAGAAAAAAGAAGTTGAGGAAAAAACAATCACATTGAAAATGTCCCGAAAACCACCTCTATTTTGTTTGAAAATTCAATATCTCCTATAACTTGAGCAATTTTCAATATCAATTTTTACTTCAAAATTTCAAAACTTCAAGCAGACGGTGCTAATGCCGGATTCAATATTAATGAAAATCCTTTGAGGAGCGGTAACATTTTTTTCGGTACTTCCTTCCTACAGGAAAAACATTTTAAATAAGATAATAACTCCTTTGTCCCTTTTTCTACTCAAACTTCGAAAAATAAAAGTTTTACTTTTCTGGTAGCGACCAGAATCTTTAGTGCTCCGGAAGAATTCTAGAACATATGGCTATTTTAAGCCTTTCTAATGTGTATTATATAAAATTTTTAGGAAAATTTTTAAATAAAAATCGGTTGTAGTCTCCATTTTTGTATTATTACAAAAAAAAAAAGCTTCATCCAAAAATTTATGCATCCTAAATGCTGGTACTGTACCCCTGCACTCTCCCGCTCTACCCTATATCTGACCCTGACGGACATTTTTATAGCTATGTATATATATTACATTAAATGTGTTTAGAGTATGTCCTTTAGCTCTTGCTAATGAATGTCATTAGCGATGTGTATACAAGACGCTCCTATGATCAAAATACCAGGTGACCCAAATTCACCTGGCTTATAATCGTTTAAGCCTTTTTTATTTAAATAATTCATAATTTTCTTTTAAAATTTTTACTAATAAGACAAAACAAGAATTCATTCACAATTTGATAATAGAACATACAGCTTATTTCTAACTCAATATCTTCGTTCACAAGAAAACTGCAGGATATTGGCAACGGAGAACACAAGAGCAGTTAATAAGCTACAATAAAAATTAGTATTCAAAAATGAAGCCAGTGCCGCAGTTTCCATCAATGGTGGTTAAAATCGAACGACTCCTCATGGACAACTGTGATGGTTGCAATTTATGTTTCCTATACGCTGACATAGTTTGAGTGTTGGCATCTAAAAGAGTCATTAAGTGCTAAAACAGGGCTGCTTGGAGAATGACCAATCAATTCGTTGCTTTGACCAGCCAAATATTGACTCATTTCGGCCAATGTGTGATAGCTTGCGTTGTCATGACGAAGGATCCTATGTTGCTTGTTGGTTTTCCTTATTTCATCAAAGACTTTTGGCAAACAAATGTTTGTGTATCATCAAAACTGACAGTTCTATAAGTTTCTAGCAGCACTGTAGTCATACGCCTATGAATACCAAAAAACAGACTGCCATTTGGTTCAAAGTGCTTCTTGTTGTTGGGTTTGGCTCTTGGTCCACACGGTCGACTACTTTTTAGCTTTTGGCTCATACGCATATATCCAGCAGTCATCACCAGTGTAGATATTGTTAATGCACCGCAAATTATTGCACCAATCAATGCGAGGTATTTTTCCGGCAATTATCAAATTATGCTGAATCCAACTTGCACAAATTTTTTTGGGACATAATACAAAAGTCTTAACGAATTCAAACTATTGAGATCATTTTGCGCCATCCTGTATAAAAATCATGTTTTCAGTAGTTTTCTATGCGCTGAGTGAACTGAAAACTCCAAATTCAATGCTCCAAATTTTTCCTTTTCCTAGTTAACATTAATTTAAGCAAAAACCCCAATAATAACAAAAGTTTTGGCATAGTATTCATCAAAAATTACTAATTCAAAATTAATGGCAAACACGAGTGTAACTCGCTAGTTGAAAGCTTTCAACAAAAACGAATAAATTAATTTCATATCCATTTTGATATTGAAAATAAAATAAATATTGTAGTTTCTAAAACATACATGCATGCACACAAAGCCATCGTAAAAATATGATTTGTTTGCAGTTAACTTCAGTGCGAACCAAAGCCATTTATAATTTTTCATAACTTTTTGCTGACCATTCGAAAACTCAAATAAATTTGTAATTTCATACATTTTTTTCATTTTTGCAATAGTGAGGAACTCTTATGCTATGGTCCAATGAGTTAGCAAAAAAAGGTATTGGCAAAGGGTGTACCATAACGGAAGGGAGTATATGGACATGTTGACAAATCGCCACTCAAATAGATTAAATCAGTGTCGTGGAGATAAGAGTTTGCTTCATTTTTTTTCTTTTTTTTTGGCTTAGTATGGTCCTGCCAAAAGGCTGTTTTTCACATTCAAAAGAAACTCACATTTATTATATAATTTTTTTTTCTATATTTTTTGCACTGATTAATTGGCATATGAATGGAAAAAAGTTTGTCGAAAATTAAATAGAGTTCACATAAATCACATGATCTGTGAAATGAAATGAAGTGAAGCGAAAATATCAAATATTCAAGTTATTCATATGGATATGAAATTAAATAACTTCGCAAGTAATAAATTATACAAACTACCAATAAATTGTTAAGTGTGATAACAGCATTAACAATGATTTATAGGGCATAATATGGAAATGTATATAGGTTTCATCTGATAAATAAATAAGACAAGATTTGAATTATAAGTTGCCATAATGAATTGTATAAAAATTATACTGAATCAGTTTCTGTTGAGAAATTTTTTAAGCAAAAAAAGTCGATCGTTCCAAATGACTTGCAATATAAACGTACCATGTACCAGTGGCGGATCTAGCGGCAAGTGGACAAAGCGGTGCTCCGCCTGCATTAAGCGCCCCGAAATACTTTGACGGGTGCTATGTAAAAACGATTTTGGTATAATTAAGCTAATATATTTTAAAAGAAGCTTCTCATATGAAAAATATTACATGTCGAATATAATTTTTTTAAATAGTTGGCTAACATTAACAAAATTAGAAGTGGATATTCAAAAATGTTGTGAGCAATTTTTTGATTATGCCTCAAATATGTTCGGAAAGAACTCTGGTACTATACCACTATATATCACCGATGGGTCCAAGATAGACTGTGGAGTAAGCGCAGGAGTCTACTTAAAAGACCAAGAAATCTCACAACATTTCTATTGACCTGATTCAGCTAGCGCTTTTCAGGCTGAAGTTTTTGCCATTCTTGTAGCCTGCAGATTAGTGGGCTGTATTAGTTAATTCAGAAAAGACGACAGCAATTCTCTCTGATAGCCAAGACGCAATCAAAGCTTTGAGCTTGGCAGTTATAAAATTGATGCTAGTAGAACAATGCATAAATGAACTTGTCAGGCTAGGACACCGATTTTACATTACTCTCATATGGGTTCCAGGTCACAGGAGCATTGAGGGAAATGAAAGGGCTGATAAACTCGCAAGGCCTGGTTCCTCTCTTAATGAAACCACACCGGAATGTGTTTTCACTCCTCTGATGCCGGAAACCACTGAAAATCCTTACATTCCTGTAAAACAGCCAGATAAATAAAATCTCTCACAACAAATTGTAAGCCACCTACTTACTGTCAAGAAGCCGATCTGACATCGCAAGAATCACAGCGATCTTCACTGAACACTGGGCAATCGGCAAGCACGCTGAAAGATTAGGTGTTACATTCAATTCTTCGAGATTGAATCACTCGAGCACTAACATTTCTTGGCAAACCTTTCTTCAATGACCTCAGCGAATTTGCTGAAGTTGAAATTGGATCTACTACCTTAATAAAGCTCACTCGATATAGCTATATTAACATCCATCAATTCGCCGGGCAAGTAATGTGGTATTAAACTTTCACAATCATTGCTACTTATGGCTTCAAACTTTCCTGCTAAGCCACCACTCTAACCTAACCTAACTCTGGTTTGCAAATACAAATGAAAGAACATAATCCAAGTGCGATTTTTATTCCATTCTATATGGGGAAATATGTAACTGCCCTAATGATAGTGATTTAGAATACTATTTTACAAAGAATCAATGCTCCTGGCAAATCTCTCAATCAGTAGATTGCTGAAAACTGATAGACAAATGATTTATCAGGGCTATCGTGTTTTTATACCCTACACAGAGGGTATATTCACTTTGTCATTCCGTTTGTAACGCATACAAGGGGGCGTGACAGGTATGGAAAAGTATATATTCTTGATCAGCGTCACCACCTGAGTCGATATAGCTATAACCGTCTGTCTGTCTGTCTGTCTGTCTGTTGAAATCAGGTTTACGAGATATAGATATACATATATCGATATAGCTATAACCGTCTGTCTGTCTGTCTGTCTGTCTGTCTGTCTGTCTGTCTGTCTGTCTGTCTGTCTGTCTGTCTGTCTGTCTGTCTGTCTGTCTGTCTGTCTGTCTGTCTGTCTGTCTGTCTGTCTGTCTGTCTGTCTGTCTGTCTGTCTGTCTGTCTGTCTGTCTGTCTGTCTGTCTGTCTGTCTGTCTGTCTGTCTGTCTGTCTGTCTGTCTGTCTGTCTGTCTGTCTGTCTGTCTGTCTGTCTGTCTGTCTGTCTGTCTGTCTGTCTGTCTGTCTGTCTGTCTGTCTGTCTGTCTGTCTGTCTGTCTGTCTGTCTGTCTGTCTGTCTGTCTGTCTGTCTGTCTGTCTGTCTGTCTGTCTGTCTGTCTGTCTGTCTGTCTGTCTGTCTGTATGTCTGTCTGTCTGTCTGTCTGTCTGTCTGTCTGTCTGTCTGTCTGTTGAAATCAGGTTTACGAGAAAACTAAGCAAGCTAACTCAATGAAATTTGGCAAACCTTCTTGCAAGCTGCTAGCATATAAAATTTGGCGAAATCGGTTAACGGCCACGCCTTCCGCCCACACTCTACGTAAATATACCCAAGTCCATTTTGAAAAAAAGTTGCTGCGATTTTGATGAAATTTGGTGATTTGGTGAAGATGAGAACAAAATTAAGATTAGGCTAGGTTTGAAGTTTGAAAAGACTCTTAAAGGGGCGTGGCACAGACCTAAATTTTAACTTTTATAACGCCATAGCTCGTAAACCGTGAAAGATATTGTGATGAAATTTGGTACACGAATACAGATCTTATAATTCTTGAATTGCGCATAAAGTGGGGGGGAATTGTAAAAGTGGGCGTGGCACTTGTTAGTAATTGAAAATTTGGATTTCGTATAACTCCAAATTGGCACATACGATTTTCATAAAAATTTTAGGGATGATACCACTGAAAGCAGTCGGCAATACAACTGTATTCAATGTTCAGGAATATTTTGTTCAAAGGCGTGGCACAGCCTACAATATTTATAAACGTTATAAAAAGAGAACTTACAACGCAATCGCTATGAAATTTAATATGGCGGATATACTCACTAAAAGGTGTTTTCTTGCAAAATTTTGGTACAATAGTGCCGGTGGGTGTGGCACCTCCCATATAAGCGAAATACATTTAATGCTATAGATAGTGTGCTATGAGAGTAATCTTTATAAAATTTTGTGTAGAGGTGCCGGTAACTATACGCTTTGAAATTCAATGAAACTTGACAAGATTGCATCAGTGGGCGTGGCACCTCCC
This sequence comes from Meiosimyza decipiens, assembly GCA_963680825.1. Classification (NCBI taxonomy): domain Eukaryota; kingdom Metazoa; phylum Arthropoda; class Insecta; order Diptera; family Lauxaniidae; genus Meiosimyza; species Meiosimyza decipiens. The sequence continues at coordinate 123,479,145 of OY804258.1, forward strand.
TCATTAACATAAAGTTGTAAGTGCTATTTTAAGTGAACTATTGGTGCAATTGATCTGAAATTTGATGTAAGTGGTTTACTGGGTATTAGGTATATATGCATTAAAAGCTTTTGAAATAGCAACAGTGGGCGTGGCACCTCCCATACAATTAAAATACCTTAAGTGGCATAACTATCGAAATATATGAGCAATCATACTGAAATTTGGTGTAAGAGGTTTGTTTATGGAAGGCTATTTTTGGATCAAAATCAGATTGTATTATACGAGTGGGTGTGTTACCGCCCAAAATTTTAAGAATAATTACGGCACATATCGCAAACTATACAAGCTAAAATTTGATTTGTGCATGTCAATTACGAATATCATTTATTGAAACAAAAGTGGGCGTAATTGGAGAAGTGGGCGTGAATATTTTCAACATTTCCCATATTCTTTTGACATTTTCAGTTTTTTCCAACACTTTTCAACATTTTTGAACCTTTTTACATTATTTTCGACTTATTCAACCTCTTCAACATTTTTTTAACATTTATTTAAAAAGTACTTTCAATGCAGTGTAGGGTATGTGAGTTTCGGCCTGGCCGAAGATAACACCTTTACTTGTTTTTTATTAAATCAATGAAGTCGGATATGAATTCACAAATAGAGAAAATTTTAAAGTCAATTCATTTTATATCAAATGTGACAGCACTAAGGCACAACTATCTAATAGATCTCAGAAGTATGAACTTCTTCTAGTGCCTTTTCGTATGTTTTTTGATTGGAAATTGTCAACAGAAGATAGAAAGAAAGCATTCTCAAAGCTGAAAGATATGTACAAATGTGTCAGTGATGTCTTTGCTTTGGTGAAATATGAATTGGACCATTTCTCAAAAAATTTTTTAAAGAAAACGAGTTAACCTTAAAAACGACACTAGAAAATCCAAACATCCTAGATTTATTGAAACAATTTATCGATTAAGGCGTAGGTTCTTTGATTTTGCAATGAAAGCGTATGAAGACTGACTATACAAATGATCCTGTGAAGTAATATCTAGCGCATTTCCGAATATTAAAATATTATTAAAGATTTTTCTAACAATTCCCTTAACTAATGAGTACGGAGAAGATCATTAAAATTGCCAAACCTTTGCTTTAGTTTTACTTTACTTTATAATTTTCTTAAAATTGAATGCATTCATCACTTTGCACTTTAAAATTTGAATTTATAATTTATTTCAATACAACAAAGTTATCATTTTTTCTTTTGTTGCAACAATTGGGACAAATCTACAATAATTTTCCATTTTGTAAATACGTCAGCAGCGTTGATGGATTTTGTCTGTTAAATTTTAAGTGAAAATCCTAACCAAATGCAGTCCTGAAGGCAAAATACAGCAGTTACTTCATCATGATTTCACTCTGTACAGTTTATAAAAAAAAAATAAAGCGGAGTTTGAGAAACTGTCACTGTCAGGCATACTTTTTACAACACCTCCCACATCATTATGACAAAATGCTTATTATAAATATGTACTTTTTAAATGCCCTCCAGGAATTAAGGAATGATAATTGAATTTAAATAAATTTCTACTCGCATTTACATTATGCACTCAAAGTTTGTTGAGAGTTATGGGTTTTGTTTTATTTCCGTACATAACTATACAAAGAGGTGCATTATTTAGTGAAAAGTGCCGTCAACACTTTAAGTTATGATTTTTAGATTTATGATGAAAATACTCTTTGATATTGATATTTGAAATGAACGGAAAACAGACTTGAGTATTTTTTCTTACTAAAGTAATAATGGCGAGGTCTGCACTGTACGAATATAAAATTTGCATACGTAATATGCAATAAGTATAAAAAAGGTAAACGGGAAAGATATCAAATCTCAAGTAGAGTACTTAGCATGCAAATGCAAATACTCTTCAAAGTATTTAGGAACATTGTAGTCATAATTTATAGCAATGATAATAAAAGATTTAGTAGACTTGCTCATATAACAGCTTGCATGTTGTGATCATCAAAGTACGGAAACCCACCTGAAAACATGTTCAGTAGACTACGTAGATGTCGTAAACAAATTCCAATAACTGGAAAACTCAGCCTCAAATAGAAAAATTAGATAAATCCAAATTTGTAGAGCGGATGAAAAAATTTTGATTTATTGCCCAAAATTCCTTTTAAAATCTTTAATAAAAACTGCAGTTTTCTAGGAGAAAACCTTTAAGCGACGTAACTACATTAAATCCAAAAGTTCCACTTTTATCCTAAGAGTTCATTCTCTTTTCTTAGTTTTTCGTGTTGGAAAATATCCAGACACGCGACTTTGAATATCTAAACTATTATTTTCTAATAAAATAAAATAGTTATAAATAATATATTGAAAAATTATGTCTAAAATTTACCAAAAAATTTTCAGCACGTAACTAAGAAAATTAACATTAAAAATTCGAAAAAGAAATAAATCCCATTTTTAGCCTGGACAGAAGATTTAGTAAAAAAATAACAGTATTTAACAGAATATTTTTGAAAAGAAAATCGATCAGTACAAACATCGCTCACGATTTCTTTTTTAAACTTAAAAATATCATAGAAATAACGTTTGAAAATTTTTTGCTTAAAAACGAAAATTCTGAAACAAAAAACATATAATTTAGCTGATTATACGCGGAGCTATGAGCATTTAAAAAAAACAACATAAAAAATGTTTGTTTTCAAAAACTTATATCTCTCAAACAGCGTGATTAAAAAAAAAATTTTATCTTATGGAGAATGCTCTCAACCATTACTAAAAAAAACTTTCAAAAAATCAGAGATGTAAAGGCAAAATGGTGTCCGATTTGACGTGGAATACACCATACATAAGCTAAAAGATTATTAGAAAGAAAGAAACCGTATTTAACGTGTTGATATGGCTTATACCATATGCTGAAGGCATCTTAAAAAAGGTTTGTACCAACATTTTTCTTATAAAAAAATCAAAATACGCTTTAAGATAAGTTAAATTCACATATGTCCTCAAAACAAAAAAACTATTCAAAAATGTCACCTGTGAAATGAGATTTTAGATTTCCAACGTAATTTCCTTAAGATAATCTGCCAATTTTCACAAATCTACATACATTATTTCTCATTTTCGGAAGATATTTTCAGACAATTTTTCCAAATACTCTACTTTTTATACCCAACACAGAGGGTATATTCACTTTGTCATTCCGTTTGTAACGCATAGAAGGGGGAGTAGCAGGTATGGAAAAGTATATATATTCTTGATCAGCGTTACCACCTGAGTCGATATAGCTGTGTCCGTCTGTCTGTCTGTCTGTCTGTCTGTCTGTCTGTCTGTCTGTCTGTCTGTCTGTCTGTCTGTCTGTCTGTCTGTCTGTCTGTCTGTCTGTCTGTCTGTCTGTCTGTCTGTCTGTCTGTTGAAATCAAGTTTACGGGAAAACTAAGTAAGCTAATTCAATGAAATTTGGCACAAATGTCACACCTTTTTGCAAGCTGCTAGCATATAAAAATGGGCGAAATCGGTTCATATCCACGCCTTCCGCCTATACTCTATGTAAATATACCCAAGTCCATTTTGAAAAAAAGTTGCTGCGATTTTGATGAAATTTGGTGATTTGGTGAATATGAGAACAACATTAAGATTAGGCTGGGTCTTAAGTTTGCAAAGGCTCTTAAAAGGGCGTGGCACAGCTTTAAACTTTAACTTTTATAACGCCATAGCTCGTAAACCGTAAAAGATATTGTGATGAAATTTGGTACACGAACACAGATCTTATGAATCTTGAATTGCGCATAAAGTGGGCGGAATTATAAAAGTGGGTGTGGCATTGCTTAACAATTAAAAATTTGGATTTCGTATAACTTCAAATTGGCACATACGATTTTCATTAAAATTTTAGGGATGATACCACTGAAAGTAGTCAACAATACAAGCTACGGCAATATTCTCAAAAAATTTATTTTAAGGGCGTGGCACAACCTACAATATTTATAAACGTTATAAAAAGAGAACTAACAACGCAATCGTTATGAAATTTAATGTGGCGGCTGCACTTGCTAAAAGGTGTCTTCTTGCAAAATTTTGGCACAATGGCGCCGGTGGGTGTGGCACCTCCCATATAAGCGAAATACGTTTAATGCTATAGATATTGTGCTATGAGAGTAATCTTCATAAAATTTTGGGCAGAGGTGTCGGTACTATAACCTTCGGAATTAAATGAAACTTGACAAGATTGCATCAAGGGGCGTGGCACCTCCCTTATTAACATAAAGTTGTAAGTGCTATTTTAAGTAAACTATTGGAGCAATTGATCTGAAATTTGATGTAAGTGGTTTACTGGGTATTAGGTATATATGAATCAAAAGCTGGCGAAATAGCAACAGTGGGCGTGGCACCTGCCATACAATTAAAATACCTTAAGTGTCATAACTATCGAAATATATGAGCAATCATACTGAAATTTGTTGCAATAAGTTTGTTTATAAAAAGCTATTTCTGGATTGAAATCGGACTCGATTGCACCAGTGGGTCTGTCACCGCCCTAAATTTTAGGAATTTTTACGGCATATATCGTAAACTATACAAGCTATTGTGCTAAAATTTGGTTTGTTTATTGAATCAAAAGTGAGCGGAATTGGTGAAGTGGGCGTGACATATTTCGTGTTTTTCATTTTTATTCTATTTTTTCAACATTTCCCATGTTCTTTTGATATTTGATATTTCATTCGACATTTTTTATATTCTTTCGACTTTTTCATCAATTTTTCAGCATTTTTCATATATTTCGACTCATTCAATTTCTTTCAACTTCCTTCAATAGGTCTTATATTTTTTCAACATTTTCAGTTTTTTCCAACACTTTTCCACATTTTTGAACATTTTACATTATTTTCGACTTATTCAACCTCTTCAACATTTTTTTAACATTTATTTAAAAAGTACTTTCAATGCAGTGTAGGGTATGTGAGTTTCGGCCTGGCCGAAGATAACAACTTTACTAGTTTTTCTTGTTAAAGATGGCTTGGACAATTCATCTTATATGTACAGGTGAGGGAATTTATGTAGATGTCATGACCTCTAGAGAATGCAAATTTTATATGTAATTTAATGTACATATGTATGACCTTATAAGTAAAAATTATAGGTATAAAAGCTAGCGGATCGTCGACCGGCGTAGCTGAGACTTTCAGCTTATTGCGGCCGAATTTCAGCTAATCTGGATTTACAAAAAAAAAATCTGCATAAAAATCTACTGTAATTTTTATTTTAATACCATTTAGGGAAAATATGTTGCTCAGGGTTTATTTTACAGTGCTTTGTTAACCACACAATTAATCAGCAGTTAGTTAACAATTAGTTAACCTATCAAATTTGCTTAATTAACTAATTGCTAAGTTGCATTATGAAAATTCTCTTCTAGCTGGTAGCAATCCACTAACCCTTACCAGTTATTAATTAAAGACTTTCTGAAATCAGTTCATTTAAAAAGGTTAGATATTGTGAAATTTGTAAGAATCAGACTCGGTCATTTAAACCTCACTCATGGTTTTCTTATGAACCCTGACTCCCAGCTACCTTGCTCCTGTTTAGTCTCTCCTCGTAACTACTTCCTTCGTATCTTCTCCAACTGCCCGCATTTTATTACCCATAGACAGCGTATATTCCATAATGAAAATCCACTATCCATGATATCAAACCTTTCGGAAAAAATATCCTATGTATGATAAACTTCCTAAAATACGCTAATTTATATCACTTAATGCAATCTATTCTACCAGACAAGCTGAAGGCCACCGTTGCTATTGCTTATTATATATTAGCTTTTAATTAATTGTTAATAATCAAATAAATAAATAAATAACTTCTAATATCCAAAAATAAAAAAGTTTAATGCAAATAAAAGGATTACCTTTGAAGAGTTAACGAAATAAATTTTAACATGACTTCATACTTACTACAACTGCAATGGTTTGTATATCGCTTATTAATCGCTTCCCAAAAGTTGATATCCGAAAGTTGAATTTAGAAAAGACAGCGAACTTTTATTATGTTATTTAAAACTTTTTCTTTTCTTTTTCATTTTCACTTAGGCCTTAAAGCTTATGCTTACGATTAGCAATTTCAGAAAATTTCATTCAAAATTTTTTAAATATCTTTCCTTTTACCTTAAGACGAAGGTATTTTCAGTTTAAATTTAAAAATTTCGATGTAGTAAATTCTGACGGTTTCCTTTATCGCCTTAATAGCTACGTTTGGAATTGTGCAGTAACCAAAGGCAAACTTTTCATTCAAATACTTCAAATTCTCAAGCTCTCTACAGACTCATTTTCAAGTACTTGGCGCAGTCTTGCCAGCGACTGACTCTGTAAGGCATAATTTTTTCAATTATGATTATTGCGTTTTTTGATTGGCATTTTTTCTTTGCTAATAAAAGACGTAATTTTTTATGATTATTTTTATTGCATATGCTTAGGAGTGCAAACCACCAGAGAGAAAAAGGAAAAAAACTTTCAAGTTGTTTACAAAAAGAAACAAAAATCTGTTTGAAGATTTCGAAAAAAAAAATACAACACACATACATACATAGAACAAGCTGAAGTATCGCAGAGGGTAGCTGTAAATGCAGGCAAATATTTAAATTTTAGCCAATAAAAGAAACGATAATTTCATTTAATTTTGACGGGCAACATTGAAATAGGTAGCAATTATAGCACAATTTTTTTATTTTTTTTTTTTAATATTTTTTTAGCATTTTGCCAGAGTTTGAAAGAAAACATTACATATTAATTAAAGAAGTTCAGAATTCGTTAATTTTTTTGCTTGCCGATTAAAATTATAGTACGGCGATATATTTAAAGTGTCCAAAAATATTATTTTAATGAGATACATATTGGTTACGATCTTCATATACTCATTTAAAACAGTGATGGCATTTTCGGTACATTTGTACTTTTTTTGGTACATTTGCGTCTTAAAAAATCGTCGTCAGTGCATTCGACCAATTTTCATTACATTCGGTACATTTGCCGCATTGTTAGTTCATATGAACCTGCATTTTTAGTACATATGAACTTTCAGTGCATTTTCGGTACATTTGGACAATTTACATTAATTACTTTTTTTTAGTAAATGAAAATAATCGTAAAGTGTAGATTTATAATAATAACCTTTTCTTTCCTTTTTTTTTGCTGAAAAAATGAAAATAATCTTGTCTTGATTTGTTATTTAATGTGAAATGTATCTTATTTTACTAGGGTTTTTGAAATGGGAAGAGCAGCAGGACCTATTTTTTAGAAATCTTTTGAACATTTTAGTAAAATTGGGTGGTCAAAACAAAAAAGTACATTCGGCTTCAAAAATGTATATATTTCAAGTCTTGATTCAGTACATTTTCACAAAACCAAAAACCATCACTGATTTAGAGAACTTGTTTTCAAATTAAAAGTTGCAACTTGTTTAAGTAATATATATAAATCTCAAAAAAGTATCAATTTATAGATTCATAAAAATTTTTTTTTGTCTTCAAGGCTCTGGATATTTTTAAGTTTAAGACTTAATACAAACAGTGGTTATTCAAATGACTAGAAAACTTTACTTGCGACTTTATTTCATTTAAAATTCTTAATTTGAGGTTGATAACTTTAATTTTTTTAAGGTTTTGTCTTAATACGCAATGCACTTAGGTTTAAAATATTTGTAGCGATTTCCGAAATCGGACAAAGAAAATCTTAAGACGTCAAATTTTTATATAAAACCTTTGTCTGTTATGGGTCACCAAAATCTTATCAAATAAAACTATTTTTTTCACGATTGTTTTCGAAATCTACATATACTAAAGACGCACAACTCAATATTTTTGAATTTTCAGAAGACGCAAAAACCTGTTTTGGAGCTTGTGATTTATTTTTCAGAAATAAAGTGTGGATTATTTAAAAGAAGGCACTAACAGACTAGGATTTGAAACTATTCGTGAAGGTTTACTTTTAAAATCTGACACAACTACAAATAGAATAATTTCCACTGCAACATGACGCTAGACAGAACTGTTTTTTTCACAGAAAATTACATTATGTGTATGATGAACAGTTTTAACGGGTAAACTCGAAAATGACAAATTTTGAGTTATGTCTATTTAGCAGAATGTGTGCGATATGTATATGATATCCTAAAATCTATTTTACTGCAAAATATGTAATATCCTCACAATGGCACCAAAACTCATTTTCCAATTGGGTAATTTTCACGTGGCTTCAAGCCTTAAGTCACTGGTACACTACGCATTATTATTGACACAAACTGCATTTTTTGATCTTGATCATCATCTTAGTATGATTAATAATTCTAATAACTGGATTTTGAACAAGGTTTTTAATTGCTCAATTTCCATTTTAAAAAACTCGTGTTGGAATTTATAATTGAAACAATAAAAAGTAAAGTGGTTTCAAAGAGTGAAAGCAGTTATAAATTTCAAGATGCATCGCCAATTTATACAACATGCTATCATACGACTCTGGAAGACCCTAATAAATATATATGTATGTATAAGTCAGTCAATATTTCAGCATCAGGGGGTATGCACAAAGCGCTAAAAAAATTGTTCATGTTTCTACGAAAAATACTTTCAAAATCTTTTACGCTTATCAAGGGAAACCAGGGGCCCTGTCTTTCGAATACTTCTCGCCCTTTAGAGATGTTTGATTCTATTTGTATTTAATACAAAAAGTTCATTGACTAAAAGCTTAAGTCCAGAAGTAATAAAAATGCGAATTTAAAAAAAATAAATTGCAGATTAAAATGTTATTAAATAATAGCAGTTTTCACGCGATCTGCTATTTTTAGCTTGAAGCGTTAAATTGTTAGTTAAGTGTAGTATTTTTTTTTTCTTTTAAACAATTTCGCACTTAAAGGCAAAGACCAAACCTCTCCTGAATAGCGCTATTGAAATATTATGGCAGACTTTTTTCTTGTTTTTACATCACGCAACGACCCATTCCTCTTTTATTTCAATGAGCAATGTCATGCAAATCTAAAACTAATTTAAAGCAGGCAAATTTAAGCGCTCGCAACGTTGTATGTGAACTTTATGGTGTTTTTTTTTATGTTCATATAGAAATGTTGCAGAGGTAAAAATATGTTCAAAAATTTTAAAATCGTTGGATGTGTCGAAAAATGTTTAAATTGTCAAAATAGGTTAGAAAAATATGGGAAAATTGAATAAAATTTTTACGATATTTAACAGAATGCCCTCTGCTTCCAGCAAATTTTGGTAAACATCTTAAATTTATTAGAAAACCTTAAAGCCACAACCACAACGACAGTAGCAGCCGCTGGAAATAATTCCAATTATTCATTGTGGAAGAACACTTCATAAAAATTAACACAATATTATGCATCTACATATTAATGTATGTGTGTATGTGTGTATGTGTGTACGTTCACACATACAAACAGACACAACATAAAAACAAACGAAGATTTTTGCGACGCACACAACAGCATAGAAGATGCAACAGAAGGCGTCGTCGGTACCAAGATTTCATTCAAAAGATGAACACAAAAATGCCGGATGCCGGAAAGATTCAGTTTGAAGCAGACATGCAAATATTTTATGCAAACACCGCGAAAACAGAATAATTCACGCAAATAAGCTTAATGTGTACCCAAAGATACACTTACTCAGTTGCACAAGAAAGATTCAGTCAAGTCATGATGGAGTAAAAATAAAGGCCATACTCATAAACTAGGAAAGCAGTGCACTATTGGTAAAACTATCCGTTTTGGTGGCTAAAATTTCAAACTTCATTTTATCCGTTAACAACAACTAATTGTCACATTTTTACCCAAAAGTTACAGCTATTTTGGTACTTTTAATTTTTTCTTAACGGTCACGCAGATTGTATTGTCTTAGTACACCCTACACTCAGTGTATATTCACTTTGTCATTCCGTTTGTAACGCATTGAAGGGAGAATGACGGGTATAGAAATGTGTACATGTATACATTTTGGATCAGCGTCACCACCATGTCCGTCTGTTTGTCTATCTGTGGAAATTACGATTAAGAAAAAACCATGCAAGATAGCATACATTCAAACAAGCTTGCGAAATTTGTTTTCGGACACGCCCACCGCCTATTCAATTAAATCATTTTAAGCGCTATATTCAGAGAGTTATTTGATGTAGTGTAACCAAAAATCTCAAAAATACTAGAAAAAACAAAGTTGGTGAATTCTTACGGTTAACACAAATACAAAACGTTTCCTGGTCTTACATCAGATAAAATTGAAAATTTCGACAAGAGGGCGTAGTACTTCCAATGCAAGCGAAAACGCTATTCTAAGGGAGCTATTTAAGATAATGAAACCTTGAAGAGAGGTAATGGAACAAAATTGCATATAAGGACTGTACCAGAAAAAACTTGCGCATTTTATATTTTGTATTATACTCTACTTGGTAATCTTATAGGTCTAAAAAGACACAATATTTGTTCTATATAAAGTGACGTTTAATATGATGTATAACACTTGAAGATAGCACTTTTAATGACAAAGATGTCTAACAAGCAACAAAAAGTCCGCAAACTGATTTTGTCCACATACCTACAAAATTCAGAATTAAAATATTCAGCTATAGCAAAAATAGTTGGTGCATCAGAAAAAACTGTCTTTACGGTTATTTCTAGTTATATGAAGGTTCTACCTGCTTCACGAAAAAAAGGTTCAGGCAGAAAACCAGAATTTTCTAACCCAAAAGTAACGCGAAGGTGAAGCGCCTTTTTAAGCAGAATCCCAACACCTCTGTGCGAGATATGGCGGCTAGAGCAGATACATCAAAAGCTACTGAAAGATAAAAGTGACCTAAAGACATACAGAGTTCAAAAAGTACCAGACCGTTCTGATCAAAAGCAGTTAATGGCTCCGATGCGTGACCGAAAATTGAATGAAAGGTACCTGACTAAATTTGATTCCGGTGTTATTTAAGACGAAACTTGCGTTAAAGCAAATTTTAAGCAGCTACCTGGGCACGAATATTATGCATCACCAAAAAAAAGTCATGTGTCTAGTATATTGAAAGAAAAAAAAATTTCGAAATTTCCCAAGCAATATACAGTTTGGCAGGCCATATCCACCTGTGGCCTCAGAAGCAGATTTTTTGTTGCGCAAGGCACAATCAATTCCAAAGTTTATATAGACGAGTGCCTAGAAAAACGTCTTTTACCATTTATTCGTGCACATGATTGTGCCGTGATGTTCTGGCCTGATTTATTAACCTCTCACTACTCTTAAGCTACGATGGCACATTATCAAAGTAAAAAGACCAATTTTCTACCAAAAATAGCAAATTTGCCCAACTCTCTAGAGCTCCGCACAATTGAGAAATATTGGGCTCTAATGAAATAAGATTTTCGAAGGAATGGTAAGACTGCAAAAAATCCACAAGACTTCAGACTTAAGTGGAAAAACTCGTACCATACTGTCGATGAAACGACTGGACAAAATTTAATGAAGGGCCTTACGAAAAAAGTAAGAAATTTTTATAAAAAAAAAAAATGTTACTTAATTTTTAGTTATTTATATTCTGAACACTAGCCGTTATTAATAAAAAACGAAAAAAGAACAAAAAAATTACTGGGTATTTTTTTATAATTAAAAAACAAAGCGCAAGTTTTTTCTGGGACAGTTTAGCTTAGTATCAAACAAAAAGTTGGCAAGTTTCGAAAAGAGGGCATTAAACCTCCCATAACAGCATAAACTTCAAAATAATACACAGGAACCTATTAAGTAAATATTGGAAACACTATTTTAATTAAAATTTAGGACTTTAGCGATGTTTTACTGTTAATGCGGTATAGGGTATTGCATATTTGGCGTAGTCAAATATAACACTCTTACTAGTTTCATTTTCATATGGAAGACAACAAGACATTGTGGATTCCCTAAATGTAAGCTATCTAAGTTAAGTTAATTGAATGCGACGCGCATACTACAGGTAGTCCCCGACTTACGACCGTTCAACTTACGACTATTCGCACTTACGACCAATTTTTTTTTAAATTTTTTTCATAGAAAATGCTTAAAATAGTTTCGGGGAGTCCCCAAAATATGTATATGAGAAAAAATTTAAAAAAAAAACGGTAGTATGTACAAGGATTCGATTTATTTCAGTACAAATAATACGTTTGTTTAAGTGAATAATTTTATATCATCCCAAAAATGGCTGGAACTAGTAGTACAGTATGTATGTAATATTTTTCTTTAGTTATTTTTTATGAAACTCGACTTACGACTTAATCGACTTACGACCGATGACTAGGAACCTATTCGGTCGTAAGTCGGGGACTACCTGTACTGTTATTGTTTTCAATCAAAATTAAAATGAGTTATTAAATGCGGAAAAAAAATCAAAAAGTTTAATATGGAACACAATCTTGTCACTAAGTATTTAATGCAATGCATATAAAATATTTGAAATTTATTCTAGAATATGGAAAAAAAACTGTTTATTTGCTTTAATATGTAACTCTATGCAATTTTGAATGAATTTAGCTGATTTAAAGTAAACAAAAACAATTATATTGTGATATTACAAACTCACACGAACCTAGTTTTGTATTGTAAAACGTTGCGATACATTACAAGGAGGGGGGGTTCGAACGACGCGTTACGTAACATTATTCTTAGATTGAAACTTCTTTTGTGAGAGTGATTTGAAATTAGTTGTGTATAATGTAAGGCTTTCTTTATATGTTTATTGAATAACTACAGTGAAAATGATTTATTAAAATGACAAAAGCTTACGGGATCTAAATTAGCTACAGTAATAAATAATGCCATAAAATTATCAGCTTCGAGATCGGTTAACCAAGAGCTGAGATGTAAGCGTGGAAAGATTTCTTACCAAAGCTTTGCCATAGCGAAGAGAAAAACACGCGCTTTTATTTTAAGAGTTTATTAATATAAAATAGTACTTTCCGGTAATTTGCGCAACGTAATTGTGAGTTAAAGGTTTTACATTACGTCTAGGGGGGTACAGAAAAACGTTACGGCGCGTTACATAAGAGAGGAGGTGTGTCAAAAATCTTCAAAAATTTCGTTACGTAATACTTGAACGCCCCCTCATGTAAACTAAAATTTAATATTTCTGTTGTAAAAATATAATTTGAAAGAATTTGTAAATTTTAGCCAGCAAAAATGATGCTTAGACCTATAGTGCAGTGGTATGATGTTGAATCCTTTGAAAATGCAACGTACAAAATCAGCATTTTAAGAAACATTTCTAGGCAAATACACACATACATATGTATAAATAATGTTCATACACGCATTATTAAAAATATGTACCTCAGTTATTTTAAAGTGTATTTTCAGGGTTGTCTGTTTGAGGATACAAAACTTTTAGGAGCTGTTTCCCTAGCTTATTGTAAGTTAAAACTTCTATCGAATTGGGTCTACCTTCAGCACCCTCGGAGTGTGATTAGAGAAATTACATCAGATATATATGAACGTACGAACAAAGATTATGCAAGAAAACAGAACTAAAACAACCAAATAAATTAAATAAATTTATAAGAAAATTTAATTTTTTGGACCATTTTTCTGGTAAAAATTTATTCTCAAGGTGACTATTTTGCTATTTATCATATCCCATGAATTGTAATAAATTAGATGGAAAGACTTAATACATGGGCCAGTAGGAACCCCACATATTTTGCAATGGGTATGTGAACGATGAAAGCATGTTGTTTTTCAGAGGAAATAAGAGTACATGTATTCCTCTGACTTGAATGAAAACCACTTTTCCCGAAGTTATGCGAATTTCTATTTTAGAAATTTTTTTTTATAAAATCGGCACTTTCATCCAATTAAAAATAATTAATTTTTTCTCTTTTGATTCATAGTACTTGTCATTCTCAATTATAATAATAATTTTTGACTGGAATAAAGTCTGAATTACCATCGGCGTCATTGCCGCTAGGATAGTGACTGAAGAATCAATAAGGCTTGGTTTCCGAACTTCAAAAATTTTAAGACCCAATAATTTTAAAGAGGGTATATGCTTTTAGAACAGAATACATTCTAACTAGGTGTACAAATATGAAAACGGTAATTTTTTATTCAAAAAAAACCAAATCTTCAAAGTAATTCCCCTCGCTAGCTACACATCTTTTCCATCTTTCAGGCAATTTATGGATTCCTCGCCAAAAAAATTCTTTGTTTTTTGAGGCTATCCATTCATCGAGCCATTTTTGCACTTCCTCGTAAGAATTGAAGTGCGAATCGTTGAGTGCGTGTCCCATCGATGAAAACAAATAGTAATCGGATGGCGCCAGGTCCCGTGAGTACGGCGGGTGGGGCAGGGGCTCCCAGTTGTACGATTCTACCAAGTTTTTATTGACCGCTGCTCGATGTGGCGATGCGCTGTCATCTTGGAATACAATTTTGTCATGGCGAAGTTGAAATTCGGGCCTCTTCTGACGTATAGCACGGTTCAAAGCGATCAATTGTTGATGGTAACGTGCACCAGTAACTGTTTCACCTGGTTTTAGTAGTGTGGGTCGTTGGTCGGGGCTCAAATATGATTTTTTTCGTTTGGGATTGTTGAAATAAATCCACTTTTCATCGCCAGTGATGATTCGATGGAGAAAACCTTTTCTGTTTTGCCTGGCGAGCAGCAATTCACAAGTGGTTTTTCGGTTTTCTTGCTGCCTGTCGGTCAGTTCATGTGGCACCCATCTACCGACCTTTAAAATCTTTCCCATGGCCTTCAAACGCAAGGAAACGGTTTGTTGTGTCACATTAAATTGTTCAGCGAGCTGTTGTTGCGTTTGACCATCATCTTTGTCCAACAATGTTTGCAATTCGGTGTCTTCAAACTTTTTCGGTGGCCGGCCGCGCTCCTCATTTATCACATCAAAATCACCACTTTTAAATTTATTGAACCACTCATTGCACTGTGTACGACCAAGAGCATGCTCGCCATAAGCTTCAACAAGCATTCGATGCGATTCAGAAGCGTTTTTCTTCAAATGGAAACAGAAAATCAATGCTTCCCGCAAATGAGAGTTTTCAGGCACAAAATTCGACATCTTTACGAGCGGAAAAAATGCGTTGTTGTATGAAACTTGACAAATTGTGAACTGAATATTGTTGACAGATGACAGAATGAACAATTAAGACATTTGGTGCGGTTCGTAAGCTCATACATATACGGCTATCGACCGCTAGATGTCATTACCGGTTTCATATTTGTACACCTAGTAACGATTACTGTATAAGATTTTAACAAAAGAAAATTGCATTTGTATTTGTATTGAATTTGTCAATATATATATACGTATACCTACGTATACCATTACATTGGATTTTTTAAATTTGCGAGATTTTTGTCCTTCCGTTTACCAGCACAATTTATGCTACTTACAGTGAGTGGAATAAATATGTATTTCCTAGGCACATTTCAACACCTTTTGATCCAGATTATGTAACCCATCATCCCAATTTAAGCGTACTTGTGTACCTAGGTGCATTTATTCAAGCTGAAGAAATTACCCTTACATAAGTTGCAATAACTAATATAACCTAATTAATCTCCGACGTGTACAAAGCGTAAAACACAATCCATTAAATACGAATTCTCCAAGTTATAAAAAAAAATTAATTCGCAGGTGATTAATACATTAAATGATATCAACCACATATGTATAACTCACATGTTAGATGCATATTTCATTATGAACTAATTAATCTATTAAAAAACTGTTCAGCTCATAACTTCAAGCAGAACTTACAGCTTTTATATCGCCAAGGTAATTACTTTGATATAATTAGAAGAATGTAAATTTGATAGCAGACCAATACGAAATCACCTTCAAAAAGATATAAAACGAGTTAATGCTGCGTATAAACATCTTGGCTACAGGTACATGTACCTGTCATTCACTTATAATTATAAGTCATTAATGTACCCAGAAGATATCGACACTAGCAAATCATAAAAACTTGCACCTGTAACCCAAAAAAATGACAAAAATATTAAATAGTTACATGTATAAATCATGCTGGCTGCAGACATAACTCCACTAATAGTTTCAAATCACGCAAAATTAATTGAAATATTGTAGGCATAGTAAGTAGAGACATAAGTTGTTGACCACATTTACGACAAATCAAACCAGTTGGTAAAATCAATCAATGTTTTTATTTATGTTTGATCTGTGAGGAATACTCACAATATTATTTATGTATATTGTGTTAAAAGTATCCGGTATTGTTAAATAAAATAAAGAAAAATTATTTAATCCCCAACATTTATTATGTTGCCTTCAAACAGTAAGTAATGATTATTATTTAGGCGTCACAAAGAAATTGCGTAAGAGCCTCAAATCAAGGCATGACTTCCCTTGTGCCTTTTATCTCTTCATGGAGCATAGGGTCTTCAAAAAACTATTCTAATGTAAACGAATAGAAGCGGGTTCCTTTCATTCTCTACAACATTTCCCCGATTTACGTATTTCCTGTTCTAACGATCGTTCCCAATGGGAAATTCACTTTATCACTGAAAATGTTTACACGAAAGTGTGTAGGATTCAGCCACCCGCTGCAAATAACATGAAATTATGCAAGACCCTTTTTCTGTAAACTGAACAAAAAGGGATTGAAATGGATTATGCCATTGCTTATCCATTCTAATCCTAGTGGCGTAGGTCAACGTAGGTTTTGACTTCCTTTTATTTACTATGCTGCTGATAACTTATTCAGAACTAAGTATAAGTAATGCAAACAGCATATTCTAAATAGTGCAACTAATCAAAAACTTGCCATTTACGAGGGCGGATTGATAATGATGCGGTTTTCAACAGATGGCAACACTGAGCATCACATGGTAATTTTTTCCCCGCGTGTAATCAGTCCTTAGGCTTCATGTAAATTTTTGGCGCGATATGTCATTTAATTTTTTACTTGGCAGCCATATAAGTCGGATAGCTTTTTGCGTGGAAAAACCGCGAAGGAAACAAAGGAAAAGCTTGATAAATATTATGGCTCATCTGCTCCAGCGAATTCAACCGTAATTTATTGGTTTTTTGAATTTAAACGTGGTCGTACGAGCACTGAAACAATGCCATCATCAGGAAGGCCAAATGAAGTGACTACTGAGGAAATGATCAACAAAATCCATGATATTGTTTTGAATGACCGTCGAGTGAAGTTGAGAGAGATTGTCAACATTGTAAACATTTTATATGAACGTGTATTCAAAATCTTACATGAACATTTGCATATGAAGAAGCTATCAGCCAAATGGGTGCCGCGATTACTCACAAATGATCAAAAACGAAATCGTGTGACTACCTCAAAGCAATGTTTAGGTATGATGAGGCATAACCCAGATGACTTTTGGCGTTGAATAATAACGGTTGATGAAACATGGATTCGTCACTATACACCGGAAACCAAAAATCAATCAAAACAATGAGTAGAACCTGGTGGAAGTGCACGGAAGAAGGCAAGGACTGTGAAATCAGCTGATAAAGTTATGGCGACTGTATTTTGGGATTCCCATGGTGTAATACTGATCGACTATCTTGAAAAGGGAAAAACAATAACAGGAGCGTATTATGCTGCGCTTTTGGATCAATTGTACGAAAAAAGAAAAAAGTACTCTTTCTTCAAGACAACGCACCGGCACACACATCAACAATTGCAATAACTAAATTCCATGAATTACGTTACGAATTGTTGCCGCATCCACCTTACAGTTCAGATTTAGCACCGAGTGACTTTTTCCTATTTCCGAACTTGAAGAAATGGCTCGCGGGAAAGAGATTCACATCAAATGATGAAGTAATCAACGAAACAAACTCATATTTTGAGGAGTTCGACAAACCTACTATTTGGATGGCATCAAAAAGTTAGAATATCGTTTTACCAAGTGTATCGAGCTAAAAGGGGACTATGTTGAAAAATAAAACGTTATGTAATTAATTAATGCCATATGCCATAGTATGCCACTTTGTTTTTATCATAATGAAGTTACTCTTTTAACATATCATTCTATCTTCTCTTTTCAAAAGTTAAAAAAAAAACAATTGGAAGAGTTTGTTCTTTGATTTTCGAAGCCAAGCGGTGCAAATGAGAATTCAAGAAGATACAAAATCAAATGATTTTTAACTTTAAAAAAACTTAGTATGCAATATCCATTTTTAGCACAAATATGTTGTGTTAAAAAAGAAATTAATAAAATCGGTTCAGTATATTTTGCGTCAAAGCGTTACAAACCATTTCCATGTAAGCTATTTTTATATAAATAGTATAAATAAATATACCTACCTCGTGCATATGAAATACCGCAAAAAAATAATTAAAATAATAGAATTTTTATCAATATATATATATATATCTTCAAAGTAATATTTACATCTGACCCAATTGATCGGATAACATAAATTATTTAAGCTCTGCGTTAAACAGGAGAAGGACAAGATTTTAAAGAGAGCTACGTAAGACTTGTACAATAAAAGCATTAAGATCAAAGAAGAATATTGGAGCACTCGCTGATGGCAATTCCATATCTTCATGTGAAGCGCAATTTTGAACATCGATGTAACAATTGATCATTTCATTAGAAATACTAAATATGCAATAATTTAAACAATTTTTGGAAAATTCACAAAAAAAAGTTATGTATAAAGGGTGATCCAATAAGAGCTTCCTACTTTGTTTTCTAAATAGAATACACAAAAATTATTGAGTCGTATTGAATACTGAACACAAACGTCATATGGACATGCCACTTGACACATGACTGCTGTCAAATCAACCCAGTTGAAATAGGAACCTCGTATTGGATCACCATACATACATATCTATGTGGTCACACGAATATTCAAGTTTAACCAAATTATCACTTAAAAATATAAATGAAAAAAAGTTCAATAAAAAATTTCGCATATTTTATCACAAAAAAAATAAAATAAAATTGTGAATATTGAAGAGATTAACTCTTAATTTTGCTATAATTTCTAATTAATTCGATCAGTGCTGTTGAGTAAATTACGAAATGTAAGAATATCGTAGTGAATCGTAATGAGTGATGAATAGATTGTACCTGTAATTGCCAAGGAATTTAAATGTACAGTAAAGTACAAGTTGTAAAAATGCGACAAATCATATGGCCTTGTATTCGCATTGCGCAGATGTCGAATTTATTATAAGTTATACACCAGCAAAATGAATTAACGCAATTGGCTTGATTGCTTCTAATGGTTTAAATGAAGAAATTACATTTATATTAAGTTAAGAAAAACTAACAGAATGTTGCAATTATCAACAGTTAGACTAAATCAATTAATATTTACTAACTATCTTTGCGTATAGCAAAAAAATTTTGCGAATCATACCTTAATACCTCATTTTCAAAATATGCCACTTTACGTGATATTCATTTTCTTTTTCTGCATGACAAATTCTTTCGTACACATTTTACAATATAAAGGGGTTTCATTAAGCATTGTTAAATTGCAATAAAACAAAAAATATGAATGTTGATAATTTTATTTATTATTTTGAAGAGTGTTCCTCGATATACTCTTTACATAAAATTTATTTCATGGAAATGGTTTGTAACGCTTTGGTGCAAAATATACTAAACATATTTTAATAAATTAATTTTTAAAACAACATATTTGTGCTAAAAAAGGTTATTGCATACTTAGTTTTTTTAATTTAAATATCTTTTTTTTAGGATTAAGTTTTACTATGTAATTCTTCGTACTTTGGATAGACCTTAAAAGATCCGATTCAATTTCGAATAGTATTTCGCCAGAAAAGTTTATTCCCTTCAGAATATAGTACAGTAAACTCAAGGAAATAGTACAGTAAACTACAAATTCGCCGTTTCCCCAACATGGACATTTTTACTATGAATGTGATTGAAACTTTGCTATAGTGTACTGGGAATTAATGTGGCGAAACTTCAGCGATGTGGGAAAATTTAATGTTTTCATATTTAAAGCGAGCGCTTTTATGAGGCCAACTGAATGAATGAAAAACTAGTCCTATGTAAAGGGTGTCCCAATATGAGTGCAATTTTTAAATTTTGTTTAATTTTGTTTTCGTACAAGTGGTAACTCTGAAATTGGATCTCTGTAACCCATTATATTCTGATTATTTAAAATAGAGCGCTTCACAAAAGAACAAAACGTTATCATTATTTAAAAATTGGCAATTCGTTAATTGGATCATAGATAAAACAAGAAGAAATAAGAATCTTTTCGAGGAAATTATTGATATTGGCCACCAAGACCATGCGATTTAATGCCATGCGATTTCTTTCTTTGGGGTTTTGTGAAATCTCGGGCTTTTGTGAATAAGTCAGAATCAATTTCTGAGGACAAGATCCAACGCGTCATCGGTGAGATACAGCCATATCTTTGCGAAAAAGTCATCGAAAATTTCATGAAAAGTGGTGGCCATTTGCCAGGTGCTTTATTTTATACTTAATCGGAAGATTTCTACTTTAGAAAACATTACAGCTCGCCCAAAAAATACGTGTTTTTACTTTTAAACAAAAAAGTGCACTCTTATTAGGACACCCTTTATAAGCACAGCAAATTTGTCAAAACGTTGAATTTTACAAAACATATTTGTTTGCAAATGTGCCAATAGTCAATTAAACTTCGTCTAAAAATGCTGTAACGCTTTGCTAGCAAATTACTTGGCCATCTTCAAGCGCAATTTATGGCTCAGCTGAAGATTTCGCTAACTGTTTGCAATTATGATGGAGGGAACTATTTTTGATCTTGCGTTCAGGTGAAAGTTAAACAAATACATACATACATACATACTATATCTATAGTTGAAGGCCTCCGAACATCACGACGAATAGCATTTGACAGTACATCAAATTAGAATTCATATATTATGTGGTTCAAAGTTCCGTGAATACTTTATTGTCACATGTTACCGCATTTAAAGTACACATCGCACGTTTGCTGCAATACCGTCATAACTCAAAAAAACTAAAATGAGAGAAAATGCATTTAAAGTTTTCAATAGATTACTTTTAAAATGAAAATTCATAAAGATGATGCACTTGAAATGAAATGACGGATATTTCTGCGTAATTAACTTGAAAAAAAAAATTGTTTTTTGAGTTATGTCAGTATTGCAGTAATCGCGCGATATATTCTCTGCTTTCATATTGCTTCATTTGAAAAACGTTTTAATATATGGAACTATCAAAGGCCGCTTGAAGCTACTCGTATGTAACCGAGCTTATTGGCCTTTCACTATTCAGAATCTTTTCACAGTGAAACAAATTGTTTTTGATGTGCAAACATCTTTACTGGCTAATATGAAAGTAAACCTATGGTGAAGTGAATTCGCGGAATTATAACGCTAACCAACCACACTGGACAGTGCCATATCAGGCATACTGATCGATGTTATGTTAGATTTACCTGTTCCGGAAAGCCTGGCTCCATGCAATACCAAACCTATCCGATCCTGATACGATCACCCAAGTCCGTAACGGATCTATAATAGGGCCAAACTGTGTGGAAACTTTACGAAAATTCTTACTCGTAATTTTCAAACAAAAGATATCTTAAATTTATCCTAATTTCTCGTATGTATCGATTGGACTTTTTGTCAGATCTTCACTAATATTACTTATGGAGCAAATAGTTATTTAAAGAAGAAGACTATTTATTTAACACCCCTTAATTGTAGCAGTCGATTGAAGTATTTTGTACCAGTAAAAGCATAGTATTTAGTTTCTTAATATGAGTGCGTACATTAACGTAACAACAACATTTATTTTAAATTTGGCGGCATTTTGTGTACAGGCATAGTAAAGATCAACCTATTTATGGGTCACAAAAACCAAGTTAGCACTAATTTTTGTATACGTTTCTACATACAATGTATAATTTGTTTAGTGAAACAGAAATGTAACTGGAGATACATACGTCTTTGTGACAACAACCAACTGTTCAGAATATATAGTTACATTCTTGTGACTCTAAGCTATCAATTCATAGTATGTATATTATAGATATTTGATGTTAAACCTAACGCGGTTAACTCTCAGTATGAGTTTTTGAACTTTGGATCCAATCCAGTCTTCATTTCTGTATATTTCAATTTGACTCATGCCGTTTTGTATATTGCTGTCTAACATACTTACCTAATAAAAACACATTAAAAATTTCCAATAATGAGATAAACAAAATTAAATTTTTGTCTACTAATTATAATAAAATCCGGTTTTTTTCTCTTCCATCTTTTAATGCATTCAAATAAGTAGTTTTTCTCTAAAAAAAACAAAAACAACCTTTCAAATTTTAAACTTGACCACAGAGATTTTGGTTTAAAGTAATGACAAAAAAAGATATTATGGTAACGTCATAAAAAACATTCATAAACGAAAGATACATGCTAGGGAGTTTAATCCCGGGATCAAACGAACATGAAACAAAAAATGTCAACAAACCAATTACGAATGCATATGAATGTGATTGTAGATAGATCTAAGATCAGGATGGATTAACTACTAAGTTTTATTTGGTATTCTTAATGAAATTCAGTCATAAATTGAAAAATAAAATATAATTTTTTAATCAATGTTTTTTATATAAGTGTTCGAATGGCGTTCAATTGCAGACCATCTTAACTTTGAAATTTGCGTCCAATAGTTAACCAACTTTTTAATCACATGTGTGCGCTGCCCTCTAAAAAGTGTTATTGTATTTAAACAATTGTGTTTTCTTGCAAGTGCAATTCTTTCATGCAAATTACATGCGACATTATGCTTAGCTGAGGTACTTAGTTCTGTTGCCAGTGATGAAAATCATATGAACCAATATAATTGAACAAAAATTCATAGGAACGTAGCTAAGCCAGCATTACTACCATTCTGAAAATAGTATTATCTTTAAATGTTGGCAGTCGCAAGCTACCTTCAACAAATCTAGAATTAAAAAAGTGTATGGGATTATACTCCCTTCCAGGTACTATGTATCGTCAAAGTCATTAAGCGTAACAAAAAAAATCAAATAATATCGACAAATAACTTAAAACTTGAATCTTAAGCTTAGAGAATTTCAGTACTTGTGTTACACGAGCACGCGTAAGATGTCGTCGCCGTCAATAGGAAAAAATATTCATTCCGGTAAAATCGGTTGGTTAAATGCGTTTCTATTGGTGCTGTGCGGTCTTAGCGTTCACGTTTCTGATGCGCGCACATCGAATTGTCTCAAAGTGCAGATGCCACATGGTGGTACTCTCATCGGTCGTCATTTAACTTCGCATAGTGGACGGCATGTGCGTGGTTTCTTGGGGGTGCCCTATGCTAAGCCACCAATCGGCGAGTTAAGGTTTAAGGTAAGCAGCTGTATTTGCTTCCGCTGCAAATTTGAGATCTTAGAAAATAAATCAAGGAATCACATAAGTGCTGCCGGAATACTACCAGCATCAATCAAGGTGGTGTTTTTGCTACGAGTATTTGGCATTGCAATCTCAAGTGATCATGATTATTTTGTGATGTAAACAACACTTTCAATTATGTTTGTTGTGATGGCCATATGTTTGGCTTGGATCTAAAAATTGAAGCCTTGAATGGATCAAGTTTTTGATTGATGTAATATAATATTTGAGTGATAATTTAAGTGGGAAAATCTATGAAATACTTTTAGAGGAATTCAAAATTTAGCTATTCGAAAAATCATAAAAAATTTCATCAACGACGACGACGAATCTAGTTAGCATTTATTCAATGTAATGAAAAAGAAATTAATTGATAAAAATAAATTTTAAGTTAATCGCATTTATCTTTAAAATGGCTTAAAGGCTCGGATTATCAGTTCGAATTTTAACTTATTGTTAGTTTAAGCCAAGCGTTCCTTTTTCGTCGAAGCGTTATTTTCATAAAAAGCTGCTGGAGTGAAAAATACAATAATTAATATTTTTTATTTTATTGTGAGAATTTTTTTTTAAAAAAATTTATGACTACAAAATTAAAAAATATTGATACAAAAACAAAATATTTTTTTGATTATTTTGACCAATTTTAAGAAGTTTTTGCTCGAAAACTTACGAAAAAGTGATAAAAGCTGAAATTTGAACAAAAACGGATTTTCTGTCTTACGCAAAAACTAAAAAATTTCCGAAAGTTTTTGAAATCCAAAAATATTTTAAATCATACAAACAAACCATGCACTCAAATAATAAAAATGTTTGTTTTTGTTTTTAATGTTTAACAAAAATCTCTCCATTGAGCTGCCATTTTTAAATTTCCAAAATCACCGCACGGCATTGTAAGTTGATTATTTCAACGAAAATCTTAAGCCCAGTTAGGTCTTTTTAACTGAAATGCTGTGATGTTCAGGTGGGGTGTGCCACTTGAAAAAGAAAGACCCATACCAGACTACGAATGTATTTAAAGAAAGATTTGTTCATTAAATTAATACGTATGACCAGTGGCGGTCCCAAGGGGGGACGGGGGGTTTGGGGGCTGTAGCCCCCCCTGACATCCGCCGAAAAATATTTCGATTCAAGAACGTTTCAGAAAATCGAAATCGAAAAAATTGTTTGTGGTGGTGAAGTGTTGTTATGATGTAGAAAATATATCAACGAACATTTTTTTGTTGGTTTATTTATACAGCACAACAACACCCAAATCTACCACTCCACCGTGTTCTATTTACAGGCTCACGATTTTCTATTCCACTTTCAAAGCCAACAAATAATCTTAAGACCTAACTAAACTATACATGCATTGATTGAAGTCAGCTTATGCAACTGTGCGTATATTAAGAATTCCAGAGAATTTTTTGATCCCCTAACACCTATGACTATCTATTATAGCCTTGTAAGATATCTACTAGAGTATGCTTCGGATACATGGGGCACCTTTTACAATGTGTCGATTACCCGTATTGAGAATATCCAGAAACGAATTACTAGATTTGCTTTAAGAAGACTGTACACGTAGGAAACTATGCCTTCTTTTGGGTGCGTTGCCGTCTTTTAGGCCTCAGCAGTTTATCTGATAGACGACTCTTTAATAATATCATGTTCATTAAAGATGTGGTTGATGGTAAAATTAATTCTTTTGAATTACTAGCATTAATTCCATTCAATGTCCCAGCACGTAATTTGAGGGAGTCAAATTTTTTCTACACTCCTTACCATAGAACTAATTATGGTTCCAATGAGCCGCTTTCTCGATGTCTTTCGAACTGCAATAAGTTTGCGAATCAATTGGATTTTAGTGTTAATAGGAGTATTTTTATTAAACAACTCAAGGAAATCATTATGTTCCCTCAAGCTTTAAATTAAGAATTATTTACTAAACTATTTTTAAGTACTGTTTTAGTAATCTGTAAGGGTTTTAGCCCAGTAGATGAATTAAATTAAATAAATAAATAAAGACTACAACGTACTAAAATAGTCATAGATCTTCATATTTACTGTTTTAAATATCTAAATTAATGTCAAAAAAGATCCTGAATGGGTTTCATTTATTAAGGAAATATGAGATGAAATAAGATATATATAATAGTGGTAATAATACATAAGTTTGAAATTGTGGCTACATTGTTTCCTAAGTTCATGTTACTACAACATTGGCACCAAAAAGTCTATTCTGAGATCAAAAGAAGAACTCTTTGCTACGACGTAGTATAAAATTAAAATTAAAAATTAATAACAATGCATATTTTCTCATAACTTTCTTATATTTTTATTTTAAAATTTATTTATTTTAATTTTTAAAATTAATTTAAGCTAAAAAAATTTATTTTACTTAAATTTTAATTTAAGCATTTTTGACATTTCAACGCCGACATATATGGCTGGGAATCAGGCTTTGATATCTGAAGACCAACCCTTAGCATTTTACACCCATTATTTCAGTCACTCTCTGAATCTGTGCGTAGGCAAATCATGCGCTGTTTCTAAAATTCGTAACATGCTAGGAACAGTTTCATCAGTGACAAACTTTTTCTCGAACTCATCTTAAAGAGTACAACAATTAAAAGATAAAATTTCCGAACGGAGTCCAGAAAAAAAAAATCGTTTAAAAACATTGTGTGCGACTTGATGGGTAGAAAGGCATGAATGCGTTGATACTTTCAGCGAATTGCTACTGTTTATCTCTGAAATATTATAAGACTTAGAACAAAGCAAGGACACCTATTTATTGAACCGAAACTAGGCGAAGTTGGAGAAGTGGGCGGTGCATATTTTAACTTATTAATTCATTCGATCTTTTCGTCGATTTTGAATGGTTCCAATATTTTTCAACCTCTTAAATATTTTTTGACTTTTTCAACCGCCGCTTTCAATATTTTTCAACAATTTCCATATTTTTTCGCATTTTTCAACTTTTTAACATTTTTTAACATTTTCCATATTTTTCGACGTTTTCAATTTCGTTCAACTTTCTTTAATGGTTTCCATATTTTTTAGTCATTTAAGTCTTTGTCAACTGTTTCAACACTTTTCGACCTCTTTCAAACATTTTACATTTTTTTCGACTTCAACCTCTTCAATTTTTTTTTACATTTTTTTAAAAGATACTTTCAATGCAGTGTAGGGTATGTGAGTTTCGGCCTGGCCAAAGATAGCACTTACTAGTTTTATTTTAATTTTTTTTTCTCTCTCAAATGTTTTAGAGCCGCAATATACTACCCTTACTTGGATCGTATGATTTCAGCACTAAAATCAAAACTCCAAGGTAAATTTTTGAGCATTAGAAGGCTTAATACCAGCAAATCACTCGAATGTATCAGTTGACAAAATCGTGGAGGCTGCTTTCACTTACGAAAGTGATTTAAACTGCAGTAAAATTGAGCTCAAATCCGAAATTCAATTGTAGCACCAGTATTGTTGTAAGACCGATTTTAAATATGCTTTGAGTGCAATGGAAGCATTGACCATTATCAAAAGCAAAAATATGGAATCGTTCCTCCCAAGCATCACAATTTTACAACAAATATTTTCCACGATTCCAGTGACTTCGGCAACACCAGAACGAAGTTTTTCTGTGTTAAAACGATTGAAATCGTATTTAAGATCTACAATGATAGAAGACCGCTTGAATGGATTGGCCCTGGGAAATATTCATAAAGAAATCGATATCTGCTCAGATAAAATCGTAGAATTATTTTGCCAGAAGAAACCTTGCCGTCTTGAAACCCTCGACTGGACTACTGATTAGATAAAAAATATCTCCATGTTTTATAAGGGCTAAATTTAACCTTTTCATTTTTGTTATATCTTTTGTTTGAAAAATTCAATCAATGTGCGTTTTCACTAAATAAAATGTCAGCCCCCCCCCCTGAAGAGAATCCTAGATTCGTCACTGCGTATGACTTATGGATTATAGCCGATTTTATTTAATTAACAAAATGTAGTTACCTTAAAATTAAGTTTAGTTGAACGTAAAGAGAGATCCTTGGGTTATATATTACATTCAGTTCAATGCACCATCTCTACATTAAATAGGTAATGTAATCGAGAGTGTACTGTATTTCTAGATGACGCTTACCGCGATCAGACACATCTTCGTTTTAGGGATTGTAAAATATTTATTCAAAAATGTATATGATTTGACAAGGCCCAAGATCTCTTTTGTAAATGAGCTTTTGAGATGTGAAAGATTGTGTATTGCTCATTTTTTTAGCTCAATCAAAATAGTAATGGGTTTTTTTTTGCATATCAATAAACAGAATTTGCTCAAGGACGCATAGGTAGCTAGCGATCCCCCTGTTCAAATGCGGAGATCTTCTTTGTGTAACGTTAGAAGATTTATTGATGTTTTTTTTTGTGGAGGTTGGAAATTTCTTCACTTGTCCTTGATGTTTAACGTTTTATTATCAGTTATGCTTCATGTTCATAGAATAGTCCGCTGAAAGATTCAGATTCAATTATGGCTCGGTATGCTACACATTTTTTCAAGGCAGTCAGCTAATTTGTTTCCTGCTTATCCTTTATGTTCTGGGGCCCCTCTCAGCTTTAGAGAGCTCCATTTTTTCATGAAACCTAAGTTCAAAAACTATTCTTATTATTTTTTTTTGTAGTAAAATTCAGCTCTTAAGACCTTAAGACTTGTTTAAAGGTATTTTATGGGCTCTTTGAAAAAAGAAAACATTTCTAGGTCGTCATTATAAAAAATTTCTAATGAATCTACAAACAAAGAAATCGATTAAAAACTTATGGAGATATGTATTTTTAAAGATTTTAGTTTTCAAAAATTTTATAGAATTTGAGTTGCCTTATTTCGTTAGATTACCTTTGTTTATATTTTATCAGAAAAAATCATCGGTCTCACTGTTAAGCATTGTTCGAACAACAAATTTTGTGAATCTTTCGAAGTAAACTTTTGCGCATCGCTATCTGAGTGTCGCGTCGCGTCTTCGAGTTGATATTTTGGCTATGCCGTGTTACCGCTAAGTTGTCACAACAGCAACAACATGATCACTAAAATTTCGACGGCACTATCTATGTTTTTCTAAATAGTCCTTTAAATAAAAAAAAACAAAATAATATAAAAATCGTCCAGGCCGAAACCCACATACCCTACACAGCATTGAAATATAAATGTTAAAATAAATAAATTTCCAATTCCGCCGACTTTAAGATATTTGTGAGCTTTATCCGTGTACTTAATTTCATCACAATATCTTGTACGGTTAACGAGTAATGTATTAAAGTTAAAACTTAGTACTGTGCCGCGCCCTTATAAGAGCCTTTGCAAATTTGGAACCTAGCCCAATCTTTAGTTTGTTCACATGTTCACCATATCACCAAGTTTCATCAAAATCGCAGCAATTTTTTTCAAAATGTGCAGGGGTATATTTACATAGAAGGGCGATAGGCGTGGTCGTGAACTGATTTTGTCCATTTTTACATGCTAACAGCTTGTAAGAACGTGTGACCCATGTACCAAGTTTCATTGAATTAGCTTGCTCAGTTTTTCCATAAACGTGATTTCAACAGACAGACAAACACTCAGGCTGACATACAAACGGACATAGCTATATCGACTCATGTGGTGCCGCTAGTCAATAATATATATTCTCTTCTATACCTGGCACGTCCCCTTCTAAGCGTTACAAACGGAATGATAAAGTGAATATATCCTCTGTGTAGGGTATAAAAAAATATGAACTATTCAAACCATCATTTTTTTCTAAAAACCGTGACATACCAAAATACAAAACAAAGTTTTTGTCTCATTCCATAATATTATTTTAAATATAATTATTTTAAATTTGTTTAATTTTATCAAAAGCTAAATTTGGATTTTCCCACAGATTTAAGTGGCTTTCTACCTTATTTTACAGAAGCTTGACGCTTGAATTGACACAGTTACCATATGTGTGTGTAATTAGCCGTTGAGCAATAGGTACTACTTAGTGTTAATTAAAAAATAGCTAACATGTAATTAGTTTTTCAAAATTACAATGGTTAAGAAACAATTTGAATTGTTTATAATTATTGCAATTTTATTAATAATATAAAGATTATATGCTAGCACCATGTGTTAACAACAAAAGTAAACAATTGGGAAAAATTCTCACGCTTCTTTCTGGCAAATAAAGTTTCAGCCGGAGCAAGTGTACCGCTGTACACAAACGTAGTGGTCGTTGAAAATCACCTAAATTTGGTGATGATTTTTTCGAACTGCGTTTAAATTAGCGAATATTATGTGTAGACTATCCCTTACAGCTATGCTTAGGAAATATGCTATTTTAGTAAAAATGTGTTAGAAGAGTTATGAGATTTTCATTGCCAAGATGTCTCGGAATGAAAACATACTGTAGTGGTAAAATTTGAAGAGGAATGTTATCGCTTAAGAAAAAACTAGTAAAGGTGCTATCTTCGGCCAGGCTGAAACTCACATACCCTACACTGCATTGAAAGTACTTTTTAAATAAATGTTAAAAAATTTTTAAGAGGTTGAATAAGTCGAAAATAATGTACAAAGGTTCAAAAATAATGAAAAGTGTTGGAAAAAACTGAAAATATTGAAAAAATATGAAAACCATTGAAGAAAGTTGAAAGAAATTGAAATAGTCGAAAAATATGAAAAATGCTGAAAAATTGATGAAAAAGTCGAAAGAATAAAAAAAATGTCGAATAAAATTGATGAAAACCACGAAATATGCCACGCCCACTTCTTAAATACCGCCTACTTGTGGAGTAAAAATAATATTCGTAATTAACATACATAGGCATACAAATTTTAGCACAATAGCGCAATAGATTGTATAGTTTGCGCTATATGACGTAATTAGTCTTAAAATTTAGGGCGGTGACACACCCAAATGTACAACCCAGTCTGACTTTTATCCAGAAATAGCTTTACATAAACTTCTTACACTAAATTTCAGTATGATTGCTCATATATTTCGATATTTATGCCACTTAAGGTATTTTAATTGTATAGGAGGTGCCACGCCCACTGATGCAATCTTGTCAAGTTTCATTTATTTCCGAAGCTTATAGTAACCGACACCTCTACAGAAAATTTTATTTCTTTCAAAATTTTCACTTTCTATTGCATTAAACGTATTTCGCTTATATGGGAGATGCCACACCCACAAGCGCAATTGTGCCAAAATTTTGCAAGAAGACACCTTTTAGCAAGTGTATCCGCCATATTAAATTTCATAACGATTGCGTTGTTAGTTCTCTTTTTATAACGTTTATAAATATTGTAGGCTGTGCCACGCCCTTAAAATATATTTTTCAGTATATTGACGTGACTTGTAATGTTGACTACTTTCAGTGGTATCATCCCTAAAATTTCAATGAAAATCATTTGTGCCAATTTGGAGTTATACGAAATCCAAATTTTTAATTGCAAAGAAATGCCACGCCCACTTTTACAATTCCGCCCACTTTTACAATTCCGCCCACTTTATGCGCAATTCAAGATTCACAAGATCTGTATCCGTGTACCAAATTGCTTCACAATATCTTGCATAGTTTACGAGCAATGGGGTCATAAAAGTTAAAATTTAGGTCTGTGCCACGCCCCTTTAAGAGCCTATGCAAACTTAAGACCTAGCCTAATCTTAATGTTGGTCTCATATTCACCAAATCACCAAGTTTCATCAAAATCGCAAAAACCATTTTTTTTTCAAAATGGACTTGGGTATATTTACATAGAGTATGGGCGGAAGGCGTGGCTGTTAACCGATTTCACCCATTTTTATATGCTGGCAGCTTGCAAGAAGATGTGAGCTGTGTGCTAAATTTCATTGAATTAGCTTGCTTAGTTTTCCCGTAAACTTGATTTCAACAGACAGACACACAAACAGACAGACAGACAAACAGACGGACACAGCTATATCGACTCAGGTGGTGACGCTTATCAAGAATACATATACTTTTCCATACCTGCCACGCCCTCTTCTATGCGTTACAAACGGAATGACAAAGTGAATATACCCTCTGTGTAGGGTATAAAAAAAGCAAAGTGACTTCCTGTAGTTTCCAATACTTTTCTAAGCAAGATAGTCTCGAAAAAAGAACTGACAGTCCTGAAATGAGGATTTGCTTAGCACACAAAAATCTGCCGAGCCTATCTCTTCGCATTCATGGCTAAAGAACTTACTGTGGAATTTTTCTGCATGAGCTCGCATTTTTTTTTAAAGAGTCCTAACACCCTATTTATAATTATTTCTAAGAAAGTTTTAAAACCTGTTGATGAATCTGTTGACTGCATATTCGGAGGAAAACTTGTACGCTCGTAAG
Organism: Meiosimyza decipiens; assembly: GCA_963680825.1. Classification (NCBI taxonomy): domain Eukaryota; kingdom Metazoa; phylum Arthropoda; class Insecta; order Diptera; family Lauxaniidae; genus Meiosimyza; species Meiosimyza decipiens. Next base: position 123,510,905 of record OY804258.1, read on the forward strand.
CAGCCAAAACATACCGAAAATAATATATAAGTTTTGCAAATTTTCTCAAAATATTATTTCGAAATGCAGGCAAATATACCAACTGAATCTCTGGTATCACATATATGGCAACGGAAGTCACCTTCCCACATGGGTAGCAAAGTCGCCATATCGAAGATACCTAACCACCGTATTCATGAATTTATAAAATTTTTCAATATTTTTTAGTCACCAGAACCCTATGGAACTTGGACAGGTGAAAAACTGGCGGTTGAAGACTCACCTATTTGCCTACAACGTGATCCATTTCGACGTGATATGGAACTTGAGGGAAGTGAAGACTGTTTATATTTAAATGTGTTTACACCAGGAGTAAGTAACCTTTAAAAGTAAATACAAAATCTAATAAAAGCTAAGCAGCTTATTTTCGCAGGAACCCCGCACAACTGGCCCACTACCTGTAATGGTATGGTTTCATGGTGGTGGCTGGGAATGTGGGTCTGGCATAAGTGCATTCTATGGACATGATTTTCTCTTAGATCATGATATCGTTTATGTTTCGGCAAACTTCCGTTTAGGTCCTTTAGGCTTTCTCAGCACAGAGACAACCGATTGTCCTGGTAACTTTGGACTTAAAGATCAACTGGAGGTACTTAAGTGGGTGAAGAAGAATATAGCTGCTTTTGGTGGTGATCCACAAAGCGTTACTGTTTTCGGTGAAAGCGCTGGTGGTGCTAGTCTTACATATCATATGTTGTCGAAACGATCTCAAGGTATATTACATGTCGATTATGCTTATATGTTAAGCTTGTAGTGAATTAAACTGAAACATCTTCACAGGTCTCTTCCATAAGGGCATCGCACAATCAGGTACCTACTTTAATCCATGGGCGCAACCAGCACATAAAGGTGTACCAGCTAAAAGAGCACGTAAATTAGCTGAAATAGTCGGTTGCGATACTGCGGACGATTGGCCAAATATATTACGCTGTCTGCGTAAAACTCCAGCTGAAGCTATTGTTGCTACTCTTTATGATCTCTTTGTAAGTTACTTACATTTGCGTAATCGGTATTATTAATCGGTACTACATTTTTTTTAGGAATGGGACTTTGATCCTATGATTCCTTTTCCACCGGTGGTTGAACCAGAACATCCTGAAGCTTTTCTAACTGTGCTGCCAAGATCTGCAGCAGCACCACATGGCTTTTCGCTGCCACTTATGATAGGCGCAACTTCGGAAGAAGGCGCTCTCAAGAGTGCAGCACTTTTAAATGTACCCGGCTTGCTGGACGAATTCAAAAGCAAATTCGATAATGTATTACCAATTGTGTTAAATTATGATCATCATCCGCTGGGCATTCAGAGCGGTATTACGCGTGAAATCGAAGATTTCTACTTTAAACAGGGACATGTCTACGACAAGAAAAATCATCACAATTTAACAGATGTAGGTTTGATCTTTAAAACTAAATAGAATAATTTTAAAGTTTACATATAATTTCCAGTTAATCTCTGATGGCTGGTTTTTGGGTGGAATCGATGAATACATACGTTTGCGTATAAATGCCATGAAATTGCCTGAAATTAATGTAGGTCCTACCTATGTTTATCTATTTGATCACAAAGGAGCTGCAAGCTTTTCAGAAATTTTCAAAGGAGGTCGAGAAGATTATTATGGTGAGTTCAATACTTAGCTGAGCTTTGACTTCAATAACTGGCCGCAGGAGCTGATCGGTCTTACCCCAATCAAAAAAAAAAAAAGAGTAATTTGTATCAAGCAATATCGAAAAGTTACAAGATTTCGAAAATTATCGAAAAATGTCGAGCAATGTCTATCTGAGCAGAAAAAGTCAAATAAAGTTGCAAAATGTCGAATGTTAAATATTAGAAAAATGTTGGAAAACACCAAAAATATTGGAAAATTTTAAAAATGATGAATCAAAAATAATTTCAGGCATCGAAAAATTTCGAGAAATACGAAAAATGTTGCAAAGCTCGAAAATGTCTATATAAGTCTGCAGCATTATAGTGCCCTCAGACAATACGATTTAGTGGTTTACTGGAAGTATGTCAGACGCTGATGTCTTCAGTTTCAAATCAGCGCGAAAGGAAAGAGTTCTTAAGAGACTGAACATTTTAATGGATAAATGAATATCACTAATTAGAAAACTTGATGCAACACACTTTTGACTGTAACCCAAAATTTCATTATAACAAGCAAATTTTGGCACTTGCTTCAAAAAGGGCTTTCTTTGTAGTAAACCATAATACATGCCATCATTACTTGTTCTTGATTTATGACTTCTACTACTCTTACAACCTTGAGAGTGACCTATTTTTTAAATATTTGCAAATATATTCACTTATTATTTTTGACTCAATTTTTATTATTCTCGTAACAGGTGCTTGCCATGCCGAAGAATTGCAATATCTCTTCCCCGTAGGACAGTCGCTTTTTGTTAGTGCTGCGCCAACCAAACAGGACGTGATGGTACGTGAAGCACTCCTGAGTATGTGGGTAAACTTTGCCAACAGCAGGTAAGAGACAATGAAAAAGAATGGCAAATAATTAAACCCTAGATTCAATTGTATTAAGGAAGACTTTTTGTGCACCGCATCCAATTTATTGTGCCGACCTGTGTTTCGTCTATTCCACTAGACTTTTGAATTAGTTAAATATGTCGCGTTGGGTAGTGCTTCAAATGTGGCCCCAAATTAAATACAACTAATTGCCTGTTCGAAATGGATAGATTTTGTGCGCTGATTTGACTATATTCCGGAGTTTCAACGTCATGCCACATGATCTACGGGCATCCTAATCAGATAAACTAATTTTCTGGTATCTGAGGTTTCGATGATTTTTTAAACCTTATATGTTCCTGTTAAAATGCGAGCATTTATTTCAATGCGATATGAACTATTTTTTCTCACCATTCAGGTTCAGGTTCAATGAGGACGCACTTTCTGTGTATTCTATCGGTTTGAAAGAACTTCTATAGCAGTGACGTTACTTCACCAAAACCTTAGGGGGGAGGCGAAAATTAAAATTCCACCACTATTAGATGGGTTAATTGAATTGATGTAATTTTCGGTTCTTTTTTCATATAATCCAGTGACGTATCCATGATTTTATTTCGGGGGGGCTTTTGGATTTCAGATTTTTTTTACGTAGTGTATATTATTTGCAAAATCGTTTCTATATAGTGTCCGTCAAAATATTTCGGGGGGGTTCTATCCCCTAGCATTCACCCCCCTATATACGGCCCTGATATAATCGATGCTGAGTAACTATTTAGTATCAGATCCTTGGGGCCCCCCAGCCCAACTGAATTGACGCCACTTTTCCATTGAAAGAAGTTTTTCAAATTTATGTTCTTGTTTTGATCGTAGCTTAAATTCAAAAATTCCTGTATACTTACCTTCAGTATTGTAAGCGTAGGACAATTAAAAATTTCTGTGGAAATAATGACTACTGCTATTTTTCTTATAAACTTTTTGGAGTTTTCATTTTCGATTTTATCTTATTAATTACTTAAATTTATTATAAATATGATCCTTCATATGTAATTGCTATAAGTCTTAAAGCTTAAGACTTTTTCCTCAGTAGCAATACTTTTTTAATTGCCCAAGGAGATTTTAGCTTCTCCGGGGTTATATGAAATCCTCCATTTTTAACTTTGAACGCTGACAAATGTTTAATTTATACATGCAATCAATGTTCAATTGACTTACTCTATTTTTTTTTTTTTTTCTTGAATGTATCATCTTTAGCAATCCGACACCAGCTGACAGCATGTTGCCAACATGGAGAGTAGCACACGATTATCCTGTAACTTTTGCTCGCATCGGTGGCAAGGATGAAAAGAATTGGCAGTTGTTGAACATTGAACGTTTTATGAAGCAGGAGCGCCTTAATTTTTGGAATAAACTAAAGCCACATCTACCGGCAGAACAGTCACGTGATGAGTTGTGAGGAAAGGATGAAAGATAAAAAAAATCCAAAAAGATGGCTTGTCGCGGATGTTTGTTTTTCTGTTTTTGGAAAAATTGTTATAAATGACGTATTAATTAAATACTTTCAGTTTTCAGCTATGGGGCTTTGCCACTCGTGACCCCATTAAAGCTTATTATATTCAGATGCATTTTTTTTTAACAAATCGAATAATGCAAGTTTTATGATTTTTGTTATTTTCGTAAATAAGTGTAAACTAAAAAAATTGTGGCCAATAAAAAGACAACCGAAAACTATACGCTTTTGTTGTTCCCGCGAAAAAAATCAGTTAAACTACATATGGACATTTCCATACTGTCGAATGGGACCGTCGTATATTTTTAAAGTGGAATAAAAGTCAAAGTAAAACACTTTTTTTTTTCTTCTGTTACTCAAAGGAATAGCCCTTTGGTAGCACTATATTTAGTGGTAAATTTGAGGGCAGACGTACTACCGGTTCCAAGATAAAGGCAATAAAAGAGCCATTCGAATGGGACAAAAAATGGAAGTGTTTTTCATGGCCATTTATAGAACAAAGCATAAGTCAGCGAATCCTACCAACATTTTTTAGCGCAACTTATTTTAAAATGTTATGGAATAATAGCACTTTTTATTAAATTTCGTTCAATTGAAAAATCTTATTTATTTTTTTTCTTACAAAGTATAATATGAGTCGTGACGGGACAGTGCGAATGGGACATATTTTTCCATTATGGTTTACTTGGTAAATTTTTCATGTATTCATAAGATTTCTTGATATTTATGTACGTAACAATATTTAAGATTTATATAGCAATTAAAAAATCAAATTTAATATTATTCAAAGTCAAATTAAATGATCGAGATCAATTTTAAGTCAGAAAATAGGAAACAGTAATAAACGTATGTAATTAAATATTTTTCTTAAAAGAATATGCAGTTCGAGCTGCTTTAATTTTCTGACCATCACAAGAAAAGCTATGTCGTTTATGGGTACCAGAGATGCTTGACACATCCTTCCATTTGTCTACTAATTGTAGTGAAAACTTCTTAATTTGCTCTGAAGAGATGTAATGAACTTGTACACCGTCAATGATATTTTGCGCGCATTTGAAAAAAGCAAAAGCATCAAGTAAAACGACATTTTCTTTTCCATCAACTGCGCCCTTCCCATGTGAACTTGCGAAGTAGTTCCATTCCATGTATTTGCACCGGAGTTCTCTTAAAAAATCAAAAAAGCTCGAAACAACGAATTTTTTTTAAACTGCGAGCTGCTACCATCTGAGAACACAAATAAATTTATAAAATTTCCATACTGACTTTGTAACTGCTGTCTGACTTTCGTTGAAAAACAGCAAACATCTTCCTTGTTGTGGCTTAATATATATAAGTATATATATAAATATATATATACTTACATATATATATATATATGTATATGTATATATATATATATATATATTTAAGACGGGACGAACTCAAACAGCTCTTTTAAATTTTATTTTTTATATATACGAACTTCAAACAGCTCTAAAAATTTTAAATTTTATTTTTTATAAAAAATTAAATTTAAAAATTTTAAAATTTTTGTAAAATTTTGTAAGTTTTACAAAAATTTTTCGGACGGGACAAACTTCAAACAGCTCTAAAAATTTTAAATTTTACTTTTTTGCGCTCGTTGTTTCTTTTTTTAATTGTATTCATAAAACTCTGTTTAAACAAATATTTTGACACATTTGCTGCTGTTCTTAACCACGAAATGAGAACAAATGATGTTTTTTGATGTCGGACGGGACATTAGAACATGAGCTTAAGCAAATTAAAAATTTACAGTTAATACACAATAGTTTGATGTCTTTACATTTTTTTAAGCTTATTGATGTTGAGAGAGAGATTATTCGGAATGACTATCATCATGTATCATCTCTCTTATTTATTTAAATATTTAAGGTAAAATACTCTTTAAAATTACAAAAAAGAGAAACTGCATTTGTGCAATTTTGAAGTCGGTTTGCCCACTGTTGTGAATGGATTCAAGTATAAATTGTTTGAATTAATAAAATTTCAATATTTTTCTTAGATAATATCAGATAATAACGCTTTTTTAATAACTTTTAATTTTTTTGTCATGGTGTACCTTTCGGTGGAAATGCCCATATATGAATTTTTTAAATCAAACACTTAAAAATTCAGTGCTTTAAGTTTGAAAACTGAGAAATTTATTAAATACGTTACACTTAACAACTTCACAACAACAACAATAAAGCATTTCGCAACCTTCTGCAAGGTGATGCCAACTATTTCTATACTTTTCATTAGACTATGCGTAAAGTTAGGTATTGTTTTTTTTTTTTTATAAAAATACATGCATTTAGGCTGTAGTATCATAAAATATTTGTACATATATCTATTTTTAATAAACCATAAATAAATTAAGAATTTATATAAAATTTAAGTTGACTGCTTGCAGGCCCTGCAGGAGTATAGTAATGGGTTGAGTAGGTAGCCAGACCCCCTCGTGAAACCCCGAGTAGGAAAATTACCCACTCGAAATAATCAAATGAGTGCGTTTTTTATTTAACAATGATGATTGAAATCTTCGATCGCATTGAAATATTGAACATAGAACTGCAGAAGTCGAGCCTTTGTGTTATTGAATCCCATGAAAAAAAAAGAAGGCAGTTACTAATGTGTAGAATGCGTCTCGTGATTCCAAATTTAAAGAAATTTGGGAAAAAAGTGTTAAAGCTGTAATTGATTTTGAACTCAGAGAACCTTAAATTCCCCGTCAGCGTAAAATTCCCAAACGTTTTGATCAAGGTATAACAGAAAATTTCAAGTTTCTAATACCCAAGGATTTATCTCATTGTGAAGTTTTTGACCAGTTGATTGGATCGTGAAATAGTCGATTCGATACAGTGGCAGCAAAATTTTTCGAGTTTCTGGAGCGATTCGCTATCGGTCAGACGCCTGATTTTGACAAGATAGTCAATTTCTATAAAGACGATTTTGACAGAGCGAGGTTGTTCAGCAACCGTGACATGTTTTTGCAACTTTTGCGCAGGCAAAATGAGCAAGCAAACAATTTGGGAGAGGTTGTGAATTTCTTGAAAAAATACGAATGGGCTAGAGGGCTCATTCCAGATTTTGTTCGTTTGTTAATAACAATTCCAGGATCATCCTGTTCAAATGAGAGAAGTTTCTCGATCTTTCGTCGACTGAAAACATATCTAAGGTCAACAATGTCACAAATTCGGCTGAACAACGTCGCTCTTCTACATATTTATTCAAATATGACCGACGAGCTCGATCTGGGAAAAATTGTAAATGAGTATATTTTGCGTAATTCAAAGCGTACTAGTGTTTTTGCCTGGCGAAAATAAGTTTGTTTTAAAAAAATGACACGATTTTCATGTTTTTTTTTACGTATATGAAGAAAGATCTCAACAAAAATAATTGTATCAAATTGATTTATTAATATAAACAACTATAAAAATTATCTCATAAAAATTTTTCTTGATCCACATACGTTTTGCTCCCGTCCGGCACTACCAACCCCCGCTCTCACTAATTGACTACCCACTCGGGCTGAACATGTCCTGCCGGGCCTGACTGCTTGTCTCCCCACTTTCATTTTATGCGAGGTTTCTCGAAAGTAACCTCCGGCAATTTTCACATATGACGAAGTAATTATGGTTATTATGATTAAATCGATAAGTTTTCGATAGTTTTTAGTTGATAAGGCGAAGCCCAAACGTTGCCATTTGTAAGTAAAATCACTGCCATCGCACTTTGGGTGGGACAGAAAAATTGGGTATCACCCTTAAGGATTTCTCAAATTTTTAATTTTGAGAGTGCTGATCTTTTTAGACGTTTCTTTCAAAAATGACTGATGTAGTATTCTCCATTTAACTTTAAGCTTAACCATTAAAATATGCCTACAAAAGTTCTTACAAAGTTCGGTCGGGACAGCAAACAACCTCTATCAGGTTAAAAATATTTTTTTTTGCTTCTTTCAAATACTTTCAATAAGTAGTATTATTATTAGGAAAATTTTTTTTTTGTTGGATTTCTTTTTATCACAACTTTTTGAAAATAACGTGAACAGTGGAACCATACTCTCTCCTAGCCTATGATGACTTTAATAACTTTTTTAAATGTAAAAAAATTCTGGAAGTGGCCATTTGCCACCAAAGTTTCCTAATGCAGCAACGTAACTCATTTTAGCTGCAGCACACACCGTTCAAATACGTAAAGTTTATTTTCTTGTTTAATTTGATTGCGTTGCTGACATATTTCATTGCGTTGTCTTTTTCTTTCATTTACGTTTCTTTTTGCTTATAGCGCCATTTTGTCCTTGATATTTCGTTAAAGTTCTTTTAGCAAATACTACAACCTTCGACATTACTAAACGACAAAGCTTTCAACCGCTTAAGTTGTGTTCAGTATGACATGGATAGAATCAACAACCACGTACTCTCAAGCCCTATCAGATATATTCAATGTAACATATTAGCAATCAATTGTCAAATAATTTGCAAAAAACAATTTCACGATATACAAACATAAATATGTGCTATTAATAAAGTAAAGGTTCAGACATTTTTATAATAACTGTTTGGCAACATTAGTCCACCAATAAAACTCAGCATAAAATGTTTTATCATTTGACTAGAAGCATCAATTTGCGCAGTCTTGACAAAAAATTGATGGTGAGTGTCATATTTTTTATGCATCAATTGCTTGCCAGCCACAAGATAACATGGTTATTCTATTCATTTAAATCTGAGATTGAGATAATTTCCATATGTGAGCGAAATGTTAACCTGGCACGTCTAGGGCCTGTAACTCACTGTGACAAAACAGTTTCAAGACAGTTTTGTTTTTGTTTTGATGTTCATGTTGAGTGCGCTAACTGCGACAATTTGTTTCGCGACAAATTACGTTTTTGTGATTTAATCAGAAAAATGAATTTGACGTAGAAGGTTGCGTTGCGTGTTCTAATTGAACGAACACAGAGAAAAAAGCAAAAACAAAGAAATGTCCAATTTCTAATGAACCAAAGGCAAAGCAATTCCTTTTTCCCATTCCTTAGACCCATAGGTGTTAAAATTGATAGCCATAATTTATTTTTTGTGTTGACATTTGAGTAGTCGCTCAATCGTTTGTCATGTTTTTTCCACTTCTTCCCCTTAAAACTCATTTATTTTTAATATTTTCTTCGTAAATTTTCTTTTTTTTTTCATTTTTATTTTGCTTGCCAGAGATTTCGCGATCACGGTAACACAAAAAGTTTCGAAACAAAAGTTTCAAGTGAGCGCACTACATACGATTCTGGCGTACCGAAACAGTTTTGTTTTGCAAAAGTTGCAGTGCCTCAAAACAGAAAGTTTTGAGTTTGTCCCATATATACTGATGTGACAAAATTTGTTTCGAAACTGTTTTGCCGCAGTGAGTTATAGGCCTACATAAGTGTAGTAAATAATTAGGAGAGTTCAATACCATCCCTGATCGGCAAACTGTCAGACTTGGCGTTTATTTCAGTACAATGTACTCGTCACTTTCTAACCAATGCACTAGGTTTGACATCTCAGAATGACAGCCAAATTAAAAAAGTGCGAAGGAAGCGAAGAATCGGAACATAACCGAAGTGAAATGCAAGAAAAGAGAATGTGTTTGCGAAAAATTTGTTCGAAAATGCAAGTTTTAATGCTAAAGCAATAGTTTTATAACTCAAATTTATAAAAAATACAAATTATAAATATTTATGTGTACTTTGCAACAAGTGTGAAATAATAAAACTTGTGATAAAATCATAAAAATATAGTTTGAAAGTGAAGAAAAATTACGAATCCGAAGGTGAAAAGGCAAAAAGTGTAAGAAGTAGTGGCTTTTCTAAGCAATTTTTCACTGCTGTTTGCAGAAATAACATGTATGGTAAGTAAAACGCAACTTTTTATATTAATTTTCCAAAATTTTTTTTATTCACACATTCTCATATTCAATACTAAAGATAAAAGTTTTGGTGTTGAATCATCAACGTCGACGTCACGGGAAGCTCGTTTCAATCTGCTTACCGATTGTTGTTGCAATCCAAACTCGTTTCAATTCCGACACTGCACTGTTGTTGCTGCTGCACTCATTTCAATGTTTATTTTTAATTGCATAAAGGAAAAAAATTTTGATTTGATGTAATTTAATTCATTTGTCGTTGTTGCTGTCTTCTTGTTTGGACTCTGATCTGTTTTGCTCTGTTGATTTAAAGCAGAGCAGCAGTTACAACTTTTTTCAAGGACATTACGTTGAACTGCCTTCCCCCAGTTTTGTTGTTGCTATTTTTTGTGCTGAGCTACAATTTGTATTTTGAACTCTATTGTGCTCAAAAAATAACGACTGTCTGTTGTTCCTCATTCGTTTTTAATATTCGACACTCTAAACATAAATCTTTGATTCGTACGCATTGTATGTGAGCGGTACTGTCGCCCCTCCCTAGTAATACAATATTGTTTTCTTTTATTGTGTTTGTGTGGCTATAGCTGTGACTGTTATTGCTCCATCAGTTATTTTAATCGCGGCTTTTCCTGTTTCCGCTGTAAGTAACTTGTCATCGAAATGTATTTATTTGTTTTTTTTTTACAAATGCACACAAACCTACGCATGGGCATTCACTTGAAAGCAAAAAAATCAAGAAAAAATCTTAATTTTTAGGTAATGAGCGTTGAAGCGGAAGCAGGAAAGTAAGAAACCTCAAGGCCCATCCGATTGACATCCATTTATATTCTGCGATTTTCGATAGTTGCGAACAATTATGCAGAAATTTAACACAACCGATTTTTAATAAACTAAACTAGAGGTTACTTTCCCAAGTAGGCATATGTTGGTATCAGAAACCATTAGCAACAGAGATATAGCATTTGAAAGTTAAAGTTCTGAGTATCTTTTATAAATCGAAAAGTCTTGCACAAATTGAACAGAATTTTTGTTCAAAATATACATATATTCATACTATAGAAAATTTATTGGTCGTATAACTACAAATTATTTTCCTGTCGTTTTAGAATCAGTTGAAAGCTTCCCATTAAAATCTATATTACTTCCCACTAAAATCATAAAAATTAGGCATCTTAAAAAGCAGCAAACTGAAGTATGAAACGCTGTAATTTTTTTTTATTTATGAATTAAATAAACCACTTCCCATTTGACGATAAAACTACTAAGCTTTAATGAAAAATTAATTTTAATAGTTTGTAAAGGTTCCTGTAAGAAAAAAAATATTTTGTTGCTCTAAACATTCTCGAGATACATAAGTTCTCAAAATAAAGAGTGACTCTTCAAACTTGTTTTCACGATGCACCCTAGATTAGGTTAAGTAGGAGTAGTAGTCAGTTTCAGAACCCATTCTGATACACGCTAAGCTATAATATAATAAAATGTAAGGATAGATAAGTAATTAGAATGCAAAAAAAATATATTTTTGTGGGTGTTATTGAATATGTCGCTCTCTTTTCAGACGTCTACAAATTTCTTTCTTTAGCAAATTGTGATTTTACCAAGTGCCTGCTTTAAATACTGTTTTAATATATTTAATTTATAAACATAAGCTTATTGATAAGCTAAATGATAAACCACAAAATTATCGCTTGTACCACTCTTTAAGAAACTTCAGATAGCTATCACTATGCCAAAGAGTTTCTCGCAAAAAAAAGCAATGTTTTTCGTCTTTTTAAACATTTTAATGATCAAATATATTTGACTAATAGTACTACGAATGACAAAATTTAACAAAATATCATTGAACATAATGCGCTAAAAAGTGAAGCAATACACAGAAAAATTAACGTTTATCATGTAATTAACATGAAACAAGTATGTGGCACATTAATGCAGAAAAATGAAGCAAGAAAAAGTCAGTAGGTGTAGAAAATCCAAACCATTTCAAATTATAATAGAAAACCTTGCGGTGGTGTAGAGATTAAGATTAAGATCTGAAGAACTCCAAACTGAAAAATGTGGGGGAAAAATTTTTGAAGAAAGTAAAATAAATTATTTCAGTAAGAGTTTCGCGTCTGAATTGTGATGCATTCAAAAACACAATTTAGATATATACTGAAATAATAGTTTATTTCAATATCATAGTGGATTTAAAATCTTCACAAAATTTGCACTTAAGTATAAAATGCGCTTAAGTTGAACATACAATTTTACCTTGTTGAACTCTTAAGTCAATACTTTAACATGAACTGGACTGCTCGCAACAGTATAATTTCCTTTATTTAAATATTTTAGGTTACAAGACATTACTGTAATATATATTTATACAATAAAAATTTTATTTTTACCAAAAAGTACAAAAATGGAATCACATTACATTTTTTTTTAGTTTAAGTTTGCAACTTAAAGCTGTACTATAACTAGAGGCTTAAGTTTACTTTAGGGACAATTCTCCGATTTTATTTATTTTTTTTGGAGAAGTAGCGTGCTATGAATAAATAATAAATCTGCAAAAAAAAATTGTCGGTCGGATCTGGCTTAGAAGATATAGCCAATTTGCGGATATAGCTTTTTTAAAAAACGCTATAAGTTGAGAACCCCTGGATGAATGCATATCATATTAAAGGTAATTTAATGAGGTATAAAATTGTGATATTTATAATTGAATTTTGATGGTTAGTTTTCGAGATATGAAGATTTTTGTAAAATGCTGACATTTTTTAACCTATATTACCTTTAAAATGATGCGCCATTTGTACTATTTTTTTTTTATTTTAATCAAATTTTTACCGGAAAACAAAAAAATTAATAACCTTACTCTTATGTAAAAATACTGTGGCTAACAACCCAGGTGTTGGATACATCATAGACTGATACCGGCCGAAGGCCGCCGCGAAGCCGGTGTCGGATTTTTGGGAGTTTTAAATCCTGAGCTGCGGCCGTAGGCCGCCCACTTACCCTTACTCTTCAGCAAAAATACTGTGGCTAACAACCCAGGTGTTGGATACATCATAGACTGATACCTCATTAAATTACCTTTAATATGATATGCATATTTTGAAAATTCATCCAGGGGTTCCCAACTTATAGCGTTTTTTAAAAAAGCTATATCCGCAACTTTGGATGGCTATATCTTCTAAACCAGATCCGACCGACAATTTTTTTTGCAGATTTATTATTTATTCATAGCACGCTACTTCTCCAAAAAAAATAAATAAAATCGGAGAATTGTCCCTAAAGTAAACCTGTTTCTAACTAGATAACAATAGGTAAAAATCTTTATTGTATTTTATATTTTTAATTGTGAATAAATTGGTTAGTGCTATATGTTTCTCATGTCAAGTGTGCCATATCTTCTATGATAGAATAAAAGCTTTTTACCTATGTACAAATTATTTTTCTTATTCAATACATTTAAGCAGATAAGAGACATATATTTTTCCACTATAGGTTATGTGACATTATGTTCCTTATATAGATAATTTTCTATCAAACCATTATTAACTAATGTCATGTTCTTAAATATTTTATGGCTAGTTCAATCGTTTCATTCGAGACATTTCTGTAAGCTCCGTCCCAGTATCGCGCAGCTTTGATTTAGTATAAGTTATCAGAATATTATATAATGTTTAAATTGATCTTAGCGGTCAGAATGGCTTTCAAAGTTTCTACTTTTAACTGAGATTTTTCATCTGTCCACGTCGTTCATGGAAGCGAATACTCGTCCACACAGACGGTCGTGCCGGGTAAACAAAGAAATTTTCCACTATTGCTGCCATTTCTTTGTAGTTGCAATTCTCAGATTTCAAGTAAGTAAAAATTTCGTTGCGCAACAAACACAAAATTCTCAAAACTTGGAAAATAATTGATATAGGGGTGTACACATGATCAAACAACTCATCAAATTATTTGTCAAAGAATTTGACGGACAAAAAAATATATGATGTTTGATGAGAATTTGAAGATGTGAACGCTCATCAAATTGTTGGTCAAATTGTTTGATGAAAAACAAAATATTTTGAATTTCTGCTTGTTTGACAAACAATTTGACCAAAAATTTGACGGTGTGTACGCTCGTCAAATTTGCTCGTACATTTTTGTCATTTGAAAAAATATTTCAACGAATGCACATCGCACGGATAATGAAATGGAAGGCGGCTAGTTTTTATTTTACACATTAGAAGGATGTTTTTGTTTTTTTTTTTTTAACTATGGCTAGAGGAGCCAATGTTGGATATATTAAAGGATGTATATTTAAATTAAAACTAGTTTTAAACTAGAATTTATCAACTTATAATTGCTTCGATTTTCGGAGACTTTTAAATTTTTGTATAAAATTGTATTCCTTATTTTAGATGGTATTGTGGTCACAAAAATTACCGATTGTTTTTGTGGTCTTGAAAAGGACATTAAGTTTTAATTAAGATGAAATTAAATTCCTTTTTCATCAACATATAATCTATCCATATATCATGAACATAATAATTTGTCCGCCACCACGATGATTTCTCTATGGTGGTCGGAGAAAGACTGAAATTTGACGAAAAAATTGATCATGTGTACACCCTTTATGGTAATGCCTTATTTTACAGCTTTTTTTGTAGAACAGTTTTGATCACGTTATCAATGTAAGGATCGACGAACACAAACTAATAAGAACAAACTGAGCGAGATAATGATCGTTAACTTTCAAGAGAAATGGAAAGTTTAAAATCAATGGAAATAAAACAGGATAGCTACAGGATTTTTCACAAAACAACATGAGTAATTTTTTTTACAGGATATTCGCTCAAAATACAGGAGTATCCTGTAAAATTCAGGATAAATGGCATGGTTAGATATGACGAATGAATAATTCGAGTAAAAATAAAATATTTCACAGCTTAATCAAGTCGACTAGTAAATTCTCGGCATAAATTTTAAATTGCATATCAACGATTACAACACCTCACGGTATTTTCTTACTTAGTTATGTCTAATGTGACCAACTGTTTTTCAATTGGGAGTACAGTACTTATTTTTGTCCCGTTGTACTGAGTACTTGTAAGTACTACTTTGTAGTTATTTTTACTACACAAAGCTCCAGGTGGAACGGTTGTCACATAAGCAGAATAGACAGAAGAGCCGATCGTCGCGTAAAAAGAGCATAAAATCCGCGTGGCGCTAGCAATAAAATAAGCGCCATTCTGGGTGGCCGGTGCGTATGTCTTCTTCAATACAATCAAACATAAATAAACTCCGGCTCAGAATGACCGCTCAGCTGTGCCGAACGTAAAACCGATACACTTGTCATTAGCATATATATACA
The DNA here is from genome assembly GCA_963680825.1 of Meiosimyza decipiens. NCBI lineage: Eukaryota > Metazoa > Arthropoda > Insecta > Diptera > Lauxaniidae > Meiosimyza > Meiosimyza decipiens. The sequence continues at coordinate 123,526,154 of OY804258.1, forward strand.
ATCGGCTCCCACTATTCGCTTACGCCGTAAAGTACGGGGTGTAGTGGCTGCTTGCGGAGAAGTAATCGTTCTGACACTCATCTTTCAAGCGGGAGACTTGTTTATTTTTGGAGAGTTTTTTATTATTAAACTTTTTACTTTTGTTAACTTCATACAAACATGGTGAACCACCCAATTTAATAATAAAATTACAAGACTTCGATTTTCACTACTCTAATTACAATAAATCGGTTCTTACCAGAGATGTGCACGAATGCATTCATACGCAGTTATGAAACACTCAAATAAAATGAATTGTGAGTCAACACTGGCACCCAGGGCCGGATTAACAAGTAGGCAGAGTAGGCAGTTTCCTGGGGCTCCCAATTTTAGGGGGCCCCGAAAAATGAAAAAGACTTTCTTACAAACATAAAATTCTAGAGAGTGAAAGAAAAATATAATCAGAACTGAAAATAAATTTCACTCAAATAAATAAAACTCAATTGACCGCATTCAAAAGGCGACGACCGACGAACTAGACAAGGTTCCTAAAAAGGACATTTCCGACTCATTTGACAAATTGTATGCAAAGAAGTGTATCGAAGTGAAAGGAGATTATATTGAATAATAAAAAAGAATTATCTCAAAATGTACACTGGTTGTTTTTATTTTGAAAAATTTCGGTTATTTTTGGAACGGAGGGTGTAGAAGCCTCCAAGCGGAACTTTCAACTAGAATGATGAATGAGTGAATGATTAATGATGGATGACAAATAAATGAATGTATCATTTAGTATCACTTAACAAATACCTTTTCGTGAATGTTCGAGAATAGAAGTTAATGATAAGGTCGAGAATATTCGAGAACAAAAAATCACTGAAATTTTCGATAATATTCTGGAACATTTGAATTTGTATATAAGACGGAGAATTCGTTGTACGGGGATAGTCACGTCTGAGAATACTCACCGTAAACAATTACATAATGTAAAGTGAATAAGTGAATAAAATATCCTTGTTATTATCACGTAAAAGTCCGCGTTGTTTTCTTTAATTAAAAAGAATCAAAGCTGCTGAAAGAGCTACAACGCGACAAGAGCGACTCGAGATGTTAGGTATACTTTGCATTAAGTCAGATTTATTGAACAAAATCGATATTGATGATATAATTGATGAATTTGCCGAAAACAAATGTAGAAAACGACATGTTTAAAATGTAGATAGTAATTTTATTGATATTATTACATTGTAACAATAAAATTTTTATGAAAGGTATAAGTTTGTATTTTTTAATCGAAAAAAGAAGGGAACGGACGTGAAAAAAAGAGCCCCCAAATTGATGGTTGCCTAGGGCCCCGTAAAGGGTTAATCCGGCCCTGCTGACACCAAACACTGCTTTTGTTACTCTTTAGCTAAATAAATCGAATGTGAATTTTTATACCAAATTTTCGTTTCCCTATTTATTTTATAGGACAGACAATACCAAGAAATTGCTATACTACTTGCGAGCAATAGCAACGAATGCACTAGCTCAAACCGTCTATTGCATACGAAGCAACGTAGGCATGCGCTTCATTCTTTGCTACGCAATATCATTCGTTGCATAGCCATAGCATTCGTTGCATAGCCATAAAATTCATTGCATAGAAATAGAAACGAATGATTGAGCTTTGAGTGAATAGTGCTTGTCTTTTGTGTATGTTCAAAGAAATCAAAGACAAGCAATAGGAATAAAATTAAAAGGCAATGTTGTCGAATGGAAGCATGGCAATAGTTTTTTTTTTTTTGAGTGCAACAAACTATTTTTATGATATATGAGCGAGATTGGTCAAATACAACGAATAGTGAGTTGCTTAAATATTTATACTCAGAATCAGATGGTTTAACTCAATTATGAATATAACTTTGCCGTTTCATAACTTTCATTAGTATTTTGACCTAGTACTTGAAACTTTAACACCAAACCAATAATAGATATGTATTTCTTCCAACAGTCATATTCATACATATCTGGTAGCATTACGATATTTTCATTTTTAATTTTGTTATCAGTTTTGTGATAAAATTATCTTGGAGTCCCCATATTTATTTTAAGCAAATGCTGTTTTATAGTTGCTTGGTTGTGCAAATAAATGTTCAATTAAGCTTTGAAGAATATTCGCAGAAATTCTAAACATAGAAAAAAAGATAACACCAAGTTTATTTTTTGAATTCCTGTGAAAAAGATACCACGAAATCTGTTAATACATACATACATATAAAGAAAAGAAATCAATGTGTTAACGATCTGAAAAAGTATTGTTTGTTAATATATGTTTCAATCGTTTAGTTTTTTTTATGACTAATATCTTCAGATCTTGTTCATAATATAGTAGGGAGTGCAACTCTCATAGGTGAATGCAAAAGGAAACTTTGGGCCTCAATATCCATCACCCTCCAAATCTAAAAAAATCATTGTAGAAGTCGACATTGGCATTTTGGTATCAGATAAAAAAATTTTTAATTTTGCCTGTGCTTACCCCTAGCAAGTCTTCCAAATACCACGATTTCTGTTCATTTAACCTAGGAAAATTTCAAACTGATAACAGTGCTTTTAGTGATAGCAATGCCTTTTTAATTACAGTTAATGGAATCAATGAACTTGATTAATACAAAGAATATATCACTAATAACAAGTGCGGCTAAATTCAGTAAATGCAACTTCGCTTCTTATTTTTATTAAATATTTGCATGTCAACGTAAAGAATTGAATTCATTGGCACATATTTATTTAAACTTGAACTTAAAAGTTATTGTCATATTTCTTTTTAGTTTTTTATCTAATGATCTAATGGTATTTGTGATCTAAGATCTAACTGCGCTTAATATGGATGATAAGCGAATCGCGGACTATTTCGTTGTGGCTGGTATGCCAGAAAAGCCACAACTACTACAAGAAAGCATATTTAATGATTCGGGCCACCTACGTGCAGCTAATAACATTGATCCGATCACAGATATTGGTGTCTTCTTTCCATTGCTTGGCGAAGAAGTGCCCGACGGCTATGAAGTATTAGAAAGTACACCTACTGGTCTGCCGGCAAACTTAAATCATGGTTCCATGCGCACTACTGAATGCTTTATTTATTATCGTCGGGGTAAGGACCGATCGCCATTAGTTGACATAGGTAAGTACTAAGCTTTTGCGTTAAACCATTTTGTCATAATGCTGATTTTATATTGAACTTAATTTATAAATATATTCCAGGTGTACTGTACGAGGGTCATGAACGTATTATGAATGACGCTGAAATAGTTACTAGAACGCCAGATGATCGTGTGGCGAATGTTAACAACTCATCGGCAAAAATATTTTTAACATATCGACGTGCAAAAAATGATATGCCCTGCAATGAATTAGTTGTAACTGATTTATGTGTTATAGTACAAAACAAAGGTCAGGAGAGATGTCAGAATTATAAAATAATGCACGTTTCTATTATAAATGCGTGCATAAATTTTGGTTCAACGCTATAGATTTGTTTTATATATGATAAACGGTATTAAATTTAAACGAAAATATGTGTTTTTTGAAAATGAAACGAAAGTTTTTTAAGAAATATTTGGCTCATGTAGTATAGTAAGAAATATTCGGCTCGTACCATGCAAACTAAGTGTTGCATTATTAATACTGCTTTTAAAAAACACCAAATACTTAATTATATAAGTAAGTAAAACGACCGAAATCAGACGTATCTTTGCCAAAAAAGTTTTCATTAATTAAAGTGTTTTTTTTTTGTTTGTAAGCAGGGCTACTATTTCACTTGAAACATGAGAAATACAAACAATTTCAAAACTGGTTCTATTTCGTTTCAAAGTTGTGATTTCTTTAATACAAGAGAAACAAATTCCTAAAGGAGAATTTAAGAAAACAAAGACTTAATTACAACAGGACTATTACATTTTTCTCTCTAGTGTCCTTTATCTCCTAACGGACCTAAGGCCTCCGCAAAACTTCCAACGTGCACGAATAGTAGCGTTTGCCTTTAATTCTTTCCTACTGATTTTGAAAAAACACTATTCCATGTTTGGTGAATTTAATTTCTTTGTTTTATTTCATTTCTAAAGAAATTAATAATCACCTCATTAAATTTTAAAAAAAATTTGAGCATATAAAGTATAATGTAATTATTCAAATATAAGCCTGATCAGTTTTTCTTTTGCAACTTTACATACACACCGAATAGCAGGCAGATAAAAGCTTATATTAAAAAATGCAATTTCCTAAATTCAATCTAAATGGAATGTACTAAATTTCAGAAAGTTGTTAGCAAATGATGAATTTTTTCCCATCTAATGAAGATTTTTTTAAAATAATTACAGGCGAAAAACCACCACATGCATTTTGTTTAATATACAAGAGTCTTAACAAGGGATACATGGGCAGTGATGTCTATTTGTGTTATAAGAAATCAATGTACCGTCCAAAGTTAATAAGTTATCAACCAGAAATTTTACTACGCTATCCTACATATGATCACAATGATTTTCCACTGAATCTCTGTCCAAGTGTGCCTCTATTTTGTTTACCAATGGGAGCTTCTCTTGAGGCTTGGCCGCATGTAAGCGCAACACAGAAACGTAAACCTATAAGTCCAGTGTTTAGTACATTTGTATTAACTGTAAATGATGGCACATATAAAGTATACGGTTCGGCGTTGACATTTTATGAGGATTTTGAGTAAGTAATTTTGAGTGAGTAAATCCTCCTTTTATGCAAATGTAAATTTTTTGTCACTATTTACAGTGAAGAAAATCTTACCGAACAACAAAAGGAATTGCTTGAATGGAATGAAAATTTTGGCAAACAACATTCTCTACATATCATAAAGTCAATTTGTCTCTTGTCACATCATTGTTTTGGGGATACATTTGACAAATGGTTAAAGTACTTGCATGTAAGTCTGCTTATTAATATTTAAATTTGTTAGTATGTATTAACATTTCTATGCAACTTTTTAAGAGCATGGCAGTACATGGTCTAGATTTACCAATACCAATTGAACGTTATATAACACAATTGTTTGATGAGGTGCCTTTTCCGTCACCAAGCATACACCTACAGGTATGTATACGAAATATGTTTATGATATATACTTTGTTTTATGTTATTTTTATTATATAATCAGCTCTCTGGTAAATCCAATGAGCGCATATTGCTTACACAGCCTGAAGATTCACCTATTCCACGAAGTGGTGCTGGTTTTCAAATGTTGCTGCAAAATTTGGGTACGGAAAACAGCTTGCATGTGCTATTGTTAGCTTTGACCGAGCAGAAAATATTAATTCATTCTCTAAGGTATTTTTCACGAATTTTCTTTTTAAAATCAAAAACTATTTAAATTATTAATTTGAATTTACTTTTCGAAGACCTGCTACGTTGACAGCTGTTGCTGAAGCTATTGTATCCTTGCTATTTCCTTTCAAATGGCAATGTCCATACATTCCACTGTGTCCCTTAGGCCTAGCTGAAGTTTTACATGCGCCATTGCCATATTTGATTGGCGTTGATTCTAGATTTTTTGATCTATACGAACCACCGACAGATGTAACTTGCATCGATTTGGATACAAATACTATAAGTGTACGTATAAAAATGTGTTTTTTGTTTTGCAGAAACATAGAAAATAATACTAGATATTAATAGTTATTAATAGTGCGTAATTAATTTAAAGTGTTTATAAAATGGATTAAAAATTAAATTTTTGAGAAGATATTTTTTTATGCTTATTTTCTTTAAAAAACATTTTTGTTTCCAACGCTTAAATTTGTTTAAAAACGCTGTTAAAAATAAGCTGTAACCGAAAATGGGATCGAAGATATTGACATTTGCGTCTAGAATTAGGCAAACATTTTTCCGAACAGCAATGGCATGCGCAAGTAAACACTTAAAATACATAGCATTGGCATAATGCATTGCCATTATATCATTTGCAACAATTTTCACTTGATTTTATAGTTATCTTCGCTCAAAACACGCTATTTAATATGTTCGATTTCATTTTCATTTCGATGCCTGATTCGAATAAAAATACATTCGAAAATTTCCTTCGAATTAATACACATTACACAGGTGTCACGCACACTTTTTTGTCAGAGTCTCATTATAATCGGATGGTATAGGAGCTTACCCAGAACATACATACATTAATTTTTACATACATAAATGTATATGTATATAATGATTTAATGACAAAATTTAATTATTTTATGAAAATAACTTTTTTTTGACAATTGTAAATGCTCAATCATAAATGGCAAATGATATAAATTTTTAGCTTTGTGAATCCCAAAAACATCTTACTGTAAAACTATTGCCGAAACGCGCTGCTAGAATTCTAAAACAAGCTCTAGGCGAGTTAGAATCTCAGAAGCCACCTCCTATAGAATCAACGAATAGTCTCGATCGCGATTTGAGAAAACGAAAACGAGAGGTATTTACTATACAATTCTGAACTTATGTTCATGTTTTATCATAACATTTTTTCTTTCAGCAAATTTTGGAACAACGAATTCAAGAGGCCTTCTTGTTGTTTATGGCATCAATATTACGCGGATACCGTGAATTTCTAGTGCCTATTTCTAAAGCACCATCTGTTGGCGCTACAGATCCTAGTGCGTTATTTCAATTAAAAGCATTTTTACGATCAAGAGATAAGGTAAATTTAACTTTCACAATAACTATTAAAATTTGTTTATTGTACAGTTCATATTTTATTATAGGCTCATCAAAGGTTTTTTGAGCTTTTAATGAAAACTCAAATGTTTATACGATTCATTGAGGAGCGGTCTTTTGTTTCTGATGGCGATCACGGGCTAACATTTTTCGATGAATGTGCAGAAAAAGTTGGTTCCTATGATGAAACTCCTTCTGATGTGCGTTTAGTGGATTGGGAAACAGGTCATAGCAGTGAAAGGACTAAATATATTTTCCCACCAGATAGTATTGGCCCTAAACCAGGTTCGTACGAATAAAGATAAGATTGTTGCTCATAATAGTTACCTTATGTTTTTGTCATCCTTCCTTTTTTTACCTTTATTCTTTAACGTCTCTATATATTTGTATTGTTGACTAAATTTCTTTATCTGATTTACCGAAAGCTTACCTACACAAACCGTAAGCTTTCCGCCACATAAGCTTACTAGTCAGTTGAGATTGTATCATCTGTATATGAGTCTCTAACACGGAAATTAAAAAATAACTTGATTTCTTGATGAGATATTTAGCATTTTGATGCTAATCAAAAAAGCTAAAGCTCTGAGTTTAGTTATGAACTTTTATTCTCATAATTTTATAACATACATTCTTTTCTTTAATATAAATATCGTTCTTGTTTTTAGAAAATGAAGCTAAAGTCGGCTATAATTATGAAAATTTTACACTTAATCCTGAGCTCTTAAAATCAACAAAGAAAAGTGTACTCAAAAATTTTCTACAACAACAAATCAATGGTACATCAATTGCTCCTGGTTCACCTATTGCTCGTCGCACTAAACATGAAATTAAGATGGCACAAAAAATGGCACGTCGTTGTCAGATGCATCCTGAGGCATGGTCAAAATATCTGCTGGCCACTTGCTACTCACTTTATTTTCTAACATTACCTTCAATGATCTTGGACACACGTCAAGCTGGAAAAGAGCATGCAGCTCTGCGTGCTGCCTACGATGTTTTATTAAAAGCCAGTAAATTGCAAATAACATGTGATGAATTTTGCTATCGTATTATGATGCAATTATGTGGAATTCACAATCTGCCAGTACTTGCAGTTCGGTTACATTACTTAATGAAACGCTCTGGTGTTCAGCCCAATGCTCTGACATACGGCTTCTACAATCGTTGCGTACTTGAATCCCAATGGCCCAGTGACAGCACAACGCTTAGTCAGTTACGTTGGAATCGCATAAAAAATGTCATACTGGGTGCTGCACACTTTAAACGTGCCGGAATGAAATATTCAGCTAAAAAGCCTGCACTTTCAACATCTTTTGATAATAATTTAAGCACTTTGGAAACAGTTGATGGCACATCACGGACAAGTCTTGATTCAACAGCGTCATCACAAGTTGATCGAAGCGCAGCTGGAGATGGTTTATTACAAAGCTCATTAATAGATTTCTCAGCTTTTGATAAATTACGTGGGAAATTAGGCAGCATTGTTCGTCAATCTGCAGCTAGTACTGGTCGACCACACCACCAGGAGTCAGGCGATGTAATTAGTAGTGCTGGTTTATTAATATCAGGTGATTCTAAAAATAGTGTTGATAAGTCCAATTCATCCGAAGTAATTGTTAGCTCCGCTACTTCATGCCCACCACCTACACCATCTAGCCCGCATAGCCCTAATTGCGATTTGACTTCAAATACCAAGAGACAGCTTACCAAGGCGGATAGTTTTGGTGGTGACATTAAATTGCTTAACAAACTGCAGCGTAACCAATCAGGCACAATCGCCAAAAATGAAACGCTACAACAAAGATTTAAAATCATGAATATCGGTGATGCTGAAATAGATGATGAAGCTAATTCAAGTGAAGCACTGAATGAAATTGCAAGCTCACAAGAAGAACTGGATTATGATGCTGGACTCGAAAATCATGCCTACTTGAGACAAATTCAAAGCCCAACAAAGTATGTAATATGCGGCCTTTTATCGTTTCTATGTTGTAGCAAAATCAAGAGTAAATCAAAAACGATTCCGAAATGCATTTATTCAAAATTACGTTGATCTAGGAAAATAATGACTACTCTATTCTACTGTTTTTGTTTACTTTTGGCTATACTATTATTATATTAAGCTTATACCTCAGAAAAGAAATCAAATTTTGGTAAAAATTATTTTAAATTGCTTTTTTTCTTGTAAAGAATATCACCACGCACTCCTGTTACTCAAAATGATCCATTGGGTGCATTAAACGAGGAAGAACCACCACCGTCAGAACCGGCTCCACAAAATAATTTAGTAGACTACATCCAAACTTCAAATACTCATCACATCAATAATAATACAATGTACACAGACAAGCCGATTCTGTTCAAAGGTCAGCGTAGCGCAACATTTGATGAATCAACAAATTTAAACAAAAGTATGCACCGTTCCGAGACTATGCCAGGATCAAGTGTCACTTCGAGTTTAGCGAATTTAGGTTCATCTTTAAAGTTTAGCTTTGCGTATGTATGATCAATTAAATTGTTGCATATATCTAAGAATTATTTTAGGCTTTTAAATCGAATTTATTTGCATGTGTTAATTTTTATATTTTATTTTCTTTTAATTTAAAACCGAAACAAATCATCGAAAATGTCTGCTCGTTTGTTTTACACATATTCGTTTGCTCCTTTCTCTTGTTAAATAAAATTTCAATAAATAAAACATATTTTCGTAGACGCTATTCGCCTGCACGATTGTCATTTAAGAAAGACTTGAAATTGCCCACCAATATTATAGAAAATATATCCAATATTAGGTAAGTTGTTTTCGAATTTTTAAGTTGTAGCAAAATTCAACATATAAAATTTTTAAGCATTCGTGCATTCTTGTTTTTTTGGTGATGGTTATTTGGTTATACCTTTTTTGGTTTGAAAGGTTTGAGGTTTTTATATAACTTATTATAATAGAATAATGATTCGTTATTTTCTGCATTTATCAGAACTTTAATAATATCATCAACCATACAGTGTTTTGTAAGAATTATTTCTAATCGGCATCTTTATATACTGCAAAGGTACTCAAAATTTGTATAAAATAGATTACAAAAAAAAAGGGAAAAACGCAAGGATTGAATGAATATATTTCTTTTATATTGCGAACGAATAAATATAACTTTAACAACGCAGCTAACATCAATCATTTGTATCAGTTTGCTAAGGAATTTACATCAAGAGGAGTACTCAACACATACTTACCTTGCGTTTATTAGAGCTGCTTTCTATCAATCGATAAACTAGAAATTTGGAATTGTTCAGAACCCGGAAAGAATGAACAGATTTTGATGGAACTTTTTAAAATGCTTATTACTTACTAAAATCAACATTTTTTTGGACCCAAAACTTTGCATTATTTATATTTTTTAAATAAAAAAGTGGTTTAATAAGGAATCATTCCTCCTAAAATTCCACACAAAATGTTCAATAATGTACTTCCAGTACAAATTATGGTATCACTTTATTCCGGTTCAAACATTTTTAATTTGTAACAGCTTTAACTTCTTATAAATTTATCGTTGAACAATTTGTAATAGCTCATTTCGAAGGCCCTTCGTTGAAGTATCACATGTGAAACCGGGGCATGGCAAATAAAAACCTGATTTCGACCAACTATTTGACCTGCTGAGGCAGAGAAAATGATTCTTATTGTTGGAGGAAACCATTTTTAGTCCAATGTGTTCTCCAAAATATCCGTAGAAAAAGGTCACTGAACGCGTTTTCACCATTTTATGAATTAATTTCTTAATGTTGCTGACCAAAAAATATTCATCAACTTGTTCTCAAAACAAAAATTTTCCTTTTTACCATTTCACACAAAAATTTTTCTTTTGTTTGAGAAGGCCGGAAATTGCTTTTTTTGAAATTGGCAACCCTTGAAGCTTTGTAGATATTTTCAAAATATTTCAGGTTAAAAATTTTCTGTAGAAAAGAGGATTCACGAATTTTTCATGGAATAGCTATTTCCAATGTAAAAAATTAAGCATCCCCATAAAAGAATAGATTCGAGTGTTTAAGCTTGTTGTAAAAAATGGTATCCTTTCCTTTGTTTCGGCATGTCAGAGGTAAAAGTTGACCAAATTGAGTTTAGTTGATATAGTTCGGCTTAACCTAACGTGGCCATATGTTCGGCGTTTTTTGTTTTATGTTCCGCGTATTCCGCGTTTTCATTGAAAGTAAAACTTTTTATTTTGCTAGGGTTTTCGGTGAAAGTGGGGATCTTTTTTTTTGTAGTAATTATAAACAATTGGTAAATATCTGATTTTTTTAAAAATATTTCGAAATATCTGATTTGCTACGGTTTCCGAGATGTAAAAATAAGGAATTTTTATTTAGTACATAAAAACAAACGAATCTTCAACAGAGTTTCAGCAGCTTTTTTCTGCTCCGCGTTTTGGTGAAAAATATCTGGTCACGTTAGTTTAACCTGATATACAGCAAGAGAGTTATAAGCTGGTTAATTTTCGACCGAGCTCAAAACAGTGGCTTTGGCTTGAAATGGGCTATTGAAAATTGTTCTTCGATACCTCTATAGGAAATTACATATGTGTTTCAAATCGACCATTTTTGAACCCGAAAATAGTGATCTTCTAATTTTTACGGAGTGTGTAAATTTATATTATGAAAACCCTCAATTTATGTTCAAAATAGAAAAACATTTGGTCTGGGAAAATTTATGAAGTTTGAAATATTTACTAAAAAAAAATGCTTGAGGAGCTTTCAAAATATAAAGCTATAAGCCACACAGAACCACACGGAAACTCATGAAAATTACGTTTCGCAGTATATAATGTTTTTGTGTTGATACATTACTCTGCTTATTGTTTTTTTTTTTTGTTGTCTTATATTTTCCTCTTATTTATATTTCTCCCTTCATTAATCTATGACTAACCAATTAAGATAACCTTTGTATCATTACTCAAAGAATTATATGTTTACAGCCCAAGTTTAACTGGCAAAAAATCTAATGAAATTCTTCAAGGAAGTCTGAGCAGTATTAAATATGCTGCAAATTCAATAACACGCAAATTTGATGAGATTAAAGAGGCAATATCCGCCAATTCAACACCAGTAAAAACATCTGGCCTATCAGCTGGTAATTGCAATGATAATTCAATTATTGAAGATGATCTTTTGACACATGAAGACACCGGTGTAAGCACAAAAATACGACGAGTATCTAGTGATCTTGATCCCTGGGGCCGTTTGAGCGAATCCCGCAAATCAAGTTACAACAATTTAGTGCCATTAGGTGAAAATACATCGGCATTATGTTTAAGTTCATTTCCTGCTTTACCAGATAATCTTTATAGCCCAATAGCTGATGTGAGTTATAACTTCTTTCTTAATATGTAATTGTATATTTTATGGTTTTTCTCTTTACAGAGTGTTGATAGTCCAGAATGCGATATACTTATACAAATGACGTCTTGCTCACAATGCCACAATTGTTCCGTCCTGCTTTATGATGAAGAAATTATGTCTGGTTGGTCTGCGGAAGACTCAAATTTAAATACAACATGTCATGCTTGCAATAAGTTGACTGTGCCATTTCTTAGTGTTCAGATTATTGTTGATGACTCATTAAAAGATGTTAAGCAGTCAGACAGTTTGAGTATACCATACTTAAATCCGTTAGTGCTACGAAAAGAATTGGAAAACATTTTAACGGAAGAGGGCGATGCTGCTTTGATTAGAACGAATTTTGTAGAAGAACATCCAATAATATACTGGAATTTACTTTGGTTAATGGAGCGTATTGAGAGTCGAACCCATTTGCCTGATTTATGCTTACCCAAAGAGGTAATAATATTAATTTGGTAGCTATATGATATTTTTTCTTCGATTCCTAAAAAGGCATTGGACTCTGTTCTGCATTCGTATACCATTCCTATTGATATCAAATCATTGGGACGAAATGTAAAGCGCCGCCTAGTGCCAAAATCGATATGAACATTAAAAATAATTTTGCAAAGAAAAATCATAAAATATGCAAAATAATTCATTTTCCATGATAGCCAAATAATATGGATACATTTAGGTCTATTCTGTATGCGTATAACCATTAAAAATGATAGCTACTAATGCATGAGGTCAACCTCAAAAATTTCTTTCTTCCGCAGACCGATAAGGAAATCGATCCTCTTAGCAAAGTAAAAACTGTGAAAATACAGTGTTTGTGGGATAATTTACGTCTACACAGCGAAGCTGGACCACCAATGTATATTTTGTACAAACAAACCCAGCCAGCAAGTCCATTACTTAAAGCACTGTTGACAGATCAAACATATTTAAACAAAAAGTAACTATAAAGCTATTAACGCTAACACTGGTAAGCACTTATCGAGCTTTCTAATATATATATTTTTATTTATGCAGTGTTATTCAACAAATCATATATGCACTGCGTTGCAATGATCTTCTTACACCCGTAAAGAGGCTAGCAAATGAACGTCATAAATTAAAGAACAACGGTGTTGATCGAACTCATTCAATTTATCGTGATATCCTCTTTCTAGCACTGACCGCTATTGGCCGTTCTAATGTAGATTTAGTTACATTTCATCGAGAATATGCTAACATTTTCGACAAACTTACTGAAAAAGAATGTAACATGTATTATCGGAATCAAGATCTACCACCATCGGCAGCGACAATTTTTTGTCGCGCTTATTTTAGACCTCTATTGCTTCCTTGACGCGAAGAATTTAATTTTTTACGTTTTGATTTTAACGATGTACGTAGATAGCGTGGTACATAATTTTAAAAAGGTATTTTTAAAAGTTAATTACCCTGCAAAAAACACTTGCAATAGATAAATTCTTTCAATAACATTATATTTGGTATTATTTTTGAAATAATTGAGCTAACGTCATAAGAAATTTTGCCCTAAAGTTCTAAATGTGCACTGGCAGCACTGGTATAGTAGAACTGAAACATCTATAGAATTACGTACTTGCTTTTAACCATATTGTTCGCATTAATTTGGTAATTTCGCGATCAAAATAAATGCTTCTAAAATCAACAATCCTATCTGATGGAATGAGCAGGAAGGATAGTTATGCGTTTTTGTGAAACTAATCAACCAGACTTGCTTTGCCGAAACCCGTTCCGAGGCCCGAAAAAGCCTATTTTTGATGTTAGCATAAGTAAATGTTATAAAGCCAGGAGTCGACTTCATAGAACGTAGTCATTATCGCAAATTTCTCGATAATTTTGACAGTCGATCAAGACTTTCTAGTTTTACATCAAGCTTTTGAAGTTTGTACATCCTTCTCCAAATATTTTTGTCAACAGTATTGCATCTGGATACTTAAATCTGGAAAATATTTATTTTTTGTATTTGCAGTGAATGGACTGGATATATGAATACAAATGTTGTTGTTTTTTAGATGCTTAAGAGTGTCACTATGTATAATAAAGTACTATCAGTTGAAAAATATAAAAAAGGTGAATTTTGAAATCTTTCGTTTTGATGAACTCTTCCTCAATTATTAGAATAAAATGAAATATGTTAATTTTCGTAAACTGTCAAATGTGATGAAATTTACATATTTCGATATTTTTTAACATAAAATACAACCAAAATATGAGCTATCTAAATCAGATGTAGTGGCATATTTAAGAAAAACAAAATCCTAATCCAATCGAAAAGTTTTTCGGTTATGATTTTTGTTCTTTGCTTGCATATATATTTTAACCTTCATGTAAATGTGTTAAAAAGAGAAAAAATATGGAACTCTTTGCCCACAAGGAATAATATTTTGAGTTGGATTAATAAAAAATTCAACTACCCCGACTTGTGCCTTACTATCTACTCGTTTCTTTCATGCTTAAGTTCAAAGTTATTGAATTATGTCAAAGTAACGGTTTACTTTCACAATAAAGGTTAATTAGTAAGGACGCCCATCTTATGTCGACTTTTGTTAGGATTTCCTCTTGGATTATACATAGTTTTAAGCCACAAAAGCACCAACCAAAACTTGTTGAAATGATACTCGTTTAACTTAAAAGATCTTGCTATTGATTGAATTTTAAGGTCTTCTTAAATTGATGTAAGGGCAAAATCATTTTAAGGAAACTATTAAAAATAATATATTAAGTTGGATACATGAAGGTTCGTTTTTTTGCATTTTTTCTTTTTTGGAATTTTATTCTAGAAAATTAAATGCTTCGATTGCATGAAATTTGAGAAAATAATGTGTACAGAAAATTCACAAATGTTTAATATACATAGTTTCCTTATGGATTTTGGTCGCTGTATCCGACAATTTAGTTTTCTCAACTATTTCAAAAATCTATACCACATTAAAAGATCAAGCGTACTAATGTTCAGATTTTGAATTAAGTTCTATTTAAAAAAAATATGAAATACTGTAAAATAATGCTTAAAATGTGTGACTAAAATCGACTTGAAACAGAAAATCTAGTTTTACTAAAAATAATTAACTGTTTAGCTTTAACTTCTATGGACCTGTTATCAACTTTTTTTTTATATATGTATATTTCATTTTAACAAAATTAATTTAGCTAGTTTGTTCGGCTATCAAAGATAAAATAAGATATTGGCATATTTAGTGGTGTCAATACAGAAAATATTAATATCTACATTTCGAATGGTTTTTGACAATACACAATTTCATATTTTTTACATTACTCAAACTGCAGTTCACTTTCTGCCTTATTATATTTAAAGGTAATCCCCAATAAAAATCTTTGTATTACAAATTACTTAAATATATCTAAGTATAATTGTTCTTATAGAAATTATGTTTATGTTAGCACATGAAACCAAAATTTATCATTTTCATTGTTCTGATATTGCTTAAGAAAGTAAAATAGAAATAATACACAAAATATATTAAACATGACTTCAAAAGTGTAATTATTGTATTTTTAATAAACTGCACATCCGGATATGTTAAACTCAATAAATTTGTTTCACTTTAAAACTAAACAAAAAAAAATAATATTAAGCTGAATCGAATTTATTTTCAAAAAGCATTTTTTCTAGTTTCATATTTTTTATTTAATTTAACGAGAGAATTCAACAAAATATATTGGCAAAATTAAATCTTGAAAAATGCAAGAAGTTTGGTTTTTATTTAAACTTTTGGAAACACTCTTGGGTATCCTCTGCATGGGCTTTCACATTAGAGGTTTTCTAAACGTTGAAGCTATACAGCATAATCTTTTCTATTGTGGAACATTTTTTGGATTTACTCTCATAGCTATGTTTGGAAATCTAAGCATTTGTGTTGGATCGGGACCTTCGCCGCTAATGGAAGCAATAGTGAATGCATTTGCTGCAGTTATGTATATCGTGGCATCGATTCTGTCAATGTATCAAGCTGAAAAGGACTTTCATCTCATGTATTTGTCAGACTTTGAAGAGCCATTGCATCCATTTTTCCGTTACTCAAAATCTCAAAGCATCTCTGCATTAGCTAATGGTGCTTTGCATCTTATGCACTCAATATTTGCTTTTGACGTCATTCTAATACCGGAAGCAAGTGAAACAGTTCTTGGAGAAGACGAAAACGAAGCAACACAACCAATAAAATTGTATATATTTGGCAAGGATGTACATGAAAAGCTCGAGGAATATCAGTGGTTTAGAAAGTTATCGGGACGGACCGAGTCGAACGTACTTTAAAATTGAAGACTTTTCTGTTTGTGGAAAAAAAAAATAAATTTATGCAACCTAGACAGTTCTATCTTTGTAAAATTTAGCGAATTGCCCAAGCAATGCCAGTTCCAGGTACTTTATATAAACTATTTTGTGTAAAAATTTCGACTAAAAAAAAACTACTCTTTCGGTCGTTGACCTTGAATATTGTAGTGTCTTAAGTTGTCTCTACTTAGCTTAAGTTACCATCATAAATTCATCGGAAAACAGTATTAGAATGCCTTAACGCGGTAAGTATTTGTTGGAGTTACACATGTTTTACTCCTCTGGGTATCAGGGCACTGTGATTAGAACGGAAAATCTAGGAATATCAGTGGTAAGGCATTAAAATTAAAAAAATAAACAAATATTACAAATCAGTTTTGGCAACATTACAAGGTTGACACAACAAAGTTAGAGATGGCGATCCCGGAACTCTGAAATTTAGAATCGAAGCTTTCAATTCCGGGATTGGTATTTTTTCCAAGTAAATTTAAATTGATTCACATTGAGATGTAATTCTAGGTCGGTGAATTTAAGGCGTGTTGGAAATTTCTCAACTACTTCGTTATTGTTGAAATGTTTGGTGTTGGAAAAATTTCATCTGTAGTATGAGAGCAACAACCGGCTAAATACATATGGGTCATTCCATCTATAATGGGCCTATCATTACCCTCATGTTTTTTAAATAGGCTGAAACTTTTTTCAGTGATTGGTCTATCATGTAGAAGATATAAAAAAAATCGATAAAATTTTTTTGACCAGTATTATTGCTTAAAAAAAAAGTTTCAAATTGTGTTAAAAAAAATTCGTAAGTAAAACGAAAAAATTGATTGATGAATATAAACAAACCAACACAATCCAAATTAGCTTTTATATTATTTTTAGGTAGTTGTGTACTAGTAGATGACAAAAAACTGCAAATTTGAATAAATGAAGGCCTGAACGGTTTCTATGTGGTAAAAGATAAAAAAATTGACTTTCCAAGAAAACATCAATTTCCCAAATACTCCATCATCGATTTCAGATTTTTTAGACTAAAAATTTTCAGAACATATAGTACCATCTCTGAAAATTTTATCCATGTTTTTTGATTTATTCAGATTTGCAGTTTTTTTGTCTTCTACTAGTACACATTTACCTAAAAATAATATAAAAACTAATTTGGATTGTGTTGGTTTGATTATATTCATCAATGAATTTTTTTGTTTTACTTACGAATTTTTTTTAACACAATTTGAAACTTTTTTTTTAAGCAATAATACTGGTCAAAAAAATTTTATCGATTTTTTTTATATCTTCTACATGATAGACCAATCACTGAAAAAAGTTTCAGCCTATTTAAAAACATGAGGGTAATTATAGGCCCATTATAGATGGAATGACCCATATGTCATTATGTCTGAAAATATTCTGCGGCTCTAATTTATTGTTGACAAAATTGAAAAGCCTTAAAATGCATAAAAGGTATTTTTTTTCAATTTTGTGATTATATTAAAACGCGAATTGATATTTTTTCAACTAAACTCCTTGCGGCAATTCAAAATATTTTGTGGTCGATCCCAACTTCCTTAGTTTTGGTCTTAATGTTTTATCGTGCTTCTTACAAGATCAGGAAAGAAACAGAAATATATATATATTATTCAATCAATTTCATCGATCTCTTGACTGTTCCTGCACCAGTTGTTATATGCTAAGCATCTTGAAAGCATGATATCTTATAAGACAGTGCTCATTTACAACCCTGATCTTTAAACTGTTATCGGTCCGATCAAAAGAAAAATTTATGTAAGCACAAGGTATACGGTTTATAAGCACCCTCATTGAAAATTAAATTCCCTAGTTCATTGTGAGTACAAAATTGTATGGGAGGAGGGTTCTACCTTGAACACCCTATGAAAACCAAGGCGTTTAACAAAGTTTCTTTAGAGTAGTACTTTTATTTATTAAACTTTATTTTACTAAGCTTATAAGCCCTCACAAATTGAGAAATTATGTATACTAAATAATTAAAATACTTCCGCGCTAACGGCTGACCTCATCTGGTCGGATAGATGCCTACCAGCAGCAGTGATAAATTAATAATGCAGGCACAAAATGCGCTGGTGGCAGACCTCATCCGGTCGGGTAGATGCCTACCAGCAGCAGTGAAAAATTAAAGGTGTAGGATGCGAAACAGCATTGCATCGACAGCGGTTAGTGATATTTTGTTGCAATAGAGTTTCTCCATCTATACTTCATAAGCGTCTAAATCAACTAAAACGATATAGTGCTGTGTTTCAAAAAAACGTGAAATACCTATAAACGATGCGGACAGAGTTTGTTCTCCGATTTCGTTGAAATTTTACGAAAAAACCAACTTACTAAAATGTAGAAAAATCTACCTTAAGTGCCAACATATAGCGTTTTAGGAATTTTTTTGTATGAGAAAGGACACCTCCTTGTTGTCAAACCACGCCCACATTTTTAATGTGGCTAAAAATGCGAACAAAATACACCCGAAGGGAGATTTTTTTTTAAATCGGTCTTGATGAAAATTCTCCCAAAATTTCAGCTTCCTAGGTCAAACCTGGTAACGGCGCAAACAGTATGTTGCCCAATACAATTCGTATGGAAACGACCTTTTTATTAAACGCAAAAAAAAATCTGTGTTTAGTTTTTCTTTTTTATTTTTTCCATTTGAATTGTAATAGGAAACAAACAGTTTTGGCAATATACTTAGCTTTGCGATAACAGTAGTTACATATTAACGATTTACTTCACGATTTATGCAAATGGATTATATTTTTCAAGATTACCAGGTACAAGAGAACTATTTGAGCCGTACGGAATGCTCAAAAAGTAAATAGACTGGAAAGGCAAGTTCATTGAAACAATATTTAAAATATTCGAGGTAATACCATCTGGGCCAACTTTAAATTATGATTTTATATCTTTAAGACTTTGCTGCACATTATCAAGACAAAGTGGGCTGACTAACTTGATATGGCTTTACATTAAATGGATAATAAAAATCATTGTACGACTTGGAAGAATATGTAGACATAAAATATTCAGCAAACAGATCGCAAGTCATATCATCGTTATTAGACGCAATGTCATGGTGTTTCATGTTAGAGGGGATATGTCATTTTTGCTTAACATCGATGAAATTCCAAAAAGATTTTGGGATTTGTTTTATATCAGCTTTAACTTTCAAAATACATACATATGTAAATATATAATTTTTAAGCACAGTTATTCAAATATTAGTATTTACTATACAACTGATTCTATTGAAATTGATAAAATCAGTTAGATTTGAGGAAGTTTTATATATTTTATAAAATTTGGTTTTTTGATTTCGTAGTTTTCTAATTTCAAGAGTAAACCAGCAAGGACCAGACTCAGTCCTTGCAAACATAGATTACATTAATTGTTAAGTAACGGAGCTACCCAATATAATAAGTTTCGTTAGGCAATTAAATCACATATGTATGTTTCAATGGTGTTTTCAGTTTGTTTGTTGAAGTAAATGAAACATTTGTCTTTTTAAATTAACGTAATAAAATATGGATTTCTTATTCATATTTTAATGCACTATAATACTAACTACAACTTTTCTATATCAACGCGTTAAACACGAGCTAAGCGGTGGTTGTTGGGCTTGTGAGCGAAGCGAGCAGGCGGTGGAGCCCACTGATGAAAAATAACTAGTAAAGGTGTTACCTTCGGCCAGGCCGAAAGTCACATACCCTACACTACATTGAAAGTGCTTTTTAAATAGGTGTTAAAAAATGTTGAAGAGGTTGAATAAGTCGAAAATAATTGAAAAAGGTTCAAAAATGTTGAAAAGTGTTGGAAAAAACTGAAAATATATAAAAACCATTGAAAAAAGTTGAAAGAAATTGAATAAGTCGAAAAATATGAGAAATGCTGAAAAATTAATAAACGAGTCGAAGAAAATGTCGAATGAAATTGAATGGGAACAGGTAAAATTTTGAAAATGTCGAAAAAATAAGGAAAATGTTGAAAAAAATAGAATAGAAATGTAAAACACGAAATATGTCACTCCCACTTATCCCATTCCGCCCACTTTTGCTTCAATAAATGATATTCGTCATTGACATGCACTAACCAAATTTTAGCACAATAGCTTGTATAGTTTGCGATATGTGCCATAATTATTCTTAAAATTTAGGGCGGTGACACACCCACTGGTACAATACAGTTCGATTTTGATCCAAAAATAGCCTTCCATAAACAAACCTCTTGCACCAAATTTCAGTATGATTGCTCATATATTTCGATAGTTATGCCACTTAAAGTATTTTAATTGTATGAGAGGTGCCACGCCCACTGTTGCTATTTCAAAAGCTTTTGATGCATATGTACCTAATACCCAGTAAATTACTTAGATCAATTTTCAGATCAATTGCTCCAATAGTTCACTTAAAATAACACTTATAACTTTATGTTGTTGAGGGAGGTGCCACGCCCACTGATGCAATCTTGTCATGTTTCATTTGATTTCAAAGCTTATAGTAACCGACACCTCCACTCAAAATTTTATGAAGATTACTCTCATAGCACACTATCTATAGCATTAAACGTATTTTGTTCATATGGGAGGTGCCACACCCACCGGCACTATTGTGCCAAAATTTAGCAAGACACCTTTTAGCGAGTATATCTGCCATATTAAATTTCATAGCGATTGCGTTGTTAGTTCTCTTTTTATAACGTTTGTAAATATTGTATGTGCCAATTTGGAGTTATACGAAATCCAAATTTTCAATTGCTAAAAACTGCCACGCCCACTTTTACAATTCTGCCCATTTTATGCGCAATTCAAGATTTATAAGATCTGCATTCGTGTACCAAATTTCGGTTTACGAGCTATGGCGCTATGAAAGATAAAATTTAGGGCTGTGCCACGCCCCTTTTGGAACCCTTGTAAACTTTAAACTTAGCCCGATCCTTATTTGGTTCTTATATTCACTAAATCAGTAAGTTTCATCAAAATCGCAGCAACTTTTTTCAAAATGGACTTGGGTATATTTACATAGAGTATGGGTGGAAGGCGTGGCCGTGAACCGATTTCGCCAAATTTTATATGCTAGCAGCTTGCAAGAAGGTTTGACCTGTGTGCCAAATTTCATTTAATTAGCTTGCTTAGTTTTCGCGTAAAACTGATTTCAACAGACTGACAGACGGACAGACAGACAGACGATCATAGCTATATCGACTCAGGCGGTAACGCTGATCAATAATATATATACTTTTCCATACCTGCCACGCCTCCTTCTATGCGTTACAAACGGAATGACAAAGTGAATATACCCTCCGTGTAGGGTATAAAAATAAATTCTGTAATTTTTTCACAAAATTTGACTAAAATCCTCCATAGCGGGGTCAAGGAGTGGTGGTATTAATAGAAAGATTTTCATTTCATTAGAAATAACTTTGCCCCAGACACCAAACCTATCGGTCGTGAAATAAAAAAATAATAGAAGTGCGTTTATAGCCGTTTCAAAATCAGGTGAATTTACCGTTTTATGGAAACGCTGACGTGTAGCCTGAATTTGATTGCAGGTTCGAACTCAGGACCAAGGTACTTGGTTCTTATTAGAATTCAGGTGTCGTTTTTGAACAAATTGTAATATACAGTGAAAGCTCGTTAATCCGAATTAATGATTGCAGACCCTAATTCGGATTAACGATATATTCGGATTACTGAATGGGCTGTTTTTATGTATAATACACATATGAAATAACTCTATATTCGAAATTAAAACTCAAAGATTTCAAAACAAATTTAAAAAAGAATAAAATTAATCTGTTTTTTAGAATACGTTTGGTACACAGATATTTTATCTTTTAATATTTTCAGAATTTGTTTTTATGTCACAAATAGTTGAAGCTGCTACACCAAATTTCTCCGCTAAAATCTTTCCAGATTGTCCGCGATTTATTGCTTCAATTATTTTAAGCTTATCTGCTAATGATAGCGTTCTATATGCACGTTTTTTTTGCAATCAATGCGGAGTATAGAGTATGTAACGCGCCATAAATTCAATTCGGATTACTGAATAATTCAGATTACACGCCTTCGGATTAACGAGCTTTCACTGTATTTCAAATTTTCTGTTACTACTGCGCATGTTAAACGTAGTGAACTTGTTTCATTTAAAAAATAAGAAAATTAATAAATTCAATATGAATTGATTTTACGTTCAAATAGCGTTCAATATTTTGTTTTTAGCATTTTGAGCTCTATTTTTGTTTAATAAAACACATATAAGTAAAGACTATTTGATATAAACTAATTAAATCTTCAAAAGCAGATAGGCAGCAGCGCAATTAGTATACATCTTACAAAATGCAAGAAGTTTGGTTTTTATTTAAACTTTTGGAAACACTCTTGGGTATCCTCTGCATGGGCTTTCACATTAGAGGTTTTCTAAACGTTGAAGCTATACAGCATAATCTTTTCTATTGTGGAACATTTTTTGGATTTACTCTCATAGCTATGTTTGGAAATCTAAGCATTTGTGTTGGATCGGGACCTTCGCCGCTAATGGAAGCAATAGTGAATGCATTTGCTGCAGTTATGTATATCGTGGCATCGATTTTGTCAATGTATCAAGCTGAAAAGGACTTTCATCTCATGTATTTGTCAGACTTTGAAGAGCCATTGCATCCATTTTTCCGTTACTCAAAATCTCAAAGCATCTCTGCATTAGCTAATGGTGCTTTGCATCTGATGCATTCAATATTTGCTTTTGACGTCATTCTAATACCGGAAGCAAGTGATAGCGTTTTTGGGGAAGACGAAAACGAAGCAACACAACCAATAAAATTGTATATATTTGGCAAGGATGTACATGAAAAGCTCGAAGAATACCATTGGTTTAGAAAGTTATCGGGACGGACTGAATCGAATCAAATATAAAGTTGCAGAAAATAAAATGGCTTATCTTGTTTACATCCATATTCATTGTTTCCCAATCAATATTCGTTCCATAACTCAGTTTAACTATTTTATAAACATATTATATTCGACGTATAATTTTTTTTAAAACTGTTAAATAAACTTTGTTTTTGATGTTTTACACTCAAAACTCGAAATAAAACCGCATTTTGAAACTAAGCACGGTCTTTAAAATTTTCAACATTAGATTAAACCTTGGCATAATTATAAATTATATATTGAACAATCTCAAAAAATATATTAAGTTAAAATTGGGAGCTTTAAATTAAAAATGCATTTTTAATTTAAATATGTTAACATTTTTTTATGTTTTGTACAAAGACAAAACGTACCGAGAGAAACGTGTGAACATCATTGTTGAGGAGGTGGTTTTAACATAATTTTAAGCACACACCTTTTCATAATACATGTGTGTACATTTTCGGCCGTATTTTAATAAACGATGATTAGCCAGCGCCCAACTGATCAGCGTTTCAACCTAAACCTAATTTATAAACACTGACTAGCAATGTACAATCAATATGTTTTTAATCTCAAAATTTCTTACTGACCGTAACTAAAATTAAGATTAATTTGTCAAATTGCAAAAATAAATAAAATTTATTCATAACACTGTATTGCAAGAACTTTTTTAAGAGACTCTGAATCAAACCACAGAATTTTTATATTTTAACTTGATCTTAGCAAAGCAGGGCTTAATTATGTAGTTTAAGCCACCGAAAATTAATATATTATACTTAAAAGAATTATTTTTAGCATCAAGCAACCCATAATTAAGTTATCCTATTTATTTTATTTATTTAACTAAAACATTTTCTAAATAAAACAAGGAAATTTCTCAAAATGCTACACCAGTGGCGCATCAAACATAAATACATCCATACATGTATGTACCTACAAGCATTCATTTTTTCTGAAGAGATTATTTAATAATGCATACCTATTATTTACACACATATCCCCCTAAATAGGCTGGGCTATTGAAAGTAAATGCTTTCACCTTTTCCTACAATTTTAAACGGAACAAGCAGATTCCCTGAAAAGTATTTTTTTTAGTAGGGTTAGCTATGGGAGGATAGACACCTTTATCACACGGTGTACCAAGAGGGACCAAATCGCCCCGACCTTAGAGGCCGCCAAATGAGGGGCCATTCGTTCTCTATAAGGATATTTGTTATTTTGTGTGCAATAGTTCCAGGCCTGTTTGGTTGGTAGTTTATTGTTTATTAGTGCGATAAGTAAAAAAAGTAATTATTTTTGATTCCGAGGGCAAAAAATTCAAATTATAAAAGAAAACTCCTCTATCATGCAACTTTATTTATGGGGGTCAAGTTGTCCACCACAAGGTGCTGTTGCTGCCCCACAGTTTCTAAATAGAACAATCCATGAAAAGTATTTGATTTCACTACGGTTTTTGCAATTGCGAAAGTGAAAACCTTTTTCTTACTCATACTTTTGGACCAGAAAGAGGTTTTAGAAATTCAGAGGACTTACTTTCTGTAATGCGATTCGAGAGCGTCAGTGTTGCGAGTCATGTGTTCATAATTGAGTTAAAATCCTTTAACTCCCACTGTAAAAAAATCGAGTGTATAAATTTACAGCATGAGATGCACAGGATTTAAATGTATAAAATTATAGCTTGATATTTATGCCAAATCATATAACTCAAAGAGCCTAAATAGAATATATAGGGTTGTCGAAATTTTTTCATGTTGAGTCAATCCTAATAATTAAGTAATTCTAATTTAATATATTTAAATATAAACATGAAAACAAACAAGACAATTTCTTAATTTGGGTTGATCCTTTCTAAAATATTTCAGAAAGTTTCGGCTGCACCACTGGAGCATACGCTATCGGTTGTAAATCTGCTTGACGAATGTAGTTAATTTATATCGTCTTGCTATTGGATTTGCTGGTTGACTAGTAGTAATTAAAATTCATTTCTCAAATACATCTTAAGATTCAGAGCCAAAAACGATTTTTTAACTTTTTCTGCATTTCTTCATCCATTAATATTCCGAATATTTAAACCAAGTGATGATATCACGGCGAAATCTTAAACCAAATAAATTGCCGGACAAATTTTCAGTTTAACTTAAGAGTAAACAGCGCGAGTACCGTTCTTGGATATTTAATTCTTTGCATTCAGTTAAGTCTGAACTTACAATTTAAAATAAATTAATTCTATGAAACTTGACGTCAACCAATCAGTTAAGGATCCAGTTAAATTTCAACTGAACATTGAGCAATTAGTTATTGGAAGAATTTTTTACGTGAGCTTGAAACAATTAAGGGCCGTGTCTTAGAACTTAAAAATGCATCTAGGCGGCTTTGGAACTTGTTGCAAAACAGAAAATTTAAGCTAATTTTTAGAAGTCTTTAAAATCTAAAAGAATTTTTAGCCTTTCTGAATTGGCATAAGGGCCCTACTAACCAACATTAAATACTGTGCTTTCTAAACCATTTTATACGTGAATTTTTCTTAATAAACTAATAATGTAAAGAAAGCCTACGTGAAAACATCAAAATTTAAGAGTTTTAGTGGCGGTATTATAGGCAAACGCGAGATGACATGTTCATAAAATTTCAAGTTAATAGAAACTTATTTACATTTAACGTTAGGTATATTTGCTTCATGAGATGAATTTTTTGGATGGATTAGTTGTAAGTAGTGCACATTTTATATTTGTCATATTGTACAGGCAATTTATAGCCAATGAGTGCACGTACATTTCATCTCACATAACTAAACTGAAAATGTTGAGAATAACTATAATTTATACCGTTTTTAATACATAATATAGAAATAAAAATATAATCTTTTTATATAATTATAGTATAACACTAATTAAAACTAAAACGACCCTAATATATTCAATTTTAATTTAACTGAAAACTATCCGTTACGACGTTCCTTACCAGTAAATTAAAATTTTAACATTCACACTTTAAGAAAATTCGAAAGCTTTCTGAACGTAAAACAAAACGCAATTAAAAACAAACAAAATCCTAACTAATAAAACTAATCAAGAACGAGTACGTCATCAATTTCCATTTGAGTGGATGCTGCTGATTTTGATTTTGCAACAAGATCAGCTTTTTCATTAGCTTCCTCCTTGCTTTTTTGCACAAATTGACTTATTAAAGCATTTTTTACTGGAGTAGAAATTTGTTGTCCACGCGCTACAGACATCAATAATGGTACGCGTTTTTTCACAATCGATGCTGACGACGAAGCTTCGGGTTTCGCAGCAGCAACAGGGTGGTTGGCGTTGTTTGATTCAGTTTTTTTATGCAGCATTGGTGATCTTACTGCCTGAGTAACTTTCCGTGATTTTGCTGCCAACGAAAGTATTGGTGATCCAGACTTTTGTTGAAGTTGTTGTGCCTTCTCTTCGGCAGATAATACTTTTGTGAATTTTGTTATAACATCACACTTTTTCTTCTTCATTTTTTTCTGCAATGAAGTTGCCGATTCTTTTTCCGATGACGCAGTAGTGGCCTCGATTGCATCCTCCTCAAATAATTTAGTATTTTTATCACTGTGCTCGATTTTGGCATCAACAAATTTGGGTTGCAATGTATAGGTCCAAGTGTTGTGTAAGTCTATACTTTGCATATCGTACTTCTTAAGTATTTCGTCCGATACTAACCAACAAAGCTTCTTTTTGTTCTTTTTTGTTTTTGAATTACTATTTAATTCTATTATTTGCCAAAGAGCGAATTCATCAATTTTTTCCCTTACAACTGACTTAAGTGGTCCACGTACTTCGCCATTTTTGATTGACTCTTCTGTCTGCTCAACAAAAGCAATAAATTCTTTGATAATAAAATCTTTCTTATGTCGATTTCCATGAACTAAACGTATCAGATCTATGAGCATTTTCTCTGTTAGTGCAATTGGTTTTTTCTTATCCGTTTGACCACCACTAGTGCTAGCTGAAGGCGAGTTAGGCTCAACAGTATCATTAGTTGACTCTGTTATTATGGGTTCTTCAATAATTGGTGCTGATATACATAGCATAGCCCTTAAATTTAGACTTTTCCATATTATGTTGGGGCACAACTCTGGTTGATTACCATTGTAGTCCTGCCATATTATGCCAATTAAGCGCGGCTTAATCTTTTCTGTTTTCTTCTTCATTTCCTGTGCAAATTCTTGTTGTAAAATTTTCAATTTGGCTTTTTGTGCCTCACGAGTGTTATCATCACCTAACCCGCATTCGTCCTCGTTTTGCATTTCTTCATCACTTAAATGTCCATGTGGCACAAACCATTCGTTATCAACTTCATAATCGTCGTCTTCTGATTCTTTTTCCTTCTCATCATCACTGCCATCTAATGACTCGCCAGGTTCTTCCTCCTCCCATTCTAGGTCTGAGTCCACTTCATAATCAAAGTATTTCTGTACAAATAACAAAAAATGTTAGGAATTAAGTCAATTAAAAACTTTTTATACTTACATTATCCTGTGTAAGAGGACGTCTTGGTGTTATAACATTAGTTTTTTTACGCCATGTGCCAAAGAAGGGTGGTCTTCTATTTTCATGAAACTTGAAAAATTTTGCACGATATCGCTCGACTGCACTGGCGTGCTCATCAACAATAGCTTGTGCTGCACGCTCGAGTTCGTCTTCTAAACATGAAAAAAAAATCGTATGTGACTAAATTAACAAAGCTATACAAAATGGTTTTAAGTTCATACATATTAAAATTTGTTTTATTCAAGACTTCAACAATATTATTTAACACATTCAATTAATTTGGAAAATATTGTCCTACATATTCAAATAAATAATATACCAAAACGTGGTAAGTGCATATGATTTTGAATTCATGCATAGAAATAGAAGCATTCGTCCAATAAAAGAACAATTCTCAAAAGAATCAATACTTTCACGTCTTTGTTGTTTTAGGACATATTGAAAATGCATCAAATACTTTAAATAATACATTCCATAAAATATCTCAACCCATAAGAAAATTATATGATATATGTATGTATATATAGCAAAAGTAGTTTACCAACAATTACGACATCGTCATCATCTCCTTTTACATCAACAGTTGGTCGTCTCCATTTACCGGGTTGAATTTTGCCCGTTTTCAATTTACACAAATATAATTTTGATTTTTCCGGCAATTCTTTTTTAGTACTGTCACAAAGAAAAGAATCCAAACTTTCACGTGCAGCATTTGAAAAATCTTTGCGACAAATGGGAGCCAACTGCATATCACCTTTAACTTGAAACGGACGAAAAGCCAAGACTTCGTTACTATCGGTTTTCTCAACTCCATCGTTTGCTACTATTTTTTGGTCCACATCTTCTGCTCCTGAGATTTTCACACGTTGGGTTGACTTGGGCACAAAGAATTTTGTAAAGGCTTCGGCCGCCTTTTTTTTCTTATTTTCAGCTTCTTCTTTTTCTTGTTCTTTACGTTTGCGTTCTTCTTCTTTTTTGCGTAATTCTTCTTCTTTTACCTCAGTCCGCTTGCGACGCTCCTCATTCTTTGCCTCGATTTCTGCCAGGCGCTTGCGTTCTTTCTCTTCGCGATCTTTGCGTTTAATTTCTTCTTTATCTTCTCGTTCCTTGCGCTTTTGTCCTTCTTTTTCCTCACGTTCACGTTTCTTGGCCAACTCCTTTTCTTCTTTTTCTAGTTGTTTTTGCTGTCTCTCTTCTTGTTGTTTGCGATCTCGTTCCTCTTTTTGATCTTGTAAACGACGCTCTTTATCTTCACGAGCTTTTTTTCTTTGTTCCACCAAACGCTCTTGCTTCGGTGTTAAATTCTTGAGCTGCTTTGAAGAAATACTACTACCTGGTAATGGACCACTAGGTGCAGGTGAACCAATTACTTTCGAATCACTTTTGATAGATGTTTTTCCATCCTTTGTATTATCATCAACGGTACTTGATGCAGATGAATTAGCGACATCAGCATCGTCAGTTTCTACATCATCAGCATCTGCAGATGCTGATTTTAAGTCACTTGTTTTAAATAGTGTAGTACTTGTTTTGAGTTTTTTTGAATCAACTGTTTTTCCATCATTTACAGTTTTTTGTTTGCTAGTGGTCCCTTTCTTTGTAACAAACGCATCTAGTGTTTTTAAAGACTTTCTTTTCGTTGACGTTCTTAATGTTGATTTTTTATTGGAGGGTTTATCATTATCGGAGTCAGAGCCGATAATTATTGCGTCAACAGGAACATTTTCAGTATTTTTGATTGATTCGGTTGGTTTAGACTGTTTATTGATGGATTTTCGGGAATCTTCCGTTTTTGTTGGTGTTTCTTTTATGATTTGCTTTGCAGTTTTTTGAGGGCTGTTTTTTGTATCCTTTTCTTCAATTTTTTCTGCGATAACATTTAAGTCATCAACGTTTTTCTGAAATGAGATAGAATTAGTTGTTTTAATAAAGATATTAGATAGAACCTTTAGTTCTCAAATGTTGTTGTTGCTGAAGCAGCTCAAAACAGAATAAGTTGGTTGCTCTCGGGACAGATGAGCATTCGATTGTGAATATGCCTTGCTCGCTGAGGTTGTTAATCCTTGTCAATGTCCCGGATCATTAACCGATTGACGTGGTAACCAAGTAGAATAATTATTTCCTTACAGCTACTAAGATGTCAGTTTCACTTTAATTGACGCCATAGAAATGATTTCTCTTGTAACATATTATCTCCAATATGTATAAAAGCCAACTTACCCTAGGATCCGTGGGTACGTTAGGACCGAAGGATTTAATATATCATGTCTTTTCGAGTGTCTAAGAGTGTTTTTTACCCGGAGAATAAAACTACAATCCTGAACATAAAGTACAATTTATGTTCTGAATGAGAAATATATTTTGTAGAGCATATTTATAGAAATCATTATTATTGATGTACATACATATGTATATCTTCAGTTAAAAATCGCTTTAAAATCAGAGAGAAAAATAGCGAAATAAATTTTGCAAGGAAATGTGTGAAAAGATATTTAAATTCTTATTTTTTAATAATATACTATTATGTATGTGACAAAAAGGAAAAACAGCCTAGTCGTCTAAAGTCAAATGGAGTTAAGACCAATTTTTCACAAATTGTTGGGGAAAAAGAATCCCTTAACACTTTGACGGACAGAACGGCAATTTCGTCATCACTGACTACATAATGACAACACGGGATATGCCAACAAGAAGCTCAGGCATGTAGAACGATCCCCGGCAACTCATTATCAACCATTTTTCAATATTTTCCCATCGATTGGGTCCAAAACATGCCTTAGAGGGGTTGAGACTACCTGGTGACTTCCAAAATCCATTCGACCTTTTTATGGATTGTTGCATTATGTTTCCAAAAATGGGCCCAAAATACTTCATTAAAGTGGTCGAGGACAACCCTAGTGAGTTCCAAAGTTTCTTTTCAACCTTTTCTCAACAATAAAATTATTTTCGAATAAGTTAAAACACATTCTTAGAATGGTCAACAGAACAAAATATACTCGTTGGGTTTTTTTTTTTTCCTTGGAAAAATCGGAATTATTATCCTTACCCAAAACATCTTTTTTACCTTTTTTCACTTTAGTAATTCAGAATTTTTGTTTGATTCTTCAATTTTCAGTGATCCAGTATTTTTTAATTTTTTTGTTTTGTTTTGTTCCGGATTGTTGATTTTTTGCGTACGCGTTAATCCGTTTGATGGATTTGGAATATTCATAAATTCAACTAATTATTATACATTCGAATATTCAAAATTCCAACTCAGCGGATTGTCAGTTGTTGGATTATTCAAAATTCCAACTCATCGGATTGATTTTTGAGCAACCGTAATTCTTCCACGGATTGAGATTTTTTCAATCTATCAAAAATGCGAAATCGGGATTTCTTATGAATATTTGTATGTCTACATTTAGGGTTGCCATGTGACCGGAATTAACCTGGCTAAGCCTGGAAATTCATGACAATGCTGGTAGGAATTCAAAAATTTCTGAAATAGTCGGGAATCGGAGGATCATGGAGTTCAAAATTTTGATTTTGCAAAAAAAAAGGCATCAAGTTTTTCCCACGCCAAAACTAAAGTTTTTACAATTTCATAGTTCATTTTCAAATTTAATATTTGACTTTGCACCATTGGGGGAATTTTATTTTTTGAGAAGGCTGGAAATTGCTTCAACTTGGCAGGCAACCTTGTCTACATTCCACACGTCCATAAAATTATTTCGTAGAGTAAAAAAGTTATTGCTAAGGTAAAATTTTTGAAGATAACTAATAGCTGTGTTGTGGTTAAATCATATTTATTTCGCAGAAAACATCACTTTCCTTACACCACTACTTGTAAAGAGAGTGACGTTGTAGACAGTGGCGTACCTTGAACAATGTCGCCCGTAGCCAAGAACCAATCTGTCACCTCCTGTAGCAGGAAAAATAGGTCATTATGTTTTATCAAATATTGATACGTGCATCGTCATACTAAAATTTAACCTCAATGAATACCGAGCATGGTTTAGGATGATTGCGTTTTTTGCTAACCAGAGGGTTCCACTCTAATGCTTTCGAGCAGACTTTAGTTGGTGATTTTCACAACGTGTGTTTAATCCATATACATTTTCACCGTATAGTTTGAATGGAAAGCAGATCAGTATCTGGTAAGCAAATCGCCTTGATTCGCATATCAATGTAACATAATACCATTTAATTTTTTTCTTATACCTATAAAAACGTATGTTTCGCTTTACGTTTGGGCTCAAGTCGATTTCTGTCAGGTTCCTGAGTAAACTTATTTATTAATTCTTCCATATTATTTTCCATCATTTGGAAAAAGTTTCTTCCCATAAAATATGTATAAATTATTTTGTAAGGAACACAGTAATAATAGCTTTAAATTGTGAAATTTTTTCCCAAAAAAAATCCAAAATTATTAATGATATATGCAACTTATCATTCGCTTACCTTCTGCACATAATTTTTCTTTACAAGAATTGCTTTTTCGTTGCCACCATCTTCCACTTTAGGACGTTTTTCAGGATTCAACTCTGATGAAATAATCTCAATATCATCAGCAGATTCTGCGAAAATGTGTTCCAGATGAGCACTATCCGTTTCTGTTTTGGATTTGCGTTGCGACTTTCTACGTTTCTTCGTACCACAAAGGGGAAGTTTAATTTGTAATTTTGTTGAACTTCCTCCCGCTACTCCGCAACTCACACCAACACTACCTCCACTACTCCACGATGCATTAGCGCTTTTCGGTGTACCTGCACCCTTGCGCTTTTGACTTTTGTTCATAGGGGCTTTTGGGGATGCAACAGCTTTTGTTGAAACATTTATTGCTTTTTTTGCATCGATTTGGCTTTTATCTTCATCTAACCCTTCATCTGAATCACCCAAGAGAATAACCTCCTCTTCAACTGCTGTCGTCGTAGCCGTTGAGGTGATTTTTTTCTTTTTAGTATTTGTAGTGGAAAAATTTTCTTTTGCTGGTGAACAATCCTGCTCTCCTTCGGTAGTAGAAACTTCATTATATGAAAGTTTACGCTTGCGCACGTCGTTTGTAGAAGATTCACCACCATTATCAGTTGAAGGAAATGTTGCTGTTTCACCACCACCATCCGTTCCTGTATCAGTTAAGCCAACACCCGTAGCTGTTGAGCTGAGCGCAATTATTTTGAACGGCAATCGAGCTTGCACCAATTTTTTTCCACTTGTTTTCTCTGAATTAGTCTCTTTTTGCTCCAGCCGCTTTGTTGGTGTCTTACCTACGTTTCGCATTTTTATGTTTACGTTCCGCTTTTTTATATAATATTTTTGTTTAACAAAACTTTGCTTTGATCAACATTTAGCAGTCGAAGTGCAATTTTTCTATTGAAAACTCTGCAGCTGATGAAGAAAATTTTTTAAATGCGCCTACGAATTGTCAATTGATGCAGAAAACGCGCCAACAAATGTTTTCATTGGAGCGAAGTTTGTGACAGTTGAGCTGAATTTCTAATCTTTCACAAATAGATGGCAGTAACTATAGTCCACTAGCGGTAGCTAGCGTAGCAGAAATGAATGAAAAGCCGACCAAATTTTTTTCAAGCGTTTACAAACGGGTATTGTGGCGACCATTGTACTTGCTAGATAGAACTGATTATCAAATTTATTTTTCCAGCGACCGAAAGCTGTAAATTATTTTGGCCAAATCGAGTTAGG
This sequence comes from Meiosimyza decipiens, assembly GCA_963680825.1. NCBI lineage: Eukaryota > Metazoa > Arthropoda > Insecta > Diptera > Lauxaniidae > Meiosimyza > Meiosimyza decipiens. The sequence continues at coordinate 123,559,689 of OY804258.1, forward strand.
CATGCCACCAGATTGTAATTTATAAACCCGGAACATAAATTTATGTCATAATTTACAAAATGAAAAATATTTAATTCAAACAATTAAATCCATACAATTTCATAACTCATTTTAACTCAACTTTGAGAAATAATAACTTTGGGTAGAAGCAGGCGATTAGTAAATCAAACAACGTTAACGTCCAAAAATTGTGATTTTATTGACATATTAAGATTAGAAAATATGGTTTTTACATCCATTTGTACACATTTCATTGCCTTTCCTGGAAATAAATACAAATTTTGCTACGGAGATTTAGATTTAGGTGACGAGATAAAAATATGCGGCAACAGTGATTCGTGGCTCAGCTATTTTTAGAAAATTTAGCTTTAACTTGCCGGATGATAATGATTTGTCTAAAAACTTTTTAAGTGTAACGAACCGTTTTCATAATACTATTTTTTTCTTTCACATATCTCACATTTTATTGGAAGGTAAAATCCGTTTGTAAATCGCACGAGTAATTTTGTGGATTTCAAGTCGTACGACGAAGCTTCATGATGATTGTCACCATGTTCGCATGTGAATTCTTAAATCAATTTTACCCAGATATAGTTGTACATATATAGAGAGGGGAGTGGACCATGGTGCAATAACCAAGGTGTAGTAATTACGACACTTCTCTCATAATTTTCTGGGTATCGGCCATTAATAGATTCACATTGTCATTTATCATAGATTCGATTTTATTGTGTTTCGTTTTCTTTTTGACTTAGCGTTTTTTTGATTGTTGGGCCCGTTCAGCAACTTCAACATTTTTGAATCGCTTTAAACAACTTTTTACTGAGAGGTTTTTGTATTAAGTTTTTCAAAGCTCCGATGCGAACAAAAAATTACGCTAATTAGTGCAGCGGGTTACAATCTGTCAGCGATAAGTCTTTTTTGTTATTAAAAAACAAGAACAGCGACTAAATTTATCTGAATTAAAGCTGTTTGCTTAATACTTGCAGCATATCGTTCAGAGAGTTTTCAAAACCATTATGCTTGAGTGCAGCAATTCATCAAAGCGCTTAACTTTGCTGAACGGGCAATTGATATGTCAAGAATGTCAACGTTAAAGCAAATAGGCGATCTACTCTCACGCTCTCAAATGGCTTCCACTACAGTACGCATTGGCTCTCCCTAATTACTACACCTTGGTTATCAAAGAATATTAGCTACTGCAGGTTTTAGCTTTCTTTGCTATTTGGCTTGAAACCTTGAATCAAGCAAAAAGCTTATTACGAAATAAATATTAAAAATGACATTTTATGATGTATTTTAAGTGAAATTTCCTAAGACAGCGTTTACACGAGGAAACTCTTCAAAGAAAGTTTCCCTGTCTGTAGGTAAGAAGGGAAAAACGAAAGGGTGGTGTACGGAATTTGTCGTACACGCGAAATCCCTTTCGTTTTATTCTTTAGCTGATATTATGCTTTGAATTTACGTTTGTTGTGGCGGGTTGACGCAGTAATTGCTTTGAAATTTTCTTGCACAAACAAATTCTAGTTTCCGTGTGTAAACGCAAAAGAAATTCACAGAAGAGAATAGACAAGAATTTCTCAGACTGAATTTGCTCGTGTAAACGTTGACTTAAAGTTTCCCCCTTTTTCGTTGGTCGTTATGCGTAAATTCGTTCGTTAAGCGAAACTTTTTTTCCCAAAAAAATGTGTTCGTTATGCGAAATGTTCGTTATGCGAGGTGTTCGTTAACCGAGGGTCCACTGTACTTAGTTTTTATTAATTTTTGTCGGTTTTTCTGTAAATGTGATGAATACATGATCCTCTTTGTGGAGAAGTTAACAATGAGGTGTTCAACACGCAACGCCAGCCATCTGTGCTATTTTTTTTTTTATTTTGTTTTGGCTGTAATTTGCTAGTTCTTGGTTAATTACAATGAGCAGTTCAGCACAAACCACAGACGAAGGCAAAGAATATGAAAAAGAAATGAAACTCTCATCAGAATACTAATACCAACGTAAAACAAAATTTTATTTTTTTGGTTCATTTTGAAACTCACCCGGGCGTGGGACTATTTTGCATATGGGCTTACCACCTTGGGTGTTTTATTCCAAATTTGGATTAGACTTAAGTTTTTTTTTGGACTTTGTCAATATATCACTTATTTTTAACCAAAATCGAGGAAATAATTGAATAAAATTAAGAAATAAAGAAGTAAACGATACTATTGTCAATTTTATAACTGATAATCAATTGATTTTATTTTTTTTGTTAAAATGATAACATATGGTAATATATGGAGCTGTCACATTCACTATTGGACATTCCTCCTTCTTGTGACCATCAAATTTAATAACAAACAGCGTAACACCAAAGTCGGGCAAACTCTGCCATCCTTGTATGTACTTTATTTTTGATTCCATCAGTGACAATTTTTTAACATTTGCGTGAACCTCCAAGATGAGGTGGACTGATTTGTTTGACATCTTCTTATACATCTTAGCCGACAGGTAGTCAACTGGTTCAATCGAACGTGGGTCAATATTCACTGCAGCACCATGTGCTGGTTTTTGCATATTCAGAAATGATTTAATGCTAGCTACCTCACTCTCATATGAACTATCGGCAAGGGAACGACCTTTTGCCGCAAGACGGCAAGCAGCGATCCATTTCGCGTATTGTTCTTCCGTGTCACAACGAATCCAAATCTCACTGTTTGGACCATGACGTCCTTCTGGTGGCACTTCAAGACTTTCATATTCTTTGACGAAGGCACAAGTCCAGCGCCGTGCTGTAACTTTTGGGGGCCCTGTGCAGAAACTAAAAAATTTTTTTTTTTTTCTTTCAATTCGTAGTAATTTATGGTATTGGAGAAGTTTTTCTAATGTATTTAATATTTGGGGCCCCTCAAAAATAGGGGGCCCAGTGCGATTGCACTTGTTGCACTTGCGATAGTACGGCGCTGCACAAGTCATAGTTTAAGAAGGGGTGGCTATCAATCGTGGAATGGTAAATAACTAAAAAATGAAAGGAAGGAGTTCCGAACTTAAGCAAAACATACTTTCAGCTACAGACTTGAAACTTTTAGACTGGAACCAATAATCGGTTTAGACAAAAAAATTATCATAATATTAACCGAAATGGGCGGTATTGAAAAAATTAATGTGAAACCTCCGAAACAAGAAAAATAGGCTAAAATACTTAAATGAAGAAACAGTTTGAGTGAATAGAACAATTAAAATGGTAAAAATGTAAGGGCACGTTTGTAGACTTTAACTTATACCAGCAAAAAGTGGGCGGTACATTGTGGGAACTTAAAAATCACTTTTTATTTATGATTACAAATAATAATTGGCAATCCAATTGTTTTTCACAACTAACTCAAATTTTTCATGGACTTGAAATATATAAACAAAATCAAAATTTTCAGAAAACGCACATACATATGTAGGGTAGAAGTGGGGGTTGTGCGCATAGTTTTGTTTTCAGCTTATAATTACCGACCTAGTGCATATTATTTGGACATATGGGTATCTGTGTAAAGCTAGAGACCTAAGCTAACTAATTATATAGAAACATACCCGATTCCGTCTTGCAAAAAAATTTTACATAGACTTTCGTAAAATCGTCATTTTCAGCTAAAATTTTTTTTAGGGGGGTTTGTGGGCACCCTTGGAAAAAATGCTACAAATGGAAAAATATGAAAAATGCTTTTTTAGTTGCCTTGGCCGCTATTTTAGCATCCCGTTCAGCTGCCTTTTCCTTCAAATTAGCAAGAACTTCCGGGAATGTCAGTGTTGAGCTCTTCATTGGTTTGTGACCGCGATTTGAGGGTTGCTTTGGTGTTACACTGCGCACTGGACCAATTTCATCCAAAATCGAATGACTGCCCATTGATGTGGCGAGTGGAACCGAAGTGGATGGCTCTGAAGTTGATAGCTCTGTTGAGAAATTTGTAGGTATATAAAAAATTTGACTAAAAAAAAACGGGTGCCCACAACCCACCCAATTTTTGTGCCCACAACCAACTTTAGCAGACATTTTAAAAAGTAATGAAAAAATGTTTATACATAAATTTTTTGGTTCAAATCGATATTGTTCCATTCAGCATAATACTTCGACATTAAATACATTACACTTACCTTTCCAATCGATCCACTTTGATTGATACACTATTGAAAATGTTTGAAATGGTGATGGTTTCACCACCTTTTCCAAGCCCAAAAAAAACCAATTCGTTCATTTCCAAAAGCAAACGCGTCCGTTTACTTTGATATTTGGCATGAATCATACATAGGGTAATTGCTTGCGAATGACATTACCAACGAAACTCAATCTTCATTTTGTGAAAATATACGTAGGGGTGCTCACAACCGACCCATGCCCACAACCCCCACTTCTCCCCTACATATGAATAAATATTTAACGCCGCATTTGAATTTATTACTCGACAAGATTCCAGACATAATTATAATTTTACAAACTATTTTATAATATCGATATCAATCCGATTTATAGAATTCATTGTTAGTAATAAAACTTAAATTTTTATACCAATTGTTTAAGCTTTTCCTGCCAAATATCGTGACCAATGCAACTTTCTTTTTTGTCCTTAGCGTGAATTAGCTTACAAACTAAATCCGATTGTTTTTCAAAACCCAAGAGTAGCAGCAAGTCCAACAATTTGCAACGAGTATATAAGTTATGATGTCTCAATTCAAAGTTTTGCGACAAATTTAATTGTAATTCTTTAAATAAATTACTTAATGTTATAATATCTAGCGTATGTAATGATTCATACTTTATTTTCAGTGTTCCTTCAATCATTACATAAATTAAACCCTGAAAAAAGTTTTCATTCTTTACTTGAAAAAGTAATTTAGATATCTGCAGAAGAGCCTGTGGTAAGTCACATCGAAATTCGTGAGAACGTACAAAACACATTGCTGACAACTTGCGCACTTTTTCGACCTGATGGGCTAACAGTGACCACATGAGTTCACGAAAACGAGGTAATAATTTACATTCATTGGTATCACTTTTACGTAAATGCTCTACTTTGGACAAGAATCCGAGAAACAATATAATAGAACGTATGCAGGTACCATTTGTGCGTTTTTTTGTTGAACAATAATTTAAAATGTAAATGCATGTTTTAGGTAATTTCAATGTAACTTCCATGAAACTAACTTCTGTGGGCTCCCATTCAACGGGCTGTTCGAATTCAGTAGCCTGCTTTTGACCGACTATCTTGGGCACTAAGGCGCCAAATAATTGCAAAGCAGCATTACAAATTATCCATTCAGGATTATCGATTTGCTCCATAGCAGCCATCATAATTTCATCATAATATTCGGTCATTGGTTCACGCAATTCAGTATCTTTTACAAGTACACAGAGATAATGTAGTGTTAGCGCTTCTAAGCAATCATAATTTCGTGAGTGATTATTCAGTTGTATAGTCTCTTGTGGCTGATTTTTACTATCATTTGTTGGTTTAAGTAAAATGTTACGCATAGCACGCTGCAATAGTGGACGTGCACGTTGTTCTTCATTTTTAACTATGTGCAGGAACATAATAGAAAGTCCAGCTCCACGTCGTGTAGTGCTAATTTGTTCACAATTTTCAAAGAGTAAATCTAAACAATTGTGTAGTAACTGGTAGGCTTTGGCACTTGTTTGCAGTTGAGATGTGATGGCCTTAGTTAATTTACCTGAAAAACAAAGGATTAAGTGTTTGAGCACATAACGAGAAGACTTGTGACGATTCGGTACAAGTATATTTTTAGAATTTCAATAATAAATAATATTTTGGCTTTCAGCTTTTTCTCACCGCCATTGTGTTGTATAAATTTCGATTTAGGAATTTTAGTTGAGTTGAATTTTAAAATTTATGAGAAGCAAGAAGAACAGGAACATATTTTGTAAACGTAATTAATTAGAGGTACCTATAATTTAATCTGAAGGTAATTTTTAACTTCTTCAAACTTTAAGTTCCAATTAAATAAATTAGAGTTTAAAAAGTATTTAATTAATTGTTATTCTTAAAAACAAAATATATTTATATTTATTATTATTATTGCTATCTTATTTTTAACACAATTTGCTAGTGTGAAAGAATTCTGTGTCTATAGACTGAATAAATGGAAATGAAATGAAACTCTGATTTTAACTTAGTCACAGGATTCGATAGCTTCAGTATGCGTCACTGTCCTGGGGTAACCTTTTTAGTGTTACCTCATCTGCCAGACTATAAATACTGAGAGGGCTTTTTAAGCTATAGCCTTCGAAAATATTAAGTGGAAGTAGAAACTACCTAAATATAAAAAAAAATCGGGGGTACCTACATATATAAAAAACATTGTTTCCTTCCTGATATGTTTTGATATTAAACATCATATGTATGTATATATATATTTTACAGACTTCCCATTCTAAAAATTTCATGTAGCATTATATAAAAAAAATAGCTTAAAAATACTTTACCTATAGAGATACCGGCCGCCTCGATAGCACCCTTATGACGGCATTTTGTTAGTACCGAGACATTTATTTCCACGCATTCCTCCAAGATGTCATAATGTTCAACAACACTTTCACTGGTGGGTACCAATTCACTAGCAACTGTCGTTGCTAAATCACAGCAAGCCTGAATAACAAGTGAATCTAAATTCAACATAGTCATTTACATTGTAAAAAATAAACTTGCCTTTAATGTCAACCAAAAGGACATTAGTAGAAATTTGCGACAAGGTTCATTGCTTTCAGCGTTAAATACAGAACTTCGAACCAGAATTTCCAAGCTTTCATCCATATCTTGAAAACTAGCTGGTGATGAAATTGAGCTTACCTCGGAATCTTTAAGTGTAGCTAAGCTTAGCATTTTTAAAACGATATTCAAAACATTTCGCAATAATAATAACATTAATTTAAATTGTGGTTGCAATAGTTTGGCTTCTACAATAGCACATGCATTGATGGTTTCCAAGTAGCCAAATAAATGGCTTTTAGTTTTACACACTAATAAAGGATCTTTTTCAAATTCTGATAGTTGTGTATTTAAAGTCTCGAAGCAATAACTGAAAAGTTGCATAGTTTCAGTTGTTTTTGCACCAACAGTACAACTATTGACAGCTACCTTGGCGTACACAGAACTGAGAGCGCACTCATCAATTTCACATTGTTGTACTATATGCTTACATAGTTTTAAAGATTCCGAAGACTGTCCATAATTAAGTTGTTTCAATAACGCAACTTGCAGTTCCAATGCATCATCGTAGCCTTGAGGGTCGTTTAGCAAAGCCAATAATCTTGTTTGCTGTAATTGGGCATCAAAAATGTGTGCTTCAATTAGAAAACTCCCTAGTTTTTGATTTTGTGCTACACTACAATTTTTTGCATTTTTCTCTATTGCTTGGGAATAAAGAGATTTCAATAAGATTTCCATTAGCTTGAGTGCAAAAATCTTAGGCTGATAGATGGTACTGCCAATATCCAACTCAACAATTTCTTGTAATTCCATGAAAAAAGATTTAATACTGTCTTTTAGCGTGCTCGAATCATCAGTGTCGAGTCGGTTGTAGGTTTTAGAGATGTAGTTAATAATAGTAGGCATTTTGCCTAAAATGTTATTTCGATATTGCGCATTCTCAACGGCCTTGTGAGTTTTCACGAAGCACACAATAAATTCTAAGCAGTCCTCGATAGCAAAATTACTCAAATTGTCTACTACAAATTTAAATACAAGCAGCTGTGAAACAGTTTCTAAGTTAAAACAATTTGTGATTAATTCAGTGCTTATTTTAAAGAAATGTAATTTTGACAATTGAAAAATTTCACGTGAAAACATACTAAATATTAAAATCAATCGATAACGCTGTGTAGCATCTTCAAGAATTTTAGAATTTTCTAAAGCTACTGAAATTTCAAGCTGCTGTTGTAGTAGCGTAAACAGTTCCCCTTTTTGAGCTATGCGCCCAAACCATTGCGAGTGAAAGTTTGAGATTTCCTTCAGTGATCCTTGTGTTAATATATCCACTGAGAGCTCAAGCAGCTCTTTAGACTCCTGACTACTAAGTGATTGCACCAGATACTGACTAGAGGCAAAGAGACACTTGTAGCTCAATGCTAAACGTAAACCGCTGAAAAATTCATAATGTTCTGGCAACAATAACTGCAGTGCATGCGTGTTAAGTATGCGGCTAAGTAGGTAGTATTTATTTTTATTAGTCCACGGCCAAAATTCATTTATAAGTATAAAATATCTTTGAGCGCGTTCTAAATTTTTAGCACAGTGGGTAAAAAGGGATAGGGTTTCCTCACGTATTCCAAATGTTTGACTTTGTAGTAGAAAGTATATGTGCTGTAATGCCATATCTACATCTAATGTTGGAAATTTACGGCAAAGCAGATTAAAAGCTTTAATAATAGCCAATGAAGAAAATGAATTTTTATGTATAGCCAGCACCAGTGCTTCCTGGCATTTACATTTCAGCTGTGCGACATCAAGTTTTTGATAATGTGGTGTCAACAGAACCGCATATAGCATTTGAAAATCCTTCTCGTTGCGCAGCTGTTGCGTCAGATCGGTAAAGTACTGGTCTGGCATTTGAAAGCGTTCCAATATCGCATAATAATTCCGAAATGCGAGATTCAGTACCATCTGATTAGCCGGCCATTCTGCACCATCATCAAATGATTTACTCGCCACTTCCTCGTGTATTATGGAAGCTATATTTTTAAGCAGTTCTTTTGCCTCTTCGCTGTTGTCTAGCTTTAAAATCGCTTGCTGAAGAATTGGATAAGAAATCGGTGTTGGCAAAAGTTTTCAAGGTGTGCCCTACGTTCAGTACGATACTCACCTGTAAGGATTGTACATATTTTCCTTTTTTTGTTATGCCTGGCGGAAATGTAGATGCCATTTTTACTTGAGTTTTATCCTCAAAAATTTGATGGTCTGCAATGGAAAATTGACATTGCAGAAAGTCCCAATTCTGCTATTCATTAAATATTAGAAATTAGAATGCGACGACCCATCATATATCACAACACCATCGAAATGCCAAAAAGAAAGAAAAATTTTTATGAGTTTACGTTTTTGGTCCCACAAATAATTTGACAACAAAAAATTTGGGAGCTCCAGCACAGTGTTGCCAGAGAATATAAGTGCTGCGTCGAATCGTTCCTCATCGTACATTTGACATTTCGTAATCGGTACATGTATTAAATATTAAAATTACCTTGGGCTTGGATTTTGATTCACATTTCAAATCAATGTTCCTTCAAAATACATTAGCCTTGATTTTCGACGCGGCTCTTAAAAATTTTGGGCTTGGATTTCTCAACCCTCAACAGCAAAGAAAAACCAATGATAAAATTTGTGGCACAGACCCCTCACGGTTGCATAATTTGAGTTTGACCTTGATTTGAATTTTACCTTGCTAATTTTTCTTTGATTGTACTATGAGCGAAACCATAGATCAAGTTTACCAGTGTGGCAACGCTAATTTAATGTCATTGTACTGTCATTCCGTAGCAACCCCTTTTGGAAGTTGTAAATTGCAAATTTTTACTTACGAATAGAAATTACAACTTAATTCCTAACATCATTATGTTAAATCCATTTAGTGAACCAGATGATGAAGCTTCTGGAGAAATACTTGAGGGTTTTCTGTGTCCCATATGCCGCGAAGACTTGAAGTCTCTGGATTTTCTACTGCAGCACTTTGAGCGTTATCACAACGATGAACAGGATGCATTAAAGAGTATATTTGATATATTTTCAAAAGCCAAGAAGAAAATTAAATTGAATTTTGACGACTCGTTTGACTTGCCACGGATTTTGGAAAAAAACGCCAGCATCAGTGGAACAGGCAACACTATTGGTGGTTCCACAGCTAGCAACGCTAGAACGCGAATGAATGTTTATAATTTTATGGAGCGTCAAGAAGTAGGTGTAGAAAGATCACTCTTTGAATATTTCCAGTCAGTAAGGTAAGCGCAATAAAAAAAAACCGAATAAGATAATTTAATTTCGTATGTGTCATAGAAATCCACGTCTGGAGCGCTATGCAAGTGAAACTAATAAGCTAATAATACGTTTGCACAAACTGTTAAAAGATATGCCAATCGATCCAGTGCTTAGAAAACAACATGAACAAAAAGTAAGTTGTCTCATTTTGAAATTTTATCTGGAATGAATAGAGAAATCCACTTTTGAAATTGCAAACTTTATTTTGTTGTAGGGAAAGAAAACGAATATTTTTATGCATTTATTCTATTTTAAGTTCCTTACTATGTATTCGCCATAAACTACATCAGTTCTGTTTAATATGCGATCTCCACAATCACTTTCAGCCTTCCCATTGAATGTTATTTTTCAAGTCTCACGGGGTCTGCCTGAAAGATGCTCACCTTTTTGACATTAACGGAACAATGTTATTTTATATTTGCTTGTTTATGTTCTATCGATTTTGCTTTTAAGTAGATATCAGACATGTCTGTTTCGCATTTAAAAAAAATTATTTTGCAGCTTAAGTTTTCAGTTATAAATGTACGCGCTATATCTAAATATGGCAAAAAAGAATACATAGCTTATACTCAGGTTGTCAATGAGATAGAACAGTCTTCAAGCTCTAAATAGTAAATATGTAGGAACTGTAAAAAAATAAATTTTATTTTGAACTTAAATCTGCATATCACTTCAGACCCATGTATGTGTTTTACCAAAATGCCATCAGAACACTGATAAAGAGATTCTAGCTAGAACATAGCAGGAGCTACTAGATCATCGCCGCTTTTTGATAGAATAGGAAAAAGACTTCGAAGCTATGCTTCAAATTAAAAGTTGTAGTGCCGTGTTTGAAAACGGTGACAAAAGATACGTTAGATAATATCTCCGTACACTTATGCATTTAAAGAATATTTTATAAAAGCTTTTTCATCTACTTAAGCGAAAATGATATATACATATAGGGCCAATGTCAAGTAAAAATGTTGAGAAACAGCGTTACGTAATATATAAACAGCCTTTAAATGAAAAATCTCCATAATTTGGCAATTTTACTTAACCAATTTAAATAATAAAGGTATCAATATTAAAGAGCTATCAAATTCCAATATCCAATTATACATACGGAAGGAAGGAAAAAGTTCCAAAATGTTACAAAATAAATTACATGTTGATGTAAGATATTTTTAGAACACCAAGTTTTGAAGTATTTGAGATCAGAAAAGATATATTGTGTGAGGTCATGTATTATCAACACAATTTTTGTAACATTTTTCTTTTCTTTATTGCTTGCAGACTGTTGCCTGGTTAGATGGAACATCTGTCAAATTATGCCCAAACTGTGCAAAAAGTTTCCATATTGCAAGAAGGCAACACCATTGTCGTCTATGCGGCAGTATAATGTGTAATGACTGCTCCAAATTTCTAGCATTGAATGTTGCATGTAAGTTTAAACGCTTCACTTAAGTAAAGTTATTCTTATTGTCTTCGATACAATCTTTCTTCAACACCTGTTGGTTATATACGTAATTTGAAATATTTTCCCCCTTTTTTCGTAAGAAAAATATGAATCTATCCCTTATCAACTTTGAAGTTTAGAAAACATATCCGCTTGCATACAAAAAGTTATTTAAAAAAAGGTTTTTGTAAAATTCGCCCTCTAAAATGAAATTGCAAATTGCTAAAAATGTAAATAGCAGGCTTTGAAAAACCACCACAGCAAATAAATTTAATTCTTTTAATTGTTTTGTAATAGTGGAATTAGCTAGTTTTGCTATGTCCCGTACTGAGCCAATACAACATCTTCCAACGAATAACTCAAACCCTCAACAAAATGGAATACGTTCATGTGATCACTGCTTATGGCTACTGGACACACGCAAAGAAGTGCACGAGAGCCGCACTTGCCGTCCGCTGGTAACTCAAATCTATGCTGAAATGCAAGAATTACGCAAAGGTGTTGCACCTGATATAGAAATGTATATGAAAATCATATCAAGTCTTTATGAAGGTGAATCAATATTTACTATAAATGATGCAAGTGCGTTACGAGGGAAAGTTGGAAAAATTGCAGAAGCTATCGATGTACGAAGTAAGCGTATATTAGCTTTGCCATGTGAGGCCGGTAGTCGAGAAGAGGCACTAAAGAAGGCAATAAGACTGTCATGTATACAACTGATAAAAGAAAGGATGTTGTCAATTCCACCGCTGCCAGCTGAGGATGAGATACGCAAAATTCAAGATCGAAAGCGGATGGAGACAGAGCAACGTATTGAAAAAGAACGACGTCAGGCAATGGAGGCGTATGAGCGTTATGGACTAACTGGCACGAATGAAATTGCAAACAGGCTGGGCAGTAGTTCTTCCTATGCACTTGGAGTAAGTACGAGTACTACATTTATTTTGATATACTTGTATAAGAACATTTTTTTAATACTTTGTATTTACGTATGTACGTAGTCTGATTTACGTTCTTTGGATAATTGGTCAGCACTCCAAATAAGCTCTACCAATAAAACACAACATGACGATCCATTAGTAGAACAAATCAATATTATTAAAGGCTATATTAAACAGGCCAGGCAGGATATGAATTTTGATGTTGTGGAAACCTTAGAATTAAATTTGCGGGAATTGCAACGGGAATTTTATGAACGTCAAAGAGCATCAACATCGTCAACTAAACTAACAATGAGAGATGAATCCGATGAAGCAGATGCGCAATAACTGAAACTTTAGGTTAAACAAAATATACTTAAAAAAAACAGTATTTTTATGTAATCATCAAAAAAATATAAAGTCTGTATCAGCCGAAAAAAATAGGTAAATATTTTTAACTAGGTCCGTTCGAGCTGGAAAAAATTGGTAAATATTTATAAAGTTTTACCACAAAAAGCGTATCATCCGGAACGAATGTTGTGGTTGAGAGAGATGAACTGAGAGTAAAAAACCAGCTGATCACTTCTCCTCCAAAAAAAGTTTAATTTTTCACCCAAACAAATTTCTTGTTGCTAAAGCTTGAAGACTGTCAACATCGTAGGCAACGAGACGAGAGACTCACTTTTGACAAGCGACGAAAAGAAAATTTCCTTGCCTCAGAAAATATTTTTCAGCACTTAACATTTTTTACTTGTTGAAAAATTGTGTTAAGGAGTCAAAACATTTTTTGGTAAATGCTCATTTATCTATATATTAATACGTGAATAAAGAGAGGGGAATGAAACTTATGTATATCATTGGAAAGGTACTGCTTCACAGATGTACACAAAAAAAAATTAATTTGCAATAACTGTCGTTAAGAAGGTAAAATAAAGAAAACATACCCGCATGATTTCCCCATACAAAACACTTTAACCAACGCAATTGTGATCGCGTACATGGCTGCATGAGGCACAATCACGTTTTTTGTGTTGTTGTTGTTGTTGTTGTATGTTGGGTAGTTCTTAATCTATATATTAATGTACTGAACATCGAAACTATAATAATTTTTTTAGTATTTAATATAAAGAGAGGAGAATGAAACATATATCATTGGAAAGGTACTTTTTTATAGATGTGCACAAAAAAATAATGTGTGTATGTTACCATCAAAGCAGGCAAAGCAAAGAGAACTTGATGATTTCCCAATACAAAACGCTTTAAGCGATTAAATTAATTTTGATCGCGTTCATAGCTGCATGATTTACTTTAAGATTATTATAAAATTCTAAAACAATTAAGAAAATATCCAAATACATTAAATTAAGCCTTTGGTGTCAAATTAAAAGGTCGAATTCTTTTGGGAGACTCAAAACACATTATGTTGGGTAGTTCTTGAGCTATATGTAAATAGGCAGTGGCAAAACGGTTCCATCCCTTTTTTATTACCATAACACAACATATTCACTTGATTTTTTTGTTAGAAAGGCTGTGAAGTGTGAAGAAAGGGCAATGCAGATTGAATTTTTTTTTTCTAATAGTAGGAGGCACGACGTTTCTAACAGGAAAACATGTTTCTACAGCTAAGCTAATAGTTGAACAATTTTTGATTGAAAAGGAATCGTAAAGCTTAATGTCTCCTAAATTATCAAACAGATAATTCTTTCTGAAATACTGTTTTTCGATGCGCAGTTTTAAAATAAAAAATTGGAAATGTCGCTAAATCAAAGTTACACCATTTTTTTTTTTGTACAATTACATCGAAAATAAATTAATCCTTACGGAAAATCTCTTATTTTTATACTAAGCAACCGATTGAAATGCACTATATTCACTTAAACAAACAAAAGTTGTGGTTTAAATCTACTTTCGGATATATGTATTGTCATCGGAAATTACTAACATGGCTTTTTAAAATTCACTACTTGAACAAGAAATAGAAACTTTAATAAAATATTTGTAATTATTCGAAAAATGCTACATGGTAAATAGCCTTTCGTATGACATCTTAATTTTGAAATCCGGGGACTTTCAATGTATGACGATTTTTTGAAAAGCTTTTTCACCACTTTCGATGTCTACATCTCCGAAAGTAGGTGCGCATCACCAAGTTCTGATTCCACATTCGCTTTTAAAGTAAACTTATACTTAAGTTATAGAAATGAGGTACAAAACTTTAAGATCGGTCATTCACTTTTTGAGTTATGTCCTATTTATCAATTATATTCTCAAAAAAGTTTCACTTGACTTGCATTCAAAAAGTATTAACCAAACGGTTATGTATTTGCGACGTAGGTTCTAACTCCTAAACCCTGCCATTGTTTGCTTACTAAAATACGCGCAGCTGTTTTGAGTTTTCATTTTTTACCCATTTTTGCGTATAAACCGAAATTTCAGCTTTTACAAACACATTTTTTGCTTTATTCATAAATGTAGATATTACAATAATAATAATAATAAAATATTGTGCTTAATATCTTTGTGCATACAAAATATTCTCATTATATTCGTAAATTTAAAATACTTATTTAAAAAAAATGTTGAGGGTATCAAAATGTAGTTTAGCTTTGGTTTTAAAGTGTTAAATTGCATATTAAACATAGCCTATCAAGGGTTTAATGTGTAATTTTACACTGCATGCATTGTTTAATATGCAATTTAACATAACCCATATTATTTTTAAATGAAGGAACACAAATTTGTTCAACAAACTTGCTTTCTTCCTTTTTATAGTATATGCTTAAGCTTTTAATCCATGTGCCTGCACTAAAGTTTTGGCCTTTTCTACATATGCTTTCATAGCATCATCTTTTGAAGTGCCTTTTCGGTCATTCCATGCCGCCCACTTTGCTTTACCTTTAAAGTCCATAAACCCGGGTTTATCTGAAATAAAATATATAAATTAAACTTTAAAAACTTGTATTTCACAATTTTAAATTAAACCATTTTCGAATTGAACAAGAAAATTTCAAATTAAATGAAACTTTTTACCATTTGTAAAAACTTTTAAAAGTTAAATTCACTTTTTTGAGTTTGGAAAGACACTTATCTATTACATTGACACTTTTTTCAATTCAAATTAAATCATACATAGAAAATTTTATGCTCTTTCCAATGTGCTTGGTCCCGTTCGTGTAACAGTTTTCTTTCACGAGATATATACAAAATTGTCTAATGAAGTATTCTTTCCCATATAAATCGTATGAATATCTAAAAAGCTCGATGAACCAATATTAATGTAATGAACTGCCACTATTAAATCTGTTTGATTTATATCATATTTCACACAATATTAAACTATTTAGAATTTTTCATCAGAAACCTTATGGCATCAAAACCATAACTTAACGCATAGTCAAGCCGCATTGGCACAAAGTTAATGGTCTTAACTTTAAGATCTAAGATAAAAACAAATAATTATTTTCTGTCAAAACTACATAAGTACTTCATTTTTTATATGAAAAATATTTTTAAGTTGAAACTTAAAGGATTGAATGATTTTGGACTAAGCATGCCAATGTAATGCTAAAAAATTATAACATTTTAAAAACCTGATCTGAAATCTTCTCAAGAAACTTATATAGTATAAACTAATAATAGCTCATTATTGGGTACAGATTTATGATGTTAGGTTTTTTTCTTATTTACTGTTAAGGCTTTTTATATACCATGTTGAAAAATTTAAATTAAAACACAACAGTATGAAAAAAAAGAAAAAAAAGTTAATGTTAAAACAAAGTCTTACATAACATGGATTCAATAAAATTAATAAAATGAAAATGATGCAAATGTTGGGTATTGGCAGTTTTTAAAACAAATCAGCGCAATAACTTTGGTTAAATTGTTTCGTTTTATTTACATCGAAAAGGTTTATTCAAAATGAATATATCTGGAATAAAGTTTCATATCAATTGACAAACATTATGAAAAAGACTTTGTTTGATGTGAAAAGTTGCACTTCAACTGTAACTCCATTTTGAAATGCTCAGATTTTATATAATTATTTAATGTGCTTCGAAAACTCTAAACTCGTCCGTTTGAAAAGAGTTATATTAAATTTTTACATCAATTTAAGCGTACTTAATTTACTAAGACGTATTTCAAAATGAAGTTTTTTGACTTTAAACAACGATAACTGTTCCATTTGTTTCTTCTGTTCCTTACCTGTATTGCAGTCGCCAACTGTGGCCTGTTTAAAAAAACTGTACAGCTCCAACAAATCGTTATCTGATGGTGTAGAGTTCAAATTTTTTACGTCTTCGGCAGACTTATCAAATTCCTAATCAAGAAATGAAAAAATCACAAGTTAATACCTAATGCGTTCAAAGTTCAGGCTATAGAGGAAAAAACGTTGTTTTTCCGTTAGTTCAAGCAAGTTAGAACGAAATAATTTTTAAGTTATTTACCTCCTGAGACACCATTTTAGCTGCAGTGATTTATATTAGTCTGAAAAAGTTATAAAAATAAAATTGAAAGTTTTTGATTTGTATCATATAAATACAATCGCTCTTAAAGTAAAATATTTAAAAAAACAATTTAAATGTATGCCCTCATTATTTTATATTTCCTCATTAGTTATTAATTATTTAAATCTAACCTATTTTTAACTTACTTGAAACTTAATGTGAAAATTACCGGGTGGTAGGTAGAACTCGCAATTATTTATTGTCTGACTTGCGAGATGATAGCATTGTTAATACGTGTGGATGCTATGTATGTGTGTGGAACATATGTAGATTGCATGACTTATTCAATGCTGCCGTTTGAAAGCTTTGACGATAATTTTTACATATGCAAAAATTTTATGAAAAACGGAACCCTTATGAATGTTGAAAAATTCGATGATAACTCAAATTAAAATGATTTTAAAGTTTAACTGGATAAGCGATTGATGGAAAAATGGTTGGACACAGTACATTCATCGTATCAAATAGCATGCGCATAACCAGGTCTTGAAATAACAAGTTCAGGATAACGTTTCAGTCAAAGTTAAGACTTAACCAAAATAGACGTGACGAGACGATAGCAGTTGAACGAACGTTTGCACTCGTTACGTCTGTTTTGACATATAACCCAAAATGCTACGCTAGGCAACGAATCGAAACAGCTATTATGACGAGTAGTGACGGTTTCAAGTTCGGTTCTTACGGAACAACACGTCTCGTCAAAATGTTTCGTTCACTTTCGATCAGTTACGTTTGTTTATTTTGGTTATTAACATTGGCTTACATATACTCGAACTTACTCGTTGCGTCTCGTCACGTCTATTTTGGTTTAGGCATTAGCTGTGCAATCGACGCAGGTTGCAAAAATTGAATGTCAGATCTTCAGTATATTATTGTCATTGACTTTCCGAAAAATTCACATTCGTTGACAGTAATTTATTCTTTTCCGAAAATCTAACTTTGGTTTTTTGCTCTCAATAAAAAAAGAACCAGGCTTTTGAGCTGAAATTGCTCAAATTCCTGAAGTTCGTTCTAAAATCCACGTTCTCGAAATCCACCTTTTTAGACAAGCGATTTACATGCGCATACATCATGAGGATAAATTCTTGGGCGATTTTTCTAACAGCATTGACTTCGCATACTTGCAATTC
Source organism: Meiosimyza decipiens (assembly GCA_963680825.1). NCBI lineage: Eukaryota > Metazoa > Arthropoda > Insecta > Diptera > Lauxaniidae > Meiosimyza > Meiosimyza decipiens. The sequence continues at coordinate 123,577,690 of OY804258.1, forward strand.
AATATTTGACTAAAAGGCGGTATATACTAGCGGTCATGTTCGTCAGCTTTGCTCAAATATCTCTTGTTTGATCGTGTGATCGCTCTTTTTCGCCATTCAACAGTTAACCACAAACATTTTTGTGGTTAAGTAACAGTCAGCAGTGTATTGTGTGCCGCCATTAACTTTTAGTTGAAAAGGAATCGAAAAATTGACATTTTTTTTTCAACGAACGTTTCAACATTACACAAAACAATGTGCAATAAGCCATACGTATGCGTGTTGGGACGCACGTTACTTTCTACAAGCGCTGGAGTTGTGCTAAAGTGCGCGTTGTAGAAAACGCGAATTGAAAAAACGGTCGTGTGAACTTAGCCTAAGGTGTTGTTTGACAGTCTACCAACTTTTTACCTTCTATACGCAAGCATTATTATTTATGACTGAATTGTTATACTTATGCAATTTGCAGTTCATAGTAAAATTACAATGCCAAATGACACATGAGCTTAAAAATTTATTGTTTACAAATTTTGCTTTTTGTCATTCTTTTCCCATACGATTCTTTCACCAAAATTGAAAACAAATTCACATGTTCAAATTTATCGACTAGTGGTAATTTGGATTTATATGGGGGAAAAACAAAATTACAGCATTGTAATTTTACTAGCCCAATTTGCTATGAACTGTGAATTGCTTAACAACTTGTTTTGCTGTCATTGCCTTGATTTATTTAATAAAATGATTAATTGTCATGTATCAACGTTTGATGTCGTATATAATTAATATCAAGTATGAAATCATATATTTAGATTTTATCGGAAAAATTCAGTAAAATTAAATCATTAACCGTTAAGAACCACTTAAGAATCATTACATGTGAAATATTTAATTTGCAACTTCCAGGAAACGTTGAATCAGCCAGCTAAGAGCCAGAAGCGATAAAATGATTTTTTACTCCAAAAACAAAACACCACCTTATCAATCTTATATGAAAATTCTGGGCACTAACAGATTTAAGCACTTGTTGCGTATTTATTTGTGGTAACGTTCCAAGGTGTCGGCCAAAAACAATGCTTCTTTGAGAAATTCAATAGCACTGACATTCTCACTGATTTAAGAAATTAACTTTTACCGTGTTAAACAATGAAATGATTTAGTCCAAAATTAAAATGCTTCGCTGGTATGCACGATTTTGGTTGTATTTACATAACACTATTATTATCCGAATTCCATATTGCTTATTTTTATTTTTCACTATCCAAATGTGGAAGAAAAAACGGCACATTACTTTTTTCTTTTTATTTTTTTAACTCTCAAATAAAAAACCCCGAATGGTAAAGTTTACATCTAAAGTGGCTGTGTACTTTTATTTACTGTGGGCGCGAGCCACGGCCAAAACCACCACGGAATTCAACATCACCGGCACCGGGTCCAACATCACTCTTCTTATCGGCACCTCCAGGTGCACGTCTGTAGGCTGAACGATCTTCGCCAGTCTTGGTTGTATCACCAGAACGAGCAGTAGTAGTGGGTCTTGGACGCACTGTCTCGGACCTTGGTGGACGTTTCAATGTTGCTGGCACAATTTCTGGGGGCAGATGCAAGTAGCTACGCAGGTATTCAATACCCTCGTTGGTCAAGTACCAGTAAAAATGTCTCCAGGCAAATTGTTCCTTAACGAGGCCACGCGAGTGCAGAGATTGCATTGTTTTGATGACATGCAAGTTGGGAATAGTTTCTAACTCTGGGTGCTTTGGAGCATGGAAGTCTTTTTTCGCTACAATGACTCCCTCCTTGAAGAGGTATTCATATATAGCGACACGATGAGCCTTTGGCATAAACATCCTACAAGCAAACAGAAAGAGATATTTTAGCACTAGTTTCACAGAATAATTTCAAAGCAAACAAATGAAATGGGAAATTTGCTGGCATTTTTTTGAGTAAATTTTGCTTCAGATTTTTAAGTGCACTGAATGTGTTTTCTATATTTAAGTATCGTTCAAACTATAGTTACTTCATATAAAACGATTATCAAATTTTATTTCACATATCAAATCATTGATTGAAAGAATTTTTAATGAATTTTTTGATATTTTTTACATACTTTAGCGTCTTGTACGGATCAGTCACCGGAAAGAAAGGAAAAATGAGTTGACAGCTGTCATCTCACTGAAGTTTCCATGCAAGCTTCGATTGTTGACAGCCAGACGACGCTAGTGTATTTGACAATTCAAAGGTACATATATTCGAAGCTGCGTTTAATTGTCTTAAGTGCATAACAAAAAATAAATGGGGAACAGTTTCTTATCGAAGTGAGCTCTGAATGTGACCAAATTCAATGTGACTAACTAAAGAATAGGGATAGGCCAGAGACGCTAAGTCAACGTTCACACAAGGAAATTCGGTGAAAGAAATTCTTGTCTATTCTCGTTTGTGAATTTGATTTGCGTTTACACACGAAAACTAGATTCTTTTTGTGCTTGAAAATGTTAAAACAATTACTGCGTCAACCCGCCACAACAAACATAAATAAAAAGCATAATATCAGCAAGCGGACAGAATGATAGAGAATTTACGAGTACGACAAATTCTGTACACCACCCTTTCGTATTTCCCCTCTTGCCAACAAACAAGAAAACATTTCGTCAACAGTTTCTGTGTGTAAACGTTGACCAACAGTTAACGTAGGAAGTTTGCCATTGGTTTTTTGCGTTTTCGATTTTTCCATGTTAATTGTAGTAAGACTAACAGGTTTGAGGTTTGAGAAAGCTGAAATTTTGGGAGAGTTTTCTTTACGCCACATTCTATAATATTGGCATAATAGATCTAAAGCAAATGATTTTACACGAAAACCTTTTATTATTCTAATAGGTCCGTCAGAAACAAAAATTCATAAGCCGCGGTAAGCAGTGGAGTAAGCAGTGGATATTTATAGCTCTGGACTGTCTTTTTTGTGCTAAGATTTTTTTAATTACATGTATAAATATATTTTATCTTTGTACGTATGAGTATGGATAATTCCTTTATATTTCAATAGTTCGATATTGCTGATGAAGAGTCAAAATGTAGTGCTTAAACTTTAATATTAATTAAAACTTTTATTTGAGCTTATTTGGGATGTAATTTGGAGTCGATATATGAAAAACCAAAAGAAAGCCTTATTCTAATTCCCTATTAACTGTTTTTCAATAATATTACATATGCAAAACATATGAATTATATTTTTAAAAAATCCGATTTAGACACGTTAAAGTACTTTAATAGATAGCACCACAGTTCAAATTTCAACTCTCTAGATGGTCGAGGTCTTGAGAAAGAGCCATATTTTGGCATGATAATAGCCGTATTAGTCCGTTTTAAAAATTTTAGCTCTAAAAGCGTTTCTTTGTTATGTCATCTACTATACACAAAAAATAATTTAAAGCTTCTAGATTTTAAGGCCTTTATTTGCGATCAGGTTAAGTGAAAAATGTCTTAGTAAAATATGACAACTGAAAAAGGTACTTCAAATCGACCATAACGCTTAAATTATACTTTATATTGTTAACATTTTTATACTCTTCAAAATGAGATATCACAGAGCCAGAGATCACGCCAAGTGGGCACCCAAAACTCCACTTTGTGTTGGAATTAAGTTTTATATATTAATCTAGAAATAAGATTATTTTATCTCAAAGAATTAATGAAAAATTCAATTGCTACAAGCTTATTTTATGCAAATAAAAATTAGTAAATATGGAATTAAAAAAAGTGCTCTGGGGATATTTTAACATCCCAAATAATTCTCCATTGAAGTTTCTGTAGTAACTCACCGTGTTATAAAAGGTTGCAGAACTTTCGAGCCAGATCTACGTAAATGCTGTAGAAATTAGTCGTCGAAAATAAAACATTTCATTGAAACCTCTTATGTTAATATTAACTAGTAAAGGTGTTATCTTCGGCCAGGCCGAAACTCACATACCCTACACTGCATTAAAAGTACTTTTTAAATAAATGTTAAGAAAATGTTGAGGAGGTTGAATAAGTCGAAAATAATGTAAAAAGGTTTAAAAATGTTGAAAAGTGTTGGAAAAAACTGAAAGTGTTAAAAGAATATGGGAAATGTTGAAAAAATTAGAATAGAAATAAAAACACGAAATGTGTCACGCCCACTTCTCCAATTCCGCCCACTTTTGTTTCAATAAATGACATTCGTGATTGACATGCACAAACCAAATTTTAGCACAATAGTTTCTATAGTTTGCGATATGTGAAGTAATTATTCTTAAAATTTAGGGCGTTGACACACCCACCGGTACAATCCACTCAGATTTTGATCCAAAAGTAGCCTTCCATATATAAACCGCTTACACCAAATTTCAGTATGATTGCTCATATATTTCGATAGTAATGCCACTTAAGGTATTTTAATTGTATGGGAGCTGCCACGCCCACTCTTGCTATTTCGCCAGCTTATGATTCATATGTACCTAATACCCAGTAAACCACTTACTTCAAATTTCAGATCAATTGCACCAATAGTTCACTTAAAATAGCACTTACAACTTTATGTTAATGAGGGAGGTGCCACGCCCACTGATGCAATCTTGTCAAGTTTCATTGAATTTCAAAGCTTATAGTAACCGACACCTCTACACAAAATTTTATGAAGATTACTCTCATACCACACTATCTTATCTTATCATTAAACGTATTTTGCTCATATGGGAGGTGCCACACCACCGGCACTATTTTAGCAAAATTTTGCAAGAAGACACCTTTTAGTGAGTATATCTGCCATATTAAATTTCATAGCGATTGCGTTGTTAGTTCTCTTTTTATAACGTTTATAAATATTGTAGGCTGTGCCACGCCCTTCAACAACGTTTTCCTGAATATTGAATAAACTTGTATTGACGACTGTTTTCAGTGGTATCATTCCTAAAATTTTTATGAAAATCGTATATGCCAATTTGGAGTTATACAAAATCCAAATTTTCAATTACTAAAAAGTGCCACCCCCACTTTTACAATTCCGCCCACTTTATGCGCAATTTAAGATGTATAAGATCAGTATTCGTGTACCAAATTTCATCACAATATCTTGCACGGTTTCCGAGCTATGGCGTTATAAAAGTTAAAATTTAGGGCTGTGCCACGCCCCTTTTAGAGCCTTTGCAAACTTCAAACGTAGCCTAATCTTAATTTTGTTCTCATCTTCAACAAATCACCAAGTTTCATCAAAATCGGACCAACTTTTTTTCAAAATGGACTTGGGTATATTTACATAGAGTATAGCCGGAAGGCGTGGCCGTTAACCGATTTCGCCAATTTTTATATGCTAGCAGCTTGCAAGAAGGTTTGACCTGTGTGCCAAATTTCATTGAATTAGCTTGCTTAGTTTTCCCGTAAACTTGATTTCAACAGACAGACAGACAGACATACAGACAGACAGACAGACAGACAGACATACATACATACAGACAGACAGACAGACAGACAGACAGACAGACAGACAGACAGACAGACATAGCTATATCGTATCAGGTGGTGACGCTGATCAAGAATATATATACTTTTCCATACCTGCCACGCCCCCTTCTATTCGTTACAAACGGAATGACAAAGTGAATATACCCTCTGTGTAGGGTATAAAAATCGACAGCTAACAGGTTCTAAGAATTCTTACTAGAAAGTATTTTAAAATTAAAGAAAATACTCGTTTAAGTTTATATACTATTTTTTATTTGTATCAACATTGATTAAATATGTTAATATTGTATATAATTCATAGTATTTTTAATAAGGAAATTATATCCTGCTTTATTCATTCATTCCAATCTTGATTGCCACAAACTTGACCACTATTATACTATTTTTTTATTAGTATTGTATTTAAAAAAGTTTATAAAATTATTTTTGTTGTTTGTTTTGTATTTTAGAAATAAATAAAGCATATTAAATTAGCGAAGCTGCGCTTTAAGCATCTTAATTCAAAATAAATACTAAAGAACACAAAAATTAAATTAGGCTTAGTTTAAATTTGAGACTTATGAATCCATGAAAATTGATTTTATTTTCATAAAATGAGCCTTTTATTTCGAATAGAGGATACTACAGCTGCTTAGCATTTAAATTTATTGTAAAACATTTCAACAGTAGAGATCTTAACATCCAATGAATTTTTTTGCTTATCACGCGAATTTCGTTGACATCTCAAAACATAGTAAATTGACAAATGTATTTCACTTTTTGTTAATAGAAAATGAGTTTTTACGTAAGTTTCATAATTTGAAAATGACGTAAATTAGAACACTGCAACAACAAAAAACACTTTATCGTAATAAAATAAATTTAAAAATCCATTTAAGTATGTTGGGACAACAAAACTGTTCAACGATATTTTATGGATTGAAGCGCAATACCACTTTCAAAATTAAAAGCTCAAATGAACTTATAATACTTTTAAATAAATATTTATTTTTAAAAAATATAATTTTCTCAAGTTTTTTCATAATTGTTATTAATCGCGCACACAAAAAATTTTCGTTAAATGAATCAAGCGATTCTTCAATACGTATTCTCGAAAATACCTATCATGACTTTGCTTCTAAGCAATTCAAGTTTCCTTTTGATTTTGATAAGAAAAATAATTATAAGTCTTTTATAAGCCATTTGAAATATAGTAGGTGTTTGCCTTTAAATCTCATCGTTTTGATTCATTTTGAGCTCATTAAGTGTTGCATTAAATCTCGACCATTCATCACGTGGGGGCTGTGCCAAATGTTCAGCAACATCGTACACATACAGTTTGCCAGCATCATCACCGATTGTCAAATGTAAGCCAGATGGTGTCCATGAGACACGGTTAAGCGCTGGCGCACCATCTACTAAAACAGATGCTGTAGGTACTTCGGTATCTTGATTGAGGTTCCACAGGTCAAGACGACCGCTACCATCAACAGCAGCAAATAAGGCGGGATGAATGGGAGACCAAGCAACGTCCATCACGTAGTCAGAGTTATCTTCAAAAGAATATAATGGTTTGGTATCCTGCACAAATAACAAAAATAAAAGAATATAAATGTTTCTAATTTTTGAAAGCGGCAAATGAGTGAGATATTTTGCTCATATGTACACATACCTTCAGAGACCAGAGTTTAATTGTCCAATCGATAGACGAAGTAAGGAATAAATGCCCAAAATCAGGAGAAGATTGATTGGCATGTGTAGAGATTCCAGTAACTGGTCCCAAATGCTTTTCAAATACTTCATTTACACCAGAGCGTAGACCATGTCTAGAAGCTGTAAAAATTAAAAACGAAAAAATTATATCATTACAACCTACATGCTGTATTTTAATAGTTAAGGTATAAAAAAATGATTGATTGAAAATTGGTTAATTTTAACAAAAAGCCACTTTTTCGCCACTATGCGTCGTGACGCTTAACTTAAAATTATCAATTTATACAAACCTGAATAAACGTAACCATCTTCGCTGCCCATGACTAAGCTATTAATTTCATTTGCCGGAAATGCCATACAAGTTATTGCAATTGCTTTTGATTGCCGCTGTTGCAATTCCAGCGTATCCTGCGGTTGCGATAGCATGTCCAAACTCCACGAACACAATTTACCATCAGATGAAATAGATATAACGTTGTGTGCATTTTGGGTTCCTACCATTTGTAAGCAGTAAACTGGATGCGTATGTGCAGCAGCGCTGAGTGGTGTGCGCTGTATTGGTGTACGTTTTTGTACACGATTATCCCAAAGTACGATTTGTCCTGAATAAGTGCCACCCAAAATTAAATTTGGATTAAATTTAGCAAAACAAGTCGACATCACCGCACTCTGACAATGTAAAACATCTTCAGGAGTTTGTTTCTTAAATTTTGTATTCCAAACCATAACAACACCATCTGGTTCGTTGGGACTTTCCTAAGAATTACATATAATGAAGTCTCTATACCATATAAGTAAATAACTAAAAAACCTCATTGTTGTGATATGAAGCAACTACTAGTTCTGGAAAATGTGTAGACCAATCCATGCATGTGATACAACGATTCTTTGACCAACGATCATCATAGAAGACACGATTTAACGATAAACGCGCATGTGAACGCTCATCATTAGCTTCTTCACTGTCGCCGCCACCAATATAGTCAGTATAGATGTCAACATTTTCAGAGATTGCACGTTCCACAATGCGACCAGCGCGTACGACGAACTTTTGGAAGTCTTCCGACAGAATAATCATTTGCTTTTGTTCCTCAGATAATTCTTTAACTGAATTAAAAGATATAAGTATAACAAATACAATAAAAAAGTTAAGCAATTGACGAAAAAATTCATATTAATTAACAGAAAACTTACTTTCTTTTTTCTCTTCTTGCTCTTTCTTTTGTTCCAACGGCGTGATGGCTGGTGCCACATCCTTTACAGTTGGTAAGCCATGTGGTAAGTAACCGGGTGGCAACTTCGAATGGAAACCATCCAAATGGGGAAGCGAGCTCTCTTCGTCATCTCCTTGGGCATCAAATGCAAGCACTGTTTAATGTATAAAACTAACACAGCTAGAGGAATATGACAATCGACAGAACAGGAACAATTCTACTTTTTTCGTTTTGTTTTTAATGTTTTCTTAACTTGGACTTTTTGGCTTGTTACTGAATTTTCTCATTAGTTATTAATACATAATGTTAGACACTGTCCATTTTCTACACATAAACTCAACGATTTCCTGTGACTTGTGAAAAAAATAAATGAAATGATTGCAAAGTTTTAAAGAGTGAGACATTCGCGTAATGTTACTAGACCAAACAAAATAATGTGCACCTAATTTCAATTATAATTTTTCAAAACGGACCGTGATTCAATTTGTGCTTTTGATTAGTTTTATTAAAGTAACGAAGTATGATTTTTATTGTAGCTTGAAAACTGTAATAAATTGTCTTGTAAACAAAAAAAAAAAGATTTTGATTTTGTAACGTTTAATTTCTTATATTTTTGAATATAGGGTTACATGATTGGGCAAAATGGACACAGACCCACCCAAAATCTGTAAAAACCCATAGTTTTGTTCAATTATATAGAAAAACGAAAATTCGAAAAATTTTTGGACGAACGGAATTGGTTTGAAATCTGATCAAAGCATAAACGGATATCTCACAAAAAAAAATTAAAAAAAATAAGATATTGAAACAACCAACAAAATGATGATCTTCACAACTATTGATCTTCTATTGATATATTTTTTTATACATCAATTGGTAGATTTTACGACATACTGTATCCCAAAACTCATATTACTCGAGAATGAAAATTTTTGTCAACGGAAAAAACTATGCCATTTTGAGCGTATTGTAATATTTCATAATGGTCTCAATTGACCCGAAAAAATTCTGTGATTTTGGGGATTTTGAGTTATTAGCAAATTTTAAGGGTGATTTTTAGCTATCAGTGAATTTATAATTTTTAATTTATCTTTCAGATTTCCGGTGCTTTGTCTTCATAGATTTTTTTGAAATTAATTCAGAGGTTCACAACTTATAGCAATTTTCATGGTTGGATATATTTCTGTAAGTCGAGGTTTCCGCACCCAACATACGCACACAAAATTACACGAAAATTCCTTCTAAGATATATCGCTCATTTCTTTCAAGAATAGAATAACTCAAAAACGTGCGAGAAAAAGTTTTCAAAAAGTTACTTTTCATATGAAAATTATGAAAAGTATATCTACATAAAGTCTTCTCACAAAGCAAGTTTATAGGATAACTTTCTGATTAACTCAAAAATCACGTCTTGAAGTAAGTGAGCGATATGTGTATGTACAGCAGAGCTAGTAGGCTTCAGCAAGTTTAAATAAAAGTTCGAGTTAACACAAAAACTTGAATTGGGGATTATTTGGAATAGACGATGTATGCCAAAGCAAAAAGCTTTTTTTTTAAATCAAATTTATATAAATACAGACATAGGAAATTTGAAGAAAATCCGATTTTGCTCATATTTTGACACATCAAAGTACATTGAAATATATTACTAAGACCCAAATTTCAGCTACCTAGGGGGTCGGAGTCCTGGGAAAGATACATATTTTGGTCTGAAAATTACTTAGACCGTTTTGACAATTTTAGTTCTAAAAGCCCACAAAAAAGTTATGGATATCAATTTTTTTAATGTCACTACCTACATACATAAGTAAATAAATAAAAAATATAATTATTTAAGACGGGTTTTTGATCGTTTGTTGTTTATAACCTTTTAAATGAGATACCAGCCAGTGAAAATAAATGACAAGGCTCAGAGATATTAGACATCGAATTCGGCTGATTTCGCAAAGTAGCGTTTTTTGCTAACTTTGATCTAATAGTACTCAGGACTCCGTCCACCTTGGGAGCTGATTTTTGGGCCGTAATGTAATCTTTAATGGATTTTGACGTGCACAAATTTCAGCAAATCGAATGTTTTTTAAATTTCATACGTAGTATGTTAAGCATATTTAGTATTACTTAAAAACAGTAAAAATGCAATGCAATGATCATACAGAAAATTTGACGTTGTTCTCATGAGTATCGCACAATTTTGTTGAACTTGGATGAACGTTAATGCTGAAAGTTATTTGATTTTAATATGTTGCTACATACATATGCATAAGATATGCATACGTATAAAAATAAAAAAAGTTCTATATATATAGTTCAAGATCCCGCTGTAGAAAAGTCGAGTGCATATGCCATTTATCCGGTATTTTACAGGATACTCCTGTGTTTTTAGCGAATATCTTGTAAAAAAATTACTCCTGTGAAAAATTCTGTACCTATCCTGTTTTATTTCCATTGATTTTAAACTTTGCATTTCTCTTGAAAGCTAACGATAATTATCTCGCTCCGTTTGTTCTTGTTAAATTGTGTTCGCCAACCCTTACGTTGATAACGTGATCGAAACTGTTCTACGAAAAAAGTTGTAAAATAAAGCATTACCATATCAATTATTTTCCAAGTTTTGAGAATTTTGTGTTTGTTTCGAAACGATGGGTTGAAATAGTTACTCATTTGGAAACTGAGTATTGCGATTATGTTCTTTGTTTACCCGGCATGACCGCCTCTGTGGAACGAGTATTCGCTTCCATGAACAAGACGTGGACAGATGAAAAATCTCAGTTAAAAGTATAAACTTAAAAAGCCATTCTGACCGCTCAGATCAATTTAAACATGTGCAATGATATTTACAATTGGATAAAAACAAAACCGGACATGCTGGGGAAAATCAAAGCGAAAGACAAATATTTTATTTTGTTGTAACTCACGCTGGAGCTGAAAGGATCGAAAACGAATCAGACGAGGAATACAAGAACGAAGATTTTATTTATTAATACACAACAATTACTATCTTTTCTGCTAGAAAAAAAAAATTGTATCCTGTAATTAATCTTGTTTTCTGAAAAGTAAATTCTGAAAAATTACATGTTTCCCCCAATGTATGCTGTTTTTCCTTGAAAAATTTATGGCATGGTTAGATATACGGGAAAGATTGTAATGAATTTAGGTGAAACTAACCAACCATGTCTGCAATGCAACCCTATGTATTATGTTTAGGTCTCTTCGAGTTCTATCATTTGGCATAAAATTAAACAACCAAATTGGCAAAATTTCGGGCATCGGGTAAGGCTTTGGCAAGAAAACCCTGCTTTGTTAATTTCACCAAAATGCATTACTATCTTTCCCTTATATCTTATGCTGTAATCTTATACACTTGAGATTTCTACAGGGGGCACTCCGTCTAATACACATATGGTTTTTAGACAAGTAAAGGGCTTTATCTTCTCTACTAACTGGACTTAATGTATTTCTGAAATTAAATATTAAGACTCAACATTAAAATAAGCAAGCTTAGCAGAGTATATGTATTAAGTATCTGCATATTTAGAATTGCGAGCCTGTTCAAAAATGTAAATTGTGAAATCAGGTTTAATTGTGTTAAAGAAATGGTACATGTTATACGTGCAAGCAATAAATATGACTTTGTACTTAGTGATTCTTAAGAAATGCGTAATTAAATTGAAACTCGCGATAAGTGCAATTGTTAGCAAACACATTAAATAAATTTAGATAAATTATATAGACATATCTTATCATAGTAAAGCTTTCATTGTAGAGTGTTAAAAATTTTAGGAAATGTGTATAATTACCTTTCCATGTGCATGGTTACGTTGTGAATTTACATACATATGTATTTATGTGCATTATTTTTAAAAAACCAAGTATTTTAATTTTTATAGTTTGGAACAAACAGCAGTAGTCTCACTTTAAATGCTTTGGTTAATGAAACATGTTTGGACAGTTTATCATTTATGTATGGTGGGATTTAAATTTAGAGCCTAGTTTTTTATATATATAAAACAAATTAGATGCACGTTTTAACATCAATTTAAAATTATAAAGCGTGAAATTAATTTACGAATATTGTAAAAAAATATATATTTTGATTTTATTATAAAGTTAAAAACTATATAGACTGTTGTGAGTGCCAGAAAAGCCAATTATATATAGAAAAATTGTATTTTTGTGTATAAAATTTTACTTATACGAAATTTTATTTATTTGCATATTTATTTGCATATTTCTCCACCCATTTTAAAATTCGGATTCTTAATGTATATTTTAATAAACATTTTTCAATAATAATTTCAATTGTTTCTCGTACCTTCTTAAAAGTAGACATTTTTAAAGCTTATGTGAAAAAATGTTTGTGTCAGCAGCATGACTGATGATGTGAACGCATGAAGCCATTAGTGCACCGACCAATGAACACAAATTAGGAACATAAATTGTAAAAGTTTTCTTTGCATATAAATGACATTGTGTTGGAAAAAAATTAAAATAAAACAAAACAAAATTTTGTATTGCCAATATTGATTTTTTGGGATTTACTCACATTCAAGCAGGGAAATATACTTATAGAAGGAAAATTGCAAAGCCTTTAAAAATGTTATTCAAAGGGCTTATTCAATAGTGAATTTTTCTTACTTTTTACCTAAGGCTATGCAATGTAAGTATGAATTTTTCATAACATAAATGTTTCAAATAGCTGTCTCATAGCCTTAGGTACTCCTTCAGGTCAATAGCCGAAATTTGCATAAGCCCTGCGTATTTATTTTTTGAAAAGTGTTCACATTTTTATTGAACTCCCCAAGCATATCTGTGTTTCAAGCACCTTATAAAATTTAATAGTGATTGGTTACATAAGTTTAGTTCAAGGTTAGATAAGAGAAGATGAAATATCGGTAATAGGTGTTATTAACAGTTAAGCGCAGTTTGCAGTATAATTTTATGTTTAATTTAGCATGCTTTAAAAACAGTTTAAAGGTGCATCATCAAAATTTATATTTTATGAAAAATTCAAAACAATTTTGATAATGCATCAATATTAATAAACTAAATAATGTATTATATGATTATAAGTTTGAGCGTATTAATGCAACAACATTTTACTCTAGAAACACACAAAAAGGCAGGCGTAATGTACAGGTACAAAGTTCCAAATGCGCAATTGCAAAATAGACCTATTTTCCTAAAGCTAAATGGCTTACGATACTTAAATGATTGCTTTTGTATTGTTTTATTTTTAAGCTTTTGATATTCAGCTTTATCAACTTTCATTATTCTTTTTGAGTGAATTTTTGGTTCCTATTTTGCTTCATGTCGATTCCGTCACTGTAATGCAATTATATTCGTTAGTACCTACCTGTGAATTCGTCTTCCCATTCTAAACCCGGATTTAGATTATACTCATCTTGAAATAGAAAAGAAGGAAGTTGTGTTGGTTTTGTTGGCTTTTTAGTTAAATTTAAATTGTTTTCTTTGTAACTCTTTTTTTTTATCAATACAAGTACACATAATAAATATGAAATCCCCACAGTTAAAAAATAAACAAAATAAAATAATAAAATAACTAGACATATACCCTCATTCTAGCAACACGTGAAAGTGACAAAAGTTATTTTTAGTTTATAAATGTCACGGGTTGGCAGAGTTAGAAGGGTTGCACTGAAAACCAACATTAGTATATTTCAAGTTAAAACAAAATAAATTATAAGTTTTTTGAATGAGCATGCATGTCGTTTTTGTTGATTTTTTGTGCTTGTTAACATAACGCCAATCGAAAATAAAATATTTGATAGTTTGACACACTTGTCTATGCCAATGAGTGTTTCAGATTTTTATGATGGTTGCAATGAAATTTAACTTATAACTTAAATAAAACTTAAACTAAAAAATAAGCCGTTAAAAAACCAAAGTGGTTAATAATTTCTTTTTTGTAATGATATAGTGCTCAGTTTAACCTTTAAGTATCCGTAAGCAAGTGATTAACCGATATCACAAAGTTCACTTCTTCAACTTAATAAAAATTAACATTATATAAAAGCATTGCAGTTTTAAATAACTAAATAAAGTATACGTAAGATTTATCCATAATCGAAATTCAGTTTAATGTTTTGTGCGTATGCCTTTGAGATTTTCATAATTTAAAAGTCAAAATTACTGTTATAAATAGAATAGGAACCTGTTTTTTAAGAAAAAATACCAATTTCGAATTTCACATTGATTTTAAAAAAAATGGTTTCCAGAGCGGTTGATAAAGAATTGAATCCCACTTGCAACTATCAATAAATTAATTTACAGAGCCGAAATCTGATGTTGCGACTTTCTAATATCACTTCGGAATTTATTTAGAGGAGGTTCAATAAAAGCTTAAGGAAGTTTAATTTAAGCCTAATATGCGCTTGTCTTATCTGTAACCATCATACTATAATTTCCTTGGCTTCCCTTGATTATTTTGTTTTAAATCATACTATCATTTCCTTGGCTTTCCTTGATTATTTTGGTTTAAGCAAACAAAGTTGGACTAGAGAATAAGATATATAAGTATATTAAAAAAGAGAAAACATCATTAACGAGTTCTGTACCTCAACGAGGAACATTCATGGTGTTATCAAAAGTGAGGTGCTGCTTGTGTAGTTTTGATCACAAATTCTGATGTGCTAAATGTTTGATATTTTCCATGCAGCGTACGTAGCTTGATGAGCTGTTTCAATATCGTAATTCTTTTTTTCAGGGATTAGAAAGGATATTCTGAAGAGAACCTTCAGAGCGGATTTTAGCTCCGATCGAATGGCATTTTAAAGTGTTGGGTACTAACCGTTTAGTTTCTATGACGTCTAAGCTAGATACTTAAAAGATTTTAACATGTTAAAATTAAAATGACAATTGGCAATATTAAAAAAAAATTATGGAACATAATTTTCAGTTGTAGGACTGAATTTTTACAGGGTAAAAAAGCTGTCAAACTCATCCCTGAAAGGAGCCCATTTATTTCAAATAATCCCTTTTTGTTTCGGAGAAAAACAGACACCAGCTCTTTTGTGAAAAAGAAAACAGAAATGTTTGAAAGTTCTTTTAATGTGAGTGAAGTATACCCAAAAAACCACAAAAATCACACAACTCAACAGAAAAATCTTATTAAAACAATGTCCAAGGCGCAAAAAAATCAAACAAAATTTTATATTTTTCGACGTCCTGGGAGAAAAATGCTATAAAGTTTGCCTACAGCAAACTTTTCAAGCTTTAGATTTTAAGTAGATATCTATATGAAAACGTTTGGATTGACTCTAATTGTTTGATAACAAAAAACAAAAAAATTAAAAAAAAAAAATGGTTTATTTTGTACGATAGTGACATTTAAAGCAGATTTAGGATGAAATATATCATACATGTAGCAATGTAAATCAGATCCATAAAAATTCGTTTTGGGTGACAGCTTACTTATTTCCACAACCGTAACTTAATCAATTTTAATGCAATCCATCTGGAACGTTTATAGTATATATTATGCCAAAAAAATAGTTTTTTTTTTTTGCTTTGGGCAGAGTTTCAATAGTTTTTTTTCTTCAGAGATGTGTGACTTCTGAGGATTTTTAATTTCATGGGAGTATTATAATAAATTGGTCTTGAAAACATTTTTCCTAGTAAAATAATAAATTCGGTTTGTAGAGATATTTTGAAACAAAAAAAAATATTAGCTCATAGGAAAAAATGGTGATAGCTTTCGGAATGAGTGGTCCTAAATCACCCAAGAAAACGAACGTAGAACTTTTTCGAACTTAAAACTTTTTTCTGTAGAGGAGTGTAATCATATTGCATAATAAGTCCTAATTTAAAGTTTCCCGTAAATATGTAAATCAGTGGGTACGAACACATTGTTTGAGTTTATATGTATGTACTTTGTAAATTTGGACTACTAACATTAAAAAAATGCTAATTTAATATTTATTTTGTTAAAAATATTTTCACATACTATCAATCTTCGAAAATATTAACTTTGATATTTTTCCACTCTTTAATTCGATAGAGTCAATAGCATTCCTTCGGGAATTGTTAATTAGATTGGCTTTTGAACGGCATTAAGGCATAAAAAAATTCTTATTTTTACAAAATAAAAAGTTAAATTATATACTTAAACTAAAAAGTTATAACAAAGATTTCGTTTGACTTAAATAATAAAATTATATAAGAAACAACAGTTTTTTATCTAACTTTAAATTCTCTACATTTTCCAATTGAAATTATAAAATGGGTGGAGAAATAAAAATATGTTATGTACAAAATAAAAAAAACTTCTTGCATTTTGCAAGTGATTAGAAGTTCTTCAGTAATATCCGTTGTCTTAACAAAACGAAAAAAAAAAACTGAAAATAAAACTAACATAAACTTATAGTAAGAAATAGGGAGAATGCAAAATAATATAGACTACATTTAAGAGAGTTAACACTATCAACTACTTAAGCTACACTTTTGTACGCTGACAACTTGAGAAATAAAAAATGAAGAAACAAACTCACCGTAATAATCCGTGGCATGTGCTAAAATGTAGAAAAAACGTTAAAGTTTCGATTATTTGAATTATGTTAAAAATATGAATGTATTAACACAAAGTACAAATATAAAGCAACGTTGATTGCTCAAAACAGTTTAGTTTTTACAAATTTGTAAAGCAAGTAATACTCTGTTAGAAAAGAGCAATCAGCATTAGAGTTTTCTATAAAAATGAAAATAAGTGCTCTTATTTGTTGTGTTTTGTGTAAAAGTTTTTAGGCAAACAAAAAAAATTGGTTATTTCAAGTGAATAACACGATTACCAGTACCTTTACGTGGTCTCCACCAGTCCTCCATGTATCCTGACAGAGGCGAGGAGTGGCAAGAAAGAACTGTATTTGTTATTTTATTTCATTGCGATTTTCACAGAGCATTTAAGTTATTACAAATAGTATTAATAATTTACTTTAAACATTGAACTACTGCCGAGATAGAACATCCTAGATTTATGTTTATTTTTGATTTTTTTTGCAAAATACTAAAAGATGGTTTCATGCCTGTTTAAATAATAACTCATGCAAGTAAAGTTTACAGGGTATGCTTAACAAGGGCATAAGTTTTAATATTTCTTAATTTATTAGTACATATTACAAAGCTCAGCGTTTCAGTTTTAATGGATTGTCTGGTTTTGTATTGTACAAAATATATAGGTATTTCAGAAAACATAGTTTTTTTCTTAATTTACGAAAACTAACTTGCAAAAGCAACGACTTAGACAAATAAAATGTTTAATAAAAGAAAAAATACCCACCATCACGTTCATGACCGCCAGTGCTGTTTGTTTGTGTTTGCTTGGAATATACTAGTGTTTCTTTAGGTGGAATGTTCGTAGCTTGAACATTATAAACGCTCAAATTTAATGGTTGCTTTTTAACGCCACTAAAATGTTTACATTTTGAATATATATATTTTAACTAACCAAAAGAAATACAGACCTTGGTCCATTCATGCTCGGCTGCAAACTAGCGTCAGGAGTTTGGTTATTAGAATTGTCCGATGTAACTGAATTCACTGAAGACAATGAGGACAATACTTCGGATACAGGGGCAACACCCAAAGAAGAAAGCATTTCATCCAAGTCCCTTTAACAAATTTATTATTTTTAATATTACGTAGTAATTGCTGTGTTTTATAATTTTTATAAATTAAAGTGGTCAGGTTAATTGAATCAGTAGAATTAATTCAATTCAAGTAAATAAACAAAAAAAAATAAGGTTAATTTTTTTACTTGCGCTGATCCTTGTCGATTCCAACTCCAGTTCCAATCCGCCCAGCAGCTTCTTCCATGTCTTTCATTTCTTTTTCGCGTCTTCTACGATCTTTTTCTTCACGCAATGCAGCCAATTTGGCCTTTTTGCGTTCAAGTTCAGCCTTGCGATCCATTGCTGTTCTTGAAGCTTTTCAATCGAAATGTCTCTTTTAAATTAAAAATTTGAGTATGGGGAAGATGCTGAAATCATAAAAATTTGATAGTTCAGTATACTATATATTCGAAAGAAATATTTATGCAATTACTTATGTAGATGTACAAATATTGTTTTGTTTACCAAAGTTTGAAGTAAAAAGTAGATTTTTTTTAAACTAAACTCCCATAAACATGTTGGGACTATGTTTCTGTGGTGGTCCCGAATGAAATCACAAAAAATAAAAAAAATTCATATAAGCGCTTTGTGCAATCATATGGAAATGCACATGTGTCGAAAATACACCCCTTAGAAGTGAAATTTAAGGCTTAAATTTTGGCTACATTTTTATTCAGCCTAAGTGAGACTGAAAAATAAAAAAGTTCGGCTAAAATAAGCAGTTCTAATACAAACACACAGGTATGCCGTCTCAACAGATATAGATGGCGAACCGTGACTTTCAACATGGCAATAACTTGAAAAACAAACTGTCTTCTACTTAACGTTTCACTCAATAGTCTATAATTTCTTTATTTTTCCATGAATTTTATTCATGGAATTGTCTCTGCGTAAGAGAGGAATGATAAACTAAGAATTTTTTTAGCGTTTCAGATTGTTTTCACTAGTCAATTTATGTAATGATTTTCCAATTTTAGTTTTTGCAGAAAAACAATAATTTTTTACCATATATTATGCACTAATGGTCAGTTCGAGATGTTTCGAATTATGAGACTACTATAGAAATTATAAAAAAAGGAATTTAGACTACTACCTAAAGAATTAAATAAACATTATTTTTTTAAATATTACTTCATATAGAAAAAGTTTCTCATATGCCATAGACAAGTAACTTATACCGCTTCGCAATGATTTTAATAGCAGAATCAATCCAACTCAACCTTAAAGATGGTCATTCCTTTGTCGAACGGTGGTAAGCCGATCAGTTGAGGAAGTCGGGGTGCAACATATGAAAACGTACTTATAGGAGTTTGGAAGCCTTTCTGTAACGATCTGACCTGAGATTTTTAGTAAACCTTTCGCCCGGAACAGGTTTACTTTAGCTGACATTCTCCAATTTTTTTTCTTTTTAGGGGTAAAAGGGGGTCAAAAATAAATAGAAATTATGAAAAAAAAACGGGCCGCTCGAATCTAGTTTCGAAGATATAGCCATCGGAAGTTCCGGATATAGCTTTTGTAAAAATGATCATAATTTGGGAACCCCTGCGTGAATATCAAAAATTTTGGTGTCAAAGATAATTTAATGGCCTTCAATAATGGTCATTAAAGTTTTGAAATTTAACCTATAATTTTGGAGATATGACGACTTTTATGAAATTTGGACCAACTTTTTTTAAAAAAAACCTTTCTTTCCCTTATAAATGTCTTAATGACCCATGAGTTTTTTAGCATATTAAGAGAGCCTGGTTCGTTCCCTTTAAAATGGTATATAGTTCATTGTAAATTTTTTATTATTTACCCCCATTTTTACCGGAAAACAAAAAATTTTATTCAATGGATTCTCATGAAAAGTATGTATTTATGGACAAAAGCAATAAAAATCCAACCACAAAAACAACAACAGCAACAATGGTGAGTAAAGCTTTGAAATTTAACCTATAATTTTGGAAATATGACGACTTTTTTGAAATTTACACCAATATTTTTTTTTTAAAACTTTTACTATAATCCTTTTAGCATATTTCAATCATTTATATCTTAGAGCATGTCAAAAACCGGCTTAGCTAGCCACAGTTATTTTATTTAACAGTAGGGGTAAGTGGGCGGCCTGCGGCCGCAGCTCAGGATTTAAAACTCCCAAAATCCAACACCAGCTTCGCGGCGGCCTTCGACCGCGGATCAGTCTATAATATATCCAACACCTATTTTGCTAGCCACAGTAATTTTATATAAGAATAGGGTGGCCACGATTTTTCATATAAATTTTTAAATGTTATAATGATTATTTTGTTTCATGAACTAATAATTATTTTAAATTGTAGGTTGTAATAAATAAAAAGAGCGCCTTAGGCGAAAAATTTTACAATGGTAATAGCCTTATAATAATAATAATAGTTGTTGTTGTAGTTTTTGTTGTTGGATTTTTATTGTTTTTCTCCACAAATACATACTTTCCATAAGAATTCATTGAATGATATTTTTTGTTTTCCGGTAAAAAAGGGGGTAAATAATAAAAAATTTACATCGAACTATATACCATTTTAAAGGGAACGAACCAGGCTCTCTTAATATGCTAAAAAACTCATAGGTCATTAAGACATTTTTAGGGAAAAAAAAGGTTTTTTTAAAAAAAAGTTGGTTCAAATTTCAGAAAAGTCGTCATATCTCCAAAATTATAGGTTAAATTTCAAAACTTTGTTGACCATTATTGAAGGCCATTAAATTATCTTTCTTATGACACCAACATTTTTGATATCCATGCAGGGGTTCCCAACTTATCATTTTTACAAAAGCTATATCCGGAACTGCCGATAGCTATATCTTCGAAACTAGATCCGAGCTGCCCGTTTTTTTTCATAATTATTATTTATTTTTGACCCCCTTTTACCCCTAAGAAAAGAAAATAAATTGAAGAATGTCAGCTAAAGTAAACTTAAGCCTTTCGCCCTAATAGATCGATTACTGAGGCAAGCCCCGGAAAAAAACAATGAGTTCCAAGTCACCATAATCATTTCATCGATCTAAAAACTGTTTACTGCAATCTCGTTGAATATATTTAGTAACCATCTGCGAATTTACTGCTTTCGTTTACAACACAAAAAAGAAACTTATGGCGAATAGCTGTTCCACACAAAAATCTGATGATGTCACCGATGATGAAGGCTTCAAAAATTTTCAACAGGTAAAAAGGGCATCACTTGCACCAGATAAAAGCCTTTACAAAATTCTCTTGTACATTAAACAACGCAACGCAATTAAATAAATCATCATATAAATGAAAAATCAATAAACGACTGCAGTCCGCGATCTTTGCAAGATTTACACAAACACACATACCTTCGGGTACGCAAACTAAAATACGATATTGAAAACAATTTTGATGTTTCTGATTAAATTATATAAGCCGTAGTTAGCAAATACCTTGACAAGTTGTTTTAAAACTATATTCCTAATTCTGCAATGAGTTTTCTTCTAATTTCTTAAAACATTTTTCTGCCACACAATTTTTCACTTGAAATGACAAATAAAGTACAATTCACAAAAAAATTACTGAAACGCCATCTATATTTCAGCGTATAAGCTTGTGACATTAAGTCAGCTCGTACAGAGCAGTCAGTGATGGCATTATCAGTACATTGTACTTTTACGTGCGTATTCGCTCTTTGAAAAGTTCGCAAGTACATCGGACTTTACATTATTCTCAAAATCCATATGCAAGTGCCAAAATTGGCAACAATTTCTTTCAAATAATGAATTCATTGGTTAAGACAAAAATTATTAACTTTTTTCTATTATTTGTTATTAGTTGATTGTTATTATTAATTAATTGAACAATATTTTGATCGAATTGTACAGTCTTAGCAGAAACCGATATTTTTGTGTGAAATTTCACAAATCGGTCAATGCTTTTTTAAAAAACATGACAGAGACTACAAATGGAACAATTTAACCTGGTAATTGGTGACATACGTTTCGGCTATTACCACGTATATACATATTCACATACATATATACATAGCCTCATCAGACCAGTTTTGGTTAATTTGTACACGGATTTGAACCCCGACCATTCCATGAATTATGTTTGGACAGCCGTTCTTAACACTTGAGCCATGAAGGGAGTTCTCCAAGACGTGTACAAAGTGCAAATTTCTTTTTAAGCACACAATGCGCCACCTGACCATTTTGAGCGAAAAAATTACCTCGTAATAAATATCCCTATGTAATGAAAACTGAACTTTTAAAACTCCAAGTCTCCAAATAATCAAAAAAAAGAACTGACTATGGTGTGAAAACCGACAAATAAAATCAATTTATAAAAGTAAAGTGAAAAGCAAAAAAATTGATGGACATTTTGCATTTCAAATCGAATAAGGCTACTAACAAAGAGGATAAATAAATATTATTTATCCTCTTTGCCTGATGCAACAATTTAAATGTATTGGAACTTGATCTGGTGTAATGAAATTCTTCCAAATGATATCTTCTCGTGTTTGCTCATATTTCCGTTCTAAATCGCAATCAGACATAATTCAATGGTGGATTTCATTTAGAAGCCAATTCGGTTGAGTGGCTGTCTGGTGCAGGAGGTTCATTTAAGGTTAGGACTCGTCTTCATTGAGCCGCATTGATCAGAATTTGATTTGGTTGTGCTGTAGTTGTTTTTCTTTTTCTTTATATTTCTAATGGAAAAAATAACTCAGCTGTGGGAAACAAAAACGGATGCAATGGTTGCACCAACGTTGAGAATGCTGGCCGCCAATGAGGAAAACAATGATTGCTGTACGAAAACTTTTAGTGTTGCTTTTGTTGTTGTCAATGGCAACAATTTAAGGAATTTCATTTTATTTGGATTCGGATGCTGCTGATTGAAAAAAGAAACAAAAAGTTGTAAGGTAAAATTGTTAGTTGAATTGAAATCGGAGGCTTTTTTTTTAAATTTACAGACCAGTTTTGGTTAGTCTGATGAGGCTATGTATGTGAATATGTATATACGTGGTAATAGCCGAAACATATGTCACCAATTACCAGGTTAAATTGTTCCATTTGTAGTCTCTGTCATGTTTTTTAAAAAAGCATTGACCGATTTGTGAAATTTCACACAAAAATATCGGTT
This sequence comes from Meiosimyza decipiens, assembly GCA_963680825.1. Classification (NCBI taxonomy): domain Eukaryota; kingdom Metazoa; phylum Arthropoda; class Insecta; order Diptera; family Lauxaniidae; genus Meiosimyza; species Meiosimyza decipiens. The sequence continues at coordinate 123,600,786 of OY804258.1, forward strand.
TCTGCTAAGACTGTACAATTCGATCAAAATATTGTTCAATTAATTAACTTTATTTTTCCAATAAAGAAAGTTCGATTACACCGAAGGTATCAAAGAACTTAACTTAACATTTTTTTTAAACTTTCCTTCAACATTTAATTTTTTATAGAGTTGTGCCGGGATAGACGAGAATAGTTTTTACAAAAACATGTTATGATGTCGAAACTAAGGTAGAATCGTCCGTGTGGAGGCATTCTGAATCGCTGGATCTCTGATCCATTATTTATGAATATTGAAAAATCGCCAACAGTACTGAATCAGGTGATATTCTTTCAACAACTGACAAAAAAGTGTGTAGTTAATATGGCTGAAAATTAGATACTTAGATACTTTCTAGATATACAAAAAAAACACACTTCGTATCCGCACTGTCTCTACTCAAATTTTGCTGAAAACATCTGTGGTAGTCTTAACTTGGAGAACGTCCAAGGTCTGCTTACAAGTGGGCCTTCTTTTCGCCCTTATTTTCACGCATTATGCATTCCGTTAAGTCTTCTAAATATGCTATAATGCCTTCTAATAGTAAGACCCCATTTATATTAAAGATTTTTGATTTTATGATTCATTGTCACTTTTTATATCTACATTGTACAAATGTGACATCAAATGTACATATGTTTATATAAAGAAGTAAAGAACAGAAAAAATGTTGTTAACTTTCGCAACTACACGCTCATCAGACATTCTCTTCTCCCTTGCTTTTGGAACAAACGATGTAGATCCTTTTCCTTTCTTATATTGTGAGAAGTGCGGAAAAATACGTACGCAATGGATGAAGATAAGCAGCTTTTAATTTTTGACGTTTGTTAAATACTTTCACAATTGAGAGTTTGTGTGATATAAAGAATAAAAAAAGAAGAGAAAACTAAAACTGTTTTTATAACTGCTAAAATATAATTTTTAAAAAAGTTGATTATATCTATGATTTTGAATTTAATTTTGATATATTCATTGGATCGCCTTCTTCCGTTGCTGTCAGTTGTATACTTTTCGAACGAATCGAGAAATAAGTACGCTCGAGCTTCAAGTACTTTCCGATTTTAAAATCAGTACACTCACAAAAATTTTAACTGCCATCACTGTTACAGAGGTCAATTATGAACAAACTCAACAATATCGATAAGACAGTGCAAGTTTTAATATGAAGCGGAAATAAAACAAGCAACGTTGGCATGGAAATGTTTTTTTTTATAGTTTTTAAATATTTTTATTTAGTTTGTTTCTATTGACACTATTCTTGCTTGAAATTAAAAAAAAAAAGAAAATTTATATTAATATAAAAGAAAACTAATTTAATAATGGATTCTGATCGTGAAGCTACATCGGCTGGGTAAGAAAAATATGTATGTATGAAAAGTTTTGATTCGATTTGAAAGCAGATAAGTTCTTCATATATAAAAATCAAAGACAAAAATATGTTGTGTCAAAATTATTAGGACTTATTGAAGGATGTATCCCTGAGTTGCAGCCTACGGCCGTCCACTAACACTAGCACACTAAAATTTAAAGACAATCGGAAGTGGGGCCGTTATAGTTAATAACTACTCCATTTGATACTAGGCTAAACTGGTTCATCTAAACACAGTTCGGATGAACTAGTTTGGCCTAGGACAAGCTCGCTTGGCCGGTAGCATATACATTGGATTCATATTTAAGGTTCATCAGAATGTATTGTTTAAGTTAGAGCAAAAAACATAAATAAATAACACAATAATCTTTCATTGTCATTTAAAGTGAGTCCTACATAATAAAATGGGTTGAATTAGAATCAACAACGATACTTCTTATTCAAAATTACGATTCATTCCAATTCAATGATTTTCAATTGGTATGAACATTATTTTTCAAGCAGGATGGGCTCCTTCGTAATTCTTAATCGATTGTCAGTGAAATGTTACAGAAAATGTTTCTTATATAATTCTAATTGGGTTATTTAGGGAACAAAAAGAGGAAAAGCCTGAAAAGAAGCCATTTCACATCCCTGTATGGCACGCACCGCTGTCTGATGATGACGATGAAGAAGAACAATTTAGTGTGGAGAGTGCCTGGGAAATGCTACTCAGCATGCGTAGCTGTCAGCAAGTAATGATTAAGTAAGAATTTCAGAAAACACTTGAGTGTGATCAAACAAATAAAATTAATTTTTTTTTTTCAGTGAGAAAACTCAAAAAATCCTAAACATTCTAGTAGGAGTTAATGTTAGCCAAGAGTTTCCTTGGAAGCAAGTCAGATACAAAGATCTGCGTGCCAATGTCTTTGATGAAATCGAAAACAGTAGTGTACTATATGATGTATTTCAGGGTTTCGAACCAGATTATCATGTACTTGTTGGATATGCGCCAATTTTAACACAAAATGCTGATGACATACCTGAAGGAGATCCATTTGTTTTGTATTCAAATCCAGATGATGCAAGAAATGCGTTATCAATTATTCGTAACATTGAAGCTTATGAACGTTGGAAACTTCATAAACGTCTCGTTAAGAAGCCACGTCGCTGGATATCTCTTAAAAGTGAAGATGAGGTGGATTTGACGCTGCAACAGCGTTATGAGGATGGTATTAATGTAGAAATACAGAGCGTTTATCCAACAACAATACCTGCGGACAAAGGGTTCAAACATCGTCGAGCAGAAGATGTCCGAGATGGTTATGTAGATCTTTTGCCCGGTGACGCTAAATTTGACATGATTACTAAAAGACGAGTACATATGGCTATTATGGCAGGAAGAGCACGTGTAGACTTAGAACAACAAACTGATCCAACGTTTCCTACAAATGCAGTGGCTCAATATTTATATGAGATTAAGGAAGGTGGTAAGTTTAGTGTTAAGATATTTGCTTTAATTTGTGTTTATGAAATTCGCTTTTGACTGTTTTTTTTTAAATAGACGATGGCTTGGATGAGTCAGAAGATGAAGAAGCCAAGGAACGTCTGTCGACTGCAAAGGAACGTTCATCAATGGCAAAGGACCTTTCAGGGACACCAAAGGAACGACCATCGTCATCAAGACCTGCTAGTCCTGTGGCAGTAAATATACAACCAAAACCACCACCAGAAGTTTCCGATCAAATAAAGTTGTTGCTACAAACTCTTGAATTCAATCAAGTCGATATGTATCGGTAAGTTTAAAAACATGAAAGTGTTTCATATATACGATAAAAATGATTGGTGTCAATATTTCTTTTATTTTGATGCCAGACAATTTCGAAACAAAAACCTTGCAATATCAATTTTCTTGGAAAATATATTAAAAATATAAAAAGTGGCGTCTAATCAAGAGTGGCTCTTAAAAACGTGATGCATACTTTTCGATTTAAATAAATCAATCTGACCTGTGATTTACAATATTTTACAATTCTCGGCATAGGTACTATATGTATATTTCGAAAGCGTTATTTATACGTAAAAGTGTCTTTAAAGTTATTTTGTAAAAATTGTATGGTACAGGTAGTCCCCGACTTACGACCGAGATAGGTTCCTAGTCATCGGTCGTAAGTCGATTAAGTCGTAAGTCGAGTTTCATAAAAAATAACTAAAGAAAAATATTACATACATACTGTACTACTAGTTCCAGCCATTTTTGGGATGATATAAAATTATTCACTTAAACAAACGTATTATTTGTACTGAAATAAATCGAATCCTTGTACATACTACCGTTTTTTTTAAAATTTTTTCTCATATACATATTTTAGGGACTCCCCGAAACTATTTTAAGCATTTTCTATGAAAAAAATTGAAAAAAAAATTGGTCGTAAGTGCGAATAGACGTAAGTCGAACGTTCGTAAGTCGGGGACTACCTGTATATACAACTTTTGCCTTACATTGGTGGAACACTATAAATTGGAAGCGATAAATTAACAAAAGAGGGCTTTTAACCTTTGACCTTCACGGTTAACCCTACGACTAAGTTCATCAAATATTTTTTGTGCAAAACTGTCTAGCCTTGCACTTTTTTTCCTGTTGCCGTGTCGATCGCAAGAGATTTTTACGACTGGTATGTGTGTATCCTCTCATGTAAGCTGCATCTTTTTTGGTAAGATTAATTGTTTAGAATTTAAGTAGTTGAGTCTCGTATTGGAAAAAATTATATATTTTCCATTTTTGGTTTACCGTATATTTCTTTCAACGCCAAGTTTTAAATCAATATCACAGCTTATAAAGTTATTCACAAAAGAAAAACTTTGTCGAGATGGTCCTCTTTAATCCACCATATTAGACATGCCATATTTAATTTTTTTAAAGAGCCACCCGGTAAAATCAGTTCACACAAAAAAATTTAACAAATGCTATAATTTAATACTCCCAGTTGGAATTTATATTATACTTACATATATTCCTTAAGAAATCTAGTTATAAAGGGTGTTTTTTTTAGAGGTTTGTTTTTCGAATAGAGATAAAACTGGCATTTTATGGTCAAATCTGGCAACTCTAATGTCATTTATGTTCAGTTTGGTTTGCCATTTCATCATGAACAGGTTGACAAAAGAACAACGCTTGCAAATCGTGCAAATTTATTTCGAAAATAATGGTTCAGTTCGCGAAGTTTACCGCAAGCTCCGTCCATTTTATGGTCGACATAATCGTCCATCAGAGCAATTAATTCGGTTAACCATGGATCGTTTTCGCACTACGTTTACTCTATGTGATAATACGCATCCGCAGAGACGTCGAACAGTGCGCACCGAAGAAACAATTGCCGCTGTAGAGCAAAATGTTGAAGAGGACCCGAATGAATCGATTCGCCACCGTGCACAGCAATTGGAGCTTTGTCCATCAACTTTATGGAAGATTTTGCGCAAAGATCTTGGCTTGCGACCTTACAAGATCCAGCTTGTGCAAGAATTAAAGCCGCGAGACCATGCAATGCGTCGTGATTTTGGTGTATGGGCCGAAAATGAGATTGATCTCGATGCTGATTTTCATCGCAAAATTTTGTTCAGTGATGAGGCTCATTTTTGGTTGAATGGCTACGTCAACAAGCAAAATTGCCGCATTTGGAGTGAAGAGAATCCACATGAGACCCTTGAGACGCCATTACATCCACAAAAACTGACTGTTTGGTGTGCTCTATGGGCTGGACGAGTCATTGGGCCATACTTCTTCCGAAATAATGCTGGAGAGTCAGTTACCGTTAATGGAGACCGGTATAGAGCCATGATAACCGACTATTTTGTTCCCGAATTGGATGGCATGAATGTGGATGAGTTGTGGTTCCAACAAGACGGCGCTACATGCCACACAGCGCACGTCACAATCGATTTATTGAAGGAAACATTCGATGAGCGCATAATTTCGCGGAATGGACCTGTCAATTGGCCACCAAGATCGTGTGATTTGACACCATTGGATTATTTTCTTTGGGGATATGTGAAGTCGCTCGTCTACGCCAACAAACCAGAAACGTTAGGGGACTTGGAAGCCAACATTCGTGGCGTTATTGCCGACATACGGCCCCATATGCTCGAAAAAGTGGTTCAAAATTGGAAGTGTATAATTGGCTTTATTCGAGCCAGCCGCGGCGTCCACATGCCCGAAATCATATTTAAACATTAATGGCATAAAATTATCCTTCCAATAAAACCACATTGATGGACATTAAAACGATTTTCTTGTGTTTTATTTCAATTCGAAGCTCTATACCTCTAAAAAAAACACCCTTTATTTGCCACCACAAATATTATTGAAAATATGTAACGCAGGGCATATCGGAATTTAATATATACCATATTAGCTCACTTCGAACGAAATATCTCTTAAATTGATACTTCCGATATTAATATACTATATGTACAAATTATCTTCACAGGAATGACTATCCTCTGATATCGGATCAAAAAGTCGAGCACTACAGCAATCCCTATTTGGAAGAGACCCTTTGTTTTGCCAATATCTCTAAAAGCTATCAACGTTTTGTTTCAGCCAGTGATTGGTATCCAACGATTGCAGGTCTCATTGTGACAGCTTATACATTTAGTACACCGGCAACAATTGATTTAGGTAAATTATGATTAAGAAAAAATATTTCATCTAAAATGAAACGTGAGTGACACTTGAAAATGAAGTAAAACTGAATTTTATACATAGCTTTCCTATTATGGAAGCTTTTATACCATATATGAGAAACATTTTTTAATCCGTCACACGCATTTTGTTTATCCAAGGTACTCATGATGTTTCGAAATAAATGTTTTCTTTTTTGCGTTTAGTGTCACAAAGAGTGGATACAGTTCAGCGTGCAGTTCTACAACCAAATCCAATACTTATGTGGAGTTTTTCTGACAATTTAAATTACAAATTAGAGTTTGAATCGCCTTTGGAAGTAACATCACTCTCTTTTTGTCCATACAAGCCTAATCTTCTATTTGGTGGCGCTAAGAATGGACAACTTCTCTTGTGGGATCTTCAAAGCCGCGCTGAGCAGTTGGATAATCACGAAATCCTAACAGCAGCACAAAACAGATATCGTATGATGATAGCGGATTTCTTAAAGTGGACAATTCCAATAAATGAAGATTCAACCATACCACCGGCCACAATTACTGGATTAGAGGTGTCTCAAAAGGCAGCAATAACCGGTATATACTGGATGAGTAAACACAATTATGTTAATCCATATGGAAAGATATATAATGACCCGGATACAAATGCCAATCATAAGTATTTTCTAACAAGTGCAATAGATGGCACCGTTTTTTTCTGGAATTTAGATGCTGCTGGAGAAAAAAAAGTTCCCTTGGGTTCAGGTAAAGACCAACCAAAAGCACTAACACAAAATGAATCTTATTTCAAGGGAAAAGTTCTAAAGCCAATTTTCATAATTGCTTTCAATGAGCCCATTACAGCAGCTGTGAGCGATACAGCGGTGTTCAGCTGTATCGTTAAGGAACCGGCAAAGAGACGATTAAATAAACTCAATTTCAAAACAGAACTCTTAGCAAATGATCCAGAGAATATGAGGCAATTTTTGATTGTATCCTCACTTTATGGTCGCATTGAACGTTTAGATTGGTTAGGTCTCTATGCAGATGCAGATGGACGTGAGATCGTGAATAAAGCTAGTGCTGATTATGCACGTGTACACGATGGACCAGTGGTAGCGATGAAAAAAAATCCTTTTCATACGAATATATTCGCTGCAATAGGAAGAAATGTGTTAAGTGTCTGGAAAGAGGATTACAACTATTCGCCTATATTTTGGCGCAAGCGTCCTTGTGACTTAACCGCAGTAGCATGGAGTGAAGATCGACCTGCTGTACTATTTATAACACGTATTGATGGATGTCTGGAGGCTTGGGATATATTGGGTAATTCGAGAATGGTGATTCGTTACTTTTCTGTTATGTAATTTGAAACAATTGTGATTTACTTATATTAGCAAGAGACGATGATGCTTGCTTGAGTGATATTTTAGGAGGTGGAATCATAACTGCTATTTCTGAACATAGACCTGCTGAACCAGAAAAACTACTTGGAATTGGTGATTATAACAGCAGCTTTCGTATGGTAAAGTTACCACATAGTTTTTATGTTCGAATACCAAATGAATATCTCGTAAGACTGTTTGTTTTATGCATTTGTGTCGTGTTAACTGAGAAAAATTTAATTTTCACTGTAGAAAGTTGCGGAATATATTGAAAAGGAAGAGTCTCGCAAAAAAGCTATTCAAAGTTGGGAACAAAAGTATTACGAAAAGAATCGTGATGTTATTGAAGCAAAGCGGCAAGCTGAACTTGATTCTCGCAAGGAAATGGATCGAATCGAAAAGGAAATTGCTTTAAAAGCTGCAAGAAAAGCCATTGAGGAGGCGGAGCAAAAGCTAAAGTACATATCAACGGCTAACTGCACAAATGTTGTAAGTGCTAGGTTTTCATATACAAGAAAACTGTGTTTTTGAATTTTTATTCATGAGATGTACTGAAAATCATTTGAAGTGTGAATCTATTGAAAGAATCACTTGGCATGTGTGTGCAGGACACGTTTTGTTCATAAAAGAATCTTGTACTTAAAATAAGACAGTTTTTCTTAATTCTGCACTTACAACATTTATGCTTTTAGCTGTCGATATATTAACTCATTTGTAATAAATCCTTTGAAACAAAAACATTTTTTTTGTGATCAATATGAATCAGTGCCGAATATACCTGCTTCCTTTGTGTAATGATCCAAAGCATTTGCCACTTCCTCGAAATTCCAAGCTGTAAGATCAATAAGCAAAAAAAGTTCCTCACTTTCTAAATATTCTGGAAACAAAGCAAAATGAATAAATCATTTTGTAATACTTATTTGAGTAATTGCTTACTTAACGATTACGACAGCAAGTAATTGTAATTTCTTAAACGAACGATTAATCAATTTTTTTCCATAACCGTAATTGAAATAACTATTATTCAAATTCAGAAAATTAAGATGAATATAATATAACATTTACATTTAACTAATTGTTGTTCTTTTCAAAGGCGACTTTCGCAATGTCTACCATACAGAGGTCATAGTTCGCGATCCATCAATTGAATTGGAAAAAATTTATCCCAAATCGTAGTACATCAGTTATACCACTTCTTATATTGATTTCGGATTTCAATTTTTCCTGGGCAGCAAAATATCCTCCATGTTCGATTTTTTGCAAGTCAAAGTAATTTTTTCTCTACTATTATAAAAAATCTGTAATATGTACCCAACAGTCGAAATCGGTACCAATGCCATCGAAATTAAAGTTTCATCGACGCTAAACTGATCATTTGGAAAGATTAAGCCTTGTGATGAATTTCCAAATCGAATTTCAAACATTTGTGAAAATACCATGTTTTGAAGTTGGTTTTTCTTTTGAACACTTGACGCATTTGATATAATAACTTCAAAAACATCAACTGCAGATGCGTGGTATTTTCAAATACATATAATCGCCCCAAAAAAGTTATCAACGTAACGTAACGGACATTATGTTCTCAATAATTTTGAAATTACATTAATGTAATTCAAATCAGTTTTGCAATTTTCTTCGGATGAAAGACACTTAAATCGAGTAGAAAGTAGGACATGACTTCGAAAACTTGATATTACTTGGCATAAATCAAAAACATGTAGGCTGTTTTTGAACCCAAAATTTTGCTTAGTGTCAGAAAACAATTGATTTGTTCTTTTCGGCCTCCGTTGTTAAAATTTTCATTGACTAAACATACTATTTGAAATAAATTGTTTTGCTTGACTGATTTTTCTTGTTTTATCCATTGCAGAGCCACTCAAATGCCCACCCATATGACATACACGGAAAAAATGAGACGCAAATGGGACGAATTGAATTTAAATCGGTTAATGAACATTTTGATGTCTCGAAAGCGTGTGGATGCCGAACAATTAGAACGTGAAACTGCTTTGGAAAAGCGACGTCTAGCGTATGAAGCAGCAAAGCGTGAAAGCCTGATACATACCCTACAGCGGGTAGGTGAAGAAGTGGCAGCTATAAGAGCAAGGATTCTACCAGCTGAAAAACCTGATTTACTTCGACAGGATATGGTTGATTCGTCTGTTAATCAACTTATGTCGAACGTTGAAGATTTCAGCGAAATCGAACTTGAGGCCAATGATATTATTGAAGGTTTCTTAGATTTTGATGATATCGATTACATTCAATTCCTGCACCGTGGTGAACAAAGGCGTAAGATCTTAAATAAATCATTAGGTGGCAATACGGAACGTTGGTTCTGGTATGATACGATGAAAGATGATAACATGTTGACTGAATGTAATTGGGGATATGAGCAGTTTGTAAGTGCTAATGCGGACTTGACAACGAATCTATTTCCCAGTGTAGTATCAATGGGACTTGATGATGAAATGGTATCCGAAGACATTCCAATGCCTGAAGATGACGAATGAAATAAATTTGTTAAGACTTTGTCTTTTTCGTTTAGAATTGAAATAAACTTGCTGAAATTAGTTATTTCTATAACACATCGTCATGTATAAGATGAAAACTTTATTAAGACTATAAATGTATTTTATTCTAATGTTTCTCAAATTATCTTCGATATATCATCTTTTTATGTTTTTTTATAACATATTATTCAATCAATCTTAAGAACTTATCTAATCTCAAATCGAAATTGCCGACATTACTTTGGAAAATATGAATTTTTTATTGATATATATTTTTCAAAGTTAAGTCGGGAGCTTTCGATTTGAAAGCAGATACGCGCACTTAAATGTTAATAACATCAGTGGCTATCTTGCATACATTTCTGAAAAACTAAGTTCGACTGAAACCGAGTATTCAAAATTTGGCAGACAGTTATTTGCAATATACGAATCAATCAAATACTTTAAATACTTTTTTGATTAAATAATTTACATAGTAATAATGGTTTGCTAAAATGGTTAAGACCGTTCTTGTGTCTGAACCCAATTAACTCTACATTGAACTCCAATCTGAGCCTAAATGGTGTGTTCATTCGTAACTGCATTTTGTTAGGAAATAACTCAATTAAAAATTAACAAACAACAAATTTATTACGAGCAACTTCAAAATGACTAATGCAAGAACGTGATTATTTTAAATAATAAAACATGTACATATACATATACATATATGAAGTAAACATAAGATGAATGTATGTATGTATTGTAGGTGTATTAAAAAAAACCTACCCTGCAGGAAACGAAAACAGTTCTGAAACACTCATCACTCTTATAGAGAAACAAGAACCGGTTACAGTTCTATCTCTTTAACATTCAAGCAAACTACTTCTTCTTACTGTAGATGTCATTGAAGGTGGCAATCAACCTCTCTTTGCATTACTCTTTCACGGAAATAGTTGCATTTTTATTCTACTATACACTATAGAATGAATTATAACTCTGTCTATCTCTTGTGTACTTGGCCTTAGGACCTTTATCTAGCTCTTCCAGGGTGTACGGTATTAGCGAGTGCCTTCAATCTCTCCAACATTCTGATTCACTGATTCACATTTTAGTCTAGAGATTGTTTCGATGGCGTGTAATTGAGGTCGACTATCTTCTGCTTCTCTGAGGGTTCCACTTTAATGCGGGCCGACCGACTTTAGTTACTATATTTGATTTAAACGGAAATCGGATCTTGTTGTCATCTGGTGATCAATTCGATATTGGAGATGGTTCCAAGCCACCAAATTTTTAAAATTTATCTGATACAATTGTTGGTGTCACTATTGCTTAATTGAGTTTCACAGACGAGCTTAAAGTTTTTATTTTTTTGATTGTATATTTCATCAGATTTTATGACGTTGCCCAAATATGTGAAGCTATTCACCTCTTCTATGCAGCATTCAACTATCATGAAACTCTTGCTGGAACTGGTGGGCAGATGGGTACGCTTTCTGTTTTAATAATATCGAGTTTCAGGCATACTTTTTTCGAAGAAGATCTGACAGAAGTAAGCTTTGATTGCATGATTGTTTGCTAGCGATAAGGCACATGTCATCGGTGTAATTAAAGTCTTTAAGGTGCTCACTGATAGTCCATTGAATGCAAGAATTTGTACTGAAATATAAGTAATGCGTATCTCTTGCACGTAACATCATCTAGAAGAATCTATGTTTCACTAAAATTTCTGCCAATTAGACCAAAAGTCATTTCCTATACAAATTATGCAGCGTACTCTTGGCTGCAATTGATACTTTAAAAGAGCTGTAGTTCGGCTACATTTGATAAAAAGTAAGAACAAAGCAGTAGCGTAGCTAAGGGGGACGAAGAGGTCCGATGACTCCAGCGCAAAGGCTTAGTGGGCGACAAAATGTTCCTCTTTGTACTAAATTGAGATTTGGTTTTGAGCAATACCTTCCAAATTTTATTCAATTTGATAGAGCTTAATTTTTTTTAGTAAATATAAATGTATGTATATTGTTGAATACTTACAAAATAAGAGGATGCGATTACTTCATATATACGTTCAGCAAGGCTTGACTAATGTTAATGACTGTCCTTAAGGGTATCATCTAAAAATTTGTTTTAATAAAATCGTTGGCGTTGACAGAAATACTGCAGTAAGCAAAGTAAGCCAATAAATTTTATTACTTTCATTGTATTACTTGGCAAGTGGGCGACTGTCTATGCCAACTTTGTCTAGCCACAGTAATTCTACATAAAACTTAAGGTAATTGGGTGGTCTTTGGCCGCAACTCAGGGCTTACATCCCATAGTACGTCTAACACCGACTTCGCTAGCCACCGTGCTTTTGCATTAAGATTTCACTGCAATGTAGACCGTGGAATTTGTACGGTATACCGTGCGCATACCGTGGCTACTGCCATCAGAGCCTGTCTTTTAATTTACTGCAGGGTGCTTTTACACACACATACATATGTACATAAATGAAAATATACATGTGAAAATATTTAACTGCATACTCACGTCGTGCATCCTAATGAAAATAATGTGTGTGCTGCATCTTAATTAAAAAGTGGTATTTCTTAGAACGGTTCTTGTAATAAAATTATGGTAAGCAGTAAAATTTCCCCTTACGAAGTATAGTTACCAAATTTTAGGTTTAATTCACATTTTACGTGGAAAAGAATTTTTCAGGACTTATGCTCTTTGATTTTTAATTTTTTGGACTTGCTATGATATGATTTTCAGTTACTTGAATTTATTTTAATAAATATTTTTTGTGTTTCCTAAGTAAGCATTGATTCATTAATATTAAAAAAAAAACTTATTCAATAGAAATCTAGTAAAGGTGTTATCTTCGGTCAGGCCGAAACTCACATACCCTACACTGCATTGAAAGTACTTTTTAAATAAATGTTAAAAAAATGTTGAAAAGTGTTGGAAAAAACTGAAAATGTCAAAAGAGTATGGGAAATGTTGAAAAAAATAGAATAGAAATGAAAAACACGAAATATGTCACGCCCACTTCTCTAATTCCGCCCACTTTTGATATGACATTCGTGATTGACATGCACAAACCAAATTTTAGCACAATAGCTTGTATAGTTTGCGATATGTGCCGTAACTATTCTTAAAATTTAGGGCGGTGACACACCCCCTGGTACAATCCAGTCAGATTTTGATCCACCAATAGCCTTCCATAAACAAACCTCTTACACCAAATTTCAGTATGATAGCTCATTTATTTCGATAGTTATGCCACTTAAGATATTTTAATTGTATGGGAGGTGCCACGCCCACTGTTGCTATTTCAAAAGCTTTTGATTCATATGTAAACCACTTACATCAAATTTCAGATCAATTGCACGAATAGTTCTCTTAAAATAGCACTTACAATTTTATGTTAATGAGGGAGGTGACACGCCCACTGATGCAATCTTGTCAAGATTCATTGAATTTAAAAGCGTATAGTAACCGGCACCTCTACACAAAATTTTATGAAGATTACTCTCATAGCACACTATAGCATTAAACGTATTTTGCTTATATGGGAGGTGCCACTCCCGCCGGCACCATTGTACCAAAATTTTGCAAGAAGAAACCTTTTAGCGAGTATATCTGCAATATTAAATTTCATAACGATTGCGTTGTTAGTTCTCTTTTTATAACGTTTATAAATATTGTAGGCTGTGCCACGCCCTTCAACAAAATTTTCCAGAATATTGAATAAAATTGTATTGATGACTACTTTCAGTGGTATCATCCCTAAAATTTTAATGAAAATCGTATGTGCAAAATTTTCAATTACTAAAAAGTACCACGCCCACTTTTACAATTACGCCCACTTTATGCGCAATTCAAGATTCATAAGATCTCTATCCGTGTACCAAATTTCATCACAATACCTTGCACGGTTTACGAGCTATGGCGTTATAAAAGTTAAAATTAAGGGCTATGCCACGCCCCTTTAAGAGTCTTTGCAAACTTCAAACCTAGCCCAATCTTAATTTTGTTTTCATCTTCAACAAATCACCAAATTTTATCAAAATCGCAGAATCTTTTTTTCAAAATGGACTTGGGTATATTTACATAGAGTATAGGCGGAAGGCGTGGCCGTTAACCGATTTCGCCAATTTTTATATGCTAGCAGCTTGCAAGAAGGTTTGACCTGTGTGCCAAATTTCATTAAGTTAGCTTGCTAAGTTTTCTCGTAAACCTGATTTCAACAGACAGACAGACAGACAGACAGACAGACAGACAGACAGACAGACAGACAGACAGACAGACAGACAGACAGACAGACAGACAGACAGACAGACAGACAGACAGACAGACAGACAGACAGACGGACAGACAGTCAGACAGACGGACAGACGGACACAGCTATATCGACTCAGGTGGTGATGCTGATCAAGAATATATATACTTTTCCATACCTGCCACGCCCCCTTCTTTTGCGTTACAAACGGAATGACAAAGTGAATATACCCTCTGTGTAGGGTATAACAAGAATTTTGAACTAACTTCGCTTTACATATATCACATATGGTATATTTATGTTTGTACCACACATATTATTGCACCTACGATATAACCTTGTAATAGTGATTCATTCATATTAAAATCATTCCATATGAATTCAAATCTAGGCAAAATTTTGAATCTCTTAAAATTTTTTTTGTGAATTCTATTCGATAAAAAAGTACCCCATTCTCTATTTTTCTTCAAAAAAGTATGATTTTAAGCTCTTTAACATTTTTGATTTTTGTCTACAGTAGTCAACACATGAATTTTGAGTTATTCAACATTTCTCGGGTTTTCAACATTAGTTAACATTTTTCGACTTTCTATGTATATTTTTCGAATAGAAAGAGTATTAAAAGCTCTGTGGTCTCTTGGTAGGCATGGTACCGCCCATAATGAGAGATAATGCTACCACGGCTGTGCCGCTATATCGATTTTGGTGAAATATAGTATGCAGACTGATTGATTCTTAAATAAAGATACTTTTACAGCTATACTATTGGAACGATTTTAATGAAATTTAGCAGGAAAATAGATTGAATTCTAATTGTTTAAGGTGGGTGGTGCCATGCCCATAACAAAAAAAAATGTTTTCACGGCTAAGCTCATTGAAAAATTTTGATAAAATTTGGCATGGAGATAGACTGTACCCTGTGGAAGGGATAGAAATCGCCAAAAACGTATTTTTTATCAAAACACACCACATAAAAAAATATCGAGTGAAAATGCGATTTCAATACGTATGGAATAAGTCATTGAAATTGTCATATCGCACCTATTGCCATAAGCAGAATGAAATGGGTAGTGTCATTGAAATAACTTCTCAATTGTTAAAAGCGTATGAGATTTGCAAGTACGAGTAGATATGTAAAGGGTGTCCCAATACGAGTGCACTTTTTAAATTTAGTATAATTTTGTTTTCGTGCAAGTGTCAACCGTGAAATTTGACAGCTGTAACCTATGATTGTTCCGATTAATAAGAATGGAGCGCTACACAAACGAACAACGCGTTATCATTGTGAAAACCCATTACAAAAATGGGTAATGGAAAAAAGTGAATGCCGATTTTTCGAAAAAAGTCATCTTCATCGATAAAGCGCATTTCTATCTGAATGGCTTCATGAATAAATAAAATTGTCGTATTTGGGGCTCAGAAAATCCTCACGCGATCCATGAAAAACAAATGCATCCACAACGAGCAACTGTTTGGTGCGGATTTTGGTCATGCGGCGAGAGTGGGCCTTACTTTTTTGAAAATGAGGCCGTGACTGTGAACGACATTCGTTACATGAACATTATGATGGAGTTTTTGTGGCCCCAATCTGAGCGGCATGTGGTTTCAGCAGGACGGCGCTACCTGCTGCACCGCGCATGAAATAATCAATTTATTGCAACAACGATTTCCAGACCAAATTATCCCATGATATTTTGATGTTAACTAGCCAGCAAGATCCTGCGATTTCTTTCTTTTGGATTTTGTAAAATCTCGAGCTTATGTGAATAAACCAGAAACAATTCCTGAACTCAAGGCCAAGATCCAACGCTTCATCGGTGAGATACAGACACATCTTTGTGAAAAAGTCATCGGAAATGTTATGAAAAGAGCAATGGCCTGTTATCAGAGCTACGGTAGCCATTTGCCAAATGTTTTATTTCATACTCAAAAAATACGTCCTTTTACTTTTAATTAAAAAAGTACACTCTTATTGGGACACCCATTATAAGCAAAGATGTAAATATACAAGAATTACGCTCCGCTTTACAGCAAACATAGCTGCCTTCTTAAAATTTCGCGAAAAAACTCCGAATGTGAAGTTTTTCTCACATTTGCTCATAAATGTTACGTAACTTTGGAACATATTCGCTCTAATTTTCTTCGAAACATGGCACTGAGTTGTTGTCTTGCCAGTTGCTAATAATAAAAAAAAATCGCGGAGCAATTCGCCCTCTGTTCAGTGAAACATTTGAGTATTTCGCAAGTTATTTAGTTACTTTTCATAATCGATAACTTGTTCGTTGAGTTAAGTTTTTTTTTTTTTTTTTAAAAAAACCTTGCATGTACATATACATTTTATATTTTCTGAAATCATTTAAAAGATGCAACAGCTTTTTATTATGTAGATGTCGGATATTGCGCGCATGCGTTTTGCAGATTTCAGTATCACACAAGTATGCCGAACACTTGAGATATCAACAAAAGAAACATTTTTTTTTCACCTTTTACATACAACTACATACATACATATGCATATATGTATATGTATACTGTGGATTTACTTAAAGTTTTGAAGCTGTTGCCTGCTGTTTTTGTTTTCGCTCGTCTATATTTTTGTTAGAACTCATGTTTATTAATTTTTCCATCATATGAATAAAGTTATTCTTTATAGTTTAAATTAACTGGTACGCGAATTAAAGTGTTGGCATTTCCTAGAATGTTCTCAAAGTTGAGTAAATACATTTCCATAAATTATTTTAATACACACCAACATTTTCAAAATATTTGAGAGCAAAAGTGTGTCTTAAAATCTGGTTACTTCGAAATGTAGGTTTTTGTCACTTATTGAAGGTCGTCATCTTTCGAACACCGCAAATATGTACATACAGGTAAAAAAATCGTGGCATAAATGAGCAGTGCCAAAGAAAGAGATGTAACCAACGAAATATTTAGTAAATCAACAGGATTTGCTAATATGCACTTACAGCAAGAGTTTGAAATATACAAAACGAACTAAATAAATCGTTTTAAATTTTTATACCCTTCACAGAGGGTATATTCACTTTGTCATTCCGTTTGTAACGCATAGAAGGGGGCGTGGCAGGTATGGAAAAGTATATATATTCTTGATCAGCGTCACCACCTGAGTCGATATAGCTGTGTCCGTCTGTCTGTCTGTCTGTCTGTCTGTCTGTCTGTCCGTCTGTCTGTCTGTCTGTCTGTCTGTGTGTCTGTCTGTTGAAATCAAGTTTACGAGAAAACTAAGCAAGCTAACTCAATGAAATTTGGCGCACAAGTCACACCTTCTTGCAAGCTGCTAGCATATTCAAATTGGCGAAATCGGTTCACGGCCACGCCTTCCGCCCATACTCTATGTAAATATAGCCAAGTCCATTTTGAAAAAAAGATTCTGCGATTTTGATGAAATTTGGTGATTTGTTGAAGATGAGAACAAAATTAAGATTAGGCTACGTTTGAAGTTTGCAAAGGCTCTAAAAGGGGCGTGGCTGAGCCCTAAATTTTAACTTTTATAACGCTTTCGCTCGTTAACCGTGCAAGATATTGTGATGAAATTTGGTACACGAATACAAATCTTATAAATCTTGAATTGCGCATAAAATGGGCAGAATTGTAAAACAGGGCGTGGCACTTTTTAACAATTGAAAATTTGCATTTCGTATAACTCCAAATTGGCACATACGATTTTCATAAAAATTTTAGGGATGATGCCACTGAAAGAAGTCATCAATACACGTTTATTCAATATTCTGGAAAATTTTGTTGAAGGGCGTGGCACAACCTACAATATTTATAAACGAAATTTAATATGGCAGATATAATCGCTAAAAGGTGTCTTCTTGCAAAATTTTGGTACAATGGTGCCGGTGGGTATGGCACTTCCCATATAAGCAAAATACGTTTAATGCTATAGATACTGTGCTATGAGAGTAATCTTTATAAAATTTTGTGTAGAGGTGCCGGTTACTATTAGCTTTGAAATTCAATGAAACTCAATCAATCAATTCTCAATCCCGATAACGAGATGATATTAAAAATAATATTTCTCGTATGAACAAGAAAGGTCTGGTCATCTCCAGGTTTTCAGAAAATAAAAAAATATTTACGTCGTTACACTTATGTGTGTACAGAGTACATATACATAGGTATTAAAAATAAAGCGTGTGTCTTTGCTTAAATTCATAAAAAGAACATTGATCGCAGTTTTACAAAAATTATAATAATAACTAGTAAAGGTGTTATCTTCGGTCAGGCCGAAACTCACATACCCTACACTACATTAAAAGTACTTTTTAAATAAATGTTTAAAAAATGTTGAGGAGGTTGAATAAGTCGAAAATAATGTAAAAATGTTCAAAAATGTTGGAAAGTGTTGGAAAAAACTGAAAATGTCAAAAGAATATGGGAAATGTTGAAAAAAAATAGAATAGAAATGAAAAACACGAAATATGTCACGCCCACTTCTACAATTCCGCCCACTTTCGTTTCAATAAATGATATTCGTGATTAACATGATCAAACCAAATTTTAGCACAATAGCTTGTATAGTTTGCGATATGTGCCGTAATTATTCCTAAAATTTAGGGCGGTAACAGACCCACTGGTGCAATCCACTCCGATTTTAATCCAGAAATAGCTTTTTATAAAAAAACTTCTTACACCAAATTTCACTATGATTGCTCATATATTTCGATAGTTATGCCACTTAAGGTATTTTAATTGTATGGGAGGTGCCACGCCCACTGTTGCTATTTCTCCAGCTTTTGATCCATATATACCTATTACCCAGTAAACCACTTACATCAAATTTTAAATCGATTGCTCCAATAGTTCACTTAAAATAGCACTTACAACTTTATGTGAATGACGGAGGAGCCACGCCCACTGATTCAATATTGTCAAGTTTCATTTAATTCTAAAGCTTATAGTAACCGACACCTCTACACAAAATTTTATGAAGATTACTCTCATAGCACACTATCTATAGCATTAAACGTGTTTCGCTTATATGGGAGGTGCCACATCCACCGGCGCAATTGTGCCAAAATTTTGCAAGAAGACACCTTTTAGCGATTATATCTGCCATATTAAATTTCATAGCGATTGCGTTCTTAGTTCTCTTTTTATAACGTTTATAAATATTGTAGGCTATGCCACGCCCTTAAAATAAATTTTTCAGTATATTGACGTGGCTTGTATTGTTGACTACTTTCAGTGGAATCATCCCTAAAATTTTAATGAAAATTGTATGTGCCAATTTGGAGGTATACGATATCCAATTTTTTAATTGTTAAGAAATGCCACGCCCACTTTTACAATTCCGCCCACTTTATGCGCAATTCAAAATTCACAAGATCTGTATCCGTGTACCAAATTTATCACAATATCTTGCACAGTTTACGAGCGAAAGCGTTATAAAAGTTAAAATTTAGGGCTCTGCCACGCCCCTTTTAGAGCCTTTGCAAACTTCAAACGTAGCCTAATCTTAATTTGGTTCTAATCTTCACCAAATCACCAAATTTCATCAAAATCGCAGCAACTTTTTTTCAAAATGGACTTGGGTATATTTACATAGAGTATGGGCGGAAGGCGTAGCCGTTAACCGATTTCGCCCATTTTTTTATGCTAGCAGCTTGCAAGAAGGTGTGACCTTTATGCCAAATTTCATTGAATAAGCTTGCTTAGTTTTCCCGTAAACTTGATTTCAACAGACAGACAGACAGACAGACAGACGGACACAGCTATATCGACTCAGGTGGTGACGCTGATCAAGAATATATATACTTTTCCATACCTGCCACGCCCCCTTCTATGCATTACAAACGGAATGACAAAGTGAATATACCCTCTGTGTAGGGTATAAAAAGTAAGCAAATATTTTTTTTTTTGCAAACGAGTGTGGTGCATGTGCGCTCAATCTCTTCATATGACCGAGGACGAGAAGAAAAATGTCTGGCGATAAATACTACATTATTGCCGATAGCGATTTGAAAGTCATTACACATAGTGCTTCGTCGAGGACCGGTTCCACAAACAAGAACGAGATGATTTTAGAAAATTGTTTCTCGTATCACTGAGGACGAGAAATCGGCCAGATCTTCTTGTTCTTCTCCTCGGCACAATGAAATCATTGTGTACACAATATAAAAAACTTTTAAGACTGAAATAAAGAAAAAAGAATTGGCGTTAAATAAGTTTTAACTGAAAAAATATTTTTGAAGTATAAAAATTGGATATGTACAATAGATAGATGCAGTAACGCACAAAATTTTTAAAAATTTAAGTCGCTATGAGCGCATGGATTCGGATGGTGAGTTAGCTTACAATTGTTTGCTGCGGAGCATTCAAAACTGTACTGAACCGCGGTTGCACAAGCTTAATTTGTATTATAGTTTTCATCAGCTACGAAATAAAAACCCTCTGATATAATGGCCAAAAACCTGTAATGGGGCCTCGGTAAGAATATTAAATTATGCCCAAGGAGTATGAAAGGATCTTCAAACAAAAAAGTGAGTAAGCCCCAAAGTTTTTTCGAAAAATCTATCAGAGTAATCCAAATAGGAGGTTTCATGAATTCGTTTACTATGTGTGATATGGCATAATAGCTGTAAGCTTCTTATGGTCATTTCAATTTTGTCATGTGATTAAAACTTGTGACAAAATCAAGTTTGGTCATGGAAAATGGTTATACTCAAAGGTACGGTTTAACTCTTTCTCGTTTTTAATGAATCAAATGAAAATCTCTTAATATGTATCCGACCTATTGATACGACTTTCCACACAACCACCAAATGCAAAATTTCACATTATTCATTTAAAAACAAAACTTATTTTACATTAGGCATTGGTTAAATACCATATGATTAATCGTTCAGGGCAAGCTGAGTATATCAACGAAATTTTCTAAAATAGTATTATAAAACTAGATACAAACGAGCAGTGTAATTAGCAGCAACATAGCAAAGTCTGGACAAATGGAAAAGTTTGGATAAGTGGGTGTGATACTTTTAAAAAGGTTGGAAAATAGTGTTAAGTATTATGTGAACGACCCCTTAGAAACTCCTTACTTTCATGTAATTTGTTTTATACAGATTGCGGTACATATAGAGCTGAGTGCATACATAGCCTGCTTAAGCGTCTGGTTCAAAAACCCAAAATCCAATATTAAAGAATAGTTGATCGCAGTTACCTTGGAAAGTCCTCTTCCGAAATGTTGAGAAAAAAGCAGTAGTGGTTCAGGTTCTTGCACTGTTGGGCTTGTGAGCGTCGTGTGTTGCTTCGAGAAGTTATAATTAATAAGAGTATTAACAAACAAAACCCAACACAGGTATACTAAATATAAATGTTCAGTTTTGTGTTTTGTATCCCAAAAGTCTGATCGCTTATTTTATTGCACTTTGAAGTGATACGCTAAATGTTAAGCGCTTTCAGACAAATAATTATTATGCCCAAAAGCATGCGCAACCAGCTTTGCTAACCGCTGCATAAACTTGTTGAAGCACAACAACAACAACAACAAAAACGACAACGACAACGACAACAAAATAAAAAGGTATCGCTGCGGTATTTCATAAATACTTTTCGTAGGAACTACTGTTTTGTCTCAGCGCACGCAAGCGAAAGGTAAAAATTTTTCTCCACGTTGACACAATAAATGAAAAAGAAACAGATATCTCATTGAATTGATATAGATACAATAACGGGAGGAGGAGGGGGGTGACGGAAAGATATCTCAATATATTAACGCATATTTGTTGTTATTTTAATGCGGCACATGGTTTTTTTCTTGTTCACATTTGCATTTAATTCGTTTCAATTCGCTTCGATTTTTTCTTCAACGACTGGATAATCAGCCTCATCGATATTACAACTACAACTACAACAACAATTGAAGTATATTTCGCTTGAATCCAAACTAAAGTGCGACCGAAGACTTGAAAGTCTTCAAAAGTGAGAGTCAAACCCAGAGTTGCGGTAGTTGTAGTGTAACCAGCGCACGGAGTACTTGTGGAGTTAAGCAGCTGAAATTTGGACGTAGTATTGGCATTTGCGGTTAAGATATCCGTAGTGTTTGTGTGTGAATCTTAAGATAAAAAATAAAACTCAAGGATAATCTTCCGAAAACAAAATGAAGCAGTTTATTGTGTGTGTCACTTTAGCCGCCCTCTGTGTGGCATCAACATGTGAGTGTGATATCTAACGATTACATAGCGTTGGTTAAAAGTTGGATAAAAAAAAACAATCTTAAAATCAAATTTTCATAGTACCACTCCCTAAGCTTTTAGAGTAAAGTGAAAAGCTATGAAGAGCAAAATTTTACGATAACTTTATGTTTTTCTGTTAACATATAAGATGTTTGAATACTTAAAAACATAATTTCATAAAAAAAGTTAGCAAAATTAAAAGCATCTTAAATTAACAGATTAGGTAAAGTTCACCAGAAATCTGTTGCCTTACCACTAGAATGGTAAAGATATCCTCAAAGCAATAAGCCGTTACTGTAACTTCATTAAAAATTTAGAAAATAAGTTAGGTTGCACCTTAAATGGATTGATAGGGGGATTCGCTAGAATAGTTGAAAGCACAAGCGAAAAATAAAGTACCGGCATCTTTTTTAAATTTCCTGACATATTCGACGATATTCAACAGGTTACACCAAAATTACACTGAATATTTGTGCTTTTTCTGTAAAGGAGTTTACAGAAATTACACCTTGATTGGTTTTACTTCAGTGTATTATAGCGTAATTTTGCAATTCAGTTCAGTTTCAGTGTATCCGGTGTATCGTTAAGGTGTATTATTCCACAAAACTTCGATGGTTTTCGCTATATGTTCTGTGAAAATGACTATACCAAATATATATGAATTTGTTGATGGAATTTGTTAGAGTCATTAGAAAATGTGTCAGGTAGGTTTATTTTTGGTACGTGAGGCTGAAATCTTTTCGTTCAGCTAGATAATAATAATTTTAACCTAAGGTAGAGCGTTTTAAATCTTATGTACTTATTTCATTTTTAAAAACTTTAAAGAAAAATTCCAAATGTGAAAGTACTTCGAATTTCAATTCTGTTTCCGAAGCAAATTCGAAACAAAAACCGAACAGGCCTGATTATTTCTGTTAAATTTAATTATTTCCAACTTTAGGAACTAGGAAACATCAGTTCAAAGCAAAGAAGCCTTCGTTTTTTCTGTCCCTAACGAGTTCTTCCCAATATTGTAGGCGGTATGGGCGATCACAACGTCTCTGAAACGAGAGTTTGACCTGCCTTTTCTTTTCGAACTTGGCGGCTGTGAATTGAAATATCATAGCTGAAGCGTTGTTTTCCATTCATATAGCTGATGTAACCGAGCCAATGCAGCCGACGCATTTTCACTTTTCAAATTGCATTTGCATCAGTGTATAACTAATAGATTTCTCTAGCCTAGTAGCTAGACAGATTTGTAAAAGATAATGCCTTCCGTGTTTATTCTTGCTCTATCTACCAGAGGTTAAAGATACCACAAGACAAAGCATTATCTTGACGAAAGCTGGTGCAGGTTTAGAATAACTCAGATAAATTATTACTATACTGAAAAGTACACCACACTATGGAATAGTTTTGTCAGGATTCCAATATCTGCTATATGCGGCTTTAAAATCGCTAAAAAAAGGATCTATATCAAATTGGAGTTCTTAAATTTTTCCCTTTATTTGTCTTAGTGAAAATATTTCCATTTTTGATCTGCTAGAGTGAAAACCACATGAATACCATCTGACCAGTGAGATACAAGGCTTCAGGTATTCACACAATACATGAATGCGAGGTGAATGCTATATATGATAGGGATATGTCCCAATAGTTGTTGCAAAACATAGGATCGCCTTATATATAGATATGGCAATCAGAGCTCATACTACAGTCTTCAGGCAAATGATTATCTCTCCAGACTTGAGTGATAATTTGATGGCATGCACTCTACCAAAACATTACCATTATCATATCTAGGAGCTGTTTTTCTCTTTAGCTTCCTTATCACTAACCGAACCCATCTAGACTATGTGGTGAGAGTGGAGGTGGTGTTGCACGATATTCTATTAATCTATCGGTTTGATTCGCTAAAAAACATATGCAATTCCCTGTAGGTTTGTGGCCAGATTTCCGGAGCTATCTCGTTATTCGCTCCCAGTGGCGTAGCAGAAACTACATCTTTAATCCCGCTGAGGCATTGCATCTACTTCATTCGCGGTGCAACCTGCTGGAATATTTGTGATTCATTAAGCCAGGCATTATTCGTAGTCACTCTGATGTTCCCAATTTTCCATCATAGTATTTCTTCTTTTGATGATGGCTGAGTTTTTTTTAATTGGAAAGGCAACCTTTAAGTCTGGCGCCAACCAGGTAATGGTCATTGTTATGAATTTGGTGGCACTCAAGGTGCTAAGTGAATGCGATTGTGAGGAAATTTGGTCCAGTGTTACGTGACAAACTAAAAATAGAAAATCAAATATCTCAAGATTCTCCCACTGACACTGGAACTTTGTCGACAGAGCCCCTGAATTATAGACGCTGGCATTTTTATTAGTGCTAAATACGAATTCAGCAGGATGATATTGAAATAAAATTTGTAAATATGTCTGTATATATTTTGAAATTGTTACAAATTTTTTGTATATTTTTATACTCGTACATAGCAACAAGTTTGGGTGTGCAATAAAAACCAATTTTCCTAGGACTTAAACTAACTTAGCATAAACTTTATGTTAATAAACGAATTTCGCAAAACTTTAAACTTGAAATTTTAATTAACACTTTCGCTTCTGCATAAATTAATATTAATAAAATCTGTTGACATTGGCCTTAAAAAAATTTTTCAACTCTGTTTAGCTAACACAAATTGATAAAGAAATAACTAAATAATAATTTTATGTGGGAATTAATTAATGTTGATGTGAAATATTCAAAATTACAAAAAATTGACATCAACGTAATCTTATGTACATATATCATATATGTAACATGTTTATATGCATGAACATATGTATATATGAAAACATTAAATCATCTGTAAATATACAGAGACGTAGCTTACAGGGCCGTATCTAGGGGGGATGCTAGGGGATAGAACCCCCCCCCCCGAAATGTTTTGACGGACACTGTATATAAACGATTTTGCAAAGAATATACACTACGTAGAAAAAATCTCATATCCAAAAACCCCCCCCGAAATAAAATCCTGGATACGTCACTGGTAGCTTATGTTCGACAACAGGAGCAGACACCAGAAGCAATAGAAGAAGTCAAAGGCACAATTTTTGACCTAACAGTATTCAGGACCCCGGTTTTGAGCAAGAACTTATAGCACAATCGGAAAGAGCAGATCAAAATCTATAGATTCATGTTTTTTTTTTAAATATATATAGCCGCTTCGCTACGATTGCGAGCGAGTTAAACATAGCGTGCTCTGGCGAAAAAAGTGCACGTGTTCGCCAAGTGGTCCGTTATCAATGGACGCACCCATATACCAAAAATGCCATTTTTGAATTTTTTTTCCAACGGTGTCCTTTTGCTAGAATATAAGAATTCAGATATCAATTGACCATTGATAATTCTTTAAGAAATTATAGATTTTCTTTAAATTTCCAAAAGGCTAAAAATCTACTGATCATATAGAACAATTGTTTTTGTGGCACTTAAAATGCTTTCGTCATGAGTAAAGCGTAAATAATAATGTTCTTTAGCGAGGAAAAAAGTGCTCTTCCATCAAGACAATGAACGCGTTCACACATGCCCAGCTCTTATGGTAAATATCCATCAATGGAAGTACAAATTGCTTCCTCATCCAGCATATTCTCTAGATTTGGCCCCCAGTGACAACTTTCTGTTTCCAAACCTAAAGAAATGGCTCGGCGGAAAGAGATACACCATCAAAGAGAAGCTCATCACCAAAACAGAGGCCTATTATGAGGACCTTCCGAAAATTTATTTTTCGGATGTGATTAAAAAATTGGAGGAAAGTTGGACGAAGTGTAACGAGCTAAAAAGAGACTATGTAAAGAAATAAAATGTTTTTTTTTGCTGTAAAAATCATACCTTGTTTAATTTTTCACGGAATTATCAAACGGCCCTCGTATCTTCTTGTAAACAAATATTTCGCATTTTGTAATCGTACTGCAGATTTTCAAGTATTGCATAAATTGATTTGTTAAAGTCGCAAATCAGCATCTGTATAAAGGAAGGTACAATGCACGAATTAACCAGATAAACTGGCGTTTGCAGCATCAGGCACTCGATTTCAAACCGGTCTTTTGACTTAAAAATTGGTTGATGTTAATGAGATTTCATTAGCGCCTATACGACGTACATGCGTTATTGTGCTGTTGCATAACATTTTTAAAGTTCAAACGGAATTGCAACGTTTATACATATACAAAAATACATACAAAATATACAAACATGCACTAGTATATGGATAGTAAAGGGTGTTTCAATAAGATAAACAGATTGTTTATTCCATAAGTGATAATAATAGCCAGGATCTTGTTAATTAACTTTAAAATCTGTTTATTTTTACGAGTGTAATCAGACCAATATTCAGTTTATTTTGACCACAGAGCTCGAATTTGTTTCTTTGAAAAGAGAACAACATCCCCCGTTAAGTTAACTTTTTATACCCTACACAGAGGGTATATTCACTTCGTCATTCCGTTTGTAACGCATAATAGGGGGAGTGGCAGGTATGGAAAAGTATATATATTCTTGATCAGCGTCACCACCTGAGTCGATATAACTGTGTCCGTCTGTCTGTCTGTCTGTTGAAATCACGTTTACGGGAAAACTAAGCAAGCTTATTCAATGAAATTTGGCACACAAGTCACACCTTCTTGCAAGCTGCTAGCATATAAAAATGGGTGAAATCGGTTCATGGCCACGCCTTCCGCCCATACTCTATGTAAATATACCCAAGTCCATTTTGAAAAAAAGTTGCTGCGATTTTGATGAAAATTGGTGATTTGGTGTAGAAGAGAACAAAATTAAGATTAGGCAAGGTTCTAAGTTTACAAAGGCTCTTAGAGGGGCGTGGCACAGCCCTAAATTTTAACTTTTATAACGCCATAACTCATAAACCGTGCTAGATATTGTGATGAAATTTTGTACACGAATACAGTTCTTATGAATCTTGAATTTCGCATAAAGTGGGTAGAATTATTAAAGTGGGCGTGGCACTTCTTAACAATTAAAAATTTGGATTTCGTATAACTCCAAATTGGCTAATACGATTTTCATTAAAATTTTAGAGATGATACCACTGAAATAGTCAACAATGCCAGCTACGTCAATGTACTGAAAAATTTCTTTCAAGGGCGTGGCACAGCCTACAATATTTTTAAACGTTATAAAAAGAGAATTAACAACGCAATCGTTATGAAATTTAATAAGGCGGATATACTTGCTAAAAGGTGTCTTCTTGCAAAATTTTGGCACAATGGTGCCGGTGGGTGTGGCACCTCCCATGTAAGCGAAATACGTTTAATGCTATAGATAGTGTGCTATGAGAGTAATCTTGTGTAGGGGTGTCGGTTACTATAAGCTTCGGAATTAAATGAAACTTGACAAGATTACATCAGTGGGCGTGGCACCTCCCTCATTAACATAAAGTTATAAATGCTGTTTTAAGCGAACTATTGGAGCAATTGATCTGAAATTTGATGTAAGTGGTTTACTGGATATCAGGTACATATGAAACTAAAGCTGGCAAAATAGCAACAGTGGGCGTGGCACCTCCCATACAATTAAAATACCTTAAGTAGCATAACTATCGAAAGGTATGAGCAATCATACTGAAATTTGGTGTAAAATGTTTGTTTATAAAAAGCTATTTCTGGATCAAAATCGGACTGGATTGCATGAGTGGGTGTGTCACCGCCCTAAATTTTTGGATTAATTACGGCACATATCGCAAACCATACAAACTATTGTGCTAAAATTTGATTTGTTTATTGAACTAGAAGTGGGCGGAATCGGAGAATTGGGCGTGGCACATTTCGTGTTTTTCATTTCTATTCTATTTTTTCAACATTTCCCATATTCTTTTGACATTTTCAATCTTTTACCTTTCTCCTTCAATTTCATTCGACATTTTCTTTATTCTTTCGACTTTTTCATCAATTTTTCAGCACTTTTCATATATTTCGACTTCTTCAATTTCTCTCAACTTTCTTTAATGGTTTTCATATTTTTTCAACATTTTCAGTTTTTTCCTACACTTTCCAACATTTTTGAACCTTTTTACATTATTTTCGACTTACTCAACCTCTTCAACATTTTTTAACATTTATTTAAAAAGTACTTTTAATGTAGTGTAGGGTATGTGAGTTTCGGCCTGGCCGAAGATAAGACCTTTACTAGTTTTTTTTTGATTTTTACAATCCTTTAAAAAAAATGTTCCTCAAAGTCAAAGCTCAAGTTTATAACATTAAATTTTTATTTTTAGTTGCTGATGAAGAGTTTAAGTGCCCCAAACCAAATGGCCAATTCGATGATGAGATTCAATGTGATAGATACTATGAATGTACTGATGGCGTTGCCAAGTCAAAATTATGTCCCGATGGTCTTGTTTTCGATTCATTGATTAGAAAAGTCAATAAATGTGATCAACCTTTCAATGTTGATTGTGGTGATCGTACAGAATTACGTAAGTTTAGTGATTTTGTGTTAAATTGATACAATTTTTATTTAATTTTTTTTTTTAATTTGTAGAGCCACCTAAGTCTACAAAACTCTGTCCACGCAGGAACGGTTTCTTTGCCCATCCAGATCCAACTATTTGTAACATTTTCTACAATTGCATCGAATCTGATGCGCTTGAAACAAAATGTACTGTCGGCTTACATTTTGATGAAGAAAGCGGCACCTGTGTGTGGCCCGATACGGCCAAACGTGAGGGTTGTGTTGATGCAGAGAGTAAGTTTATATTTTATGTTTGGTACAATTTGATGTGACAATCCTCCTCCTTTCATATTTGATATAACTTTTAAATAGAACGAACATAAATTGATGGATTTTTTGTGGAGTCATGTTGTCTCTCAGTAAAATGTATATTGATTTAGCGTATAAATTTATATTCTAGTAGATAACACCTGAGCTTCCATTAATATTTTCCTCAGTGCCATTATTATAGAACTTGGATGCATTGGCTTTTAGGCTTCAAGTCCATAACGGTATTTATGAGCTCCCCAAGAAGTGCCAAATACTTGGGCGCAATCTACGACAGCATATTGTCTTGGAAGTTGAACGTTGAAAAAAGAGCACGCGAAGCATATGTTGCTTCTTATACGTGCAAGAGGTTCAATATATCTTGGGGTCTTAAGTTAAAAATAGTTTTTCGGATGTATATAGCCATCATGACATAAACTCTGTCGCATGAAATTCTGAACTGATCTAAAGTTTTAGGAAAGCAAATCTCTTTGACAACCTTATCAATACTTCAAAAAATAGTAAGTAATGAATTGAGCGAAGCAAGCCTATTGAAGTATCCGAAAGTGAGGTAAGCCTCTTGATACGTTTTTTCAGGAATGATTGAAACCACTCTGAGCTTCGAGTCTGACAAGCTTAGTATATTTTCATTCGTTTGTTGAACCGTAAAAGATCATTGGTGCTTTTCCTGATTTGAAGTCGGCCGTAACGATTTAAGTGTTCTGCATCCAAACATGTTCAACCACCCTCGATTAACGACGTACTTCGGTTTGGAGCCAAGAGCTTTTGGAATATTTATGATTCTTAACGAACATCGATTTTATCGGCTCATTCGTTATTTTAATGGCTATGTGGGCAAAGTACTTAGCAAAGCCTGATGATATGCTTTCAAATGCAGTGTTAAGATCTGCAGGTTATTACGCACTTTGATGGGAAACATTGGGATCTTAGCTCTTTGATTGCCGCTAAACTGGCCATACATATGTATATGACTATGTCATTGGAGGTTGAGAAATTCCTCAATTTGCTTGTTCAAAACCGTAAATCTTTACCTGAAATTTCGCTGTATTCATAGGTCAGCGTGCGTATCAGCGTGCTTTTGTGGATCCCTGAGCGCGTCCAAGTTAAAGTCTTATGCACACAACTATATGCAAAAAAACACAGATACATATTTTTATGTATAATACCTATTACACTTTACCTGGGTAGTTCGAAATGGTTATTCACTGAGGCTATAAGCTAAATAGTTAAGTTAATTAGTGAGCGTAAAGACTAGTGTATTCTACAAAAATGAGTGCTCATTTGGTCAATTAAGTGTAATAAAACATTAAAATAAATCATTTTAAAAATATAACTAAGAGAACTTCTCTCATTCATATAACATGTCGATTTCTTTTTTTTTCCATAGAAAAATCTGCTACCGGCTTTGCCTGTCCTAAAGATCAAGCAAAGACCAATGCCAATGGTCAAGTTGTTGCACATCCCAGATATGCTGATCCAAACGATTGTCAGAAATTCTATGTCTGTTTGAATGGCGATGATCCACGTGATTTGGGCTGTCAACTTGGTGAAGTCTACAATGATGAGTCCGAGATGTGCGATGCACCAGAAAATGTACCCGGTTGCGAAGATTGGTATAAGGATGCCGATGATAAGAAAGATTAAATCTTTTGAATTCAGGGACATTATCACACCTGCTTTTGCTGTGAATTTAAGTTTTTAATTTTATTTTTTTTTTATTATTTTAATGTTTGCATAACTTTTATACTTAGTCATTTAGTGTATTCCTATAGGAAGTAATGAGAAAATAAAATTGTATAATGATGATATGACGTCGTTGTATTTGCCTTGTAGTTATGCGCAAATGATTTTGCTTTTTCTAAAAAAGGGTCATTAAATGTTTCAAACTTTAGGTATACTTAGTACTTTAAAATTGCATTCTTTGCTAAAATAATATACACATAAGATATTCTCAACTTTACCAGTCGGAAATTTAATTTTGAGATGAGGGAAAAATATTGTTTATGAAGTTGAAAACCATTGCTTTCGGTTGAAAACTTAAGCAAAGAAGTTGACCTTTTCATCTCAAAAATTTGATTATCGGCCACACTATATGCAGCTTATTAAAACAGCGATTAAAAACCAATATAAACGACATATTCTGGTTCGAATAAAAAAACATGATTTTAAATTTCTGCATTTTATAACAAAAGCATTTATAATACATAAAAAAACTGACTACTATATTTAAAAAAATATATAAACATGTAGGTACTTATATCAACTCATATGGAATGAAAGTGGTTAGGCTTTTTGTAATTGAAAATTTGTCGAACAAAGTTCAAACCCGCAGCATCTGCATATTGTACTAACTACAATCTGATTGATCTGCAAATGATTACCAAATTGCTATTTGACTTTGCTATCAAAGGATGTCCATGGAGAGTAGAATCTACAACTAACTTAATTGTGATGTCGGTATTTGAACCAATTATTATGACAGTTATTATTGAAAATATCATTTTAAAAACTTTAACTATGAATATGCATAGTTTGTAAAAGCAAAGAATATCAATTATGTAAACTTTTTTAATTTATTTTTTCATATTTATAAAACTAAATACGATTTTTTTTAAATGATTGTACACAGAAATCATTGTTGTTTCAACTACTCAATTTGGCTTTGATTCGAATCAATGTAGCAGAGGTAGCTAAGCCACGAAGTCGCAATTTTAGAAAGTAGATAGTATCAATTCCAGATCAAACCGAATGTGCTCTAGCATGTAATTTTAGTAAGTATAAATTGACTAGTACAGGTGTTACCTTCGGCCAGGCCGAAACTCACATACCCTACACTGCATTGAAAGCACTTTTTAAATAGATGTTAAAAAAATGTTGAAGAGGTTGAATAAGTCCAAAATAATGTAAAAAGGTTCAAAAATGTTGAAAAGGGTTGGAAAAAACTGAAAATGCTGAATATATATAAAAACCATCGAAAAAAGTTAAAAGAAATTAAATAAGTCGAAAAATATGAAAAATGCTGAAAAATTAATAAGAGTCAAAGAAAATTTCGAATATAATTGAATGGGAGCAGGTTGTAAATGTCGAAAAAATAAGGTAAATGTTGAAAAAAATAGAATAGAAATGTAAAACACGAACTATGCCACGCCCACTTCTCCAATTCCGCCCACTTTTGTTTCAATAAATGACATTCGTGATTGACATGCACAAACCAAATTTTAGCACAATAGCTTGTATAGTTTGCGATATGTTCCGTAAATATTCTTAAAATTTAGGGCGATGACACACCCACTGGTACAATCTAGTCAGATTTTGGTCCACAAATAGCCTTCCGTAAACAAACCTCTTACACCAAATTTCAGTATGATTGCTCATTTATTTCGATAGTTATGCCACTTAAGGTATTTTAATCGTATGCCACGCCCACTCTTGCTATTTCGCCAGCTTATGATTCATATGTACTTACAACTTTATTTTAATGAGGGAGCTGACACGCCCACTGATGCAATCTTGTCAAGATTCATTGAATTTAAAAGCGTATAGTAACCGGCACCTCTACACAAAATTTTATGAGATTACTCTCATAGCACACTATCTATAGCATTAAACGTATTTTGCTTATATGGGAGGTGCCACACCCACCGGCACCATTGTACCAAAATTTTGCAAGAAGAAACCTTTTAGCGAGTATATCTGCCATATGAAATTTTATAGCGATTG
This sequence comes from Meiosimyza decipiens, assembly GCA_963680825.1. NCBI lineage: Eukaryota > Metazoa > Arthropoda > Insecta > Diptera > Lauxaniidae > Meiosimyza > Meiosimyza decipiens. The sequence continues at coordinate 123,633,647 of OY804258.1, forward strand.
CGTTGTTAGTTCTCTTTTTATAACGTTTATAAATATTGTAGGCTGTGCCACGCCCTTCAACAAAATTTTCCAAAATATTGAATAAACTTGTATTGATGACTACTTTCAGTGGTATCATCCCTAAAATTTTTATGAAAATCGTATGTGCCAATTTGGAGTTATACGAAATCCAAATTTTCAATTGCTAAAAAGTGTCACGCCCACTTTTACAACTACGCCCACTTTATGCGCAATTGAAGATTTATAAGATCTGTATTCGTGTACCAAATTTCATTACAATATCTTGCACGGTTTACGAGCTATGGCTCTATATAAAGTTAAAATTAAGGGCTATGCCACGCACCTTTAAGAGTCTTTGCAAACTTCAAACCTAGCCTAATCTTAATTTTGTTCTCCAAATCACCAAGTTTCATCAAAATCGCAGCAGCTTTTTTCAAAATGGACTTGGGTATATTTATATAGAGTTGGGCGGAAGGCGTGGCCGTGAACCGATTTCGCCAATTTGTATATGCTAGCAGCTTGCAAGAAGGTCTGACCTGTGTGCCAAATTTCATTAAGTTAGCTTGCTTAGTTTTCTCGTAAACCTGATTTCAACAGACAGACAGACAAACGGACACAGCTATATCGACTCAAGTGGTGACGCTGATCAAGAATATATATACATTTCCATACCTGCCACGCCCCCTTCTATGCGTTACAAACGGAATGACAAAGTGAATATACCCTCTGTGTAGGGTATAAAAATAAAAAAAATAAATTGTCTCATTCAGATATGAACCTGTGCTCCTCAAAAACATGAGTTTAAGCAACTGGCATAAATAGCGCTGTTTTTATTTTGTCGAAAATTAAATGGGGTTTTCACACATACCTACACAGTATTTTTTGTGTTAAATTGCTCATTGAACACAGCACATTGCACATCAAACACTTGACAGACTCTGTTTAATTTGCAATCTAACACTTTAGCACGAAAAAGGCTCGTGTGGACAGCGTCTGATTAGGGTAGTGCAAGGGGATACTGTAGAGCTCAAGGGGGGCCTCCATTAAGTTTTCTGGTCATACATACCTGTACATTAGACATGTTAAAAAAAAATGTTCTAGAATTTGTTGGGAACGCTTAAAATTCATAAATGTATTAATTTTTTTCATGTACATATCGCACACATTCTTCTAAAGAGGCACAACTCAAAGTTTGTAATTTTTCGAGTTTAAATGTTAAACTGTTCTTCATACGCATATCTACAAAAAAAATTAGATAGTTTATTGCTGTGCTTTATTGTCGAAAAAGTGTTATACCCCCCTTTATGTTGCCACGGAAATTAGACTGCAATACGCAAGTGTCCTATTTTTAGTTGTATCGAAGAGTTTAAGCTGTCGTGAACGCTACGATCAAACCATATTCTGTAAGTACCTTCTTCTAAATAATCTAAACTTTATTTTTGAGAAATGGTTCATGAGCTGCAAAACATTTTTTTGCGTTTTCTGAAAATTTCAAAAAATTGAATTGTGCCTCTTAAGTAGAATGTGTGCGATATGTATTTTTGATGAGAGTTTATTTTCTTATGTATATTTTCCTGCTAAATTGAAAACAGAAGGCTTTTGAAATATTGAGCTATTTAATTCTTCGACGTCTTTTCACTTCAAAAATCATAACTTGAGAAATGTCCAATTTAGCCGGTACCAAATTAGAGGTACATATATAGTAAAATGACAAACCAACGAAAATGATCGAATCTTTCATTGAATAAGCTGTTCAAAAGATATCGAAAATAAGCTAGATTTTTGAAAATATCAAATTTTACAGTTGAATCTGTGGCCACGAAAAAATATAAATCAATAAAAAACTTTTAATTGTACATAAAGCTGATATTACGATAAAACTAAGACATATCAGAGAAAATCGACCGTAATACGGCAACGTTAGGAGCGATTGAAAGAATAAATCCAAATTCTATATTCTTTGAGTGGTGTTTTCATATGATTGAAATAAGTTTGCTTCGATCCTCGAACCTACGCAGAAACAAGAGCTATGGTTTTAAGTAACAAACCTTTATCGAAATGGCTTAAAATTAGAGAAACACGAAACGTACAACGTTAGAAACGTAAAGTAGACGAAAATTCTGGATAGTATGGATTTAGAGATAAAGTTTCAGATATTGAAGATTTGACCTTGATTTTGACTTCTAAAACAAAACTTTTAGTGCTATTTAATAGTTGTGCTATTTGTGTGTTTAACGTTTTAAGTAGGTACAATTTTTCGACAGTTGCCAATACAGGTTTGGCTTACATATAGTACATATAAATATATATTTTTGGTCCATACTGACAGTGTATTAAAAAAACTCGTTTTAGAATCAAAAAGCTTCAGATCGAATTGAAACCGTTTTTGCTTATGAGGGATAAAAATTAGCAATTCGAAGAAAATACATCAAAATGTTATAAAAAGAGTAAAAATATGAATGTATTTTTTTAGTTCTATGTTTAATGTGTTTTCATTACAGTCAATATTTTCGTACTGAATATGTTAAGTGGATTCAATATATGAAGCTTTCATGCAGTGGGTAACTCTAGATTTCCATACCTTCTTATTCTTAACAGTGCTGAGACATTTCAATTTTTTTCATAGTGGTAATACTCAAGTGACGATGAATTTTAAAACTTTTATATTATACTGTCAATTTGAGATATAAGTAGGGTAGAAGTGGGGGTTGTGGGCATAGTTTTGTTTTCAGCTTATAATTACCGACCTAGTGCATATTATTTGGACATATGGTTATCTGTGTAAAGCTAGAGACCTAAGCTAACTAATTATAAAGAAACATACCAGATTCCGTCATGCAAAAAAATTTTACATAGACTTTCGTAAAATCGTTATTTTCAGCTAAAATTTTTTTTAGGGGGGTTGTGGGCACCCTTGGAAAAAATGCTACAAATGGAAAAATATGAAAAAAAAACAACAACTAATATGAACAAAATGACAGTTTATTAATCTCAAAGCCTGCATAGGCGTTGTTCATCGTCGAAAACACAATTTTGACATGTATAATAACTTGCACGCATGCCCACACATTTCAAATGAAAAGCTCGATCGCAGATGTTACAATTGATGGAGTTGGCTGCGGTCAATTGGCGTGGCAAAAACTTCAAGCAGATGAGACAAAAGTCCACATCCTCGTCAGACGGCGTGGACTCCTTTGCCTTGTCATGCTTAGCGGAAGTTTGTTTTACGCGCTAAATGACTAAAAAAACGGTTGCCCACAACCCACCCAATTTTTGTGCCCACAACCAACTTTAGCAGACATTTTAAAAAGTAATGAAAAAATGTTTATGCATAAATTTTTTGGTTCAAATCGATATTGTTCTATTCAGCATAATACTTCGACTAAATAAAAATACATTACACTTACCTTTCCAATCGATCCACTTTGATTGATACACTATTGAAAATGTTTGAAATGGTGATGGTTTCACCACCTTTTCCAAGCCCAAAAAAAACCAATTCGTTCATTTCCAAAAGCAAACGCGTCCGTTTACTTTGATATTTGGCATGAATCATACATAGGGTAATTGCTTGCGAATGACATTACCAACGAAACTCAATCTTCATTTTGTGAAAATATACGTAGGGGTGCCCACAACCGACCCATGCCCACAGCCCCCACTTCTCCCCTACATATAGCGTGATGAAGGAAGGACTCTTCCTTCCTTCCAGTCTACTCCATAAAGCTCCAGCCCAAATTTATTTACCATTCTGCTCAAGCAAGGGTCAAAAATCCAAGAAGTCTCACGTGAGAGTCCGATGTGACTTTTAAATTGGTCTCAAGGCGTAAGCAGTCGTCTTGATCATGTTGGATGATTTATTTAAATTTGGTACGTAAACTGAACGCTCTTAGTGTAATCGGTTCATTCACAAATCAATGATTTAATGAATGCATGTTTGTATTACCTACATACATGTTATGCAATACCCCTGCTGCAGCACTCGAACGTTATTTTTTCCTCTTTGAGTTTATTAAAAGTCATTTTGACCAAAAAGACAACAAAACGAAAATCAAGAGCCAAGAGAAAACTAGTAAAGGTGTTATCTTCGGTCAGGCCGAAACTCACATACCCTACACTGCATTGAATGTACTTTTTAAATAAATGTTAAAAAAATGTTGAAGAGGTTAAAATAATGTAAACAAGTTCAAAAATGTTGAAAAGTGTTGGAAAAAACTGAAAATGTCAAAAGAGTATGGGAAATGTTGAAAAAAATAGAATAGACATGAAAAACACGAAATATGTCACGCCCACTTCGCCCACTTTTGTTTCAATAAATGACATTCGTGATTGACATGCACAAACCAAATTTTAGCACAATAGCTTGTATAGTTTGCGATATGTGCCGTAATTTTTCTTAAAATTTAGGGCGGTGACACACCCACTTATACAATCTAGTCTGTTGCTATTTCGCCAGCTTTTGATTCATATGTACCTAATACCCAGTAAACCCCTTACATCAAATTTCAGATCAATTGCACCAATAGTTCACTTAAAATAGCACTTACAACTTTATGTTAATGAGGGAGGTGACACGCCCACTGATGCAATCTTGTCAAGATTCATTGAATTTAAAAGCGTATAGTAACCGGCACCTCTACACAAAATTTTATGAAGATTTCTCTCATAGCACACTATCTATATCATTAAACGTATTTTGCTTGTATGGGAGGAGCCACACCCACCGGCACCATTGTACCAAAATTTTGCAAGAAGAAACCTTTTAGCGAGTATATCTGCCATATTAAATTTCATAACGATTGCTTTGTTAGTTCTCTTTTTATAATGTTTATAAATATTGCAGGCTGTGCCACGCCCTTCAACAAAATTTTCCAGAATATTGAATAAACTTGTATTGATGACTACTTTCAGTGGTATCATCCCTGAAATTTTATTGAAAATTGTATGTGCCAATTTGGAGTTATACGAAATCCAAATTTTCAATTGCTAAAAAGTGCCACGCCCACTTTTACATTTACGCCCACTTTATGCGCAATTCAAAATTTATGAGATCTGTATTCGTGTACCAAATTTCATCACAATATCTTGCACGGTTTACGAGGTATGGCGTTATAAAAGTTAAAATTAAGGGCTGTACCACGCCCCTTTAAAAGTCTTTGCAAACTTCAAACCTAGCCAAATTTTAATTTTGTTCTCATCTTCAACAAATCACCAAGTTTCATCAAAATCACAGCATCTTTTTTCAAAATGGACTTGGGTATATTTACATAGAGTGTGGGCGGAAGGCGTGGCCGTTAACCGATATCGCCAATTTTTATATGCTAGCAGCTTGCAAGAAGGTTTGACCTGTGTGCCAAATTTCATTAAGTTAGCTTGCTTAATTTTCTCGTAAACCTGATTTCAACAGACAGACAGACAGACAGATAGACGGACACAGCTATATCGACTCAGGTGGTGACGCTGATCAAGAATATATATACTTTTCCATACATGGCACGCCCCTTCTATGCGTTACAAACGGAATGACAAAGTGAATATACCCTCTGTGTAGGGTATAAAAACATGTTGAAAAAGCTTTATCATCACAACAATCAACAATCGTATCTCTGTAGGTAGGTAGGTAGGTACAACATTTTGCAATAAGTCTCAAATCAGCTTGCGGTTGTAACTTCAAATTACACAAAGCCCCCATAGTACGAAATTCAAATCCCAAACACAAACAAAACCCAATTCAAAAAGATTTTGCCTCTAGCCATTCACGCGAAATGTTACACAAAGGCAACTGTTGCACAAATCAACTCCAGATCCGAAAAGCTTTCACTATCATTGCGGTTGTATGCCAACAGTTTTTACTTTCGATCGCCAACAGTCCAAGCTATGCAACATGTTCGAAGCTTAGATGGCGCTCACATCCACGTATCAATTTAATACAAATCACGTTTCTTGCATTTCAAAAATTTTATAAAAAATAAGCTACGAGCTTTGCGAACTTTTAAGTTAACAATTCAGTTAATATTTGGACGCGTAACCGTCAAAACGTTATTAACGGAAGTTTCGTGGCGTTGTATTATATAGCAAGTTTGTAGGCCGAACGAAACCGAGAGTCTTATATTTCGAAAATACTCATATTTGAAATTTTTACGTGAAGTGCTTAAATTTTAATACCGTAAACGATATGAAGAAATTCCAGTGCAATATTGTTCTAGTCCTGGCTCTAGTTAGCTGTGGTAAGTCGGAAATACATATATCGAGGGGAAGGAATTTATTTCCTTTTACTTTGCAAAAAATATGTAGATACCTTTCAAACACATTTTTTTTTATTATATACTGCCGTGTTTTACGATTTGTATTGATTTGGTAATTCATCCAATTACCAAATCCAAAATGAGCTAACGCAGGCGCAGACTTTCAATTATTCATTTCTCATGTTATTTTGTTGTTGCATAAATGGAGGTGTTTCCACCAACCAGCCAATGCATTTGTATCCAAACATTTTTTGCATTGCCGCTACAAATATATGTACTATATAGTGCAAAATGTGGAGCAGACAATCTCCGCCTTAGTCATACCAGGCAACCAACTCACTTTTCTGAAAGATAAAAAAGCTCGCTTTGCAGACATCAGACAATCTCTTAACCACTTAACTATTGTTCTTAACTCTTATATAAGCGCTCGTTGGACCTCAACTTTTTTCATTTCGTTATTTTTGGTTGGCAATCTGAAAACTTGCTCCATTTAAGTCCACTTAGTCGTTGCGGCGCTGTTGGTTTCATTAAGTTTGTGGTTTTGTTAAGCTTTTGTTTTAGTGTTAACCATTGGTAATTGAGTTGATTACTGGTTTTTATTAGACTTAATCATCTAAACCTGCAATACCGTTTGTTGTCGCACCCATTAGATTGTAGGTAAATACTTTGAAAAAAAAAACCAGTACCTTCGCGCTAAACTGGATTTGTTGCTTTAGCATTCAGATCTTATCTGTTTCTTCTAATGAAAAAGTTGAAGATCTTGAACTATTAAAAAAAAAAGATTGAAATCTAAATGTAGGAGCTATTGGATGTTAATACATAAAATGTATCTGTTTTAAATTTTGTCTTAAATATATACCGAAAAATATTGCTTTTCTCATGTCTTTCTTAATGTTTCTAAATATATTTTGCATGCGTATAATTCGCTAATCTGACTTTTGAATAAGAGAATTCATTTCTCATAGTTAAAAAGTTGTATTTTATTGTTAATAATGAAAAAAGTCTGATAATATCTTGAGCTATCGAAGCTGTTCAGTTTAACATGGAAAACAGAACAGAGAACAATGAAGGGACACATAATTTATCAACATTGAGATAGAACCTTAGGAGCTATGATGCTTTATTTGTTTATATGTGCCTTAACCAATCCATTTCCATTTTAAAATTTATTCTTTTAAATGTGCACGAAAAAGTTCAATTAAATCTGCCGAAAGAAGTTTTATTTTGAAAATATACCAACAACAAATCCTGAAGTGACAAAAATCAGTATTTAAAAATGGTACTCCTCTTTTTAAGCAGAAATATTTTGCTATAAAATAAAGTTTCAAAGAGAAGATATTTTTTTATTTCTTTTTAATATAAGTAAGTATTTGTTATAAGTTTAGTATACAAATAGGGAATTTCATTGGCTTTGACGTGAAAGATTACGTTTCACATGCGGTGCCCAATTTTTGCTTCGCACATTCGTATTCTTTCCAACATATCTTCCATGCTCTTTGGCAAAATTTCAGGTGTTATCGAAGAATTGATTCGATTGTATACAATATAAATAGTTTCTTATTTTTAATAAGAAGTTCAAAGTAAATGGAACATAAAATTGGAAATTTATTTGATTTCTTGGTCTCGTGTATGACGGAGCCCCACTGTATAAGTTTTTAGATATAGGATGTTTGCTTGCTTATTGGAGCATAATAATTGTACAGTGGACCCTCGGTTAACGTACACAATTGGTTCCAGCATCTTGTTCGTTATGCGAAATGTTCGTTAAGCGAAACCATTATTCCTATATAAGCCAATGTAAAATAAAATAATGCGTTCAAGGCCGAAAAAAATACACTCTAATATGTTTCAATTTGAACTTTTATTGAAAGAAAGTAATCAAAACTTTTAAAGAACTGGAAAAATACACCAAAATATTTTAAGTTCAGCTTTTATTGAAAGAAAGTTAAATGAAACGTATAAAATTTTTTAAGGAACTGAATATGTATTGGACGGTAGGAGACAATCTGATCTGATCTATTTTTCTCTTTCTCCGAATCTTTTTTTGAAGGCATTTCGTATGTTATTTTGCAATTTTTATAAAAACAAAATTAAAAATAGAACATTTGTATGTTTCAACACGTCTTGTCAATTTTACGAACACAGCTGATGCAATTATGCACAAAAATAAAGCAAAATTCACAATTATGAAACAAAATCTAAACACAAAGAGCACTATAATGTGTTTTGTGAATGTAGATAGAGCAGCTCGTGTAGCAAACTAAGTATTGTATTTTATCTCAAATATTGCGAAACTGTTGAGTCTGCAGAATGCTAAACACAGACAGAAATTTTACATGCAATTAGACAGCGTTTACACGAGGAAACTCTTCAAAGGAAGTTTCCCTGTCTGTAGGCAAGAAGGGAAAAACGAAAGGGTGGTGTACAGAATTTGTCGTACACGCGAAATCCCTTTCGTTCTATTCTTTAGCTTTTATTATGCTTTGAATTTAAGTTTGTTGTGGCGGGTTGACGCAGTAATTGCTTTGAAATTTTCTTGCACAAAGAAATTCACAGAAGAGAATTGACAAGAATTTTTCAGACTGAATTTGCTCGTGTAAACGTTGACTTAAGGTTTCCCCCTTTTTCGTTGGTCGTTATGCGAAAATTCGTTCGTTAAGCGAAACTTTTTTTCCCAAAAAAATGTGTTCGTTATGCGAAATGTTCGTTATGCGAGGTGTTCGTTAACCGAGGGTCCACTGTAATTGTAAGCCCAACTAAACTGATCAGGAGCTGTCAAGTCCGGTAAATGCGGTGATTAATTGAAGTTGCAACTGAGCGAAATAATGCGCTCGTCGAAGATGTTATGTCACAGAGTCATTTTATTTCTTGCAGTATACGCTGTTTCTCTGTCCTTTTGGAATAACTATTGCACAGCTTAGCTTCTAAAATTTCTCCAACATCGTCTGATATTGTGCACCATTGATGATAACTGCGGCGCTGGTTTCATTCATTTCATAGAACACATATCCTGGTGTAGTTGCCGATAAGCTGCTCTCGGATTCTCCGTATCCCACATCGTGCAGTTTTGCTTGTTAACTAATCCATTTAATTAGAAATGAGCTTCACCGCTCATTAGTAAATTCTGTAAATCGATTTTCGTTCATTGCTCTGTTCTTTATCGTTCTATATAAAATTCTTGAAGTCTTGTTTGCAAAGTTCTGAAAAAAATATTGAAAGGAATATTTATACAAAAATATTTATGTTTAGTTAAAAAGGATCAACAGGCAGAAAAACACGACTTTATCACACAAATGATAGTGCATTTCATGAAATTACTTACTTATCAAAGAATATTTCTTTGTGTTTTTTTTGTTAAATGCATTCCGATGTTCACAGCCATATCGATATTGATATCCAAATTAACATTCAGTTAACATAGTCACTCCTTTGACCATAAAATATTTTTACTTTCTGTTTAAAAGACTCGCAAACATAATTTTGATTTTGTTGAAGCTTAATGAATTGCTTCCATGAATGACAGAACTTATAAGTGTGTCTATAATAATTATTATTTTTGTTTTTTTTATTTGCAAGAATCTAGGCTTAAGTTTTAAAAAAAAATAAAAATAAGTACTATAAAGTGTAGCTATAAAACAAGGTATACTTTGAAAAAAATGAAGAAGTGGTGATAAACTTGAAAACATAATATACCGATTGTTTTTATAACGAAGTTAAATCAGCCATCCAAGATATCATCCATTCTAATTCAACTATTATATACCTAAGGCATATTTTCGTTTTTATACCCTACACAGAGGGTATATTCACTTTGTCATTCCGTTTGTAACGCATAATAGGGGGAGAGGCAGGTATGGAAAAGTATATATATTCTTGATCAGCGTCACCACCTGAGTCGATATAACTGTGTCCGTCTGTCTGTCTGTCTGTCTGTTGAAATCACGTTTACGGGAAAACTAAGCAAGCTTATTCAATGAAATTTGGCACACAAGTCACACCTTCTTGCAAACTGCTAGCATATAAAAATGGGGGAAATCGGTTCATGGCCACGCCTTCCGCCCATACTCTATGTAAATATACCCAAGTCCATTTTGAAAAAAAGTTGCTGCGATTTTGATGAAAATTGGTGATTTGGTGTAGAAGAGAACAAAATTAAGATTAGGCAAGGTTCTAAGTTTGCAAAGGCTCTTAGAGGGGCGTGGCACAGCCCTAAATTTTAACTTTTATAACGCCATAACTCATAAACCGTGCTAGATATTGTGATGAAATTTGGTACACGAATACAGTTCTTATGAATCTTGAATTTCGCATAAAGTGGGTAGAATTATTAAAGTGGGCGTGGCACTTCTTAACAATTAAAAATTTGGATTTCGTATAACTCCAAAATGGCACATACGATTTTCATTAAAATTTTAGGGATGATACCACTGAAAGTTGTCAACAATACAAGCCACGTCAATATACTGAAAAATTTATTTTAAGGGCGTGGCACAGCCTACAATATTTATAAACGTTATAAAAAGAGAACTAACAACGCAATCGTTATGAAATTTAATATGGCGGATAAACTTTCTAAAAGGTGTCTTCTTGCAAAATTTTGGCACAATTGTGCCCGTGGGTGTGGCACCTCCCATATAACCGAAATACGTTTAATGCTATAGATAATGTGCTATGAGAGTAATCTTCATAAAATTTTGTGTAGGGGTGTCAGTTACTATAAGCTTCGGAATTAAATGAAACTTGACAAGATTACATCAGTGGGCGTGGCACCTCCCTCATTAACATAAAGTTATAAATGCTGTTTTAAGCGAACTATTGGAGAAATTGATCTGAAATTTGATGTAAGTGGTTTACTGGGTATTAGGTACATATGAAACAAAAGCTGGCAAAATAGCAACAGTGGGCGTGGCACCTCCCATACAATTAAAATACCTTAAGTAGCATAACTATCGAAAGGTATGAGCAATCATACTGAAATTTGGTGTAAAAGGTTTGTTTATAAAGAGCTATTTCTGGATCAAAATCGGACTGGATTGCATGAGTGGGTGTGTCACCGCCCTAAATTTTTGGATTAATTACGGCACATATCGCAAACCACACAAACTATTGTGCTAAAATTTGGTTTGTTTATTGAACTAGAAGTGGGCGGATTCGGAGAATTGGGCGTGGCACATTTCGAGTTTTTCATTTCTATTCTATTTTTTCAACATTTCCCAAAATTCTTTTGACATTTTCAATCTTTTACCTTTCTCCTTCAATTTCATTCGACATTTTCTTTATTCTTTCGACTTTTTCATCAATTTTTCAGCATTTTTCATATATTTCGATTTCTTCAATTTCTCTCAACTTTCTTTCATATTTTTTCAACATTTTCAGTTTTTTCCTACACTTTCCAACATTTTTGAACCTTTTTACATTATTTTCGACTTACTCAACCTCTTCAACATTTTTTAACATTTATTTAAAAAGTACTTTTAATGTAGTGTAGGGTATGTGAGTTTCGGCCTGGCCGAAGATAACACCTTTACTAGTTTATATATTAATTCCATCACTGAATTAAAATTCCACGATTGCAATGAAGCGAGGCGATGTAAAATAATCGGAGTTGAAAAGGCCTTTAATTTACAACCGCTGCAGTTGTGATCATTAGACTAGAAAAAAGCACAAGCACTAAAGTAACTAAATATATAAATACGTATGTGGTTTTTATTTGGTATTTTTAAATGTTAATAGATCAATTCAAATTTAATGAAATCAACGTTTCACAAGCGATTGCCCTAAGTCTTTGCATAAGATCGGAACATGCCTGAGTTTTATATAAATTTAAAAAGTGTTTTCGAAGATATTGAAATAATCTGAAAATATCGAATAGTATCAAAAAAGATTAAGAAATCTTATGATATCAAATAGCATAAAAAAAATTAGTCGCAAAGCGTTGAAATTTTTCATTAAAGTATGTATATGGAATAGTTTTGTATAACATCGAAAAAGTCCAGAATATCGAATATTTAAAAAAGTGTTGAATTATATCGAAAAAAAATTATTCCAAAAATGCGATCCAATTCGAAAATGCGATCCATGCTCAAAGTCTGCATGGTTCTCATAAACCTCATTTTTGAATACCCGAAATTTCTACTCAAAACTACTAACAATAATTTAAAGCTTCATTAAAAGTGTGGGGTCTGAACAAAAGTTTTATAATTTAATGCCACCAGATCGTTTCCATTTTCGTAATATCATTTTCTACCATTCGTTGCCATAATCTTCTGAGCCTAGCTCAGCAGGGTAACACTGTAGAACTCCGCCACAGCGCCACAGGTTTCTGTAACATCCTTTCTGATCGTTTACCTGATCCATTGCCAGTGCCTTTTCTTAAGTCAAATTAAGATAGAACATTTTTCTCAAAGGGAGTTTGCAAAGGTTTTCATTCGCTGGAAAGCACTACTGATTGAACATTTGATTTCAATTCTCATACTTTGGTATGTTTAGATATAGATTTTTGCAAACACACCTACCTATTGCTTTTTTGATGTTGAAATTCCTGAGAGGCATCCTTGTTGAAATTGCTTCTGCTTTCGTAGTTTGAATGTGTGAAACAGCAGTGGCTGCCCGAGGGCTGACTCGCTTAAGATTGGTTTGCATGTCGGTCTGCTCTTCAAAATTACCACTGAAATCGCAGGAGTGCAGCTTAGCATATATCATCAAGCACACTTAGAAACAACAATGGGACATCAAACAACCCTGCTTGGGTTCGATTGGCGAGAAGAGTTGTTGTGAATGGAGCAACATTTAAAGCTCTAGTATCATTCCAGGTTTCTGTTACCAAGTAAACGAAGAATATATGAAAACTAGTTTGGTGCGAGCATATTGGCTCCAGGACATTACAAATGGCAACAATATGATCCATAAATGAGCGATTTGCACGGAAGCCAGATTGCTACCAGTTTGCTTTGGGTATTATCAAGAATATTTTTTTTAATATCATTGAGGACCTTTAACTTTTTTACTTTAAGAGAAAGTCTCTCAGCCATTCATGAGGCTTTGATAAATTTAAGACACAGTTGGGCTCACTTTTTACGTTTCTGGTGGGATGTTGTTCAAACGTACCAATTTTTTAGAAAATCATATTTCAAAACCGAAGTTTGGATTTCAAAAATACCATTAGAATGATTTACGTATAAGAAGTCTGCATGCGTGCACTCGAAATGAACATCAAGCCATTCGCCACGTTGCGAGTCCATCAAGCTCCTTTGCACGAAAGCCACAAATCAAATAAAAGCAATTAGAAACAACAAGCAGGAGAGTTGAGTGCTGCACTTGCAAATTAATCGCAAATGAAATGTTCTACAAGTTCACGCACTAGAAGTTTATTGCATTCGGGAGCTTATATGATGATCGTTTTGAGTGCAGTCATGCAGAGCTTAGGGTTGAATACAAAGCTTGCATTTTCCTATGTTAGTCATTGGGAAAATGCCTTTTTTTTGGTTTTTCAATTCTTTACAGAAAATGCCTTACCTTTTTTATACCCTACACAGAGGGTATATTCACTTTGTCATTCCGTTTGTAACGCATAGAAGGGGGCGTGGCAGGTATGGAAAAGTGTATATATTCTTGATCAGCGTCACCACCTGAGTCGATATAGCTATGTCCGTCTGTCTGTCTGTCTGTCTGTCCGTCTGTCTGTCTGTCTGTCTGTTGAAATCAGGTTTACGCAAAAATTAAGCAAGCTTATTGAATAAAATTTGGCACACAGGTCAAACCTTCTTGCAAGCTACTAGCATATAAAAATGGGCAAAATCGGTTAACGGCCACGCCTTCCGCCCATACTCTATGTAAATATACCCAAGTCCTTTTTGAAAAAAGTTTCTGCGATTTTGATGAAACTTGCTGATTTAGTGAAGATAAGAACAAAATCAGGATCAGGCTAGCTTTTAAGTTTGCAAAGGCTCTTAAAGGGGCGTGGCACAGCCCTAAATTTTATCTTTCTCAGCGTCATAGCTCGTAAACCGTGCTAGATATTGTGATGAAATTTGGTACACGAATACAGATCTTATAAATCTTGAATTACGCATAAAATGGGCAGAATTGTAAAACAGGGCGTGGCATTTTTAGCAATTGAAAATTTGGATTTCGTATATCTTCAAATTGGCACATAAGATTTTCATAAAAATTTTAGGGATGATACCACTAAAAGTAGTCATCAATACAAGTTTCGTTAATATTCTGGAAAATTTCGTTGAAGGGCGTGGCACAGCCTACAATATTTATAAACGTTATAAAAAGAGAACTAACAAAGCAATCGCTATGAAATTTAATATGGCGGATGTACTCGCTAAAAGGTGTCTTCTTGTAAAATTTTGGCACAATAGTGCCGGTGGGTGTGGCACCTCCCATATAAGCAAAATACGTTTAATGCTATAGATAGTGTGATATGAGAGTAATCTTCATAAAATTTTGAGTGGAGGTGTCGGTTACTATAAGCTTTGAAATCAAATGAAACTTGACAAGATTGCATCAGTGGGCGTGGCACCTCCTATACAAATAAAATACCTTAAGTGGCATAAATATCGAAATATATGAGCAATCATTCTGAAATTTGGTGTAAGAGGTTTGTGTATGGAAGGCTATTTTTGGATGAAAATTGGACTGTATTGTACCAGTGGGTATGTCACCGCCCTAAATTTTAAGAATAATTACGTCATATAGCGCAAACTATACAAGCTATTGTGCTAAAATTTGGTTTGTGGATGTCAATCACGAATAACATTTATTGGAGCAAAAGTGGGCGGAATTGGAAAAGTGGGCGTGACGTATTTCGTGTCTTACATTGCTATTCTATTTTTTTCAACATTTCCCTTATTTTATCGACATTTTCATCCTTTTACCTGTTCCCATTCAATTTCATTCGACATTTTCTTCGATTTTTTTATTAATTTTCCAGCATTTTTGATATTTTTCGACTTATTCAATTTCTTTCTAATTTTTTCAATGGTTTTTATATATTTTCAGCATTTTCAGTTTTTTTTGCACTTTTCAACATAATTGAATCTTTTTACATTATTTGCGACTTATTCAACTTCTTCAACATTTTTTTAACATCTATTTAAAATGCACTTTCAATGCAGTGACTCCTTTACTAGTTTTATTTTACAATGCTCAGGTTCCCCATCAAAAATTTTGTATGATGAAATAGTTTTTCTTTTTGGAGTGCGCGCTCAAGTTCGTTACATCATTTGAGGGAATTACGAATGACAAACTTGCGCTGGATGATAAAACTTCAGCTTTAGCTGAAGAAGCTTCAGTTGATAATTGAAAAACCAGTCCGTCAGGCAGCAAACAATCAGACGAACATTCGTTATTCAAGTTTAATGAAGAAAATTTTGTGGTGGCTGCTGCATATTGAAAAAGAAAAGTAAACAAATAAAAAAGTTTGAAACTTTTACAATTAACATAAGATTATGCTTCCGTCACTTTGATGGCCTTGTTAAATTAATAATTTGTAGTATGATCAATTAATTTTTATATAATAAAATTTAAAAATGTTAAACCTTTTTGCATAGAAAGGTCAGACCTATTGCCCAAAAAGTTTATATTTATTTTATTTCAGTGGAGTCAAATCCAAAGCCATTGGTTTTGTTGTCTACAATGGTGAAAAGGCAAAAACGCGTAGTGAACATTTTTATTTATTTTTTTCCCCCGTGTGTTGACAATGAAAATGTGCAGACAATGTCTTTCTTTGCGGAACAAGCAGTTGATGACACTTTTTTGCAATTTCTTTTTTTCGACCATAAATAGGAAGTCATGTGCATTTGTGCAATTCACACTTCATAGGCAAATAAATAATTTCACATTTCTTTGCCCAAATTATATTTTTAGGAACTTTTTGGTTCTGTTATAGTGGTTAAAAATATCTTGAAGATTATAATAGTTTGGCTAATGCTAACTAAGAATTAACTTTTAATAAAAATATTTTCATAGCTCATTGAGTTTAGCCAAGTAGGGTGGAACGAGAAATGTTCTTTTCGAAACTTAAAATGAATTTATTACGAAAGTTGTCTTTACATTTTTAATGAAATTGCGTTAAATAAAGCTGGGCTTCATCGAATTTCAACGAGATGTCGATATTAACATTCACTAATGTTCACTAATGAAAGGAGTCGGGGTATTGAGATTACAATTTTTAGAAATTATCTACACATTGAAGTTTAATCTATTTATTTTTATTTTTCAGCTCATTCCGTTGCCATTGGTTCTCCAGAATGTCCCGAGAAAGACGGTGTTCAGGCATATGCTCATACAGAGAACTGTGACCAGTTCTTCCTTTGCACGAACGGTACTTTGACATTGGAAACATGTGAGAATGGTTTGGTATTCGATGGTAAAGGCAATGTGCACAATCACTGCAATTACAATTGGGCTGGTGATTGTAAAGAGAGACATTATGATCGTAAGTTGAAAACTAATTATGAAATCAAATAATAAAAATTCGCAGAATATGAATATGTATCACTCTAATTTCAGCAACTCCAATCTCTACACCCGGATGTGAATATCAGTTTGGCATATATCCAGTATCAAAGGAGTGCTCTACAACTTATATGAAGTGCGCTTACGGTGAACCACATGAGCAAGATTGTGATGCGGGTTTGGCCTATGATGAGCGTATTCATGGTTGCAACTGGCCAGACCAGCTGTTGGAAATTTGCAATCCAGAAGGTAGAGCAGAATACTTTTAAGCTGTAATACATCGTTACTTAATCTGATTGAACTTTTCAGCGGTTGTTGGTTTTAAGTGTCCTACTAAAGTTGAATCTGATTCGCCGGCTGCAAGATTCTGGCCATTCCCACGATTCGCTGTGACAGGCGATTGTCATCGTCTGATAACCTGCGTCGAAGGGTATCCACGCCTCATTTCATGCGGTGAAGATAAAGTTTTTGATGAGAACACATTGACCTGTGAAGACCCTGAATATGCAGTTTCAAAATGTGGTGGCTTTGGCAAGTAAACTTCAACTGATGTGTAGCTGAATTCAAAAACTACTTCTAACCAAGATGTTCTTTATTCTTCTGTATTTCAAATATTTGCTTTTTAATAGTTTTGTACATATATTTAATTATACTGCAACTTCATTTTTCCTGTTTTGCTGTTCATTTCCTAAAGAAATTCAAATAAAATTATTTTTTTTTATTTATTGGTTAAAAACTCAAATTTTATTACTATGCTTTTTGAACTTAAAAATAATCATAATTTAAAATTAGGTATGTTAAGCCAGTAGAAATAAAAAATAAATTATAATTCTGAACTAAAAGCTTGCCAAGGAAAAACGTTTGAAGAATAATGTTTCTTAAGAATTGAAATGTTGTGAAATTATTGCTGTACTTTATTCCAGTACATTTCTTGACTGTTCTTGAGGCGTGGAAAAGACAATCGCTCTAATAAGTCCATCACGCACTGATTCACTTGGATTGCCAAGGTTAAACATAAATTTAACGCGATTGCAAACAACATTAGGAACACAAGAGTACATTGGATACCATCCAACCTTATTGAAGACAACAAAAACTTTGTAGATTTGACTGCGGTATATATAAACTGGGCGATCAAATGAAATTTCCAACAACGAGTCATAGCGAACGCGTGAAGTGCAGTGAGTATAGGTGAGGCGAGATCCTTGCATGTCTTGTATGTGTGCATAGAGAATTTCCATGTAACGTTCCGAAAATCCAGCTGAATTCATCAGCTCTCCACATAGTACTTGGGTTGGTACTTGCACGCCTGTAAAAAAAATTATTAACATTTCTTAACATTTGCAATAAGGATTTAATTTCAGTAAAAAATCTCGTTATATATTATACTAAAATTTCTTATGATGATGCTCATGATGGACTAATTAAATTAAAGCTTATGAAAATTATGATTTTGATTTAAATAAAATTTATCAAAATTAATTAAATGTTATGTGAAATTTGAAATAAAAATCTGCGATAACCGGCTGACTTCCTAACAACTTAGACTTACAAAATTTTGCGATGGCTGAGTTAGAACTTTTATCTACGGCTTACTTCTTTTTTACCACTGACTACTGAGAACCACCGTGGACTACGTACCACAACTGTAGACAGAACTAACAACTGATGTTTACTAGTGTTGGCTCTTAACCACTTACGAGAGTTGAGGTATTGCAACTAAATTTCACACAAATTCTAAGGACAGATTTTGGCAAGAAGGGGTGGTACCTCCCATTCTAGAAAAAAGTTTCTAATGCTATACTAAGGTATTGAAGATAAGGTAACCAAATTTTAGACAACATGTTATAGGAATGGATTGGACAAGCACCACACAAAAGAGGGGATAAATTTTGACAATAGGGCGTGGCGATACCTGTGCTAGCAAAGCTAAAAATATGAGATTCTAAAATTCCTTCACATTCGGCCTAACTATATTTCTAGAGGTTAGAATGTAAGCACAAATTTTTTTTTTAATGAGGCTTAGTTGTCAAGCTATGAGATCTTCATTTGATTACAGTAAAAGTGTTTGAACATGTTGTTTTTATTTTAGACATTAGCTACTAAAAAATTTAAGTAATTTGAAGTTCAGATTTTTCGGAAGCAGTTTGTCGAATTAAACAATTTTATAATAAAATATTGCACATAGGCACGTAAGTTTCACTTAGGTACATTGGTTTCACTTTGAATATGCTGACGAAAAACTCATGAGCGAGTAGAACACCCAAGTTTTAAAAAATGATCAAAGAATGCAACGCGCGTGAATCACTATAGAATTGCGATGTCCGATAAATACACAGGATATGTACTGAGGTTTAGCTTCAGTAACAACAAAAAAAAACAATTATAGTCTTACCAGTTATCCATATATTGGTATCCACCTGGAATGTCAGTCCACAATCGGTAACACTCATGTTGCGATAATCGAATTGTTGATTAACCGTATGTACACAGTACGAACGACGTGTATCGTTAGTGGCCAACTCAGAGTCACTACCATTGAAGTTGTTCAAATTAGCAACAGGCAATGGCTGCTGCAATGTGGATGTGGATGTAGAAGCAGCAACTGCAGCATGCTGCACTTCAATCGGAGCAAAACAAGACGAAGTGACTGTGTGTGGCCCTGCAGCATGACGATATGAAGACATATCTTTCGGGCAACGTGATTCATAGTAGTTGCGTGTTTTTCGCGATGTGCAGAAACCTTCTGGCATTGGACAGTCATTAATCGATGGACTCGAAATTTTAATTAAAATTGAAAGCGCTTCATGTTGTTGCAAGAGCTTTGAACGCGCTGGACCTTCCGCAAACTGTTGCGGACTGAGGGTGAGAAACCGAATTTTCTTAACAGCCTGCCTTATGAGTGCTTCATCCATAATTCGTCGTTGTGCATCCATAATATGATGAATATTAGCATCAGAGCCAGATGCTTCATTACCGTCAGCACCAGATGCATCACTGTCAACCACAACAACATCATCCACTACATGTGGTTCAACATCGTCCAGAGCGTATGGATCACCATCATGTGAGGAATCATCGTGGGCATGAACTAGTGCCGAAATATCCGGTTCCATTTTGATTTCCTCCACAGCGTCAGAGTCTTGCATGGCTTCTACATCAACTGGAAGTTCGTCATCTAACTTTGGTTGCTTCGCCCGTGTTGGCGCACTCTCTGATAACATGCCACGATCGGTAGCAAACTTTAGAAGACCGTCAAAGAGGTCTAATTCTGAATCGATGTTTAGTTTATCCTGTTCTAGAATAGCGAGCAAAGTTGTTGTGTCAATGTCAGTAAAACTGGAATCGGCGAGTACCTCGCGTGTATTGGAGGCGATAATCTCGGAAAAGAAAGTTTTGCAAATAAATCACTAAAATCAATCATACATTTTGGTTGATTCCTTACCTCCATACTACTTTGCATGAGCCGCGGTTCATCAAAAAGCTTCGCAAATTCATAAGCGCGGCATGCATTCTTGGGACTTAGGTCAGCCCACAAAAAGTGGGTGCACTGTTCTACAACATGTGGCAACAGGTATTTCTTGGCCACATAACATAGTTCGCAAGCCTTGTCAAAAGAGCTGATGTTTATTCTATCCGAGTATATGTATTCCAACATAGCTTGAAATGCATCCGGCTGAACATCTGGGATGACAATAGGGTAGGTTTCATCTGGCATGTTGCCATAAAACATTCGTTCGAACACTGGCGACGCCATGGCCAATATCAGTTTGTGAGCCAAGATTAACTTCTGGTTTGGTGCAGTGCCCACCAAAAATTGACAGTCAGACCATTTCTCAGCCTGCAACAGATGCTGGCCGCGATCCTTGATTTGATGAAAATTATTTTGCCAATCAAGTTCCATCTCAATGGTTGCGTTAAGTGCGCCTTTGCTCTGAGTGCGTTTTAACTTTTTCTAATTTTTCTTTAGCTTTATAAATAGTTGTTTTTCTGTATACAAATGATGAGTGCAATGAAAGAACGCGGAATTGCCAACAAGACACTTTGAAAACACCCAAAAAAAAAAATTGTATCCCCAAAATGTACATCTACATAAAAATGTTTCTCAAAAACTTTTCATATAAGACAAAAAAAAATTCTCAATCTCGATTTGACTGATATTTTTGTAAAACTCTTTGGTCCACACAATTAACGCTAGGGTCACACGGGCGTTTTTTCAACGCGTTAGTTAACGCACGTTTCATCATTCAGCAAAACTATGTACAATTGGCCACACGATTAACGCGCGTTGGAACGCACGGCATGGATTCCCAAGAATGCATGCCACACGTTGGTTCTATTAACGCACGTTGAAAAAACGTCCGTGTGGGCAAAAGTTCAAAAAACATACAAATCAAACTAATGGGAATTATTTATAGTGCGTGCAATTTGTGAACTTTATGAATATTTTCTATGATTTTCCATTTTCGTATGTATGTAATGGGCGTTCCACTATTGCTATGCGCTCTAATTTTTCCAATTTTTCTTTGCTTTTAATAGTCTTTTTTTTCAGTAGCTTAGCAGGAATCTATTATTATTATTCTTGCTGTGTTTGCAGGCTATTTAAAATTACTTTAAACAGGATGACCTTCTTTGTTTGACAAACACTTTGATGTTCTGAACACCGCTTTTAGTGTGTAGTAACGTTTTGGCAGTATTCATTAACTCTTGGTTTAATTCGTCCGTTAAATTTTTCTTTGAGTAAAATATTAATTGTAAAGTTTTGAAAATTGATAATATATATTTATTAAGAAGTTTTGCGCTACAACGCAGTTAAATATTTATAAAAAAATTACGTGAAAATGAAAAATCGGATTTAAAGCGGTACCGTCGGCAGAGCCGCCAGTGTAAGTGAAGTGCTAAATTCTTTCTGTCGTTAATTTAAACATGGCTGTATTCAAAATCTTTTCATTTGCTCTAAAAAAAAGCCACAAGTGCTTAATTTAAATTAAATTTATTAGAAACTTTGCAAGTGTTAGTTTTATTTGTTAAAAATAATTTATTAAAAAATCCTTAGTCGTGTGAGTGCATTGCGTTTGCTGGCAAAATATATTGCAGTTGTTGCATAAGTGCAGCATTCGCTATGGTTCTATTCAATGCTGTATTTCAGTGCTTTCTAAGTTTTTGTTTTGTATATAAATTTTTCGCAGTGGCTTCGAAGCTGTGCTAGGCTGCAATCGGTGAGTACACTTCTTCTTTTCATTGATATGATACACACCAGCGAATTTTTCAATGAAGCTTTTTGTTAAATGGACCCATGACTGATTCATACAGGTCCGTCCGGATTCAAATTGTCATACGTAAGAACTAGATTCGCTGGCTTATATTTCTTGTGAGAAAAAAGTTTGTATGGGTGGGGATCTATGCGTTACAGGGTGTTCAGAGCTAGTAGAAGCAATAAAAAATGAGCTTAAAAAAATTGTGAGCGAAACATGGCACCATATATGATATGTCAAAATTCATTATCCATCGTAGATATGGACTGCTTAAGGTTTTGCGAATGCATGAGACTAAATAGTTCGATGATTTTCCATACTTGCAATTATATAGTTGATCGATTTTTAATTGAAATAAAATTGAAAATCGGAGTCAACTAAACAGGCCAACTAAACTAATTGATTGGGCTCTATATTCGTCCGATTACTTGGCTTCGCATATACTACTCAATTTATTACGTTTTGTATTGGGTTTTGGCAACTATGAAGCCAATCAAAGAATGAATTTAAAATGGTTTTTTCAATTACTCTTTTAAAATAAGTAATAGTAACAACAATAAATTTATTTTCCAAATTTTAAAACTTCATCATTAAAACGGTGATTAAAACATAAATTTGTCATTTTTTTGCTGTTTGAATTTATGTTATAAGTCCGCCGCATTGAAGTTCTCAAAACATTATGTTCTCGAAAGTATATCTATATATACAAGTCTTTTGAGCCAAAGAGATGCTTCGGTTGTATGTATGGTATATATGTATAAGTTACCAAAAATTTTCTTCTCAACTGCAGCCGTTTCCTACAATTGAGCTGATCACAAAATATTGACAGTACCATTAAGGTTAGGTCGGATTCATTTATATACTTCTGAACCTAATTGTGCGAAAATATCTACGTGCGTACGCGTTTATATGAAACAAACTGGAACGCATGTCTCTACTTCTTCTTCTTCGTAAATTAAATTTATTTTATTGGAATATGTTTTGACTTTACTATATAATAAGGCATAGTAGTATAATTTACATTTTTCTCTAGATATAAGAAATACGTTTTTATGTTCCGCCTTCCTATAAACCTCCAACATCCAGCTCAGGTGGCGTTGAATTCAGTAGCAATGATGTTTCAGGACTCGTATATGGAGAAGGAAGTGTGGATATATTTGTGTACTTTCGCCTCTCCGCGCCTCCATAAAGACTGGAGTCTCTCGTCTGTGACTTTTTTTCGATGACTTTGTCAAAGAAACGCGTTAATTTCACAGCATCTGTAGTACCAGCTGCAAAGCTGCGGGTATCACGACAATTCAACCAAATTTCCTCTGCACCACACTGTTCAGCTAAGGAATAAGAAATGGACAAAAATTCTTGTTCTAAGACCATAATGATAAGCTGGTTTTAATTGTATTTACTTTTACCTATGCCGCCTGCTTTTTGCACAGTCTTTGGTTGTCTTTTCTCATCGAGCAAATCCAATTTCGTGCCTATCACAAGAATTGGTATTTGCGTAGCTCCCATAAATTGTTCCGGGTCGAAGGCACTGGAGTCAGCTGATGTACCTGAGTTGCTCGATTTGCATGTATCCTTGCCATCCTTATTAAGTATCTCGTAAAGCCACTCTCGTAAATTTTCATGAGACTTCCGATTTGTCAGATCGTGCACTAAAATAATTCCATGTGTCGGCGTGTAAAAGACGCCGCGTGCATTTTTGTGACTCAGTGAGCCACCAATGTCGAATAGTTCAATAAAGTAGGATTGTTGCTGTGGCGTACCCTCTTTGTATTCATGTAGCTTCACTTCTATAGAGCAACCAACTGTCCAACCGGGATGTGTAAGAGATTCGTTATGTGCGATGAGGTGGCTGAGACATGTTTTGCCTACGCCTGGAAATTTATTTTTATTTGTGGCTGAAATCTTGCGTCTTACAAATGGTTGTTACCTGAGTCACCGACAATTATTATGCGAACTTTATCTATGTTAGCCATTACTTTCCCAAGTAAAAAATTACTGCAAACAAATAAAATAACTTCCACGAAATTAGATTTCGTTTCTAGAACAGCTGTTTTTAGCTTTGAATTGCAGTCGCTGTCATTTTTATTTTGTATGAGGATAAATAATTTAAGGTGAGCACACAATATTGTACAGGGTGTTTTTCGCTTTGAGTGTTAGCTGGTTGTCAACGCCGTTTAAGAGTGATATCAAAACGTAGATTTAGTTTTTAATATTTCATGTTCATATTATGTTATTATATTCTTATTAAATTAAATTTTCTCAAGTCTTGGGAAGTGAAGCTACGTTTATTTAGATTTGGACGTAACAACAGTGCTAGGATACCACTCAGGGCCGTAGCTAGAGCCTCGGGGGCCCTGGGGCAACAAGTAAATTTGGGGCCCCCCATACGGAAATCTTTTTTCAAATTTTAAAGTGCCCCTACACCAGTGTTCGTAGATTGTAGTAGAATTTCTACAGAATTATTTACAGAATTCTACTACAATCTACGAACACTGACCTACACTGGGATAAAACTCGGCCCATCAGCGGAAGGGAGCAGGGAGCCACGCTACCTCTTTCCCGTTCACGCAACACAGAACGGGAAAGAGTTAGCGTGGCTCCCTGCTCCCTTCCGCTGATGGGCCGAGTTTTATCCCAGTGTAGGTCAGTGTCACGCTACCTCTTTCCCGTTCACGCAACACAGAACGGGAAAGAGTTAGCGTGGCTCCCTCTAGATGATACATAGGGAATTTACCGTTAATGGAACCGTTTTTCCCAGTGTGGGATTTATCATATGTAGAACGTCTGAATTTCCCGCGCGTATAGGGTTCGAAAACACTGTTCGATACCTCGATCACCGCGAATCAGCTGCTCAATTCAGGTGCTATCGACAATAACAATCGCATTAGAGAATTATATAATTATTCTGTGTACAGTTACATAAATGTCATTTTGCGCCATGAAACGTGTTTATCTTAGTGGAGCGAAAAAAAGAGAAGCAAAACCTTGGTTCTTTCAGGACCAAAAAAGTCTCCGACGAGATGGGGCCCCTTCCCGTCGGGTGCCCTGGGCTACCACCCCGCCTGCCCCATGCTCGCTACGGCCCTGATACCACTGAATCAATTAACCCTGGCGTGTTACCTAAAGTACATAGAAACCAGACACTGCCTAGCGTTAGGTCAAAACTAAAAAAAAAGTTTTCGGGTGTACTCGTTTGCGTGGTTCTTAGCGAATGACCCGCCGAAAAAATCGCCAGCGGTAAAACCGTCAACGACAATATCCATCGTAAATTTTTGGGCACGTACACGTACGTTGATACTTTTTTGGTGATTGAAAATTGCTTACATCCTATAGTATATGAAACACCGGCTTCGCTAGCTACAATAATTCTACATAAAACTAAGGGTAAGTGTGTGGTTAGCTATAGTTTGTACCACACTGGAGTTAGCGCATGCTATAGTAAACCACTGCGACCAAGGGCCGTCGTGTAGCTTTGACCGGCATCATTTGCTTTTGTATCATTTAAGAAAATTTTCCTTTTGCAAATATTTAGACTGATCTGGAACTTTTGAATATTAATTTGATGATTGACTTTCTAAAATATCAAACTACCTATTAACTCAAACACATACTGTTCAAATCGACCTATACGAGTAAAATCTCAAAATATTGCGATTTTTGATTTTAACCCTGCATTCCTTCCGTAACTATACCCTACACAGAGGGTATATTTACTTTGTCATTCCGTTTGTAACGCATAGTCTGTTGAAATCAGGTTTACGCAAAAACTAAGCAAGCTAGTTCAATGAAATTTTGCACACAGCTCACATCTTCTTGCAAGCTGCTAGCATATAAAAATGGGTGAAATCGGTTCACAGCCACGCCTTCCGCCCATACTCTATGTAAATATACCCAAGTCCATTTTGAAAAAAAGATGCTGCGATTTTGATCAAAATTGGTGATTTGGTGAATATGAGAACAACATTAAGATTAGGCTAGGTCTTAAGTTTGCAAAGGCTCTTAAAGAGGCGTGGCACAGCCCTAAATTTTAAGTTTTATGACGCCATAGCTCGTAAACTGTGCAAGATATTGTGATGAAATTTGGTACACGAATACAGATCTTATAAATCTTGCATTGCACATAAAGTGGGTGGAATTGTAAAAGTGGGCGTGTCATTTTTTAGCAATTGAAAATTTGGGTTTCGTATGACTCCAAATTGGCACATACGATTTTCATTAAAACTTTAGGGATGATACCACTGAAAGTAGTTAACAATACAAGCCACGTCAATATACTGAAAAATTTATTTTAAGGGCGTGGCATAGCCTACAATATTTATAAACGTTATAAAAAGAGAACTAACAACGAAATCGTTATGAAATTTAATAAGGCGGATATACTTGCTAAAAAGGTGTCTTCTTGCAAAATTATGGCACAATTGCACCGGTGGGTGTGGCACCTCCCATATAGCCGAAATACGTTTAATGCTATAGATAGTGTGCTATGAGAGTAATCTTCATAAAATTTTGTGTAGGGGTGTCGGTTACTATAAGCTTCAGAATTAAATGAAACTTGACAAGATTGCATCAGTGGGCGTGGCACCTCCCTCATTCACATAAAGTTGTAAGTGCTATTTTAAGTGAACCATTGGAACAATCGATCTGGAATTTGGTGTAAGTGGTTTACTGGGTAATAGGTATGTATGAATCAAAAGCTGGCGAAATAGCAACAGTGGGCGTGGCACCTCCCATACAATTAAAATACCTTAAGTAGCATAACTATCGAAATATATGAGCAATCATAGTGAAATTTGGTGAAAGAAGTTTTTTTTTAAAAAGCTATTTCTGGATCAAAATCGGAGTGGATTGCACCAGTGGGTCTGTCACCGCCCTAAATTTTAAGAAAAATTACGGCACATATCGCAAACTATACAAGCTATTGTGCTAAAATTTGGTTTGATCATGTTAATCACGAATATCATTTATTGAAACAAAAGTGGGCGGAATTGTAGGACTGGGTGTGATATATTTCGTGTTTTTCATTTCTATTCTATTCTTTTCAACATTTCCCATATTCTTTTGACATTTTCAGTTTTTTCCAACACTTTTCAACATTTTTGAACCTTTTTACATTATTTTCGACTTATTAAACCTCCTCTACATTTTTTTAACATTTATTTAAAAAGTACTTTTAATGCAGTGTAGGGTATGTGAGTTTCGGCCTGGCCGAAGATAACACCTTTACTAGTTGATTTTAACCCTGCATTCCTTCCGTAGCTATTCCCTACACAGAGGGTATATTCACTTTGTCATTCCGTTTGTAACGCATAGAAGGGGGCGTGGCAGGTATGGGAAAGTATATATATTCTTGATCAGCGTCACCACCTGAGTCGATATAGCTATGTCCGTCTGTCTGTCTGTCTGTCCGTCTGTCTGTCTGTCTGTCTGTCTGTCCGTCCGTCTGTCTGTCTGTCTGTCTGTCTGTCTGTCCGTCTGTATGTCTGTCTGTCTGTCTGTTGAAATCAAGTTTACGGGAAAACTGATCAAGTTAATTCAATGAAATTTGGCACACAGCTCACATCTTCTTGCAAGCTGCTAGCATATAAAAATGGGTGAAATCGGGTCACAGCCACGCCTTCCAGCAATACTCTATGTAAATATACCCAAGTCCATTTTGAAAAAAAGTTGCTGCGATTTTGATGAAATTTGGTGATTTGTTCAAGATGAGAACAAAATTAAGATTAGGCTAGGTTTAAGGTTTGCAAAGACTCTTAAAAGGGCGTGGCACAGCCTTAAATTTTAGCTTTTATAACGCCATAGCTTGTAAACCGTGCAAGATATTGTGATGAAATTTGGTACACGAATACAAATCTTATAAATCTTGAATTGCGCATAAAATGGGCAGAATTGTAAAACAGGGCGTGGCACTTTTTAACAATTGAAAATTTGCATTTCGTATAATTCCAAATTGGCAAATACGATTTTCATAAAAATTTTAGGGATGATGCCACTGAAAGAAGTCATCAATACACGTTTATTCAATATTCTGAAAAATTTTGTTGAAGGGCGTGGCACAACCTACAATATTTATAAACGTTATAAAAAGAGAACTAAGAACGCAATCGCTATGAAATTTAATATGGCAGATATACTCACTAAAAGGTGTCTTCTTGCAAAATTTTGGTTCAATGGTGCCGGTGGGTGTGGCACCTCCCATATAAGCGAAATACGTTTAATGCTATAGATAGTGTGCTATGAGAGTAATCTTCATAAAATTTTGTGTAGAGGTGTCGGTTACTATAAGCTTTGAAATACAATGAAATTTGACAAGATTGCGTCAGTTGGCGTGGCACCTCCCTCATTAACATAAAGTTATAAGTGCTATTTTAAGTGAACTATTGGTACAATTGATCTGAAATTTGATGTAAGTGGTTTACTGAGTATTAGGTACATATGAATCAAAAGCTGGCGAAATAGCAACAGTGGGCGTGGCACCTCCCATACAATTAAAATACCTTAAGTGGCATAACTATCGAAATAAATGAGCAATCATACTGAAATTTGGTGTAAGAGTTTTTTTTATGGAAGGCTACTTTTGATCAAAATTTGACTGGATTGTACCAGTGGGTGTGTCACCGCCCTAAATTTTAAGAATAATTATGGCACATATCGCAAACTATGCAAGCTATTGTGCTAAAATTTAGTTTGTGGATGTCAATCACGAATGTCATTTATTGAAACAAAAGTGGGCGGAATTGGAGAAGTGGGTGTGACATATTTCGTGTTTTTCATTTCTATTCTATTTTTTTTAACATTTCTCATATTCCTTTGACATTTTCAGTTTTTTCCAACACTTTTCAACATTTTTGAACCTTTTTACATTATTTTCGACTTATTCAACCTCCTGAACATTTTTTTAACATTTATTTAAAAAGTACTTTTAATGTAGTGTAGGGTATGTGAGTTTCGGCCTGGCCGAAGATAACACCTTTACTAGTTTTAATTTATTTTTGTCGTTTTAAAACCTAAAAATTTCTACCTAATGATACTTTTGTAAGGTGCCTCTGATGTCATTGCTTTCATTTGACTTAATTTTGTGATACGGGAACAAGATTTAGTCAATTATAGATAATGAGAGATACCCAAAGGTGCCTAATGGTGAGTAGGAGTTCTCTTACTCACGGGTAGGAGTAGAAGTTCTCTTACTCACGGGTAGGAGTAGGAGTTCTCTTACTCACCATACAACTTAGTAAAGTTCCTAAATTTCCATTTAATAAAATGAAATTTCTAGAGTAGACATAACCAAATATTATTTTCACTTACATATTTTTATTAGTTGTAAAAATCATAAAAAGCACAACAGAATTGGAATTTTTTATGGTCTGCTGATGTCTTATGTGGCATCAAGATCGACAACATATTTAACATATTGAAATAAAACAAATGGTAATGAAAAATATACAATTGCAACATGTGACAAAATGGGGCACGATAAAGAGTTGTACCAAAGAAAATCTCATATGAGTGATGTGAAAAACTGTGGGTGAGTGAAATTTGATTTGGTAGCAAAGAAGTGCGAATCGGATAGATTTTCACATCACATTTTCGTAACATTGGAATTTGTCACCCCAGTGCATGGAATTTGCTTACAAATGCAAATCGTAAAATATTGAAATGATTTCGATGATGTCGACGATGATGACGATAATAATGTTAGTGATGTTGGTGATATGTAGTAACGATGCCATATGTAAATGATAACAGAACGCAGGACGAGCAGTTTTACAACAAAAAATAAAAATATTAAAAAAAGAAGAAAAAAGGGTGAAAGAACAGTCGAAAATAAAATTTGATTACAGTGGCGAGTGCAAAAGCATTCATGAGGGTTCTTCCGGTATCTTTCTTTTCTACAAAAAGAAATCAAATAAAAGTTGAGAGACGACGTAAAAAAGGGTTCTATTCAGTAGCTTTAATTAGCCAGAAAATTCTTGTTGTTGCGGCCTGTTTGCTTTAGTTTTCTTATTTCCTTTTTCACTGAAAGAAAGAAAGTGCAATTTTAGAAAAAAGGGGAAATTTTAAGAATTGAATCACGTGCGTTAGTTGCTACGTTTCTCAAATAAAAGACCCAATAAAAATGTAAGTTCACTGAATGGCAAGAGACACAGTTGGTGAAATTTTTTTTTTTGAATCTTGATGAGCGATTTATGGTTGATATGATGGTTTAGATTTGGGGTGCTGAAATAAGCCATCATAATAAGTCGTGCAAGAAGAGATTAGCTATTATGTACATATGAATGTGAAAATGATTGGGCGTTACAAATGAAAACAGAAAAAAGTTGAAGATCAAAAAGCTTTCGCAAAATTCGTTCAATCCCTTCATGCCGAACATTAGGTTTAGGTTCCCTGATTGATCGAATAAATCAAAAGAAGAATGAATTAAAAAAAAAGTTCCAGTAACATTATTAAAGAAAATTCTGCAGCAGTTAGCCAAACTCTGTTCCTTACAAGCTGCATTTCATTTCGTTGTTTCCTTGTGCAAGGTTAAAACAAATTTTTTGAAGTGTTTCAAAGAAATTTTTTCGAAAAAGTTCTCATAACAACGCACTTGCCATGCAACGTTTCGTAAACCTTTCAGAAATCTTTCATACGAACTCTAACAAAGTTTCAGTTACTTTTCAGAAATCTTTAAATTGTGTTTCAAAAAGTTTTCGGCAATGTGTTAATGTCCACATTTTTTATTTAACTTGAAACATTTCTAAAACGTTACAGAAACCTTTTAGGATTAAGAGTAAAACCAAAAAAAAAAAAATTACTATGCTATCAGACTCGGCAGTTTTTTGTTTCTTTTATCCGAATTAATATTTCATTTCACCCGGCTCATCGCTTACGTTGATGCATAAAATATGAAGCTATTTTTTGTGACGTTTCTTAATTTGTATGATTGACATTGATCATACAAAACTATACTTAACATAGCATCAAACAGAGAGCCAGTCCAGCAACATTCAGACAGTTCTTTACTAACCATGTAACTAAATTTTATATCGTATATATACAAAAAAGTAATATCGAACCATAGAACATTATTTCAGCAATGTTTCAGTAAAGTTTCGCTTCAGTAACCCTTTCAGTAACCTTTCAGAAACGCTTCAGAGTGATTGCATGTAAAACAATACATATAGAATATATAAGAAGAGTTTCTTTAACGTTCCATTTAAAAGATTTAATTTTTTTCGAATTAATTGTGCAGTTGATGTTTAATCCAACGTTGGTAAGTAAGTTCTTTAATCACTTCAAAATTCTAGCTATAGATGGTAACATTTTGTCCCAAATGGCGGTTGGTTTGGCATTAGATAGCATGTATGTACTTGTTTTTTTCTCGTTAATAGCAAGTCTCTCTCATTTCACGCTGTTTTTAATACCAACCTAGGTTTCGCAGGAAGATCGCTGAGAGACAGCAATGATGTCAAAAGAATCTACATACGCTAACAGCTGAAGAAATTTGTAGCAAATAGCCAGTAAGCTGAAACCTATAACTAACCTGTATATTACTAAGAAATCACCTGTGCAATAAGCAAGAAAACTAATCAATAAATATTGAGTTATATTGGGTCTGTTGAGCTAATCATTGGCATGATTTGCCCCATGACCCCCAAATGAGTTGATAAACAAAAAATATAAAATACCAATAAACTGTTAATTTATTACGATTCTTGTGAAGAGTGATATGCAGTAAATCACATTGAAATTTTATGGCAATACCGACAACAGCGTTGACGACAACAGCAATTCCAATGCAAGCAAATAAAAATACAAAAAGGTGATAAGGTTCACTAATAAACTGACATCGACACCGACACCGACACCGACAACACGACTCACTCACTCCTTTCAGACATTCAGTCACTTAGTCAGAGCCTCACTCAGTCCACTTTCAAGTGACAAAGGCAATAATTTAATATCGTGTTATTTTTAATGCGAATTTGCTCCACTGCAATAAATCAGTTGCAAATCGCATTAATATTTTGAGGCAAAAAAAGAAACGAAGCTTATTTAAAATCGTGCACTGACAAAAATCAAACAACCTTGATGAACAAATAAATTAAAGCTCAAAATGAGATATCATTGCGAGATAAAAAATTATTTTTTCCAGATGACAAACATAAAGCTGAATGCGAATTCCTGTAGGTATAGATATTTTGAATGCAAATTTATGGCCTTCTTAAATATTAAAATGTTCGTGTTAGATATAAAATCAAAAAAAAAAAAAAAACAACAAAAGCTAAATTTTTATTTTCATAAGTTTCTTGTAACGCTATCAAATTCACTTGATATTGCGCTATATTGCGACTTAACCCATTTTCTATAGCTTTACTTCAACAATTTCGGCTTTAACTTCAATTGTTTTGAAAATTTAGTTTTAGTTTCATTTCTTTATATACAGAAAATGTCGTAATTGAAAAGATACAAATGAGGAATGTTTTTAAATATGGATCTACCGACTTGAAAAATATATTGATATTCAAAACAATTGAAGGTAAAGCCGAAATTGTTGAAGTAAAGCTATAGAAAATGGGTTAAGTCATAATATAGCGCAATATCAAGTGAATTTGATACCGTTACAAGAAACTTATGAAAAAAAAATGATATATATATTTATATATATATATATATATCATATATAAATTTATATTCATATAGGATGTTAAGGCTTAAAAAATTTTATAAATATATTTTAACAATATATCTGGAATTAGTCAATGGATCTTAATGTGTTTTTGTACGTGGATTGTGCTTTTTCGATACTTTTTGAATTTTTTCATATTTTTCGATACCTGTCGACCTTGATCGTTTATCCAGTGTTTTTCGTTCGCATTAACTTTTTCGAAGTTTTTAAAATTTACCGAACTTTTCGATACTTACCGACTTGAATTCACTTTTCAATGTTTTCTGATACTTACCGGTTTTTTGAGAAAGTTCGTCGATGCTGTACTGAACGAACTTTTCGACACCATTCGATAACCAGCTATTTCGATACAATTCTATATATTATAAATTTTATCGTTTCATTTACTTTTTAGTTTTGAGTTGTATGTATACATGGACTCAAGGGTCAACTTGCAATATAACTAGGCAAATCTGGCCGAATTGGATGCTAAGCGTTCGTCAGAACTAATTTCTCGCACTAGACATAGTGTCTCGTCAGTTGTTGAAGTCATAACTGGCCACTGCCTAATCGGCAGACATGAGGAGAGATTAGGTGTTAGGTCCTTTGACTTCTGTGGAGATATGGAGGAAGAGGAAAATATTAATCATCTTCTCTGCTCCTATCCCGCACTTGCTAGAAACGTCACACATCACTTGGATCGTTTTTATTTGATGACCTGGATGACCTTAGACATAATAATATAGGGCAGCTATTCAGTTTCATTACGAAATCTGGTGGGTTCAACGAGAGGGTATAGTCAGACACCATGTGGCATCACTATGGATCACATTTGGTTTAAGTGAGTCGGTTTTCATAACTGACTGCCACTCCTACCTGACCTAACCTATGTATATAATTTTGTTTTAGCTTAAGATAAAGTTGTGTGTGGTGTGTGTCCTTATTGCACACTTCGTCCTTAATCTTTTATTTTTGGAAATATCCAAAAATCGCACGATCTGGAGAATATAACGCTAAGCGATTTTTTTCTAGCCTGGAAACGTATTAAAGTAAGTCTTTTAGCAGTGTGATTTGACTTAACGGCTGCACTTACACCTGCTGGGCTCCATTTTGTGAACTGCTATATGGTACAAATTTATGGAACGTGCTACCTTCATTTTCCACATTTTTTTCAGTATGCATCAAAATTCATCGGAACCATCGAGAAGATTTCTTCGTCTATAATTCGGTGATGATTTTGTAATATTCAATATTCATTTCTAGATTGTATTCAAAGGTTAGTATTCAATAACTTTCATTTCCGCAAAAAAATGTCTAACCTGGAACATTGGAAACCCATTGGAAACGGGTACAAGATAAAGAGCATTCGATTCATATGCATTTTTGCAACCGTGGAATATTTTCTCTGACTTGAATTGATATTGAAATCGGTGGAGTGTGAAACTCGAATTTTTCGCTTTGTTTGCGGTGGGATTTTTGGCAATTTCACATTTGTAATTTTACATTTTCTCAGTTGCTTTCTCACAGATCTTCCTGAAATTTAAAAATGTTCATATTATTAGAAATTTAAAAAAAAAATTTCAACTTTTGATGGGACTTCCGTATTAATTTCTTAAAATTAAGTTCTAAATCATTACGTTCTTTGAAGTATATAAGGCAACATATTGAAAAAACGGGTTAAAAACTGTTGCTGAGCAAGCAAACTACGGCTGTAGCCATGGTGGAAAGGGGCTATTTTTTTATCGTTTTTATTGCAGTTTGTTTGCCTAGCAATAAAATCATCGAATTTAACGAAAGTTGAGAGGTACCGGCGACTTCAGAACATAAAATGTAAGCGACAACTTAAAAATTTGGTGTCTGAGAGTGTTGTCTAGCATAACGGTATAATTATATCAGTCTTATGGATGGTGCAATAAAAATGCGATGGGTTTTTACTTTATTTAAGAACGCAAGTAATGGATTAAAAGTCCATAAAACTGTGATATGATAAAAATTGATTGTTAAAGCATTTTAATATTTTTAATAGATACAGTTTCTTCTTTTTTTTGAATATCAAGCTTGGATATACCTTCGTATGAAATATTTAAGTAAAACTAAAAACATATATATTTTGAAGGTTGCACAAAATTAGCGTTGGCTTATTAATGAAAATTTTATAGTTATATAAAAGAACTTCTATTATCATTGATCTGAGTTGGAATAGATTAAGCGCATGTCTATTCTGCCCTCAGAAGCGGAAAGGGCATATGTAGAAAAAAACGCGTTTCGAGATAGTTGATCAATTTGTTGAAATACATATAAAGTTGAGATAGAGGAAATTATCTTAAATGATTTTTTACATGTTTGAACAAAGATACCGACATTTGGCGCAATTCATTAGATGCGTAATATCTTAAGCTATCCGATGCCATAAGAATCACGAAAAAGAATTTTTTTAAGATACGCCCTTTCCGCTTCTCAGAGCAGTATTGTTTGGCCAATGTATGTAAATTCTTGGTATAAAATCAATATCAGTGCTTATGATCTTTTTTTAAATAGAGAAAATTTGCTTAATTTATAAAAGTCACAATTCATTATAATTGCAATTATTAATGCTGCGCTTGCAATTTTTTAATTAAAATATTTTCTATATAATGAAGATGGATGCATAAACTGATAAAGAGATATGCTCGCTGCCGTAATTTCATGCAATTTAATTTCTTTTTATTACACTCCGCGAATAACTCAATTCAATTGTTCCAATGAGTCCTAGAAAACTAAAATAAAAAACAAAAAATATTCATATCCATGAGTATTGAAGACGACAACGACGTTAGTGATCAACAATAAAATAATGCGACTTCAAGGAATCCAAATTAAAGAATGACCCTCAAACATGCAAACGTCTATGTCTTCATCTTCATCTTCATTTTTGTCTTGAAATCCACAATCGTCGGTCGATTCGTTGTATATTGGACGTGCACCAGCAGCGCACTGAACCAATGAAATGCCGTGTATTTCGAATTGAAAGATAGAAACCGCAAAATTTATTTACGAAAATTGTAATTGATGCCGTAATAAACTTGCGGTTTTTTGCTTAATTTAATGATGAGTTTTTGCCGTTGCCAGTTTTTGTTTTGTATTCATTTATTTTTGATCTTTTTTTGTTTGTGCCTTTTTTTACGGTAGATTAGAAATTGAACTCATTGATATGATGCGCAAAATGCATTATGAACAAATGAGAAACCAGATACAAATAGTGCATAGAAATGCAATCGTAGAAATACCATGGCAAAACGATAGAAAATTTATTTATTGAACTTGCAGTCGACTACAGTCACGAATTCAATTTTAGCCAAACGAAAATCAAGTAAGTAACCAACTGCACCACCATGGGGCATTGGAAAAAAAAGGGAAAAGAAGAAGAGTTGCATTTTGACCGACAGCAAAAAGCAGTACGTTAATATCGTGGTTTTTGGCCTTGCAGGCGAGATGATGCAGATGGCCATCAAGCATTGCATTAGCCACAGTACTATCATCATAGGTACCAAGACCAGCACTAAAAATGTTTGCTAAGTCTTCGAATGAAAATTTTCATTCTCTTTGTAGTCCAATCATTTCCTAAGCTCCAACAAAAAAAAAAAAAAAAGAACCAAAATTATTAAATTTACTAAACAAAAAATATCTAACATTTCAAACTATGGCTACTCATTTCGATGAATCTCTTAGACTTGATAAGCTCATCTAAGTATGTTTATACACAATGTACATAGATATGTACTTATATACATATAATCAGTGGCGGTTCTAGCATTTGTACATTCGGTCAGTTTTACTCTATAAACACTCTATACCACTGAATTTCATGAAATTGAGTAACAACTTTATCCTTTGAAGCGGTTACCTGATACTTCCCAATAGGTAGATCCGCCACTGTATACGCAACCTTTTTGTCTGCATCAGCATGAAATCCTAAAAATCTCAGTTTTGTTGCTTGCGCAACTAACAAAATAGAGGAAGTGCGGGTTTTGTTGAAGCTTGTCATTGTGATTTTATTTAGTACTCCATAAATTTTTGCACTCTATATACGCGGTTTGACAGGAGATGCTTTAATCGAAGGAAAGGAAAGATTTTTGAAGTGAAACTTCTTTAGCGCCGTTGTGATTTAAAAAGCAATGAAACGAAATTGGCGACACTAAAAAGAGACAAATAAACATCTATAGGATTTAGTCTGCGAGAGATTGAGATAGATTATAGGGCTCCTGCTGATTATGTGTAGTAAAATGATGTTTCAAGTACTGAAACGGTCTATCCATTATTCAGTCTTTTTTAATAGGAGTTCCCAATACTGCAACTTTCAATTTGTTACTCAACTTCAATTTTCATCTGCTTGGGCCCTAATCTTCAAGGCGCCGCGCCAGTGGCCTCGGTCATGTTACTGCATTGTTGCACCAATTTTAAATTTGACTGCTTGCAATCGATATGTTCCACATCCCCTATGATATGTGCCATAGCTTAGTCAATAGCACAGTTCGAAAAAGCTTAAACCAATTCTATTACAATAAAAAGGTTAGCTTGCCCAGTTTTAGTTAGTACGCAGTGATGTCTACATGTTACGGTACATTCACTTAGTTAAATGAAACTTCCGCAGCGTTAACTTAGTTCAACAGTCCAGTACGGCTGTCCTGCAGTTTAAATAGATAGGAATAACTTTACCAGAACCATGCCATTTTACTGATATTGACCTGTTCTGAGTAAATATAGGCATCAGAACATGGCATATCTGTACATACGCCCTTACGCATATAATGTTGTCGTTTGGTTAAAAGTAGGAGTGTCAGGTCTCTTCAAGAAATCGCTTTCAGTAAACCTTAGCATGTGAATAGTTGAGAAAATACACCAAAGAGATACCAAATCAGGTTATGGTATTGAAATGAATTTATCAAATAAAAGTTTCTTGCTTTTCCTAAGAGTTCTTTTGTTTATTTTGCGTAGTTCCTGACAGGTTGCATACTCTTCAACATTCAAATACCCTAGTTTCCCCTATCAAAGAAATAAAACAGGAAATATTGTAAATTTAAAAAAAAGCCTCCGATTTCAATTCAACTAACAATTTTACCTTTTTGTTTCTTTTTTCAATCAGTAGCATCCGAATCCAAATAAAATGAAATTCCTTAAATTGTTGCCATTGACAACAACAAAAGCAACACTAAAAGTTTTCGTACAGCAATCATTGTTTTCCTCATTGGCGGCCAGCATTCTCAACGTTGGTGCAACCATTGCATCCGTTTTTGTTTCCCACAGCTGAGATATTTTTTCCATTAGAAATATAAAGAAAAAGAAAAACAACTACAGCACAACCAAATCAAATTCTGATCAATGCGGCTCAATGAAGACGAGTCCTAACCTTAAATGAACCTCCTGCACCAGACAGCCACTCAACCGAATTGGCTTCTAAATGAAATCCACCATTGAATTATGTCTGATTGCGATTTAGAACGGAAATATGAGCAAACACGAGAAGATATCATTTGGAAGAATTTCATTACACCAGATCAAGTTCCAATACATTAAAATTGTTGCATCAGGCAAATAATATTTATTTATCCTCTCTATTATTAGTAGCCTTATTCGATTCGAAATGCAAAATGTCCATCAATTTTTTTGTTTTTCACTTTACTTTTATAAATTGATTTTATTTGTCGGTTTTCACACCATAGTCAGTTCTTTTTTTTTGATTATTTGGAGACTTGGAGTTTTAAAAGTTCAGTTTTCATTACATAGGGTTAATTATTACGAGGTAATATTTTCACTCAAAATGGTACTTGTAATATGAAATGAGTATTTAGTTTTTAACATTTTGGAAATGTTTTTTTATTTAGTACAAGAAACTAATTGGAGATTGGTGTAGGTAGAGAATCTGTAATTTTATGGAAAATTTATGCCATTTTGCTAGGGATTTTCTGATGTCAAAAGTGATGACTTTTATTTTTAGTACATGAAATTTTTCCATCTTCCAAACAAACATTTAAAGAGGAGTGATTTTTCAAAAGGGCTTATTTCCACAACAACTTGAACAAACCTAAGAATGCTATCGCCGTTATAATACCTACTAAAATGTATTTTCTAGTTGCAAATATATTACATAGAAGACATATTTCCAAGGGAAACTCGTATTTAAAAATCGCAGTTTCATACAAAAACGACACATTTCCATTTAATTTTTGTCTGTACAAAAATAGATATTTCCTATCCAGTTGATCCAGTTACCATACCAATGACTATGAGCAATAAGAAAACTGTAGAAATCTTATTAAAAAAACAGTTTGGCGCTGACTGGAGGAACTTAAAATAGCTTTCATGGTACAAGAGTGTAATAGATGATCAAAATACAGGAAGGGAAGAGGAGGCGCCTAGCGATGATTACGATTGTAACAAAATTGACTGCGGTGACTTAAGGGTATGATCTGTGGTATAATAATAAAATTTTACACCAAAAGAGCACATTTTCAAATGATTTTTTTTTTTATTTCAATTAATACAAATGTTGCAATAAATGCTTTAAGCGGATTAGAATATTAGATCAACACACTATAAGACTAGAAATATTCAAAAAAAGTTACTGTAAACAGCTCTTAAAAGTTTTTTCTCTTAACTGATATTTTTTTTAACCCTTTGAAAAATCACTCCTCAAATATTCTGTCGGTAAGGGGTAGCAAATAACCTCTTTGCCCCTGGCGACGAATTCCAAAGGGACGCCACTGAATATCACAGGAAATGCTCGAACGCGTCAAAGAAAATTGGAACTTCAGAATGGACTAAGCGTAGTTACGGCCAACATTTGAAAGAAATAAATATGAGACATACATGTGGCAATATTGAAAAAAATAAAATCCGATTATACAGGGTGCGTTTTATGTTCCAGGTCAACTTATGATAGACACAACGTATCACAACAATCGACTTCATGATAAATGTTGCAATTCCATAGCCATATATTAACATGGGCATGAGTTAACTTTCACACTGAGGGATTTTTCGATTTTCACGAAATTTATGCCTGCGCTGATATGCTGGATAATCGAAGTTCTTTCCTGATAGAATAAGACAGGCAACACGTACGTTCTAAGTGCATACAAATATTTCAGAAATAACCAAAGAGTTTCAGCAGTCCAATAACAATAAAAAACTAGTAAAGGTGTTATCTTCGGCCACGCCAAAACTCACATACCCTACACTGCATTCAAAGTACTTTTTAAATAAATGTTAAAAAAATGTTGAAGAGGTTGAATAAGATTTAGATTGTTTATTGAGACAGAAAATAATGTAAAAATGTTCAAAAATGTTGGAAAGTGTTGGAGAAAACTGAAAATGTTGAAAAAATATGAAAACCATTGAAGAAAGTTGAAACAAATTGAATAAGTCGAAATATGTATATGAAAAATGCTGAAAAATTGATGAAAAAGTTGAAAGAATAAAGAAAATGTCGAATGAAATTGAAGGGGAAAGGTAAAAGATTGAAAATCTCAAAAGAATATGGGAAATGTTGAAAAAAAAAAAAATAGAAATGAAAACACGAAATACGCCACGCCCACTCCTCCAATTCCGCCCAATTTTGGTTCAATAAACAAACCAAATTTTAGCACAAT
The DNA here is from genome assembly GCA_963680825.1 of Meiosimyza decipiens. Lineage (NCBI taxonomy): Eukaryota > Metazoa > Arthropoda > Insecta > Diptera > Lauxaniidae > Meiosimyza > Meiosimyza decipiens. The sequence goes on from OY804258.1 coordinate 123,673,890, forward strand.
AGGTTGTATAGTTTGCGATATGTGCCGTAATTATTCCTAAAATTTAGGGCGGTGACACATCCATTGATGCAATCCAGTCCGATTTTGATCCAGAAATAGCTTTTTATAAAAAAACCTCTTGCACCAAATTTCAGTATGATTGCTCATATATTTCGATAGTTATGCCACTTAAGGTATTTTAATTGTATGGGAGGTGCCACGCCCACTGTTGCTATTTTGCCAGCTTTTGATCCATATATACCTATTACCCAGTAAACCACTTACATCAAATTTCAGATCAATTGCTCCAATAGTTCACTTAAAATAGCACTTACAACTTTATGTTAATGGGGGTGGTGCCACGCCCACTGATGCGATCTTGTCAAGTTTCATTGAATTTCAAAGCTTATAGAAACCGGCACCTCTACACAAAATTTTATGAAGATTACTCTCATAGCACACTATCTATAGCATTAAACGTATTTCGCTTACATGGGAGGTGCCACACCCACGGGCGCAATTGTGCCAAAATTTTGCAAGAAGACACCTTTTAGCAAAACGATTGCGTGGTTAGTTCTCTTTTTATAACGTTTATAAATATAGTAGGCTGTGCCGCGCCCTTAAAAGAAATTTTTCATTATATTGACATAGCTGGTATTGTTGACTACTTTCAGTGGTATCATCCCTAAAATTTTAATGAAAATCATATGTGCCATTTTGGAGTTCTACGAAATCCAAATTTTTAATTGTTAAGAAGTGCCACACCCACTTTTACAATTCTGCCCACTTAATGCGCCATTCAAGATTCATAAGTTCTGTATTCGTGTTATTTCATCACAATATCTTGCACGGCTTACGAGCTATGGCGTTATAAAAGTTAAAGTTTAGGGCTGTGCCACACCCCTTTAAGAGTCTTTGCAAACTAAAGATCTAGATCTTAATGTTGTTCTCATATTCACCAAATCACCAAGTTTCATCAAAATCGCAGCAACTTTTTTTCAAAATGGACTTGGGTATATTTACATAGAGTATAGGCGGAAGGCGTGGCTGTGAACCGATTTCACCCATTTTTATATGCTAGCAGCTTGCAAGAAGATATGAGCTGTGCGCCAAATTTCATTGAATTAGCTTGCTCAGTTTTCCCATAAACTTGATTTCAACAGACAGACAGACAGACAGACGGACAGACAGACAGAAAGACAGACAGACAGATAGACGGACACAGCTATATTGACTCGAATGGTGACGCTGATCAAGAATATATATACTTTTCCATACCTGCCACGCCTCCTTCTATGCGTTACAAACGGAATGACAAAGTGAATATACCCTCTGTGTAGGGTATAAAAAACATAAGAAATACAAAAGTACACAAACACATTCTTAAGTTTTTGTTTTTGCTGTTTTAACAAAAATTCTATACTGTCAGCATTCGACTGACGACAGTTCTTTAAAATCGCAATGAAAAAAACTCATAAAATGACGTACGCGATGTCAGTGCCACCGAAATGTTGTAACGCGGAAACTGCTGTTAGATCAAATAACTGTAGTAGAAGTAAATGCAACGGCAGAAAAAAAGACGGACAGCCAGTAAGGAGACAGACAGATTGTCATGGACAGGGATAAATGTACGGGAAGTTGCATTCAATTCAATTCATTTGAGATTCAAGAGCAAATGCAATTGAATTGGAAAATTTAAAAGCGATAAATCTTATTTAAGCCTCAAAACTACATATATGCATAATATTACTATATTAAAACTATATATGTAGCTACGTAGCGAAATAAAATCAAAATCAGACTCGGCATCAAAGTCAGTTTGAAAATCAAGTGTGAAGTTGAAATAGAGTTGATGTATCGGATCAATGAGGGTTATGATGCTGAAACACAACTTCTATCAATATTAGGGAACATAGTTGGAGTATTGTCAGTGAATTCCAGAATCGACCTAAGTTACAGCTGCCATTCGCTGGCAGACTGTTAGACAACTTAATAGTGCGGACAAAGAACGAATTATCATGAAAGTGCAATGTCTTGCTAAGCACAGGCGTGACGTAAGAGGTATAGGACCGATGAATCGTCCAATTAATGCGAAACAAAATCCCAACTGATTGAATCAGTTCACGTTCCTCTGAGTACATCCTGTTGTAATATCTATAGAAAAAGTAAACACCATACGTTGAACCGTTGCTCAAGGGAATCGATAATGAAGACTAGATCTATAGCGCTTATTAGTTTTAACGCACGTCGATGAACTCGGTCTAACAGCTCCAAAGGTCAACTGGAGTGAATTATTTCTTCACCGTTTCACAAAATCAATACACTTGGCCACATCGAACACATGATCTGTCCACCAGTTAAATCGACATGCCCAGCAAGTCAATGGTTTCTGAAATCATGATGTATATTAGTCAACCGTATTAAGGGAATGATGTAATGTAATACATTCGTCTTTGAGATATCAGACAACATTGAGTTTTAGTAGCATTTACACGAAGATTGTATTGAGGTCATTAGCGATTGTATCATTTATATGCCGCCTTTTACTCTCAATCTCGACAGAGCCTGTGAAGTGAAGAAAAAAAAAAAAACTTGCGAAATACTTAAAAAAAATTTTTTACTTTTATTGTAATAAATTTTTTTCTCTTATTTGGCGATAAAGGTCGACAAAATCATAAATTTCCACAAGCGATATCTCGAAAATGAAGAAATATTTTGAGACGAAAGGCTTCTAAAGGCAATGAGTGGTACTTGCCCGTAAAATCTTCTCGACAAGTATCATCCAACACTGAATTATAACCTCTAATATGACACAAAAACTGTTTTTTTTTGCACTTTTCAAATTCGGATTCAGCGCGTCGAAAACCTTTGGAAAAGTAAAGTCTCGTTTCTGAGTCTGACATCTTGTAAGCTTATGCTATCCAATACATCTTCACGGGGAGTTTTAAATTAACTCTTAAATTGATATGTGTGAGTGCTGTATTAAATAATTTAGTCTTTTACATAGATATTTTCTACATGATGGTAATTCTAAGAATATACAGAAGTGGCTAAGAGAAAGTTCTAAATAAAAGGAAATTAAGCAAAATGTGATATCGTAAAAAACATAATTTTGATATTCCGTCTCTAATATAAAGAGCCTATCCACGCATATAATATGATTGGGTAGGGTCTGCAGTACTTAAATTGTAATTGCGGATACAATAACAGCTGGCAATTGCTGCTGCTGGCTGCCACCGATGCAAATATGCAGTCATTCACACGCAGTTTCAACGAGTTATTGACACAGAATCATTATGAGATTCCAGTTTGTAAAATGTCAACGAAGAAAAAAATTTAGAATGCAACTGAATCTGCTCATGTGTAGTTTGCAAAAGTTATTCTGTCTGCACTACTCATTTGCATTCACTTTTTATGGGTTTAATTAAGCACGATTTTTTTAAAATAATGTTACCATAAATGTTCGTATTCATTTTCAAAATGATGATGATGTGACAACTGTTTCAAAGAACTGCCATAATATTGAATTTTTGATTTTTCATATATGTAGGTACATGTATTTAATGGATGTCTTTTTATGTTCTATATATGTGTCATATTTATTTCCCCATTATAAGTTTTTGCAATGCATATGAATATAAACATTTTGTAGTAGACACAAAAAATTTAAATCTTTTTTGTTCATGAGACCGGTTGAGAAATGTATATGGACAACAATCTGGGTTCGGTGCAGAGGTTACTGGAGGGTGAAAAATTGTATTTCACAAAAACATGTTCAAAACAATGCTATTTTCTAAATCATTTGAAATTGTTATAATTATTGCTTCTTTCTCATGGAAGTAGATTTTGCTATATGTAAAAGAGGGAAGGTTAGGTTAGGTAAGAGTGGCAGCCAGTTACGAAAACTGACTCACTTAGTCCAAATGTGATCCATTGTGGTACCACAAGGTGTCTGACTATACCCTCTCGTGGACCTAACCAGATTTCGTAATGAAACTAAATAGCTGACCCATACTATTATGTCTAAGGTCATCCAGATCATCAAATAAAAATGACCCAAATGCTTTGGTGGTGAAGAGGGAAAGGAACATATAGACGGGAAGCCGGTGACACAAAAAGACTCATCATTGTACATTGTACAAGACGAACCGTACTTTTGATGTCGCCGGCTCCTGGAGCAATACACTAGCGCACTTTTCAAAGTGCGAATGGACTAAGGAAAAGTAAGATTACGAGTACATATACTTAAAATGCCACCACTGATTTGATGAAAAACTCGATAAAAGTTCATGAAAAAACAGATCTATGCGGCGTTATAAAAATAGACGCCAGTGTGAGAGTAGACGTGGTCTGTGCTGTAGTTAAATAAATCATTAGTAATTAGAAACTTTTACAGCAAATGATATAAAATTCAACAAAAACGATTTACAAAAAAACTATTCACCCTGCTCAAAAGTACTGATGCCTGCTATAAAAGCATAAAAAAACTTTTTCTATACTGAGTGACTCACTTTGCTTTTCGTAAAAACACCTTTGAATAAAAAGATAAGTTAATTTAAAGCTCTTGTGGTTATTATTTTGTTAACGATTTCAGAATCAAAATTTTCTAAATAACTTATAAATCTGCAACATGTCCGGAAAAGTACACTGTATCTTTATTCAAGAGAGCAAAATAAAACGGATGATCCACGTTGAAGTCATAAACAACATTATTGCCCACCATCATTGAAGTAACCATCATTTTTACAGCTGGAATAAAAACAAAATAAAAAAAAGTTAGAAAATCGTAATGGTAAGATTTTGAAATTCCCGTTTTCTTCATTTACCTGTAGCGGCAGCAGCCTCAGTTCCCTTTTCATTAACCTCAATAAAAGCTTTATGTAAGACTTCCGACACAGAAACTTGAGTCTTGCTTTTAAAGAGACTACTGAAATCAGCTGCTGGAGTGAATAGCTTATGCATACCAAGAGTACTCAAAGTAGGTTCCAAAGAAATTTCAAACTCAATTTTAAATTTGGGAAGAGATACGCGCACTTCCTCGTTTTTTAATTGACCTAATAGTTTGGTCAAGTCAACATCTATCAATTGTTGCTCTAAGTGGCCAAGACCCTCTAGCTGATTTGGTAGCAGCACTAACATTTGTATATCAGTACCATCGTATTCCATTGACAAAGCTTTAGCATCTAAATCTGCTAATTCACCATAGGCAAAATGATCTTTTTGGGACATAATATCTACGCTTTTAGTGTTTGTTTTACTAAGACGAAAATCTTTCTTAGCAGTATTCCGACTAAAAAAAGGATTCCACCAATTTGCTTTAAAATAAATTGCATTCACCAGTATGGCAGCCATACCATCCTTAAGACCGTCAGCTGAAATCAGATCATGAATTTTATTTTCTGTATGCTGTTCAACCCAGTTATTAATTTTTTTAGCGGTCTTTTCGTTATCAGAGAAATTAACACTTTCTGCACTGGATTCGAAATATCGTTGTGCCACATCATTGAATTCGGATGCGATTTCAAGATCTTCGCTCACATAGATGCGATTTGCCATTTTTACTATGGCTTCATCGTTACTTTGCATTTTAGTCAGTAGGTTTCCAAATTTTTGTGCCACCTGTTCCTTAGTGATGTCAGTATTTCCCAGATGTAGACCCTGTCTCAATTCATCAGCAGTTTCGCCTTGAGCACCAATATATGCCAGCGCTAGGCAGGTTTGTATGGATGCCGGTGAGACGACAACATTCTTATTGAGATTTTCAAGAGCGATTGTACTAAAAAGTTTTGCAGAGAAGGTTGCTTGGTTATCGGCAGTGTGTGTTGGAGTTGACACAGCTAACTGCAATAGGACCAGCGCCAAGGCAATATGAAAAACTAGCACTAAAAATGGATGGATGAATCAAAGGATTTATTTTAATAATTTATTATTTTTTAAGGATGACTTACAATTCATTGTTAAGCTTCGTCTGCTACCTACAAGGTCTTCAAGTTAACTAAACTCTTTAAAAATCATTTCGAATATTTATATGAAAATATCTAATGATCTGTACGTTAAGTATAGCTCCATATTAAAGAAACATATAATGTTTGCAAAATATTAACACACAACTGATTAGTTTCCAAGTCGTGACCTTTTTATTAATAAACTATTGGTATTCGGCTTAAAACATTCTATTAAAATTTTTTTAGTGATGTTTTTTCTTAATGAAATAAATTTGAAAATTAATTTAATCACAAATTATAAAAAGCTAAGATGTTGAGACATCAAAAATATTAAAGAACAAGTAAGCGACATAACGAAAGTACGAGAAGGTATGACATCTGTGATAAAAGCAAAAGCTTGTTGAATAATACATGAATATTTTGGAAGTTTAAATATCAAATGGGACTTAGCAAAAAGTGTCTAGGAAAAAAGTGAAACTGCGAGAAATTGTTTCAAATCATTTGGATTGAAATGAATTTAAAGTTGAAATTTTCTACAATTTGTAAACGTTGTTGCTGTGTAAGAATATTAACAGAAATATCATGATAGTTGAACACATAAAGTCCTTACTGAAAAAATTAATTCTCAAAGAATCAAACGTTATAAGGTAGTTTCTGAATTGACGTTTTGAAAAAATTTATTGATTTTAGTCTATTTATTCTATATAGTATTCCATATTTTCTATAACAAACCTAAGGCATATTACATATTTCCATAATCCACTTAGCAGCATGAAAGCTTGATCCAAACTCACAAGGATGCGACTTGTCTGCAAATGAATCTATGGACGCAAATGAAATTCTCCATGATATAGCCATATATATGTAATGGAGGAGTTCAGAAAATATCAAAGTCGTGAAGGGCTTTGTCAACGCAATTTAAAATGGAAAGCGGCTGAAAAAATGAATACGATATTATAATATACTTATGCACCAAAAACTGGCTGAAGTCACCATTCAAATACTATACAAACAGATGATGAATTCAGCGGAGAAGATTTATCTGAATATCCAGATATTTATGAAAATTAATGAACCGATTTAATGAAAAAATCCGATTTGGTACATCACTGTTCGTATGATCAAAAAAATGTCCCGACTGTTTAGATCAGTGTAAGGCAAACCTTCATAGATGTATGTCAATGTATGCGCTGGCTTAGATGATTGCTTTGTTTGTTTTTTGATTTGCTTGGCTCAAATAAATATTTGATTGCTCTATATCAAATACATATTTGTTATATACAATGAAATCATCTTAGTGTAGAAATACTACAAATATTTGTAGAGTATATAACATTAATTTTTAACTGCTACTGTATTTATTTTAGATGCGCGTGCTAACACTGTAGATTTATTTTTGACCTCTTCTTCTCGATTTCCAGACTATCACCAATTTTCTTGTTCTCATGCATATATTTGACGGGGCTGTCAACTATCATTGTCAAGCAACTGCATTGATAAGCTTTTAAGTTTCTTATTCTTGAATATATTTTGGAAATGACTCATATCAGAGTTCATATACATACACACACAAATGTATTCACAAAAATCTTTAAGTTTCGGCAATCTTTATTTTTGATTATATGTTTTTATACCCTACACAGAGGGATATTCACTTTGTCATTCCGTTTGTAACGCATAGAAGGGGGCGTGGCAGGTATGGAAAAGTATATATATTCTTGATCAGCGTCACCACCTGAGTCTATATATCTGTGTCCGTCTGTCTGTCCGTCTGTCTGTCTGTCTGTTGAAATCAAGTTTATGGGAAAACTGAGCAAGCTAATTCAATGAAATTTGGCGCACAGCTCACATCTTCTTGCAAGCTGCTAGCATATAAAAATGGGCGAAATCGGTTCATAGCCACGCCTTCTGCCCATACTCTATGTAAATATACCCAAGTCCATTTTGAAAAAAAGTTGCTGCGATTTTGATGAAATTTGGTGATTTGGTGAATATGAGAACAACATTAAGATTAGGCTAGGTCTTAACTTTGCAAAGGCTCTTAAAGAGGCGTGTCACAGCCCTAAATTTTATGTTTTATGACGCCATTGCTCGTAAACTGTGCAAGATATTGTGATGAAATTTGGTACACGGATACAGATCTTGTGAATTTTGAATTGCGCATAAAGTGGGCGGGATTGTAAAAGTGGGCGTGGCATTTATTAACAATTAAAAAATTGGATTTCGTATAACTCCAAATTGGCACATACGATTTTCATTAAAATTTTAGGGATGATACCACTAAAAGTAGTCAACAATACAAACCACGTCAATATACTGAAAAATTTATTTTAAGGGCGTGGCATAGCCTACAGTATTTATAAACGTTATAAAAAGAGAACTAACAACGCAATCGTTATGAAATTTAATAAGGCGGATACACTTGCTAAAAGGTGTCTTCTTGCAAAATTTTGGCACAATTGCGCCGGTGGGTGTGGCACCTCCCGTATAAGCGAAATACGTTTAATGCTATAGATAGTGTGCTATGAGAGTAATCTTCATAAAATTTTGTGTAGAGGTGTCGGTTACTATAAGCTTTGCAATTCAATGAAACTTGACAAGATTGCATCAGTGGGCGTGGCAACTCCCTCATTATCATAAAGTTGTAAGTGCTATTTTAAGTGAACTATTGGAGCAATCGATCTGGAATTTGAAGTAAGTGGTTTACTGCGTAAAAGGTATATATGAATCAAAAGCTGGCGAAATAGCAACAGTGGGAGTGGCACCTCCCATACAATTAAAATACCTTAAGTGGCATAACTATCGAAATATATGAGCAATCATACTGAAATTTGGTGTAAGAAGTTTTTTTATAAAAAGCTATTTCTGAATCAAAATCGAAGTGGATTGCACCAGTGGGTCTGTCACCGCCCTAAATTTTAGGAATAATTACGGCACATATCGCAAACTATACAAGCTATTGTGCTAAAATTTGGTTTGATCATGTTAATCACGAATATCATTTATTGAAACAAAAGTGGGCGAAATGGGCGTGACATATTTCGTGTTTTTCATTTCTATTCTATTTTTGCTACATTTCCCATATTCTTTTGACATTTTCAGTTTTTTCCAACACTTTCCAACATTTTGTAACCTTTTTACATTGTTTTCGACTTATTCAACCTCCTCAACATTTTTTTAACATTTATTTAAAAAGTATTTTAATGTAGTGTAGGGTATGTGAGTTTCGGCCTGGCCGAAGATAACACCTTTACTAGTTTAAGCATTTATTTTGCAATATTGTTTTCATTTATGTACATAGTATGTTGCTGGTTGTTATTAGATTATTTGTTTGGCAAAATGATTTCAACTTAATTAAAACGTCAACGAAATGTTTTACTTTACTTGAAAAAATTATTTAATAATTTATTATCTTTTATTTTTGGGCTAGTGCTCGATTACGTCAGTTATAATGTCATACAATTTTTTCCGAAATTATCACTATTTTAAGACTGACTGAACAATCTACATATATGTACTAAACAAACATGATCTTAACATACCTTACCTTAACGGATTATAAATTTCAACAAATATACATAGCGATGCATAACTACATTTTAATAAAAATTATTCTTCATAATTTAACTTGTATAGCTAAATCAAACTGTGCTAAACTTTCCATAAAAAAGATTTAGTATTGCACTAGTCAACATAATAACTACTAACATATGAATTAATTTCACTCTATGCTGACAACGTTCGTAGCTCACTTTTATTTTCTTCCATGATGACAGTAGGCCTGTTTTTGATTTCGTGTTGAAAATAATTTTTTTAGAGCATAGGAATCAGCAAAGATTTTTTATCGCGTAAAAATCATAATACAATCGCCGATACGATGGTTTCATTCGGGATCATATTCTGATGCCGAAATATTGTTTGTTCGGATGAATCTTAAGTGATTGTTGTTCAAGGCGGCCCTGCGAGATGATTAATTAACATATTAATTGTCCGGACAAAAAGTGTTCTTTTTCGGGAAAGTGGGTATTGCAATTATCCAAAAGAATTATCTTTAAAAAAACATAGCAGTAACTTTTTAAGCTAGGAGCCAATACGATACAAGAACTTCAAAAATATGCAAATCAACTTATTTTATGTTACCCAAATATTAAAAACTAAGAGAAACTGATGGTATCAAGATCGTAGCCAGTCATAAGAGTCGTAGAGCTCGAGCCTTCCCCGAAATTGTAAAGATTCGATAATATTAAGTGCGCTCTCCTACCCACAAACCAAAACAAAATTTCTGGCTACGGTCCTGCAGGTCATACACATTTTTTAGGTTTAACTGAAATGGATTTTACACCACTGCAATTATTACTAAATTTTAAATGAAATATGTATGTTCCTGTTATGCTATTTAAAGAAAAACCCCATTGTAAATAAAATTTTTTATTCAACATAAAATAATTCAAACAAATGTTACAAAACCCAAAATAACATCGATAAGCTGACCAACAGCTACTTAACCAAATTCAAATCAAGAAATACTGCCCCACTTATTCACAAGCTGCATACCTCGGCTGAGTTTAATAATGTGCTCAAAATGCTGTGGCATATTGTGTGCCCTTCCATGGTTAAGGACAATTGAGGTTGCAAATTATAGTGCATCAAAATACGGCTGAATTGCACCTGCCAGATTATCCCACTTGAACATAAAGTCTTCACAATAATGTAACGAAGATAGTTAACCCTTTCATGTACAACATACCTTTGAAAATGTTTTGGAGTAAAAGAACTACAATAGTAAAATATTAAATAAAATAAACATAATTTCAGGAACAGCCCCCTCCCCAATCATTTATTAGCAGGTCCACACTAAAAGGTTACATTTACAATTAAAAAAAAAATCGATATAGAAATAAAGTTATGCCACAGGGACAGCGTTGTACGAGTACATAAATTAATACTTTACTTGCATCATATTACATTAGTGACAAGGTCATTAAAGATGCAAAAAATATTAGCACTAAGTAGTTAAATTTTTTGGATCTTCTAAGCCTATTGAATACAAAAAGAATATGAAAGTTTCTACTTTACATTACCAAAATGTAGCATTTAAGAATTTATAAATATGTTATCAGTTTTTAAAATTGTTTTTATAAAACACATACGCTTAGGTATATCAATTTATATATATGAAGCTTAAATACTATTATTTAAAATTTGTAATATGCTGCAAAGGGTTAACACTTTTGCTGTTGTTGATAGTAACGATGGCGTTGGTGTTGCTATTGCTGTAAAACGTGGCACGTTTCACCTATTTACACCAGCACTTGACAGTTGTTACATTACAGCTTCCACTTCCACGTCCACTACTCATTCAAACCCATATTTTTGAGTGCATTTGCAACAAATCCTTCGTTAGGTTCATTAAACTGAAACTCCCAATGTAGGGTCGAATGAATGGTGGCGTGGCGAAATTGCTGTTGAAACTGCGGAAATGTTGGCAAACCTTCGAATTGCACTTGTGAAGCGGATTAAAGTTCATAAGTAATTAACAAAATTACACTGCTAACCGAGTTGTAAACTCAATGTCTATGAGCCTGATTCGGCTCACTGCTATTTAGATTTAGCGTTGTGTGAACAAAAAAAAAAAATGCTGACTTCAAGATAAAGTTGACATTTATTCGAAATAAACTGTGGGTATGTACTTCAAAAGTGGTTGCACAGGGATGGATGTTTTATTTTATACAAAGACACGGAGCTATAAATTAGAATGTGAATTTTTTGAAACAGTGACGAATAAAAATGGCAGCTAATTAAAGGAGATAATTTGTGCAAAAAGTACATCTAAACCCAGCAAACATTTAATTCTTTTATGAAGCATGCAATATTCTGTGGAAAGAAGAGCTAACGTCGATCTTTATGCTACAAACAAAATTTCATATGCCAAATTACTCAAAATGTTGCGTAAGAGCTATGGCGAATAGTCTTTGCTAAAAACACAGGCATTCAAAGAAGGCCGTTGATTTCCCTCGTTCTTGTTGACCCTCAACTGTTACAAGCGTCGAAAGCATTGACAAAATTAAAAAAGTTGAGGCTCTAAACGTCGCATGAGCATTGGAGAGTTGGGACAAGAGATAAACATTTCATTTAAGTCCGCCTTAAACATTCTGACTGATATTTTAAGCATGAAACTCGTGGAGTTTCATTCACAAGGAATATTGGGCATAGGTCGAAAAAGACATGATTTCTCGAGCTTTTGCGGAAATAATACGTGGCAGACATCAAACTACGAGTAAAATATGTAACCTTGCCAACATTCTTCATAATGGTGCCTTAAAGACAAGTAGAAACCGAAAGAAATCCACGTCAAAGCCGATAGAAAATCATGGTTATGTGGACAGTTTTTATGATTACCTCAGCTTGTTTCTTTTCGACTTCCTTCCAGAGGGACAAGCGACCCGTCTGAGTTATTTCTGTTGCTGAAGCTAAAATTAAATCTTCGAGGAAGGCGATTTGAGTCAACTGAAGCCATTAAAACTAATCACCGAAGAAGCTGTAGGAATCAGTCTACGGAAACTATTAAGAGGACTGCATCAAGCGCTGAAATATGTTAGTTATATTGCAAGCGGTTAGGCTCACTTTCAAGCCAGCAAAACATATTTCGATGAAAACCGATACTTTTTACATAGAAGTATAAGTAGGGTTACCAGATGTCAACGACTCTAAAGAAAAGTAGTCGATTCAATGAGCGTAGCACTCTTCCCCGCTCTTGCAAGATACAGTATCTTTCATTATACCTCATAACATACTAAGGATCAGACGTCTCTTGTATCAGCTCAATATGAGTACATATCAGATGCCTTCTGAGCTCACTGGAATTTGACTGGTCGTCAATCTCATTATAACGATTTCTTAGTTTTATTCAACGCTCGCTGCTAACTATTCTTCGCTAGCTGTCATATTTGTATTGGAAAGCAAAAACAAATTCACACACTTAGCGCGTAAAATGTATACAAAGCAGGTTGCTTAAGTGGCAATGCTCACTAGAAAAATTTTTATATTCCATACTGTGAGTTTTAAAATGAATGAAAAGAGAACTATTTCAAAGCTAGCAGCTTGGTTCGCGCTTAAATGGCGAGTTTTCGAATAAAAAGTAGCTACTGTTAGTCAAAAAATCAGAATTAGCAAAGTTCGCCAAAGTAATCGCGAATGCGGCCCTGTACATAACACCACAAATTCCATAAGTTCTAGCCACACAATACGCTAAGTACCTCCACTTTATGTAATCAGAAACGCACACAGTTGAACTGCAGATTGTTGAACCATTAACGATTGCAATTTGAATTGACATTGGAAGTCTCGGAGGTCTTCAAAGTTGAAGTGGCGTTGCAGTAAATGTTGCAACAACTGTTTTTAGCGCAGTATATAAGCTTCATTCACCAAGTAGCCTACATTTGGCGTTTTATGTTTGCTCTCCCCATGGTTAATAGGATTTTAATGTTACGATACGCGCTCTGTGCCACTTTAATTTTTTTTTTGGTCTTTTTAATTTTAAAGCCAGTTTTTCTTAAGGTGCAGCAGCTGGGCCACAAAATGATAAAAGCTGATGCAAATGATTTATGGTAGCATTTTTTCTAGTGGAACAAGTTAACATTTTCAATTAACAATTTGCAAATAGCAAATTAACTTCTAAGCTATTGAACTTAGAGAGGAAAAAAGGCAGCAACAAACAAAATTTAAACGTGGTTTCCTGTGAACAGTAGCAATTGTTGTGACAATTCTGTACTGTGTAACTATTAATTAATTGAAGTCATTTATTGTAGGGGAGCAGGTTATTTGAAAATTTTGACATACGATACCGAATGAAGCCAATTATTAAATACTTCAGCGGATAATTACGAATATGAAATTAATACCATCATAATTTCATGCTACTGTAAATAAAGTAAGACTTTATTGAAGGGTTAAAAATGTTCCTCAGGGGTATTTCAATTGGTTTTTATAAAAACAAAAAAAAAAAAAACTGAACTGGTAAAAATTATCAAGTTACTCAATGCAAGAAGAAAGAAAATACAACAAAGTTAGGGCATAAACTAAACTCGTGTCCATCGGTAGTTCCTGTTTCTCTCAATGGCGTATCAAAAGCGTATTAGGGTCCTACCGCCCGCGTAATCCGTTTGTACTGAATACAGTCAAGATATTCATGTTGACAAAAGGTAGTCATTGTTGTCGTAATGCTTACGATTGTAATTAACCGAAATTCGGCGTTTCTTCAACATTTCAGAGATATCGATTTCACACAACGCAAAATAGCAGAGAGAATTAAATAAGAAATCGAATTGAAAACGGAAACGACATAAAAGGCAAACAGAAATTCAGCAGGCAAATGAAATACGAATTAAGAAGGGAAACCTACAAACGACTTAATTCGATTTATGCTTTGTGGTGCTTACGTGCTAATTTATAAGCACTAAGGGATATCATGAAATACTTCCGATTAGATGTTTAGCTTTGAAAAACCTGCGTAGCTAATTTCAGATATTATTTTGAAATAAAGTTCTAGAACTTTATGGTAGATTTCGAATGTCCTCAAAGGACAACCAATATTTTGGTGTTTTGTTGTAGGATCTCTACTGGTCATAATTTTTGTTTTTAAGGCAATGCAAATGCATATGACGTGTGCGTTATAGGGGATTAGGGACACATAAGGGCTGTGACAACATCATACTAGGTGTACAAATATGAAACCGGTAATGACATCTAGCGGTCGATAGCCGTATATGTATGAGCTTCCGAACCGCACCAAATGTCTTAATTGTTCATTCTGTCCTCTGTCAACAATATTCAGTTCACAATTTGTCAAGTTTCATACAACAACGCATTTTTTCCGCTCGTAAAGATGTCGAATTTTGTGCCTGAAAACTCTCATTTGCGGGAAGCATTGATTTTCTGTTTCCATTTGAAGAAAAACGCTTCTGAATCGCATCGAATGCTTGTTGAAGCTTACGGCGAGCATGCTCTTGGTCGTACACAGTGCAATGAGTGGTTCAATAAATTTAAAAGTTGTGATTTTGATGTGATAAATGAGGAGCGTGGCCGCCACCGACAAAGTTTGAAGACACCGAATTGCAAACATTATTGGACGAAGATGATGGTCAAACGCAACAACAGCTCGCTGAACAACTTAATGTGACACAACAAACCGTTTCCTTGCGTTTGAAGGCCATGGGAAAGATTTTAAAGGTCGGTTCGGTCGGATGGGTGCCACATGAACTGACCGACAGGCAGCAAGAAAACCGAAAAACCACTTGTGAATTGCTGCTCGCCAGGCAAAACAGAAAAGGTTTTCTCCATGATGATGAAAAGTGGATTTATTTCAACAATCCCAAACGAAAAAAATCATATTTGAGCCCCGGCCAACGACCCAAATCAACGCCAAGGCCAAATCGCTTCGGCCGAAAGACAATGCTGTGTATTTTCTGGGATCAGCGTGGTGTTATTTGGTATGAGCTACTAAAACCAGGTGAAACAGTTACTGGTGCACGTTACCATCAACAATTGATCGCTTTGAACCGTGCTATACGTCAGAAGAGGCCCGAATTTCAACTTCGCCATGACAAAATTGTATTCCAAGATGACAACGCATCGCCACATCGAGCAGCGGTCAATAAAAACTTGGTAGAATCGTACAACTGGGAGCCCCTGCCCCACCCGCCGTACTCACCGGACCTGGCGCCATCTGATTACTATTTGTTTTCATCGATGGGACACGCACTCAACGATTCGCACTTCAATTCTTACGAGGAAGTGCAAAAATGGCTCGATGAATGGATAGCCTCAAAAAACAAAGAATTTTTTTGGCGAGGAATCCATAAATTGCCTGAAAGATGGAAAAGATGTGGGGAATTACTTTGAAGATTAAATTTGGAACTATTTTCGCAAAATGAACATGTTTTTTTGAATAAAAAATTACCGGTTTCATATTTGTACAATTTCGAAAACAGTTTTTATGAAATAGTCGTATTGACGCACCATTGCCCATCAACTGAGATCTACCCAAATAACTTAGTTGGATAATTTTATATAGGTACCACATGTTTAATTTTTGCACCCCGCCATTTTAAATATTTTTTTGTTTGACAGCTGTCATTGTTTTAGCACCGCCTTGATTGTAAAATTTTTATGGAACCTTTTTTCAACACTGTACTTAGTCCATTTCAAAGAAAAAAATTATTCGTTTGTATTTTGTACGGACGGACAGAGAAGAACAATGACAAGAAAAATGAAACTGCTGTTCTTACCCCTATTTTATTTACCAAAGGCATTCGATACGCGCATGGATTGGCTGCAATTTCCTAAATTAGCATGAAGCCGCATGAGCTCTTGAAGTGAATGCCATAAAAAAATGCCTACTTTTATTATTCATATTATGAATTTCTTAATATAAAGGTATGTGCTTTGTTCAACTCACAAGTAGGTATTGCATTGTTTTGCTGTTCCTACTGATTGAAATAATTGTGCAGTCCTCCTTAAAATGCACTCTAATGCATTCCCCCCCATTTTTATTTTGCAATTGCAATTTTGAAACACCATCTTTGAAAGTGGCCCACAACAAAGCACTCAATTTTACATACATTTAATCATAGCTAAGGGTTGGTCTTTTGCTATTGCACCAGAACTCTTTTGTTTTATCTTAGTAGTGGAATCACAAGTATTTTGGCAATTATGCGACATAATTTTTTTATTTTGCAAATATTAAACTTGAAGTACTTTTGTCAAACTGGAAATATGTCATTTTTTGAAAAATTTACTAAATTATTAAACATTTCCGAAACACATGATTTTAAGTGAGTTTATTTACACAATATTGAACTTAATTACTTTGGAATTGAAAATATTTCTCACCAAATACGATAGGCAACCGAAATCATCATCAACCTACTCATCTTAACCGCAACGTTTCCGCAGCACCAAACATTGACGTTAATTGCAACAACATAATCATCATCGTCGTCGTTAGCGACATCAGCAGCTCATAAGACGATGATGTATGGCAATAATTGCAAGAAAGTAGGACACTCCTTTCGCACTTTTGTCTTTGCAAGTTCGCACAATGAACCACCCAGCAGGAAACTAAAAAATAATTAGTTCATGAAGAGCTTCCTATAAAATTTTTGGCAGATTTGTAATATGTCCAAAGATAGTGGGTATTGATTTTAAATTGATTGATATTTTCCCGAATTTGTTTTAGTGAAAATGTTTGGTTTTTATTTAAAAAAAACCATATACTTATAATACAATATGCACGATTACTATATTTCACAGGGATATGCATTGATTGTTTTTGAAGGACGTCTGATTGGGTACATAAAACTGATACGAGTATTATAGTCGTTAGGGTAAAATTATAGAGGCATCTTGAACCAGAGACTCTTTTCCGAAATTCTAACTTAAGTAATACCATATCGACCCAGCAATAGTGGCTATATAGGCTATGCAGTGCTTAAATCAGACCCATTTCCACATACGCCTTTGTTGACTGGTGGCGTAGAATTTTGATTAAATCCACAGTGACGTTGTTGGCTATGAGTACGACATCAGGTGACGCTCTTAATGTCTTGCTTGAATTGCTTCCTCTGGACCTTCAAGTTCAGAAGGACGCAATGAAGATTCGCACTGGATCAAATTTAATCAAGCATGATTATCAAGCAGATAACACTATCAGTTATCAGAGCAGTTTACACTATTTTTGATGCCAATAGACAAACGTGTACCTTCCATCCGCTTCGGAAAGAAGAATTATGAAGTGTGAAATACCCGGATCATGACCAAGGGTGAATTCAAGAGGTCATACTTCGGGGCTTACTCATGTTTTCTATACAGATGTTTCCAAAACTTCTTTTGGAACAGGTCCCGGGTGGTATCAGGCTTTCTTTTGATAATCGAAAAAATATGGCATGTGAAGTGACTGTGTCTATTGTGACAGTCAGGCTGCGTTAAGGGCTCTTGCATACCCGTGAGCTTTTCGAAGATAGTGAGTAACAATAAGTTAAATCTTGTTTGGATTCCTTGACACTGTGGTGCTACATGGTATGAACTACCGGATGAATTGGCTAACAAGGGTTCAGCGGCTAATCTAATGTGTTCAGAGCCAAACAGAAATCACTCATTGGATCAATAACTTTATGAGTACTGCTCATACAAGTAGGTGGTCTGATCTTGATGCCTGCAAAATATTACGAAAATAAACTAACTACACTGTGAAAACAATATGTTTGAATATATCAAACGCATATTTCATATAGAGCAATTAAATATTTGATTGAGTCAAACATAAAATGCTTCCACCAACACTTACCACTATTTGATCCAAATACAATATGTTTGGCTCAAATAAATATTTAATTGCTCTATATGAAATATGCGTTTGTTATATTCAAACATATTATTTTCTCAGTGTATAACTACTGGTAGGGTTGAGCACAGGACACAAGTTGACCTAACATACTAATCGTGTTTTGAAGGTGACGATACTATAAAGCACTATCTTTGTATTTCTTAGATTTTCTCAGGATGCATGAAAATGAAGCGATGTGTTGGGTATAAGTTCTGCTCATTCTCTTCTTTTTCCAATGCTTCTGAAATTTTTCAACGAACGAAGAAGCTTAAGAAAGAGTAATTTCTACTCTATTTCTTTTAGTGTCCTTGTTATCTTCTGTTTTATTTCTATTCACTTCCTTTTCCTCTAACGGGTCTCAGTACAATTGTCACAGGGCGACAGATGCCGACAAAAATCAAGATCCAGCACTAAAAATTGAGCCAGGAATCGAAATAGTTGTACAACTCTTGTCCTACTGGAGTTATGGACTTATAAAAATTGAAGAAACTGTAGTCAGCACTACAAATAAAAGCGGCGAATCAAGTTCTCTGGTCATGCTCAAATCAAAGCTAAGTTTTGGCAATTTACCCTTGAAACACCACTTTTATTCCGACATGGATATGTCTAAAATGCACAAACCCTCACGCATTCCCGCTTTCACTCGCAGACAATTCAAATTTCTCATTTGAATTATTACGATTGTCAGGAAATGACATTTGAAGTCAATGGCGTCAATGAAGCCAACGCAACCAAAGGTGAACAAAGCGTATTAAGCGACTTTACAATAAACTCCTAACTATGTAATCGTGTGTGGGTTGCTCACATACAATGCACAGGCATAGTATTCCTCCTCATTCAGCCACTGACACTTGTTAAAAGGATGCGTAGCACAAAATGAGTATTAGGTAAGTGAGGGGCACCACGGTAGGTGGGCGTAATTATTGACATTTGAGGTGCGACGCAATAAATCCTTTTCACGCCAAATTTTGTGGTTAATGATGTTTCGGCTGAGTTGTGTTGCACTCGCAAAAACTGAATGCAGACATACATATACCGACACACAAATGGAGATAATTGCGCAACCACAATAATGAGGTTCCTAATATTAAAACACTCATTGACGCGTCGTGCCGTGCCGCGCCGCTTCACATCGTCAATATCTGCCAGGTTTGATGAGTAGATGAAAGCAATTCTTCATTTGCAGCGTGTTGAATTGACATCGAACCATTAAATAATTTAACATGAATTTGCATTTAGAATTGGAAACTACCTCATTTTGTTCACTATGTCACGCGTCTCTTCATCGCCCTTTGCCCTCTTAATGGATAGCGATGATGAATTACACGCTATAATTTTAGCTCGCCATCATTTCAGTTGATTACAACAGTGATTACACAAATGCAGTGACATTTTGGAAAATCGGTCTAAAATTCTCGATACTTTTGTCTGCCGTGGTTAGCAAAGGGTATGAAGGAGGAAGGTTACAAAATTCTGGGGTCCACTTTCGGCTTAAGCGAATTTTGACTAGATATGAAAAATGGCTGTGGTTTCATATGCCTGCCGCAGAGTTCACTAGTTGTATACGGTTTGGACTAATGTTACACAAGGAGTTTATCACAAATATCTTTGAATAACATTAAGCTCTCTTTGGACATCTAGATCTAGGAAGGTCTAAACTGTCAATTTCTAAACTATTTGCCTAAAATACTCAGATCTGAAGTTAATGAATGCTGCAGAAAAGTGCTGAAAAATTACTGAGCCTTGAGGAAGCCTGATGTTTAGCTTTCTGCTTTTCCATTTTTGTTGTTAATAACAACAATAAATAAATAAATGGGCTCTTGCCATTAAACAAATTAGATTGAAGCTACTTGAATTGAAAATAGCTTTCAGTAGCTTGTACATAGTGTTACAAGCAGCAGATATTTTTATGAGACAACCAACAGTTTAAAATTTTGTTTGCAAACCAGAGCTTGTGAGAACTTGGATTTGATCACTTTTGTCTGGAAGTATGATACGATCTACTTCTGCACCTATACGGTTCAATATGATGGGCTTATTTCTTTTTGAAAGAGCTGTGACATTGAGGGTTTGTGCCGGAGTATACATAGGCTCATACTTATTTTTAGCAAACATTCTAAAAGACTTAGTGTGCGTCCACAGTGCGCGCTCAAAGCGGAGCCGAGCGCAAAGCTGATCAATGCGAGAAAACTTGCATTATTAGCGTTATTGTTTTTCGTTATCAAAATAAAATGGACTGTGAATTCTTGATTACTAAAATATTTTCTCATCCTGCTCTATGGGACCAAAAAAATAAATGTTATCATAACAGAAATTTAGTAGAAAACTTATGGAAGTCAATTTCAACAGAAATGAATGCACCAAGTAAGTATATTAATTCAATTTAATTTATTGAGGCATAAAAAGTTACAAAATTGATCTCTTACAATTCGACCATTCTTTATATTTTGTTTATTACATTCTTTTTGTGAGTTTTTTGTGTTCTTCTTTTCCACCATAAGTTTTTCATCCAAACCCTCCCGATCAATAATAGTATTATGAAGAATACAAACAGTTTTAACAGTTATTTCCGCGAATGAAGGGTCTGTCTCAATCGGCTTCCATAATATTCTGAATTTTTCACTTAATATTCCAAATGCACATTCTACACATTTTCTCGCCCTGGAAAGGCGCATGTTAAAATACGCGTGCTCTTCAGTACAATCTTTTCTGCTGTATGGTCTTAACAAATTATCAAGAATCAGTTCCATGCCTATGTAAATAACCATGTCGTTGTGATTTCGGTGCTATTCTAATAATGTTATTAGTGGTCAGCCAATGAGCAAATGCCCAAAGGGCATTACTGTACGTTTTTTTATCATATTTTATATTCAATAAATTTTAAATTGTACGTACAAAAATTGATGTTTTATATAAAAATACTTAAATTCCTTCGTTTTATGTAATATAATGTGCTCTCATGATTTTGATGCAACTTCTTCGGCGTAGCAACATTTCAGAATTGCTTATTTTTTTTTTATAATTAATGGCATTAAATTTAATTAATATCTTGAAAATGTTATCATATTAAAAATTAAAACGCTTACTCAAAGCGATTTTAGTACATAAAAAAATGACAAATTTACATCTCTTAACCGCAACATACCGGCTAATACATATTAAGCTTAAGAAGCGCCCCATGCACAGTGTAATATTTTGCCAAAAAAAAAGCTCAACTCAATTGTATATCTCACATGCTACAGTAGCTATGTCAATACCAAAAAAAAAAAAAAAAAATAAACAAATCTTTATGCTTAGGTCTTGCAACAATTAATATTTGCTTTAAGTTAACATGTCACATATTTGGCAGAATGAAATGATATTCGGATTAGTAATGCATTTGCTAATAGTAACCAAATTATAATATAAAAATTTTACTATATTATTAATATTTCAAATGGTCCTCGTAATATGAAATGAGAATTTACTTTTTAGGTTTCGTTACAATAGTGATTAAGTGCCTCATATTTAAATTCAAATTTTTATTTGAATGGGAAGGTCACGCTTACTTTTCGATCCAGCTTATTTTCGGTATATTGAAAGATATTGATGTCTCGTTTACTCACATATGTAATTTCCTTGCAAACGATAATGTTTTCTCATTACTATAACTTTCGATACATAAGTGTATGTAGTGCATTCTGAAACTCGGAAAAACCTCGAAAACTACAAATATTTTCGTTTGCGAGGATGCTGAATACGATGGCGGTGTTTAAAATTCTTTTGAAGTTGCCTCCACCTCCTAAAATGGCCAAAATCTGCCCCCAAAATTTGGAAACTGCATATTCCGTTCCTTCAATCAGTAAAATATTTGTCACGACCCGTTGCCACACCCTCTAACTGAAGTTGTTAAAGGTTGAGACTCATTAGAAGCTTCTTATTACGTCTTAAGCCAACAGCATAAATAGATTTATAAAAACTGTATATTATAAAAATGTAGGCATCTACAAAATTTAATAACACGCCCATTTTTAGAGTTTCGCCCTTCTATTTTTGATTTTTAATTTTTTTTTGTGCAAGTCTCATGATCACTCCTTTCAGGAATATAAATAAGAAAAACAAATATTATGAGAAAACATTCCTCAAAAATATTATAAATATTTTTTCAAAATTCATTTACGCTGAGAGAGTTTCTTAGAAACTCAATTTTTTTTACTACTGGCATTAGACTACAGAGATGTAAAAAATTTTAATTAAAAAGTTTTTTTTAAATGGAATCTATTTTGTTGAAGATAAGCGCGATAGTGCAAATGAATGTGACTGCGATCCAGAAACGTGTTCCATTCTCATGTTTTGGCATTCAGAAATTTTTGCCAGAGGTCAGTTTTGTTACCAATGACAATTTCTTGGAAAAATTTGAAACAAATTTTTGTTAGGTCCACTTATACATTTTTTCCTTTTCAATAAAAAAAGGTTTCAAAAACAAATTTTTTGAAAATTTGTACAAAAAATTTAAATTCAGCGTAACAGATAAGAAATAAAATGTTCAATTCGTTAAAAGTATTTGCATTCCGTACTGTAGACTGCTTTGGCAAATCACAGCTGGACCAGAGAAGCCTCTGTATATTTTATGAAATTCTACATTTACTCATATCTATAAGCATAGAGCACATCTGTTAATAAAATTAGAATTTCATAAAACTTACAATTTTATTAACAGACTGTACGAGTAAATGTAGAGTTTCATAAAATTTACAGAAACTTCTTAATTTTCTTAACAGATGTTACGTCTAATATCGTAAAAAAATCGCATGCGATTTTCGCAGTTAACTTAACATTGCTCATGTTACGTACAAATGAAGCAACTCTGCTGTGAGAAAAGGGACTTTTTTTGCTACTCGCTCTTCTGTGAGGTTAAAATTTAAAATGCTGCATAAAAATGTTAAGTCCTCCGATGTACATATTTACATCTGCTTTTACGTCGTAATCACCTTAGACAGGCGATTGTTGAATTATTGTTTACATTACAGAGAAAAATACTCAATGCTGTCTCTCTGTAAATGGGTAGCCTTTCGTATACAATTTATTGAAATATGCAGTTTGAAAGCTATTTAGCTGAATGAAATGGTTGTAGTACTGAACAGATATTTCAATTTGTATTTGCTAAAAATTTTATAACTTAAATCTTTTTTTTTTTAAATATTTTTCAATAAAATAAATAAAGTTCATAATTTATTTCGTAATGATGGGTATGATTATATATAAATTAATGACAAAAGCTAAGATCGCAGAATTGCTGGTCATCTCTGTTAAGATCCAAATGAAGCTATTGCAAAAATTGGCTCGATCAAACTCTAGAGAAAAAATTCTGATACGAATGTTGTGCCAGTTTCCGGATAGTTCTTAATTCCGAATCTATGTGAATAGAGGTAATCAGCCAATGTTTGATTATTAAATCTTCAAGATTGTTGTGCTGAATAAGGAATGATTTTTGAAACAACTATGAGTATCTCTTTCAGCTTATGAAACTTTGTTTATGTTTCTTTCGTTTAATTTTCATACACAAAAAACGCATCAATCGGCTTGGTATCTATCTATCTGTTAGCGTTTGCAAAAACAACTATTACATTATTGGAATCATGTGATAATACACAAAGTATTCCTTACTTCTGCGGAAAAAAATTAATTGTTTGAAACATAATATATAGTAATATTCAAACATGTAGTATATTTTGCCACCACCTCGAGAAAAATATTCCTATTAAGGTGGCAGCACAACCCACTAACCGACTGGTTTTAATATTTTTATAGTAAAATCAACAAATTAATGACAACAATAAAGTGGACTTCAAGAGGCAGATGAAAAATTATTTTATGGTATTCTGTTTAAGAGTGCGGCACGCGGCACGCGGCTTGACACCACAGAGACAGAACAATTTAATTTTAATTGCAGCAGCTACTGTTTTTTCTTTCGTGTTCTTCCTCATCATCACCAGCATCCAGCGTGGAATTTTTATGTTGCGTTATGCGTCGTGTTTATCTTTGGTTTGGTCTGTCGTTGTCTTTTCAGAAATTTATTTACCTTGAGCTTTAAGGTGACCAGTCAAAATCAACGCAGTCTTTACTACGTAATAATGAGCGTAATCAGCGTTACTTTGGGGCGTCACTCTCATTGTTCGTGAAAAGTTTAAAATATTAGCAATTGGCGCAGCTAATGAGTACAAATTAAATGCAAAACTTTTTCTCTCAAAGAAAAACTAACAGCGTCTTTTTGAGATTGGAAAAAAGGCGTCGCAGTCACAATCGCTCAATAAAAGTTCTATTCCAATTTTGGGCCTACTAAAATAATTATCGCCTGAAAAAAACACACTCCCTCAGAATATATTCATTTTGATCTGAACATGTTCTAAAATTTTGATCGAATTTTGGTAAGTTTTTTCTTAGAAATATGGTGCAATATTTTCTAAAGAAAAACTGCACAAAATATCTTCAGTGAAAGGATATAAGTTGCTGATAACTTTGTTACAGAAATTACGTCAAAACTCCGATATCCCTATTTCAAACAGATTCTTTTTGAAATTTTTTCGATTTTAAATAAAGTTTTGACGCAAAATCTGTTTTTCATTTGTGGGCAATTTTTTTGGATTATTTTTTTTTTTGCGCTAATTGTATCCTTGATTTTAATTAAATCCTTATACATATTTTGGAATACTTTGTGCAGATTTTCTACGATTTCGCCTACCACAAAGAAATCTGGATTTTGTTGTCAATTTGGCAGTTAAAGTACTAACTAATGCTCAACTAATTATTGTCAAAGAGGCGCTCTTAATCTGGCAACCTTAAATGGAACTTAAATGCCATTCATAGCAGCAGTTTTTCCAGCTGTTTCATTTTCTTCATCATCTTCGGCTTCCACTTTATTTTTCTTCGGTGATGATGATATGTCGCCAGAGGATTTGTTCATCATAGCTAGGATTTAGATTTATGTGTGTGAAACAAAGTGCACGTTCCATGGTATTGTGTCTCGTCATCATAATCATAGCATATCCGTCAGATACTTTATTGTGTTGTTGCGGCTACAGCTTCTTTTGATTGCTTCTATGTTGTTGTTGCTATTACGCGCCTTTCACACGCAAACACACACACATACACACGTGGGGGGAAATGAGTATCAAAACATTTTATGACAGCGCCAAGCAGCTTCCCAAATCGCATAAAACAATAAACAACGATTTTATGTTCTGATGTTCTGGTATTCTCGTCATTAGAGGGCGCTCGAGTGATAAAACTTTTGACGCTTTGTCGTCTTTTCGTCGCGTATTTTGTGTACTCTTGCGTTTCATCTGTTTTGATATGGCTACGGCAGGTGGAACTTATCCTCATTATCATTGTCCCCACACCGTCCCTGCAGGCAGCTACTACTGTTCATTTATCTTCTTCTATTTCTCTTCCGCGTTTTATAATTACATGTCAGATGTCAATTGAAATTGTTTTTGCTGTTGTTGTTGCTTTTAATATAATATGATCTTTTTGGTGGCTTCTTCACTTTAGATCTTTGGTTGTTTGTCACGTGTTCGGGTGTCTTTTTGCGGCCTCAGCTTCAGTCAATTGACGGTTGTTTCATCTTGTTATTAATTGCTTTCATTTTATGTATTTATTTTTTATTCAAAAAAACAATTATGACTTTTATTACAAAAATGTGTGTTTCTCATAATGAATCCGATGCACTAAAATTTATTCCTAATTAAATAGTTACGACTCTTTTATCTCCAGACTACTACTCATTTGGTAAACAGTGCGGGTATTTAATTGCATGAACACACTTCTAGCTAATGTTGCAGAGCATCAAACGTCGCTATTAATAGAATTTTTTTTCAGAGATTTTTAAGTACTCTACAACCGGCAAAAATGGCGATTTTCACAGACTTTATCTACTCACTAGGCTTAAGCTTAAAACTTTCTTTTAAAAGCTTGGAGCTCAACTCTTTAAAGCATTGCGAAATCATTTGGCTTTCCAATGCGATGCAATGTATTTTAGAATGAAATTTATTCAATTCCGTGTGGCATTGCTTACAGCGTAAGTCCCCTGATAATGCGCTCGTAATGTGATGTAACGTAGTACTACTGTAAAGTAAAAATCTATGATATGGCAATGTGTGCAAGTGATGATTCAAAAGATAAACGTGGCTTGCCGTTTCATGAAATTCAACTCAATGAAACCTTACATTGATATTTTGAAACTTCGAATTCAGCTGTTTAAAGGAAAAAAAGTCAAAATGAAACGAAAATATTTGTGGAGCTTAAAGTAATGAAAAATTAAAGTAACTGATGAAATGTTAAACATAGGATGAAAAGTAATAATTAATTAAATTTTTCAGCAAATGATTTATGAGGTTAGGTACAGAGCAGAGTAATTTTGACGAAATTCCCTACCTTACCTACGTAACTCTCCATCACATCATATTATGAACGCATAATTAGGCCCTATGTTTGCACTACTAGTGATCATAAGTACAAGAAAAAAGTGATAGATATTCAAAACTTTTTTACGCCCTTCGACATAAAGAAAGGGAAAATTGACAAAAAGCTCATACGATAATTATAATAAAAACTTACTTTGCTAATATCGCAAGCAATTGATTAAACTTTTAGCATTTACTTAAATCTGTATGTGAAAAAGAGACTTAAAAATTTGCTATGTTCGAAAAAAGTTTTTGCTTAATTTGGTATGAATAAAATGCGTAAATCTAAGCATTTGCTTGAATATGCTGAGTCAGCTCTTTAGCTTTCTAACGTGGTTTAGTCGTACATGGTCTCTTAAATAAAATTCAAATGATGTAAGTGCTTTTTAATTATAAGACCCTCAATGTGAAATGCATAGGTAATGAAAGCCTGTTGTTTTATGTGTTATAAAGTGGCTATCCTTTGGCGAGCCAATTTGGTAAATATAATAATTTAAAAATCAATGCCGCCAATTTTAATACCCTACACTCAAGGTACATTCATTTTGTCATATATTTGTCATATGCACATGTAAGAGGGCGTGTCAGGTATAGAAAAGTATATGTATTATTAATCTGCGGAAATCCCGATTACAATAAAATAGGACCACAACTTCAAACGAGGTTTTTGGAATTGAAAATGAAGACCATTAGTTCTTGGAAACTCCTACCGCCCACAAAAATTAAAAATTTAAATACTTTATTTAGAGAGTTATTTGATGTAGTAAAACCAAATTTCTCATAAATACTAGGAATAACTTAGGAAAATCTGGAATAAGAGTTTATGAAATTTGACAAGAGGGTGTGGTACCTGCCATATAAGCAAAAAATTCAAACACTATACTGAGAGAATAACTTTAGGTAATGGAATCAAGTTTGACACAATCAGTAGCAAAACTTCGAAAAAGCTTTGGACAAAAACATTGCCAATTTTTGTAAGTGGGCGTGGCATCCTCCAAAAAAAATCTTTAAGACGCTTTACTGAGAGAATTATATGAAGTCATTAAGCCAAATTTCACGCAAATACAATCAATGGTTTGATATAACATCAGAAAAACAATTGACAAATTACGAAAAGAGGGCGTGTCACATTCCATGTAAGGCACTAGCTTCAAAACGCTTCACAGAGAGCTTTTGATTTAAATGTTGCCAAATCCAAAGGGGGTACGTTTAGTCATATCATTCAGCACGTAGCGTGTTGGAGCAGATACCTTTTTAATAAAAATTTAAGGCGGTGTAGGGTATTGTTGGTGAACCAAATACAAATTGATTTCTTAGACTTTTTTAAAGCTGCAACAATTCTTATTTCAATGGATATTGAGAAGTTACTTAAATTAAAAGAAGAAGTAAAACGTTCCAAATATTTTAATATTTCTTCGAGCGTTTCGATTATAAACAGTGAATAAGAATATTCAAAACGTTTCCAATGCAGTGATTGTAAAAAAAATTTATTTTTTTTTTCTTTTGGAAAATTGCTATTTATATAATGCAAATAATTTTCCGTTGGATCATTTCCATTAAGTTTACTTTTCATATAAAAGTTCTTCTACCTATTTAAGCCCCAAAATTAGAAGCCAAAATAAAGTTTTTTGTATAGTTTTTAATGGGGGAGCTTAACGCAAAATTAATTTATAACATGATTTTGCTTCACAATTTATGAATCTGTCATAATTAGCAGGAAACATCTGAAATATTCACCGAGAGATGTTCAAATGATGATACCAAAAATAGCAACAAATTTATAATGCACGAAACATGTCTGATACTCAACTCTCGTTGGTTGCTTAGATGCTGACAAACATAGGACGACTCATCAGTGGCGGCGGCAACGTTGGAATTGAATTGTTCCTTATACGTTTTGGTGTTACATCGAGTGTTGCTGAAAATACGAGACAACATGTGGAAAAATTTTCGTAATTATTCGTGACAGAAACAACAACGCAACGATTTCGAAATCCCAAATTTATTGTCAACGCAAATAAAAACATGTAAGAAATACCAGACAGCCAGACTGATGCCAATGCTGGCCAAAGGGATAGGAATCTCTAGTTGCTCGATGGCAACTACCGTGCGTAGCATGTTAATTTGGGATACGCGCACCCATCACTCACTCGCAACAATCTGATTGGACTGACATCAAAATCCAAATTCTTACAAATTAACGCACAATTTTCGAAATATTTGAGATGTCTTCCTTAAAAAACGAACTAACGCACATTCACATTCAGAAATTGAATAAAAAAAAACAAATAAAATTTAGTAAAAATATTGTCTTAAATCAAACGCGATTAAAAAATACAACACATTGGTGTAGCGTCAACGCAATTTTCCAATGAAATCTGCCACATTGATCTTGAAAAGCACGCGCTGATCCGAAGCAACTGCTGAGCTAAAGGAAAAGCAGATCGAGCTAAGGAAAAACAATGTGCCACGTGACGTTATGTCTTTAATTTTTCTAAAAATACTGTAAATTTATTATGTTTAAGATATGGATACATTTCAAAGAAGCGAAGGCTACGATTTGTATCCGTTAAATGCGTAAATACTTGCACTTGGATTATGTCTGCTGTGTTGTTGCTTTTAATTATTGGGAATCGAGCACATGGTTTATTCTTTCCAAACACTGCAGTCAGGCTGTCTGTCTTTTCTTTTATTTGAGGATACTGTTTAGCTACCATGTGGGTTATAGTAAAGTTCTTGTTTATTTTACATTTTTATTGGAAAATCTGATTGCAATTCTCTTTGATTAATTAATTCTGAAAATTCTCATTGACCTGAATTAATTTAACTGGACCGGTGATTGATTCAGTTGGCAGCTTAGTTAGAAAAATAACCCAATCGCGAGCGGTACATGCCGTATACTTGGCAACCTTTGTTATTTGTAAGCCTTACCTAAGCACTAAGATCTATGCTTGGAAACATGCAAAGGTATATATAAAATTTTAAGACTTCTGAATCCAAGTCTCTACTTTCAAGTCTTACCTTGATTCTGTGGGACTTTCAATGCCCCGTCAGGAATCAACTAGTTAGGCCATGGTGCATTGCTTCTAGGCACGATTTATTATTGTCTTCTGAGTGATCTACTGCTGGGTAATATATCTAAGAAAATTATTTTGAATCAGCTGATACCAGTGCCATGTTCGAATAAGATAAGAACTTCGATTGATGGCAGAAAGGGTTTAACTTAGAAGCGAAATCTCAATACAAAAGTTCGTTGTTAAAAAAAACCCAAAAGGAAACCAACATTTTAGACTCAGATTGGAAGAAAAGATAATGCATGATCGTATGGACATTTTTTACACCTATTTCTGATATGAATTGAAATGTTTTCCGTGACAAAGTGGATCTTTCGGAACGCTTTAGCGGTGGTAACAAATAGAATTATTTAAGTTGTAATTCTGGTTTTCAGAAGCCAATTAAGAAGTTACAATAAAAACCACGTGTCCTTTTCATGATATTTGAATGTTACTTTATTTAATATTAAAAAATAACTGCTTTATTTATTGCATACAATAATTCACAAGCCTTGTGCATTTTTTACGGGAACATGTTTCATTATTACACCCTACACTCAGGTTATATTCACTTTGCCATTCCATTTGTAGCGCATAGAATGGAGTGTTCCAGGTATAGAAAAATATATATCTTCTTAATTAGAGTCAGCATGTGAGTCGATTTGGTCATATCCGTCTGTCTGTCTGTGATAATCACGAGGCTTCATCTTCAAAGACGCTTTTTATAGTTGAAAATTTGCAAACTCGGTTGATGAACATGGCTAGCGACCATACAACGAAAACATTTAGGCTTTATTGAAAGATTTTTTTTTGCTGTAGTGTAAGCAAATTGGCATGGCAATTTCCATGAGTTCGAAAACTCTAAAAATATTGAAAGAATTATTTAAGATCATGAAACCAAATTTAACACAAATACAAGAAATGATTCGGTCTAGTATCAGACGAAAAATTTGGTGAATTCTAACTATAGGGCGTTGCTACCATACAACCAAAAGCTTCGAAATGCTATACAAAGATAATTAGTTCAGGTAATTGTTCTAAAATACACACAAGCAGTTGGAATGATTTGGTAAAGCTCTAGAAAAAAATAAAACAAATTTCTAAATAATATCTGACCAATATATTTGTTTTTATAAATTGAAATGGTTTTTCTTTATTGAAAAATAGGCTGTTAGGTCAATTTTGATTTTATGAATAAAACAATGTTAAATTCATTTGTTCACCCGACGTTTCGCTTATGGGTTTTAAGCATCCTCAGGGGTATGTCAAAATTCATTATTGAATATTCACATCACACTGTTAACGAAAATTTACATTAAAAACATACATATAGGTACATATTTGTTACTATGAAATTTCAAATAGTGGGCGTGACACCCTTCATCAAAACAATTTTAAAATACTATACTTAATGAAGCCGAATTCACAAAAAACACAAGAAATGGTTTGGTCCATCATCAAAAGAAATAGTTGGCGAATTTCGAAAAGAGGCTGTGAAAAGTCCTATAGTTTCAAAGTACCAAATAGAGAGCTGAATATGTTTTGTCAAACCAGCCAGTATCTAGTGTGGTGGAAGAATTACCCTTTTAATTAAAATTTAAGACTTACGTACACTTTTCATGCCAACGACCATTAAGGCCAGACTTAAGGTACTGCTGAAAAGGCCCAGCCACACAGCGGCAAAATTTAGGAGGTTAAATAGAATTGAGCTACTTTCTTGGAATAATGTTTTTATTGTTGATATTGTATCCTTTTTTCGCTCACTATTGGCACCATAATACACGTTGTCGCATAGCTCTAGAGCAGCCAGAGATAGAATGGGTAGTATATTTACTGAGCACTGTCTTTTAACCAAACATGTTGGTGATTTGATATTTCCTACAATGATATAAATAGAAAGTGTTGAGTAATTTTTTTTTCTCGAAAAGGCGACCAACATTTTTGTGCCTAAGCTTCTAAAAAAAATGTAAGACAGTCGCTGATTTATCAATCCTAAGCCCCAAAATGAGAATTTCAATAATAACAATAAGTTCAATCTGTTCGCGAGTTGTTGTCTCCTTAGTTTTTATATTCATTTCTTTTATAATTTTTCGTTTGTCCCGTGTCACCCTAATATTGCGTTAACAACTTCACAAGATGTCAGCAATCCGCTGCTAAGAGCTGTTGCGTATTGGAATTTCGTTTTATGTGCCCTGCACGCATCTCATCAATGGACCCAAGTAACGTAATTGCTTATGTGATGCGGCTACGTAATGAGCATCGATGTGATGTGTATTTGTAAATTATTTCGGCACGACATGGCACTTGATGACTTTCAATTTGGCATGACTGACTGGTTCTTTGTTGGTGGTGCTCTAGGGCGCTGCTGCAGCCCATCAATGCTGGCACAGCGTGTGGTATGTTGACACACTCGCGGTTGTTGTCACAACTTGATGAATTACTTGCTTGTTTTAATTAGTTTGACAATTTTAAATATTTCAACAATTACTCTTACCCACTTACGATATTTACGCGTACCTAAAATCCATCCTATTAAATATTTGCAGTTGCGAAGACGCTGTTGAAAAATGATTTTGAAAATAAATATTTATTTGTTCTTGAAGTGGAGCTATATATTTAAATATATGATTATACAATATATTATTGAACATAAAACAAATTTTACTAAAGATTTATTTCACAAAAGTCTATTGGAAATGTGCATGAAAGTTCACAGTTATGAATGTATTAAAAATCAGTCCACTATACTTTTTGTGCTTGTCAAGGTGCTAATTACAAATACTGGGTGTTCAAAAAGAGTAGCGATATTTTGTAAAAGTCACATTTTCAGATAAAATGCTGCTACACTGTATCGTTTCGTTATTATTGTTTTTTATTTTTAATCGATATTATTGGTAACAATTTTATTACTTACTCTTAATTTATGACGAGATAAGACAACTTACTTAAGAAATTATAGCTCTTGGTATTATAAAATAAATGCTAGTTTTTTCCTAAATAATTTTTCTTATTGTGACACTCAGTTATAAGGTTGCAGAACAAAACAATTTCACAAATGGATTGAAATAAAATTTAAAGAAAAGAATTTGCAATTGCAACTGAACGTAACAAATTACGAGATCACGATGCAAATCTTCATTCATGATTCTTCCAGAATGCACCCAAAAATAACAAATTAAGCAAATGCAGCAGAAGATGCATCCATGGCGACCAAAAATAAATCGCTTGCAATTTCTTGCAGATTCTGAGAACAAACGGAGAAAAGAACAAAACACAAAATTAGTTATAAATTTTAGAATAGCGTAGCAGTAGCCACGTTGCCAGGTAATCATAAAATAAATTTTTATTTTTTTAAATGAAAATACTGAAATAAAGTGTTTAACAATAAAAATAAAAAGTAATATTTGTGGAAGTAGAATATATGAAATGATTTTATGTTCTATGACGAAGGCTGCACAGAAAATATAGGATTTGAAAGCTTTTATTTATTAAGATAAAATACTTAAAAATGTATTTTAAAGACATGATGTCACACTCACCTTCCGGCCCCTTATACCAAATTTCATTCGAATAACTTTTCTGGCCATAAAGCTTCTTTCGAAAACGAAAAAGTATAGGTGTACAAATATGAAACCGGTAATTTTTTATTCAAAAAAACACGTTCATTTTGCGAAAATAGTTCCAAATTTAATCTTCAAAGTAATTCCCCTCGCTAGCTTACAACTTTCCCATCTTTCAGGCAATTTATGGATTCCTCGCCAAAAAAATTCTTTGTTTTTTGAGGCTATCCATTCATCTAGCCATTTTTGCACTTCCTCGTAAGAATTGAAGTGCGAATCGTTGAGTGCGTGTCCCATCGATGAAAACAAATAGTAATCTGATGGCGCCAGGTCCGGTGAGTACGGCGGGTGGGGCAGGGGCTCCCAGTTGTGCGATTCTACCAAGTTTTTATTGACCGCTGCTCGATGTGGCGATGCGTTGTCATCTTAGAATACAATTTTGTCATGGCGAAGTTGAAATTCGGGCCTCTTCTGACGTATAGCACGGTTCAAAGCGATCAATTGTTGATGGTAACGTGCACCAGTAACTGTTTCACCTGGTTTTAGTAGCTCATACCAAATAACACCACGCTGATCCCAGAAAATACACAGCATTGTCTTTCGGCCGAAGCGATTTGGTCTTGGCGTTGATTTGGGTCGTTGGCCGGGGCTCAAATATGATTTTTTTCGTTTGGGATTGTTGAAATAAATCCACTTTTCATCATCATGGAGAAAACCTTTTCTGTTTTGCCTGGCGAGCAGCGATTCACAAGTGGTTTTTCGGTTTTCTTGCTGCCTGTCGGTCAGTTCATGTGGCACCCATCCGACCGAACCGACCTTTAAAATCTTTCCCATGGCCTTCAAACGCAAGGAAACGGTTTGTTGTGTCACATTAAGTTGTTCAGCGAGCTGTTGTTGCGTTTGACCATCATCTTCGTCCAATAATGTTTGCAATTCGGTGTCTTCAAACTTTTTCGGTGGCCGGCCGCGCTCCTCATTTATCACATCAAAATCACCACTTTTAAATTTATTGAACCACTCATTGCACTGTGTACGACCAAGAGCATGCTCGCCGTAAGCTTCAACAAGCATTCGATGCGATTCAGAAGCGTTTTTCTTCAAATGGAAACAGAAAATCAATGCTTCCCGCAAATGAGAGTTTGCAGGCACAAAATTCGACATCTTTACGAGCGGAAAAAATGCGTTGTTGTATGAAACTTGACAAATTGTGAACTGAATATTGTTGACAGATGACAGAATGAACAATTAAGACATTTGGTGCGGTTCGGAAGCTCATACATATACGGCTATCGATCGCTAGATGTCATTACCGGTTTCATATTTGTACACCTGTAATGGACGTCCAAATAGACCTTTTACCATCCCACATGCTTTTCCGCTGTTGTCCGACTTTGCGAACAATCTTTCCCCTGCTGTGAATCTGCTGTGAACCTGCTGTGAACTGCGGGATATGGGAAACTGCACCTAATTCTATTGCAGTCCTTTTGAAGAGAATCATAACCGAAATTTGATATACACTTTTGCAGGAGACTGTTATTGTAAATTGTTCTTTCCAACTTATAGATCCTTTTTGCAATAATATTGGCTGGAGTTTAAGTCTCAAGAGTTTGCATATGACTTAGGCCTAGTTTTTTACAATATTAAACCTTCCTTTTCTTCTGTAATACCAATTCCTTAAAATGATATCAGCTATTGGACATTGTTGTCATATGAAAAAATGCCGTAGTTTTTCAGCATGAAACTCTTCAGTAATTGGGTACTTTGGAATTTTGGATCTTCAACCTAAGCGTAGAAAAATTCATCTTAAAAGTAATTAAACTCTGTCTTACCTTAAAAACATTCTAATTCCTTTTTGGGTAATTTTCCAAAAAGAACAAGTAAAGGCCAGGCCGAAACTCACATACACCACACTGCTTTGTAGTACTTTCTAAATATATGTTAAAAATACATTGAAAATTAATTACCTAAAATATTCATGAGAATCGTGTGTGCCAATTGTGAGTTATACGAAA
The DNA here is from genome assembly GCA_963680825.1 of Meiosimyza decipiens. Lineage (NCBI taxonomy): Eukaryota > Metazoa > Arthropoda > Insecta > Diptera > Lauxaniidae > Meiosimyza > Meiosimyza decipiens. The sequence continues at coordinate 123,709,262 of OY804258.1, forward strand.
CTAAAGTTTTCAATTGTTGAAAAGTGCCACGTCCACTTTTCCAATTCCGCCCACTTAAACACAATTCAAAATATTTATGCTCTGTATCCGTGTACTTAATTTCATCACAATATCTTGCACGGTTAACGAGTTATGGCGTTATTAAAGCTAAAAGTTAGGGTTGTGCCACGCCCCTTTAAGAGCATTTGCAAATTTAAAACCTAGCCTAATCTTAATTTTGTTCTCATCTTCACCAAATCACCAAGTTTCATCAAAATCCCAGCAACTTTTTTTCAAAATGGACTGGGTATATTTACATAAAGTACGGGCGGTTGGCGTGGCCGTGAACCGATTTTTATATGCTAGCAGCTTGCAAGAAGTTGTGACCTGTGTGGCAAATTTTATGGAATTGTCTTGCTTAGTTTTCCTGTAAATGTGATTTCAACAGACAGACAGACGGACATAGCTATGTCGACACAGGTGGTGACGCTGATCAAGAATATATATACTTTTCCATAATTGCCACGCCCCCTTATATACGTTACAAACGGACTGACAACGGTGTAGGTTATATAAATGGAAACCTCAATCAAAATTTGGGCCATTTTTCGTGTAAAATAACGCTTATGAGATTACTTTTGAGCGATTTTGTTTGCATATAGAGTTGGTGTTTATTGTGCAAATTCGAATTAATATTATCTGGCAACCCTTTGTATACCGAACGCTCTCAAATTCGACCCGATTCATGACAGTGCTAACCAACCAATCCACTAACCAGCAGTACCGTTAAGCAGGGAAATTAATTTCGTTTCATGATTATTTTTCATATCTAATTGTAATTGTTTCCAAAACAATTCTGCTGCGTCCGTGAGTGAGTGTTCTGCGTGTGTAAGTTGTATCCACTAGATACAACACAGTGCTTTATGTGTATCTCGCTGCTCGACTGTCCGCAATTAGGTTAAATTGCTGCTTGCGAAAGGAAATGCGAAATGATAAAAAAGGACAATGAAGTTTTGTTGTTTTGTTTAATTTCGAATCTCTTGAGCTTCCCATTTAACTCGTACCGCTATGCATACAACGGATGCGTTTGTCACACTTTTAGTGCGCATTTGTGGTTGAGATCTCAATTTAATTACGCGCGCGTTCTACGCACGCAAGGGGCATTATGTGTACGTATATAGGGGGGAAGGGGGTCAAATGAAAAATCTACCAAAAATATTTTATCAATTTAGAGCCAGTGGTGGTTTCTACCCTGTGCGCGCACATCTAATAAATCTGCTCTCGCTAAATGTATCTTTTAATTTGCACTATTTTTCGTATTGTGTCTATGTGCGTATCTGAAGATAAAGAAGATTTTTTATTTTATATTTTCTTGATTATAAATTCTTTCAATTCGCTGTGCGAATATGGTGCAATTATTTTAAATTAATTGAAATTCTGCTAATTACTTGTGTGTTGCATTCGTTAGATACAAATGTATTTGCACAATAGAAACAGTGCACAGATTAAAAGTGTTTTTCTTTTAATTATCCCATTATTTTAGAGATTTGCAGAGTTTAATATAATTAAGCATCATTCATTCAATAAATTAGCACAAATATCGGGCTTAAGTAGTGGATTTTTTTAAATTTATTATGTGAAAGAATTTAGCTTATAAAAAATATCCCAAAGTTTTGTTAAGGCCTCACACATTTTGTATGGTGAATAGGTGCGGCTGAAAGTGGTTGAAATTTTAGTTCGATGTTGTTTTTATCATCTTGATTACAAATCTCTTTGGCCATAAGTTTGCCATAAGGTTATTGAAAACTGAAACTTTGTTACCAACTCCAATAATAGTTGAGATAAGAGCTTGCTTAATAGTTAAATGAAGTTTCTGATTAGAGATCATGTAGGGCTGAAAAGTCCTTAATATTTGAAGCAGGAGCGTACTACAGCGTACAGCGCCTACAAATTATTCAGCTGTATTACGAAAATCAGCGTTCGGAGCTTAAAGCAACTTAAGTTCCACATAATTGGCCTACCGAAAGTACAATTCACAAATTTCATTGTTGGATATTATGCGACCAAAAAGACCACATCTAGCACGTAGTGGACAAAATATAGAAGTAGTAGCTGCGAGTGTATGCGATAACCGTGATGAATCGATTCGACGTTGTTCTCAAATGCTTGGCTTGTTGTTTGCAATAACTTGGGGTGTTTTACGTAAGGATCTTGGTTTAGAAGCGTACAAAATCTAACTCGTGCAAGAATTCAAGGCACTCGACCTTCCGAAATGTCGTCATTATAGTCTTTGGGCTCTTGAAAAGTTTTAAGAAGACTCACTGTTTTTGACCAAAATGTTGCTCTGCGTAGCCATTAAGCCCATTGCGGGCTTAATGGCTACGTCAATAAAAAGGCAACCCAATGAGGTTCAAGAGATTCCATTACATCCAGACAAAGCAGCAGTTATTGTGCCTTATGGGCTGGTGGAATCATCGGACTGGTGAATTGGCCGCCTGTGATATCACACTGCTAGACAATATAACTTAGAACCTGAACTCAGAATAAGATAACTCTACAATTTTTACAAAGAGTAACCCTTCAAACTATTTATCAAAGGTTCAGCGTTCTCGTGTAGTTCTCATGCAATTTTACTTACTGCACGGATTTAAATTTAAGTTATAAGCCTTTCTTGCTTTTGATTGAACGTCAAGGAATTGTGAATTTTCACAACAACTCCTTCGTAATGCTGTTGGCTTAAAATGTTACTACAAGCCGCTTCCTCTGCGTCTATTCCAATGTGTTCGTAGCTCGCTGATTAGATGCAGAGTATTATCTCTGATCCAGTCATATATGGTTTTACGCCAGATCCGACAGTGATAGAGCAGACATCGTTGATGAAGCTCTTGAGATTTACCCATCTATTGTTGACAACAACGGTTGGTCTGTGTTTGGGGCGTTATTGTGAATATATAGTAGTCGGTGAAACTTTACCTAGAAATTTGATTTGCGAAGCGTTTCAATTTAAAACTTTTATATGATCGGACAGAGTTTTCGTAAATTGGCATCACTCCAAGACTACGCTTCTCTATGCGCAAATGTCGAGTTGTTTCGTTAAGGTTTTGTTAATTTAAAAATTATTGCCATGTAACTTTGTGCCTGGGTGTGTATGAATGGGAGATTTTTAAGTATTTCGAGCTTTGTTTTGTTGGTTGACACCATGCTTTCCCATGACATGTTTCTTGTTGTTGCTGATTTGAGCACTAGAGGCACCAATTACCACAACTACTTATTTTGTGTCTGCTGATCAAAGTAAAAAATGCGGTTAATTTGCTATAGAGCTCGTGATTACTTTTGGTGTCCGAAATTTTTTTCGATATTTTTGTTTGGGTTATTCAGCAGAAATCCCTCGCTTTTTATTAAGAGGTTTCCGTGTCTTGAGTACATAAAAATTTCATCTCTGGAGGTGATATTTTCCATTTACTCATCTAACTTTATTTCCTGAACTTTAAGATAACAAATGCTTGAAGCATCGAAGGCTGGAGCGTTTCAATATATTTTTGTGTATCCTTTGTTTATTACAAAAGACCTTATCGATATTTGGGTCTATGTTTTATTTTCAATTGTTTTGGTTTTTCTTATCATGATTAATTCAGGAGAGGATTAATTTCCTTTAATGTTGCCTTTGGCTTTGAAACCGATTTGCAAGGTCAACTGTGTGTTTTTATATTCAAATCTATATTTTTCAATGCAAATTTGGATTCTATGAAAAAAATAATATTTTCCTGAATATTTCGACAAATTCTATGAACTTATTACCCAGTGCGATTTTTACTGAAAATTATTAGGTTAGGAGAAAATATGACGTTCAAGTCCACCATTGCTACTTCCAAAATTTAGTGATGGTAGTTTTTCAAATGCTAATCTTCAAAACACATTAAAGCTGACATTGTTTAAGAAATTCATCGGTCCTTTTGTATATTTAAAATTCGAACTTCAGCTTGCAATCAGAAAACCCCATAGCCACAATGATTTTGAACTTTGATCAGCCTTGATTCCAAGGTGTTGTACCACATTCTTAAAACTTCCAGAATTGCGATAAATTTATCGGTAGATAGAACAGACGTTTACTTTATTGTTGGTAAATGTTGTGGCCACTTTAAAGATAGCTTCTGAGAGATCGGTTCCTTTCACCGTCCAACTTTCTGTGCTAACAGTGCTGTGTGAGACAAAAATACACCGAAGTTAATGCTGCGAAACGTTTTTCATGCCACTATTTCAAATAACGATACGATGCGTATCATTAAGATCAAATGTAGGTTGTTCCATATTTAATCTTTTTTTTTTTTGCATCAAATATTTTAATTTATTTTCTTTTTTAAATTTTATTTTGTTTATTAATTACCATATACTTATATGTATATGTATGTATGTAGGCATAAGCATGAATGGCTGTTTTCATTCAAAAACAGTAAGCGAAGTGTGAAGTCGCACGTTTCTCTGGGTAGATCCAACTTCACGCCCATTTTACGCGCGTTCACGGCTCAGCGGTGCTGGTGTAATTAATCAAATTGTACGCAGTATATATAAAATAGTTTTTGTTGCTTTTGTGTTCTATTCTTTTATTAAATTAAAAACGAAGAATTTCAGGAAATAAAAGAAAAATAAAGAAAACTTTGAAGTTTTTATTTTAAATTAAAAAAAAAAAAAAAAAAAATAAAAGAATTACGCTGTTGCGTCGTCGTGTTGACTGGAGATTGTCATTAATTTTAGTTAGGAAACCTTTTGTTGTTGCTGTTGTTAGTTGCTTGCTTGCATAAGCTCAGGGCGCTACATGATGTCCAGCTAAAGAACCTGATGTACGCGTAAGTGACTCGCTGAGTAATCTTGGGCGTCAGATAGAAATAATTACAATAAAGCATTAGAAAGCAATACAAAGCTGTATTGTAATTATATAAAACAACAACAACAACAACAACAATAACAACAAAAAACAACAACATAAATAAGAAAAGAAAAATGATAGGTCAAGTGCGATTTTCGAAGGCACTGCACATAGCACCAATGCTTTCGTTTCGTTGTACGCACAAACGTCTGCATGAATTCGTTGCTAATCGCTTTAAAAGCTGTAGGGTGTCAAAGTTACAACAAAAAATCTTTAAAGGTTCTAAACTGTTGGATGAATAAACAAATGATCGAAGAAAAACATGGACGATGCGTTTGTCGACGTGCGCACGCGGCACGCATAATTGTTATTATTATTTTTGTTGTTGTTGTTGTTGTTGTTGTGCGGGCGAATAACGCCGCATCATAATTTAAGCCGCTGCTGAATATCCAAAATTCAAAAACAACAACAACAAAAAAAAGAACAAACAAGGAAAATATTTAATTGAAAAGTGTTAAGAAGAATCTGTTAGGAATAACTTTGGAATACAACACAGAGCAGCACCGTTTCTTGAGTGACAGCCACAATAGGATATTTGACAGCTCACGCTAGCGACTACGGTTGAAAACGAGAGATGCGATGCGGGTAAAGTATCACATTCTTTGAGGGTGTTCATTAAGATGCCAACCCTATTTGCACCTTGTGATAGATGAAAGAATTAATGGCTTAAAATTTCCTAAATTCTGGCTGAAAATTAAGATTTTCATTATTTTACTTTGTCATGCAACAACAAGAAGAAAAATATGTCGAAGACTTACGCCAACTATAGAGTAATTCCCAAGAGAATGTGCATAAGGCTTTGTGGGGATATGAAAATCTAGGTCACTTTGTTTCAAATAGAATGTATAAAACAAAGAAGAATATGATTTGCAAGAAAATTAAAGTAGTACATGGCGTTAAAGATGATATAAAATGGGTTAAGAATTAATTATAATTGTAATAAGTATTCTAGCTCTGCTATACATTCTCATGCTTACGTTTATACAGCCAGCCTAGCTTTGTGAATTGTGGAATTAACGTAGTACATAAAGTGAAAATTATGTCAAGCAGTGTTAACAAGACTTGTGAATTCTTATACACATTGAATAAAGCAGTTATAATTAAACATTAAAAGCTGTATTTTTGATTACAGCACCAGATGGTGCTGTTGGTCTAAGTGGTCATAGATCAATTTCCTTTGAACGCAATGCAAGGGCTTTCGTCCTGTAATCTTCTTTCATTTATTGGAGCAAATTTAATTCCAATACTGAGTCACTTTTCCTGCTCGTCATTCAAATTATTCACTGAATCAAAATAGTAATAACGCTACAGAAATGATACGTGCTAATAATGCGTCTACTAATGCCGGTTTGAGGGTAGTTAGGGCCCGGTTCAGAAATTTTCTGCCTCTCTTTTCCTATACATTCCTTTTATAATGTATAATTTAAATCAAAAAATACTTTATCATTCCTTCTGAATAGTTTCATTCAAAAAAATTAGTTATAGATATGTTTCTGATGTTGCTAGCGGTATCAATTCCATTCGATCTTTCCTAATATAAAGATCAATGAAATTAGGAAAACATTTTTTTGCCTTCAAGCGAATTGTTCTATAGCTGCTGAAAAACAAATATTTTGAGCCAATTACTTTAGATACGAAGAACAGCTAGGGAATATATGTGCTCTTGGGTCATAGATGATGCAACAAATTTTTTTAATTTCAACTTACAAAATTTCCTTTCTCCGCTTGCCACAGAAACAGAAGTTGTTTGTAAAATCCTTAAGGAGATTCAGGATAAAAATTTTCTCACTTGTTTTTTACTGGTGAAGATCAAAATCTCAAATGGAAACGATACGGTTATCTCGAAACATAAAATGTTTCCATCAATATCAGATTTTCTTTTGAGTGTCAGTGATTTTTTTTGAAGTTTAAAGTAATAATTTTTGAGAATTTCAGCTCGAGGTAGATTTTCGATTTTGCAGAGAAATCGCAATCTACTAGCGTGTTGCTTGAGTTGATTTAATCTTTTGTGAATTGCTGTTATACAAGCAGGCGATTGTAAATCTCTATATCGAACTATTTTTGCAATTTTTTTTGTCGCGAGTTTCATGATCATATTCTCGCTTAACTTATCAAAAATGAGGTTCGATCATCAAAACGGTTGGTCGCATCGAATTCCGTCCAGGCGCCGGAATTGAAAACAAGTAAAGTTGACCTTAGTGCACAGAAAATCTCGAAACACTCGAAAATCAAATGCGTGAAATAAGAACAGGTGTACGAAAATCATATTGTAAACAATTTCAAGAGGGCAGCACCCATGAATTTCTACGCCGTTTGCAGAGAAAAATAAAAAATAAAAAAATTAAGGCGGCTGACCTCACGATAGGGCGCCTCGTCCGGTAGATCGATGCGAACACCCGACTGGCTTTTACATACTACAGAAAAGACCACGACGTTTAATGGGCGCCTATAGAACTATGAATTAACATTCACTTCTGAAATACAACAACTGGATGTTAATAAGCCTGACATGAAATTCAATTATAACTATACAACGAAAGATAGGCTTAGTACCAGAACAATTTTACGCCCTAATCAATAGAACGCAAATGGTACGATTATACATACAATGAATATATAGGCAATGTCGAAATATTAAAACATATGATACAAAATCATTATAAAAAGATTCATACATATCGACTCCGACAGATTGCCACAGTGATTGTGTTGCTTAAATAATAGCAATATACTAAAAAGGAGACAAATTTCGGTTCCATGAATTTCAAATCATCAAGTCTAGGGGATAACATATAAAACACAAGAAGAAAACACCAAACTCCTCATGGTTTTGTCAATTTTTTAATTATTAATAACATCCAATATACTCTCCGCTCGTCATAAGCAACCACCAAAGGAACCTTTTATAATTAATATCTTTTCAGACTAACGCTCAAATTCAAATGCAAACAAAACTTATGCACTGAACAATAAGTTACCACAAAACGACAGGAGGTTGGTAAATTAATAACTGAAATAAAATTAAAATAAAAGAAAAACTAAATAAAGAAGGCAGAAGCAAAAAAAATAAAAGGACATATTGTTCGCACAAAGGTCATTACGCTTGAAAATGAAAAAGTCAAAGACCATTCGAACAAAACTAAAAATAGAAGAAAAAAATAAAAACTGAGAATAATATAATATAATTGATAGGAAAAAAGGAAAAACTTTGTTATGACAGACGAATGAAGTATCTAACGACATAAATAATATGTATTTGTGTGTGGCATTATTATAAGAGCATAATAGTGTATGTACATACATATGTATGTATGGGGCAATGTTAGAGACTGAACTGAAGGACCGATGAATGGACGGACGAGCAGTCGCACCTTTTCAATTAATAACAACAAAAGTCAAAATAAATTAGGGTAAAAGGTAACGCTGTCAGGCACAAGAGAGTAACACGAACTCCATGGATACTTTTCACCTTTTGAAAGGAGAATATAATGCATTGAAGAATACGGCATTGAAAGCGGTGGACAACGTTGGAGCATCAGTTACATTAATGTGATAATTAGATGTGGAAAAGGATAGCAGAAAGTACATGTGTGTTAGAAGCGTAATAGAAAGTGGATGTGGGTAGTCCCAACCCAGCAAGAACATTTATTAATTCAAGTAGTTTTGAAAGGAGAACTAGTGAGAGATAAAAATCATAAGTACCAAGTTTATTTTTTTTGCTTATTTCATAATCAAATTATATATTTACCACATAATAATTAACATTAGAAAATCAAATGATAATCTCTTTTCAAAAATTACATATTTGAATTGACAATCTGAAATATTATGTTAAGTTCATTGATAAAATTGGTTAAATTAAAACAAGAGAACTGATTTTTGATTTTTTTTTAATTGAAACGTTTTATATTCAATATATTGGCACTTATAAAAAATTCTGGAATCACATGAAATGTCAGTGAAAAACAAATTCATATTCAAAGTAGAACGGTTAGATTGAAAAACAAATGTGCGTGTGCGTTCTAACGAAATGTGAAGTAAATTAAGGCTGTTTTCAAAATAGTGGTTATGATCAGGAATACTAGACGAAACCAGAACAAAGAAGCCAAACACAATAATGTAATCAGTACGACTTCGAAAACTCTAAACGTGTTTTATGTTGAAAGAGGAGTTTTAAGTGAAGAAAAATTTTCAACTTGTGAATTATTGTGAAAAATGAATAAAGTAGATAGTTTCATGTGTAAAATAGTGTATTTTTGATTACAATACAATTCAGAGCTTCTTTGCAGAGATCCTGTGCTACAAATTTCTCTTCTATAATTGCTTTACACGTTCATTATAAATAAATTATAATGAATATATTTTTATTACAAATAATATGAAAACTAAAAAAGTATATACCTATATTGACAATAACTACGTATTTATATGCCTATAGAGGAATAATGCACCCATTCAATCATCTTCATCTTACTATAATTCAGAAATTATTGATTTTACAGGCTCATAAACTTTATACACAGAGGTCAAGCTTAGTGGGTCCGAAATACATAATTGTATGTGTTGAGCAAAACCTGATTTGTAGTTTTTCTTCTAAACGTTAGGACTTTAAAATATCATCACTTGAAAGTTCAAGCATTGTTTACAAATTTGAAAATATCCTCAGAGTATCCAAGTCGTAGAGAAGAAATTCCCGGCCTTCTAAAAAAAAAAGGAAAAAAAATGATCCTGAAATGGCAAAAAGTAGAAGTTTTTTTGGGGAAATATTTATGATTTTTATTTTTGGTTTGGTTAAATCTTTAGCTTTTGTGTGCCAATAACTTAGTGACCTTTTATTTCTTAGCTCGTCAAAAAAAATATTTTAAGTTCATGTCGTAAAAATTGTCCAGTTCTCGTCTATTTCAAAAAATTTTTGAGTTTCTAACAGGCTTTGGCTTTGACATGAAATTCCGGCCCTAGTTGGTTCAATCTCGGTCACTTGGTAGCCCTGAACATACTACACGTAAATTTTTTCTTATACAAATAGACAGCAATATTCTTTAGTATCGCTCTTTTTTTGAGATATCTTCCATACAAAAACTTCTACCAAAGACTTGTACAAAAAAAAAAACATTTTAAGAGCTCTACCTTGGGGAACGAAGTATTATATTGTGAAGGTCTTAAGGTAAAACTTATACAAGTATGTCTCTTTAGTAAGCATAATAAAAAAATAGCACACTAATTCTCCTCATGTATTTATCTTCAAATATGCCTCAAAAAAATGTCTATTTTGCATTTTTAAACTAAGATTTCTCAAAATTCTGACGCAAAAATAATACCGGAAATGTGGTTTTACTTAGCACAGAAGAAACTTTCCAACCTTTCAGGGTATGACAAAATCCTTTTTTTTCTGGCCATAGGTCATTTTAATAAAAAAATATTTGGAGAATAGATTAGATTTTTAGTAAAAGTCTCACATATGAAACATTTTTTGAAAAATAATGTGTAGGTAAAAAAAATGTTTGATACTCTCATTGTTTACGTAGAAGTTTTGTGGTAAAGTTCACCACACTTGGCATCTAACACTGCAATAATTCTTTTTGTAGAAGACTCACACATTCTCCTACACCTGCACAAGTAAAGTTCTACTAAAAACGAATCAAATCGATTTTCTAGATTTACTTTATGATGTCTTCGATGCATTCCACCTTGGGCTTTAAATCTAAAAACACACTCATAAAACTCATATCTATATAAATTAATTTAATTTTTATCACCGATACTCTGCACGCACTCAAGCACGCACTTTATTCTAGTATCTCGCACCAATCGATTAGCAGATACAAAACGCACGAGAACCACCAACCAACGGCGCGAATACAAAGATACACGTACTCGCACTCGTACATTTATATCTATGCCTAGGTGTTGCAGTGCTTGTTTGTGTGCATGTGCGGTGTTCGTTAATTTTATAGCGTTTTATGTCGCTGTCGCCATCATTATCGCATTAAATATTTAATTTTATTGTTGTTTTGATTTGACTCAAAATGAATTTCTTCGGATAACAATGGAAAAAACAAAATCTGATTACTGCACGCGGCTTAAAGGTGAAACCATGAGCTGTGTGAAAAATCGGAAAAGTTGAAAGACACACCGTAGCCTGCGGCGATAGATGATAATTATGGAGAAGGAAACACAGGTGCAGGTGTGCTATCAATATGTACATAAAACGCTTTGTAGAAGTTGTAACTCTTTTTTATCACAGTTATAAAGTTTGTGATAGTAATTGTAAGCTTGCTAGCACTATGAGATATATCCTTGCAAATTTAGTAAATTTTGCTTAACTGTTTCGAATTCTGCTGGCATTGAAAATTTCTTATTTAAACCAAATTTTTTATTCGTATAACGCTCAAAACCTACACAAACGTAGTGATATTTTGAAGTCAAAAATTTACGTCAAAAATTTTGTTTTAATACATAAATTGTGTCAAAAACTAACTGACAAGAAAGTTTCACATAATTTAATTATAAGTATATAAAAATAAAGTTTAATACCAACGTCACAGTGAAGTGTAGCACTGTAGCACTATAGCACCATTGTAATGGTAGTAGTTACGACCCATAAAAAATGTTAATGAAGCCCATTTCTGTGACAGTTATTTCGGGGATTTTAATTTAAAATGACAAATGAATTGACTTCCGGGAATTGCTATCACTCCGTTGGTTGCTTTGTTGGTTGGTCTGTCCTTCTTAGTCCAACTCAGCATAAAAATACGGCTTGGTTGACAAGTGCGAGCAAGTGGAAAACGCACTCATTTACCACATGCAATCGTTGCAACAAACGTAATGACGTTGATGTTTATGGCTGGCGTTGATGATGAATGCATTTTCAGGTGTGCAGTGACACTTGACCGACGAACGGTATGCGTGCGTTTTACTGGTGTTTTGTTTTTTTTCCCAACAATAAAATGTCAGAATTTAATTTTGTGGTTTGACACATTGAAATGCGTAATTCCAGTTCAATTATTTTTATTGTTATTTTGAGTTTTTCAAATGCTGCGTGATATATAATCTTGTGCCAGTAACTTGGAGCAAAATAAAGTTTGGGATACTAAGTAAATCTTAATGAATTTAATTTTTCTACACATCTTTTTGTCCATACTATAATCAAGATGCAAGAGTTTGAGCTCATATTTTTGATATAACAAAGTTAAAATAGATCAAAGGTTCAATTTCTATTGTTCGGACATGAATTTAACTGAGCCAAATGTAATACATATGACAAAAAAGGTTTTTAAACAGCCTTTTAGTAAAATTTATACCAAAAATTGTCCAAGTGATATCTTTTAAAATTGCATGTTATGCAAAGTTTTCATGAAACATTTCACTTCAGAAGAACACTGTTTCCATTTGTGTGTTTTATCTAAAAAAAGATTGGAAATTTCTAGTTCTGCTGAGTTTTTTTTCAATTTAAGCTAGTAAACGTACTCACACTGAATTTGGCAACATTTTCTTAAATAGCTTTACGTGTAAAATTTTGCAGCTAATGCTTGTACGGGAGGTGAAACGCCCTCTTTTTTAGAAATATATCAACTTTTTATCAAGAGTCTGACGATAGCTAAAACCATTTCGTGTGTATATATGAAATTTGACTTCATTTTTTTTCATATTATTCTCTCAGTGTAGGGTTTTGAAGTTTTCGTATCTATAGAGGGATCCACGCCCACTTGAAGTGATTTGCTAAGTTCTTTTCCACACTTTTTGCGACCAATTTCTTCTAATTGTGTGAAATTCGGTTCGATAACCTTAAATAATTATAGTTCTCTCAGTGTAGTATTTTGCATTTTTTGCTTGTATGGGAGGTGCCTCGTTCTCTATCTAAAATTTGCAACCTTTTTTCTGATGCTAGACAGAACAATTTCTTGGTTTTTCCTGAAATTAGCTTTCATTACTTTAAATAATTCCCTCAGTACAGCGTTTTTAACTTTTTATTTCTGTAAAGGGTGCCACTTTTAATAATTCGCTAATTTTTTTTCCGGAGCTCTTCGAAACATTCTTACAATTTTTCTTCCATTACCTTTGATAATTCTCTCAGTATAGTGATTTGAAATTTTTTCTTGTATTCCTAGGAGGTGCTACGGCCTCTTGTCAAAATCGAACGATTTCATTTGTATGGGCGGTAGACGTGTCCGAAAATTGATTTCGTTCATTTTCAATCCCAAGAATCTTGTTTGAATTGTAACCCATGTACCGATCATGTCGCTTAGTTTTCCTGTAATCGTGATTTCTACAGATAGGCAGAAACACATAGACGGACAGACAGACGCAAATAGCTAAATTGGCTCCAAGGGTAACGCCAATCGAAAACATATGTTCTTTTCTATATTTGCCACGCCTTTTATTATGCGTTACTAACGAAATAACATAGTGAGTATACTCTGAGTGTGTGATATCACATAATGTATAAAAATAACATTGATATTAAACTGTTGAAATATGACAATAGAAAAAATTGTAAAAAAAATCTTTTGTAAATTAACACATTCTTTTTCTGAGTGTAAAAATACGCATATACCAATACTTGATCTTTGAACTCTGCTTGATAGATGTAAAGAAAACAATTTACGAACAGATCCTCAAAACCAGATTTAAACATTTGAGTAAACAGGATTTTATTATTGACGGTATCAAATGCCTTTGCTATATTAACAAACAGGACTACAGGAGCATCTCTATAACTTAAGCTCTTGTGTATATTAGCAGAATATTTTCTGTTATTAGGATAATTTTTGCAACATTATGTGCCTTAAGAAATCCTTTCGTTACTCCATCGCGATACTCCTTAAATGAATCATATATGTAAAGTTATGCCTCAATTTATTCCGGGAAACACAAATTGCAATGCTGGCAGCGCCACTTCGAAATTAATGACAAATATCAACTTTTTTTCGCCTAAAGCATTCATACATACGAGTGTCTAAAAATGGTGCAGTTTCGTTCAGTTTATATTTTATTTATTTTTTCTTAAAAAATCACTTCAATTATTTTGCTTCAACTCGAATGTGATGAACATAAATTAAACAAAAACTTGGCAAATTTCTTGACATAACAAATTTTTTATTCACACCTCCAACGACGGAAACGCATTTTGTACGCACCGTAAAGGTTTGCTTACGTAAGGCAAAGAAGAAAAAAAATAATTGCAATTTGCAAGCTGCACTCCATGGTTCCATGGTTTCACGTCAAATGAAACGGCCGGTAAGGCGAGGTGTTAAAATGCGTGGTTGTACCCGATTTACCGGTGATGGTAGCGAAATTGCCTACATTACTCGGATGCAACTCTTGTGCAGCTGTAAGCAATTGCTGCTAGTCCCGTTGTTGTTTTTGCTGCATGTTGCTGAGATTTTTTTTTTGGGCTTTTTCATTTTGTATACTCGTACCTTTCCCTGGTAGGCGGACTCATCAATTTCTTTGACATGCATTGGCGTGTAATCTGCTCAATAATTATCAGTAACATGCAAGTTATGTTAAGTATGGCGAGTAGTTTTAAGTACATGGTAAAAACTGAAAACTTCATCTATAGTTTCGTTTTTAATTAAAAAAATAAAATTGGTTTTGAATTCAAATCAGAAATGTTTTCTTTCAATTTAAGAATTTTCGGCTTTGACGCTATATCATAAGCGATTATGGTCGAATCAAACATGAAATCATTGATTTTTTCAATGACTGTAAGGCTCATTGAATAATCCTCGGATCGATCCGAAATTTTGTTCAAAATATTAAACCAAATCAAAAATTTACGTATTAGAAAGCGCTACAAAATTTAAGAAATATCTAACAAACGTTTTTTCTTTGAAATTTTTTCCAGTGTATATATGTTGATATTATGGCCTAAGTTCCACTGAGCGGCACCGACTCCACGACGATGATGCGTGTGGATCGATTTATCACAGCTTATTTTCAACCTGGGAGGCTTTTCAACCAAATTCTTTGATGAATGCAGACTCCAACTGGCATGAGTTGTGTTGAGTTTTAACAGAGGCAACGATTGAAAAAAGCCTGCGCTGTGGTTGCAGTCGAACATTTGAAGCCTGTTCGTTCCTAATGAAGATTGGGATCAACCTGAGGTTAAGTGCATTCAATACAAATCGACTCAAATATAAATAATGGTTTTGTTACGTAACTCCAAACCAAATTAATTTAAATTAAAGTATCCGGTAAGTCAAATGTAACAATTAGTTATAATTTTATTTCTTTCTTATGCAAATAGCTACAAAAGTTCATTAGCGTATGCGGTATGTGCTACAAAAAACTTAATTCATTAAAAAAGTTGACGCTAAGTGGTAATTTGAATTATTCCCACTTTCCTATGTTTTCTTATACCTAATTTTTTTCTATTTTTTTTTTCGCACAATTGATGCATGAAATCATTGTTTTCATGTGATCCAAAATAGCCAGGTTCGCCCATATAACGCCTTCTGCTGCGTGCGACCTGGTGTCTTTTATGATGAGAAATTATAGGGTACCGCATTACAGTGCCACTGCGTTTGTTTTTATTCAACCAAACGGAACCAGAAACCAACATTCAAATACTAATAACATGAAAAATCATTAAGGCGAATGACCCAATTGGAAAAAGTATTCATAAGTGACATAAAGAAAACTGGATTTGAAAATTTTAATTTCGAAATTTTAAGAAAGTGAAACAAAAAAGTATTCAGTATGTTTCGAGTTCAAGTTATGAAATATGGTATTTATTAATACAGCCTTTATGCTTCTGACCCATTAGAGATTAATTTTAAAATTTTTTTTCAATTTTTGATTATCCTGCCTTATTTTTATTTCAGTACACTGAAATTTGTAGTAATCTATTCCACAGAATGGTCGATTTATACGCTCAGAGAAAAATGCCATTGCAAATTTTCAAGTTCAAAACAGTAAAAATAACATTTTTCCGTTTATTTTTGACACGAGCAATATTAATTTCATTTAACTTGTGAAAAACTTCAAATTGAATTTTAAATTTGCAAAGTTTTTGAAATTACGTTTTTAATTTAACATTAAGCACTTTGAATGATATATGAAACCACTTTAAATCAATGAGGGTGTGTCTCACATTGTAGATGCTAAGTTCTTTATAAAAATTCAACTGTGTTGTCATCAAAAGATGTACTACCGACTGGGTCACTACCTATTGCATGTACACTAGGTCATATCGCAGTGCTGCAAAGTTAACGCATATTAATAAACGTCCATATTTTGTTTAATTTTGGCTCATGTTGTTTTATTAATGGTCAACTGGGATTAAATGTGTGTTTTGAAAAATTATTTTGGCAGATTAGTTCAGTGCTTTTCCTTGCCATCATCGTCGCCTTCGTCTATAGCATACATGACTTCTTATGTAACTACCAACATCCTATGAACCAACTACTGACCAAAAACAAACATTCTTATTACATTTGTTGTTGCTTGGATTTAATATTAATTCATACCCACTCTGCCTTAGGTCATTTTGGTTTTTGCTTTTATATTTTTTTCGATTTCTTTTTGATTGTTAACATATTTTTGGGAATTTTTGTTTTTATTTAGTTTCATGCATTTCACATATAGTATATATGCTTGTTCTTGTTGCGGTGGCCCATTTTAGGTCATTTCCTAAGAAGTTACTTGGCAGTTTGCTTAACTGAAGTTACTCGAACTACCTGTTACCTTCATAGTGTGAATATTTGTATTTTTTTTTCGTCATATCGATACCATCTTAAGTTATTGATAGCTTCAAATTAAGGTCAGCCTGATATTTATGACTTACAGCCGCAAAGTTCAGTATTTTTAAGTTGACCAGGTTCTTTTTTCTCTCTTGTATTCGTTCTTCATATCGAACGAAATCAGCTTGAGCTTTAAAGCTCACAGCGCAGTGTGTGTTTGAATTCTTTAATTTACGGTAGCGATTAATTTCAGTCGCCTAATTCGTGTTTAATTTAAGCCTTATAAATTGCCTATTTATATATTAAGGTTTTTTTTTTATATGAAAACTTGGTTCTCGGAATTTTGTGTATCTCCTTTCAATCGAATTTATTTTTACATATATTCTTGGAAATATTGTTGTTACACAATTAAGTTGGCTTAATTAAATTTAATGTTTGCTTTGTTGGCGTTGTTAATTTAAAGGCACTGCTCACCATTGAGCACAAGAATGCGGCAGACTACTTCTTGGCGAAGTACCACATCATAATGAACAGTTTAACGATAAAATTCTAAGTTTTAGTTATATTCTATAAAGTTTATCGTGGTGTATTTAAGTTCTTAATATTAAGTATATAAAAGACTATTTTTGAATTCTTGATTGAATCTTCTTTGAATTATGGCAAAACAAAACACAACATCCAAACGTTCGCCACACGTTTGTCTGAATCTGCGTTGACATTTTGATACAAATGTTATGTGGTGGCATAACTAGGGAGAGGGTGGGGAGTGAAAGGAACCATCGCACTGAGCACAAAGACTTGGGGGTGGAAAAAATGGTATTCAGTTTCCACTTAGGTCATGCAGCTCGTTAGACTTTGAACGGAAATTTTACAATAAAATTTTTCTTTTTTATAAAAAGTAGTAGCATATTTTTTAACTATACCGTTTTCTATCATTTTCATTGTAGAGCGCAAGGGAAGTTGCACTAAATTTTCGAACCACCATAGAATACTTCGAGTGAATAACGAGTACCAGGTTCTTGCTCAACTTTGATTCTGTTTGGCTGTTAACAGATCTTTTCCAAACCGATATTAAAATCCAATTTAAGATCGTTTTCGAGAAATTACCATTAAGAACATGATCTTTGATAAAAGTGTGCTTGGTATTTCAGATTACACTTTTTTTATGATTTTAGGAAGTATTGAGGAAGTATTTTGCTGGGATGTGAACGCATTTAGTCTCTGTCCTTTATCTATGACTGGAGCATCTGGGCTCCATAAAGCTCTTTCGTGCAGCGACTTGAATACTCTCCAAAATTTTTCCAATTCATCGCTTGCGGTCGTTCCCACAATGATTTTAGCCCTGCACGTTTCCTGATAACCTAATGTTTTTAATGCAATATTTGTTAACAGACTCAGCTGGTGTTTTTTTTTCGGCGATGATGAGCACATTTCGACAGCGAAGTTGATCGAAATTTTCTGAGTCTTTCAAAAAAATGATTTTACTTTGTTGACAATATTATGGATGTCTTTATTGATCTCCTCACCAGGTCTTATAACGCTGCCCAAATAAGTAGAGTTATCCACTTATTCTATGCTGGATTCATCTATGATAACAATAATGCTAACACTAATTAGACAGATGGACATCCTCTTTTGTGACATCAGAAAACTTCGGTGGAACCCCATTTAAAGACTCAAATTGATCTCGCAGTATATACGTCATATGAAGCCTTCGAGCTCAGCTCTAATGACCAGAAACATCTTGAGTACCGCCTTAGTCTGTTAAATGCTTTCAAAATGCATTTTCGGTTGATGTCATCAAAAGTGGCCGCTAAAGGTTAAGTGTAACGAGGCCTGATACTGATATACATAGTTGCTCAAAAATAATGCGAAGTGTGTTTATTTGATCACTACGCTACGATCCGGGAACATGGGGAAGAACCTACCCGTTATTCACTGACTTTGGTAAAGAAGATTTGTGTCAGAGCTTTTGAAAATATTACTATGCCTCCGTAGTTATGACACAACAAAAAATTATCCTCTTTGGGTATTTTCATTAAGCTACCGATCTTTGTAACAATGATCCTTCCAACGGATAAACTCGTCATTAGTGATTAATAAGTTCTAGTTTTTGCTCTTGATTTCTCAAACGTGCTCAGAGATGTTGCCTGTTATATGTCGATTAACTTCATATACCACAACAAATACACATTGAGTAGCACCAAGTGGTCATAAGGTCTGTGAACTTCGACACGTTGGAGTTTACTTTTTAGAAAGGCAGGTAGAAATGCAGTTTTTATTTAGTAAAATTAGTAGGAAGATTTTTACTAAGTTTAGAGGATTGTGGGTACGAAAAATGTATATGTTCGCGTCTATAAGTCTTCTTAATCAACTGAATGGAGAAAAATATTGAACAGGATTATAATAATAGGCGTAACACATTCCATACAAGAAGAAATCTGATATGCTATATCCAGAAAATTCTTAAAGAATATTTTGCAAAACTTGGCACATGAAAATTTAGTGATACAGGCAAGTGTTGTCCAAAACGTAAGTGGTGTTGAAAGAATGTGCATACCAACTTCCATACATTAAAACGCTGTAAAACGAAAGCTACTTAAGCAAAGTTACCAAAATTGGTATGGAAACTTTTGGTGATAGAGATAAGCATTTGAAAAAAGTTGGCAGCACACCTTTCATGGCAGGTAGAAATGCAGTTTTGAAAACTTTTTGCTCAACTATCACGACCCACACGTATGTCGTTATATATACATATTCAATAGAACTGCCCTAACCTCACTCGGAACTATCAACTTATTTCAATAATTATTTTAAACTGAATGGCCTTCACTGAACGTGTTGTGAAATTTTTCCATAGACTAAAAGAAAGCTATTACTGATATGATATTCGTAACCCATGAAATGCAGTGATTGAATTATTAATTTTAATGCACATCTTTATGACTTTAAGAAAGGTGATGCTAAATTAGCAAAATAACTTGATTTCAAAATCAAAACAATCAGTATCAGGTGATACGAAAAATGTCAATCAACTTTTAACGAAGCAGTTTGTTGTATACAAATCAAAGTATAATTTAAGTATAAAATTTAAATATTTAAGTGAGGATTTGCTCGATTTAAAAAGGAGGCCTGCTTATACCAAAACATGTTAAATTTTGACTGGTTTTAAATTGAAACAAAGAAGTTAAGTACTTTCCAAACGATGCATTTCTTAAACAAAAACACGGGAAGTTTTATAAGTTGCTAATAATTATGAGTAATAAATTATTTATATTAATACCATAGCTATAGATAAATAGAACGACTATCCGGATTGTTTAATTAGTAAAAGTAAACTGCATAAAAAGTCGCATTGGATAATCATAAATTATCAATGGTGCAACAAAAACAATTACTTAACCCCGAATAAAAGGTTCACCATGTGATCATGAGCAGGTTGATAAAGAACAACGCATAAGAATAGCGAAAACTTATTAGATTCATATAAACTTCAATCACTCAAAATTCACGTGATATCTTGAAATGGTGACATCAAGTAGACAGTGAATCGTGTGATTTGACACCTCTTAAGTGTACAAATATGAAACCGGTAATGATATATAGCGGTCGATAACCGTATATGTATGAGCTTCCGAACCGCACCAAATGTCTTAATTGTTCATTCTGTCATCTGTCAACAATATTCAGTTCACAATTTGTCGAGTTTCATACAACAACGCATTTTTTCCGCTCGTAAAGATGTCGAATTTTGTGCCTGAAAACTCTCATTTGCGGGAAGCATTGATTTTCTGTTTCCATTTGAAGAAAAACGCTTCTGAATCGCATCGAATGCTTGTTGAAGCTTACGGCGAGCATGCTCTTGGTCGTACACAGTGCAATGAGTGGTTCAATAAATTTAAAAGTGGTGATTTTAATGTGATAAATGAGGAGCGCGGCCGGCCACCGAAAAAGTTTGAAGACACCGAATTGCAAACATTATTGGACGAAGATGATGGTCAAACGCAACAACAGCTCGCTGAACAACTTAATGTGACACAACAAACCGTTTCCTTGCGTTTGAAGGCCATGGGAAAGATTTTAAAGGTCGGTAGATGGGTGCCACATGAACTGACCGACAGGCAGCAAGAAAACCGAAAAACCACTTGTGAATCGCTGCTCGCCAGGCAAAACAGAAAAGGTTTTCTCCATGATGATGAAAAGTAGATTTATTTCAACAATCCCAAACGAAAAAAATCATATTTGAGCCCCGGCCAACGACCCAAATCAACGCCAAGGCCAAATCGCTTCCGCCGAAAGACAATTCTGTGTATTTTCTGGGATCAGCGTGGTGTTATTTGGTATGAGCTACTAAAACCAGGTGAAACAGTTACTGGTGCACGTTACCATCAACAATTGATCGCTTTGAACCGTGCTATACGTCAGAAGAGGCCCGAATTTCAACTTCGCCATGACAAAATTGTATTCCAAGATGACAACGCATCGCCACATCGAGCAGCGGTCAATAAAAACTTGGTAGAATCGTACAACTGGGAGCCCCTGCCCCACCCGCCGTACTCACCGGACCTGGCGCCATCCGATTACTATTTGTTTTCATCGATGGGACACGCACTCAACGATTTGCATTTCAATTCTTACGTGGAAATGCAAAAATGGCTCGATGAATGGATAGCCTCAAAAAACAAAGAATTTTTTTGGCGAGGAATCCATAAATAGCCTGAAAGATGGAAAAGATGTGTAGCTAGCGAGAAGAATTACTTTGAAGATTAAATTTGGAACTATTTTCACAAAATGAACGTGTTTTTTTGAATAAAAAATTACCGGTTTCATATTTGTACACCTATATATATATATATATGGCATATATGTATCAAATCCTTATGCTATGTGAATAAGCTAGCAACGTGAAATCATTTGGAAGCCAACAATTGCCGAGTTATTACTGAAATACGACCTCAGATGCCAAATGCTTGTCTTACATTTCGACAAATTGTGGCACACATATGCCCGAGATCAATTTCGAACACTAAATGACTTAAGACTACTTTTGTGTTTTATATCAATTCGAAACTATGTAGTGTCCCAGAAAAAAACTTACGTTTTGTTTTCACTTGTAGAAAAATTCCCAATAAATTTTTTGGTTTTCCCTCTTTTTTATTTATAATGGGTAGTGCTCAGAATATGAATAACTAAAAACTAATTAACTATTTTTTTTTATAAAAATTTCTTACTTTTTTCTTAAGGCCCTTCATTAAATTTTGCACAGTTGTTGCATCGACAGTACGTTACGATCTTTTGCAATTAAATCTGAAGTCTTGTAATTTTTTTACAGAGCCTAATAACTCTCAATTAGACATATCTCTAGGCAGTTGGGCGGATTTGCTATTATTGGTACCAAATTGATCATTTTACTTGCATGCCATTCCATTGCAGCTTTAGGTTAATGAGAGTTTGCTTAATCGGGCCAGAACATTACTGTATCCTCATGAGCACGAATAAATGGTACGATAGGTTTTTCGAGGCAGTCGTCTGTATAAACTTTGGAATTGATTGTGCCTTGCGTAACAAAGAAGCTGCTTCTGAGGCCATAGGTGAATATGGCCTGTCAATTTTTTTTTTGAATTTACTAGGCACATGTTCCTTCTTCGGTGATGTATAATATTCGTGTCAAGGTAGCTGCTTAAAATCTGCTTTAGCACAAGCTTCATCGTCCACAACGCAGAAATAAAACTTAGTCAGTTACCTTTCTTACAATTTTCGGGCTCGCTTCTGAGCCATCAACTACTTTTCATCAAAGCGATCTGGTACTTTTTGAACTTTATATGTCCTTAGCTTACTTTTATACTCTATCCTTTTTACAGTGGATTTCGATGTACCTGCTCTAGCCGCCATATCTCGCACTGAGGCGTTAGGATTCTGCCTAGTAATACGCTTCAGCTTCACCGCTACTTTTGTGTTAGAAAACTCTGGACTTCTGCCTGTACCTTTTTTCAGCAAACTGGTAGGCACTGTCAAATATTGTGTTCTTTTAAAAACATAAGTTTTTTCTGTGACAGTCCTTAAGACACTCAAAATAAAATATCCAATATATCATAAATTTTTTTTTTTTTTTATTATTATCATATTCACATTTTACAAATTTTTTCATATTATTACAAATAAATTTTTAAACCTAGTTTTACAATTTTTTATAATATGGTACATATATTCTAATTTATGTGAATTGCAGAAGCATTTTTTGCTCATAAACAAAACAGAGCAGTTTTAAATGCCACTTTATTGATATACATTTATATTTTGAGGTAATTACGAATTGACAGTGGGGTGGTAGTTCAACAGTAAGAAAATCAAGGTAAAAATTAACTATAAAAAAATAAATGATTAAAAAACAAAAATGGTAAAGAGAAAAGGTAAATACAAACATACTTGGAGGGCTTTCAGTTTACAAAAAAAGGAGAGATACAAAATGTACAAAAATTTAAATGAATCTCAACTCAAAAAAGAAAATGAAATGCTTTAAGAAATCAGGAAATTTAGTGCAAGTTACTGACTTAAGGAACATATTGCAACAGTGCTTCAATTTCATAAAAGTTTTTATCAAAAAGCCATAGCTTTAGCTCTTTCAAAAAAGTTGAAAGTGTTCTGAATGATTTAATACTTTCCTACAGGATAGTATGGAGTAGCTATTACGATAATTTGTTGTACGAAATGTTGGAACATGGACCATCAGACTCTGGTTTGCTCTTAAATTGTAATTATCAGAATTCCTGCTGTTAAGATATCCACTTCTGATGAAGAATATTTTTAAAACTTTCAAATAGAAAAGATGCCTAAGAGGAAGTAATCTTAGGAGTCTGAAAAGTACCATAGAATGATGCCGACGGCTTTTACCACAGATTTTTCTAACTACGCACTTTTGCAAAGTGAGTAGTAACCGCAATTTACTTTGATAAGCTCCATCATAACAACTAACTCCATATTGAAGTTTAGATTGAAAAATTCCATAATAGAATAATTTTAACGTTTTAATTGAGCAAAACCTTTTTAAAGAATAAAAGTTTCGCAGCGTCGAATGAAAATATGTATTCAGATGCTGAATATGCTCGGACCAATTCATATTATCATCAATTATTATACCCAAGTATTTAAATTGACGAGCTATTTCAATGCGAAAACAACCAACATCGCAAGGAAAATTAAAATCATAACAGATGGCATTTGAATAAGACAAACTATTATTAATATATTTAAATCTCTCACAAGTTGAAAAGTGAAACACAAAATCAATATCGGACAGAGACTTGGCAACAAGACTAGGAAAAATCATTTTAGTTTTACTACTGACAATCATATGATGAGCTGTGAACGAATTTCTTAAACTTCGAGGTCATTATTTATATCAACTGCTAGCCTTAAAGGACTTGCAGCAGTGTACACTATTCCTAGGTCGTCAGCGAACGCAGTTACCTTGCCTGCCATCTTTTGTTTAAAAATAGAGTTAATATATATTAAGAATAGGATGGGACCAAGTACAGATCCTTGAGGCACACCCAATGTAATACGTACTGCGTCCTCAGCTATCTTAACCTTTTGCGAGCGATTCATCAAATAACTTTTAAGCAACTCATAGGTAAATCCCCTTATACCAGCATTATAAATTTTTTCCAGAAGCAATTCATGATCGACCATATCAAATGCCTTTGTGATATCGACAAATAATTCTGCACATAGTTTTTTGTCATCAAGTGCTTTGTTTATAGTGGAGCAAAAATCCAGCAACGCGTCTTCAGTAGACATATTTTGCCTAAATCCAAACTGCATGGAACTAAAAAATGCATTCTTGTTTAAAAATTTTAAAATACGTAGCTTGACAGCCTTTTCAAAAATTTTTGAAATAGTCGATAGCAACGAAATCGGTCGGTAATTACTTTTGCATCCCCTTTTTTGAATAAAGGTAAAACTATTGCACATTTTAGCCCATCAGTAAAAGTTCCAGATAAAATACTTTTATTGAAAATATGAGATAGAATATCACTTATATTAAATGCAATGTTTTTTAACAAGTAATTGGAGATCCCATCACCTCCGCAAGAATTGGACCCATTAAGTGATTTAATGATTTTAAAAACTTCCCATGAAGAAATCCTTTCAAAGAAGAAACTTTCCCCAATCGGCTCATCCCTCCCAATATCAGATTGATAAATATTATACCGTACTGGTGGCATTGCAATGGATGCAAAATAATTCATATACATATATATATCCAGAAATACGATATTTTACGTACACTCTAAAATGCATAACATAAATTAATAATAAAAAACAACAAGTACTCGTACTACCAAAAGTTGCACAGTTTAGAAGTTCAACTTGTTAAAAGTAACAAAAAATCAGAGCTTCTGTTACAATTTCAAAGAATTCGAAACAATAGCGACAAAAGCCAAAGAGACACGAACCTAACAAACAAACGGACGGACAAAAGTACAAACGGGGTTATAAAAGAACCCATAACGAAATGGTCACGATCTGTGTGATTTGGTTTTAATGTTTTTTTTTTCTATGTTTTTTTGAATTGTTGCTGACTTGACTAGTAACAACACATTGCTGGTAGCATGTGGCATTGGTAACAACAACAACAACAACAAAAACAACAACAACAGAAGCAGGAACACTACCAAAAACAGCAGCAGCCGTTCTGCCATGCTTTGGCGCTTTTTGTTGGCCATGGCTAATATAGCACCGAACTGCAACATTTATTCTTGTTGTTGTTGTAGCTGTTCTTGGTGGTTGTTGCTTGTTGTTTACACTTTGCACCTTTTACACCGAATAGATGCAGTTTGGAGTTGGGCCTTGCAAAAGAGCAACTGCAGGAAGCAAGGAAGGTGTCATAGCCACAGCACAGTGGGAGAAATTATAAAACTAAAGCAGTCCAAATAAATAAAGTTTTTTTTTGTTGTTGCAACATAGTAACCGTTGTAATAGAGTCAGATGAAGTTTTCTACTTCGTAGGGATTAGGCTAAATATATTTAGCATCAAATCGTAGTTTAGCTCGTTCTTCTTTTACCCGTTTTACCACATTTTCGTTTATCTCTAGAAGTTCTTCGGTTGTCATCGTTGGATCGTTTTCGTCTTGAAGAGTTATAATGTTTTTGTTATGCAGAATAACTCGTGGTCTGATGCCCAATAATAATTCTTGAGGACTTCGTTGGCTCATTTTATTCTTTATCGAGTTGATTGTCTAATCCTTTGCTATTCTGCAAATAAACGATCCAAGTGTGATGAGTGAACTTTCTTGCCAATATATGTACATGTAGGTTGTAAGTGAATAAAATCAACTTTACTGATTTAACCAAAATAAATGCAAAAGATTCTGCATTATTCCACAGTGCATCAGTTGATGCCACTGAAGGAGCGGCTACGAATATAGCAGCTGTCTGTAAACATTTATGTGTATGTGCTTAAGTGTTAGTATTTAACGGGGATTAGTGGAGTTTTAACTTAATGAAAATTAATCAGAATTTTGTTCAACAGGGGATAAAATTCAAATAAATGTAACGCACAAGTTTTTTCTTAACAACAAATGACTGAAAACCAACAGAATGTAAGAAATCTCTTAGAAGTTTAAGTAAACTAATTAAATTTTTATGTCTAAAGAAACAGTGCGTAAGTGGCGTCTTAGGCTGATTTTTGATCAAATTCGCCTGCCTGGCTTAAATATTTAAACTGAGATTTTTCGATGCATTATAGTAAGGTTAAGGTAAGGTTTACGTTAAGAGATATAACTAATTAAAAATCACCCTACACTGCATCCTTTCGCTGGCATCAAAATTAACACTTTTCTCATTTAACTCGTTATTGAACCAAAAACTATCAACGCAAAAGCTTATCAACTAAAGCTTATGACAGCAAAAATGCTATAATGCTAGTGTGAAAGCTGTCTTTAAAGATGCGTAATAAAAACGAGATAAATGAGAAACAGGTTGTTTTTGATAACAGTGTGAAAGCCTTATAAACACTTAAAGTTTTTTACAAAAAAAGAGCTGATAAACGACAGTCAAGGGATCTTTTGGTCGCGTCGAAAATTTTATTTTCAAGTTGTTTGAAAATTATTCCAAAATAACTAAATTTATCGGAAGAACTTAGCTATAGTTACAGTAAGCCAATAAGTTTACTTCTACGTCACAGTAAATATGTTAACATACATAAAAAAAAACTCAATTTAAATAATCTTGTAATTATAAAATTTATTAACCCTTCCATTGCTATTTCCTGGCGTTGGCAGCAGTTACTATCGTTGCACCCAATTAAGTAGCGAACAAGTGACACTCCAGCGTCGACAACGAAAACAAAAAACTTTAAACGCTAACAACTCAATTCAACTGGAATTAAAATCTCACATTTGCATTGACTGATTGACAGCGATCAATTTGGGTGCGAGAAAATAAATTCAAACGTCATTTCATATGTGAAATTCGAAAATGTTTTCTCCAATACAACAACAACAATGGCATAAGAAGACCGCTTACCATAGGTGGAACTGAAAAATTAACTCCTTCGCATAATGGAATTGTTGTTATCATCATTAAAAGCAGGGTGGAACAGAGCAGAGCACAACGATGCAGTTTGTCAATGTCAGGGCTACATAATAAATCTATGAGATATGCGCTAAGCGTTGTAACGATGATGCACACACACAGCCATAGACACAAACTTAATGTTAGATAGACTTCACCTAGCCAAACAGACTGTTTGAGATGCGCTATGATTTTTTTCCGAACTTATACTGAATATTTGATATATCCGTCCTGTTGTTGTGCGCGCAGCAGCGTGTCGCTCTCATCGAATTTTCTTCCTTGATTGTATAGTAGCAACAGAAGGGTTGCCAACTATGTGTTACTTGTTTTTTTATAGAAAAGTAGTAATCGCATCAGTGGTGTAACTTTGAGCTATTGATTTTTACTTTGGGTATAGAATGTTACCAAGTGAACGCAAAGTCTGTGTGTCAGGGAAATGTTGGTTAGCATTGAAGCGTGCTTGAGATAAAGCTTACAGAAGCTCTAATTTGGGCGATAAAAATATAGTTAACAATTGCAGCATTTTGAAAAAAAAACACGTTCCAAAAATTCCTCCAGCCCAGAACGAAATATACGAACACACACTGATGTATTCACATCTGCTCCCGACACAGTTTCTTTCCGAGGACCCATTTCGATTGTAAAGCAAAACACAATTTTGTTCTTAACCCTATGGACTTTAACATAAACTCAAATAGCCTCCACTGATATTGGATATAGAGAGAGCAAAGTATATCCGAAATTCTTTGGTTCAACAAACTAAATTATAATCCCCGCTAGTTGGCATCCCCGCTCAATATGATAGCATTCTTTGGAACAATAACAACAACAAAAAAATAAATTTATCGAAATCTGTGAAAATTCTTGCAATGAAATTTTTTGATTTGTTGTTATCGACGAGTTTTTGCACACTGGCAGGGAACAGTAGTGGCACAGGGCATTAGCCCAGACAGTGTTGACTGCGTTGCTGTCGTTACTATGTTCAATCGCTTAAAATTCTTCCCGGTTGTCTGCACTTCATTTGTTGTGTGTTTTTGCTATTGTTGGCGTTGTTTTGATTGTTAAAGAATATTTGAAGTTCATGAATGTTTTTCTCATTGTGTGCATTTTATGGTTGCCACACATTTTTTCGTCATTGCATTTTATAAATTATTTATTGTTATAGTGAAATTCAGCTTGTCTTCTCAAAGTCTTATATTAATTTTTTTCATTATCATTATTTTGTTGTTCGATTCTTCTTCGCATTCAGTTAAATTCCCATTTATTTTGCGTTTTTTGTTGTTTTTATACAATTGATATGTTTACAGCGAGCGTCTGCAGTACTATCTGGCGAAATGCATCACGAACTGCAGTCAATCCTAATGGGTTTTATTTATATGCCCTCATATTTCTACGCACACATTCATGCCTGCAGACAATTTGAAACTGTGTGTGGGAGCTGTGAGATTCATGAAAATGACTTTTTTTTTTAAGTTGATAATCGTTTTGACAAATTTGTCATTATTCATTCATTTATTTGTTTGCATGAGCGAACAGTTCTGTATGTGCTCTTTATTGTATTTGTAATAATTTTGATGACAAAGTGTGCTTGGAATTTTAAGTTATTTTTCGTAAAAAGTATTTGGTTTACAACGCAAAGGAAAATATTAGGCATTATCTGTTTTGTTTCATTTCGTATGGGGGTTATTCTTCAAGGGAAGTTTTGGAAATATTATATTTTATTATTTTGTATTCCTTAACATAATAACTGTCATATTCTAGATCTGATATTCACTCAACTGTTTTGGACAGATTTATTTCCTTTAATTTTAATTTAATTAGATAACAAGATACTGTTGGTTTTCCACTAAGCAAGTAAATTTTTCTACTCTCTTGGCATTGTTCAGCAATCCAATGCTCGACTAATTCACTGTCAACCTGGATTCGATTCTCAGCACGAACAAAACGTCAATTCAAGGATAGTTGTTTTTCTGTTATTATGCGGCAGCCTCTCAAAATTGTGCCAAGATGTTAATCCAGTTGATTTTAAAATAAACGACCTATTTTATAATAAGTTTCGCCGCTGCACTATTTTTCATTCAAAAAATAAACTTTTTGTAACTAAAAACAAAGCTTTGTTAACTATTCGAACAAATTCACAAGTTTCTCTTCTCTGTTACGAACTGAATTTACACTACATTTTACTTAAGACAAGATGTTGATTTTACAAATCAAATAACCTTAGCTATTGTCAGCGCAATAAAATAAGCTTTTTGTTTTAGATAAGCTATCATTATAAACTTTTTCGTGTTATCCAGCGCATTAAACTTTCGTATCGATATTGAATATGAGTAGATTTTTCAATATAAATTCATTAGATATTATCGTTTCGTTGTCATTGCGAAAGCAAGTTTCAAAAAAAGTACGCCAACTTCTTAAAGGACATTTAACTTTGAAATTATTTCACATAATGCTAATATATTTTTATGTAGATATTTGAGGTTTTGTGCCATTGTAGTCAAATCTAAGCTTTAAAACTCTTTAATACTCATCTTTCCTTCATTCGATTCAATCTTCTGTAATATAACATGGTCTATTTATCACAATAGCAATAACCCATTTTTAAAGGCCACATTATAATGCAATTAGTTAAGTCGTTTAATTCATATCTCATAATCATAAAACCAGTAGTACACAAAAGGGTTGTGTTAGAAAATCAAAAGGTAATAATAAAAATCTGCCTACAGTTAGTTTTCCCAACACACATAGTTTTCGAAACAAAAACCCTCATCAAAGTGCATACGATGAGTACCCTTTTTAATGTGCATTTTTTTGTGTGTGGGTACCAAACAAATACTCTCCATAAATGTCTACGAATTGCCTTAAACTGTTACCAACAATTATAATTAACTCAAATCAATGTCAGCAATTAAAACAACAACTGAAAGATATTGGTACACCCTGCGAAATTACTCGAAGAAAAGCACGGAATTCCACTCTCTATCCCGCTCATGTTTGATGTGAACACCCAAAAGCAGACGAGTGGCCGTTAGCATCAGGGGTAGGAATCACTTAAGCAAAGCAGAAAACAATAATTCAGCTGGCGCATCAAAGGCCAACATGCAATTAATGTAGTCTGACTGGCTGACTGACTGACTGAATGAAGAGTGGCTACCTTCAGAAACCTTTAAAATTTAATAGGCTGCCTGTCGACTTGTGGCACATGACTGATTTAATATTGGCTCAAAATAATGCCCATAAGGGAATTCAGGCATAGTACTTTTTACCTATTGAAAAATCGGAGCGGGAGATCACGGTTGTGTACTGTTTTCTACTCGTTAGAGCATTGTCAGGGTAAAAAACTTATAGTTTTCTCAGCGTAAGATATTTTTGAAGATATCTCCTACATAGTTTTAGCGAGTAGTATAGATCCCCGTTTTGATTTTTAAAAAATTGTTAATGCCAATATACTGCAGTTTTCGACATGCACTCTAAAGTTTTCTACACTTGATACACATGTATGTAGATATTTAAAATCAACGTTATTGCAATTGCCAACTTTGTTGGGAACTGCCTCGAAAAAGTGTAAACTGTAAAAGTTGAATTGGTAGTGAGTTCTTTTGATTCTGACAAACGAATGTACACATGAAGTAACATGCAGCCATTACTCGCTGCCTCGGGTAATTTGCAAACAAATTACAAATGACATGAAAACTGTGATGAGCTGTGCACTGGCTTCATCAATGGTTTCATCGACGAATCCTTCTTCCATACACAATTTGTATAAATTTAAGGTGTTTACAAGGGTCGTTTCGTTTTTGTATGCAAAATGCAGCATTCTTGTGAGATGTTTTGGAGACATGCAATTTTTCGCTGTTTTCTTGATCACAGGCGAAATATTTGCAAATTGGTAGAAATGAAGAAAAGGTACAGTGAAGCAATTTCAAAAATTAATGTGTACAATGATTTGTAAACATGGAAAAAATGTTTAAGAAAAAATGTTTTCTTTTTGTTGACCATTTTTGTAATCATCATCGATTGATATTTATTTAAAGTTCATAGCTTGGCCAAATGTTTGAGAAGTAATCCAATATATTCACAAAAAAGAATAATATCTTAGGCATATCGTAAAAGTTGAATGAACATTATTTTTCAATCTGTTCGAGTGGCCTTTTATCTTTCGTTTGATACAAAAAAAAAGAAAGTACATAATTAATTTTTTGTTCTGTGACACCTTAATTACCAGAATGTTTTTTTTTTCTTGAGTGATTGAGCCAAATAAAAAATTCCAATCACTTTTTTCCCATTCATACTCGCGAAAGTACCAAAACTGACAAAAAATGATTACTACATAATTCAAATTTTAAATTAACACAAAAATCCAGACAAAAACACACTTCATAGTGTTTAAAAATAATCGCTTTATTCAATGTGCGAAATAATTCTCAAGTCTTATTATATCAGCTGACATGATTTAGTGTTACTTGTTCTACGTATTTAACTTAAAACTTATTGCTGTACGATAGTGAAGGAGACCTTTTTACATAACCTTATAGATTTTCTCGTAAGTTCTGGTAACACTAAAGCTATATGAAATTTCGCTCATTTCTGTTTGTTACTACACGTCTGTTTATTTTCGTTAGCTTTGCGTTCGTTTATCCTCCCGTGTATGGCGATTGCCCATGCTATTACATCCTCATCTTCAAAGGGTTTTATTATACAAAATATTCTTCGGAAGCATGGTTCTTGGGTGCATTGTTTAAGTGCGCGAGGAACCTACAAAATTTGATCTATTTCAGATGTCAAAAATTATCATTTTATCGGTTAGTTTTATGTTGATTTCTAAGGCAGATAACAAACAATATCGTTTAAGTATTTTAATAAAAATTATTTGTCATGAATTTTTCCATATTCAAAGCACAGTGCAACATTCGATTCGAAAAAGAGCTTAACAGATTTTTCGCCAGAGGTTACAATCGAATTAATTTTATTTGATGCTTTGAAGAAGAAATGTAATTCATTGAAAAGTTCTTCCCTTGCTGCAAATGAATTCAGTTCAATATCAATTTGTTGCCTTGTCTGTGTTTATCGCTCAACTTTGATATGATATACATATTTATATCAATTAATCGCATTTAAGTTTGACATTGCATTATGTTCTGTGTTATTTTCAAATATAGGTTTTCGCTTTTTTTTTTGCTCCCGATCTCCATGCACACATATGCATACGTCGCGATGTTGGCAGCATCATAACCATCCTTGACTTCAACTTCATATCTCGAGTCTGTCGGTAGGACGCTGTGGTGTTCTGTGCAATTCCATGTTCATGTTGTTTGATTTAATGAGCCGCAATGTTTTACAACTGTTGGGAGTTGAAATCATTTTGACTTGCGGTGTTGCACTATGATGGATGAGCCGGAAAAAATCCCCGTAGCAAACATATTAAGGTAAAGGGCAATCGTTCGCTCGTTCACTGCCACGACGATTCCGTGTAGTTTAACATATCATTTTTTGTTTTTGTTTTTGTTTTTTTTTTTTTGGCAGTACATATACAGAATCGAAAAGCAGAAACAAAATGCAAATGCATGTTTTTCTATAGTTATGCATCCTGCATTTAACAATTATTCATTTTGCAAATCGTCTGCAGGCGATAAATAAAATGCGTAAGCCATAAGCAAAATAATCGTACATTGTACATTAGACTGACACAAAATATCGACTATCTTTAAATTTGTTTTGGCCACAAATTAGAAAAATTTATCTGTTTCATTTTCATTTATATTACTGACTGCTGTTTTGTTAAAAGAATAGTGTCACTATTTAAAAAAAATTATTGTAACTCTTCCAAAATCAGACTGATTTTTAGTATTTGTAATACAACCAGTGCCGGATTTACATAAGCGCACTACGGGCACATGCTTCTGGGCCCCCACCAATATAAAAATAACGAACGAGCGTTAGCGAGCAAGGTATGTCGCTAGTAAAAATAATTTATTGAAGGAATGACTCAGGCTGCGAATGAAAGAAAAGTCCCAGGGTACGAAGTGACCGAATCAATTATAAGTAATCGAATCGACCCAGCAGGTACAATTTTTTAAACAATTAAATATGCAAACCCAAGTAACCCTATCGAACTAGCTCATGCATTTTCTAAATAATTAAGTTTGCAAACACATGTAATCGAATCGACCCAGCTCGTGCTTTTTTTAAATAACTAAATATGCAAACCAAAGTAACCAAATCGACTCAGCTCGTGCATTTTTTTTTAGCGAAACGTATCTTTCAACTTTGAATAAGCAATTTTACATGTTGAATGGGTCGATTCGGTTACTTAGGATTGCATATTCATAGATCAAATTAATTGTATCAGCTGGGTCGATTTGGTTACTTCGGTTTCGTTTTTTCAGTCCGGATAGGCCCCCACTACTCTTGTGCACATGGGCCCCTTGATTTCTAAGCCCGGCAGTGAATACAACCATATAGCTAATTGAATTACCTTTGCTAAAATCGGCTTAGGAGTTCCAAACAAAAAGCTATGTCTGCAACTTCCGATGTCTTGCTCTGTAAATTGTGAGGACTGGCTGTTATTTCCATACAAAAAAATAATCAACAGAAGCTATAAATAGCCCAACGAAAATAAGTATGGAAATGTAAGAAAGTTCTATAAATTAATGCCTAGAAACTTTTCCTTACGAGTTTCCAATCGGCGAAAACCACGAAATCGTTGAGTAATTCGCTATATCCAAATTTTTAATAAACACGACATAACTATATCAACAGCTGAAAATGTTTACTGGGTTTTCTTATTAGTGCCCAACGAACATAAAAGTCTGCTCATAAGACTTTGTGGAAAATTCTGCGAAGTTTCGGTTTATTTTTGTATCAGTCTTATTTACATACACATGGTATCAATGACAATGCAGTTAACTTACTAAGATAATTTCGGTGAGGTGGTATTTAGTATGTGTTTTTTAAATTAAATCTTTTATTTTTTTCTGAAATAACACATCTTCCGTATCTACACATGTGTGCATTGAGGTTTCATTAAGATTTACAAAAAGGTTCATTCAAGTGAGTCCGATCTAGAAACGTACATGGTGTTTCAGACTATTTTAGTACCAGTCTCTCGATAAGTAAGCCTTAAACTCATCATTTGCTGCGTAGCATTCTTGTTACAAGAAATTAAAATTGCTCAAACTCAAATATTAGAGCATTTCATGTAATTTAAGCCAACAGCTATGAATTTCAGTCAATGTTTCGGAGAACGTGCTTGGTCTTGTACATATGC
The DNA here is from genome assembly GCA_963680825.1 of Meiosimyza decipiens. NCBI lineage: Eukaryota > Metazoa > Arthropoda > Insecta > Diptera > Lauxaniidae > Meiosimyza > Meiosimyza decipiens. The sequence goes on from OY804258.1 coordinate 123,743,691, forward strand.
CCTGGAGAAAAAAAACTTCATCACATACCTAGACGCTTCTTCTAACTATGATCTGAAAATTAACGTAGTAAAATACAATAGATGACTGAGCTTATGAGTTCATTCTTTGGAAAGTAGTCATAAATAGTTACATCCTTTGAACCACAGAAAACTGATACCCATCACTTTTCTCGCCTACAAAATCATTAAAACTTTCTTCAGAGTCAATGAGTTTAACTTTCTGAAATATTAATCGCGCGTACGCCTTAAAAAGTTCCATATGATGTAAGATATCTTTCTGTTTTTTTATCATACTCTGGCGATAGTAGTTAAAGTTGATGGCAGTCTATTAGGAAGGGTAATTTTAATGTTCTTCGGCAGGGAAGTGATATGATAATTTAGAAAATACGAACTTTTTGTATGGTGCTTCGATGTGCTAGAAACTAAAATCACAAATACATATTGAGAATTCCAAAAGCATTAAAACATAGTTAATAAAGATTTTAAATTGATGGTCTTAAGTAAACTCAGTTATACCGCTGCATTAAATTGCCCACAAAAAGAAAGTTTTGTTGTAAAAAAATAAAAACTTTTTTCACTGTCCACATTAATTAGCAAGTCTTATCAAAGCTTTAACTATGCACTTAAGTTGCAATATAAACCAGATGTAACTAGTAAAGGTGTTATCTTCGGCCAGGCCGAAACTCACATACCCTACACTGCATTGAAAGTACTTTTTCAATAAATGTTGAAGAAGTTGAATAAGTCGAAAATGATGTAAAAAGGTTCAAAAATGTTGAAAAGTGTTAAAAAAAACTGAAAATGTTGAAAATATATGAAAACCATTAAAGAAAGTTGAAATAAATTGACAAAGTCGAAACATATGAAAAATGCTGAAAAATGCTGAAAAATTGATGAAAAAGTTGAAAGAATAAAGAAAATGTCGAATGAAATTGATGTGGAAATGTAAAAGATTGGAAATGTCAAAAGAACATGGGAAATATTGCCACGCCCACTTCTCCAATTTCGCCCACTTTTGGTTAAATAAACAAACCAAACTTTAGCACAATAGCTTGTATCGTTTGCGATATGTGCCACAATTATTCCTAAAACTTAGGGCGGTGACACACCCACTAATGCAATCCAGTCCGATTTTGATCCAGAAATAGCTTTTTATAAACAAACCTCTTACACCAAATTTCTGTATCATTGCTCATATATTTCGATAGTTATGCCACATAAAGTGCCACGCCCACTGTTGCTATTTATTTCGCCAGCTTGTGATTCATATGTACCTAATACCCAGTAAACCACTTACATCAAATTTCAGATCAATTGCTCCAATAGTTCACTTAAAATAGCACTTACAGCTTTATTTTAATGATTTTAATGAGGGAGGTGCCCCGCCCACTGATGGAATCTTGTCAAGTTTCATTTAATTCCGAAGCATATAATAACAGACACCTCTACACAAAATTTTATGAAGATTACTCTCATAGCACACTACCTATAGCATTAAATGTATTTCGCTTATATGGGAGGTGCCACACCCACCGGCACAGTTGTGCCAAAATGTTGCAAGAAGACACCTTTCAGCAAGTTTATCCGCCTTATTAAATTTCATAACGATTGTGTTGTTAGTTCTCTTTTTATAACGTTTATAAATACTGTAGGCTGTGCCACGCCCTTAAAAAAATTTTTCAGTGTATTGACGTAGCTTGTATTGTTGACTACTTTGAGTGGTATCATCCCTAAAATTTAATTGAAAATCGTATTAGCCAATTTGGAGTTATATGATATCCAATTTTTTAATTGCTAAGAAGTGCCACGCCCTTTTTTACAATTCCGTCCACTTTATGCGCAATTCGAGATTCATAAGATCTGTATTCGTGTACCGAATTTCATCAAAATATCTTACATGGTTTACGAGCTATGGCGTTAAAAAAGTTAAAATTTAGGGCTGTGCCAAGCCTCTTGAAGAGCCTTTGCAAACTTAAAACCTAGCCTAATCTTAATTTCGTTCTCAGCTTCACCAAATCACCAAGTTTCATCAAAATCGCAGCAACTTTTTTTCAAACTGGACTTGGGTATATTTACATAGAGTGTGGGCGGAAGGCGTGGCCGTCAACCGATTTTGCCAATTTTTATATGCTAGCAGCTTGCAAGAAGGTGTGACCTGTGTGCTTAGTTTTCCCGTAAACTTGATTTCAACAGACAGACACACAGACAGACAGACAGACAGACAGACAGACAGACAGACAGACAGACAGACAGACGGACAGACAGACGGACACAGCTATATAGACTCAGGTGGTGACGCTGATCAAGAATATATATACTTTTCCATACCTGCCACGCCCCCTTCTATGCGTTACAAACGGAATGACAAAGTGAATATACCCTCAGTGTAGGGTATAAAAAACAGGACGTTCTGAACTATTAAGTACTTTGTTTGGCAAAATTGATCAAGACAGCGTCCTCTTTCAGGATTATAACATGGTGACTCTGTTGCAAAAACACTGTTGAACCGTGTTATTTGAAAGATATAGCACCAGTTTTCAATTACTTTACTTCGCTTACTTTCATTGTTTGATTTAATACATTAAAGATGTTCACCTCACATTCAGATTTCTTCGTGAATATGATAAATCCCTGAAAGTGTTTATATACCATTCATATGATGACTAAAAAAACAAGCTTGAACTTTAATGCGAGCATTATAATCAAAGTTCTTACACAAACTTCAGGAATTTCACGCTTGATGGCGTTGTTGAGTTTGATACGCAAAACACTGCATAATTTCAACATTATTTTCGAATGTTTTTGTTGTTGTTATTTTTATATTTTTCCATTTTCTCTTCCTGCGAACGAATGAGCTGACGAAAATATTTCAATTAATTATTTCAATTCGCTGGCTGGACTGCTACGCACGATACGATGTTCGCACCAACGCGTCGGAATGAAGCATATTATGTAGTACAACAATAGTGGGGGTGACGATGGTGCTGTTGGATCGCTACACTCGCAAGTGCAACGGTGAATGTCTAATGACAGCGCTTGATGAATGACCTGACGCATTGCGTCGTCAGTGTGTCTGTCCGTGAACTTTTTGGTTACGCTATGCTTGAATTCCCATCAGCGCTGTTGCCGCTATTGCTGGACAAACGGTTTCTTATTCTAAGTCATTCAGAGCCTGAGAAATTTCTCTCAATCGGGAAGTTAAACTTTTTCGACTGCGGGAGTTTTGATGCTGGCTGTCAGACAGTTTGGAATGACTGTCAAACTGACAGCAGCAGCGTTAGGGCATGCAAGTGTTGGCGTGCGTAACGCAATGCAAGTAGCATTGCGGTGATCAATCTTCTTGGTTGCACAGGGAAATGAAACTGCATTTGCTTTGCTGAGGAAATGAGGGTAAGTTGGTTAACTATGTTGCAAGCAAAGATCAAAATACGTAATTTGCACTTATTTTGTTTTGTCCAGATATGTCTTATGGTATATGTTAGGAAAATATTAGATTTTTAACAAAAGTATGTTTTCATCTTAACAAAATTTCATGACGATTATTGTTCTATCATTTGCTTATTCCCAGATTATATCCATCCACTATGCTCTCTGCTCCTATGAAACACATGTTAAATTGAAGGCAACAGCGTAATTTGGCATTTAAACATGCTGCACATGTCACGCTGTTTGCTGTGACACAACACGCGTTAAATGGTGCGACAGTGAACGCTTGCCGACAATTGTCGTCGCTCTTTCATTTCAATTCCACTCTCCATTCTTCCTGTTGTCCGTCCACGACGTGTGTGTCCTCTTGTCTTTCTCCTTTGCTTTTTGTGCTATGTCGGCAAAGGAAACGGACGGATATCATTAGCTGCATTAACTGATGTCTTTCTCCATATTTGTTTGTAGCTGGCTCTGTGTGTGCTCGTGTGCATACGGCACACATGTGTCCTTTTGTTGCTTGTCATTGTTAAAATTGGTCCTAGTATATCAGTTCATTTGTACAATTTCTATATTGTTGTGATTGAAAGTGTCAAGCTTGAGCTCTGCTAATAACAGAGGAGCATTTGATAAGTGAAATATTTTTATCATGAATAAAATCAAGGGATATTTATTGAAAGACTTACGTAAATTTGACAATGGGCGAAGTTTTAGGATTGACATTAATGCAAAGTCAATATAAGTTTGAGTATTTTTATTACGTCTGTGAAGTCAGCCATAGTGTAGTGCAAAGATAAAATTATATTTCGATAATTTGTGCTCACTGTTCAATACAGCATGTGTCAACAACAAGAAAATTACCTTTAGGTGAGCTTACCGATTTATTAAACGATTTTTGCTTGCTATTTCGTTGTGATTTCAGAAACTCCTACCAACCGGCTCAAAGGTCGCTGATCATTTCATTTAGCAATGAATGTGCAGTAATGCACGATAGCAAATTAACAACGCAAAGTTAAGATGATTGGTAAGCAAAACATAAAATAACGCATTACATTAGTTTCAATAAAGTCTTTTCGGGAATATTCCAACTTATAGAATTTTTCTAAATGAAGAAGAAACTACACCTCACTAAACTCAAACGGCATTGTATCAGCAGAAATGCTACTTTGACATCACGTTGTTCGTCATTCTTCCTATCAATTTAAATTCTGTTTTGGGTTGCAATTTCAATGTGAGTACATTTCCAATAAATCCTGCTATGTCCATTAGAATAAATTTCAATATACAAAGCCAAAAACATCAAATGCCGCCCGCCTGCACAAAAAACATATGAGCGTTAGTAATATCGAAGGTTAATTTTGCAACACATACTTGCTGCCACTTGCGCCACTGGAACTGTAATGACTTTTGCTTTGACACCACATTGATTCACGCCATAAACGCGTGAGAATGCAAGTTGCGACAGAGAGGTGAACTCGGTAGGAAGTGCAGTAAAAGTTAAAGGATACTTGTCCTGCGATAAGATAACACGCGTTCGCGAATTCCTAACACTTTGAAGACTCACGTCTCTGGAAGGTAGCAACAACAACAGCCGCAACAGCGAGTCTTTTCGCATTCGTGCGGCAAAGCACGCATTTGACTTGCAACACATTACCAGCGATTGGCATTTGAAAGACAGACAGACAGTCACGTGAACGGACAGGCAGGCTCAAAGACAAAGACATACAGACAGATAGATAGAAAGAATCCGAAAATAAGTAGATGAAGTATAAACGGTAGAGATAGACAGTAGTAAGATAAACGGATGTTTAGTTGCTACCACACTGATAAATTTATCTGTTGCGATTACAGCAAAAGATAGGAAGCACACATTTTATTCCTAATGACTATAACAGACAACAAGGACATTAGCGCCTAAGAAAATCAACTGTCATCAAACACTATGAAAATGTGGAAATGTTAAAAGTCAAATGATGATCAACATTACAGACTCTTGTTATACCCTACACGGAGGGTATATTCACTTTGTCATTCCGTTTGTAACGCATAGAAGGGGGCGTGGTAGGTATGGAAAAGTATATATATTCTTGATCAGCGTCACCACCTGAGTCGATATGGCTATGTCCGTCTGTTTGTCTGTCTGTCTGTCTGTCTGTCTGTCTGTCTGTCTGTCTGTCTGTTGAAATCAGGTTTACGCAAAAACTAAGCAAGCTTATTGAATAAAATTTGGCACACACGTCAAACCTTCTTGCAAGCTGCTAGCATATAAAAATGAGCAAAATCGGTTCACGGCCACGCCTTCCGCCCATACTCTATGTAAATATACCCAAGTCCATTTTGAAAAAAGTTTCTGCGATTTTGATGAAACTTGCTGATTAAGTGAAGATAATAACAAAATTAGGATCAGGCTAGGTTTAAAGTTTGCAAAGGCTCTTCAAGGGGCGTGGCACAGCCCTAAATTTTATCTTTCTCAGCGCCATAGCTCGTAAACCGTGCAAGATATTGTGATGAAATTTGGTGCACGAATACAGATCTTATAAATCTTGAATTGCGCATAAAATGGGTAGAATTGTAAAAGTGGGCGTGGCACTTTTTAGCAATTGAAAATTTGGATTTCGTATAACTCCAAATTGGCACATACGATTTTCATTAAAATTTTAGGGATGATACCACTAAAAGTAGTCTTCAATACAAATTTATTCAATATTCTGGAAAATTTTGTTGAAGGGCGTAGCACAACCTACAATATTTATAAACGTTATAACAACGCAATCGCTATGAAATTTAATATGGCAGATATACTCGCTAAAAGGTTTCTTCTTGCAAAATTTTGGTACAATGGTGCCGGTGGGTGTGGCATCTCCCATATAAGCAAAATACATTTAATGCTGTAGATAGTGTGCTATGAGAGTAATTTTCATAAAATTTTGTGTAGAGGTGCCGGTTACTACAAGCTTTTAAATTAAATGAATCTTGACAAGATTGCATCAGTGGGCGTGTCACCTACCTCATTAGCATAAAGTTGTAAGTGCTATTTTAAGTGAACTATTGGTGCAATTGATCTGAAATTTGATGTAAATGGTTTACTGGGTATTAGGTACATATGAATCAAAAGCTGGCGAAATAGCAACAGTGGGCGTGGCACCTCCCATACAATTAAAATACCTTAAGTGGCATAACTATCGAAATAAATGAGCAATCATACTGAAATTTGGTGTAAGAGGTTTGTTTTTGGAAGGCTATTTGTGGACCAAAATCTGAATTGATTGTGCCAGTGGGTGTGTCACCGCCCTAAATTTTAAGAATAATTACGGCACATATCGCAAACTATACAAGCTATTGTGCTAAAATTTGGTTTGTGGATGTCAATCACGAATATCATTTATTGGAGCACAAGTGGGCGGAATTGGAAAAGTGGGCGTGACATATTTCGTGTTTTACATTTCTATTTTATTTTTTTCAATATTTTCCTTATTTTATCGACATTTTTAACCTTTTACCTGTTCCCATTCAATTTCATTCGACATTTTCTTCGATTTTTTTATTAATTTTCCAGCATTTTTGATATTTTTCGACTTATTCAATTTCTTTCTAATTTTTTCAATGGTTTTTACATATTTTCAGCATTTTCAGTTTTTTTTAGCACTTTTCAACATTATTGAACCTTTTTACATTATTTGCGACTTATTCAATTTCTTCAACATTTTTTTAACATCTATTTAAAAAGCACTTTCAATGCAGTGTAGGGTATGTGACTTTCGGCCTGGCCGATGGTCACTCCTTTACTAGTTACAATATTAACGTAGGAAAAAGAACAACAACGGAGCACAATGTGAAACGTTTCCTTACTTACGCTTTACGAAAGTTATTGTGAGATCCCAAAGGAATAGATCTTTAATAACATATGTTAATCATTGATCATCATTAGCATTCATAAGTCGGTAAATATCGCTTTTGATCGAACATTTTTTTTTGAAGTCACAGTCACTAAAGTTTCTGAAACTTTTTTGTTATGTAGAACTCCTCATTTAAAGTTATGGTATTAAGCCGTAGTGAGCTTAGAGATATTGGGTGCTGCACTTCATCGATTCTATGCAACCGTGAGGATCTGTGACATGAGGCGAATGAAGAAATTAGGTAGTGGTTTCGCCACACCTAAAGTGCAGCCCTAATTCTATACATCCCAGATGATGATGACGAGGTTGAACGTATCGAAATCCGCCACTCAATTCTCTGCGTAACATATTGCCAAAGGTTTCGTCTTCTCCGTAGAAAATCTTCCTGTTGTCTTCGTATAAGTTGCTCGTATTTCTTACTGACACTGGTGAAGAGGATTTTAGCTATAGTGTTAGATGGGATTGGCAATTTCATGATTATCCTGTCGTTCTTTCATAGCGATAAGTCAAAATGATTTCTAAGGATTTCTTAGATATTTGGTCTTCTTTCTAAATTAGGACACCGATAGGATACATAAGTTTAGCAGTGAATTCTGAAGATTTTAAAATTTTGGCAAAGTATTGTCACTCAGCAATTAAAATATATATATGAAGACTTAATAATTTACTTTTGTGGTGGATTGAGTTTTGTTTTAGTTTCAATAACGATTGATTTTGTTTCAATTAAATACAAATTCTGCACTTACAAATTTGATGTGCATGTTGCGAAACAAATGGATTTATTTAGCGGGTAATTTCGACTCAGAAAATAGTAGTTGCATCCATATAATCGTTTAGCTACAATAGTGAGTTAATAAATTTTCTAAATTATAGTACATTTTTTTTTCCAGTGCTTTAATGCACCTTAGATTGAAACTCCAAGTGAATGAGTGAGTGACTGCTTGATTATTCTGGTCAGGTTCTTGCGGTATCGTAGATGTCTGTTTGTTTGTGCGAGTATATTGCATGGCTGGCAGACGCTGCCATTCATATTCATTCAGCAGACATCTATCTACCCATCGTTTCCATTGTGCTTCCACATACTTTCCCGACTAGTCATCCTCGCTATCCTCCAGTCAGCATATGCTGATCCGGACATGCATATGCGTTAGATGTCGATGTCGATGGCGATGTCGTTGTCATTCCTAATCAATGCAAGTGTTTCTACACCATTGTGGTATGAAACTTTACCGCAAAAATATTTTTCATCTTTACTTCTTCTTTTCTAACTTCTGGTTCTATGCAAAATTTTCGTGGTTTCCTTGCAGTTTGGAAATTTCTATTGAAAAGTTGCTTCAATTGATTTTAGTTTGGAATTATGTTATTTTGGTTATTGAAATATTATTAAAAACTAATAATTTTAAAGCTCAAATGAATGGATTTATTTCCGAGCTCGCTGGAGTTTTTAACTGTTGTATCTACAATATTATTTATAATTAGAGAGTTGGTGGTCGAAATTTTTAAATGAAGCAGAGGTTGAAAATCATGAAGCTCTAAGCTCTACGAAAAATGTTCGACATTGCGTCGGCTCTGCCATTAATTAAGTGCCCTATAAAACTGTAAAAAAGGTACAAAAAAAAATTTATCCAATTTGCTTTTTATTCCAAAATAAATGTCTATGCACAATAACAAATAAATGCATGAGGCTGATGGTTTTGTTGTTTCACTTAAGTGTAATTACATTTTTGATACACGCATACAAACTTTAATGATCTTATCATCAGGCAGATTGTGATAATTATAAGGATTATGACATAAAAAACGAGGGAAACAACCTCTGCCATTTAGTTCTAATGATGCAATACTACAAACATGTGAATAAAAAGTTCTGTACCGAATCATTTTATCGCGTCTGCCTCTTGGCTGACTGATTCTTTTGCTTATAAGAAACAAAAAGTAGAGTAAGCAGACAATTCCAGCGCTAATTTTTCGAAGGCAGACGTTTTTGAGTACTTAAGGTCGATACTATATGAATGCAGGATATACATATCTTCATAAAACAAACGCCGTGAAAATGCTAAGTACAACTAGCTATTTTTTATTTTTTCGGTCGCTTGTGTTAATTAATTTTCTTTATAGTAAATATTTTTAGTTATGTGTGTGGGGCATTCCACGCCAAATTGTACATTATTGTGTATTTAATCTCTGATTTTTCTGAAAATTGTTGTTGTTACCTTTTAGTACTGGTTGAGAATTAGATCCATCATTGTTTGAGTTTTCTTTGTCTCCTAAATATTGTAAATTTAAAAATATTACACAGATTTTCATATAGACCTACAAAATTTAGTTCCGGTATGGCAATAGAACTGGAAACTTTGAATTCACATTATTTTGTAGAAAAAAGAGGTATCAATAAATATAATTCAAAGTGATTTTTGAAGGGAAAGTGAACAGCTAACTATATAACTAAATATTTTCGAGAAAATTTGGTGAAACTAACATTCAAAGTTTGCTCTGCGGACTACACCAACTGACGCTTTAGAGGTCCTCTTTCATCTCGTTCCTCTTGACCTGTTAGGTAAACAGATGGCAGCTTGTTCTGCCATTAGACTCAGGGAAACTATTTGCTGGTCCGAGGGTAGAATAGGGCACTCAACTATTCTTCATAGCTTGAGGTCTGTACCCTCCAAGTTGGACTATGTTGTTCCAGGAATCTCAATTAACAAGGATTACGTAACTCATATTCCATCTAGAGATGACTGGAAGGGAGGATTCCCGGGGAGAAAGGGTCATATTAATTTCTACGCTGATCGCTCCAAGCTAAATAACCAAGTGGGTTATGGTATCTACTCCAAGGAACTGAAGTTAAGAATTGCTGCGAGGTTACCAGATCATTGCAGCGTTTTTCAGGCGGAGGTTATAGCAATAGAGGGAGTAACATCCTGACTAAGGAGGAATGTTGTATCCAAAAAGGATATAAATATTTTCTCAGATAGTCAGGCAGCTATCAAATCTCTTGAATCAGTCTTCCTAAACTCACTAGTGGCCCAACAATGTCGCTCGTCTCTAAATGACATTGCTCATTTTAACATTCACCTCATCTGGGTGCCTGGGCATAGGAACATTGACGGCAATTGCAAAGCGGATGAACTTGCTAGGCAGAGGACTACTGCACAAATTCCTCAGGACAAGGAAGGTGTTGGCATGCCACTTGCTACCTGCAAGTTTCTGCTTAAAGTAGAAATGGTTAAAAATGTTAATAAAAGATGGACTGAAGGGTCAACTTGTAATATAACTAGGCAAAAGTGGCCGAAATGGGATGCTAAGCGTTCGTCAGAGCTAATTTCTCGCACTAGACATAGTGTCTCGTCTGTTGTCGCAGTCATAACTGGCCACTGCCTCATCGGCAGACATGCGGAGAGATTAGGTGTTAGGTCCTTTGACTTCTGTAGAAGTTGTGGAGATTCGGAGGAAGAGGAAAATATTAAACATCTTCTCTGCTCCTGTCCCGCGCTTGCAAGAAAACGCCACAAAGCACTTGGGTCGTTTTTATTTGATGACCTGGATGACCTTAGACATAATAGTATATGTCAGCTATTTAGTTTCATAACGAATTCTGGTTGGTTCAACGAGAGGGTATGTTCAAAAACCCTGTGGTATCACAATGGATCATGTTTGGTCTAAGTGAGTCAGTTTTTCGTAAATGACTGCCACTCCTACCTAACCTAACCTAACATTCAAAGTTCACAAAATCGACGATTTTGACAGCCACAACCCCATTTTGAAATTTTGCAGAGACCTACACCGTAGCCTCTTGTATTTTCAACTTGAAGGAGGCAATGCTACAGACAACAAAATTCTGAAAAAAAAGATAAAATTATTAAATAGTTTTTTTTTTGTGGTTGTGGAAAACTTTTCATTTTACTTTTGACCGAGATTTTTCTGTAATTTTTTTTGTACAATAAAACTTTTACCTCGCACATTTATTTTTTATATTATAGATTTCGACAAACACACATTCTCGCTTATGAAAATACAATTGCATTTATATATACCCAATATAGCAAAGCATTGAATAGATTCGCCACACGTGAGCTTGAGTGAGTCCTTAAAAAAAAAAAAACAAAGTATCTACTATAAGAGACATACGTTTAAAAGGAACCTTTCAGAATACATATTATCTGTATAGAACATAACTTTTCACATTACTAAACTTCAGTAAAGGTATGTGGTATGCAACGAGTAGTGAAATCGCGTCTTGCATAAACTTTTGTTTCGTTATTGTCTTGCATACGAAATGAGTGTCGCGCTGCGATTAAGACACCACCTACTGCAGACAGGCAGCTTGACAATGGGGCGTTTAATAATTCGGAAATGCTTTTGAATGCTTGTTAAAGAAAAAGGTTTACTACTTAGGCAACATATGACAAATCGTAACTTAATTTATGAATTTTAATTGTGAATGGTTAAAGAACTTGACATGACATTTCCAATTGGGCGTTACCGGTGAAATGCTCGTATTTTACATAGCCATTATAAACATTGATTTTGATAAAGAGAAGGTATGTCGAAAAATGCAAACGAATTGAATTTTAAACATTTTGCAGCAGCTGCTGCTGCCGTAGCTAAAAGTGTGCCCCCACAACTTTTAAAGTGCTCATAAAAACTATTTGCTATCTTAATTTTTATATGAGAGATGTACTATGTGGCAATATGTATTAAGGCTTAAAATGAAATTTTATTATGTTCGCATACTTTAAAATAACATAAAATATGTCATAAACACCGATGTTTCTCCTATTTAATACGCAATAGGGCCATAATTAAGCCCTCAATCAGTTGTTGACCATGGTAAAAATGCTTGTGTACTTAAAAATCAAGCGCATATTTAATGATACCAATAAACATAAAATTTTATTGCCAATATAGAAAGTCAGTGTTCAAACAAAAGTAGCAACAGCAACGAGCCTAAGAATGTGCATAGCAAACGCATTCCTATACAACGCAGGCATGGCAATGGCCATGACCTCAGTTACAGCATCAGCTCATACGTTAATTACTCGTTTTTATATGCGATGATATCTGCTAAATAGTCCAATTGGACGAATACATGCTCCAGGTTTATAAGACTCTTTAACTTGTACGGGTAGCTAGCTGTTGGTTGAGGTTACCTAATCATAAGTAACATTTATGCGAATGTTGCGATGTGACGTTTCTTGATTTCATATTCCATTGAGAGTTTTTTTGCGAGGTAATCAAACTTAAAGTTGCAGGCGTTGCTGTTGCTCTAATCTGCTTTTTGAAATCAGAATCTGTCATAAATGTTTGTTGCATGTTATTACGAATGCTGTGTATGTATATGAGCTTATATCGGATGCTATTAATATTTCAGGCTTAGTTCTTAGGAGTTGACAATTATCCAATGATGTGCTGTATTGTCGATATGCTAATTTATTCATATCGTTAAAAATTTTGAATAAAATTTGTTTTTAAAGAGAAAATATCCTTGCTGGTGATATACTATATGAGACGAGTTTTAAAACAAGGTAGTAATTATATGCTTTTAATTTCAGACAAACGTATAAGACTAAATCAGCTCAGGAAGTCCTGCTGAGCAAGAATATACATGCATACATACATATGTATATGTATGTTTATTTTTATACCAGCCACCCCATTTTCTATGTGTTGCAGACGGTAGTAAAAAACCGAATACACATATTGTGACATAAAATCCATTATAGTCCAAAATCAAAAAAAAAAATTACGTACGTAAACTTAAATTCCGTTATCATTATTTTACTCAAATGTTTCAAAAATCAAATTGTTCTAACACCACTCAAAAGAATAACATAAACACCCATTTGAATATGACAAATTACCCAATTAGGGTCATACCTCTTTGCCTTCCCCTTCAGGCAACTTTCAAAGCCAAGCGACCATGGCAAAACGTGAGAAGTCAGCACTTCAATAAATTACAAAAAAAAAAATACCCATAACCAATCCAATAAATCAACAAAACAAAAACAATCGTGCAATTAAAATTCACAACATGTTAAAGTTGGCATAATTAATAAATAGTTTTACCAAATTGTGTACCAATGGATATACACAACACTACATACATAAGTGACCATGCCCAGATATCAAACGGAAATATTAAACGTGCACTGAAAAAGGTGTTAAATTCCTGTAGAAATTCCTAAATTCATTAAAAACTTTTCTAATTTGTTTAATAGTTGGAGGCATTTGTTTTGACTTTTACAGCTGACTCATTGTTAAGCAGTTCTACGTATTGTCGCACAGTGGGACAGTTTGAGAGAAGATGCGTTCAAACAACAATAAGTTCAATAATAAGTTCGAGAATAAATTTTTTGTTTTTTTTTTGCAACAATGCCAAATAATAAGCCTTCATTTTGTAGCATATTTTTATAAAAAGTTTTTCATAATGAATAAACGTAAGACTGCATGCAGTTTTTTGAAGCATTTTAGTCTTGATGAATATATCTGTAAATTTGTTAAATTGATTTAGTGTAGGCTTAAGTTCCCTTAATTGCTGCGAGTTTGGATTACATTGCAATTAAAAACACACTTACTAATGTTACAAAATCACTGCTTTATTTATTATTCAAAGTGATTCACAAGTCTTGATAAAGCTGTTAGCATCAAAAAACTTTAGACAGTTTTTTAATTTTATTATTAAAAATAATTTTTAAATGTTTTTGTTAAGTTTTTTTTTTTATTAATATGTTTGCGTATTTATACATAATATTTAACAAATGAAGTATTGGCGATATATTCTTCTATGAAGGGCTGCAAATATTCTCTGGATGGAAAGGTTCTTCTATGGGTGTTGCCACATTTTGACAGATTTGAGTTTTATTATAATACGTTTTGATAGTTGTTACTTGCGATTTATGTGCTGTAAATATTTATTCTAAGTTTATATTGATTTTATGCTGTTTCAGCAAGTCAAAACAAGAATTTATGACTTATGTGAATTTTTTTCAAGTCTCGGAAGCGTTACGTTTTCGTCTTTAAAACAAATGCGAAAAACTAGTTCGACATAAAATAGACGCTAACTTCCATCACTTTTAAAGAGTTGAATCGTGGTATTAAAAAAATGGCTTTGTGTATTCTTAACATTAATTCACAATTCTTAACAAAGCTGTTTACACTTTAGTAAGTTATTGAAACATTCAGAAACTATTATTATTGTTTAATTTGTCTTATTGTTCAGTACAGTGCATGTTAACACGAAAAAAATTACACTAAAAAAAAGATAAATTTAACAAAAATATAGGTTAATGCTAGTGATACTACTTTCATCTATTGCTAAGTGAACTCATCAGTGACTCTTAGACCTATTAGCAAGAATTTGTAAGCCTAATATGTTTCCTATTAAGCTTAGTTGAGTTAAGAACCCAAAAAAAACAGTTCCAAAGCTTTGAGCCAAGTATTTTTACTTAAAAAATTTTTGAAAGTTTTTTTAGTTTTTGCTTCACTGTCCTTAGTCTACCACGAGTATCCATTTATATCAATGAAGCACCTTTAATAAAAATGCAAATAAATAACGCCACAACAACAACAAATTTGTTCCCGGAATTTTGCGGTTTACTCTAAATTTGTTCGAATTATAAAAAAATTTTTTCAGTTTTTTTTTTTTTTTAGACAGCCGCACATAATTCGACTCAAGCGGCGTAACAGCAGCTACAGCAAAAAACATGCGGCGTCGACTGCCAGGAACAGCTGCCCAAATAATACAAAGCTCCCACTTTTAAAGGCGAGACATTGTTGCGGAATGTGGCATCCTATAAAGAAGAAAAAGGTTAAAAATAAAATCAACTTCAGCCGTAAATTTGCGAATCACCCCAAAAAATTAAAAAAGCAAGAAAAAGTTGAAAAACAAATAAAGTATTCGCAGCATCATCAGCAGCAGGCTGCCCAAAAATAATTTTTTTCTTTTTTTTTTTGGAACCTGTGTATTTTGAGGTTATTTATGCATGGTCGTGTGGCAGGTGTTGCTATCATTTGGCATCATTAATGTTTCACTTTTGACACGTTGAGCGACTTGTTGTATAGCATTTGTTTCAACATGGGTGGTCTGAACGCAACATTTGGGAACAAGCGAATTGAGAGCAGCAGGAGAAGATCCCTTGAATAGAAGAATGAGTGTCAGTGTTAAACTTAATATAAATTGAAAATAAGAACTATTGTATTTAGAGAGTGTCACCAAATGAGAATTTCACCAACATTTGAGGATGCCCCCTATAAATGCAAAGAACTATGTTGGCTTAGAAACAGGATGATAGTTTAGTGGGCAGAGGCTTACAATGAATAGTTCATTTTGCATTAACTGATGTAAAAATACAGAGTCTGGAAAAACGTTCGCAGGTAGATTGTTCCATAATTTAACAATGCGGCTGAAAAACTTGTCTCTATGAAGTTCTATCAGGCAACGATGAATCGTAAAATGGGTGGATTTGAAGAGTCGGGAACATACGAATCGCAGGGACAAGGCCACGTAGCTCTTTAGAACGCAATCCATTATATTATCTAATCGCATCGCCTAACTATAAGTTTCATCGCGAGTTGTTGGACACGATCTGAAAGCTTTTTATGAAACTCCAGCTCAAATCTGAGAATTGTATTCCAATTTAGGCCTCATTTATGTAACTACTATCGATAGTACGAGATCAACAGTTGCCAACATTCCTAACATTTTTTAAATTGTTTCCACCTCAAGTCCGATTAGTCGATAGTCCCAATATATCAATGTGATGCCTCAGTGATATTTTCACCATCCATATTAAGTTGAGATCTAAAAATACTGCCCATTCGGCTGTGGGACAGAGGAGACACTTAAAGTTAACCACATTAGAAAGACGCCAGTTTAGAATTGGTTTTAGGTCACATTTTCTCCGAACCGGTCGCTTTTAAAATGAAAATGAATGGCCAGACATAATTATCGTCTGCAAATTAATGGCTTGAGTCAACAGTCATTGACAAAAATTTATTGATTAAAATAAAAGTAATAGTAGGCGACAGATCTGAGTCCTGATGATCGGCAGCATAGATGAGATATTCTTTGCAGACGACACTATATAGCACAACAATGAGTGATCTTTTACTAACGAAAGCTTAAGATTTAAATTTTAATTTTGACTGGATGATAAAGTGCGGACCTTTTTCATTCGTAGGCTCCATCACTTTGTTGAATCGTAATAATCAGCGATTTATTTTTACCAAATTTTATTTGTTAAATTTTCTCAACCCAATCAAAGCATTTCTGTTGTTTCTCAGACACCACTACCTACACGTGTAATTGAATTTTTAGCTCATAAATGTCAAGCAGCAGCTCCTTCATAAAATCCCTAAGATATTTGATTTTGATTTCATGCACTGGCCACTGGACACCAACCACTAACCGCTGGATTTTTTCTTGAACTCTGTTCGTCTGATGTTTAATTTTATTTTCATTCTTGTCTCTGTTTTTTTTTATAGTTTATGTGACATTTTCCAAAATCGATTAATGCTTTCAGTCTCACTGCTCAATGGAGTAACAGAACGGTCAAAGTGCTCTACATCACAGTTTGTGTCGGTCGTTCGGTGTTCATATCGGGGCTGTAACAATAAAATGAAACTTTGTACACAGCACTCAGTGTGTGTGTGTGTGTGTGTGTGTCATCATACACCATACACCAACGTAGCACTACGAATTTTTCTAAATGCAAAAGCAGCGGCAGTAAATGCGCATCATCATGAATTTGACGCTTTACGATCATCTGAAATCACATTGGACGGCAGTGGCAACGATAAGCGTTTAATAAGAATTTATAATCTTGTGCTTGGCATTCATTGGGTTGGGTTCAAATTGAATTTTGTTAATTTACCGAGAGACCATAATACAATTTTGTAGAATTATGTGATTTTGTATTAAACTTGACTCATACGAGTATGTTAATTTGTTGGGCAATAAAATACATTTTACTATGCATTACTGATAGATACGTTGAAAATGGTCGGTAATATAATCAGAATAATTACGATTTAAATTTAATTTAGTTACATTACATTAATTTTTTAATTTTAATTTTATTTTTGAAATTATGTTCGCATATTGTAAATAAATAAATTGTGAGAAATTTTCACTGAGGCATATGGGTACACGCCCAGACAAAACTGTCGCTTGGCGACCTCATTGACAAACTCAAAGACTCACGGATATTGGGTTGCCAACATGTCGTATGAGTAACGTGTTATGATAGAAAAGTTGCAAATTGAAAGCATACAATTTTTTAAAGCTTTTATTATAGGATATATTTACATTTACGGCATCGATTTATTACTTAAATAGTGGAAAACTTCGTCAAAAGACACAGCCTCGCAGCGGCTCATAAATCATTTCTGCCACCTTCGGTGCCTTCTGGCTCATTCTTCTGTATATATATTAGTAAATTGTTATATGTGGGTTTCATAGCTCACTGCTGAATCCTGACTGTCCTGGCTCAGCCGTGTGTACTTCCGCGCTGGGCTCTTTATCTCGAAAATAAAATTATTTTACACAGTACTCACTTAGAGCAGTACGGTAGCGAAATCAGAGAGAGCGAGTGGTTAGTTCAGTAGCTCAAAGGTCATAACATTTCCAAGGACAACGTTTTCACTTTATCCACTTTGAGTCAGAAGTTGATACACAAAAACTTTTCTATGGTTAGCAAATTGCAGAAAAATAATAGCATTCTGCCTAAGCTCCTTAAGGGCGGGGTAGTGTTTTAAAGGCGAGAAAAACGTATGTTTTTATGATTTTTTTCGCAGCGACATCAATAACATAATCTTATTAAATTTTATTACATATTATTGTACAACTTTTAAAATATGTCAGAAAAAATTTTCAAAGAAAAGTATTGATAAATAAGCCGGTGACAAAAAAAAGTGGTCTTGCGGTGATCATTATAAGTCGTTACCGAATTATCTGAAACAAAAAAATTGATATGCATTTTAAAGGTGATGTATTTCTTGAGGTAATCAGGAAGAGATGAAAAAAAAACTCTTCCTGATAACCTGTTGTTTTATGTGTAGAAGTAATGTTCAAATTTTCAAAACGATCGGTTCAGTAGATTTTGAGTTCTGATGTTCACGAACTTCAAAAATTACGTTTCTGGGAAAATCGATTAAAGTTTTTTACACGTGGTGGTTATCAGGTTCCACGATCGGTCATTTGAAACGCTGTAACTCCGTTAGTTTTACTCGGATTAACTTAAAATTTGTACATAATATTCTCGATATATTGTTCATTCAGAAAAAAAATTAAAAAAAAATTTTAAATTTTAAAATGAAAAAGTAGCCCAAATTCAAATAAACTCCTTTGGTTTCATATGCATGCAAGGAAAACAAATGCACCATTGTTCAGAGCATAATGCATGATTTGTCTGATATCGGAGCAGCACCGAAGAAATTTACAGAGATACTTTCATACTATAATAAAGGAAAAGGCGGGGATGGTCGGGTTTTAGTTGCAAGTGGAAAACTAAACGCTAACGGATGTGCACTTTTTCCAGCATCGTGAGCATTTCAGCGTTAGTTCCAAACAATGTCCTAAAAGCTTACTTCATGAGCTTGCTCTTACATTGGCCAAAAAATCACATATCTAATAGAGCCAGAATTCCATGATTTGCATCTTCTCTTTTACTTCTGACTACACTATCGAAATCATCATTCAATCTTACCTACGACGAAGGGGAAGAAGCCAGTTCTTTTTGCCAAGCAGCCTAGAATGGCCCCGATTCAAGTGCACGGAAAAATAGTTCTGTGAAAATAGTGTGTGATCTTCAAAAAAAGCAAGATAATCAGGAAAAATTGTCGTATATATTGATGGGTTTTATATTTTCTGTGTGATATTGTCATTTCTTATGTGTGATATTGTCATCTGATTCATCACAAGATGATTGCGGACTTAATTTTCAGTTTAGTTTTGGGCTTTTTAAGTCTTCAGAAACATATGTTTTGCTAGCTAAGCCGAAAAAATTCGTTTCATCTGGAATACTCTTTAGGGGAAGCTTTAACTTGTCCCAAATACCTTCCACGTTGTTAGTGTGGGCATCTTAATCGGGATTCTTAAATTGAATTGTTTAATTTACCTTAAGGAGCTGGTATATAGCCCTCATTAAACATTCAAAAAGTACAGTCTGTTCAAGTCAAAACAGAAGAAAATAAGCGCAACTATGCCATATGTCATACTTACCGTCGTACCGTCGAATTTATATCAGCAACTTTAAATAGCATGCGCGTGTTTATCTTATGATAATATTCATTAGAATATTCAGATATTCTAAGAAATTCTTTATGCATGCATATACATTTTAGTAATATTTTAATTGAAATTATTTCTTGCAAAAACAAAAACAAACTCGTACATGATAAAGAACAGGTGCAGTTCATAAAAAAAAATATCAAAACAAATATATGCAAATCAAATATTGCTTGAATTAAACCTGATATTAAGAGCTAATTTTATTAATAAAGTAATCTGCATATTTTACAAATTAGCGCCAATGGGTCAATCAATTGTGGACGAGAATTTCGGCTTTTTTATTAATATGCACAAAAAATTAAAAGAAAAATGGGCGTATTCGTGCAATATGAGATGTATGTACTTAAATGCATTTCAACAAATAATATACCAATTAAACTTTTAGGTTTTTTTTCATCTAAAGTTGCAATAATTTTTACTATAAAAACTCGCGGACTTTTAGCTAAAATTATCAGTTCAACACAAGTGTTATCTACAAATTGATATATAAACAAAATGAAGGTAAGAAATTTATTTCAAAATTAAATATTGAATTCATATTCTAATTGATTTTAATTTTTGAAACAAACAGTTCTTCGTTATCTTTGCCTTATTCCTCATGATTGCTATGGCCTATGCCGGTGATTCGCATGGACATGATAGCCATCAAAATACTGGACATCACGATAGTGGTCACTCTGCTGGTCATCCCGCTGTCCATCATGATACAGGACATCATGATACACACGGCACTACAGGACATCACGATACACACGGCGATACCGGACATCACGATACACACGGCGATACCGGACATCACGACAGCCATCATGGTTAAAGCAAAATTTTATTTAAAAATTCAAAAAATTTATTTAGAGTAAGATTTTTAAAAAACTAAAACAAAAAAAAATAAAGTAATAATTTTAGTTTCATGCATAAATTTCCGATGTTTATTTATTTTTATGAAAAATTTTCAAAATTTTGTGTCACTTTAAAGTACTTGGT
Organism: Meiosimyza decipiens; assembly: GCA_963680825.1. Lineage (NCBI taxonomy): Eukaryota > Metazoa > Arthropoda > Insecta > Diptera > Lauxaniidae > Meiosimyza > Meiosimyza decipiens. Next base: position 123,764,283 of record OY804258.1, read on the forward strand.
TTTCTTTCAAGAAGTTAGTTTTCTACACTAGACGTGGCCCTGCTGTTGAATGCACATTTCAATTGAGCTTACCGGTACTACAGCTAATTTTTATTTGGCAGTCTCTGACTAAATGCTTTTTCATATAAAGATACACCCTAGAGTTTTTAGTGAAAGCTTAAAGAAAGTAAAAGAAAACTTTTTACTGACTTTGAAATTCTATATATCTATTTTTTAAAAGAAAAACTAATGCTTAAAATTACACAACTCCAAATGACTCAAACGATGGAACAGCCTCAAGTTTTAATAATTTTCAAGTCAGCAATCAATAATAAAATCACTTCATACAAAATTTCATCATTAAAATTAATAGACCACTTAGACAAATCCAATGCTTAATCGCAAAAGACACGAACGTTTAGCATGACGACGAATTGGCGGACCTCCCATGGAGCGTGTGAGGTAGACTCATCCATTTGATGTTGTCAAATGTGTCAAAACACGCGCATCAAAATCAATTATGAAGCGAAATGACTATTGATGCCTAGGCAGGCAGGTAGACGTATACCTATACGTCACACTGAGCACAAAAGCAACAACAAAATTTGATAAAAATGCGTTAGAAAATTCATTAAATATTCGGGTGGTAATATTGAGCTCTCAAGTAAAAAACTTAACAGAAATATTGAAGAATAAGTAGCGCACAACTAAGAGCACAAAAAGAAGAAAAAGAGAAAATCGAAAAAATTTAGTCAGCAAAATTGAATTCAAATATTGATGACAAGGCATTCAATGATTCATGTGACTTTAAAAAAATTCTTACTCGTTGTTGTTGTTACTTCGGCAGCTGGAGAGACCACTGGCCGCACATAAATTAGTCGCATCGTTGATAAAATTGAAGAGTCTTGAATTTCCTTTTTCTGTTGTCTTCGTTTAGTTTGGAATTTCTTATAATAACAACAAGTCGCATCTGAACTGTGGTCCGGCCGACGACAGGCGCACTCATAAACTGAGATTCCAGCACATTGGCAACGCTAATTGGAGCCATCATATGAACTGAAGATCAAACAGATGTTAAGGCACTGAAAGGAAATTCTATCACGGCTAAACGTATGCCATCAGTTCACACTAGGCGATTCAGACTTTTAGTTGTTCTCAATATTTAAAAAAAAAATTTTATTTGGTACGAAGAATTAAATGTTAAAGAACGATAATCCGGGTTCTAAGCGTATTGTATCTTTAGGCGAAAAAGTATATGATAACAATTTTTTTTTTTGGAAATTGCAGAAGGAATTTTATTTATCAAATATCACAAAGTCATAAAACGTACCGCAACAGAAGAAAAAAAAAACTTTTTTCGCTTTTTTTTTGTTACTTTTCGCAAATTTTTTATAGTGTACATACGCTTTTCCATGTGTCCAGCAACTGAATTCAGGAAAGCAAGCATTTTTAATGTATCGTTCTCAAAAAGAGAGTGTACTTTCCATTAGCTTATGGCACACAAGCCTGACATGTACATGATGTAGCACGACTTGATAACACTTGGAACTTAATGCACGCATCATATCCAGGTTAAAATAAAATCAGTTGGACAGTCGCATTGCAGCTAAATCATTGAAAACTAAAAGACACTAGTAAATGTGTTATCTTCGGCCAGGCCAAAACTCACATACCCTGAATAAACTACATTGAAAGTACTTTTTGAATAAATATTGAAAATACATTGAAAATAATTAGTAAAATTTTCCTGAAAATCGTGTGTGCCAATTGTGAGTTATACGAAGTCAAAATTTTCAATTGTTGAAAAGTGACAATTTTCTCTTTATTGGGTGCCTTTTGAAGAGTGACGAGCTCCCTAGACAATAAGGTCTTTTTACTGACTGACAACATACGATGTGTTGGAATATATGAATCTCATAGCTCTAGAGAAGCCGGAGATAAAATGGGAGGCTGATGACGTTACTGCCTACTGCCTTTATGGCAAGCACTTTTAGTAATTGGGAGTTCCCTGCAACGACTTCTGTAGAAACTCTTGCTGCGCTAAGAAGGAGTAGAGTGTTGAGCACCTTCTCTGTAATCGTCCGTCTCTTTGTAGGAGTAGGCTTAGACGGTTGGAGGCGTAACTTTTTAAATAATCTAGATCAGCGATGGGCAAGTACAGGCACTTTCCACCCTCATGGCTCGAACCGTTATTCGGCGCACAAGCAATCAAAAAAACAATTCGCAGAATTTCAACGATATCGACGCACAGCGGTGACTTGAGTTCAAACGAAAACAAAAACAATACACAAAGGCATTAGCGGCGGCACCGCAAATTGTAGTGCAATTTGGATTTTTTCATGCTGTTGGCGAATTTGGAAATGAAAGCAAAAAAAAACTTTAAAATTTAGTTTGTTGTTGCACCCTTTTGCTAGACTTCCATGCCTACCACTGATCTTGATTACTAACTCAACAATATTACATGGTTTTTCTTCCTTTTTGTATCAAAGAATCCAAGTGGGTGTGGGAGCAGCGGAGTTGCCGTTTATTTTTGAAGATATAAGAAAGTATCAATTCTAATTGAAAATTTTTGATTTTCAAGATTTAGTGAATATTAATATATATTTCGAATAAAAGCTTAAAATTCCTTGATTGCAAAACTTTTATCATTAAAAGCTAAATTTTTATTGATAACAAATAAACTGCATAAGACTGATGAATGAAATTCTAAGAAATTGATGAAACCTGCCTCATTACCAAAGAATATCAGTGCCAGTACACAGCTGGTACCTGTGATAAATCGGTAACTTTAGATAAAGCTTATTAACAAATTTTTTGAGACTTTCTTAATAAGATGCATACAATTTAATATTTGAAACAAATAATTTGTGTGTGCTTGCATCAAAGAAGATCTACTTAAATGTTATTTTCTACGATGAACGTAGTATGAGCATGAAAAAATATAAAAATGACGTAATTCTCGTTGTTGTTTTCGTATTAATATGTGTGATTTCTCAAAAATTTCGTTAGTCTAAAAAAAATTTGGAGGAAATAACAATTCAATAGAAGTAAATATTGCATTTAAAAGTTTAAGCAAATAATAATAAAATTTGTTTGTTTACCTAAAACTCAATATTACTGAGAATATATATTTTGTTTCATATGACTCACGGCCTGTATTATCACTGACTGTGATGGAAGTCCAGACGTTGATCTTTTTACTGATTATTGTCACATCTATCACACTAATAGTCATTACGTTTAAGTGTACTACTTCGATCATCATAGCATCGAGCATTTTGATACTCGCCATAGTAATGCGGAACATCATGTCATCAAAAGTCGAATAAAAAAGTGTTTTTTTTTTTTAGTTTTAATGTGACTAAAATAGTATTGTACAATAAAGTGATAAAGTTATTATTTTAAAATAAAAATATTAAAGTTTTTTAAAAAATAAAATTTTTGTTTATTTTTATTCTTTGTATGTTTCAGTCTATCCTGAATTGTTTCGCTATCTAATCTTTATTGATAAGCGAAATTCGAGATACTATAAATGTAATGTGTTCAATGTTCCTGCACAATGTGGTTTAAATTAAAATATATTGAATTGTCATTATATTCTCAAAATTTAACGAAAGGTCAAACAACACTTTATTAGTGCGAAAAAGCGCTGTGTATTTAGCAAAGAGAACTTCGACGATATGTTTCTGGCTTAAGCCTTAACGAAAGTAGACGTAACGAGACGATAGCAGCTGAACGAACGTTTGCACTCGTTACGTCTGTTTTGACATATAACCCAAAATGTTACGCTAGGCAACGAATCCGAACAGCTATTATGACGAGTAGTGACGGTTTCAAGTTCGGTTCTTACGGAACAAAACGTCTCGTCAAAATGTTTCGTTCACTTTCGATAAGTTACGTTTGTTTATTTTGGTTATTAACATTGGTTTACATATACTCGAACTTACTCGTTGCGTCTCGTCACGTCTATTTTGGCTTAGGCATATCCCAGAATTTTACGTCAGCCAACGAATCAAAGCAGCTGTTATGACGAGTAGTGACGTCTCGTCAAAATGTTTCGTTCAGTTTCCATCAGTTAAGTACGTTCATTTTGGTTTTAAATATTCTTTACCATATACTATTCTATTTTGGTTTAGGCTTTAGTCTTTAAGGATAATTTTATTTATTTATTTTTTGAGCGTTCATATTTAATTAAAACAAAAAAATTCTATTAAAAAGTTTTAGCATTTTCTTTCAGATTTTCGTTGTGCTCGGTATTGCCTCTAGAAGCTAAAAATACAAGATGCTGACATGTAGGTCTCTGCTTTTTCAAAATATTCGGGATTGTATATGTCAAAATCGTCGATTTTGGTCAAATTCGCCAATTGCAGACACCAGATTTTTTCGAACATAGTTGAGAAGCCTAATCATTTTCCTTGAAAGCCCAATTTGAATTATATCAATACCTTTTTTTTGCCGAAATATTAGAAATTAAAATTTTCCAGTTATCCTGCTGCACTGGAACCTAAGTCTGCCTCAGGAAAAGCAGGGCTTGATTCGTCTGCCTTCTCAATTTTAATTTTTTTTTTTTTTGAATAAAGAAAAACGTCAGCCAAGCGGCAGACGGGATTAATGATTACATATTTTTAGCATGTCTGTAATATAGCAATTTTGTAAGAGGTTATTTCTCTCGCTCTTGTGACATAATCTTTATAATAATCTTAATATGCCTGACGATAAAACCACTTAATTTTTTCTACATAATAAAATATTGAAAAAAAATTCAAATTACTTTTAAACGCTTAAGAAATCAAGACATAAGTTTGCCCCTTGCATTTATCTGCTTTTTTGTTTATGTTACCTTTTTTACAGTTTCAAAGTGCTCTCAATAAACAACGCGGAGGCAATGCCAATTGCAGAGATTGTTCGTATGACTCAAATTACTTAGGACTTCATTATTTCTTAGCTCTGCCGCACGATAAGATTATATGGAAACTTTGGTCATTGGCTCCCTAACTACTATACATATGTCGGAGTTTTCATCTTGCTCATAAATTTTAAAAATGTGGAGAAGGAAAAAAAAAAGTTTTGAGACAAAGAGTAACTTAATCCTGGGATCAAAATTTGGAATTGGTAATACATAATCTATGACAAGGAATCAAAATATTGAATCGATGCTGACATCACATAGCAAAAGTAATTACTCTTCGGGCGATTGCATTACAATAATTAAAATTTAAAATTGATATATTTTGATTGTGAGGTTTGTCAAAGAATGACCGCTATGTGGCAATATTTTGAATGTAAAACGTTTACATAATGTAAATGGTAATAAGCGATAATCTTACGAAATGAAATTTCGTCTCTCAATTATCTATAAGGTCAATTAAGCATAAGCTATGCAGAAAACTAATTTTGGAAATAACTTCTGGATTGACAACGAAATAAAAATTTAAAAGCTTTTCAGGGAATAAATAAACTGCGAAATTTATGCTTCAAAATAATATAATCATTTAATTTTTTTTAGTTTTTAAAATCTTACTCTAAATAAAATTTTTTGAATTTTTTAATAAATTTTGGGTAAGCCTTAATGGCTGTTATGGCTATCGTGATGTCCTGTAGTGCCGTGTGTATCATGATGTCCTGTAGTGCCATGTGTATCGTGATGTACTGCATCATGATGGGCAGCGGGATGAACAGCGGGTTGAACAGCAGGATGAACAACGGAGTGACCAGCAGAGTGACCATCATCGTGATGTCCAGTACTTTGATGGCTATCATGTCCATGCGAATCACCAGCATAAGCCATAGCAATCATGAGGAATAAGGCAAATATAACGAAGAACTGTTTTGTTTCAAAAATTAAAATCAATTAGAATATGAATTCAATATTTGATTTTGAAATAAATTTCTTACCTTCATTTTGTATATATATATCAATCTTTAGATAACACTTGTGTTGAACTGATGATTTTAGCTAAAAATCCGCGAGTTTTTATAATAAAAATTATTGCAACTTTAGATGAAAAAAAACCAAAAAGCTTAATTCGTATATTTTTTGTTGAAATGCATTTAAGCTCACACTATTACGCCCATTTTTCTATTAATTTTATGTGCATACTATTAAAAAAGCAGAGATTCTTGTCAAAGTTTTGGTTTTAAATTGGGTGACCCATAGTCGCTAATTTGCAAAACATGCTGATTAGTTTGTTGACAAAAGCAGTTCTAAATAGCAGGTTTAATATAAATTATATTTGTTTTGATATTTTTTTTTAAATACAGCATCTGTTCTTCATTATACACGAGCTCGGTTTCCTTCTTGTTTGTGCTGATTATGTGAGATAAAAATCTTAACCCTAATTACACTTTTTCTTAAAATAGACTATATATGCATGTATTTATAGATATAGATATGTTTCGTACTTAATGGCTGCGCGTGTTCGATATATGACCTTGCTTTCAAAAAAAAATATATGTATATCAAATAAGCACATATCGGTGACAGGCACATATCGGTGATAAGCACACATCGATGATATATTGGAAGGTTTCGCATGAGCTCGCAATGAAAGCATATGGTTGCTATTTTGTTCATAGGTTAATGATTTTAACCCTTAAGTAAGAACCATATTTTCACAACGGTTTTTACTAAGGTTCGATGTCACTTGAAAAAAATTATTTGTTTTTATATATATTGCAGTGCGACCTCGGTGAACGCAACCCTCGATAAATGCAACTCCTCAATGTTCGCAACGAGTAGATTTCTTTCATTACAGACTCAGTAAGTGCAACTTTTCAAACTTTTGACTCCATCATTACAACTTCCGCGATTATTGTAACAGGCTTTGTTTTTATTAGTTGCGTTAACCGAGACCGCACTGTATAAAGATTTTATAAAATATTTCGGGTTTTGTTTGATTGGTTTGTTGTCGTAAAATAAATAAAATTTGCTTGGAAATGTTCTTATTTTGACATCAAAGTTATGTTTGAAGAATTGAAAACCATTATATTCAAATCCGAACTTTATGCTTTCTAAGCTTACGTTGTATCTCCCGATAAGCCGAAAATATGTCAACATATCGTGAACGCGCAGATTCTAGCTGAGGGCCAATTAAAATATAAGGGTTAGTTCAGAAGTCATTGCAGTTTCACAATTAAAAGTTAAAGGGAAATAACTCAAAAGTATTACCATCTTTAGACCAAAGGATAAAGTATATCATTTCTTATAAATTTTTTATGATGAATCCAAATCAGTGTAAACGATTTGATTGAATGTAGCAAATTATATTTGATATACAGAACAATAAAGGGTGATACTGAATTATGGGGTCCGCAAAATTGAAAATTTTTGTTGCTTAATTCAATACGTAAGCAATTCAATGATATGCGCCCCAATTCAAAAAAAGTTCACATTTACATTGAATTGAGATTTGTTTTTATTCAAATACAAAGTTAGATAGATAAACGTATATTTCTAATCAATAGCTTTAACTCATCATTAACATAGTCCGCCACGGCATTTGGGTTTTGTGAAAATGTACTGAATCGAGACTTGAAATGTACTTCTTAGAGGCCGATTGTACATTTTCATTTTGAACACCCAATTTTATTAAAATTTATGAACCTTTCTAAAAATTACTAAAAAAAAGTTTCTTAAATTTGCCATACCAGAAATCTTAACAAAATACGATATATCACATTAAAAACAAAATCTACACAATGCGAATATTTACATTTACTAAAAAAAAAGATAATTACTATAAAAAGTAATTTTTACTATGAAAAAATAAAAGGTAGTTATTCTAAATTGTCCAAATGTACCGAAAATGTACTGCAAATACGCTGCAAGTTCGCCAAATGTACTTAAATGCGACAAATGTACTGAATGTGCTCATGACGATTTTTCAGGACGCAGAAAATGCCATCACTACTGTAAATTAGTGATTTGTACTTAAATTAAAATGCATATATAAATATTACAGTTTTTTTTTACTCAGAAACTAAAATCATATGTAGGGTTGCCACGCGGCCGCTTATAACGCGGCCTGGCAGACAATTGAACGCCAAAGCCGTAGGCCGCCTAGGAATTTGAAATTTCGCTTATAGCCGTTAATTGGAGGTGAAATCCGTTAATCGCATGTAAAATCCCTTTTATACAAAGAAATTTCGCATTTCAACAAATTTCTGTCTTTTTGCAAGGCCGTTATATATATCATATATCACATATGACAGGCCGTAATGGTCGAAATATGCATTCTCGTTCTAATGATTATTTGCTGATATTTAAGAATTCAGTCCTTAGCACTTAACATTTAATTAGGAGTATTATTGTTTATCATATGAATATTTTTTGTTTGAAATGTTTTATTTTCAAAAAAAAAAACCTAAATCCTATTTGATGAAGAACAACTGCAGCACAATATAAGGCATTACACACATTAAGTCCGCTCGTACTAAATAACATTAAAAAAGTAATTAGCATGTTGTGCCAATTAGCGCCTAATACCAATAATAGGTCACTCAACTTAAAAAAAATTTTACTTTAAATATGAGTTTCGGCAATTTTTTTCTATAAAGTACACAAAAAATTAAGTACATAAAAAAAGGTGTGATTACAAATACACTAGCTGAATGCATTTCTACAAAACCTTATAATGTTGCGATAATTTTTTTCCTTAAAATTGCAAAAATATTTGCTATAAAATGCGCGAAATTTCAGAACAAATCATCAGTTTCATTCTTAAAGTGCTATCTACAGACTGAAATATTAACAAAATGAAGGTAAGGATTTTATTTTATGACTCAATAACCAATTTTTATTCTAATTAATTTTAATTTCTTAAACAGTTCTTCGTTATCTTTGCCTTATTCCTCATGATTGCTATGGCCTATGCCAGTGATTCGCATGAACATGATAGACATGAAAGTCCTGTACATTATGATAACCATCAAAACACTGGACAATACGATGCTGGTCACGCTGGTAGCCATCCTGCTACACATAGCAGCGAAGAGCATCACGACAGCCACCAGGACAGCTATCATCACTAAAGCAAAAGTTTAAAAAATATTTAAAAAAATATACTAAAAACTCGGCATGTTGAAATAAAAATAGGCATTAGAACAATAAACTTTCGGAATGTTCTCATAAGAAATTCCATAATATGGGAACTATAAATTTTTTAGTCCGTAAATTTTGGGATCACCAAACGGGTTCGCAATCTCTAGCAGTGTTATGGAGCTCCCTCACAGGCTCCGTTAAAATATTGCTAGAATAACTAAGTGATTGCAGCTTGGTGACATGATATTTCCAAACTACCCAACATAATTACATGTCACTCTATTCCATTAAGATCTCAGCCCATGTACATACCATTTTTTTACACTTTTGTTTGATTTTTTTCACACTTAAGTTTCTAGCTCTTACAATCAGGTTTCGAATTGCTTTTTAAATAATTTTATTGTCTGAATATTTATAGGTTTACCAGAGTAAACTTTCATTGAATTGAATTGTAAATACCTCGGAGGTCTCCCGTGTTTATTCTTGCCCTAGACATTCCTTGACGAAATTGAATTTGGGTACAGCTCAGAAGAGTGCACAATACACCGCGTCGAATAATTTTGTTGAGATCCTAAAACCGCGATCGATGAATGTCGAATTGAAACTCTGTGATTTTGCCATGACTTGTTCTAGAGAAAATATGTGGGTTGTAATTGCTGTGATTGGGCGGAAGCCTCATTGAAACCTATATGGCGCTCAAACTGTTGCACAATTCAATTAAATTTTTTTTAAAAAAAATACTAGCCGCAAAAGTTAAAATTTAAAATTCATGCACTATATTGAAAGGATTTGAATTTTTTGTCATGCACATGCATTTTGCAGTTTATGAGCTACCAACAAAGTGTAAAAATTGCTTAAAGCAACGAAAAATCCAGAACCCAGACACGAATAGAAAACGCTCGTATGTACAACTGAAAAAACAAACATGATTATTTTTATGTTGACGCGCAGACATTTAACACCACCAGCAACAACAACCGCAGCAACAACACCAAACACAACAACACCAACAACCACAACAACAGCAATATAAACAAAGCAGCAACTCATTCAAAATTTTTATTAAGTCAAGGCATGAAATGAAAAAAAAAACCAAAATATGAGAGGCTGTTGCGCATGCGCAACACCGCAATGCAAAGCGGAGCATGGAATTTGTTGATTTTGCACGTTTTTCAATATTTTTTCATTTATGTTTTTATATTATTATTACACTAATATTTATTTTTATGTTTTTTTTTGTTCCCTTGCTTAGTAGTTTCTGGTTTCACTGCTGACTTTTTCTTTAAATCATTCATTGTTTATGTTGTTTTAAATAGTCATCGTTGTTACTATTTTGAACAATGCTGCCAGATTGCTAGAAATGAACTTTATATATAACATGGTGCTATAAATATTTATTTAGCAATATTTGTACAGGAAGAAGTAAAAAATGAAGATAAGTGGCTATTTATATATTACTTAACGCTCTTTATCAATATTTTTGAAAGGTGTTACCTGTCAAATAAGCTCATCATCCCCGCTTCCCTTCTATGGGCGTTGCGTAATTATATGTTGTATGGGAAGACCTCTATCTTCAACGCCCTCTTAGCAACAGAGTGTTTTAAAAAGAACGGAATCCGTGCACTTTAGCATTAAGTTAAAATGAAAATTGGGTCGGCATTACATTCGGTCTAATTCCGCGAAATTATAATTTTCTTTTCGTAGGTTGAGTTCAAAGCCAATGCCGTTATTTGCTTTGTTATTGTTTTCTATAGAAAAGCTATATTGTAAGAATTACAAAAATACCTACATGAGTTTTTGTTTGTTTTAATATTACTATACTGAATTGGTGCAGCCAGAACTTTTTTTTTTAGGGGATTTTGATGTGAAGAAATGTAAAAATTTTAATACATTATCTTGTTTCATTAAGAATTGACTATAATATGAAAAGCTTGCTGAACATGAAATATAATTTATTTTGAAACGAAAAATATAACTTTTGGGGTGCTAAAGCTTCAACCCCTTGATCGAAAGATTTTTTTTATTCAGCCCGCTAACAAAAACTGAAAAATCATTTTATCTGGCCACTTCATATTCCAAAATAAAAAACGACGCCCGCTTTTGCGATGAGTGGCGCAACAAAACGCTTTTACACTGATTGTGAGCTCCCCTTCTAAAAAGCGGCAGCAGCAACAACAACAACAAAACAGAATGCTAATAAAACAAAAATCACAATTGTTTATTATTGTTCATGTTGTTGTTTTTGTTTTTAATGTTTGTGGCGTTCTTGTTGTTGTTGTGTTAAACTTCTATTATTAACTCATTTCTCAAGTATTTCATGAATAATGCGGTAAATGTTATGAAAATCATAAGACAACAACAAAAGCAACTTAAAATATGAAAATTTTTATTCCTCATTTGCATTTGCTTAGCTCATTGGGTTGATTCATCGATTCCATCGAACAGTGGCTTAGCTGTTTAACTGTAATTGTACCTTTGTGTTGTTATTAATGTTTTTATTGTTGCTGCTGTTGCCAATTGTTGCTGATTCTTTGTTAGCGATTTCGATTTCTAATTTGAAATTTGAATAAAAATCTTTCAATTTCCTTGACAACAATGTTGTTGTCATTACACAAGTGAACACGGTATTTAAGTTGAGGCCGGAAACTGAATTCACTATACCATATAACTAAAGGGTGTTTTTTTTAGAGGTTTGTTTTTCGAATAGAGATAAAACTGGCATTTTATGGTCAAATCTGGCAACTCTAATGTCATTTATGTTTAGTTTGGTTTGCCATTTCATCATGAACAGGTTGACAAAAGAACAACGCTTGCAAATCGTGCAAATTTATTTCGAAAATAATGGTTCAGTTCGCGAAGTTTACCGCAAGCTCCGTCCATTTTATGGTCGACATAATCGTCCATCAGAGCAATTAATTCGGTTAACCATGGATCGTTTTCGCACTACGTTTACTCTATGTGATAATACGCATCCGCAGAGACGTCGAACAGTGCGCACCGAAGAAACAATTGCCGCTGTAGAGCAAAATGTTGAAGAGGACCCGAATGAATCGATTCGCCACCGTGCACAGCAATTGGAGCTTTGTCCATCAACTTTATGGAAGATTTTGCGCAAAGATCTTGGCTTGCGACCTTACAAGATCCAGCTTGCGCAAGAATTAAAGCCGCGAGACCATGCAATGCGTCGTGATTTTGGTGTATGGGCCGAAAATGAGATTGATCTCGATGCTGATTTTCATCGCAAAATTTTGTTCAGTGATGAGGCTCATTTTTGGTTGAATGGCTACGTCAACAAGCAAAATTGCCGCATTTGGAGTGAAGAGAATCCACATGAGACCCTTGAGACGCCAGTAGATCCACAAAAACTGACTGTTTGGTGTGCTCTATGGGCTGGTGGAGTCATTGGGCCATACTTCTTCCGAAATAATGCTGGAGAGTCAGTTACCGTTATTGGAGCGCTACATGCCACACAGCGCACGTCACAATCGATTTATTGAAGGAAACATTCGATGAGCGCATAATTTCGTGGAATGGACCTGTCAATTGGCCACCAAGATCGTGTGATTTGACACCATTGGATTATTTTCTTTGGGGATATGTGAAGTCGCTCGTCTACGCCAACAAACCAGAAACGTTAGGGGACTTGGAAGCCAACATTCGTGGCGTTATTGCCGACATACGGCCCCATATGCTCGAAAAAGTGGTTCAAAATTGGACCTGTAGAATTGGCTTTATTCGAGCCAGCCGCGGCGGCCACATGCCCGAAATCATATTTAAACATTAATGGCATAAAATTATCCTTCCAATAAAGCCAAATTGATGGACATTAAAACGATTTTCTTGTGTTTTATTTCAATTCGAAGCTCTATACCTCTAAAAAAAACACCCTTTACAATAAGTTAATATATGAAAGTATATGGCCGGATAAAATGCTTAAGTCCGGTCCTGTAGGCTTAGTACCTAGTTGTGATCATGGTGCAATAACCAAGGTGTAGTAATTATGGCAGTTCTCTCATAATTTTCTGGGTATTGGCCATTAATAGATTCACATTGACATTTATCATCAATTCGATTTTATTGTGTTTCGTTATATTTTTGACTTATCGTTTTTTTGATTGTTGGGCCCGTTCAGCAACTTCAACATTTTTGAATCGCTTTAAACAACTTTTTAATGAGAGGTTTTGGATTAAGTTTTTCAAAACTCCGATGCGAACAAAAAATTACGCTAATTAGTGCAGCGGGTTACAATCTGACAGCGATAAGTCTTTTTTGTTATTGAAAAACAAGAACAGCGACTAAATTTATCTGAATGAAAGCTGTTTGCTCAATACTTGCAGCATATCGTTCAGAGAGTTTTCAAAACCATTATGCTTAAGTGCAGCAATTCATCAAAGCGCTTATTTTTGCTGAACGGGCAATTGATATGTCAAGAATGTCAACGTTAAAGCAAATAGGCGATCTACTCTCACGCTCTCAAATGGCTTCCACTTCAGTACGCATTGGCTCTCCCTAATTACTACACCTTGGTTATTGCACCATGGTTGTGATCAAATATTTTTTTACAGCACATCATTGAAAAATGTCTCTGGCTATGATAGACTTACGCCCAGTCGCCAACCATGCGCTACAAATTATTTGAAGCTGATGCTTGCCAAGGCTGTCAACATCGAGGAAGAACAAAAACTCGCAAGGCAGCTCAATAAAAGTCGTACTTGTTTTGAAACATAGACGAGTACAAAAGCTTCACACCCAACACAAATTTGCCAAAATGGACATGTTCAGATCATTATCCTCAGCTGTATTAGCCCCTATTCAGCCTGCTGTACAAGAAGTTGCAAAAACTGTCACGGGTGTTTTACACTTGAGTACGCCACAGATATGAAAGTTACTATTGGTAGCAAATTCGTAGTGGTTCCAATGAATTTTCTCAGAATTACTTGAACTTCATTGACAAAACAAATAAAAATCTTGCTGTTGCATCTTTATACAAGAATGCTCAATATAGTTGGCAAAAATACGAGCACATCGAAAGAAACCTTAGTGGCGATAAATTACACGTACTTCGTGGAGAGGTCCGAAATCCCGTGGAATGAAGAGAAAGAGAAGGAGGTGTGTTTTGTTATTTAGTAACACCCTGATTGGGAACTAGTTATGGGTATATAAGTCATATTTCATTACTCGGACATCTTTCGTTAATGTTTATCGTCCCTTAAAGAAGGCAATCAAGAAGTGAACTGAAAATCGGAGTACGTGTTGTGAATTAATTCCTCACCAAGCAAGAAAAAACTCACCAAACCAGAATATGTGGGATGGGAGCTGTTTACGGTCTTACAAGTGGCATAAGATTTTCAAACAAGTTCGGAACTCAATTGCAGATGATCTACGGCCGATTGTGATAATGACGTCAGTTGAAAAGCTTTCATATATTAGAAGATGCTCTCGCCTGAAAACGAAACAACATTTTGTATTAGTAATTATATTAGATACAACAATTTTGGGGAATCCGCAGATTTTCGGACCTCCCTCTCTTGTATTGTACAAAGTTCAGGATGCCATTGATTCTTTCACATATGTGATATGCTCTCAGAAATCTACGATAGCTCCAAAAAAAAACTACCATAGTTTTGGAAAGTACCGAGCACGGTGATATCCATCATTTTAGTAGAGGGGAATTACCTTAATTTGCAAAACCATTTTTTGAATTTTTTCGAGAATAAATAAGAGGTTGGCGAGAATAGAAGTAGGCAATTCAGTTGAAAGCCACCTAAAGAAGGGCTAAATTCATTCTCTGATAGGATGGAAATGTATTACTTCTCATTATTCTATCAAATACTTTTAGTGCAAAGGTTTTTTTTTTTTGATTCATTAGCGTTAGTATCACTCAAAGCGAGTACAGGAAGCAAATTTTTTCCTGCTATTTTTAAGGTTGGAAAAAAAGGGTTTGTCTATGAAAATATGACTCCCAGATGAGGGTCGTGAGACAGTCTTTATTTCGTTGTTCTTAAATTTTGAAGGGGAATTTCAAGAAACAAAATAATATCTTTATTTCCGTGGAGATATGAAGCATCTCTGCTGCGATACAAATGTAAATTATACACATACATACATAAGTGTTAATGTATATATAATAGCAGTTTAAATAAATCAAACACAATTTGATTTCTGCGCTTACCTTCTTCATATAAAATCTGAATTTTATTTTATATTTGTATGAACAATATTATTATTTTTATGCTGCTTTTGGGTGTCTAAGCACCCGATTTTATCGGGTTTTTCTATTTGAAAAAATTTTTCCTAGCTAACGTTTCAACATTTTTCTAACTATCAAAATTAAAGATCTCTAAGCTTATTAAAAAATTAGCACTAGCGAAAATTGACCGCTTCTATGCTAATAATGAAACCTGGCTATAAGTGTGCTTAGAAAATCTACAGCGCCTGCCATTGACTGTCCTACTAAAGGTGGCTCAAGATTTTACCACAGAGCAGACGTTTGGGACAATGTTTTTTTGTTTCTTATATTTCAAAATGTAATGTCAACAGTCAGAAAAGTTCCAAAATGGTATCTTTGAATTATATTTCTATCATTTTTCGCTTATAAAAAATAAATAAAGCTTTTGGCTTCAACTTTATCAATGTTGTCCTGTGTTTACTTCTGCGATTTGTGGGTCAAACTTTGAATTGCGATTACGTATTTTGATGTTGGTTTTTTTTTTACATTTAATTTTTATTTGCCGTACTGTAATTGTAGTTTTTGTTTTAAGCACTTTTTGTCTGGCTTTGAAATCGCTTCGAAAAGTAAAATGATCATTATATTTTTTCATATTTTATTTCTTTCTTTATTTGCAGCTGGAAGGTCATTTCGGCAATTGTGGTAAATATTATCAATGTTATTGTAATTCTCGTTGTCTTATTGCACATATAATTGACTCAATTTGATGAAGTAATTATTTTTCGAACAATGGGAAACAGATTGAATTGTTTCTATCGCAATTCGATTGCGGAAATTTTAAATGTCAATATTTTTTTTGAGTGCCGCAATTCTATACATTGTCAAAATATAGCAAATAAATGATTTGGTTTTTGGTATTCTTAAAAAAATTAAGGCTTCTCTTGAAAGTAAAACCTTGACCTTAAAGTAATAAAATGTAGTTTGGAAGTTATAATAAAGTGTACAGTATAAATCTCAAATCCGCCGCCTGCGCGTATTTCGATGGCGACACATCAAGGATATGATTAACAATGAAAAATCTACGTTTCCTTAACCATAATAAAGGAATATTTTAAGGCCACTTGCATGTATACTTTAACTTTTATCTAAAACATTCTACCTCGCCTATTTTACGTTACGCGAGACATTTTTTTGAGAATCAAACCATCAAAACCAACTTGGAAAAAGTCACATCAAAGCATAATGAATACAACAAAGCGGAACTACAAGCTGTTGGAGTCCATTGATGTCTGTTGCATGTGATGTATCAACAACATTTTAACTGTGTACAATAGAGAAACTAAATAAAAGCATTAGTTACAAAGGCTTTAAACATTTTTCCCAAAAATGAAATTCAGATTTCAGTACCTACACACCATCACTAAGTGATTGTTGAAATTCCAGAGTTGCACTCTCAAAACTTGCCGCCACGCGTTCATGTAAAGGTCAAAAATTGAACTCCACTCCAACATCGATTCCACTCACAAAGCGACCATACGACGCGCCATTGAATGATCGCATCACAATCGCTGTGGCACAAACAACGGCAGGCACTTTTTTTTTTTGTTTTGTGGCTGGTCTGCCTGTGGTGCTGGTGAATTTAATTTTTCAAATTTTTTTTTTTATTATTTTTGTGACCACAACGGGGCCAAGATCAGACTCTCCAACATTAAAAACCAAAGACTTTGTTGCAACGGCTAAGTCCGTTGTTGGATTCAGACATAATATCGAAGAAAAAACTATTACACTGAGCCAAAGACATAGTGAGAGAGATATGTATTGTGCGAGAAAAAGGGGAACTTATAGTTTCAGCGTTGCATGCAGTCATTGCTGCTGCTGCTGAATGGACCGCTAACACAAATCGCATTGGCATTACTTACGGCAAAAACACGGGCACTAAAACTACAAAAAAGTTAACAGCATGTGTCCAGCAGCAACATTGACCGCGCAGTGTTTGTCTATCAGAGGGCACGGTGTTGATTTGTATGGGAAGCTATTTAATGTATGACCAACACATTACGAAGAGTAGGTACCTACCTACCTATATAAATAAATTATCGTACAGCAATGAATGGAAGATAAAATATGAATTTAGGTGAAATTAATACTTTCATACTTAGTCACCATGTGCTACGTGAAGATGTTACAGCATTGGAAAATAAATTATGTGACGTAATATGGTTTTTATAGAACTTATTAAAAATAAGAGAAGTAATAAGTAACTGAAGGTCTAAAGGTACCCTAAATTAGTGAACTTCTGTGCCTAGTGCAATAAACTTTTAATAAGTAAGACTTTAGAATATTATCTCTATTAATCGACTCTGACAGAAATGCTCACTCTGAAAAAGAAAGCTAATGTTAGCTATCTCGGAAGGCTTTCGGGCATCTCTCAAAGATACGCTTAAGTCTACGAGAAGAATCAAAAATACAACTCTCTCTGAACAAAGCAATTTTTCAGCATATTGGGAAAATTAGACATCAGAAAATCCGCTAGACTCTGGTGAAACCACCATGAAGAATATAGGAAGATCTAAGGAATGAGTCCGGAAATCTGTTCAAAAACGCTTTGAAAGTTAGACATCTAAATATCGCAATATGTATAAAACTATCAAGGGTACCTTCAAAAAGACGATAAGGAAGGCGCATGGTGAACCCTACGTGATATAGATGAATCTATGCCAGAGACGTCAAATTTTAACTTTTTACAGACAGCACCGAGACGGATTACTTCTGGAAGTTCTAATCATTGCTCACTTTTCCCAATGCGAAATTGACCGTCACATCGTTAGCTGAAACATACAGCTTCAACACTGTCATGTAAGGACTAGACATTGGCGCCTTGGGTCATAAGTATACAGACTCTAAAATAGACAATTGAGTCCTTCTTTGTGTACAAGTCATCTAACCCGGATTTAATATATTCTTTCCTTTTACAAAAAGGTTATGAGAACATGAAATTTATCTTATATACGATCCTTAGAGCTGGAATAGCCTGTTAGTACTAACCATTTTCGCAGATAGATGTATGGTGACTGATCCTCTAAGTTCAGGCACTGCAATTTTATTTCAAAGTGCTATTGAGATAAACCTTATTTAATCTGGAGTAATTCTGTGTAATACCATAAGTGCTCAAAGGGTCAGAAATTTCACTCCCGCCATAGTATTTTCCTAGTTTGTTTTGTCATAGCGAGACACCTCTGCCAGACTAGCTTCGATTTTAACATTGTCGAGTTCCGAGCTTTTAAGGCGGCCTGACTGTCGGAGTAGCCTTGGCGTAAGCCGTAAATGGTCTTCATATCCACATTACAAGCTTATAGTAGCTAAGCAAAAAGTTCGACCTGTATGAATCGTAAATTCTACGTCCTGTATACGCCTGAGCAGTTGGTCGACTTTATGATAAAAGATTTGAGCTGGAATTTATACTGGTTGAAGAGCTGAGGGTCTCTAAGAGATCCAACCATATCCAACCATGTCAGATCACAGTTGCATACGCCAGCTTTCTAGTGCAGCTAAACATCTAATCAACAGCCAAAGGAAACCAAGAAAATCTTATTTTAAAATCTTTTTAAAACGAACTGTTTTGAAAATAGAGCATATTTTTCATAAATTAAAATTCATTTCAAAATTTGCTAACTCAACTAAATGGCTGTTTCTTTTCTTACAATTGTCTTAAATATTAATTTTTCCCATTAACCAAAGATCAATTTCTTTGTCTTCAAGTTATGGTTAAATTTTTTTTTTAAAAACTGCATTTATTTAAAGTTATTTCTTTTAAATTAACTATGGCATTTTGTGGCGCGTCCTCTGCAGATGATTGATGATTCTTTGGCGACTCCTATTTCAGCGCGTGTCGTAGTGAATGAATTCATGTTGCATTGCAACAAAGTATAACTTTATATCTGGGTCTTAAATCATTCCCAAGAAGCGGGCGCAGTTGTCAACATTGTTGCTGTTTATGGTTCGCTTGTTAGAAGTTGTGCTTATTGACGGATTTGTAAGGAAAAAAACCTAACATAAATAGGCAAACAAAGAGTTATCTAGAGGATGTTGTTGGTTCCTTCACCAACGTCATACGTTACATTTAAGTACAGACTATTTTTATTATATCATAAAATTTTTATGACTTATAAAAACAAATATTATACGTTATATAATTTGTTAAGAGAACTTGTTGTCCAAGATAACCAGATACACACTCCATACTAAAGAGAGACATAATCGATAATTCTGAAAAGAAAAGGTTCAGTCACCAAACAAAATTAAAATAATGGGTTTAAAGTTGAAGTAACAATTGCAGCCAAAGTGTTGATTCAATTGTCAGTAGATTTTTGTAAGCATTAGATTGTCTTCTTCATTGCCGTATTGAGTTGCTCAAGGGTTTCTGGTTTGTTTGCTTACGTTTTGCTCTTCAGATATCTATACAAAAAAAAAGGTCCGGACTAGTCATAACCGGCAACCGTGGAGGTCAATTATCATCACCATTTTTTTAGGTAATTTGTTGTGGAAAGAGTTCTCGCAGTAATACAATTCTGATTCTGGCTCTATGCTATGATGTATTGTCTTGATGGAACTACATCCCAATGTGCACAAAAACGGATGCGGATCCGTAATGGATCCGAAACGGACCTCAAAAACGGAAAAAAAAACCGGAATCCGCTTTTTCGTATCCGTAACAGATCCGAAACGGACGTCATAAACGGAAAAAAAATGGAATCCGTTTTTTTTTATTATTAATATAAAAGGCAGTTTTTTGCTTTTTATATATCTTTAAATTAAAACAATATAAAAAATTAAAAGAAATGTGTCGTCGCCGGGGTTTGAACCTGTATCTTCCTTTGCTTATCGAATAGTTGTTGCATGCGTAGCTTAACACTATCATAGAAATTATGGAAGTAGCTGAGTTGGTTAAGATGAGCATATTTGCTGAACAGTGGCATGGCGCAGGACGCGCAGGTTCGATTCTGTTCTCGGTGGCAGTTAAAAAAGTTTCCTTAATGCCGATTTACTAATAAAATTAAGTTGATGAAATAGCATTAAAAGAAATAAATAGATGGAAAATAAAATAAGTAAAAATAAAAAAAAAAAATTAGATTTGGGAAGAGCAAAAAAAAAAAAATTATTTAATTGCGCTAATTTTTTTGTACAGTAAAATCCGCATTATTAAAGAAAAAGGTCGTCTCGAATCCGTTTTATTTAGAAAAACGAATCCGAAAAAGTGGATTCCGGTTTTTTTCCATTTTTGAGGTCCGTTTCGGATCCGTTACGGGTCCGGAAAAGCGGACGATCTTTCCGTTTTTTGAGAGGAATTTCATCCGACAACGGATCCGAATTGGATCCGAAACGGATTCTGTTTCGGATAAATAATCCGAAACGGATCCGTTTGGCAAATTGGAATGTTAGTCAACACTAACGTATGCAGTTTTGGCGTCAAGAAGATTTCATTAATGTCGCGTTATCATGCTGCAGTGACTAAATTGCACTACAAACTCTTACTTTTAATGGATATAAAGATGACTTTTGAATAATTTCTGGGTTTTCTATGGCTCAGAACTGACTATTCTGTTTATTACATTTCACATTCACGTAACTTTCTCATCGTCACAGTATTTCATGATTGATTTGCATAAAATGCGATGACTATTAAAACACGTTACCTTATCAAATATTTTTACTTGAAATTTTTGTCAGGTCTTTATTCCACGACTGCCAAATGCGAACTGTCAAAACTATTACTTATTTACCAAATAACAAAAGTTTTCCAACAATTATTTCATTGTTTACGTACAATTGTCTTTTACATAACTTTCAAATGACCAATATGATTTAAATCAAAGTGAAAGGATAGGCCAGAGGGCACATAATTGGTCTCGAAAATAGAGTAAAGTGTATTCAAATAATATTATCACGGCTGCCAGATGAATGGACTACCATTATCCAAGAATCATGTGGCGAAGGCGCTTGTCTTGTCCATATCGTTGTCTTTAGTTTTCGAAATTCCGCCAGTAGTGGAGTAAAACTACCTATGTATAGTGCACTGTCAGGAAGTAAAGCTGGCGACAAGTTGTAGAGCCGTGTCTTATATCACCTTGTACTTCAAAAGATTCAAAAAACTTTCCATTATTAAGGTTATGATCTTTTCCGAAACTCCTCAAAGTCGTAATCTTTATGAACACTGTCGAAAGCCTTCTTGAAGTCAACAAATATCATCTGCATTTTAGATTTAGGTACATGCAGCTTAATGCTCAATGAGCTTTTGGATTGCGTTGATGTGGCTTTGCCTCAGCCGGATGATTCCACGTGGAGACCAACCTGTGTTGAATTCCTGGCTAAGTAAACATTTCAAGTTATCAAGTATATTTCTCACTATTGTATTTGAAACTACTGGCGCAACGCAGTTACCTTGCAGGACAGTACCGTGGGAAAGCGGAGCCAGCGGTGAATGATTTTATTTTATTTTTCAACCATACATTTTTTAAAGAATCTATTTCGTTGTTCAAAATGATAGGAAAATGTTGGCTTGACTTTATGAAATTTATTTGAAACTTAGCAGAAGCATACGTAATTGAATAAACACAGGTACTCCATGGAAATGCGGGGCCTGGAACAACTTTATTCACTTGCTCTCTTTTCAGGACAGCCATAATACTTCGCGAGATTTTGAAAGCCTTAACAGCGCGCATTTGTAAAATTTTGATTAAAACACCGTAACACCATTTATTTGAAAAATTTTCACAAGTTCTGGCATTGAGAATGAGTGATTAAGCCAGTTAGTGGCTGCATCAGGATGTGCTTTGAATAAATTTGCTGGTGTACTTTCGGTGCCTTGATAATTGATTTGATCTCGTCGATATTGGTTGCATCTGCCCTAACTTAGGTAACAGTGCTTAAATGGAGCTGAGCTCCTGCAAGCGTTGGGGCATTCTTCATCGGAATGTGACTTAAAACTGAAATGATCCATTACTTCTCATCCGGATATCGCAGTGGACCATGCGTATACTTCAATGATTGTGAACCTATTAATAGTGCTACTATCATTTCAGTAAGTGACATTTTCTGCTGAGGACTATATTATTTTGCGATTTTATTTCTCACTTTTCACACTACTGCACTATGGCAATGAAAATGAAAATTCTTTCAAACCTCTCACATAGTTTAATGCAAAAGCGAAAGCTATTATTATAAAGTTAAAATCATTGTGTGTTATAATAAAATTTCTTAAAAATAGACGCTTGAGTTCTGCCAGATCTATAAAAATTTGACATTCAAATTGCTACCTCATATTTTGTTCACTTCCAAGTACTGCGGAGCTTAAGCCCTGACGTAAAGTAAGAATTCTTTTTATAATTTTAATGTGAAAATACAGCCGTTCTACTCTAACGTCATTTGAATGTTTAGGCGTTGCTTTCAAAAGCCAGATGCAAATCTGAGCGCTTTGAATGCAATGAAAAATAAATAAATTTGCATTAAGAATTAGTTTTGCATTTTTATTTTCTCATTTTCTGTTACTTTGTGCAGACCAGTAGCTTGCGGCTTAATTTGCGTTCGTCAACATTTAGAGTTGCAACGTGTCCATTATTCACTTTGGCAGCCTGTAAGCGTTGGTCTACTAAGTGCAATAAGGCTGGGTATTAAAAACTTTTTTTTCTCGTTTCTCTTGTGGCGTTTGTCCATACGATCTGCTCTACTCTGCTTGGGCATTTCAATCAACGCGCATTGAAGTGAAGCAGATCGCATTGCATCCAGTGCGTGTGTTGTATTGTGTTGCGCATGCGCACAAAACCGGACTTTTGGTCTGCTGCATGTTGAATGTTTTCAACGTTCAAGTGTTAATGTTTATATTTTGTTACTTTGTTTTTGACTGAGAAAAAATGAAAATATTGTGGCAGCAGATCGATCATTGATGTAATGATAAGGTTTTGGTGACGTTGATAGGTATGCAAAGCAGGAAATGTTACAGAGTTCCTTGAAGACGAGTTAGTAAATCTATTCAGATACGTTTGCTAAAACTTAACTTGTTTTAAATTTATGATATTCGGGACGAGAGAGAGTACAACCTACCAAACTTAATTTCTTTTTGAGAAAATAACTGGTGTCCTAATATAAAAATAATAAACCCTTAAGTGTACTCATTAGTCGTGTAAATAAAGTTTCCTTACCATTTTTTCACTAATTTTGCACAATTTCTCATCAATAAATTATCGCATAAAATTTTAAAATAATGGAACACATTAATAATTCCATAAATAAAATCAATCCACATAATTGTATTCAATGAAAAATTGACTATGAATCAATTAAATTCAATCAGAAGTTCAGACTAAAGATCAATTAACCATCATCATCATGAGCATCAGCATCAGCATCAGAAATAGCAACAATGAAGTAACACCAACAACCACAATAGCAATTAAAGTAATACTAAACAATTCACAATACATTGCAGCAAAGTATGAGTGAACAGTAGATACACAACCCTTTTTTTTTGTTGCAGCTACAGCAACCGCTACCATGTTGCCGCTCATCAATAATAATTTGACAGCAATTTCCACGCTTTAATTTTGCTTTAAACCTAAAATTCATTTCAATTGTCAACAATGCATAGGGGAGTTGAGGGTAGCAGCGTTTAAGGTAGAAGTAGAAGACAGCGCATAAATAATGAAAACACAAAATGTGACCGCATTGATGCTGAAAACGAATACAGAACTCATAGCTAAAATTCATATTTCAATTTCAATTGGAATTAATTTAAATAATAAATAAATAAATTGCGATTTTCTGTCCAAGCACAGTGGGTGGGTTTAGTAAAAACTCTATTAAAAACCATTTATATAACTTGTCGTAAAATTAATGACCGGTATTGATATAGCGATATGATTACATGAAAACCAAGCAAGATAAATGAGTGGAACTTAGCACAGAGACCACATTTTAAAACAATCTTATTGATACCGAAAATGGGCGAAATCAGTTAACGGACATGCCTACCGCCCATACAAGCAAATTTGATGCAGTGTTACCGAATTCCTCAAAACTACTAGAAAAAACGTAGAACGGCTCTGGGAAAAAATTGGTGAACTTCGACGATAGGGCGTGGCACTTCCCATGCAAACTAAAACTTCAAAATGCTTTACTGAGAGAATTATTAACGTCAATGGACCCAAATTTCACACAAAAAACAAAAATTATTCGGAAAAGCTCTAGGCAAGAACTTGATGATCGTTACATTCTCTATAAAAACAAAAACTTTAATGCACTCCACTGAAAGAAGCGAAGTGTAAAAAGGCGAAGGCAAAACAGTTTCATTCTTTCTTACTTTCATATTGAAAAGGTTGTGAAAAGGGGCAATGCCATATGTAGTTTTTTTACATTAGTAGGCGGTGTCACGCCTCTAAAAGGAATATACATCCCACGGCTATGCTATTAGATAGATTTTGATGAAATTTGGTATGACGATGAACTCAGCCTCAAGAAGCGATATTAAAATCTGTGTACATGAAATGGGCGTGACACAACCCCTTATGAGAAAAATGCTGTTACGCCTGAGCTGCTACACCGACTTTCATAAAATTCGGTCTGGAGATAGATTGATCCCAGAATAAAGATATTTGTTTTTTAGTACAGAGAAAGATTGAACCCTGAAAAAAAATATTTGATCTGCACCTTGCCAGAAGATATGTTGTCAAAACTATGTTAATAGACCAATTTTGATGAAATTCGGAATGGAGATTGATAGAATCCTGAGGAAGGCTATTTGTTTCTTAGTGTGTACTATGCCCCTAACACGAAAATATATTTTCACAGCTAAGCGCATGGATCGATTTGGATATAATTTGGAGTGTAGATCGAAACTGAGAAATTGTATGGAGACAGGGATAAGAAGAAAGGTTTTTTTTTGATTTTTTGGAACGATGACATTAAAACAGATTAAATAGCACTAAAGAATTGCTTCATATTATCCGAAAAAGGGCGTGGCACTGCCTATACAAATCAAGTATCAAATTCAAAGTGGATACGATTGATTAAAATATTAAAAATTTTTATGCACTTGTTCCAAAACCACCGCATCTCTTATTTTTAAACTTCCTCTTTAAAACTCAACTTTGAGTTTTTTTCTTGCAGGTTTCGTTGTTGTGAGAGCTACATCTTCACGTATAGTTAGTGTCAGTGATGCTTTTGTATTTAGTTGCTGTAGTGTCTGTACTGTTTTGAAATGGCTATGAAGAAATAGTTCACATCGCCTTTTTGAGCTTATTCTCCATATGTACTGAATTGAGCGTATTAAAATATTTAATTCATTTATTAAAAGTTTCTATGGAAATATTTCCAAATCAAATTTTTTTAAAAAAGGGGTCCAGAAATAAGGTTTTTTCTCGCTTATTTTGGGCAAAATTTCTTTTATTTTTGATCAACTGCTTAAGTCAATTTCTTTTTTTTTTCTATATTTTGTAAGTGATTTTTCACATGACACTTTACTTAAAATTTGTTCATAATCGCCCACTGTTAACAAGGGAACTGCTCTGATGATGAGTGCGACAATAACAACAACAACAGCAGCCACAGTCAATCGTTGCGGTTTTGACAATTTACAGCTGCACTTTGGGAGTTTTTTCTTTTGTTGTGGGTTATTTTTCAGTGTTGCTATAAATTTATTTATTTTTTTGTTTTGTTAATTTTTTGGAACATATAGTTGGCAAGTCTTAAATTTCCATAACTAAACAATGCAACACAAAAGTTTACACTCGACGACAATCAAATGAGAGTGGTGTGGAGGGTCCCACTAAAAAACTTTGAATAAATTAATTTTTTTTTATCATAAATTTTACAAAAAAAAAAAATAAAAAATCCAAAGTGTTGTGTGGAGTGTGATTTTTTAACTCCTTTTTTCATGTTGATGTTGCTGTCTCTCTTTTATTTTGGGGTTTTTGTCTTCTGTTTTCTTTTATTTATGAGTTTTTTATTTTTATTATTTTTGTGGCTCCTTTATTTTAAACGTCATTTTACTACCAATTTTTATTGTTACCGTCGATGCTGTGTTGTTGTTGCTGTTGTTGTTGCAGCTATATAACCCCAATTATTGTTGGTTCTTGTTATTCCGGCATGGCTGTTGAAGGCCTGTTCGTGGTTAAGTGTCTAATTGAAACGCATAAATAAACAATAAACTGCCGCTCAGAAAATTTATTTTTATTCATTTTGGTTTTTACTTTGATTTTTCCTTTTACCAATGAATCCACACGATCCATATGAAATCTCTATGTTTTGACTTTTATTTGAACAACAGAAATATAAAAATATTTAACGATTTCACAGATTGGACTACAAATACGTTCCCTCACTCTTTGACTTTAAATGTTTTCTAGTGTTTCTGGCGTAGGTTTTATTTTTTTGAAGAGAGCAACTTGACCCTTTTTGGCTCTGTACATTGCTACCGGATTTAAATTTTGCCGCATTTTTTTTGTTTTTTAATTTAATTTGGTTGACACGGTTCGTTTGATTGCTGTGTAAACAAAATAATTGGTTGACCACCCGTAAAGTGTTGCTCATGTAACGTGGCGTATGTTACCTCGAATTGGGGGCAACAAAAATTAACGGTTTCAAATTCAATGCATTTGTTAGTTTATGAACTCAAAGTTTCGGCTTCATGTTGCTGTTGATTGGGAAAAACACATTTTTAATATGCATCCGCCTTAGATTGCTCTGTACAAAAACAAAAAAAAAAAATTATAAGCGCAAGCACTCGCGGTGTGATATGAAAATGTTATGATATTTGAATGTTTGAAATATTTTTAGCAGTTATGATTTTATATTAAATGAAGTTATGATTTTATATTAAATGTTAAAAAAAGCTGAATACCATCGTAAGCTCGATTAGAAGGGCATCAAATAGTATGAAAGGATGATTGAATCCTAAAGTATCGAGTAAGATCTAAAAATTCGACGAGTAGGTAATGAAAAGTTATCACAAAGTTTTGAAAATTATTATAACGATGGAGAACGAGAAGGTCTGGCCGATAACTCGCTCTCGGTGATAATATAGTATATATCGCTCAATATATCGGTGCGGAAAACCAAACTCGTTAGCAAAAAAAGTTGCTTACTTTATATTAATTTATAATTATTTGGTGCCACGGCATCGCACGGGCACGTCTCGTTGTTTATTTCTTAACATTTCTTTCTCTCTACAATTGAAAGAGAGTTTATTCTTTGAGCTTTGAAGCCAAATAAAAACGGTATAAATGAAAAAAAAACCCAAAAATAATAACACAGAGTTTAAGAAGGAGTAAAGCACATGCAACGAAAAAGCAAAACGACAATTTTTGCAAAAACTTAATCATCTAAAAAGGGATTTTAAAAAAATAAAAAGTAGGCAGTAACCTTCCATAGCATCAGAATGTTGTTTTAAAAAATAAATTGTTAAAATCGGTTCAGTATATTTTGCGCCAAAGCGTTACAAACCATTATCATGTGAGCAATTTTATATAAATAGTATAGATAGATATACACACATATACCAAAGCAAATATTGTTGTTGTTCTAAAAACAAACAAAAAAAAAATACCAAAAAAATATAAAGAAAAATCAAAACAAAACACGAACAATTGCTGTGCCTTTCTTTTGCGACAGTAGGATAAAACGTTGCTTTTTGATTCAATAGGTTTTTAGCGCCCCATAGCCGTTGTTGTCATATAAACGTTCTTCATACGACATGCATTTTCAAATATCGGTGGGAAAATACGATGATTTATGTCCGATGAATTTTGTTCTGCAACCATTGTGCGACACTTGCGTTAATGTTTTCTAGTACGACACAGAATTAGTTAAGTTTAAGGTTAAACTCCTTAAAGATATCTTAATCTTAAAAAAATATTTCAAAATAAATAACTGCAGCTACAACTCGCAACAAAGTAAAGGCAACAACAACTTCAACTGTTATACGCATCTCCAAGAATGTGGGCGTCATTCATTCCGACAGTAACTCGAAATTCCCGCAAAGTGAGCGGCAATAAAATTTTGCACGCACATAAGAAGATGACGGTGCCATTAGGCGCAACATTGTCATTTCACAGAAGCTTTACGTAATACATAACATAGACTTAAAAACACAGAATGACCCAAGCAACTGTCATCTAGCAGCAGCTTTATCCAACCAACCACCCGTTGGCGCGTTCAAGTGTGCGGCAGATAAAAAAAAAAAAAAGAAAAATCGTATATTTTTTTATGATGGTCACTTTATGTGATCGCAAATATGTTGCGTTATAGGTGCTAAGCCATCATAACTGTTTAATCGGTCTCCACTTATTATTGTTATCGCTTTTAATGTTGGAATATAAATAATCCGAAAGATCGTTTTTTTTTTTTTTTAACAAATAATCGGAAAACATTAAGGAACCACACTTTTTGTCCTACATTACCAAGTCATGGTAATTCAGCTGCAATACACTGCTGTGAAAGTATGAAATAGTAAACACAAAAATATTGTTGTCAGAGCTTAAGACTGCAGAGTAATAAAAACGCTTTTTTCTTTTACCGACAATTCGGAAATGACCGCTGAACTAAAAATGCAAGTAGTTAGGAAATGCAAGGATTTTAAAGAGCTACTGTCATGGCTATAACTGCAATAGCTAATGCTGTGTTACTTGATGTTGTTGCTGCTGCATTAATGTATTGCTCGTTGTGTATGTTTGTTGCGCGTGCATTTTTATGACATCAATTCACACTTAAAATGACAATGACAAGGTTACATAATGGCTAAGTCAGGAGATAAAAAATGCGCTAGTGCTACTTTACTAAACGTTAAATGGGCGCTAGTGGGTGTGGTCAACATAGCTAATGGTATCTTATGTTGTGTGCAACACAGCTGCACTTTTAAAGACCAACTGAAAAATACAAAAATTACTAAACAGCTATTTTTAGTGCTATGATGCTAGTGATATATTTCACATGTTAGCAATGGTAAATTAAAAAAAATTATAAGGAATTGTTATAGAGAGCACGAATTACGGGTGCAGGATTATGATTACATTAAAAATTGAGTTCTCTATGCAACTGAGTGACACTATCGCTTATTTGTTGTTAATTGTATAAGAGTTTTGTGATATGGGGATGTTTAACCCAAATAGTCCGCCGTAGATGCACCACTGAACAGCTCATCTATAAATTCATAAATTTTCATGTTTGCACTGTTTTAAACTCCAAAGATTACAAAAAATTGTCTCATATTGAAAACCCCAAAATAAAATTCGCGTAAGCCTAAGGTCTTGAAACTTATGAAGTCAAAGCACCCCAGTTGGAGCTTGCGCTATTTCATAAAATATTGGAGCATGGGTGGGGGATATGCGATAACTAAAATATTATAATATTCCCCGAAATTTAAATTAAAAATTAAACAGATGTACCATAAATTAACCAAATGATTTATTGCAATTTAACAATTTCCTAATCATATGATTACTAACTGAATAATTATTCATGAGTTGTATAAATACTTTGTAGCCACCACCTAAAAGATGACTTCCTTTGAAGTTTTCTTTCCAAATTTGTATACGTAAATTGCTGCTAAAAATTATTTATGACACGCAACAAGCTAACAACAAACAGCACCGAATTGGCAGCTTTATGACAGCTTCAAAAAGCATTTAAAAATATTTTAAATTCAAGCGCAGACATGCTATGTTTTCATAATTTAATTTATTGCAAATAAATTTGATGACCAAAAAATTCAAACGAATTTTTGAATGAAAAAAAAAAAAAAAATCAAATGTTATGTATAAGAGATGAAGAAAAAATTAACATAACTGAAAAGCAGATTGACTGCGAAGCCGTAAAAAGCAACCCACAACAAAAGCATTTAAAGCCCTAACAGAGCGAACCAACATCTGAAGAATTCAATTTCTTAGCCTCTGGAGAATGTGTGGCCGAGCGTGTGACCCATTGTAGCATTTAGAAATAAAATTAAAAAATAAAAATGATGTTCAAACTTAAGCTGATGACGGTGGATTGTAAATAAAGCCAAATAAAATAAAATGCAAATCTCACAAATCTACCATTAAAAAGCATTTTTAAACATTTTTTCTTTTCGTTTTCAAATGGGAAAAATTGGTTATGTTCTTTTAAATGTTATTTCGTAAAAGTTATAAATACGGATCAACATAAATTTGTTGAAAATATTGTAAATCATTGAGAAGAATGGCTGTCTACTTGTGACTTAACTTGAAAGTGGCAAATGTTAGTTGGTTTAACGCCTCCGTTTGGTCTTTTTTTTAAGTTCGAAGTAAAAATTTTTTTAAGACTTAAGATATGATCAAAAAATAAAATCTGATCGCACACATACAGTTTAAGCCATAAGAAGCACAATATTTACATAAAAATGCTAAGCTTAGACCTTAAAATATCAGTAGGCTGTTCTCAACAGCACACATTGGTAGTATAACGCTTCCATGGCATATGCCATTCAGCGCTGAATTAAGGTCGATATATAGGGGACAACGCCCCGTGCACCGAGCTCAAAGGGGCTCTCAACTATCGCTGTATTGGTACACTAATTTAAAATAAGAAGTATGGCTAGGACTCAGCGCTGAATGGGGCCTCGAACGGCTCTTTTTTGATTTATTTTTTGGTTGCATTGTCAATGTACTACACCTGAAAAAAGCTTGCAGTATCTCTTTTCCCATTTCAACGATTTTTGCAAGTTTTGTACAAAAACATTTTCCTTTTTTTTGCCATCAATATATTTTATGCATTTTAAGAAAAGAAAATGACTTTTTTTTATTATGATTATAAAACGTTTTTATGTTCAGTTATATGGTGACCTTTTCCGGTACTGAAGCTATTCTTATCGTATACGGATGTCCTCTGAATTTCATATGAAACTCTTTTTTTATCCTCTAAAACATCAGTTTTGTCTCCAGTATTAGATATTAGTAGAATCGCGCAAATTTAATTAAACTGGAGATAGTTTTGCTTGGGATAATACCAATAAAAAAAATGTACACACACTCTTAAATCACACACTTAAATTTCACTTATGGTCAAACGTTTCTAAAACGTTACAGAAACCTTGTAACAATACAATTCAGAATGATAATATGAGACACATTACATATTAAATATATAAAAAACATTTCTGCAACATTCCATTAACGATATTTTAAATGACACATTTCTGGCACGTCACCTTTTATTTTTGAAACTTTCTGAAACGTTACATACCAAATGGAAAATATCGTTATGTTTCAGAATAAAGTATTTCAAAAGCTTACTATTTGCTCTAACTAGTTCTATATCATTTTACTAACGAATACATATGGAAGTATTTGTGTTTCGTGTGTATTATTGTGCGTATTAAATCTTAAAAGAATTTAGCAGTTGAAAAAAAAAACCTCGTAAAGACCACCTACGTACTTCAAAGCACGATATCTCGGATAATTATTATTGTACAGAAAAGTGTAATGTGAAAGTATCCAACCAATGTGCCTGCTTTTGCTCTGCAAATTTTTGAACTAGTTTTCCATTTGAGGTCTACTTTTCGAGTGGCGTACCGTGCATATTCGACGCCCAGGGCGACGATGCAATTTCCCGCCCCCTACTTAAACAATTTTCTCCGAGACCATGTTTAGATGGTCACAAGAACCTTAGTTAAATGATATATTTTTCACATTCAAATCCTCATAGGACACCTGCCCTGCAAAATTACAATGCACTATTTTCGCTTCCTAAAAAAAGCTTCACAAAATTCTTTAAATATGCTAAAAATCAAATACAATTTTCCTCCCCCCCTCTTCAGTTTTTGATCACTTTAAGTCGCTGCCAGTGAGAACTGATACACTACACTACTAGTAACTTATGATCTACGATCTTTTAGGCTTCAAGTATACGAAACATTCACGAAATCTGTGCGTTTGTATTTTACTTACACACTTCCTCTCAAATCCTAATCTATGTATGTATGTATGTATGTAATAGCGCTTATGACGACTGAGATTAAATACCATATTTTTCCGCGCTTTATTAGGAAGGGTGACGTGGGGGTGCCCTATCGTGTATCCATTAATTTATTTCAATAAATGCAAAAATTTGCTGCAAAATTAACTGCTTCTTGATTGCTCTCGAATAGATAGACAAATTTGCTTGCACCCACAATTAACCCACTTACAATTTTCTAGCAAATTTTTACCAAATATTTCCTCCGAGTTTTGTAACGTTTACCTCAATGGCTTTCCCACCGTCGGATTTTTGATTGTTTTCACTATATGAAAGCTGCCACGCAACACGAATTTGCAAAACTGTTGTTGAATAGTTCTTAGATTAACAATTTTAAGCTTTTTACTTGTGTAGCATGCTCTGTTGTCACTCAAATTTTTACCTAATACTTGTTGGAGATTTACTTAGTTGCTTGACCAGAAATGACTCTCTCAGTGTACAGGGTGACGCATTTTAATTTCCCCCGGCCAATATTTCGGGACCTAAGTAAGATATTGATAAATGTTTAAGGCAAATATTATATGACGTCTAAGGGGCCTTGTGAGCTTGGTTTTGCGCTTGAAACAACTTTTCAAAGACAACTGTGATTTTTTATAGACAAAGTTATATTTTTATTTCAAATTTGTATTCTAATGAAAAAATATAAATGTTTTGAAGAAAAATTTTTCTTTAGAAGTTTTTACGTTAGTTATAAAGACAATTTCGGCCAAAATTTTATTTTCATTTCGTCTAAGCTATCAATTTTCAGTTAAAATCGCATTTAGAAAGAAACTCTAAAAATTGGTCAAAAAAATTATTCAGAATTATATTTTTTTTATAATTAAACATTGTTAAATTGAATTTTTTTAATCATGAAATAAGCCAGCAATTACCAGGTTAAATTGATCCACTTCTTACCTTTGAACTTACCTCATAATATCATACATCTTTTGAGGGAGCTGAATTGTGCATTAAGAAAGTTTTTCACTTCATTACTGTGCTTGTGGCCAGTGTTTATATCCTCACGACTACCACATAAAACGTATTTTCTTACGGCATTTTTATCACAAATCGCTTGCATTGATTATAAAATAAAATTTTCTATGGTCTTTAGTTTCAGTGGTTGTTAAATCATTTTGTTTCTCATTTATACATATGTATGTACATATGTATATTGCAATTTAAGCACTCTTTTTGTGTTTTATGTAATCACAGGTATTTTGTGAAATAAGTTGTGGTAGCTTCTCGAATTCCATAATTAAAACTCGTTGGAAGGAATAAATTTAAAAGATGTGATTCCAGCCAATTAGCAAAAACGAAAATATTCAACTCTTTAAAATTTCAAATCAGATTTTAGTGATGCTAACTCACATGATGTCCATGTTTGTCGTTGTGATGGCTTGTGTTGTGATGCGTTGTAATATGGTGGCTATTGCGGTTCAACACTGTGATGAGTGTCATGATGTCCATGTGGGTCACCGGCATAAGCCATAGTCATAAGGAATGAGGCGAAAAAATTTCACATATATTTTAAGTGAAACTTTTTAAATAATTAAAATGAATACTCTTTGAATCTTTTATAGAATCAACCGCTTTCAAGAATATGTTTCAAATATTTTTGGAGACACTGTAACCCAAGATAATATACATTTTGTACTATAACATAAATACGAATATATGGGTAGTTTCCGAAAAAAATCATGAAAATCTCATCAACAGTATAGTGACTCAAGCTGGAAATCAAGATTTGTTTTCCACTTAAGATGCACTCCACCCCATTTATTCAAAAAGACAAGTTACATTTGCAATTCCAGCCACTGCTCTAATTTTTTGAGTTTCTTGAAAAATACTATTGTTAATAAACCTTTATTTTTGTACACAGATTAGATTCTTAATGATGTTCAATGTACTGTAAAAATGTGCATTTTTTGCATGGCTAAAAGAGCATTTTCGCTCTTTTTAGTAGTAAGTCAATTGACGCCAAACAAAGTTTTGTTTAAAATGCGTATCAGGTTTTGATCGCTAAACGAAATGCTTTCGTTGAAAATACGGGGCAGTTACTAATTATATTTAATAAGGTCCTAATTTTGCAAAAACGCCTTTTTTTCTGCCTTTTTTCAATTTATAAGCAATAGTATTGAAATTTCAAGTTTGCTGCTTAAGTCTTTCGTTTTGTAATCATTGCTATTGAAAACATATTTTTATTATTGTAATTGCTATGGTACTATTGAAATGAAACATAAAATTTATTTCAATTACTTTGATCGCACTATGCAAAAACGACAAAGTCAAGAAAAAAATCCTTTTTATTGCCTTTAAACTGGTTCCTCAGTTTCGTTACTTTTCTTTTATCTCTTCGAATATTTTGTTTTTGTTCGTTCGCCTTCTGTGTTGTATTGTGTTGCGCGTTGCGTTTCATCCAGTTAAACTCGAATTGCTGTCGGGTCACTTCAGTTTAAATGAACGGCATCAAATCAAATATTTTGTTGCTAACAACAACAACAACATCCATCACAGAAGGTTCAAAATTACAACAACATATCGATAATAATAAAATAAAAAATTCATTTATTAGTGCGCTCTCCTCTCAACTGCACTCACAAATATTTACGCTCACGTTTGTCTGCAGCACTTTTTCTCTGACAATTCTGCATTTGTTCCACTTCCAAGTTCCACAAAGCAGCTGCGCTATAGTTGTTGTGCTGATGTTGCAGACGCGCCACGCTCTCAGTTCGTGCAGATGAAGACACACATGCTGTTGCACACGTTGTTGTATCTTTTGGATTGTTAAATTTAATTTTCGGTGGTTTTGTTTTGCTCTTTAGGCATGTGGTTAAACCAGTTTCATCTTTTGATATCTGTGAATTTCGTTGTTGTTGATTTTTTATTCGATTTTATGTTCTCGCTTTGTAATTTTATTTATAACTTATCAAGTTGATAAAATAAGGCACACGAATTTTTATTTTAACCAAAATTGAGGCTTGAAAGATATTTGTGAGATATCCTTGCTGAAAAATGCAAACTTACACACAAAAGTATGCATTGGAAGGTGTAATTCCTACTAGCTACTGATTTTACCGTCTTTAAAGATGTGCCACTATTTTTTTATGTTGCTGTCAACATAGAATGATGTTTATGAAAGTCTTTGAAAAAAATAAATTTCGTTGCGTTATCGAGATAAGTCAAAGAAACCATTTAGTGACGCATTTTCAACTTCAAAAAAGTTTTCGTTTTCATATAAATTTCTTTAGTTGGTTACAAGTCAAATCCAAGGTGAAATTTTTTTAAGTAGTTGTATTCTTTCCCTCACAGGTAAAAATCGTCTCTAACCGTCTCGATATGCTTAAGACTACATTTAACACTAACGTTTCTGTCAAAAACGTGCAAATAGTGCTGCATGGAATTTCAAACCTGAGAATATTTATATTTTTGTCCAGTCACCGAGCAGTTTATGTTGTTTTTGTATTTATTTTATGACTCAAAAACTAATATAAGTAAATACAGAAGGTATAATCAAAAATTGAATGCACTGAAAAAAAATCTTGCTACGAATTTTCCACATAGTTTCTTTTTTTAGAGTCTATTATTGTTTATTTAAATGCTCGTATAAGTCAGATCAGACAATTTTGCTGTAACCCAATTAGTTTTTTAAAAAAAAAGAATTGTTTTTAGTGTTCATTATGGTTTCGTTAAAAGCTCCAAAATGAAAGACTAAAAATCTTGTGTTTTTTTTGCTGCAAGTCAATTACTTTTCGAATAAAAAAATTAATAAACAAAACCTTAAGGTGGTCGCGACACTGGCCTGATAAATAATTTTTTTCATTTATAAACTCAGATACCATAATTTTCGAATCTCGGATAAAAGTTTGGGAAATAACGTACGGCTTTTTAGAGAAAAATAACTTGGGTAGCTATTCGGAAAATAGACCGATGATCTTGACCTTGAAATGCGTTATTATTGGGGAAAACTAGTTCATCTGAAGCGCAACGGGATGAACCAATTTAACCTAGAACGAAGTTTTGTAAGTGAGCGGCCTTCAGTTCAGCCTATATTGTATCCAACACCAGCTTCAAATTTTCTCGTTTAAACAAAAATAGTTTGTATGTAAATAAATTGCGTGCCTTCAATAAAAGATATCATATTTGCCAAGGCTTTATCGGGTGTTTTGATTTAAAAGAAGATATACTTAGAGTATTTTATTGAAGGATAACAAAAAAAATCAATCCAAAAAAATTATAACAAGCATTTTAATCTTTTCACCCTTAGATAAGCACTAAACAATGTAGTAAAATCAAAAATTTCAGTGAAAAAATCCAAAAAAGTATGCAGCTATTTATGGAATTTTTGGTTTTAAACAACTCCATAAACTCTATTTATAGCAAGCTTCTGAAAATCATATAACTCACTTAATGTGGTAACTACTTAAGTAACTTGAAAAATCCGTTTACTTTTTCTTCTACAGTTTGTTATAACTACGAATTTCATTTGCATGTGAGAACAGTAGCTCTCTCAGTATAGGTACCGTGACCATTCCTTCCTGTATTTTAAAGGTCCCTTAACCCTAAATTTTTGAAGATACTATTGTTCCGTCATTGTCAATTTAAAAAAAAAACTCATATCAAAATCAAAATATACTTATAAAAGACCTTTATTTTAAGGAATAAACCTGAAAATAAAATAGGTCAAGAAAATTGTTTATTTAACAAAAAATAACGGTTTCTATAAAAAAAACTTGGTAAAAATATTATGAAAGTAGTCATAATTCGATTGCTTTCGAGTAAATTTCATAATTTTAAGAACTACTATTATATTTCCTTAAATTATCCTTTATATGACATCCATATTTTGAAAATCTATTCAAGGGATTTCAGCTTATAATAATTTTTGTAAAAGCTGTATTCCCGACGTTCTATATCTAATCTCCAAAAGTAGATGCGTCCATAACTAAAGTTTCCTAAGAATGCTAAAATTAAAATCAAATTCCGCGATAAGTGCAAAATATTATTTTTTAAATTATAATGAAATTAACTAAAAATATTTCCGGCTAGAAAACAATTTTCACATCAGGCTCATATTCTATCTATGGTTTTCTTCATTCAAATTTTATTGAATTTTTTTTAATAAAATTCCAAGCATACCTCTAATAACACCCCAAATAACTTGGAAATTTATTCAGTGTGGCAACGCTTTTGTGGAACGTATCTTGTATCATACAAATTCAAGCCGAGATATTTGAACCAACCCACCATGTTCGCAGCGATGCAACACAAGACATGTTAGAACATGCTTCCACGCTGCTTGTGGATGTTGCAAACGATAAACGAATGCTGTTGCTGTCGTAACTGCTGCCGATTCAATTTAGTTCGCCGCAATTCGTGGTTCTTTTCGTACTACAACATTCAGTTTGGCTGCCGCTTGTTGGACACTTGAAAGCGCGTTTCGCATTCAGTTCGTTTCGGGCGGTGAATTCGTTTGGAAGTAAAACCGGTTATTGTGTCTGCAATTTTTCTTCACAATTTCACAATCGTTGCGTTTTGTTTTCAAGAGGTGCATTGCGCTCCAAAGAAGTGAAAATTTGCGACTCAAGTGGATTTGATGTGAAGAAGAAAAATTCGTGAGAATTTCTACAAATCAATTGGAAAATTTTCTTTGATTTTTTATTAAAAAAAATTATTTTTTAATAAATATTTTTATTTATGCTGTTGCCGCAAAAACAAACAAGTGCTTTTGTTGCTTTGAGTTATGTTGTGTGGAGAGAAAAAAAATTTATTTTATTTTGGTTTTAATAACAAAACAAAAAAGGTGCATTTTGAATTGTTTAATTTTATTCTTTAATTGGAATTAAATAAAAATTTTAAGAAAAAAATAAGATAAAATCTTTAACAAAATCGAAAAGTATCGAATTATGAAGTGAAAACGAAAAATTTAATTTAGTGCATTTCGAGAAAAGTTGCGGAACATTTAACGCACGTCTGCCGCATCAATACAATTTCATAAAAAAAAGTTACCTATAACATATTTTAAAACTAAATATTTTCAATATTTGCGAACTCAAATATTGCAAAACTTTCAAACCGATAACAATCGCCAATTGGATTAAAACAAAATAATCTCAAGATTTCAAGGATAAAACTATTACACTTTGTTGTTGCTTTGTTAAAAGTTCGAAAGCAACAATTTGGGTATTGACACTCAAAAGTTCGAATGTACCCATTTTGAAAAAGGTAAGTTCTCATAATATGCTTGTTCCCGTACAACAATGCATTGGTCCAAATTTACAGGATTTGGTCAGATTTAGTTGGAAATTTTTTTTTTTGCATAGATTTTTCGAGTACGGCAACGCTTTTCGGACTAAGTTCTGTAAATGGGACTCTTTCATTATTGCAAATGAACTCAGCTTATTGTAATTATATATAAGAGACTCATCTTACTTAACATTACGATAAATTGTCACTTGTTTAAATGGTTTCTTCTTTACATATTCAATATTGAATTACATATGAGGGCCTCAGAAGCCAATGGGTATAAGTGCAAAAAAGCTATTTTCGAGATATTTAAGTTTAAAGTTAACACGCTACATCAAATCCTTAAGTGGAAAAACCTTTACAATATGTCATATCGGAGCACCAGCATGCGGTAGGAAGGTATTTTTCACTTATGCCCCTTGGCTTCCAAACTTGAAACACTTATGCCCCTTGGCTTCCAAATTTTTTTTGAATCTATGGTACCGTTATCTTAACGAAGCGCGGTAAACACTGCGTTTCATGGAAAATTTATGTTTGTTAAAATTGATTTATTTGAGTCTTGAATACTGCAGCGACATCATACATACAAATAAAGGGACAAAATTATTGAAGAGGTTTGTAATTATTAATACAAAAATAAAATTGTAATTTATATGTGTTGGCAAATATTTATTTTAGTTCAATATGCCTCTTGGTGCCGCGAAGCAGTACGAATTTAATTTAAAACTACATTGCATAAATATCAATTTTCTATGAAATAAATTTTTATTTATTATTTCTAGATATTAAAATGTGATGAATTAAATATGTTTATGCTTTGATATGTTCAACTTATTAAAGCCTTTATTAAAAAAAATAAATCATAAGAAAAAAAACTAAGTGCTTACACTAAGTTTAAAAAAATTTATTGCACAAATATCAATTTTACTGAGGTATATCAAATAATTAAAGCAAATTAATTTTTTTTTGTTATTTACTTGAATAATTATTTAAATATATACAATTTACAATTATTGAAATAATGTGAAGCGTCACAGTTGTACAGTTCAGAGTAAACAGGTCTTTAGAACTTTGTTTGGAAGCCAAGGGGCATAAGTGCCACTTATGCCCCTTGGCTTCCAACGTAATCGCAACTTAAATATTTTAACGTAATTTGAAAGCACGAGATGGCGCGAGGAGAGCTTAAAAGTTAATTTTCAGTAAATATACATGTTTTCTACGGTTTTATGAGTACTTTGCACGGGCCAGCTCAAAATTTTCAAAATGTGCACTTATGCCCCTTGGCTTCTGAGGCCCTCAATATGTTTATTGCTATTTCAAGGAAGTAATCTGCAGTTTTCGGATCAAAAAAACAGAAACGGAAGTTTATTTGTAAAAAATATTTGAAAATCTTTTATTTATATAATGTACAATAATATGAACGATTTGGTCCTCTCTTTGCAATAATTTTGATCGATAATTAAATACTTAATTCACCAAACAACAGCACCAAACAGGTTAAGCTTGGGAGCGAGTAGGGTTGCCGGAAAATATAAAAAAAATTGCTTTCAAAATTACCGAAGGCACTAAGTTTCGGATATATAGTAATCGGTTGAGGTGGATATAGCTTTTCTATTCATAAGTTGGAAACCGCTTGATCGATTTTCAAAGTAACTAACTATACCGTTCACATAAAAGATAATTTTACTGTGTATTGATACATGAAATATCGAAATTTGTTTCGAGTTTTCAAGATATCGAACTTACTTACGCTTAATGTGCTAGAAGCTAGGAACCAATTCCAAACTTTTGACCAAAACGAATCTAAATTTCTTCCAAAAAATACATCATAAAGCTAAAGTTTTATTGGCATATTAAAAATCCGCAATTTATAAGCTTCCAATTGAAATATTATTTGTTTTTGATTTGACAGACATTAACGAACTGAAAAATTTCTTTTCAAATTTTGAAATTTTTCAAACGCAATATGCGGTGTTTTACCGCCGACAGCGCCGTAGGTAGGCCCAGTTGTAGGTCTGTCAGCGGTCTAGAGTATGTACTCAACACCCGAAAATTTCTTTGAGTGTTGAATTTCCAATCCGAACCTTACAAAAGGCTCTGTCAATATTTCTGTATGCCATTTATTTAGTTTAAGAATATAATAATATTTCTTTCATATATCAAGATGTAAAAGATCGTATTGATTAAAAACGAATACAAATATGAATTTGAATATCTAGGAGCGCAATTATGGATATAAAAATATGTAGCGCTAGTAAAATTAAGGTTTTGCAATTGATTTTTTTTTTTTAAAAAGTTAACGTAAAATCGAAGATATTCGAGGACGCTATCTGAAGAAACTTAGTAGGCATATGAAAATAAATTTTATCTTGCCGGAGTTATCTTGCCAAAATTAAATTCTTAAAGACAATAATCAAACTATGTTTTTCTTATTGCATTATTATTGCTGTATTCAAAAATGGCGTTAAAAATTTTTTATCACGTTACATTTTTAAAACATAAAAAAATGTAATAGTTACATAAAAAATAAAAATGGTATTTTGTTTACCCAAACAAAACTATGTGTGTTCTTGTGGTTTCTGAGTCTGTGTAACTGAATCCGTCTGTTTTGTCCTTTCAAGTCAGTTTTTTTCAATTAGGAAACAATTAAAAAAGTGTTTTCATTTAAGATAAAAAAGTTTATAAGTTTCTTAAGTTCATTAGCTTCAAATTTAAAATTCAAGAGTCGAGAAATTTCTATCCTGTTGACTTCAGTGGTTTGTTTTATTTATAACTAACATAAGCGCTGTTAACATACATAATCCGCATTTTAAATTACAGAGCCGATGATTATGATTATGTCCTGTTTCGGTTTATTTTTTTTTTCAAATTCTCTGTGCGAACTTTATTTGCACAGTTTTTTGATTGTCGGAACTCTTGATATACTTAGTACAGCAGAAGTCCAATATAACGAACTTATTAATGCACGGGTCAGTCGTAATATTGCAAAATTCGTTATATCGAAGTGTTTTTTATTAAAGAAACTAACGTTTACACATTTATTACTCGTATAAAAGTTGAGTTAGATTTTGGAAGGCTATATTAACTTCTGATCACCATTACACGTAAAAAAAAAGTTATTTCAGTTCAACAGTTATGGTAAAATTAAATAATGTTTGTAATTTGGAATAGTGAACATTTTTAGCGTCCTTAATTTAGAGACATCAATGGAAAAATTCCGATTTCAAAAACTGTTCATTAAAGTGGATATTCGTTATATCGTTATACGTTATATTGGATGTCTACTGTACTAACAATCTGAAGAACCCATATGAATCTTAACCAGCTAACAAACATGTGTTGAGGTCAATTCTTAAAAAAGGAGCTTAGTAGCAAAAGAACCGAAGACTTTCTAAAAATGTTTTCAGAAACAAAAAGGTTTGAAAAATGGCATCTAGAGTTTAAGCTCTAGGCGTAGGTGTATCACGCCGTGCACCAGGACCAAAGTGTCCAATAGTACACAATTCAAAAAAATGGATGTGAAAAATATCCTTCCTTCCTTCGGTTCCCTATCGCTGCATCCTTTTTGTTTGTCTAATTTGGTTTTTAAGTCTCAAACTTACTTACAGCACTTTCCGTTACTCGAGGTAAACAGTTTCGGTAAACTAATGCCGCATGCTTTTTGATTGTGTAGCTTTTATTTTCAAGTCACTAGCTCTTTCATCTCTTGATTTTTGTTTTCTATTTCTTTTTTGTTTGTTTTTTTTCGATATTAGATATTTTCCTCAGCGATAAAGCAGCAAAGCCCGAGTAGTGTAGGACCTCAAGGACTCTAAACCAATTCGATGCATAACTGGTATTTTGGTGAGGTAGACGATCTTCAGTAATGTCGTCACAATGAGCAACTGCGTTACACAACCTTAAATGGCGTTATTTCCACAGATTTCTTATTCTTAATAATTATCAGATGCTATAGAAAGTTTAAACGCTTTGACGCTCATGGGGATGTAAGTTTGGCGGCAAAAATACCAGCAATAAATACTCAGGCAGTACATGACGGAAATTCTCTTCCCTGAAACAATTTTCAAGGGCTATAGCTCTAGAAAAGAATGTTTAGAATGGAAAAAAGTTTAAAATCAGAACTTCTATCTTTTGAAAGTAGTTTTTAATCTGAGATATATAACTCGATTTATATAAAAAAACTGTCAAACAGCTAAATCTATTTCCTTAAAATAATTTAATTTTGATTTAATACATCGTAAGTTTTAGTCGCTATAATAATTAATAAATCTCCAGGTAATTAGCTAAATGTTATTACGTTCATTAGTTATAAAAGAACAATTTATTAATGACCATCAATCTTGTATGCCATATGTATGCATATTCTGGCATAAAGTCAAAGCCATTAAGCTTCCAGTATTGCCTGCATTCACAGCATGTGCAATCGTCAGACGCCAGGCAGCACATTACAAGCAGTTAACTTAAAAATGGATTCTCCTTTATAACCATTTGTGGTAACTGCGATTGTCGCTGCATCCGCTCCTAGAAAACCGCTACATTTGTCGCGCAGATAAAAATCTTTCTCTTAATTTTTAAGTTTATTTTTTTTTTCAAAGTAAAACGCGCAAGTTGTTGTTTGGTTGCGGTTGAGATCTTTTGTCAAAATAATTAAATGAATTTAAGTGTTTTTCTGTTTGTCAGTAATAGTTTTATTTTTTGGGCCAACATGTAATGTTCAAGGGGTGAGTTGGGACAGAGATGAGAGGGGACAGAACGAGACAAAATCGTAATAGACATAATAAAATGAAATAAAACTGAACTGAACTGAGTTAAGTTCCAACGCGATCGCAGCCTAAGATCGTGTGGTATAGATAAGAAATTTCATGTTAAATATTTTATGTTTTTTAAATGATTTTTTTTATTGTTTCCATCTACCTCGTTATTTTTTTTTTTTTGGTAAATTGTTTCTTGATTGCTTTTTATTTTGTTGTAATTGTCATTGTTGTAAAGTAACTTATTTACGTAGCTGAATGTTGTAGTATTTAGTTTGGGTTTTCTATATGCCTGGCTCCAATGTGTGACA
The DNA here is from genome assembly GCA_963680825.1 of Meiosimyza decipiens. Classification (NCBI taxonomy): domain Eukaryota; kingdom Metazoa; phylum Arthropoda; class Insecta; order Diptera; family Lauxaniidae; genus Meiosimyza; species Meiosimyza decipiens. Next base: position 123,807,774 of record OY804258.1, read on the forward strand.
GTTTTGTGAACTTTGTTACGATTCCGAAACTTTTGTTCGACACTTGCGGCACTTGAAATGATTTTTATCTGATTTTGACATATTTGTTTTTTTTTTGTGCGCATGAAGTGCAATTGAAATAAAGTGAATTTAATTGAAATACCGCGATTATCTGTGTTGTTTTGTTATTTCTTTAGTAATTGGTTATTTTTTTTTTTTTTGATTGAAATTTTTCTAAAGTGATATATAAGGTCGTACCTAGAAAGGCAAGTGTCTTTTGAAATTTTTTATTTAGTAGCATACATACAGTTGTCACTATCGTGGCTTTGTATAAGAATAAATATTCAATATCGTCGTAAAAGTTTCGCTTACTAGAGGTTCTACAGCTCATTTAATGGCTTACAATTATTGGCAATAAATATTCTTGCATTCAACTTTTTCATCGTAGAATAATAACTCTAAGATTCATTTATTGTACAATGCTGGAGTGTGCATAAATGAGTTTTTGAACCTAATTGTATTCATCTGCATTGGATTGCAATTAATTGTCGTCGACATATTGCGTAATGAGTTTGAAGGGGTAGCGAAAATGTTGTCGTATTAAATAAAGAGGGAAGAGCTATACAACAAATTGGATCTAATGATGGTAGTATATATTAACTATTATGTATAAAATTCTGAGCTCACTCTTCAAAACAAAGTAAGAAAAATAGTTAGAATCTTAAAATCCCTACATCAAACTGTTCGTCTTCAGAAAGTTTAATTTGGAATAAATGGTTTCTTTGGGAGATAGATATTCTTCTAAAGATATTAATTCCTTGTAACTAATGCCTTAAAATTCGAGTCTTAACTATTCAAAATTAATATATATTCCATATAAATGTAATGAGAAAATATTCCTCCATGACTGAATCATGCAGGCCAAAGCGATATATTAAACAAGTTTTACCAAAGAGTGTTATAAAACTCGCTTTAAAAAAATACTACCACAATTTTGATGAAAAAGGCCACAAAAGGACAGCTTTCCTAAGCAATGAAATGAACATAGTATGATATATATAGTATGTGATGCGCACCATCAAACATGATAGCTTCATTATAGATCACTTTACTTAACGATACCAAGAAACATGTCCATGAGTCTAGTTATGCAGTCTTCGTTTTTATTAACGACAACTAAGCTCAAAACCTTTGTGTCAAAAGTGGAACCAGGAATTTTGTATGACAGCGAACTCTGGTTTACCAATAAGCACCCTGCTAAATAATCTAGAAGTGTTCACCAACAATTGTTGGTCTTCGCCGAATTCTGAAACTTTGGTGGCTCAGAGATCATTTCCAATGTTGAACTGCTCGCTAGATGCCGTAAAGAACCAAATTTCATTTAAATCGAAAGGTAAAGGTGAAAATAGATTTGACACACGTTGCGGTAATCTCCAACTGATGTCTACTGGCAAACATTGGAGGGCCGCTTTCAGGGTAGCAAAAATCACGACCGTTCTGTATCATTGAGCAGAAAATACGTAAATCGAAGAAATTTTGGAGAGAATCGAAGCCACTCGCTAATGATCGCGCATGTTCGAAGAGTTTTATGAAGGCCTAATGCCTTCTAATTAATTTATCGGCACATTGATAAGAATGTTCTAGTAATCAAATACTAAATTTATTTCTGAAAAAGTAGCCAACCATCGGATCGTTAAAGTGACTCTAAAATATACTGAGTTAAGTAAGCCTCACTTGGGAACTTCTCAAGGGTTTTTTTTTTTTGAAGATGAAATAGTTTTAGATATATAAAAAAAATTAATTTCTAAAGAGAGTCCCTTAGTCTAATAGCAGGGTAGTTTATTGCAGTTATTTTCAGTTTTTTATTAAATGTTTAATATAATTTCAATTTAGTTTATTTCAGAACTTACATTACCTTCTCATCTAAAAAAAAAATATTACTGCTCTGCTAGACTGACTCATTTAATATTAATTGCAACATTGTTACTTTAGCAAAAGTATCTGAACTGTAATTAAATACGCAATTTACTGACTTTAGTTTGTCTGCGGTTCTACTCGTATCCGAGCACTAAATTCCAGGCACACAATGCGCTGCGCCACATTGGTTACTCAAATTACACAGCTGTTAAAACTTTGTGTTCTGCTCTTTTTTTTTTGTTCCTTTTAACTTTTTGTTATTTCGGTTTCAGCTTCATGTGCTTACCTACATAATTAATTTTGATTGATTTTTAACGAATATTTAAAACTTTCATGTTTATCTGCTGCTGTTGCTTGCAACATGTAATTTAAGTTAAAACAAAATTTTTTCCTCTGCTTTTGGTAATTAAAAATCCAGTAGGTATTTATTACTACAACACCAGACAATCGCAATTGCTCATCATTAGTTGGTAACGATACAAATTTATATTAAAAACAGCAATGCGCCTACGGTGATCGCTGGTCCTAAAATAATCGTTACATTAGTAGGCGTTAAAGGGTGCGACCGTAGTAACGTTTTACGGGAGCTATAATGTGTAGGCACAATATTTACTCGACATATTGTGTGATAAATACAAACAACAAAAAAATACAGTAGGAATTATATATATCTCCAAACGGTATTATTAATTTGAATATAGACTTGGGAAGTAGCAAATATTATTCTTTGCTTTTAATTGCTATAAGATATCATTCTGCACATTTCCGGTGATCATATAAGCCAACACTTTTTTCAATTGAAGATTATTAAAACAAACTAATGATTTGGACAGTCAGTAAATAATTATAATTTTTGTACATTGATAATAATAATGGAGCTTGATAACGAAAGATGCTTATAAACTTTCTGTGTAGTGAGTTGAAAGATGTGGTTTCAACAGGATGGTGTAACATGCCACAAAGCAACAGAATCAATCATACTATTGAAAGTGAAGTTTGATAATCGAATAATTTCTAGAAAAATAGGCGTGAATTGACCACCAAAATCATGCGATATAAAACTATTGAATTTCTTCTCAAACTGTTAAACACCTCAAAGATCATATCATCAAACAAATATCACTAATTAAACCATCATGTGAAATGTTATTCAAAACTTTGATAAAAGATTGACAGCCTGTCGACCTAACATTATTTTGCATCATTAGCTGAAGCTAATATGCTTTAATTTTCAATAAAAATTAATGATTATTTCAAAAAAATTCATGTCTTACTTAAAATTTAAAGAGATAACTCAAATTCGTACCTCTTTTATTAGCTATATCTCAGCAAGTAGAAGGGATAGCTGTTGGAATTATGCGCTATTTCAAAGCTTGCACTTTTCTGAATACAACGTAACTTTTTTATTAAATTTTTTAACATATGTCTGTCTCAAAATATTTTGTTCACCAGTCCAATCCGTTCATCTGTATAATGCAAAAAACCAAAAAATGACTGAGAGCGCAACATTCCAGAGAGGCTGTACGAGCATCAAATATGAGTCTTATCTTACTGAGGTATATTGTTGCTGGCGACGAGACCTGATGTTTTCAGTATAAGCCAGGAAAAATCGTCGTAACTCTTAAAGAAACTCTATATCATCACCAAAAGCCAAAAAAACTGAAAAAACTCCATCAAAAATCAATACAATGTTCATAGGTTTCTTCAACAGCAAGAGGATCATCCACCGTGAATTCATCCCAACTAGTCACATAGTTATTGGTGATTTTAATTTTGAAGTTATCGCGTGAAACACGATAATGCACCGAATCACACATCCTTAATTGTTCGTCAATTTAAATAGTTTGTCATTTAGCACCATTTTATTTCGAAATATTCCCCATAATGAAAATAAAGTTGAAAAAATGCGATTTTGATGACACTGAGACCATTCAAACAGCATAAAGATGCGTTTTGAAAGCAATATCAAAATCAGCTCGAGCGGGCATTTAAATAACTATTGAGTCGCTGTAGAAAGTGCATTGAATCAGGAGGAGAATATTTTGAATAAAAAGAAAAAAGATACATAACTAAAAAAATGTTTCGTTTGAATTTTTTATTTAGTCCTGCAAAATAATTGCCGCACTGTGTATAAAACATTTTCAATAGATAATTCTTTCAAAAATTTGTGATGATCAGCAGTTAACCATCAAGAGTTACCACATTTATAATATTATATGCTACTCAATTTAAGTTTTTAATCGCGCACGAATCAAGCAAACCCATCTGTTGTAAATAGTAGCCTAACTACTTGAATTTCTTATAAAGTGCATAAATTTCAATTTTTTTCTTTATATTAAAACAAAAGAAGAGAAATTGAGCCCATCTAAAAAAAATCCCCAAAAGCTCTTACTTATTAAATACATCTCAACACATAAAAAAAAACGCACACTTTTTGCCAAATATTTCGGAATTGTACAAAAAAAAAAAAGCGAGAAATTGAGGTCAAAAGACACTTGCACTCATGTTAGTAGGTAGTGCTTTTTCAGCCATATCTTCTGATGAACAATACTTAAGTGACATCAAGAACTCAACGGTTGCTGTCAGCAGCAAAAATAAAGAGAATAAATAAAATCTACTGCCACAGCAGTCGCAATTTAAAAGGAAAAATTGCTTACTGTGAAACCTGAATGCGCTCTTGTCACGCCGCGGACGGCTGACAGGAAAAAAGACGCGCGCGTACTCTTACCTTAAACACAATAGTTTACGTAAATATGGCAACATTTCCGTTCTAAACTAAAGCGCAGCGAGTGAAAAAGAGTGAAGTAAAAGAGAAAACATTGTACCTCATGGATACATAAAACATTATTTATATGTCAGAGCAGATTATATCGGCTACAAAACCAAAAAACCAAAAAACCAAAAAAAAACACACAAAAACAAAATCCAGAAAAGTAAAACAGATAAAATAAAAATGCCAACGTAGAAGGAAATAAAATACCTAGTCAACAGCTACAACAGCTACAACAACAACAAAAAATACAACTTGGCAGTGAATGCAGATAAACGGATACTAAGATACTTTTATATTTAATATTAAACAGCGATAAACAAAGCGTTTTGTGCTCTAGTCAAGAGCACAAAGTGGAAAAGTGGAAAAGCAAAGAGTGAAAAGAAAACATAAACCATGTTAAAAACCAAAGAATTATGCACAAAAGTAACTAACAGATACTTTTGTATCTCGGCTGACATTAACAGCAAGTAAATACACATAAGTTACCACTGACTAAATCAACAGAAATAGAAAAAAAGGACAACAAAATTTTGTGCTAAAAATATAAAGTTACATGGAAGAAACAAAAACAAGTCACTAACAACAACTTTTGTGCTGCTTGACACTAAGGAGTCAAGTCGAATAGTTGCTCTTGTTGTTGTTGACAACGCAAATGCAGCAGCAGCGAAAGCAGGCAGCATAAGTGAATCAACGTGTATCAGCTTCAAATTGTATCTTTGTGATACTTTAAGCAGCGCTTGTTTAGCGCAACACCATGCACAGTGCTACGTAGTTGGACAGAAAAATGGTTCTAATTATAAGGTCACATTTGCTGATATTTTCGTAGAACACATTTTTGATTCCTTTTCTAAAACAACTTCAGCTCTAACTGCCCTTTCTGACTTGCAACTTGGTGCCGCTTACTATTTGTTTCTGATCGGCGATATTTTTTTCTTTGTTTTTATCGGCATAGTTGGTAAGATCCTGCGGTTTAGGATTCTGCGCTATATAATCTTCTGCCGACTGAGTTGCTCTCTAGTGATGACACTTTCTGGGAGACCTTTCACTAGCATGGATTGAACAAATATGCTCCTTTTCTGCTGTTACTGGCGATTCTGCACTAAGCATAACCATCCGGATTATTCATTAGTTAGTCAAGTACAGGTAGTCCCCGACTTACGACCGTTCGACTTACGACTATTCGCACTTACGACCAAATTTTTTTTCAATTTTTTTCATAGAAAATGCTTAAAATAGTTTCGGGGAATCCCTAAAATATGTATATGAGAAAAAATTTAAAAAAAAAACAGTAGTATGTACAAGGATTTGATTTATTTCAGTACAAATAATACGTTTGTTTAAGTGAATAATTTTATATCATCCCAAAAATGGCTGGAACTAGTAGTACAGTATGTATGTAATATTTTTCTTTAGTTATTTTTTATGAAATTCGACTTACGACTTAATCGACTTACGACCGATGACTAGGAACCTATCTCGGTCGTAAGTCGGGGACTACCTGTAATTGTTTTTTACAAATTTTGAAAAAAAAATCCGGTTCTCAAATTTTTCGAAAGATATCAATTCTAAAAGTGGCATTGAAATTTATGCCTCAGAAACCGGATAAGTTGTTTTGAAAAAAAATATCCTACCCAGAATACATATGCAAGATTCTGTTGATGACCATAGTTTGCCGATCGGAAGAGCTGATGACTCTGAAGTCTATACAAATGTTCTATTTCTACCCTAAAGCAAATTATGCAGGGAGAGATCAACGACCGCCCTTCTAGAAGTTCACCACACGCAGTAAAATCAATAGTAATTGTTTCTACACCGACTCCAACATATCAACATATATATTGTATTGTGGATTCCATACCACTGACGGATATTGCAATAGTAGTCGAACAAGCGTTGTTTTCAAAGACTGGAAAATCATCCGTTGACGCAGATATTTCATCAATATTATTCACTTCAACTTGTCCTTACACTTCGACGTAGTTTAAACAATTAGCCAATATGGTGTCTACCTGAGAACAGAGATATTTTCTATAAGAAGTATGCCGAAACTATTGCTGATCAAATCATTGAGGACAATGACGATAATCTTCTAAATTCAAAGGACTCAATTGAGGCCTTAAGTTGAGTTTAATTTTTTCCTGTCAAGTCATATGATGCGACCAAAAACAATATAGTTAGAATCAGAATTAACTGCATCTTCAAAACACTGTGCAATTTGTTCGTATAAAACAACCAAAAACCCTTTCTCCAGCAATACTTGTTGTTTTTGGTGTTACATTGTGGGACACCATGCATCAGGAGTTTTCGCTGTTGTTGGTGTTCCCTTTTTTGTTTTTGCTTCCATTTAAAGCAACTACTTATAATGCTCTTTATTTGTTTTTGCGTGTCTCAGTTCTGACTGTAAGCATGAGAAAAAAAAAGAACACAAAAAGTATCTTACAAATATCGTTCGCGTCGTCATAGTCTTAGTAAAATGAAAGTAGCTTAAGGCATAAATGCGCTATAGTTACAGCTACATGTAACGGTAGCAGTCGGTAGTGTGAAGGTGGAAAACACAGCTTTAAGCAGTCGCCCAAAAACTTTTTCCTTACTGCCAAGAAAATTTTACGTTGCTGCAGTATTTTTTTTCTTTCTTAAGTTGTTACCAGTTTCCCGTATCTTTAAGGAACTCGTATTTTTATATGCGCATCTTTTTCTTAATTTTTTTTTTTTCGTTTGTTTGCTTCATTTCTTCTTATTTCGTATTGTTGTTGGCTGAAATTTTATTTAAACACCAAAGTTCTTTTTACTTACTTTTTTTGTTTGTGTTCAGCGCTGCTACATTGGCAGAAAAGTTCATCCGCAAGCCGCATAATGCTGCTACCACGGTAATAAATTAGAGATTTTAAAATGCTGAAAATATATCGTTTATCAATGTACATTTCTTTCGAACTTGAATATTTCTAAGACAAAGGTTTCTGAAAACAAGATTTCAGATAAGAGCTGCAAGTTCAGAGAAGATGAAAAGAAAGAACTGGATTACTTAGATGGTTATAATGAAACCAATCCAAAACGTTTTAAAATTAAACTTTTTTTTCTTCAAATGGATATACTTAAAGACTGTAAAGTACACAACGTCACATTTCGGCTTAATTTGCCTTATGACTTTTTAAGTGTGTAACACCTTTCTCTACTAACTATATTCGATCTTTTTATCACAATTGGTTGTTTTTCATATCTTAAAAGTTGTTCCTTGGACTGACCAGATAGGCAATGTTTCAGTTAACGTTAGGCATTCAATTGATTAACTTATCTGTTATTTTTGGGAATTAAAAATGGTGCTTCTTATATCTCTTCTAACAACCCTCGCAAAGGGATCATATGCACCAAATAATATCAAAATTAATCAGGCTACGGACAGGGCCTTTTCAGCCACTATATTCGCTGATGTGTTTAACATGGACTATGGAGTAAGAGAGCGAGGATTAGAGAGTTAGATCAATTGGTATAATTTCATCATAATGTTAGAGCTAAATATCGCCTAGCAAAACAAAATTCTTTACGCTAACTATTAGAAAATTTGTAAATTTTTATATCGAAAGTCTGTGTTTTCATTGAGCTTCCCTATTTTAAGATTCAGCACTTTAAAAAATTCTAAAGTAGTTACATACATATAGTCCTGAGGACATCCATGTTTTTCAATAATCTCATCAAGATACCTATATAAAAGTTTCGCTTACATGCTTTTAATGGCTTATAGGTCTGTACCGTGTCGATATTCTGAAATAGCAGCGATATATATTTTTCGACATTCCTTCAGGACATCAACTAAAATAGCACTAATAAGAAAACTTGATTTATTTGGTGTTACTTTTGCTTCCTGGTTGGTTGCTGCGTAAAATTCTACGTCGCATCCTTTCAAAATTTTTTTTCCGTTCATTCTCTTCTTTGCTGTATCCTTCAAGTTCTTACTGTCACTTTTATCTTTTAGAAGTTTTTTTTATTATTTCATTTATTTTGTTTGCTTTAGTTTTTCCATGCGCTGCAGTTTCTGTTGCATTTTGTTTTTGTGAAGTAAACAAAAACATTTAAGAGTTTTTGATGATAATATGCGGCGACAGTAGTAACGAAATTTTTTTTTGTTGCCAACTTTTTGTTTACTACTTCAAAAATTTTATACATTACGAAAAATTCATAAAATACAACAATAATTTATTTTTATTCCTTTTATTTTTGTTTTTCCACTATGAATGTGAAATCAGCAAAAGAAAAAAAAAAATTAATGCAAATAATAATTTGACGTAAATAATTACATTTGGTGCCAAGTTTTGGGTTAAAAGTTGATTTGTTTTCTTTTTTTAAGATATCTACTTTCTACTAGCTAATGAAAAATTTATGGAATTTTGAGGACTTCATTTTCGAAGCCGTTGGTTAAAATTTCAATAAAAGGTTGGTAGTATTTTAATCGGGGTTTTTATAATATTTTATTCTACCCAGTTTTAGGCGCATGCTCTTTAGAGTGGACTCTAGTTATATAGGAAAAAATTTATAAGGATATTCCGCCCCTCTTAAATGTTTCTTTAAATATCAAATCAAATTATTTTGTACAAAATTTTAAGGTGATTGGTTAAGAAGAAGTGGTACGTTGTCAAATCGTCAGAAATTTTATGAATATTATTTTCTCTTAATATTGTATTAAAATTTGTTCCAAACTTTATAAAAAAATATATATATTTATTTATTTCAGGTAAATTATTTTGGAATATATATACACACAACTTATCAAGTCCAAATAAGATATAATTCTGCTTACATTCAATTGTTAAAAAAAAAATTTAAAACCTTAATTATTTTTATCTATTACGTCAAATAAATTGGCCCCAATAAGATTTATAAAATAAAATTTGAAATAAATTGATTAGTTTAGGGCAAAAATGCCAAAAATCTTACAATTATGGACTATACTGCTTGAGATAACCACGCCTTGTAGCGTTTAGTTTAGTTTACAACACAAAGACAACAAAAACTTATAGTTTGACACATATGGCAGCTACAACTGCAATTTTTGATACATGTACTTACAACGGTACATTGTTTCCATCAACTTCACAAAGAATACGATTTATTTGTATACATTAAGATTTGGGAATAATTAGCAAATTAAATATTTGATATAAGTTAACATGATACACATTCCACCGAATCAAATTATATTAGTCAAGTAATTATTCGGTAATAATGACCTAATCACAATTGGGATAGATTTCTATATATATGGTAATAAATACCAAAATTAACATAGTTCAAACAAATTTTTCTTTGTTGCAAACATTTACGTGTTAATAATCACCAAATTATGTGTTTGACGGAATACATATTGATTTGTTGCTAACGTATAAATTTATTAATATCGATTTAGTTTAAAACTGAAGAAACAAATGCCGATATTTAAAAATATCGTTTCATAAATAAATCGATATTTTCCGATAATGTCACTTGTTTATATTAGAAGTTGTGGGTATCTTCACCACCGAAAACGCCTGAATTGTGTACCAAACAGAAAGTAAGAAAATAGTGTTTCAATTAAACATGTAAAATCTGTGTCGGCTCGAGGATAATTGGCGCCCTGATCAGAAATTTTCGGCCGCCCTTTTTCTCTACTTACCTTTCATAGCTTATAACCATAGCTCAAGCGCCGAAATTGGAAAACAAGTGCAAGCGGCCTAGTGCATAGAAAACCTTGAAGAGCTCGAGCAGCAAAGTCGAGAAACAGCAACAGATTACTAATGTAGGGAAAATCTTTCGAGCGTTTGATGCTGTTTATTGTAAACAATTTTACAAGAGCAAAGTAATGAATTTCCAAACTGTTAACGGTGACGAACCAAAAAAAAAATATGGCATCTGACAAGACGCCCCTTACGATTGGGCGCCCTGTTCGGTAGAACGGGTCAAAAACCCCTCGTGCCAGCACCATGTGGAATGTATAGTTTTCATAATAATATAAAGTAAAATCAAGTAAAATAGGATTGCCAAATATGTGTACATTCGATTAAATGAAATCCATTCAATACATTCCTGAATACGATTTTGTTTTATGAAATTAAGCTCTCGTGTATTTTGGATATTTTTTTCTTGTTTGGTGAATATTTCATAAACGGTTTTGCCTAGACCTGACGATTTAAAAAATGTTGAGTAATTTCATTTGAACTGGGACGTAAAATTTACACTGCTTGATAGTTTTTTGAAGGATAATTCTTGATAATTCTTTCAGCAATTTTTAAATGGTTCAAGAACTTTTTTTAATAACTAGAACTAGAATATTAAGGTCAGGTTATTAATGTGTTAGATTTACTGGAAAACAACAAATACATAATTCTTATTATAAAAAAAAATAGTGTAGAATTTTATTCTAATTATATAGAAGTTCCGCCTTCAGCGGCGTATTTCCTGTGAAAGAAGCACACACAAATCAATAGCTAATGACAAACTTAACACCTATAAACAAAAGAATTTTATGCATGGTAAGGCACACATATTTACATATGTGTATAGTTTACAAAACAGAAAAAAATCAATAAAAATATTTAAATAAAATACCAGTTTTTTTAAAAAATTTTTATTTAATACCAATAAAGTTTAGTTGGCCGAAAGGCAACAAAATCATCGTGTGTGGCTAAACAGAAATAAATTGATTTAACAATTTTCTAAATTTATATGAACAACAACAATAGCAATGATAACAAATTAAACAGTATGGCTTGAAGTCGTAATATTGAAAACTATATACAGGGTGATTCAGTTGGTGGTTATAATTTAGTTGTGATATTAAACTGTTGATATTTTTATATGATGTTAAAACATTAACAAAACATGGAAAATAATATCGGTCAAATCGAAAAGGCTTAGTTTTCCGCTAAGTCCTGCAATAGTTCACTAATATCGCATATGGCCATTGGTAAACATCTTTTACATATTTAACACATTTTCGATTAATTTTTATCTTTGGCACTAGATGTACGTGAATGCCTGAATTGCATTCGAAGACCATTATAAATATATTAATGTATTTTTCTATTTAAATTCCAAAATTAAAAATGTTAGTACATACTTACTAATACCAGTAGTCATATAACTACATTGAAAATAGTGCCAAATTAAAATTACGAACTCCAATTGAAACACCCTTTATGTATGTATATATATATAATATAAAACGAACAACACCAATAGCTATAGCTAAGGCAACGTAGCGTTACGAATTATTGTTGAAATTCGAAATAAATAATTAATGACTCTACAGATACAATAAATTGAATGGTTTGAATGAACCAAATATCGAAACGAAAAGAGCAATACAAGAAAAAAGAAAGAAATTCAAAAGTAAAGCAGCAAAAGATGTAGGTTATAAGAATACTAAACATAGAGTATGAAGGAAACCTTCGTACGAATAAAGGTTATACCATTCAATCTAATATGAAATTCAATACGCTCTACACTTCTCACTCTATATTTAAAAATGTAACAAAATCGTATCGATTTAAATTTAACGAATATAACTGCCAAAATCAATCGCTTCTATAAAGAATAGAAAACAATGGACCTAATACAAATACAACAACAACAACAACGGCAATAAGAATGATGGCAAAATAAAATACATAGTAACAACAATGGTATTCTTTGATGAAAGCTCAGGAAACATAGAATTTGTCGATGAAGTTGCTTGCTGCTGCTGCTGTTGCCGCTCAGATGTTGATTGAGAAGAAATATATTTTGTATTGTTGTTGAAACATTTGAAAACTCAATGAAATACTCGTAATGTTCTAGAAAAGAAAAAAAAAAATTTGGACGGGAAACAAACTCACTGAAATTACAGCAATCAAAATAATGAAGAGAAAATAAAAAAAAATAGGGTAAAATGTTGCAAAATTTGAAATATGGAATTCTAACACGAAATGGAAAATTTTTTTAAAAACTTTGATCATGTGGAATTATTTTCGGAAAGATAATGAAATCTATCTTTTGACTAGCTGCCATTAGTTACATTATAAAATTTGGTTAGTTTTACGAGAGAATAAATTAAATATTCTGTGCCAAAGTTATAGCACCTGCAACCAACGTTTTAAATGCTATATGACATATGATCAGTACGACAATTTATGGAACCTTGCGAATTCCCTTAATAGCTTTTTCTTTGCTAGAGGGACATCTTGTTACTTGGACAAAAGTTTTGGCACTACCGATGTGCGCATTAGTGGATTTTACAACACGTATTTATAATCGCTGAAGAAAAAGAGAAGTAGGCGTGGCATCTCACAAAATTGAAATTTTTAAATTTAATGTGTATACAAATTTTCAATGGAATATAATATAAAGATAAACAAAGTAACAGGGCCACCATCCGAACAAAAACTGTAGCGAATTGGATCTTTTCCAATTCCAAGTATGAAATCTTCCATTAGGGGAGATCATTATGCTATTTTGCCTATGGCGACATAATTTTACTTCCACTTACCCTATGTTCATTTAGTAAATTTTTGATTGTCAGCCACATTGGCTGGAAACTTTTACGAAAAATTATGATGATTACAGTTTTACACTTAAAATAACGAAAAACAAGAATAATAAGAATAAAAAAAAATGAATAAAAATCAAGACTCATAGCAATCTGTTTAGAAATAAGACAGCAGAAAGCCGACAACGACACGATGATTCTTGAAGGATTTTATAAGACAATTACAGTACGTTCCTGTATTGTTGTCATTGTTGTTGTTGTTGTTGTTGTTGTTGTTGTTGTTGTTGTTGCTGTCGCTGCCGTTGTTATTATTACATTGTATACCGTTACAGCATCATTAAGCACAAAATTGTTGTTTTTGTTTTTTCTCGAAAGTATGTTGTAACATAACAGACGCCGCCAATGTTTCACTGAGTTTTTAATGCTAAGGCGTAAAAAGTTTTGAACTTTAGTTGTCAAGAATTATTTTTTATGTCTTCCAGACACAAAAGTTTTTGTCTAAATAAAGTAAGGCTTGGCAAGGAGCAGGAGGAGGAGGAGGGATGTCGTCTAGGCGTTGCAATTGGTTAGCGGCATTATTTAAAATGCGAACAAAATTTTTCCAAAGGAATATCGTTGTCAACAGTTGTGTTAAATATCTGACATTACTCGAAAAGAAGCTCACTTCAAATCGCAATTTATCGTTAGTTTTTGGTTGAAATACTTGAATGGTTTCATAGTCGAAATATATTTGTTAACTACATAACTACATACATATATATTACTAACACTTTTTTCGCTTGATTTTGTTTATTTTTATTTTTGGCCAATAATTTCCTACAAAATTTACATATATAGTGGTGTTCACAAAAATAGTAGTGCTTCAAAAAACTCAAATATTTTTGTATTGATATCCTTATCGTCCTTATCTTTGGGAATCGAATATTTTCATCGTAGCCGGTAAGACAGTAAGTTTTTGTTAAAAAAAAAATTCAAAGTGCTCTTGAAAATTTACCCTTTGGGGTCCCTTCGAAGAACTCCGGTTTGGGAAAGAATCCTCCAATATCCCGTACTCTGCCAACGGGCCAGGATATACACGTGCCACAATATTTTTCGATTGGGATCATTGCTTAATTTTTTTCGATACTTTCAGAATATTACCGACTTCTTCAATGTTTTTCGATACCATTCGCTTTGTTATAAATCTTATCGACTTCCTCTACGATCTTCTATTCAAACCGTTGATTTTCGCTTATGGACTAAATGGAACTTCCTAGTTGTCAACAGTATCTCTGATCTCAATTACCAACTCATGCATCAATTGCTGAAATGCTACTCCCCTAGCGACGCCACTGTTAAAAAATGGATGCAGAGCTCATTTGTAACAACGAGTCGGAATTTTATGTAGTAACTGAGATTAAATTTTTTTTTTCTTACGCTGAGACCAATTTACTACACTGTGGCCGCAGTTCCTGTTTCACATATAATTTTCATATAAATTAACAGGAAACAGATAATATTCTTAGACTTAATTAAATTGCAATTAATTAAGTTTATTTATTTTTTCAACACTTAAACACAACCTAAAACTACTTGGTAACTGAAAGAAAAAAGAGCATCAGCACCTCCCTACCCACGCCCCCAATTTTTTCACACACACACAAACACCTTCTAACAACGGCAGCAACAACATCAAAAGCCATCATCAGTTGTTTTAGCACATTGCGTGGCAAATTAATAATTTATTAATTCACACAGTGCCGCAACAGCAACAGCCACAGCAGCAGCGACAACGGCAACACTGCTCTAGCACAAAATACAAAAAAAACACCCAAAGCAAAAAGTTTGAAATAAAACAGCAATTTGCAAGCGTGGCTAATTAAATTGTTGTTGAGTGCGCGCGCGTTTGCTGTTCTTGTTGTATTTTTTTTTTAATTTTTTTTTTTTTGTTGTACTTGCCCTTTTGAACTCAAGAAAGCTTTAACGAAAATAAAATAAAGAAATAAGTGCAAAGTGAAGAAAAAGAACGAAAAATACCGGCAAAGTAAAAAAAAAAGAAAATTAAAAAATTTAAATAACTAATGACTGTGAGATCAAAATTTGACTATAAAATGACGTCAGTGCTAAGGCTACATGGTATTTTTGCCATTTGGCTTAGCTTTTAAAGGACTTTTCCCTTTTTGTAGTTAAGGTGGTGTTTGCTCTCAGGGTGGATGTTTTGCTACCAAATACCACATGTGCCGCCCATTCATTTGGTGTGGTTGTAGTAACGCTTTAATTGCTGCACTACATGGTATAAATTGCAACAGCTGCTCACAACAAACAAGCCGCCACAGTTCGCTTGCCTACTGGGGTGGTATGGTGATAAATGGTGTCACTGATAACTTTAGAAAATGCTGACATTTTAAAAATTTCTAACGCAAGTTAAGAGGAGATGCTTTTTGCAATTAATAAATTTGAAGGAGCGCGTTAAGATGGCACAACAACTCTACGTTGATAAAACGTAACATGGTCCAGTGGTTTTTTTTTGTTGTATACTAATGAAGAGGGCAGTATCTGGTACTTTCGCTTGGTTTCAAGTGACCCAATGCGCCTGGCTGTTGTTTTTCACCATTGATGCTTATGACAGCTTTTTGGCTCATAAAACATTCGCACTCGTTGCGCCGGCATAGTCCACTTACAGCACACAGCCAAACCTAAAACTCTTGTGTAGTTTTAAGCTTGAGCTCCAGCGCCACCCACTACGTTGAGGTTGTTAATTTTTAGCTAATTTGCATGCAAACAATTTTTAATTGCAATATTTTACAAAATTGTTTGCTTGTAACGGCGATGGAAGGCAGCAAAAAAAAAACACAAAAAACTAGGCCAGCATATGAATACAAAATATTGCTTTTACTTGTACTGAACATTAATTTTGAAACTTGGTATGCTAACTTGTATAGGGTGGCTACTGTGAGGCTGAATGATATAAAACAGAAATAGCTTTCACAAACACATGTTTTCTTTTAATTGCTTATTATTATCTGAACAGCATTTTCCTACTCACAAATACAGGCTCTTTCCAAGGCATTTTTCTTGATATTCCTTATGGGTTTGACACCTAAACGTCGGATTTTAGCTCAAATGTTGTTTTTAAGATCTGATAAGTCTACATTCGTCAAATCGTGGAAACGCGGAGGCTTAAGAAAAATATTTTTGAAATTATTCGTTTAACGAAAATTCCTCGCAAGAGATGGTCGGCTTGGCGGTGTATACAGTAAGTTCATTCGTTGGAATCACCTGATATGTTCAACCATTAACAAAAAGTATCCAGCTCCACTCGACTTCTTTCTGTTATTCGAGCTAAGCAATTGCGGTTCGCAATCTTCTCGTGCTTTTTGTTTGAGTAATTTTGTCTTCCAGGCTCTTAAGTACTGAAGTTAAACCATTTCGGTTCACTGTCACCATATGCTTTTTAGCTGTGTCATTTTTTTTTCAAGGCGTCGTTCAGTTTATTTCCGCTACTCGAGGTAAATACTTGGTACGCAATGGTGTATGCTTTTTGTTAGTGTGATTTTTGCTTTTTGCACATGCTTTTTGCCCAAACTGATATTGTTGTAATCAGCTCCTGAAGCATATTTTTGTGTGCATCTCTGTTATACAGAGCTTCGTTTTTTTTAAGAAAAGTGACCGATATCTCTTTTGCCCATAACGCTTCACCAAATAGTTTATTCCTGGGCATGAAATTATTCCTGGCCTTATATCCTAGGATTCTCAGTATGTACTTGAAAATCTGCAGTTTTGTTTGTTAATGAACACATTTAATCATGTTATCGCTAGTATATTCTCTGATAATAAAATGTTGCCTCTATTTTATCTCTGTTAAAAAATAATTCTTGTTTCACTGGAGGAAACTTTTGATTTTACTTTTTGCTGGTAGTCGTTCTATAGCCATTTTTATATCGAACGAATGTAATTTACGAAAAAAAAGTAACAAAAGCTATTGAAAACGAACACGTATGAGATTTTCAAAAACCTTAAAATTTTTTAGTGTCCACCCTGTATCAATTTTATTATAAATTTGCTCTATAAGAGCAGCAATTTATGTAAAATTAATAAGACTGTTTGTTTTTCAAACAAATTAAGCAGAAAATATTGTTAGTTACTAACATGCAATTATAGCCAAATTTATACTAATTTATTCATTTGGCTGTATGTGTTGCCGTTCATTGCCATTTATCTTAGGCAAAATAATAGACAATAAATTAAGTTCATTTCTCTAATGAACTTTTGTGCTTTTCTTAATATCGTTCGTCTGCTTTTTGTTAATAAAAATTCATTCATTAGTGTTTTTTGTCTCTGTGTATGCTTAGGTACAGAAATTTTCCTTGGGATCATTATTCATTTATTTTGAATGGTGAATGTGGAATAGTTCAAGAGCTCATGTACTTTTTTGGGGAGTAATCAGTTAGTTTGCCAGATATATAAGTAGTTATATATGTCTACTAAAATAGGTCAAAGAATGGTGTTGATTAATAAATCGATAGTAACTTCTGCCCCAAAAAATCGTCATACGACTTGATTTCAGCCACTTTCCATCGTTTCATCGCTTTCACGATAAGCATGTGTTGAAGATTTCTTTATCAATTCTGCACGCTTTTTTACGCTTTCTAGTTTTAAAACACCTGAACGTTCTTATTTTTAGGCTCTTTGAGCGCCTGCTCGTTCTCTGGGCAGCACCGGCAATACATGAGGATAGAGTGAGATATTTTTATAAGTTAATAATGCCAAGGGAGCGTTTATATCTGAAAAGCTGAAGTAATTCAAACATTTTTATAAAATTTAAAAAAAAAAATTTTTCCGTTAATTGATTAAGCATGAGACAAACCATTTATAATTAAGAGCATCAGAGCACTCTCTTTCACATTTTATGGCCCAAAAGGGACTTATGCGTTTTCGATCAAAAGCTGTTACACTCGAAGATATAATCAAGAACGACATTGGCCAACAGCAGAATGAAAGTTAAAGCGTTTGTTGAGATGCCAAATATCTAAGTCGAATGGAAATGGAATATCTTATACGAAAAAGTTAGGCGTGGAAACATATCAGACGTGATCGTAGCTTTTGAATTGTTAAACAAAATGGTTTCCTATGAAATTGGCTTCAGAGTCTGAACCGATTGCGCCTTTCGTGTGGTTCCCAAAACAAAACAAAAAAAAAATATTCTGAGAAAACTAATGCTCGAAAACGCTACTCTTTGGAGGACTCAAAAAGTTGAAGTTGTCTATGTTTAAAAGTAAATAAACATGTTTTAGGAAATAAATATTTTAATCTGAGAAATTTCTGATATTTCAGTCTAACTTTGTAAAAGTACAAATTATCTAGTTCAGATGAAAAGTAATACAAAATGTTTAGTAAAAGCTCAAGATTTTTCACTTACATAACCAATTCAATTTCCGGCCGACTTTTCATAAGAAAAATGGCTACATTTCAATAAAACGCCTCGTTAGCTCTCAGATGGGGTAATCAATAAACCCGTCTAATAAAATTTAAATTTTTGATCTTAAATTTACGAACTTTGCATGAAATCAATTAGCAAAAATTCGCTGTTGCACTGTCAAATTAAAACCCCATAGACTACGAACATTTATCATTCATGGGGACAATCAATGAGAAATATCAGCAGCGACTGACTGCATTTTGCTTAAATTATCGATACAAAATTCCTGTCGCCCCTATTAGGTTGCCCAAACAACAAAATGCAACAAAAACAACAACAAATTTTAAAATTTAATGCTAATAAAATTAAAATGTCCAAAATGCTGTGCGCTTTATTTATTTTGACAGAAACACGCATTAATTAAATGGCGTCTGTGGCAACCCTATACGTACTGCAGCAAAAAAAAAAAAAAAAACTGCACAAATGCGTTATATATTCTGTAGGGGATCACTACGGAGCAATGCAACAAATAACAAATAGCTGACTGTCGAGGGCGTGACCAAATGTGAGATGCCAACAATAACAAAAATGAAAAGAAGAAAAACAACAGAAAAAGGATTTAACATGACAGCGTTACCATATAGAAATTCTTAAAATTTTTGCATTTTTAATTTATGACTTTTTAAAAGTTGATGTTTTTTTTTATTTTAAGTAACCACATTAAAAATACAAAAACATTTTTTTTAAAGCACAAAAGAAAAACGAAAACAGAAAATAAATTAAAAAATGTGATGAACAAACGAGGCCAACAGATATCAAAAACAGTATCTGAAGCGTAAAGCAACATGAAATTTCCAAATTTTACATTTAAATTCCACATAAATTTTGAGCTTCTTTAAATTGACGACGACTGACATCGTCGTTGTCGCGTAAACGTTTTAGTTTTTCTTAATTAATTTAAATTAAATGTGCGCCTTTTACTGCTGTCGCTATTGTTGTTGTTGTTGGCGTTGTTGTTGGCGTTGGTGTTGGTGCAACAAAAGTTAACAAGAAATTTTCATAAAATCAATATTTACATAATTTAACCTACCTGTAGATTTTGAAAATGGCCATAAAAACGCCTTCATAAGCCCACATTCATCGTCGGCATCATCATTGTCGGAGCTGTTGTGCGTACGTTCACTGACTGTTAAGTTGCATGAATTTTGTTGATGTTCCTTTTTTTTTTGATTTTTATTTTTTTGGCTTCTACACATAGCAAAATTCCATATAGTTGAATTATCAATTTTACTTAGCTTCCTTTTGATCTTTTGTAAAGCAGCGACAATTTTCTGTACTTGATTTTCTAATAAAATTAATTTTGAGATTTGATTTTGAGTTATGATTTTACCCTGTTCTTGTTACTCATCCTATCCATACAACTTCTTATGCTTTAAAGGATATCTTATTTAGGCTTGATTTCAGAATAACAAAATAATAATAAAAATATGTTTTGTCGCATAACAAACAAATTTAGTTTTAGGTTTTTATTATAAAACTAAAGCATTTCTAACAAACAAATTACGAGTATATTAAGTTTTTTATACTATTCCCCACAGTTTTTGAGATATTTTGTTTTAAAAATTGTTTAATTGATTGAGGTATATTTCAAATTTCTGAAGACTCTAATAGGGGCGTGGCACTGGCCTGAATTTAAATATGTATTATGTTGTATCTCGCAAGCCATGTAAGATATTATGAACTGTATCAAAAGTAGCGGAATTGAAAAAGTGGATATGCTAGTTTGCAACAGCCGAAAAATTTGATTCATTACTACTTGAAAACGGTAGCTACGAATTGAATAAAAGTTTTGAGATGATGTCCACGAACGTAGTCATCAATAAATGCCAAGTCACTTTGATGGCAAAAGTCTTTACAGGGCGTTTCACCTCCCACATTACCTATATGTAAACACTAATAAGAGAACTAATAACGTAATCGCGGTAAAATTTGATATGTCAGATCTACGTGCTTTATGCTAATTTTAACTTTTACACATAAATTTTTGAAGTTCAGTAGGAAATGAATCAGTGGCGTGGCGCCACTCATATTTTGTGAGCGGTATTATGAGTAAACTGTTGCAGCAATTGCTATGAAGATTTATGCATGTGTTTTACTTGCTTTAAGGCATCTTCTAATTGAAAATGGGCAAAATAGGACTTATGGGCGTGGTACCTCACAAATCAGCTAAATGACTTAAATGTTATGTCTAGTGAAATATGTGACCAATCATACGAAAATTTGATGTATGAATATTGCTACTTCTCAGTAGAAATTGAGCTGATTTGTACCAGTAGGTATGTTACCCTTTGTAATACACTGTAAAATTTACGGTGTAAACTAGTTATTGAGGATTTGTACGCATCATTACTTTTTTAAAAATTTAAAGTTTATAATGATACAAAGTTCTCTTAGTCTCAAAAATATTTTCAAGATCCTTGTTAACCTTTTTTCACTTTAAAAGACTTGTTGGTTTTAAGATCTTAAGTTTCAGAAAAGTTGCACTCAGAAAGAAAGTGTTTCCATATGCTTTTGGACCACTCTAATGTCTATGAAAACTTAATTGTGTGTAATTAGTAATCGTCGGGGAAATTATTGATTCGAATCTATGCTTTGTAGTTGCATTGATTTTTTGAAATAAATAAGAAATGAAGGACTCGTTGTTAAATAGGCCTTCAGGATATTATATTATTCTTTTTTTTTATTGTGTAACTTTTACACATTCTAGCGAATATTGTCGATTAATGATAAAATCGTTGACGTTCCTATTTTTGGTAACCCATGTTCCATACTGAGCGGTTGCAGTGCCCGGCATAACTACATGTGAGCTGCATAATATTACAACAACAATTCTTTTAATATAGTTACCTACAGTCTGCTGTTGTTGTTTTTGTTGTTGTTGCAACTCACAGAGGGTACCCCATTGGCATGGCCGTTTTATTTAGTTAAATTTTGTTGATTTTTGTTTTGGTTACTTGAAATGCAATGCGTTGCATGCTGCGTTTAATTGTTGCATACTTTTGGAAACATTTTTTTTGTGCTATTTTTGTTGTTGTTGGCATTGTTCATTGTGGTTTTTGTTAGTTTTCTGTATTGCTTTTGCTTCTACTTGCATTCTATGGATATTAACATATTTTCAGGTGGCATGCAAGCATCTTACCATCCATCCACCTATTCGTTCATTCAACGTATGTAGCATTAATTATGAGTTGCATTTGTGGCATGAATATTAAAGAAATGAATAAAAACTAGTAAAGGTGTTGTCTTCGGCCAGGCCGAAACTCACGTACCCTGCATTGAAATTACTTTTTAGATAAATGTTAAAAAAATGTTGAGAAGGTTGAATAAGTCGAAAATAATGTAAAAAGGTTCAAAAATGCGGAAAAGTGTTGGAAAAAACTGAAACTGTTGAAAAATTATGAAAATCATTGAAGAAAGTTGAATGAAATTGAACAAGTCGAAATATAGGGAAAATGCTGAAAAATTGATGAAAAAGTCGAAAGAATAAAGAAAATGTCGAATGAAATTGAAGGGGAAAGGTAAAAGATTGAAAATATCAAAAGAATATGGGAAATGTTGAAAAAAATAGAATAGAAATGAAAAACACGAAATATGTCCCGCCCACTTCTCCAATTTCACCCACTTTTGATTCAATAAACGAACCAAATTTTATCACAATACGATTTTGACTGTTGCTATTTCGCCAGCTTTTGATTCATATATACCTAATACCCAGTAAACCACTTACATCAAATTTCAGATCGATTGCACCAATAGTTCACTTAAAATAGCCCTTAAAACTTTATGTTAATGAGGGAGGTGCCACGCTCACTGATGCAATCTTGTCAAGTTTCATTTAACTCCGAAGCTTATAGTAACCGACACCTCTACACAAAATTTTATGAAGATTACTCTCATAGCACACTATCTATAGCATTAAACGTATTTCGCTTATATGGGAGGTGCCACACCCACCCGCACCATTGTACCAAAATTTTGCAAGAAGAAACCTTTTAGCAAGTGTATCCGCCTCATTAAATTTCATAACGATTGCGTTGTTAGCTCTCTTTTTATAACGTTTATAAATATTGTAGGCTATGCCACGCCCTTAAAATAAATTTTTCAGTATATTGACGTGGCTTTTATTGTTGACAACTTTCAGTGGTATCATCCCTAAAATTTAATTGAAAATCGTATGTACCAATTTGGAGTTATACGAAATCCAAATTTTTAATTGTTAAGAAATGCCACGCCCAGTTTTACAATTCCGCCCACTTTATGCGCAGTTCAAGATTTATAAGATCTGCAGCCGTGTTCCAAATTTCATCACAATATCTTGCCCAGTTAAAATTTAGGGCTGTGCCACGCCCCTTTAAGAGCCTTTGCAAATTTAAGACCTAGCCTAATCTTAATGTTGTTCTCAATTAACCAAGTTTCATCAAAATCGCAGCAACTTTTTTTCATAATGGACTTGGGTATATTTACATAGAGTATGGGCGGAAGGCGTGGATGTGAACCGATTTCGCCCATTTTTATATGCTAGCAGCTTGCAAGAAGATGTGAGCTGTGTGCCAAATTTCATTGAATTAGCTTGCTCAGTTTTTGCGTAAACCTGATTTCAACAGACAGACAGACACACAGACAGACAGACAGACAGACAGACAGACAGACAGACAGACAGACAGACAGACAGACAGACAGACAGACAGACAGACGGACACAGATATATCGACTCAGGTGGTGACGCTGATCAAGAATATATATTCTTTTCCATATCTGCCACGCCCCCTTCTATGCGTTACAAACGGAATGACAAAGTGAATATACCCTCTATGTAGGGTATAAAAATTTGAAAAATTGTTCAGGTTGAATCTCAAAACGTTGCTAAGTTGGCATATTTTGGAAAATTTGTATTCCTGTGTTGTCATGCACAAGTTTAACTGTAAAATCTTATAATACGTAGTAAGTTTATTGATTTCATTTCATTTATTTTGCTTTGCAATTAGGAAAATGGTTCAAAAAATATGATATTACTGTACGTTCACTAATCTTTTGCTTAAAAAATATTTTAGATTTTATAATTTTTTCATTTCTTTTGCAAATTATTTAAATCAAAATATCATTTTTAGTTTTTGCGTCATTTTCTGTTTTGATTTAAAAGCATTGCTTGGAAAATTTTCCGAATACTTTCACACTGCTTCAAATATTTCAGGTTACTAGAGTTTGCCCACTGGCTTAAACTCAGATATTATAGTGACAATATAACACAGTTCAGTACCATTTTGCCTGATTAAAGGTCATCGGTCCCAAAAATAAAAATCATCATATCATATTGCCCAATTCCTATCTCCATCTGTTCCTTAAGCTTGAGTCTATTTCCATACCAAATTTCATCAAAATCGGCCAATTAATTTAGCTGTGAAAACATATATTCCTGTGAGGGCCGGAGCACCGTTCACTTAAAAACAAATACTTTTCCTAGTCTGCAAAAAGCCAAACATTTTCTTAGGGCTCAGTTTATCTCCAATCCAAATTTCATCAAAATAATCCATTAACTTAGCCGTAAAAACGTATTTTCCTATTAGGGGCGTGACTTCGACTGCTATTGAAAATTATAATCTAGAGGCAGTGCAATGTAATAAAAAAAAAAATCATGTCGTTATGTTGTGTTATGTTAAGAAGAGATAGAAGCGTTTTGCCTTCGCCTGTTTATATATAGATACTATCCGGTTTAAGTGCCGGTTCAAGGTAGGGAGCACTATAGCCCCGTGCTTAAAAGGCCAACTGTGAATGTACGTGCATCAAAAAATTTTCCTACTGAGGGCCCTTATATACTGCCATTTTCAATAGCGAAATATAAAGGGTGAATTTTTTTTGCTATTTGGTTTTTGAATGAAAATTTTTTGACGCCTTACGCATGATTCGTAACACTTGTCAACGCCAAAAATACTTAACAAAATTTGCCATTTACCATAAATAGATTACTAAATTTCTAAGCGAATAGCGCTTGCAAATCATTGATATTATTACCAAAATTTGTGCTCTGTGAGTTGGATAAAAATTAACTTTTTTTCGAAAAATTTACATAAACAATTTTTGGCTCAATGGGAAACAGTATTGCCGAATTTGGTCAGAACAGCAGCCAAAGGCAGTTCAAGAGCTTCCAATGCACTCTGAAAAATGCACTATTTGGTGCGGTTTGAAAATCACAACGTTACAGTCAATGGAGCAAGGTACAGTGGAGTGACTGCCGACTTTTTTGCCCAAAATGGAAGAATTGGACAGTGTTGACATGTGGTTCCAACTAGATGGTGCCACATGGCACGCGATACCATGGACCTATTGAGAAGCTAGTTTGGTGAGCACTTATTCTCACATTTTGGAGCAGTCCATTGGCCGCCAAGATCATGCGATTTGACCACACTAGACTATTTTTTAAGGGGCAACGTGAAGTCTCTCGTATACACGGATAAACCAGCTACAAGTGTAGCCCTGGAACACAACATTAGAGCTATCACTGATGTGATGCCGAACAAAATACTGGAAAAGTATGCCAAAATTGAAGCTTACGAACGAACCACCTCATGCGTAGCCGCTGGCAACATTTACACGAATTAATCTTTAAAAAGTAAATCAAAGGAATCGATGTATCGCTGCAAATAAATATTTCATTCGTTATTGCAAATTTTCTGTTCTTTTTTCGATTTTCAAAAACGATCGCTTAAAAAATCACCAGTTATTTACAAATAAAAAATTTCATTTGAATAAAGTTTTTTTTTTTCTCACCAGGCAGTAGGCTAAACCTCGCATGGGTCTTAATACTGCGCTGTTCCGAGCTGTACAGTTTCAATTTCATGTTTGCATCAGCTGCACTATTTGATATTCAGGGAACTATATTCTCCAAATGCATCCAAAATACTTTGCCTAACTTTGAATTTTATTTCCTGTTAGAATCGCAGAGTTGAAAGAGTTTTCAGATTACGTAATTTACTCTCAATTAAGTTGCATATTTTTCCTTCGATTTACTGTCAACCGCACTATACTATGTATATATATATATATATATAAAACTGTCACTTAACGCGCTGCTAAAGAAAATAAACTACTTTTAAGTCAGTTACGCAACAAAAAAAAAAAAACAGATTGCCATTTTTGGCCCGAATGCTTAGGCAGCACAAATTTACCATTGGCATGCTGTCGAAGTTCATGATTCCTCGATTAAAGTTCGCCAATATGCAGCTGAGAGAAATAAAAAAATAAAAATCCCTAAGAGTTCAAAAGTCAAAAAAAAAATAAATATATATTCTTGGGAAGAAACCATCCATTTGTGCATCAATGCAAAACTAAAAAATTGGTGAAGACACTTGGAGCGTTTCGGAAGTCTCTATGCAGCTGTTTCTTTGTAACATTGAGAGTGACTGACATGCAGAAAAGTCGGGCTAATGTTTTTTTTTCTTATTATAATTTTTTTGATTTATTTTGGTAATGGCCATGGATGCAGCAATATAATTTTTGTTTTTGCTGCAGCAGCCAGTGGTCGGTTGAATTTTATTAGCCTACTTTATGGTGATATTTTATTTACTTCAGAGCTCTTAGCTTATGTTGATTTACTTATTGATAGTTTTTGTGCGGTAGAAAAATTGTGAGTTTGTCCTTTTCAGTGTTGCATTTTTGTTTGTGAATGTGTCTGTAACTTTACGCCCAGTTGACCCATTTTTTTAATGCTGATTCAACTACTACGGTAGGAAGTAGTGACAGCTAAGCAGGCGGTATTTAAACTTCCTTCAAGGAAATTTTTATATATCCTCTTGTATGCTATTTAAATTTTTTATTGGCATTCACCATTTCCTCTGAGTTGTAAATGCGATTATATTTCCCTTAGCGACAAGCAATATTTTTGCTTTTTTTAAAATAAATATTATTTTGACCAATTACCTTCAGTTGCAATTGCAGGAGTTAATACTGTCAATGTATTTTTAAGTTTAGTAGATCAACTTGAAATGAGTTATATAGAGATGAGTTGAATTATCTAAAGATGAGTTGAAGGGGACTTAGTTGTAGAGCTAAGAATAATTGGGCTTACTACGCATAACAAAACTTTGACAGATGGCTTCGTTTCTCTTTGATTTAAGTCAAATTAAAACCACTTGAGTGAAGTGGAATCGAGATGGGTCAACTTGAGTCAGATAAAGCCTATTTTGGTTGACATAAGTCGAGTTGTATCGATTTGAATCGTTCATAGTCAACTTGAATCATGAAAACTCTACTTCATTCAAGTAGCATGGAGCTATGTATATCGAGTCGATTAGGGTCGATTTCGTTCGCATAGAGTTGACTTCGGTCTTGTGGAGTCAAATAAAGTTATGTCGAATCGATTATATTCTAGTTGAGTCAAGTAGAGTTGACTTGTGATATGGAAAGTCGAGTCGACTTGAGGCGAAGAATGTCAACATTTATGGAGATTCAAGTAAAGCAGAGCTGAGATGAGTTTAGTTGTGATGACTTTAGTCGAGTAGTGTGGAGTTACATTGAGTCGGTTTGAGTCGATTAGAGTCAACTTGGGTTACATGAAGTCGACTTGAATCAAGAAGGTTATGTCGAATAATTACGACATTTATTGATTGGAGTCGACTTAAGTGGAATTAACCTAAACCTTCTAAAGTTCACTGGAGGTTTTCTGAGGCGACATAAGTCAAGTTTTGATGATTTCACTCGAGTAGTGTGTATTAATATTAAGTCGAGTAAGGTCAATTTCAGTTGACTTGGGTCGTGTAGATTCGACTTGAGTCAAGAAGAGTTGAGTTGTGACATGGAGAGTCGATTAGAGTCAACTTGAGTTCGACTCTACCAACATTTATATAGAAGATTCGACTTGAATGGAATCAACCTGCGTCGATTATGGTCAACTTAAGTTCAGTGGAGGCATCATGAGTTATGTGTAGTTGATTTAAGTCGACTTAAGTCAAGTTTAGTCTTTTTAAGTCGAGTGAAATCGACTCGAGTAGCTCTAACTGAAACTTTTTTCATTGAAAACTTGTTGTACTGTTAAAATATCGTTTCAAATTTCCACGCCCTTGCAAGTGTTGCTTTAAAAAAAAATGTACACTATGGTCTCTGAATATTTCCTAGTCTCTCAGCGTTTGAAACTTCTAAGCTTTGGTATATATTAGATAAAATCGAACTCTATTGTATGTTATTCTGGATGTGACTTACCTAACTTCCAGAATTGAATAGAAGT
This sequence comes from Meiosimyza decipiens, assembly GCA_963680825.1. Taxonomy (NCBI): domain Eukaryota; kingdom Metazoa; phylum Arthropoda; class Insecta; order Diptera; family Lauxaniidae; genus Meiosimyza; species Meiosimyza decipiens. The sequence continues at coordinate 123,835,612 of OY804258.1, forward strand.
AGAATTTTATAGTTTTTGTCAGATAAAAATTGCAGTGCAACTGCTTCTGTAAGGACGTATGTATGCGCCTGGCTGTCTCTTTATTTGTCGCACTGTCACTTTGTTTCTTCTACGTCCCCTTAGCCTTAGCCTCGTCTACCGGTCTGGCTTCTTTTGGTTTCAATATTTGCGTGTGTATATGTGTGTGTATTCATATTTAAGTGCGTTTGTGCATTTGTGTCTGTTAACTTGCTCCATTTGTTCTATTTGAATTTTCCACTTTTTTATCATTATTTTGTTTTTTCTGAAATTTTTTCATGTTCTTTTGGACAACTTTGTTATCATTTCGCTTTGCATAGTATATTTTATGCACATATTTGTGTAAAAATCTATTCAATTTCATTTTGACATTTATACAATTTTCTGCAAGCGTTTCAAATGCTTTTTGGTTTTCATCCTCAAAATGCTTTTGCCAGCAGTATCGAACTTTGCTCTTCTCCTCCGCTACCGACCATCTCTCATTCTGACACTGTTGCAATATTTGCCAATTTTTCTTTTATTTGTCAACTTTTTATTTATTCATTTTTCTCTATTCTTTCTAGTCTGTGTGTTTTTGTTAAATTATTCGTCGGCGACTATGACAAACTTTGTTGTTTATCATTTGTGTTAAGTCATGCAAAAATTTGCAACACTTCGATGGTAAATTTCAAAAAATAAAAAATTTTCCATGTCAAAATGCATATTGCAAGTAAAATGGTAGTTAGTGAACACCCAAAGGAAAATGTGGGTGAAATTTACAACTGATGTTTTATACAGAACATGAACACTTTTTCAAACAAAATGTGTTTGTAATTCACATGTGCAGAGATCATACCGAGCGTCTTTTTAAAAACGCTGCAAGTGATGAGTAAACTTTCAATCTCTGAGTCGTTCAGTGTTAGGGGAACAATTTCTATTTGAAGTAAAGTCAATAAGTTATGCATGTAGATAATATCTGATTGGCAAACTAGTGAATTTGACAAAATCCACATATTATCGGTGCTGTGGCCGAGAACATCTGAGAGAGTCGACAGACAGCGCTGCACACAATTTGGCATCAGCAGATGTTTGTTGCGTCTAATTTTGGTGAAGGACTTTAAGATGGTCCCATAAAAAGTGAGTTCACCAATTGCTGCCTGCTTGCTGTCAAGTAAGGTTAACTTAATCACATGCTCTGTTAAACCTGGTTCCAGAAAAGAATGAATTCGGATCCAAAATTATAATGAGCGACGAAGCCTATTTCCACCTAAGTGGTTATGTAAATCAGTGGTGGGCATGGAAATCTAGCAAAAGGGCGCAAGAACAACAACAAGCAACAACAAACTACATTTTAAAGTTCTTTTGCTTTCATTTCCAAATTCGCCAACAGCACAAAAAAAAAAACCAAATTGCACTACAAGCAAAAACACTTGCTACATTCATCGAAACACAATGCACCGTCGTCGCTAATGCCCTTGTGTGTTGTTTTTGTTTTCGTTTGAACTCAAGTCAACGTTGTGCGTCGATAGCATTGAAATGAAGCGAATTATTTTTTGTTTGCTTGTGCGTCGAATAGCGGTTAGGGCCATGAGGACGGAAAGTGCCTGTACTTGCCCATCGCTGATGTAAGTAAACAAAATTTGCGTATGTGAGGCACGAATAATTCACATGAATGCACGAAGAGCCATTGCATTTCCTCAAAATGAATGGTACGACATTTGCGATGATAAAGTGATTGGCCCATATTTGTTTGAGGATCTCCCATTTTGGCGATTTGAATTGTGGGTTATGGGTATTTTTGAAATATCGCGTTAACCACAAACTTTTTCGTCTTGAAAATCAAAAAAAAATGCGACCAATAAATCAAAATGAAGTAAAACGATTCAAAATTTCTTCAACTCAGGAGGTGGTTGTCCGAGCTAATTTTTCAAACTAACTGTCAATTAATTTGCCGCCTTCAAGTAAACTTTCCGTGAAAAAAGAGCTCAAATTTTTTTCAAATTTTCTATCAAAATGGCAGCCAATTCACATTATGACATGACATTACTTTTGCTCCACCTTATGAATGGGGTTGTTCATGACGTAATCATTGATTCTGAACAATTTCGGATAAATATTTTAGGGACACCAATTTTTCCGAATATATATAGCTATATATGGGCATTTCCACCGAAAGGTACACCATGACAAAAAAATTAAAAGTTATTAAAAAAGCGTTATTATCCGATATTATCTAAGAAAAATATTCAAATTTTATTAATTCAAACAATTTATACTTGAATTCATTCACAACACTGGGCAAACCGACTTCAAAATTGCACAAATGCAGTTTCTCTTTTTTGTAATTTTAAAGAGTATTTTGTCTTAAATATTTAAATATACTATAAGAGGGATGATACATGATGATAGTCATTCCGAACAATCTCTCTCCCAGCATCAATAAGCCTAAAAAAATGTAAAGACATCAAACTATTCTATAGTAACTGTAAATTTTTAATTTGCTTTAGCTGTCCCGTCCGACATCAAAAAACATCATTTGTTCTCATTTCGTGGTTAAGAACAGCAGCAAATGCGTCAAAATATTTGTTTAAACAGAGTTTTATGAATACAATTAAAAAAAGAAACAACGAGTGCAAAAAAGTAAAATTTAAAATTTTTAGAGCTGTTTGAAGTTTGTCCCGTCCGAAAAATGTTTGTAAAACTTACAAAATATTACAAAAATTTTTCGGACGGAACGAACTTCAAACAGCTCTAAAAATTTTAAATTTTATTTTTTTATATATATTTGTATATACATAAGTATATATATATATATATTTACTATTAAGCCACAACAAGGAAGACGTTTGCTTTTTTTTAACGAAACCCATACAGCAGTTACAAAGTCAGTATGGAAATTTTATAAATATATTTGTGTTCTCAGATGGTAGCAGCTCGCAGTTTAAAAAAAATTCATTGTTTCCAATGAATTTTTAATTTTTTTAAGAGAATTCCGGTGCAAATACATGGAATGTAACTACTTCGCAAGTTCACATGAAAAAGGCGCAGTTGATGGAGTAGGAGCAAATTTAAAAAGAAAAGGTTGGCAAATAACTAAATCAAAAAATGTCGTTTTACTTGATGCTTTTGCTTTTTTCAAATGCACACAAAATAACATTAACGGTGTACAAGTTCATTAAATCTCTTCGGAGCAAAATTTAGGAGTTTTCACTACAATTAGTAGACAAATAAAAGGATGTGTCAAGCATCCCTGGTACCCATAAACTACATAGCTTTTCTTGTGATGGTCACCGAATTAAAGCAGCTCGGGCTTCATATTCTTTTAAGAAAAATATTTAATTACATACGTTTATTACTGTTTCCTATTTTCTTCCTTAAAATTGATCTCGACCATTTAATTTGACTTTGATGATATTAAATTTAATTTTTTAATTGCTATATAAATCTTAAATATTGTTACGTACATAAATATCAAGAAATCTTATGAATACATGAAAAATTTACCAAGTAAACCATAATGGAAAAATATGTCCCATTCGCACTGTCCCGTCACGACTCATATTATACTTTGTAAGAAAAAAAATAAATAAGATTTTTCAATTGAACGAAATTTAATCCATTACATTTTAAAATTAGTTGCGTTCAAAAATGTTGGTAGGTTTCGCTGACTTTTGCTTTTCTATAAATGGCCATGAAACACCCTTCCATTTTTTGTCCCATTCGAATGGCTCTTTTATTGCCTTTATCTTGGAACCGGTAGTATGTCTGCCCTCAAATTTACCACTAAATATAGTGCTACCAAAGGGCTATTCCTTTGAGTAACAGACGAAACAAAAAGTGTTTTACTTTGACTTTTATTCCACTTTAAAAGTGTACGACGGTCCCATTCGACAGTATGGAAATGCCCATATGTAAGCTGAAAACTTAACGTTTTCTTTTCAAAACGTACTTTGAATTATATCGATATCTTTTTTCTCCGAAATATCGTTAATTGAACTTAACTACAAAAACCTATTAGTTAGTTCCAAATGATCAAAAATTCTCCGTTTGATAAAATTTGGTTGAGCTAGAATTGTAAGCTTCGTCCAGTTACCGTATAGAGGAATTTTTGATCAAATTTCTATTGATGTATAGTATGTAGACATAAAAATCACTTTGCTAAAGCCATTCACACTGGCGCTAGTCTATGCAGTCGCTCTCTTACGTGATAAGCTGCAATATCAAAAAAAAAAAAAAAATTGCTCTCTCCAATCTCAAATTATTTCCTTACTCACATTCGTCAGCTGGGAACACAGCCCTGAGCCGCGTCATGGTTTTTACATCAACCATATCAACATATCGCTTTTAGACACTTTTTACGCTAAAAAATGTAGCTTGTTTGGTCTAAAAATACTGAATTTTGCTGAATACCAACATTTTTTGTTTATGCATCGGAACGAGTTTCTGCTCAATCAAAGCGCAATTTAAATAAACAACCCATATATCAATATGTCATTTTAATTAAGGCTCGTTAAATCCGCTTATCGTTCAAATATCTATGCAAAACAAAGTTCGAATAGCGCGCTAATTCTTCATTAACTTAATGAATTTTTAATATGTTTTGACATGAATTTAATTTTTTATGACATAGCGCACAGCTGGAGGTGCAAAATGATGAAGTCTATGAATTTTAGAAAATTCAGATGAATTCAATCGACCAAATTGATATAGGTGTGCGCGACAGAGTCGGTATAACTTTGAGGTAAGAAGAAAGGATTTTCTAGCAAACTAAAGTGAGCAACGGCTCATAAAGTATATTGTCTTGAAACTTTGCTTAAATTGGCTATAAAATGTGGCAAATTCATATTAAAACTTCGATTAAGTGTATTGTAAATTTTAAATTATATCATAGTAACCAGATTAAAAACATTTTTTTCTTTTGTTTATTTCCAGGTATGTATTCGAAGACGTCGAGACATGATATCTCCGTAACTGTTTTGTGAGTTTGTTTAATGGGCTTTTAACATATATGTATGTATTAATGGTTAACCAATTTTGTTGTTTACTTTTGATTTGAAGCTGGTAGAACACTTATAAAATGTTTTCTTGCTATGTAGATAACCTGACAGTTAAAGGTATTCAGTCTTTTCTTTGAATTTGAGTAATAAGTTTTTCACTAGAACCAAAATCTAGATGGCTAAAGATCGTACGAAGTCATTTTGTAATTCCAAAAATGCTCTATAACCTGCATATAAATTAAAATATAGTAACGTTTCATAAGGAACATGTTATGACTTTCACTTTAGTATTGTATTGGCCTTCCTATATAAGCTTTACTCTTCCAAAGCATAAAAAAACTGGTCCTTATTTGATGCACCTAGCATACACATATTTTTTTTTATATTAATTTTGTTTTCGTATAAGGTAACATTTTATTACATGTCATTGCTTGTAGCTTAAATAAATCCAAAAATAAAGTGTCATGCCGGCTTAAGCACATTTATCAAATCAAGCGGAAAAGTTAAAAACTCCGACAATGCCGCATCCATTAGCGTTAAAAGCTACTTTCAAAAAATAAAAAAAAAAATCTCTAGAAAAAATTACTCATATTTCACAGTCTTTTTTCTGAAATTTTCGTTTATCATATACTTTAAATTTCAAAAGGATTAAATTTAATCTGCTCAGCAGCAACAGCAGCAGCAGCAGCAAGAGCAGCAGCTTCCATTAGCAACATTTGCAAGTGTTACCACATAACTCACGGTTTATTGTTGTATGAAACATTTGTTTTTTTTTATTTTTTTCATTTACAAAGTTGGAATTTCACTTTGTTGTTTTTTTTTCGCTTCTGAGTAGAGCATTTCGCTGAATTTGGTCTTATGTTATTCGATGCGTTGTGGCAGTATTCAATTATTCCGATAAATTCATTAGATATTCGTTAAAATATCAAAAAGTTTTAAAAATTGCTGCTGTAGTACTACACAAATGCCCACCGCGTACAAACATTTTTTAATTAAGCTCTCTCATGCAAATTTGGTGAGGTTCTGCACAAATCTTAGCAAAATTTTAAATATTGAAGTTTTAAGTAATATAATGGATATGTAATAGATGTACCACTGACAAGAGTAGTAAATATCCCAAGTTTATATAAGGTCTTAGTTCAAGTTTACAAAAGAATAAAAGGCCATTGTGGCTTTGTTTCTAAAGGTGACAATATGTGAATTTTTCAAAGGTTTTTTGCTTAAAAACTTAAGTGTTATACAGTCTAGGGACGGCTTTGTCGTATTATCTACTTGATACCAAGTAATGATTAGGTCATTTTTGAAATAGTTTGCACATGCCTACATATAGTTTAGATTCGACTAGGTCAAATTTTTCTGCTGTAAAAAACATGACCAAGCGTCTAGCAGTAACGTAATCTACGGTAAATTCAAAAAAAAAATTTACCAAGTTACCATGAGTCTGAAATTAATATCGAGCCCCCGTTTTTTAACGAAAAGATATATATATGACATTTTTTTTACAAAATATGCCACTTCTTTGGATAACACTGTTGTATTTTATCATCTAACAAAATAACGACATTAGTTAGCATTGGTTTTTTCGGCTTTTTGAATACTTTTTTATCACTAAAAAATTTGACCCACCCTAATATACATATTTTCCTATATGAGTAGGCTATCTGCTTATCATTAGTTGTTGAGCTCTCCTAGAAGTTCATTTATGATCAGAGCTTACAATAGCGCTTAGGATATCTACACTCCTTTGTGGGTAGTCATATAACAATGCAGTTCAACATGACTTGAGTTCAGTTTGTGATCAATGGAAAAATGCAATTTTGAAAGTTATTGATAGTCTACATATAGACATATATATACATATAGACATATATATATGCTGTGTGTAACACAAATTCAATTATTCCACTTTTTCAGATTCGCGTACTAATTAATACATATTCACAATACGAACTATCTACACTTTACTTTAATAAAGTAGCAATACTTCTCATATTTTTATTAAATCAAATATTATAACAATGAGCCTTGTTTGAATTTCACTTAACTTCGTTGATATATATACTTTTTTTGTTGGTAAATATTGAATTTTCTTTCTATTGTATGGGAATGCTATGTCAATGCCTCGTCATATTGTGGGCGAGACAATGACACATGAAGAAGAGCGACAGCATAAAAGGATATTCGATATGTATGCATAGAAATACTCATAGTGCTGGAAATATTTTCAGCTAATCTCGCACAAATCTGGCCACAAGTAATAAAGCCGAAAATCGATTAGGTTTTTCATTTGACATTAAATACAAAAGATGAGCTGCTACTAGCAGGTAGTCGAGTAGCACATGAACATGATATAAATGTAGCTGACGCAGATACACTACCTTTTTTTTATTATATTTTCGAGTATGTTCTTAACATATGTGATGTTAAATTACCCTCTTATTTTGATGATATATGTACATTAGGGTGGGTCAAAAAAAATCAAATACGTTTTTTTTTGGATCCGAAACACGAAAACTAGTTCCTAGGTACCTCTAGGAAGTACTTACCAAATCTGAGCTCTTAATATTAACGGGAAGATTATGCTCATCATAGTTTTCCATTTTTAATTTAGTCACATATAAAAATGGTCATATCTTATCACCAATAGATTCTTAAACCAGTTGCATTGTCAACACTTATAGGAAATTAAACGCTCTACAAAAATGATCTCAAACACTTTTTTCATAAAAATATTTGATTTTTTTTGACCCACCCTAATGTACATACACACCAGAAGTAATAAATTTTTTTATTTTTTTTTATGAAGTAAATAATCTATGCTTGTATGAATTCTTGTATATTGTGTATCCCTTTACAGGATATTGTGGCTTAAATCGCAACGGAAATCACTTAGGGATATGCGTACGCATACATAGATATGTACATATGTATCACTGTAACTGCTTGCACATGCGTGCTGAATATACAAAACAAACAAGTCTTTTTATTTAGTTTAATGTGGATTTTTTAGTATATTGCTAAAAAGAGCTCCCCAAAATACGCATTATATGAAGTCATAAGTACAATGAGGAACTGTTCCGTAGTTTAAGATTTTTAACGTCGGATTACTGACGATAATTTGCAAAAATAAAATAAACGTCATAATTTTTATCGAAATGTTGAAAAGTCGTTTGACTGAAAACTATTTTCAAAATTTAAATTTTTTTTTTTTACAAAGTTATTGTCCAATTTAACTTTTGGTTATTTTATAAGCAAAGCTTGCTCTTGAACTAACCAACCGATTTCAACTAAACTCTGAAATATCCACGGGAATAAAATTTTATTTTATTTAAATGTGTAATCGATAGAATCCACCATTTAAAAAATGCATAGCTTCTAAAACTAATCTAATTTACCGATGCCACTTTTTGTACTCTTGAAAGAATGCTAGAAATGTAATGAGAATTCACTGGCGACTTTTATAAAAAAAATTATTCACAGACTTTTACGTTATTAATACCACTAATCAGAAAGCAATAATATACATCCTCCTTAATCTTTCAGAAACAAATGCTTTGTTTATTCTTCAAAGCAATTGACAACTAATAACACATATGGTTGTTGCTTACATCAAGGATGTACAGCTGGAAGCTCGTTAAGCTCTTCCAGCGCTTGCAGCAATTACAAAAAATATCGAACTCTTTTTGAAATCTTTGCATCATTCGAGCTAAAACATTTCGGTTTGCTATCATCGCATGCGTTTTGTTTGTGTAATTTTGTCTTCAACGAACTTTTTTGTTTGTGTGGTTTTATTTTCAAGTCATTGCTTCTTTAGCTTTTGTTTTTTTTTCGGACGCAATTATCTTTCCGCAACATATTTTTGTGTTTTTACCCAAACTGATTTTGCTGTCATCAGCTCCCGAAGCAGATTTCAGTGTGCTTCTCTGGCTTACACCACTAGTCAAAAAGGAAACCCAACTGACACAACTTGTACAGGCCATTTGTCATAAATTGCTGATATCTTTAATCTGATCTTATACTCACTAGCTCACTGGTATTATCTCGCACTGGATTTGATGTGAATTTTCTTTATGCGCAATTTCTTATTGTGATACTCTGCGCACTATTTATCCTGCGTTTTACTGTAGTAATGTTGAGCATTTTCGTCACAAATATTTTTCAAGATGTTTAAAAATTAAATTTTAATTTATTTCAACATAGAAAATAAAATGTTTTCTATATATCCTCTAAATTAATAAAATGTCTGTCTGTTTCTGGAAATTTTATTGCTTCTATATTCTCTGATACATAAGTATTTTGTAAATGTTAAAACTATTTTATTTGTATCAATATAACTACTTGAAACTATTTTGTATGTATAACACCTCAAAAATTCAAAATCATAAACAATATTTGCATATTTGTTTTTGTATTATATATACAACATGTGCATTTTCAAAGAATAACAAAATCCTCTTAAAGGATGTTGCATGTTGTTTTTTCTCACCTCAACCAAAAACATACAACTTAACCATACAAAGTTTTTATATCCAGTGTTTTTTTCATACTTCTGTACACAATTAACGAAGTTCACTCCTTTTTTTATGATTTTTAGTTAAAAATTTATCACGAGTTGCAAAGCGGAGCAGCAGTAGCAGCGTGAGTATGATATCCTCCAACATCTCCCTTAAGTCCTTTATAAAGTCAACACAAAAGAAGCAAAGAAAAAAAAAAAACCACACCACTCTATAGCTCGGCCCTCCACTTGAAAATTAAATAAATGAAAAATGTAAAAATATAAAAAGTAAATTATAAAATAAATACAAAGTGAAAATGAAAATTGTCACGAAAAAGGTGCGTGTTGGTGGGGGGGTGCAGAGTGAATGTTGCTTCCAAAGTGGGGAGCTCAGTGAAAATGCAAAAGAAGAAAGAAAAAAAAACGTAAAGTGAAAAATGAAAACGAATGTAAAGTGTATGAAGTGTATGCTTCAAAATTCACTGTCCCTGCTGTTACTCCTGTTTTTCTGGCTTTCATTGGATCGCTTTGATGGTTCATTGTCGTTAGCGCGCGAGTGCACTGCAATGCAACACTTTCGCACTGCATTACCGTTACTGTACGTTATGGCGCCTGCCAGCTGGAGCTGAAGCAGCAACAGCAGCAGCAGCAGCAGTTGGCAGTGCTGCCAATCCTTAAAGTAATGTTACACACAAACACATAAATTTTTGCATTTTATGCTGCACTCCACTGCGTTTTAGCTTCATGTGGTTTTTATGAAAGTTTTTCGTATCGAATTTTTTATTTTTTTTTTCTGTTATAAAAACTGTAACACTGTGCAACAATAAAATCAAAGTTATACAGCTTTTTAAACTTAAAGAGAAATTTTATATGTAGTCCTAAAAAGTTTTAAAGATTTTCGCAGGTTTTAAAGAAAAAAGTTTTCAGCTTAAGCTTTCGACAAAGAAAATCAAAGCGTTTAAAAAAATCTGTGTTTTGTTTGACAAGCAAGAAAAAAATATTTTTTCTTCAAAACTTTTGCAACATAAAAGTGACTTTTAATTTCAATGTTTATTTGTTGTTGTTGGTGTTTTTTTTTTCCTTCCTTAGCAATTACAGCTTCCTTCACAGTTGAATGAGTCGTCAAAGGAAATTCCTTACTTTGTAGTGGCTATTTTGTTCTGCTTGTTGTTGCTATTTTTTCTCTCTATGAACGGACACACATCAATTAAAAATATTGTAGGGTTTTTTTTCTTGTTTTCTTTGTTGCACACATCAAACATTTGACCAATCACTCAATTGACCCAATATTGCCCCACAAAAAACGAAACAGAGTTGTCATATATTGCTTTCGTTTGACACTATCATTTTATTGATGTAAAAGCGCTTTTCAAGAAGCTTTCTCAAGAACATAAACTCATTTTACCAACGCTATTACGGAGCATTTCACATACCACGTGGTTTAGTTTTGACATATCTTATCTAAATATCCTTTGTCTCCTTGTACTCCTTTTTCATGTATTTACTTTTCAAAATCTTTCTTAATAATGGTTGACAATACTGTAACATAAGTGTAGGTTGTATTTTTTTTGGGGTGGTATACATTCCAATAGGGACCAAAAGTGAAATTTTTATCAAATCTGACAGCACTGTTATTCTTTTACTCAATAAATTTTGTTGTCAACGCAACAATGTTTGGAAATTGTAAAAATTTATTAATTTCACTAAAATTTCAACTTTTAATTCACATGCTTTTTTGTAATTATGAAGTCCATTGACCACCAAGATTGCGTGATTTGATACCACTTAAGTATTTCTTGTGGCAACGTGAGTAGTTTCTTGTTTGCGTTGATAAGCCAGTAATAATTTGAGTTTTAAAAGTTCACATAGCGTTATTTTGCAACTTATTGCTTAAAAAAAGGGGAATGAAATATTTTTTTCAACCCCTTTTTTTCTTTCTATTAAATTTTTGATACATTTTTCGCTTTGCCCTTGATTTTTTAAAAGTATTAGAAAGTACATCAAAGTACGAAGTTTGTTCAAAGTACAATTTTTACAACTAGTTCACCTTTGACTGCTAAGATATACAAATTAAGTGATCAAATACATATATATATGTGTATTAGGGAAATCCTATTATTTTGATAAATGTAGCTGAATAAGCAGATTTTTCTTTTTATTTTCAAAAAGAAAAAACATTCAATATCTTGCAGCTCTGAAAAATCTGCGCTTTTGCTATGCTTTAATGTACGTAACGCATTGTAGTCATTTTTTTTGCTTTGCGTTTGTTAAATTTTTTATTTTTTTTACCGAAGTAATTTTGCAAATCAATTTTGCTTTCAAGCTAATTAAGATTTTTGCTAACTGAAAACTATACGCCTTAGCCGAGTTGAAGCGAAAACGCAAATCTCATTAACTTGAATTAATTCAATAAGGCAAACGAATTTAAAGTGGAAGTAGCGGGAACCTACCAGTTTTTTATTGAAATCAACACATAAGGACACATAAGAGATCTGCTTAATTTAATTAGCGAAAGTAAAAGAAACCGCTAAGCTTGACGGACATAAACTTAATTACTTTGTATTACTTCATGAGAAAAAAAAAATTATTACGGAATGCTTACAGCAAATATGTGGCAGTATCCATGAGTAGGCTGCATATGTCGAGAAAGGAGTCATACTACTCGTACATAATAGTGTTCACCGAGAACCGATAAATAACGTTATCAGGACCGAAAACGATAACAATAACGTGATGATATCAAAAAAATTATTTCTCGTACGAACGAGGACGAGAACGAGAATGGTCTGGACGATGTCTCGTTCTCGGCCATAATGTAATTTTTACCGTACGATGGGCACTAAATTATCGCCGAGAACGAAATTCAGCCAGAACTTCCATAACTAGTACAAATTCTTTTAAAACGCAATATCTTGGCACCTATGCTAGAAGCGTTTTGAAATTCGGTGTTCGGATGTATACTTTATGGTCTTTGTTAAGTACCACATGAAATCTGAACGAGATTAGACAAACGGGCGTTGCACTTTTATAGAATAAAATTACTTAAAACGCCATATCTTGGCATATATCGCAGTTACAGCTGTAAAACCTGATACGTAAATGAAAATGGTTTGAGGTAACCAACGCGCTAAATGAAAACAGGGCTGCTAATGGTTCATAGCTCCTCTCATTCAACAAAAACCCTTACGTTGCTATTCTTGGAACATAAGCCAAGTTGTGAAATTTTGTACATGGACCCAATTGTCTGCAGTAAAGACTGCGTAAAATGTAGACGTGGTTGTACAACGGACAGTGCGCGGGAAAGCCGCTGGATCAGCGAGTTTTATATATATAAAATTGAACGAGAAAAACCGAGAATTATTGGCGATAAGGAGACGACTACGAGACGATAACGATACTGGTTAAAAATTTCTCGTACGGGACGATAATTTTTGAATCATCGTATCGTTCTCTCTCTCTCTCTCTTTCTCTCTGAGTTACTATAAATCATTTTCGCATATGTCGAACTCATTTAAGCGCTATTTAAAATATTGATTTTGAAAACATTTTTGACGAGAAATGTTGCCAGGGCATAAAATCTTAGAAATAAGTTGAACTTTTGAAAAAAAATTCGTAACACATTGGGGTGAATAATAAAACTAAAGTTAAAATTTCGATATTTTTAACATAAAGTACGTTAATTTTAGATATCTTTTGCAAAAATAAAAGTGAAAACCTTATCAATATCGAAAAATTATATATGTAAATACCAAAATTTAAGTATTAACCAGTTCTCAAACTTAAATCAATACATTATTTACCCCATGTGAGATAAAAGTTATTAAGTTTTAGTGTAATTATAGCTTGACGCATTAAAATAATTTATGGTAAATAATCGACGAATCAAATATCATACGCAAAAAATAAAAAAAATCGGAGACGTTAAACCCAACTTCTATCGTTTTGGCAAAAATGTCCCTTCTATACTGAAAAAAAACAAGTCTAAGTTTCTTTAAAAATTAATCTTTTGACGAAATTTTGTTAAAAATTGACAGTTCAATATATATTTATGCTATTACTGCAGAAAACTCCCAAGCACTTTAATTAAAATCAAAATTCTTTGACGGAACCTAATAAGTATTGTGCTATTTTGCCTACAGCAACTCTTATCTCCTTTTGGATTTGAGTTTTTCCCAAGATTTGTCAAATTTCACCACCTTAATGTCAATGACTTTTCCCCTGTTCAATGTCTTTTTTAAATTCTTTTAGATTTTTTTTCACGTTTCTCTTAATATTATGTTCCATTAATTTTTCTTGTTTTCGTACTTTTTGTGTTATTTTGTCTACTTGGTACAAGGAAAATACTTCTGTTGCCTCTTTCTTTTCCAAGTACACGAGCCGTTGAACTCCTTAAAAGCCCTTTTGGATTTTGCTTCCTACACTCATACTTTAGCTACAACTTCTACTTTTACTACTACTACTTTTCTACTACTGCTGCTACTCCGTTTTGTTTGCATTTTGATTGTTTAACTTTTTGCTGCTGCTGCTGCTACTGCTGCTACTGCACACACTTTTACTACGTTTTATTGTTGCTGCCTGGGTAATTTCCATAAAGTTGTTTCTATCCAATTCTTATATTTTTCGTTAATTTTTTTTCTTGTTTTACTAAATAAATACATATGCACATACCTACCGCTGCTTTCATTCGTACATACATTTACTAGCGTTATGAGATTAAAGAGACAAGTTGGCAAAACATTGCATACATTTAGGAGCGGTCACATCATATGTCATCATAACCCGTCATATGCACACGGTGTAGGGGGCGCATTTAGCAACATTTTTTTTTTTTTTTTTTTTGTGTATTTCTTTTCTATCCCACAGGGTAGTGATGTAGAACTTAAGTTTTTTTATTAAAGTATCGATGTTGACTAATGTTGGAAACAACAACATGCAAAAGTATGCGCAATCAACCTGCATATGTATTTTATATACGATGTACATATGTTACTGGTTGACAAATTTTTAGGAAAAACTAGTTTTTCCTAGGCCAAACTAATTACACTTAAGCCAAAAAATATGCAATGAAATCTTAATGTAATGGTGCTGTGTCTAGCGAAACCGGTATTGTAAGCCCTAGGCCACGTCCGAAAAAATGAAGCATCGAATCAGAAATCTTAAATACTTATTTTTCTCAATAAAATAATACCGTTCTCCGTATTGTTTTTTTTTGGCTTCTTGAAAAAGTTTTAATGCAGCAGCAAATTTTGAAGACAACAGCAACAACTTCAAAAATGACTGTTGGTAACTTCTTCTGCTTTGACTTTTTTTTTCGTTTTTCTTTCTCTTCTCTTCAAAATCGTGTTAGTTTTTTGCCCGCTGTGGGCGTTTTACCCTGTGCACGCGCTTTACCCGTGCAATGCTGCCAAGTGAGTGGCTCTTATGTATGCAAATGCAACCAGGGTGTGTCATATGTATGTACGTTGCTGATGATGACACCTTGCAGGAAATGAAGAAATCTAAGGCGAGGTCGACGTCGTCATCGCCGTTCTTGTAGATTTTGCTTGGGAAATTTTTGTACTTCCAAGTTGTAAATATTTTATGATATCTTATCTACAAAAAAAAAAAAAAAATAACAAAAAAAATATTTCACAAAATTATGAGAAATTTCAAGTGTCTGTTTGCAAGGGCATGTGTCAATGACCAACTGACGGACGGCTTGCTGTTAGTTGGTTTAAAGTGTTGAGTCAATTTGAATTTTTACATCAAATTCATATTGAAGCAATGCTTGTTGATTAAATTACAACAATGGCCTTTACCGCACTACATTATTACATTTTTATTAGACTTCTAGTAGGAAAAATCTCATCCATATGGACTTAATACGATATTGTGCATTTCCGAATTCATACTTGCACTGCTCCTTGCGTTTTCCTTCCTAACATTGTACTACTAGTATTTATTTTATGTCCTTACCTACTGGTACTAATTTTTGAGATAAAAAGGAAGAGAGCAAAGGGTAGTAAAGCAAATTATTGCAAGGAGTACTAGTAAGTTAACCAAATCGATATGAGTAGAGTAGTATTTGTAAAGGAGCAAATCTTTGTGAGTAGTTGAACGCAAATCAATATGAGAAGTACTAAAAGGTGTCCCAATAAGAGTGAACTTTTTAAATTTTGTATAATTTTAGTTAAAAATGGAGCGCTACAAAAAAGAACAACGCGCTATCATTGTGAAATTCCTTTACAAAAATATCAAAAGTAACGCCAAGACCGAAAAAGTGCACCTAATGTGTCATCAATTAAAAGAGTGGTTAAACAATTTGAAGAAACTTGGTCGATTGGTCTCTAAAAAACATTGCTGCTGAAAAAGGGAGTGTCGCCAAAAACCCGAAAACTTGGCATCGTTCTTAACAACTAAAAATTTGAAGAAGCACTTCGCAGCGAATTTTAAGACCCGTACAAGATTTGGCTTACTCAAGAGCTCAAACCAGCAGACCATGGAAAGAGCCGGCAATTCGTTCAATGGATAATGGAGCAATGTGAAGTGAATACCGATTTATCAAAAAAAATCATATTCACCAA
The DNA here is from genome assembly GCA_963680825.1 of Meiosimyza decipiens. Classification (NCBI taxonomy): domain Eukaryota; kingdom Metazoa; phylum Arthropoda; class Insecta; order Diptera; family Lauxaniidae; genus Meiosimyza; species Meiosimyza decipiens. The sequence continues at coordinate 123,851,664 of OY804258.1, forward strand.
TGAAGCGCATTTCTATCTGAATGACTTCGTAAATAAAGAAAATTGTCAAATTTGGGGCTTCGATAATCCTCACGCGATCCATGAGAGACAAATACATCCACAACGAGCAACTGCCTAGAACAGGTTTTGGTCAGGCGGCGTGGTTAGGCCTTACTTTTTTGAAAATCAAGCCGGAATTACAGTGACTGTTTATGGCATTCATTACAGTAACATGATAACGGAATTCTTGTGGCCCCAACTGAACGGTATGGATCTGGACGACATACGGTTTCAGCAGGACGAAATCATCTTACGAAATTCTGATGTCAACTAGCCACCAAGATCATGCGATTTAACGCCATGCGATTTCTTTCTTTGAGATTTTATGAAATCTTGGACTTACATGAATAAACCAAAAACAATTTTTGAGTTCAAGACCGAGATATCGGTGAGATACAGCGACATCTTTGTGAAATCGTCATCGAAAATTTCATGAAAAGAGCAATGGCCTACCATCAGAGCAAATGTGGCAATTTGCTGGATATTTTTTTTTTCATACTTAATGTCTTTTTAATTTTAAATATGAAAGTGTACTCTTATTGGGGCACCATTTACTAAAGAAGCAAATCCATATTATGATTACTTGTACGGATAAATATTATTAACTGGCTCCAGTATTTTAATAATTTCTCCTGATGTCAAGTAATACGGATAAATGAGAAAAAAAGCTGGCGAAAAATCATACTTTTAAATTGATGACCCGGTTTAGAAAGTTTCGTGATATTAAAACATAAATCTTATCATATAAAGTTTCTGAAATTTGTTATGGGCGATATGGACGAAACATATACTTAAAATATCTCAAAATTAGAGGTCTTTCGATTGACTTTAGTTTTCTGAAGTATTTTCATACAAGTTTTGCCTCCCGTTTCTGAATTAAGATAAATAAAAAATGGACCACTTTTGCAGCGAATTCATCATGTGAAAAAGCTAACTTTCTTAAACCTTTATATGGTTCCAAAAATTTTCCCTATTTTAAATAGAGAATTGCCCGCACACAAAAGTGTATTGACATTTGCTTACTTACACTGAAAAAAAAATCACACCAAACATCCTTATGTTTGTTTTATCAGAGCATTAGAATTGTAATTTAATTTCTCTAAATCTTACTAACGATACTCTTTGGCTTAAAATATTTGTAATTAAATTGACTTAATGCTTTAAAAAAATACAAAATGTAATTAATTTTTTTTTTGGAATTTCCAGTTATAGAGATAAACATAAAATAAATAGAAATTCGCGTGCAAACTTAACATTAACTATAGTGCCGACGAAAACAGAGACGTATGTTTCGTGTAGACTTTAACACTGATTTTTAGTGCTTTCCAGGGCATTAAAATAACAAAAGGTAACAAACAAAAAAAAAAAAGTTTTTTAACGGTAGTAAAAACCGAACCAAAATTGAAAATCACATCCTCAGGTGTTTGCTCTAACAAAAAATTGGAAAAAATGCTTAGCAAAGCTACAGAAAATCGCTACTAAACTACATGAGCACGAGCTGTGCTTAATCGAAATTCATTCATTGCATTTGCTGTGCTTTGATTGTAAACCTGCGAAAAAATTCAACTTTTAAGCTAAAAATAGCAAAATTCGTTCAAACTTGGAAAAACAGTTTTTTTTTTTATGGCAAAATTATGGAATCGCTTTTTTGACACCGCAAGCGTTGGCAGTAGCAATAATTACAACAAAAGCGAGAACAATAACAATAATGGCCATCATAAGCTCAAAAAAAAAAAAAAAACAACAACTCAACTTAACGTTGGTACCTACCTTATTCTGTTGACTTTGGGCTAAAAATCGTTTGTGGCAACGGCACCATGGCTGTTAATTTATTTAATGTGCGTTAGAGGAAGTCAGTGTTTTTGCCACAAAATTGTTTTTCTTGTTGTTGTTGGCGTTGTTTTAATGTTCCACCGCACCTTTTTTGTTGCTAACGCCGAATGAGCGTTTGTTATGGTGTAAAATGTAGTTAAATGTAAAACAGCGTTTTGCATGGCAAAAGTGATTACTAGACGTTTATTTAATTGTGACTCACACCAAACGATTTATGTACATACTTGGGGAAAGCCTTTAGGGAAACAATTTTATAATATTTTGTATAATTTTCTGTACACGAGTGCAACTGTAGCTGAGAAAAAATATTTATTTTTTTGGCGATTTTCTTTTTGTGTGTAACTTACATGAATTATAGTGTTTGTTCCTAATTAATATCTCAAAAATGAGAGGAAAAAAATTTATGCAGAATACTCGCTACCTATATCTACTACAAGAAAGAAAATTTTTGAAAAAACTCAGAGATGCCAAGAAGAGCAGAGTGCAATTTAGTGTGGAATGCCCCATATGTGACTGAATTAAGTGATAAAAAGTGTTTCTTGTTTATACAATGATTGACTGCAATATAAAATTGCGTGCAAAATAATACATAAAATCAGTGAAATCATCATCGAAAACATGCTAAAAAACTTCAAAAATTCCTAAGTCAAAAACGTATTCACAAACACTTTTTTTTTACTTCGATCTTTGTATTTAGCCAGTTGTCTTACATAAGAATTACATAATGTCATTCGAATTCAAATTTTGGCTGTTGCCAAGTGTTATCACAGCAAAAATACACTTTGCCCGCAGTGCCCTCTAAGTATAAATAAACAACGAAAAATTCGCAAAAAGTAAATTAACGCATTTCAAAGACTTTTTATGCGCCTAATCCTAATGCCTACAAAGAACTTTAACTTCCTTCACCCACAAAAGCAGCATAACGCGTGCTTGTCACATGCACAACACCCTCCGTTTCTCTTGCGTTTCCACGCCAACGTGTGTCATCTGATTTTTTTCGCGCGCGCTCATATATCAAACTCAAAATCCTTTGCTTCCGTTTTATCCCCATTTCGTGCTAAGCAGCAAGTGTTGCTTTTATAGCGCCGAATGAATTTCTTTGCCGCCCAACTGTGGCTCATTAACATTTTATTCTTTTGATATTAATTTATTTCAATGCTGCCTACTGAAGTCGTCATTTTCGTTTTCCGCTTGCTTGCGGGGTAACATAAAAGGGGCAAAATTTCCACTTCTGTCAGTGTTGTTTTATTTCTCATTTTTTGTTTTGGTTTTGTAACGACTCCTTAAAATTAGACTAAATAAAAATATCGCCATCAGCATAAAATGACTGTATAACTCTACAATGTTGTTGTTCGCCCAAATTTTTTGTGACAGATGACATTTACTGTGCCGCCAAGTGTTGTTGTTTGTTTTGTTCGTTCCTCTATTCTTGAACATTATTAATTAGCGCCGTTCAACGCGTCAGTGAATTGCAACAAAGCTTACGTGAGACGTAAAATCCTCTCAAAGTAAGTATGGGCGCCACACGCAATAATGGGGCAAAAACAAACAACAAAAGCGAAAAAAAACCAACTTTTCCAAGAAAAGGGGAGGAGACTACATGGCGTACGTATGCTTGGAAACAAAAAGTGGATGTGGTATAATTATTCGTGGCGTTGCCAACATGCGTGGGATTAAGTTCAACATAAAAACTAATTAATTGCAAAGCGAATGTCTGACTGTTGACTTGGCTAAGAAAATACATACATTTTTCTTTCGACTTAGGTATGTTCTGTTCTAAAAAATAACTATTTGTTTCTTTTGTTGCTAAAATTTATTTTTTATTTTTAATTTAGTTGACAGCAATTTGTCGAAAATTAACGAAAAAAAAATCTAAACAATAAAATATTTTGCAATTTGTTGTTTTAGTGGGAAATTTATGTTATGTTGTTTTGTCAACTTTCGCTTAGTCATTTTTAAAAAATGGATTTTCTTTTGAAATTTAAAGTAACAAATAGCTCTCTTTGTTTTTGTTAAGCAATTTATATGTTATAAGAAAAAATTCATCATGACGACTAAGATTTGTCGTTAGTATTACATTTTTTGACAGTTTGAAAGCAGAGTATTGTTGTTTTGGATTATGAAACATATTTAGAAATCGGTTTTTTTTCAAATTGAGAAATGTCATAGCTATTTCTGACTAAAAAAAATCTAGTTAAATAACTATCGAAATGTTTCAATTGTAGGTAGCATTTCTATTGGCAATGCAAATGCGCTTCAGAAAAGTTACTTCTGTTTTTTGTTTCGATATTAAAAATTATTCAGTTTATAAATCATGGGAGTATGAAAACTTATGTAACGTGTAACGAGTTGTGTTACAAGCACAAAAAACACAGTTTTCAAGCATTAAAAATAAATGTCTTATTTATTGCTCTAACTAATTCTCAAGATCAATTTTAAAGTTCATGGAAAAATTTAAAGAACGTTTCCATTAGCCAAGGTCCCTTGATTCAGCATTAGGCTTGGATATTTTTTTGGTCAGTTTTTTTTATTTTTAAACACTCATCAGAAAAGGACGTAAAATGACTTTATGACATTATCGCTGGCGTCACAATAAATTTGGTTTAAATATTAAGCGATAGTTAGTAGAAATCAAATCCCACTAATTTCCTAATAGCAAAAAAAGATTCTACAGCTTCTTTTAGAGGCTTTTTAAAGGCAAATTGAAAAACAACATATTATATACATAAGTTTTTTAAAGGGACTTATAAGAGCCATTTGGCACATGAAGTATCAAGATACTTGGTAAAGTTCTTTCTGAGCTGTTTAAAATACACATTGAAAACACCTAAAAAAAGATTTCTATTGTTGACTTTATTTTGTTCACTTTTACTTAATATGCAAATTGTAGAAATTTATTATACATAATTGTATTTTATTATTAAATTTAATGTTTACTTTACAAATTTGCAAAGACGGTCTGGAACCCATGTCCCAGTGATTCATAGTCCTGCGCGCTAGCTACCACGATAACTGTCATATATTATGGTATTTATCTAAGCGCGCAAGTTTCAATTTGCAAGTAGGCAATTTTGCGCAATGTGTTTCATGAACGAATGTTTTGTGAAATTTCTTGCAGTTGTGAGAGAATCGTATGGGAAAAGAGAGTGACAAATACAAAATTTGTAAACAATAAATTGTTGCTGGGAGAATCGTATGGGAAAAAAAAAGAGCGACGATTGCACAAATTTGCGCAGTCAAACTCTCACTCAAACTTGCGCTACTTGTTAAAAAACGATTTTTGACAGTTTGTTTGCACAGGGTTGAAAAGTGCACAGCTTGCACAGTTTGCGAGAGTTTTGCGCGTTTTGATCAATACATGTCAAAAGCGAATCATATCTTTTTCACATATGTTTTGGTAAAGCGAGAAAAAACGGACAATAATGTCCCATATCTCATGTGTTTCTGAAAGCATGACTTATATGGCTACAGTATATTTTTCTAGCATGATATTATAAATTCAAAAACCAACTACAAAAGCGAAGTATCTTATTAATTACGATACGAAGCTATTTTAAAGGTACCACTATTTTGTAAGCTTGATTTGTGTCTTCATAGCTTCCCATTATGCTACTAGGGATATTACGTCCAATGGATGTATAACCTATTACTAATAAGCATTTAATGGAAATTGAATTCAAACTCCACTACCACTAAAAAATTTAGTTGCGAAATTTTTTTTGATGGATAAATCAGTGGAAAATTAAATTAAAATATTTCTCTTATAAATTTTTTTTAAGGAATTTCAAACGTCACTATTGGGTTCCTCATCGCCTTCAAATTACTGCAACATTTCCCGATTAACGTATTTCCTGCTCTAGCGATCTTTTTCATCGTGATTTTTGACGTTCGTGTTTTTTGCTAACCTGAAAATTCCCCTCCAATGCTTGCCGACAGCTTTTAGTTGTGGATTTCCGCAATATTTGTCCAAAATGTAATGCCAATCATTAGAAAAAGTACGAAAAAGATCTTTTATGTCGATCGATAGGAAAAGATCGAAAGTAATGATAAAATTGTAATGTTAAGATCGCTCCTTTTTTGGAGGTACCAAATGGGTGCAATTTGGATATTTAACAGCCAGCCTTGTACTTAAATTTTCATTCATTCAAAATCATTGAAAATTCATAAGCTTGATGTGCTGAAATATTACAAAATATTACAAAAAAATCTTCAACTGTGAGCAAATTTGGTTTCGCAAATTTCATACCACAGCGAACAGTGTAATAAAAAAAATTATAATAAAAGGTACAAAACAAAAAAATAAACTTTTATTTCAATTAATTTCATTTTCGGCACCATAGAAAAATGACAATAATGCTGCCCTAAAGCAGTTAATTAACATGCTTAGGTCAAAAAGAGAGAAGACAAAAAAAAATTGAAGGGGCGCCACACACAAAAAAAAAATTCCAAAAAATGCCAAACCAACCCCCAAAAGAAATTTTTCCAAAAATATTGCAATGGCAGAATGGGGAGAAATTCAAAATATTTTAATGCCCTGCCGCAATGATGTTACGGTGACAGCAGCAGCAACAACAAGAAGAGCATGGCACGCAAATGAATCCTAATTAATTTCTGATTTTTTGGTTTCTTTGCTGCTGCTTCCTAATCAATCTGAAATTTTTACACAAAGGTAGGATTGAACGAAACGAAATAAAAAGGGACAACAACTTCAGAAAAAAAAAAATAACGAAATACGAAAATCGCGCCAAAATGTCAACAAATCTTTTCAGCAGTGATAGCTATGCCAGTGTTGCCAAAACACTGTAAAAGTAAAATAGCTCGATTTTTATCGCTGCTGCCTTAACGGCGGCATCATGTGTTAATGAAGAAAAATAAATAAAAGAAATTGTGAAAAGCGCGCAGGTTGTCGATGAGGACATCTTTCTCTTGCATATCCTTTTTTATGCCTTTGCCGCTGTTGTGCTGAGTGCATCATTTATTATTTTGTTTTTATATTTTCTCTGACGAAAATGCAGCAAGTTGCACTTGAAATAGCCGTGCAAAAAGTGAACGTTGGAACGTTTTATGGTTTGTCCTGAAGGTTGTAATGAAATAATTTTCTGCGAAATTATCGATGCCTGGTATCTGGAAAATCACAACGTTACAGTCAATGAGCAAAATACCGTGCGATTATTATCGAGAAAGAATTGAACTTGGTTGACATGTGGTTTCAACAAGACGGTGCCACATGCCACACCACATGCGATTCCATGGACTTATTGAGAGACGAGTTTGGTGAGCAATTAATCTCACGTTTTGGAGCAGTCCATTGGCCGCTAAGATCATGCGATTTGACCACACTATACTATTTTTTGTGAGGCTACGTAAAGTCTTTCGCGAACAAGGACAATTGCAGCCCTAGAAGACAACATTGCAGCTGCCATTAGTGAGATACCGGCCACAATGCTACATGCCAAAATTGAAGCTTACGAATAAACCACCTCAGGAGTAGCCGCGGGCAACAGTTACATGATATATCGCTCCAAATTAATATTACATTCGCTATTACAAATTTTCTATTCTTTTTTCAATTTTCTAAAACCAAACGCTTATAAAATCACCCGTTATAAGAGTGATGCAAAAAGAAATAAATAACAACCGATTTTTCCACTCCAAGACTTAAAAGCTCTACTAGTATGTTAGAAACACTCTCAGAAGCTTCACATATAAAGGTCGCTTTTCATTAAAAATTCCGACGCTTTGACTTTAGTGTTACAAAAAAAATTCAAATGATTTTTATTAAATTCGAATTTTATAGTTTTTAATCCTTAAAAAGAACAAATTTCTTAGAATTTTTCGGCAATGCTGCCACCTGATAAAAAAAAATTAGTTACATGAGTAGGCAAGTCTGTATAAAATTGTCAATTGTAGAATAAAAATCGTTTCACAAAGAAACTCTTGTGAATTGAAAGTGTGTAAACAATTTTATCACTTGTGAATTATTGTATAGAATAAATAAAGCAGTTAGTTATAAATGCTAGAAAGTGTGCTGTTGATTGCTACGCAACACCGGTCCTTTTTAAGTAAAAGGCGTCATTCCTAGAACTTTATGTCTATTAAGTATCGATACTTTTTTTACTTGAGTTGTAGCATACTTTTAAGTCAAATAATTTGGCTACGTTAAAAACAACACAGCAGATTGTTCATTGTGGCGGTGTTGATGTTAACGGCGCTGATGAAGTTGATGATGACTTTGCAGAAAATGCAAAAATAAAGGATATTATGTAGTAAAGCATTCAATGTACTTTAAACGTGTGGAAGTACCGCGTGGTGGCGCTTTCTATAAAAAAAATTTTAAGGAAAAAAAAAATAAAACGAGTAAGGCAAGAACTAAGTAAGTAAGTTGTGAAAGAGAAAAAAAAATTCATTAAAGTGATTTCCTGTGAATAACGTGACTTGGCCAACGAACCGCCAAAATACACGCATAGATATATGTACTTACATACATACATACGCAAGTATGTTGCATGCAACAATTACTAGTGGGTGGTTGGTTTAAGTTTGTGGTGAACTGAATTTATTTAAAATTTTCTTTATGGTTTCAATTTACAATGTAATGCGTGTTCAAGGTGCTTTCTATACAAATGTATCTTTAAAGCACGATTTGACTTATTTTAATCATAGGCTTCGGTTGAAAGTACATCCCATGTATAGAAATATTATGAATTTAATATTTTTGTTATTTGAATTAAGAGTCATCAGCATAGATCGATATTGCTGTAAATATACAAATTAATCAATAATTCTTCTTCGATCAACTACGACAAGCTTGATAGATTGCTGTATTGACTTTGATATAAAATATATAGGTACCAATATCATTCATGTAAATATTTACAAGTAAATCGATCCTTACTAATGATTATAATTACAAAAGTTATTTATAATCGATCGATAGTAGCTTATCTAAAATTATTTGCAAGCTTTAATTCAAATTCTTAAAATTCATTTGTTCTGAAGACAGGATCCACTATGGAAAATAGCAAGTACGAATTAGCTGCTTAAGAAAAATTTCCAAATATGGAATATCAATAAAAATGTGTAACATAAACAATGATTTTTTGTTACTGATATTAAAACATCGCTTATGATGTAAAAGCAATACCAAGTATGAAATGATTACTGTATTATTCTCTGTAAATATTTTATTTGGAACATAAATTACAATATTTTTGTGACCTAGGAAGTCAAGATGAAGTTCGCGCTTTTTATTTAAAGTATTTATAGATTAATTGAAAGTGGAGACAAGTTCTTGTTTTGAAACTGGAAGGCGTCATTCTGTTATGTTGTGTTTGATTGATGGACTATTCCATATTTGGAACTTAACCATATATTTTTCGGTGAAAATTGAAAATTAAAAATTTCTTCATTTACATAAGCAAACCAAAAAAGTTTTAAGAATGTCTCTTGCGAATATTGATGACTTCAACCTAAAGATCTATTGTAAATGCATAGTTGGATCGATATTGTACTATGACGCACCATTTGCAAATCAGATATTAAAAATAAATGCCAAGAGCTGGCGAACTTGGTAAGCTCATAGGTCTAGAGGAGTCTGAAATAGTTGGTAATTAATTGCCATACTTATTGCTCATTGCTTTTTTGGCAAACATGCTAAGTATTTGGGAGTACCCTACAATATTTTCTATAGAAAATACCTACAGTATTGAACTATTCTTTTGTACACTCCTTATAAGTAAGATATAAATCATAAAGAAAAATTCTGTTCTATGTGTATATGCAATTAGTTTACTGAAGAGTTCACCTAACCTCACCTCATATAGCCTAGTAATAGTTTAATATATTGCTGCCTTTTGATTAAAAATGAGAGCATGTACTTAAAACTAAATCCAAAAATTTAACTTCGATAAACTTAGTGTGATTTTTATCCATTGCCGCAGTATATTAACATTCCATCAAAACTGATTTCTTTGGCGTTGCACAGATTTTGCATAGAATCCACTTTAAATAACACGATAAACCTTAAATCTGGATTAACTAACGAAAAAAAAAGTACTCAACATTAATTAATTTGAACTGTTATCAAAGAGCGTCTTTTATAACATAAGTCAGTCGAGCAGTCATCCTTTTGCTTTGAAATTCTTTAGCTTATGCTCCCCTTTTGCCAGCTATGTTAGAACGCCCAAGCTCTTGTAAAATTTTACCAAATTGAAAAGTGCTGACGCGAAATGTCAACTCAGAGAAAAGTCATTAATCAAAAGCCGGCAAAAGTGCTGTCAACGCGTTGAAAATTTCGAACATCACCCATTTTGCACAACCCATGGCACACAAAAGGAGCAAAACTCAAATTAAGAATACGGCGGGCTAAGAGGAAGAGTTACCAAGTTTAAGGAGCGTTTGAAAATAAAAGAGTCAAAATTATTATAAATCGCTACCATATTTGGCACGTCATCGTGATATTTAGTTAAAACGTGAAAATGGTTTTTGATTTCAATTTTCTTTCTTTCAGCTTTTGCTTTTTAAGTCGGTTTCCGTCCCTTGCTTAGTTTGTTGCATGAAATCAGCAATCATTCTCTGTTGTAAATAATTTGGTTCGTTTTTTTTTATGAATTTAAGATTGCAATTTCATTATGGTCACTCTAAAAAGAGTAAAATGCAGAGAGCAAAGATAGCGACCAACAATTCAAACTTTGCATAATTTTCCTTGATTTTTCGATTTCACAAATGTTTGGTCTTCAATGAAAACTGTTGGCCCGTGTACTCTCTGTCCCAACTGATGAAAACTTTATGAACGAATTGCATTCACTTTCGTTGTTGTACGTACTTGAAGCACACTTTTGTCAAATTCGTTACTCCCACTGCCTATCTATCTGTGATTCAACATGGAGTAATTGCTATGCTGCCAACTTTTACAACTTTACTATAGTGCATCCAGCACAGCGCCCTCTACTGGCTCTTGCTTTGCATATCTATAAATTAATTTTAAACAGAGAATAGGGTGAATTGAAAAAATAAAATTAAAATTGAATTAATGAAATCGGTAGTTTTTAAAACGGATAATGAGTCCAGAAATCTTAAAAACATTTTAACTTTTCCACGTTTAAATGAAACAAGTCGTTTATGAATGATATTGGAACTTGTAAAATAGGAGTACTCCAAACTACTCTTTAGCACAATTATTATGATCTTAAGTATGACATGCGAACTAAATTATTTACTGTTGATCATGTCTTAAAATAGAGAAGTCTGCAACATTTTTATACAATGAAACCTTCACTTTTTCCTGAAGTCTGACCTTTTTCAATTTTGTAGCCTGGTCTCTAAAGGAAAGCCTTGGTCTGCCTGTCTTCCTGATTCTGTGCTTAGAAAATTCTCTTAGTTGGAGCATTATCTTCCTGTATCATTATGAACAAAAATGTACGTTCTATCGAGTATTCTTGATATCCTAAGCAGTCTACTGAAAACCCATGGTGTACTGTCTTCTGCTATCAATATTATTTTGCTTCTACTTTCTTCAAGCTATTCGACTTAAGGAATCCAGTCTCAAAATCTTATTTGTTCTTCTGTTATGCTCTAAAAATGACATGGGAATTATGTAGCTCTCTAAATTTGCTATAACAAAAGTTTACCATAACTGAGACTCGAAAACGTAAAATTTTATTCTTTGTATGGCCTGGTCTTGCCACTACACCGCAAAAGCACATAATGGAGCATTGAATTCTTTCATCAAAATTTGATATACGATTGAAATAAATATAGAGGAACCCTAACTTGTGGATGCTGAAAAGAATCCTTATAATCCATTTAACGGCTGTAGGTAGTGCTACTTTTCCAAAAGTTTTTAAAATTTTTCAAAACACCCTAGCGCAAGCAACCAACCGACCCTCAAGTTTTTGCAACAGAAATATTTTCATTTTCTCTAATGAAATCGGGGGTGGAAAAGTTTTGGTCAGTAGTTTTACGTACTATTGAAGCATTACATTACAATGCGTTACGTTACGTTTACGCTTACATACTTTCTTTAAACGTAGTTTCGTCAACTTTAATTTGTTGATGGTCGTGATGATGGTGTTGGTGGTGGTGGTGGTGGTGGTGGTGTTTGGTAACAACATCATCATCAACAACGTCATTTTCAAATTCTTGTATTTTCATCGCATTGTTGTGGAAAATTTAACGATTTCTTCAGCTGGCATCATCAGAGCTCCCCCACAATCTTTTACTTACTTACTTTTACCACCCTGAAATTTTCTTTATCTTTTACTTTCATGATTTTCTTATATTTTTACGAATGTTATGCGTTCAAAGCGCCCATCCCAACTCCCCACTCCCATCGCAATTACCTCATTTTTCCTGCTGTTTTGTATGGTCTGCTGTTGTTTTTGTTGTTATTGTTGTTGCAAGGACATGACCAAAAAGTTGTTGATTTAATTTACCATAACGTCAACTGAATACATAATTTTTTGGCAGTAACGAATTTTCTTTTGTTACCTAAATTCTTGCATTTTGTGTTTCGTTTTTTTTTTCGTCATTTTTATTGTGGCAAAGACGAGCGGAAATTAATTTATTGAAGTATTTTATGACATGCTGCTATCCAGGATATAGAAAATGATCGAGCGTAATAAAAAATTTGATTTCAATTGAAGCGTGCATAATGCATAATAACGAGTCTCCCTTGTTCTGCATGTGCTGATGGCAGCAGGATTGTAGTTTCTTTCCCTTGTCTTACAGTGTTGGGCCATGACATGCGTCTACAGATTTTAATTGGTGACCCCTCTGGGAAGTCTTTTGCAAATTATTTGTGCTGTAACAATCAACGTGTTGGGCAAATTTTGATTGTTGATGCGTTGTAATTGATGGAAAATTGGCAAGTTCCAAAAAATAATAATATCATTTGAGGCAAAATTATCAAATCATTACTATATTTATAGTGCATTCAATTTCTGACTCAATTGGGCACCAATTGATTAAGATTTTGTCGGACTAAAGATCCTCGACTGGTGATGTGAGTGCCATCTTATTCATCAGATAAACAAGGCTTTGTGAAAAGACATTATTCATTGTCTTTTAGAAAACTTCTTTGTCTACCAGGCAACAGAGCCCAATTAGAGGTATACCTGTTTCATAGAACTTGCCACATGCACATCGCCTAATTTGCCTTTGAAGCCCCACAGCTACTTTACTATAGAAAACGATTTAATACTCTCTCACCTCCACTTGCTACAACTGAAACTACACTATATTGTTTCTCCGATCTCAAGAGTTCAGAATCTCTGATATACAAAATGAGCTATAAGACAAAAAATATAAAATGTATTGAATAAAATATGAGAACTTTAACATACGAGCCCAAGATGCATGAATGGAGCTTAATCCTTCAAGACCATGTTACTTGATCTAATTTTTAAGAAACACTTTCTCAAACTCAAAGTGGGGAAGTTAAATAAAGTTATTGTTTCAAGGAAGAAACGCTGAAAGTCTTTTGAGTCATATAGCATACTGGAAATAAATTTGAAACAAATCTTCACCTTGTCGTTTCCCAAAGTCAGACAGATGATAAAAACACAAAAAAAACGTCGATCTCTCTAACGCCAGAAGCAAAACAACAAACTATAAAAGGAAACTGACTGACAGACAGTAAACCCATCACATCCATCACTTTGAAAAAACAAAAAAAAAACGCGGGTGTTTCACTTCGGGTTCGATTGTTTTACCAAAATCATAAATCCATAAAAATTACAGCAGAAACGACGATCAGTTTCTCTCCATCTCACTTAGAGGCGCGCATCATTAGTGATATATTTGAAATCCATTAGCGCACAAATCACAAAAAAAGAACCATATTTTTTTAATGGTCTTTTAAATGCGTTCACTGGCAATTAGCGTGAGTGTATAGGTCAGGTTGAGGTGCTTGTAAGGTGTGTGTGTGCGTATGTTTATTTAATATGTTCTGTTACGGATGGTTGTAATAAAATCAACATAAATGAGTATAACACACTTTGGACAATAGCATTGAATTAGTAGTGGCAATTTAATTTCAACTAACATTTTTTCATTGAGTGTGTATGCGTTTATTTGCTTAATTAATTGTATTGACGCTGAGCGGTAATTTTATTGCTATTATTTAAAATCAAAATCAGACTTTTTGTTCTTGTTTAATTATCTTAGCGCGAACTGAATAATTGTTAAAAGGACCTTTTTATTTCATACTTTTATTATTTACATTGCTGAACAATAGTAAAGCTCTATTAAACTGCTTCTTGTTAAATGTTTTATTCAGTTAAAAAATTAAAGCAAATTTTCATGGATATTGAGCTCTCAAATTAATGAAACCTTCTTTCTGAAGTCAATAATGACGTTCTCTACATTGAGAAAAGTGTTTCGTTTAAACAAATACTTTTGATTAACATTTTCTCAGATTAGTTATAAATAATACGTACTTTTTTGTATGTATATATGTAACTCTTTGTCTGGCTGTTACAGATTGGCGTACATAAGACTGAAATCTATATAAAATATGTGACTATATACATCAAAATTAACTATCAATGGTTATTTTATACAAATATGTTCCTACCCAAAATATTATGTTTCCATGCTCACAAACACTTTGCATTTTCTACTAACCCGACAGTAATTCTGTCTGAATGAAGGTTATAGCCAAGAGTACTTTCTATAAAGAAGTTTAAGGAAACTAATCACATAAGTTCAATCATTTTCATGATATTCAATGTTAAGCTCAAAAATGATATTTTCTTAGATTCCGCTGACTATTGGTATGTAAATTAATGCTGATGGTCGAGCTTACGTGTACATTACACTAAAATTTCTCTACGTTAAATTGTTTTATCTATAATTTTTGTACAGATTAAACTTCTGTACGAAATAAAAGCGAAAGGGATTGCAACCTTATAAGAAAAAAGTGTACGCAACGCAAAGACAAGCGCTCTTATTGGAACATCCTTTAATGTAAAACGAAAGGTGCCTATATTTTCTGTGGAAGCGATTGGAGATTTTGGATACTTCCATTTGCACATGTGGAGCCTTTTGAAGCGAAACATGAAACAATTCTTTGGAAAGTTCATAAAACATAGCCTATCGTTCCATTCTACCACTGTGACATAAAACAGGAAGAGTTTGCTCCAAAAGAATTGATTCAGCTGACACAATGAAAGCGGCTATAATATTGTCGCTAAAGAAAAGTTCTTTGGGTCTCTGACAATTTCCCAAAAATAAGTGTTGGCAACTTAGAGATAAATGTCTCAAATAAAATATTATTTGGATATTATTACCAAATACCATGTTATATAATACCAAATATTTTTACTGACCTATGTCAAATACACTATTTGTTAACTATTACTAAATCATGACATAATCAATTGAATCATTTTCTCTGCGTATATGTACATATTTTTATAGGAACAGTTTTTCGTCGGGAAAAAATAGTTGTCGCCATAATCAGATCAGTGTGCTGCTTTTTTAACCTTGAACTATTTCACCGTTTTATCTTCTGAAAATTTCAATAGAATAAACAATTTCAGATAGATTTCCAATTAACTTATTTATCTCTCCGTCTCTCTCTTACTCTCTACAACATAAGTTATATAAGCTCTTGGGTAAACGCATAACATAAAAAAATTTTGACATACCGACAAACCGAAAAAATCAGCGTAACCCATAAAAATCTTAAATGCTCACATTAATTTGCTAATGGCTTTCAGTTTAAATCTAAATGTTGCCCCTACCGTTGCCATTGTCGTTGTTGCTTTTGCGATACTTTCATCTCAAATCCAACAACAAGAACAACATTTTTTAATAACGTTACTAATGTTCATTGTTGTTGTAGTAGTCTAAGTATGTATTTTTCTTGCGTTTGTGCTCATCAGCTTCTGTTTTTGTTATCTCGTTGCTTGCAGGTATTTTTTTGGTGATTTGGCAGCATTGGCAACACAACAACAACAACAACGGCAGCATCGAAAACAGAGTTGCCATTAGATGCGCTCCATTAACAAGTCGAACGAACTGTTGAAAAAAAGGTGAGTTTTTGTTGTTGTTTATATTACATATTATTATGGTAGTGGTGGTGATACATATTGCTGTTGGTGAACTTAGTGTCGTCTGGCATTTAATGTTGTTTTTTTGGCTCTTTTTATGTCGCTGTTGTTTTTGTTATTCTTAAGAGATTTATCCACCGGAATGATGTTTTTTTTTTAATTTGTTAACATATGGCTTATTGGGTGACATCTTAAGAAGCTCTTTTGTTATGCAAAGTTAAATGATAAAATCCGTCTTAAGCCCAGCAATAACAAAACTGTCAATAAATTCACTGTTGAACTGTTTACTGTTTGCTATAGAGCAATTAGAAGCCCAAAAATTCGAATCAGTTGTTCCAATTTTTTACCTAAGTATTATAGTGTTGCCAGATGAGATGTCTATGTTTAAAAACGGTTTTGTTGAATTCATCACAAATGCACTTGAGACTTTTTGCACTTGTAGGTTTGTGGCATACTTTACAGCAGCGATGGGCAAAATAGGCAAAATGAGCCGATTTTAGCTCTTTACCACAATACGTCATTTTTCTTAATAATTTTTTCTTTATACTGAATTGGTTCATGGTTACTCTACGTCAGTGATACTAATTAAAATTTGTTGCATTAAATTTACTAAAAAACCAAATGATGAATAATCCAAATGTTTAGAAAATGTGCTGAAAATTCATCCATTGTTCAAAATATACTGCGAATGAGTCCAATTGTACCTACGAGCATTTATTACAACGAAAGTCCACCTTTGTGGCACGCTACATACAGGTGAAATATCTTCAGCATTAAATCACATTTCAACATCATGCCAAAAACTTAAATGTGACAAATCAAAAGTGCAAAATATTTCTCATAGAAAACTCAGAAAACGTATTTATTTGGCTATATAATATACATAAATAAATGTCAAGCAAACAAGACTAAACTCAGGCCACAAAATTTGCATAGATGGCGGTATGACATTAAGAAAATCAAACGCAGCCATCAATGAAATTAAAGGCGCCACAAATTTGCTGATTTTTCCATGCTCACAGCGCCTCCGTCACCTTCTTGGGGCCACAAATCCCTTCCAAAAATTTTCGCGAATTTTAATTTGTGTGAAAGTCTTGCTCGGAGTAAGGAGAAAATATGTTACGGTACATTTCTATATAAAACGAAACAAAAATAAGTGCGCGCAAAAGTGACTACACATACAAAAAAACGCAACGACATTGAAAACTCACTCACAGACAGACGATAATTGAGTTGAAAGCCTAAAATCTAAGAAAATCATGTGTCAGCGAAACGATACGGGAACGCAATAAAACGGCATATGGAATGCAAAGTTAAAAAAAAAAAATGTATGCCATGTAGGTTGTTTTTAAAAAAATATTCCCCTTTTAAAGGTGTACTAAGTTGTGTGCTGCTGTCTGATTACTTTTGCCTTTTGCCAGAGCGGTGATGGTTGCCCAAGGCCTATTTTTTAAGTAACTTTAATGGTTGTTCTTAAAGCATAGACAATAACAAAAACATTACAAAAAAAGTGGAGGATTTTATTTTCTTCAGCATTCGCGAAATGTGCAGGCAAATTTAGCCTACAGCAGCAGTATTCATATCAATTGAATATTTTTATGAGTTTCGGTGAGGTAGGTAACAAAAAAGTTTCGAAGTGCTCTGCTCTGCTTGATGCTTAAATGTAATTTTATGTGCCTGACATATGCTACCTATTCTGTTAATTGAAAATATTTAAGTTGTTTACGGGTTTTATTTTGTATTTAGTACTACACGAAGTATTAAAGGTTCAAAGGGATCATTGAAGGTTGGACCAACCAAAGTAAATCTTTCATTTAATGGAGCATTTGACGACTGAAATTTATCCAACCACATTCTTGAAAGTTTTGCTAATACATATTAATACTTTAATACAATACATAAAACAACTTTATTTTCCTTGCTTCTAGAAAGCCCTAAATCATCATTTAAGAAATTTAATTGAAATTTATTTAAGCTAATAAACTCTTTGAAAACCTTTGAACAAAACAACACAATTCTCTACTGACCAGCCGCACAACGCTATTACATGTCAGTGCCGCAGTGCTTGTGTGTTTTTAGTTAAAATTGTTACCAATGTTATGAGCAGCAGCAACAACTGTTTCCAGTTTTTGTTTTCTAAATCCAATTACTTCAACTTGTTTTGGCTATTTGTAGCAAATTTGTTTAAATGCTGGAAAAAATTCGTATTTACAAAACAATTTGTTCGCTGGCAGCCTGTTGGCCAGTAAGAGAGAGAGAAAAAAAAAAAACTTTACTTCACAACTAGAAAATTCTACTGTTTGTTGCTTATGTTACCATAGGTACTCTTACCAATGTAACCATACTCATACCAAAGTAAATTTGTTTCACTTTCTTAACGTTAACGTAAACGCCTTACTTCTTCTTCTCATCTGATCCACTGCATTGTGATTTCACGTAGTGATTCACCTGTTTTTTCTTAGCAGCGTTAGGATATGTTGTATTAAATCAACCCAGTAGGAAATGCCAGGAGAATCCAATAAGCTTGTATTTTTGCTGCTTTTCTTATTATATGAATCGCTAAATGCAGTATATATCCTTAAACTTTAATTGGAATAGATCTTAAACTTTAATTGGAATAGATCATTGAGGACAGCAGAAGAAAAGTTATAGGAGTGTTGGTGGGGCACTGTGTTAAGTGTCCTATGTCTACCAGATATAGTGCCCGTTTCAAAGATTACTGCAGAAGTTGTGGAGACGAAAAAGAGGAGGACACGGTTACACATCTACGCGAATGCCCAGAGCTAATGAGGAAACAAACCAAATATTTTGGCTCTGTATTGTTTGTTGGTCTTGAGAAATTAGCCGAGTTGGAACTCACCAGCTTCTTCAACTTCACCAAGGCTCTGGGTGTTTTGCGCCAGTTGAGTGAGATAATTTAAGGATATGAGAGCGAGGATAATATGTAAATATAGGGTGTCACAATGGGTAAACTGCCTCCGAGTGAAAGTTCCTATATGCAAGCAAACCTTTTAACCTAGCCTAACCTAATATAACCTTACCTAACCTAACCTGCCCTTACCTGGCCCGACCTATCCTATCCTATCTTATTCTTTCCTATCCTTTCCTATCCTATCCTATCCTATCCTATCCTATCCTATCCTATCCTATCCTATCCTATCCTATCCTATCCTATCCTATCCTATCCTATCCTATCCTATCCTATCCTATCCTATCCTATCCTATCCTATCCTATCCTATCCTATCCTATCCCATCCTATCCTATCCTATCCTATCCTATCCTATCCTATCCTATCCTATCCTATCCTATCCTATCCTATCCTATCCTATCCTATCCTATCCTATCCTATCCTATCCTATCCTATCCTATCCTATCCTATCCTATCCTATCCTATCCTTTCCTATCCTATCCTATCCTATCCTATCCTATCCTATCCTATAATATCCTATCCTATCCTATCCTATCCTATCCTATCCTATCCTATCCTATCCTATCCTATCCTATCCTATCCTATCCTATGCTATCCTATCCTATCCTATCCTAACCGAATCTAACCTAACCTTAACTAACCAAGGCATTGATGGATGCATTGTATACCCGATTTATACACCTTCGTTTAAAATACTCGAACCATTTCTGTATTCCTATGAAATAAGTTTTCGTTAAACAACTTTTCCTTTGTGAGCTATCTTTCCCAATCCACTCAAGACATTTGGAATCAGTTCATATATTGGTGCTCCAATTTCCTGCAGGTGCTTGAACTATGACCAACTACCATTTACTTGTTTTTTTTTTTTTAGCTGTCGGCTACATTGTAACTTTTTTGCAATGAGAAAGCCAAGGATACTGACGGGACCAAATAGTGAAATTTTCATGCAACGACTATGAGTAAATATTATTATATGCCTTTTTTCAGTTGTGTGTTCTTCTTCCTACTTTACTACATTTTCTTATGCTACTTTTTTTTTGTATTTAAGATTTCACTTCTTTCTGTAGTTGCCCTTAATGTGCACACATGTGAATTTTGGTTTTCTTCATGATTTTTTTTTCTGTTGTTTTTAGTTTTGTTTAGTGTTCAGTGGACCGGACACAACGCAGACATACGGCCAACTTGCACCTCCGGAGACCATGGACTCACGGTCGTTTGCACGGTTTGATCGGTTGGTAGCTCGCTTACTTGGCTGAAACGGTCAGGGTGAGTAGCTTTATAAAGATGATGAGGTTGTGTTTGTGCTGTTGTACAAACAAATGCTCACATATCCTTTTTTGGTGCTTTTATTTGTATTTTCTTTTTCGCTTATCGTTTCGTCGTTGTTTTTAATGTGTTTTTCTTTTGAAGTTTAATTTCTTTTTTATATCTTATCTTCTTCGTTTTGTCGCCCCTTTGCATTTGTATCTTCTTATTTTTTTGGCCTGTATATTTTAGATACATTGTAGCTAAAACAGCTGCTAAGTTCAATCGATTTTACACTTAAAAAAAAGTTTATAAATTGTTTTGGCGAGTGAAGTAGTAGTATTGCCCAAGGTAATACTCGTAATCTTGAAAAAATTTTATGTAAATTTGAGACTGTTGGCTTATGAATAATTAACCCAATTGTGATTAGTGAAAGAAGATTTTTTTGCTTTTTTATTATTTCTAAGGTAATTTAACCTAAATTTTGAATTGAAAATAAATTTCGTTTTTAGGCTATTTCTTTTCTTGATATATGATAATTTTCCAACAGCTAATTCAAAAATCAACTCAAAATTTTGAAGTTTTCGCAATACCGAAAAGAAAAATTTCCAGCGATTTAGCTGCATGTTCCTTGCGTGTACTGTTGCTGTCTTCATTTCATTGCCGGTCTATGTCAATGTCGTGTGAATCCTGCGTGTCGTCTTTTTTGCATTATAATTTGCACCTTCTCCTTGTTCTTCTTTGGCGTCAGTTTATTTTGTCACTTCCGCTTTATCTTGCAGTTGTTGCTGTTTTATAGCAAATTGTGTTCACTAAGCCTCTTCGCTATTCGTTAATGTTTTTGTTGTCCCTTGGACGATATATTTCACTCTGTGTGCCAATCTGCTTTTTTAACCGATTTAGTTTTTTTTCGTGCTACCAATGTTGCATTTACGCGTAAAGATAACCAAGTCCATGACATTCCTTTGCACCTTTACTTAACTATTTTATGTATTTTTTGTCTCTTGCTATCTCTATTATTCAACCATTGCACAGTGGGATAGCTACTCAAATGCATTAAATTTACTCGTACACATTAGGTTGTCAAAATCGTAAAACATCACTTAAAGTACATAGGAGCATTACCGAGAAATTTCTTATTAAGTCTTATGTTATTTTTTCAATTTTGTTTTTGGAATTCTTACTATAGATAAATAGG
Organism: Meiosimyza decipiens; assembly: GCA_963680825.1. NCBI lineage: Eukaryota > Metazoa > Arthropoda > Insecta > Diptera > Lauxaniidae > Meiosimyza > Meiosimyza decipiens. The sequence goes on from OY804258.1 coordinate 123,872,963, forward strand.
GTCGAACGGTCATGTAGACTTTGGGGCCAAACACAGCAAATAGGGGAGTGGAGCAGAGAGTAATAAAACTTAAGCTGTGAAAACAGCAGGCGTTCGTTCGTTGATCTACGAGGATGCTGTATTGCATAATATGTGCCCTTTCCTGTTCCTATGAGCGTAAGAAGACTAAATTTTCTAAGAGGAATATTTGCTTTAAAATGAACACCATAATAATCTGATAAATTGTTCTGATCCTTGCTTCACTACTGTAATTCTTCTGAATCTAAATGTTAAATCAAAAAGTAAGGTGAGAATTAAGTCTAGATAATGCTTTGAAAAAAATTCTGTATAACCAAAAAAATCGACCTAAATTTAAATTGTTGACCTTAACAAATTCTGATCTCATCCATTTGTTCCACTGTATGCTGTTCTATAATTTCTATGCTGCTTGTTGTTTGCTCACACTGTTATCTTTAGTTTCGCATATTTCCATGCATTTTCTTTGCTCATCTTTTGCTCCCATCTCTTCTGGCTGCTATTTCCCCCAATGCCCGATTTGCTGTTCCTTTGATGTTTAATGTGTTTTTAATGTTTTTCACTTGATGTCTGATGTTGCCACATGTTTTGCGAAATATTTTGAATAACTAACAAGTTGAGTGATTTTCTCTTAATGGATATGGCAGAGGTGCTAGGGTCTGTTAAGGTAATTTAAAAGAAAAAATATTTAATATTTATATGCAATATGTTGCAAGAAATATTTTATCTTGTAAATGTATGTAAATAGCACTTTGCAAACATTGCTTACTTAAGTTGGCATTTGTTTGTTGAAAAAAGCAAAAAAAAAAAAAATAAAAACAAATGAAAGTAGGTTTCCTCATTACTTAGTTAGTGTTAAATGTGAACCTTTAACATTTGAATGGGTTTTTTCTTCTTCCTTTTATTCTGTTTGTATACAACAAATTAAAGTTAATCTTAAACTTCATTTCAAAGTTAAAATTTTTTGAGCAAATGTGAAAAGGGACTAGAACATTAGACCTCAAATGGCATTGTATGATTTTACTACTGTATTAACTACTTTAAAATTATTCGAAATCATAACTCGAAAGCGCAGAATTGTAGTCTAAGTGCTCATTTATGCGCTATTGTGAAATATATTATGAATGTAAGACAAAGACCACAATGAAGATGACCACAATGAAGATGATCACAATTGCCTCACTGCATACATAGCTAAAATTATGTATGTTCACACTTAGAAAGAAGAGTTCTAAGTTTTTAACATAAAACTAGTAAAGTTGTCAACGCAAAAAAATTAGATACCCTACACTGCATTTGTAGTAAATCTCGCGTTCAGGTCATATTCATTAATATGATGAGTTTTTCTTATGCTTAAGGGAACTAACACAATTTTAGCTAAGTGAAATCAAAAGATTTGCTGTAACATCTGGCACCTTCATATTGTAGTAGTATCACAGTGATAAGACCAGAATTTACATATAAGGCTAAATTAGAGACTTTGTGACATCACTATGGACCCCTGTGGTCCGTGTGGCTGCCACCGAAACTTAACTTTATTACATTTAAGTAGCTCTTAGCACAGCGATTTTAAGTTTTGATTGTCAAAATCTGTCCAAACTATGCTTAGGCTTCTCCCAACCCTTTTTTTTGAATTCTTATTAAATTAAGGTACGATGGTTGCGGTCCAAAATGATTTAGCTCGAATAGCGGAAAAGGCTCGAAGTGAACTCAATATTTTTATTGTTATTTATGTAAGAGCTGCAAGAGCCAAAAAAGCTATGGGCTGCGCATCCTTGATGTAGGGTATAAATATTAGCAATACCGTACTGGGGTCAATGAAGAACATATGAAAAACTGTTTTCCTTATCACATTTGAAATTTATGGGCACAAAAAACACTAAAATTTTTTATTATCTAACTTTTTGACAAGAAAATAGTTCGAAACATTCGAAGTATCTATAAAAGCTTAGATCTTTGGAGTGTTGCTCCTCCTCTCACCGTTCTTTGAACACTCCTTAAAATAAGGCTTATAGGCGTCCACAAGAAAACTAATCCCAAAGATTATATTAACTCTTTTATGTAGATTCGATCGGACTGGCTGGTGGCCGGGATATCTCTTTAATTGTATGAGGGGTACTACACCCTAATGGATGCATCCTTTCCGAATATTGATATTCTTTTACTCAATTAAAATGGCTTTCAATAAAAAATAAGAAATAAAATAAAATCCATTTCTAAATTGTTGATTGAGTGGCCAACCCATGAATGCCAATATGCGGCCAAAATACTACAGTTTAATTGGCCAAAATATAAAACTTATTTGAGCTGCGCTAACAGGTGGTTAATCGCATTTAAGCCATTTAAGCTGGTCTGGCAGTAGAAAATAAAAATGCCATCGTATTTGAAATCAAACCAATGCTGAAAGTATTTTGCAATTTTATTCAAGTTTTTTCTACCACTTATGGACGAAGCTACGCTCTTAAGCCAAGTTAACATATAACTTTTTATTTTATAGTTTGGATGCTGTAAATTCAATTTGTTATCATTTGTTACTGTTATTGATTTTTGTCTGCACATTTTGCAATTTTTGTTTCTTCACAAATTGTAATGAATTTTTGCTGTTTACTAAATATATTTAAGACATTTAATATGGGGCTATAGATTAAATTATAGCGAAAAAAAATCATGCGGCAAATCATACACGTAAATATTTACTCTAATGGTGGCATTTTTCCACCATTATTATTAACAAAGTTTTATTCATTTTGTTGGTTGTGTGCGTGACAAGCTTGCGAAAATCTCAAGATGCTGAGTTTGAGTCCAACTTATTGCTGTGAAAAAGCAAAAAAAAAAAAAACAATATGCGGCAAAAGTTATTCATGATAATGAGAAAATTATTGAAGAATTTTTTTTTGTTTGTTAAGGATAAGTCAGATAAGTAGCTGGCTGCTGTTAAGCTTCAGGGTAAGCAAGTTGCTGTAACGCTGCGTTGTTAATATTGAAGTCCTGTTTAGTAAAGAAAGATATTGCGGAAAACGGAAACTTTGACATAATGTTAAAATGGAGGATTTCAATAAAAGTTACCGGTATAATTTTATATAGTGTTCTAGTCGAAAAAAATTTAAAAAGTTCGTCTGCAAATGAATAGCAGCATTATTAGGGATGTGTAAAATCAATTGCTTTAATTTCGTGCAAGCAAAGATTTCCACTTCAATTTACAAGCTAATTCATAAATAAGTCCGTAATACCTAATCAATATGATGTTCGAATGGAGGACCTAGTTAAAAAAAAAAACTGTTACTTAATATTGGAAAATGTAGAGATAAACGATAAAACGATAAAATCTTCCTTGTCAGCTGTTGTTTTTTTAAAAAGTCGTTTTTGCTAAGAATACGGATTTGCTCTACACATTAATTATAATAATTTCATTTCATTTCATTAATTTTAAAAATCATTTTTGGTATAATGCTTGATGCTGGATGCAAATCTGGTATTAGTTTTTTTCTATCACGTTTGGCTTTTTAGAGACTTGAAGAAGGGAAAGCTTGCTTCTTCATTTCTGTGTGCCCAAAGGTGCTCGAAAACAATAGGTCTTCGTTATTTAAGTGCACTAAAATGATCATAATCGTCAACAACATTCATTTCAAGAAGAAGATGTAATTGAATTAAATAAATCTCAGACAAACACAGTTATGAAAACTTAACTTGAGAAATTTACATGACTTGCGTTTTAGTAGCTAACTTTGCTTATAGCTGCAATAGCTTAAGCTCTATTATTATTATAAAATGAAACGCGAATTAGTCAGTCCTAATATTTCAAAGTTAGTTAGTCCTAACATTTCAAAAAAAATATGTTTCAACAAGAGGTGTTACTTTAAGTTTCGCGCAATTTTCGAATCGAAAGTCATTGAGATGGTATATCGGATTTCTTGAAATGGAGACTTTATTTGGCCGCCGTGATCGTATGACTTAACACCATTAAACTTTCTTCTTTGAGGCTGTGTTAAGGATAAAGTCTGTGCCAATGCTTCATCAACGATTTAAGCACTAAGTATGTGTCACTCGCAAAGTACAGCCTTCTACATGCAAAATCGTGATGAAATATTTCATCAATAAAATGAGAATTTGTAAGCAAAGCCGAAGCTCTGTATTCCATTACTAACTTCAGAGCTTTTACTTTAGAATAAACAAGAATATTTTGTTTTTCTATTGATTTAAAATGAGATGATTATTGGATGACGCAAATAACACTTTGTGTTGAAGGACCTTATATTGCAGACGTTTTACAATGCAAAGTATTCAATCTACCATAAGGTAATGATAATCAAATTTTGAAACAGAATTGTAGATTGCTAGTTCGCTTACGAAAATAAATAGTATAACTCAAAATTTCACTTTTATATAACTTAAACGTGCCTAATTTTTCACCGTCTCTGTGGTTCCGGTGGTATGTATATTTTAATCGCCTATATCTATCTGCCAATCATACTCTTCTCTACCTTAATAAACTTTATGAAAAGACGCTGCAAATGGATAGACCATGAAACACCATGATGGTGAAACCCGCAGTGAACGATAGAAAGTAATATGTCAGGAAGAACTGCTAAATAGCTAGTAATTTTGTTCAAACTTTTCGCTCCTAAAGGCGTTGTAGGGTAACAGTAGAACACCCGTCTTTTTACACAAAACTGTGACTTCGAAGCCAATGACAAATACACGACGCATGCCAGTTTCAAACAAAAATTGTTTTTATTCATTAATTACTTGAGAACTAATGTATCTTAGGCCTTTGGATCAAAACTTGCTAGCCGTTTAATAATACTACATATTGTAGTTTATTAGTTAATTATTCGTCCAATTATCTGTCGTTAAGCATCATTTCTGTTCGGGAATACTGTTTCGGAAAGTAAATTCAAAAGTTTTCATCAAATAGTGTAAAGGGGTAAATTTCAAAATGGATTTGTTACTGTTGACTTCTTTAAAATTCTTCTTTATTGTTTAAAATATTAATCAGAATAATATAAATTGTTTTGAAATTTAATAGAGCATGTCTTTCTGTTTTATTTAATATCATTGTTTGTTTTTCTTTTGAAACAAATCATTCCATTTAAATTTTATGCCTTTTGAACAATCTAACATGTCTTTAATATTTATGAATTCAAAAAAGTATTTGTACAGGTTAAATGCTACAAAAAGAGAGAACCCATCATCAGCAAAAACAACTTGAGCGGCATGAACATAAGGCTTTTTTTCTGTACGTACGTATGTGAATTGAATGAACAGCATAAATAAATATTAAAAATCCATCTAAGCGAGTCATGGCAGCAAAAAAAAAAAAAAAACAACACTCATTTTTTCCAATATGACCTACACCTCCTCTATGAGCAACATTATAAGCTGCAATTAGGGTTGCCATGGGTTGGATATAATATTTTTCAGTAGGAATATAAAAAACAATAACTTAGTTCAGAATATACATTTAATTAGTTTGCTTTGATTTGCTCAACAAAATCAGCCAAAATGGATATTGGCTTATTGAATTTTTAATGATCGATAGAAAAATCTGTAGTAATAGAAATACTGCGTAGTTTTTAATATTGAGATTAAATGTACAGGCAAAATCACCCAGGCTTACACCCATATACATATATCCCGCTTACACCTTATGTGCATAGCTCTCATTTCATATGACAAGGACATAGTGGGAGTTTGTTCGGGTCGTTTCTATATTATCATTCTTGTGTGAATTTTCTAAAAAAAAAACTGAACAGAATTTTTTTGTCTTAATTTTAGGGAAATTTATCTCTCATTTTGGTGAATTTTATTTTCTAAAAAAAAAAATCGACCGAAAAAGTCGTCGCTCAATGAATATCAGATTTTTCGCATTATTTTCCATCGAAGAACGAATTCAATGTATTTTAAATTTTTTTTTTAAGATTACCAACCACGCCCACATAAGCATCTCACATAACAAAATACAAACCCTGGCAACTCTGCTTGTAGTCTAACAAAATTAACAACAACAAAACAACGTAGTTGCCACTCATAATGGATTTTCGAATATTTAATGCATCGGTATGTGAAAAATATTCACTCCACGCGAAAAAGCTCTGAATTTGATATTCAGAACACAGATTTTGCATTGCAAAAGAGGAAAAAAAAAACCTGAGAGCGAACAAAGTCCTACTTACGACGATATCTGCGTTTGTGAACGTGATTCGCGCAACTCATGCTAATGGCTGCTGCAGAAAGGATAACTTAGGTGAACATGCGATAGTCGCTGTTGTTGTTACTGTGGTTTTTAGCTCACAGCTAATCGTAAGTGAAGCATAAGAATCCTTTATCAATATTGACAGTGAGCAAGGATGTGCAAAATTCGCTGAATTTCAAAAAATAATAAATACAAGTAAACAACGCACGCAATGCAATAAATGTTTTGCAGCATTAACTGCCTCGGAGTACCTATTATGCAAGATATATCTAGGCATATTAAAAATTTTAAGACTTTCTTCTGAAACGTTTTTAGCATAATAAATTTAATAAAAATTTCATAAATTTATAAAAGTTTAAAAATTCGACAAATTTAGAAAGGAGAAAAAACAGCAATGTACGTTTACACAAATCAGCTTGTAATTGCTAAGATTAAACCTTGCGTGAAATTGCCCATATCCTTTTCACGAAACGAAATACGATATTATTTTTCTATTATTAGCAATTGCTGGGAATATTAGCAGCGGCATTTATAACAATAGAAACAACAACAAGACTGTCGGTTAATTTCGTATTGTTAGTGAGTGCCGCTTTAGGAAATGTGCACAGGATGCGCATGTGAAACTGCCACAATTTAAGTGATTTGGCATGGAAAATTAATTTCTAGAATGAGAAAAATTGCACTTATGGAGGGTGTTTTATATTTAAATATTTAATTTAATCAAAAAATGGTATCAAATTTTTTTGTGAAGGAAGCCTGAATTACAATATTTTGGTTAATGCCAGGAAATTTATCTCATCTAATGAGTTTGCAAGTAATCAGTAGTTTTATTTAAGAAAAACAAAAACATTCGTGTAACGATTCATCTTTTCCAACATCCTTTCTAAAATGTAATCGACACGCATGTGTTAGTGTCAGCGGCACAAAATTTAAGAAAGGATATCCTTTTTTTTTCATTTCTGCTACATTTTATTTTTACGCTCGGTTGGCATTGAATTTACTTTCAAGCCATTTTTATCGTTTTCTTTTTTTTCATGCTCATTGTTTTCCTAACATCAACAACAACAACAACAACAACAACAACAACAACAACAACAACAACAACAACGACTCTAACAATAATATTTATTTACCCACACTCAATTGCATGTAATTTTCATCCTACTTTGGCAGTCAATTGGAAAACTCGAAATGTGTTTTGTTTTTTTTACATTCGTCCTATTTTGTGTTATCAAAAATTACTCTTTTTATGTATGAGCTCATTACCAAAATGAGTAAAAAAAAAGAAAAAATTCTTTTACATAAATTTTCAATAACTCATATGGTTTTGTGTTGATATATAGATCGGTATACATACTGCTGAACATATAGCAGTGATGGCTTTTTCGGTACATTTGTGTGGTGAAAAATATGCTTCAGTAGATTCGACAAATTTTTAGAACATTCGGTACAATGGTCGAGTTTTCATTACATTTTCGTTACATTTTAACTTTTACTAGTAATTACCTTTTTTTGGTTAATTTTTGGGTATTTTTAGAAAATTTTCTTAAACTTGAGTAAACTTTGGTGACATATGAGCGAATGACTTTTTGTTTTTTCTTTAATTTTTTACAGTTAAACGGTACTGAAATATGTTACAAAAAATCGAATAAATTTTAGAAAGTTTTAGAAAGTTTTTCCAAATTTTAGTGAATTTGGGTGTCCATGAAGAAAAAATGTATATTTGCCCTCTAAAAAGTAATATCGAAGTTTCGATTAGAGATACCAAAAAAATTTTTTTTTACGTTGAACGGATTTTAATGCCAAACATCCTCACTAGCGTTCGGCAAATAAAAAATATCGAAATATCGATGATCGATATTTCCAAACAGCATCGAAATATATCGAGAAAAGAATATCGGATACATCGATAACCGATTTTCTATATTTTGGCTGAAAACAAACATGAACATTCTAAGCAGTGTATGATTTCATATTTGTTGTTGTAAAATCATTTTCCTATATTTTTCAATTTAGAATCTGAAATTCTCTTACAGTACCAGTTTCAAATATCCGCATTTCCTTCAAAGTTATAAGAAGACTTACAGGTGTTAACCAGTTGTGGAAATACAGTTAAAAATTGCAATGGTTGGGAAGATTTTCAGCTATAAAAAGGCTTATGTCCAAACATATACCCAGCCCATAAGATCAAGAGGTGCCTTCGCTAACATAAAGCATGAAATCGTAAGCCATGCCCATTTTTGGAGAGAACCCGACCATCGTCTGGTGTCTCAAATATTCTGGACCAAAACAAATTTGATCGTAGTTATTTTCAAAAATAAATTCCAAAATGTCGATTTCTTTGCTTTCTGCTCTTTCTACAATACCTTGCAAGCTACTCTAAGATATTCCCGACTTAGTTTCCAATTCCCTCAGCTGCCAAAACAGCCCAATCGAACTCAAAAATTTGTTAAATTGCTTCCTTAGATATTTTTTTCTGCAATAAAATTTTTTGTTACCACTATGGTCCAAAGTTGCCCACAAGCAACTTTCGATAGATAATTACCTTGTTAGGCTAGGACCACATGAGTGTTTTTTCAACTGGATACGGAGTTACCTTTAAACTAAAATATTGAATAGTCGAAAAATAAAATCGAATTTCGATATATCAAAATAAAAAATTTCGCTTATAACTATCGAAAAACATATTCGATATGTTTTGCACTACCCTAGTCCTAACCCAAAAATCGAATGTAACCAATTGACTTGGGCAAAGTATTATCCTATTAGATGGTAATTATATCTCAATATATTTTTCTGTTTTTTCAAAAACTACCTGAAGTAAGGGGAATGATAATTTTAGACTTTGGTTAACCCTCTGTTTTGTGTAGATAATATATATCCTGTACTAACCACAAAAATCTTAGTCCAAGTGCTATTGATAAATTTTTATGGCCTTTCGAATGATCGTTATTATTTAGCGTAGCAAAAATTAAGTCTGAGATGTTCAAAGTGTAAGTTCTCAAAATGTAAAAAAAACGCTCTTTGAAGTTTAACGTGAAAAACCTCAACTTTCATTCTAGAATAACAAAAAAAAAAAGATTTCAATCAAAATGTTTAATTAATTTTTTATTTTGAAAAATCAAGGTCAAACTTTAGAAATTTCAAAAATAGTTACGACCATTCGAAAGGCCATAAGTAAATCTATTGAAAGCACTTAGACTATTTGAATGAATTCAAGTACGTGTCGCACTTACCAGGGCAACTTACCTTTGCTCAAGCACTTCACTTGATCTCTCTGCTTAGCTACTGTAGATTTAACTTTGAAATTTTTAGTAAATTATTTCGAATCAGTTTTCACTATCTTAAGTCCGGAAAAAATTTTTCCAAAAACACATGTCGAACATTGTATTGAAAAAAAATTGATTTTGTGAAATCTATACTTTGAATGTAAAAACGAGGTAGACTGACCCATATGTATGTATATACTAAATGAGCATACATGAGCATATATATTTATATAATATACTTATAAAACTTTATCTGCATTTTTGAATTTTTTGTATGCTTTGTAATCAAAAATACTTTTTTTTCGAACTTCATAGCCTGACATGAAATATCCGAGCTAAAATCCCCCCCCCCCCCCCGCCCCTTAGATGTTTTCTGCGTACGGGCCTGATGATGCCAAATGTGAACGAATTCCAGAATGATCCATTTTTTTCCTTACTCGCTTCATATAAAATATCCGATGAAATAAAAGCATCACTTCCCATAGCATTGACCAAAAATTTAACAGCAAAGTAATTAACTAAAAAATTATCTGTTTGAAGATTTGATTCAATTTATCATTTTTCAAAGTAAATACGAACAAAAAAAGATATATCTTACGTATATCAAGAAAGGAAATTTAAAATTTGCTATACGAAAAGTAGTGCTGAACTCATTTACAATATAACTTGTCTTATAACTGCACTTTAAACTTAACAGAAAAATATATAAAAATCAGTAACTTATGATCAACAGATGTTATATAAAAACACCCCAATTAAAAAAAAGACCTTCACTGCTCTCGATTCTTTTTAAGAAACAAAACAAAAGAAAAAAACATCCTACAAAAACAAAGGCAGAAAAAACATGCACTCTTATCAACGATTCGGTGAAAATTTTATGCGTCAACAACAATTTGTAATTCACTCCAACCAGAGAGAAAAAAAAGAAGAAAATTCACATGCATAAATCAGTTACTGATCGTAGGTGATCAAAACAAGAACATCGACAGCAACAGCAGTTGCAAGTGAGCTACAGTAGGAAACCAATAAAAGGTACCGATACAAGAACAACAACAAAAGCAACACTAAAAATCAAACATAAGGGTAAAACACACAATTTTCAGACGACCCTCATTTGCTCAGGATAAGAACGAAAGAAAAAAAAAAACAAAACAAAAAATTAAGGTAAACGATCTCTGTGTGAGGCAAAGTTAAAAAGGATCGATGTTGATTTTATACCCGTTTTTTTATGCGTCTGTTCAATGCATTAGGCAAGGTATTTTAAAGTTTATGGAACAACAGCAGTATTTTTGTTTTTTGTTTTTTTTCTCTTCACCTTAATGTAAGGTTAAAAGCTATACGCTGTTGTTATCGTCTCTGCACTTAACATGAGTGTAAAACATGTGTAAAAAATTTTTAACTTGATAATAAAGGAACGGAGAAAAAAGAAAAATTGTTTTTTAGCACTTGTACGATAAATGGTCAAAGCCAATATTTCAGTTAAAATATATAGGTTATTAAGTAAAACTTAAGAGTTTCTTGAAACTGAAAAAAAAAACTATCGCATTAGCACCTTAATCACTGCTCAATGCTTTTACCAAGCATATCAATACTGAAACTAAGTAATTTAAATTCTTCTTGAGCATCTGAAGAATAAAACTCGGGTGTTGCTTAAATCATGCTACATGGATTTATTGATAAAAGTGGTCGAAAATGTAAAAATTGGCTTATCAAACTATGATTTTAATATATGTTTTACCGGCCAAACTAGATTTTAAGATAAACAAGTTTTTCTTAGGACAAACTAGTAGATTTGTATGCCTGAAGGTATGCAATGATTTTTAATGCAAAATCATTGTGGCTAGCAAATTCGATGATTTTGCAATGTGTCATTAATTTTGATAAGCTATCGCACAACAGTTGTATGACTTCTGGCGAAATCAGTTATAGTACTTCAAAGTCTCAAGTTTCAGCTTTCGTTTCGTTTTGGCATATAATGCTCCATATACACATTTCATCCTTGTCAAAGAGAAACATCTACGGTATAATTGAAAGTCATCACACCGGCGAATATTCCTATTATTAAAATGTTTAATTAAAAAAAACTCTATAGTTACTGACAGTTTAAATGAGAAAAATAAAAATTAATGAATGCATATTAAAAATTGCACGTTTTACGTTCAATAATTTTGCAAACTGCATCCTTGCGCTCTGTGATATACGAGTAAACTCAAGGTTTTTCCTGATTATCTTTCTGCAGCGATTATTATTACTATTTTTTTGTGCATTATAGTAATAATTACGCTTAATTAATTTTACGCTGATCCGCTGGCACCAGCAAACAATTAGCATTTTGCATTAAACAAAGCCTACCGCGCGCTCTTCACGCCTTATATTCCACTACATTGCCTTGTCAGCAATGTTGCCTTCAGACAGGTGCCGACTTGCATTTCATTAATGTAGCGCGTTAAATCACTGATAATTTTTATACAAATTTCGAAAAAAAAGTAGTAAAAACAACAACAATGTTGCAAATTATGTAAATGCATTGGAAAAATGAAACTAAAGCACAGGTACCTTTTACGAAGCAGTCTTGTTTTTTTTCTTACTTTTTATTTTAATTAAACGATGCCCAACATGAACCCTGTAGATGCACATTAAAGGCGATTGATGAAAAAAATGTAGTATCGATTTTAAAATGCACAACGGCAACACTTTAGCGTTCGCTTTTTCGTTTGCTCATAATTGCATTTATTGTTTAATCACTCTGCATTTAAATTAACACGTGACACCCACACGCCCACACATTGATGTGGGGAGAAGTTATGGTTGTCGTTTTGTTCTTCTTTTAATTTCGACTGCAACGGCAACACTATTGCATTAATGCCACGACTGTGCAATGTTGTGTGCTATGCAAGTATGAGCATTTTTTATATCATCGGCTTTTATTCAAATTACTTGATGTTTCGTAAAATTGTTCTTGTTTTCCATAGTTATTGTAATTATTGTTATTGTTAGCCTTGTTAATATTTGTATTGTATAATTTATACCAATCCCCTTTTTTTTTGAAACGCGAAACTTGCCAACTGCTGTCAATTTTCCTGACAGTCTAAATTGAATTAATAACACTTGCAGCAATTAAATTGTATTAAAATCTTCATTAAAATTTCAACACATTTTATTTCAAGTTATGAAAGTCAAAGGTAATACTTTGCCATAATTACCGAGCTAAGGGTTGTTTCTTTAATTTTTTGTTGTTCTGAAGTCCATTGTTTTAAATTGAAAATTCCAATTGCACCAAAACATAAAAAAATTCGATATAAATCGAGCAGTATCGAATGGCATTCAAAAATTTCGTAATTTCGATATATCTAACAAAGTTAAAAAGTCTTCAATCGAAAAATACGATTGAAATTGAAAAATAGAATGTATTGAAAAAATTGATAAAAGAATAATGTAATAATTGTTGTATTGTATTGTGTAGTAATGAAAAAGTTAAATATTTGCACAGAATCAAAAAATATGAAAAACAATTATCATTATTGAACCAAATAGACCACAACCAACTAATACATAGTGAAGAAAATATAGCGATAGTTGTTGAGTGTGTACGCAATGACCGTAATGAATCGACTCGGTGCCGTTCTCAACAGCTTGGCTTGCCGTATGCAACAACTTGGCGTATTTTACGTAAGGATCTTGGTCTAAATGCATACAAAATTTAGCGCAGACAAGAATTGAACACGACCGACCATTTAAAACTTTACTGCTTCAGTCTTTGAACTTTTGAAAAAGCTAAAGCAAATCCACTGCTTTTGAGCAACATTTTTTTTAACGATGAATCCAATTTCTGGCCTAGTGATTACATCAATAAGCAAAATTACCGTATTTGGGTTGAACAGTATCCCGAAGAGGTTCATGAGCTGCCATTACACCCAGACAAAAATGACGGTTTGGTCTGATTTATGAGCTGGTGCAATAATTGGTTCATATATATTTTAAAATGAAGCTGGTCAAAACGTTACTGTGGATGGCGCCCATTACCGCACCATGATAAAGGACTATTTGCTGCCTGAAATTAAAGCTCATGCTCTCGACGATATTTTATTTCAACAAGTCGGTGCAATGTGACACACAGCACGTAAAATTATGACTTTGTTGCTAGAACAATTTGGTGAGATAGCCGCCTTGATCATGTGATATCCATCAGCTCGTAATGCAGTTGCTACTTCTAAGCATCTTACTACAACTTAGGCTCAATTTTGAGCATATAAGTATCGAAAAATTTAATTGAATGTGAACAATATAGAAAACTGATGATTATTAGAAAGTATCGAAGAGTTTTGTTCCAATCGATAACAGTTAAAAAGTATTAAAATAAATTGATAAAACGCAATTTGTATCGAATTATAAATATCGAAAATTTTTGAATCTCAAAAGTATCAATAAACTCAGAGGCTTACTATTGGTATCGATACTGTGGAAAAATTATGTTTATATTTGAAAGTCGAAAAATTCTATAAATATCAGGTAGCTAGTTCCGGAAAATTGTAAGTACGAGTATGACAATAAAAGTTGGTAAGTATTGACAAAATCGAATTATTCCTTGTACCGAAATTTTTGGGATAGTCTCAGAACATTAAAAAAAATCGTACAGTCGAAGAAAATTCCGTAGCTCCGAAAAATATTAAATATGAAATATAAGTTAGAAGGAATCGAGATATATCGAATAAGTTGAAAAATGGCAATCACTATGGAAAATTGTCGGAAAATTTGATAGAAGACGCGCAGTATTAAAACTTAGAATTGTTTTGGAAGGTACCAGAGCGTTCTCAATGGTTTCATTCAAGTTAAAATTTTATAAATAAAAACTATATATAGTCAAGTGCTTAGTTCAAAACGTTCTATCGTAGTTGAAGAGTATCGAATAATATTGATTATGGTCATAAAGTAACCAAAAGCATCGAAAAATATGAAATAAAACGATAAGAGTCCGAAGAGTTTGAATAGCATCCAAAATCACTGAGAAATACTAAAAAATATATCAAGCGACAACTACCAAAAATCCGAAAAAACCCAAATTTCCAGAATATCAATTAGTGACTAGCAATGGTCGACAAATGTTTAAATATTTTGAAAAATATCAAAGGGTATATATATAATGGTATTGATAACATCCACTCATATCGAAAAATATTGAAAGTATTGAGTCAACCGAAGAGTTTTGAGTAGTACTGAAAATTATTGAAAAAGGTAAAATTGTGTTGGAATTAAAAAAAAGACTCAACTGTGCGCAGACTTCTGAACCATCCTTTTCTCATAGCGTTACAATTTTTTGTCAGCATCGGAGTCAAAATGTTTTCTTAAAATTTCGCAAAAAACTCATCATTTCAATGTTATTTCTGCATAAAATTAAAGCAATGCTTTCTTTGTAAAAAAAATCTAAAATCATAAAAATCAAAATATACAGTTAGTTTATAAATGAATTTGTTAATTTTGACAAGCGATTTAATTAAAAATTTATTTACAATTCGTTGCCTGTCAACATTGCGAAAAATGCAAATTTATTCAAAAAAAGATCAGAAATAAATAAAGGTAAAAATGATTTTCATTTTGGTTTCCATGGTCTGGTTATGTTGCCATATTTATTTGCGATAGAAAAATCACAACGCGCGTTTTGTTTACACAACTGTGCTAAAATAACAACAACAAGGGTTTTTCGCAGAAAAATATGCAATAAATTACGGTATACAAAAGTTCAAGCGTTATCAGCGCTTTCTGCTCCTGCTGTGGCTGCCACTGCTGTTGTTTTATGAAATCGCAAATATTTATTTTTGAAACAATGTTTTTTGCAAATTTTTTATGCAAAATATCTAGCACTCACGTATCGTGCGTTATTATCAGTAAATCAATATATTTGATTTTAAAGTTTACAAATTTAAGTAAAAAGAAGAGAAGAATTTCTTTATTTGTTTATAATAAGTTAAATTTTCCTTTTTTATTAAATTTTTGTATTCAAAATAAAGGGTGTTCTGATACACGCTGTAATTTTCAAACCAGAATCTCGTGGTCATACTGTAACTGTGTATGATCATTAATACTGTAAGTTCTCTTAAGTGTCATAAATGGCGCTCTTTTGGCGTAGTTCTATAAACTTAATATCCATGCGTTTTGTGTAAGACCCAGTATACTAACTAAAAATTTCAAAATCCTTCATTTGAACAATTTATTTTGAATATTTTAATATATGTACATATAGAAATTTTTTTTTTTGCAATTTCTCAAATATTTAATTTCAAAAATTTGATTTATATGTAGCATACTTCTAGGGGACTTTCAGTGATAAATTTATTTTGAATGTGTTTTATGGAATGTTTCTGCTAGAGATTTAGATATCATATTCTTAAAACCCTTTGTAGATTTTATGTTCTTTTTTACAGAAGATTGTCTTAAGAAACTTTCCTTTAACTTAAAAATGTGGATCAAAGTCCATATATACCACGGTGCGAAAGTAAGTTTCACTTACAGAAAAACCACTGTTTACATGAAAATAGAATCCAATGTACTGTGGCTCCACACATTTTTTTACGAGAGTTAAAATTGATTGATTGATGTTTTATAAAGAAAATTTTGAAACAACTTGCAGCATGTTCATTATAGTGGGCAGCTATTTGGTCTTTTCACATCCTTTGTTCGGGAAAAAACTGATTCTTTGGACTGCTAACCAGGGTTCAGCGCCCTTTACAATGGTTTCGTAGTGATTCAGCAGCATCAGCTTAGCGAAAATCACTCATTGGATATAATAACTTTATGAGCATTGCTCTTACAAAAAAGTTGTCTGTACTCGTTTCCTGTAAAATTGCTAAGTGACCATCTTCGAAAGTAAAAGTTTATCTTTTTTACCTAGGATGATATGAAATACAACTACTTATTGGATTAATCTCGTGACATAATATATGTGGTCAACATGTATGATATCAGCGATCAAACTTACCAATCAAGCCCGTGAGATGAAGCAGAAGATTGTTGGGTAGCGATGCGTAAGGAGTAAGTTATGCCTCTTCTCTTCCGATGCTTCTGAAAATTTTTAAGAAACAAAGAAACTTTGAGGAAGAGTAAATTCTATTCTATATAAACATCTCTTTAGTTTCCTTTCTATCTTATTTGCTTTTTCTATTCACTTCCGCTTCCTCCATCGGGATTTAGTATAATGGTCTTGAGTTTGAGTGCTCTTTTCAGCCCATCCACAATTTTTAACTTTTAATAATGTTTTTACTGAGTGATATGAAAAGGATTTTTTCCAGCCTACGCACAATTTTGAAATTTTTAAGAATAACCCGAGCATAACTGAGCAATTGAGCAACAAAGTAACCATGATATTATCCTGAAGGAGAACGTTCTACTGTTCCGTTTTGCCGAGAAACGGTATAGTTCAAGCTTTTTTTTGTCTACATTTGAAGTTTAAAAAGGTCATAAGAGTTTAAGATTTGAAAACTCTGATAAAATATCTTGAGGTATATCAAATTTTCTATCAAGTTTCTTAATACCATGATCCGCAGTAATAAGTTTTTACGTTTGTCATTTTCGCTAAGAAATTTAACTTTTCATATAACTTAAGTTTCATTTCAAAATCCTACAATACATTATTTAATTTGAAAGCCATTTAGAAAACGTTTCACCGTTACAGAATTTTCAAGTTAATGAAAAAATTGAGATTCAATAAAATCTCAATAAAACTACGTATCTACTTCTATTGTTATATGCTAAAATTTGATTTCAATTCAACGTAATTAATCACGATTGTTTGCTGAATTTATATGCCATGATGAAGCAGTTCACTATTAAATGGGATTTACAAGTTTTCCTCCCTTTGAAATATCATGTACCTTTAATAAACTTATTCTTTGTGCAACTCAACTTATATTAGAGTTATAAACAAGTATTTATCACAGGCACACATAAGAGCACTAAGGCAGCAAGGAGCAGGATGCCAAGAGAGAAGATTTTGATATTTGCAAGTGAATTTCTAAAGGTAGAATGGATCATTGCACTTTGCAATAGTGTGTGTATGTGTTCGCAGTTTTATTCCAATAGAGGGCCACCACCATGGCAACCTTTTGTTAGAATTTGAAATGCTTTATTCTTTACGCGCATGAAACTCACAGTCAAAGGTAGTTGTTTGATGATATGAGCCATAGGCACTGTGCAGTATTTTCCTATGGAAGATGCCATACGAATGTGAATATTATTGCAGTGAATATTTCAACTTGACAATAAGGCCAATCAAGTCTTCAATAAATTCGCAATTCACTTTGTTTTTTTGTTTGTTTCTTAGTGGCGCAAAACATTCTGAATTTATGCTGCCGTTTTTTATTGCAAACGAAAGAAACCTTAATTACACTGAAAAAGATATTGATCAACGAAAAATTATTAATTTCACCTAGAGTTTTGTGAGAATTTCTTGTTACAGCGTTTGTCTTAAAAGCAACAACAAGCTGTCAGTCAGTGATGCTAAAATTAAGTTTTTGAAAAAATTTTTGAGAGTCTCTAGACAATAAATGTACATACCCAAATAATTCGGCCAAGCTGAACAGAATGCTTTCTAAAGTTCTTCCTTAATCAGACACAATTTTTATAAAGAGCACTAAATTTTTTGGTTCAATATCCATTCCGAAGTGTTACACAAAGGTGTAGAAAAATTTAAGCTTATGCTGTATTCGATTGGTAATGTTTCTACACCTTTTATTTTGGTTTGTCCACCTTTACTCCTAAGCGGTATAATTTTTTTAAAAATTTTGAAACGGAAAAGGTAGACCAATGAAAGTGAAGGGTGGACAATCGAAAGTTTTCGCAAAGTTAGCCCAAAAGTTTGCTTTCAAAAAAACAAAAATACTTTCTCCTCTAAAACGGTATGCTGAAGGCTAAAAGCAAAGCTTCTGCCATAATATTTCTTGTTTCTCTTATCTCCTAACATAAGGTATCCACAAAAAACTTACGATGTATACAATTAGTAGCGAGTGCTTTCAAATCTCTCCAACATTTTAGCGCTCATTTCCATGATGATGTAGAACGCCCGAAGTTTATGCTACCCTGAGTTACAACCTCTCTAGTGCTTACCGGCAGACTTCTGTCGATGATTTCCAGAGTGTTCAATCAATTACCATCTTCGCCATTTAAAGTGGCTGCGAATCAGTTCTTGGTGGCATCTGGTGAGCAGTTTGGAGATGGTTCACAATCTATAAATCCTCAAATATTTCAAACTACCACAAATAATCAAATTTTCATAAGAATGAGTTATTAAAAGACTGATAACGATTTAAACTTTGCTGTATTAGTACTGATTTTTTTAAAAAAATCAATGAAAAGTATGATTTTTTTATTAAAAGAAAGTTTGCTTTTCGGTGCATGCAGTCCCCATAATGGGCACATGAAGCACCGTTTGCATGTAAGCTGTCGTTGGCTCGTCAGGCTTCTTGGTTAGTACGTACATTTTTACCCGTTTATGTGAGCACGAACAGGCCGAAAGACAACGTTTCTACCTGCATATCTGTCTGTTTGACTGCATATATGGATGGATGCCTCTTTGACCGACTGACTGCCTGTCCTGTTCTGCTGTCTTTCTGCTCAGATTGATGGGTTTTTTTCAATGCTGAATGTTGAATGCAACCTAAAAGTGATGCTGCTTTCTATGCAACTGATAGACTGTTAGATATAAAATGCAGTTGTATAAATAGCCATCGTTGCCTGAGTGGTCGGATGTGTCGAGGTGCTAGTTGCTGTTGTTTGCATCGCCAATTGAATATTGACTTTCGTCTGTGATACATTGAATTTTCGAATTATTTTTTATATTTTTTTTTTGCACTCCTTAAAAGCCTGACGCATTTATTTCGTTCGTGCCTTGTTCGAATATTCAGTTTTTCCGAAAAATGAAATGCTTCAAAATTTTGACAAACAAAAAAAGAGCTCATTCTTTGCTTTTATATGGCAGCAAAAAAGTTGTGACTTTTTCTTACTTTTTTCGTTGTTTTGTATTGACAGCATTTTTGCTTTAAACGGTTTCTTTTTAACGGTATTGCTGTACCATTGCTATGTTACGTTGCCTTATAACACGCGCACTATTCTATTTTATTGAATTTGCGGTAGTAGCGTTAAGAAAACCGATTGTAGATTTTTAACTTTTTTGCACTGGTTATGATATTTAGAATATATGCCATTCCTTTAATAGTCTGTTGTCATGTTTTTCCAGGATGTTCACACTTTTTGTTTTTAGATTAAGAAGTATGTGAAAATCTTTTGAGATTTCTCTGTTTTAACCATTTACTCTTTGTAGATTACATAAAAGGAAATCCATCGCGACTTTGTTCCTGTGTCTGATTGTATACCTAGTTAATTGCTCCGAGGATGTAAAAACAATCAGCAGATCGACTTCCAAAGGTATTAGGGTATGAAATTGCGAGCTCATATTGAGAGATATTTGCTTTATTTTTGGTTTGGTTTGATGAGGATATCATGATATGTAGCTCTAGCGAGAAATTCGAATAAATTGTGTTTGCCATGTCAAAGCTTGGAGTAACTTAGTTTGACTATAGTTCGTCTCTAGGGAAGTCAGTTATAGTTGGAACTTCATTTGAATTCAACCGGCAACAACCTTCAATAAAAGTGACCGACAACATTTTAGAGTAGGAGGAATTAGAGGAAATTGGTAGATAGGACCGGTTCATTGCCATATCATTACAAGGTTCTGCCAACTATCCACCAGAGTTATAAGATCTATAAGTTTTACAATATTCTTATGAAGAATGAAAGGTTATCTTACCTACATATTCGAAGTTACGCTTAACGTTTGCGAAACCCTTTCTTTTGAAGGAACATTATATTCTTTTATTGGAAAAAGTTTCTCTGACGTCTCATTCATTAAAAATCTTCAAGTTTTATGCAATTCCATTTTGTGTTTCAAATTAAGTAGTCGTGAGACTTGAGTTCTATGAAACTAGAGACATTCGCAAATTTTCCTAAATCTGACTTGAAATATCAAATATTCAGTTCTTTTTCATACCGAATTTCATTTGTTTTGACTGCAATAGTACCTTCTTCATTGGACGCGTACTTGGACTGTGCTATTTTTCTACTGCACTTTCAATGCGCTTCAATTCAATTCTATTCAATTCAATTCGCATCAATTTGATTCAATTCAATTCGTTTCGTTTTATTTTTCTTTTTGATGCCGCCGCTGCTGTTGCTGCTGCTGTGTATTCCATTTTATTTGATTCTTTTCAGAATTTTTTAAGCGCGTCAGTCACACTGAATCAATGCAACTCTGTGCTACGATTCCATCGAAGTGTATCCATCACTTCGCGTTTTTATTTAGGATGCAGTTATTTGACTTGGCTCTTCATGCGATTCAGGAAATTTCATTCGATTTGATCGTTTCACTAACTGACACTGGCCGTCTGTAGGATTGGTTGGATAGTTTGGTTTGTTGCTTGGGTCATATGGTAGTTAACTTCTTTTACTGTAAGTTACAGCAACAAAATTTTCCAACAAATTGCACTTTTAATTTTTTTTTTTTAAATTCCCAAAAAACTTTTTATATCCTTTTCGTGGCATTTGCACCCTGTGAAAATCTCAATCACATGTAGGTACATATTAACATAGTATTGCCTAGAGTTTGATAATTCAAAGCTTGTTATTAAAATGCTTCAGCGCTTTTTGCAATATCATTGAGAGTTTCCAAATTGCTGTGGATGCACTCCACTAAGCAATTTTTGTAAAAAAGTTAATCATTGGATTTGCATCACGGTTCATTGCTTTGTTTTCCTTCTATTTGATTTGATTTTGTTGGTAGTGCTATACGTCAGGTGCATACATCCCTTTACGTTGTGGTAATATACCTAACGCTATAGGGTTAAATGGTATAGTTTCTATACCAAGCAAGGTAGTTCTATCTCATAGATTGTCTAAAAAAGTATAAAATTAATGAATAAGGGGTAGTCGAACTTTGATGTATCAAAACTGAATTCAGAAATGGACTTTGAACCACGCAGTGAGACTTAATACTCTTAACGATTCCAAATTTAAAAAGAAAACGTACGCAGTGGTTTTCCTAAATTTTTTCGATGTTAGTTAACATGAACTAAAGTCTTGCAATTCCAATTCTTCAATATGTACATTATTTGCATAGAGATATACTGCGCCACAAAGAAATTCCTATTAAATATCCACCGTGAAGTTTAGTATTTTTTCGCCCTGCCGAATTTTTCCTTAACTTTTTTTTAATAATTTTCACCCCATTAAAACTCTACCAGTTACTGAGTTCATAAAAAGTGTTCTTGTTCTTCATCGTAACCTATGCAAGTGTGCCTTCTTCCTTGTACTCTACCACCGCTGTTGTTTTAACTTTATATTCGAGCATCGACACGGATTTTTTAACATAAAATTTTTTTTATTCAGATGTTTTTCCTATTGCATCAAAGAATGCAGCACATCACTCATCCTTTCTTTAAAAGAAATGGCGCACATCATAACATAGACCATTTACGCATAACCGACCTGCATGAACAGCATTTGTTGGTTATAGTTTTCAACGATTCGTTCCAAATTTTATCCAAAAGAGAGAATGAAATAAAACTTTTGATTAACAAATGAATTCGCGTGCATGAGCTGATTTGTAACCGAACTTAAAAGTGTAATGGTACACTAAGTTCAAACTGAAACAATTTTTCAAACAGATTATAAAATCGAATCGTAAAAATAAATTAAAGTGAAGATGTTTCTAAATAAATGAAATGCGTGTTTTTGCGTTTTATAGAGAAAAATTCATATCTGTGTCTTAAAGTTGAAAATTGTAAAAAAAAATATGTTATGTACCTTGAGCTACAATTCTGGACACGTGCTAACTGTTTGTATATATTTTTTAAAAATTTGTTTACTTATAAGTGGTACTACGAGCTCGTCATGTAGCTTTTTTCATAATGAAATTACTGTCTTAACATCAAAATACCAATTAATTATTGAAAAAGAGTTTGTCCTTGAACAAGAAGCATTGTAAAGTTTTGCAAAGACTAAATTCTACAATAAAGGATATTAGACTTTTAGAAATAAAAAACTAAGTACCCAATCATCTTTTCTGACAAAAATATGTTGTTTTAAAAAAGAAATTATTTAAGTCGATTCAGCATATTTTGCGCCAAAGCGTTACAAATCATTTCTATTTAACCATTTTTTAATATATATTATAGATTTAAGTAAACGGTATGAGCTTACTATATTCCTTATTGTTATTTGAAGCAGATAGTGCATTGAAATAATGGATTTTAATTTAGATAGAATACATTTGCCAAAGAGTATGTATTTTATTCACTTTTATGCGTTACAAGATATTGTCTAATGCAGCAATGGGAAAAATAGAAAAATTGAACCTATTTTAGCTCTCTACAGCAAAGACGTCGTTTTTTTTTTAAACGTTTTTACATCTATGGGCTATTGCATGAAATATTCTCAGGTTGTCTGACATTAAGCTAAAGTAACGTCTACTAAGTCGTCTTTATTACAAAAGGATATTGAATTGGATATTAAAAGGATATTTTCTATAGCTTTCTTTCGGTTCACTAAATGATTTTACGAAACTCCTAGCATAACTAACTCTACACAATATATAGAAAGTCAGTGTCGTATCAAAACTCAAATCAAGAACTGTCCAATAAGAACAGCATAACATGCTTTTAACCTTCTGCACTACATAAGTAGTAAATGTTACAAAAAAAAAACACTGCAAATCCGATATTTTCTCACTATGTTGCCCACGCCTTACGTTCCGATTTATTTCTTATCACATATTTTGTATCAAGGGCAAGTTTTTGCGGTATTTTTTTGTTACGTTTATTCCCTTAGTTAGGAAGTTATTGGAGTGCCCCTTCTGCTCCACACGATTGGTAATTCCTGTGCCAACATGTTCGTAACACGACATCTTAAAATGGTATTTACACGGTTCATGTTTTCATCTCGCATTACATTACGTTTTGTTGCATTATCTCTCGACTGCAGCGCCTTCATCTTTGTGGTGTTGCCCTCATCTGGGCTTAGTTACGACGTTTTTGCTGTCGTTTATTAACAGCAGCTGCTGCTTTTATAATCTTTTTGTTTTTCATTTTGTATTTTTCCAATTCCTCCTCCAGTCATATCGAGCTGGCGGAGGCCAGCAATGGCAGACGTTATTGCAGCAGCATCGGCAGCTTGTTGCTGCAGCACATTTTATTCTTATTAATCATTCGCATGCCTTGGTCTTTCGTTTTGTAGACATCGACTTCAACTTCGACGTTTTATTACGTTGAGTCTTTCACTGGATGGCTTCAGATGCATGGATGTCCGGATAGTTGGATGGACGGTTGAAAAGATGGATGGACGTTGCCAAACGACGTCAATAGCTGAATGTTGCCTGAGTCTGGCTGCATTGCAATTTTAAT
Organism: Meiosimyza decipiens; assembly: GCA_963680825.1. Taxonomy (NCBI): domain Eukaryota; kingdom Metazoa; phylum Arthropoda; class Insecta; order Diptera; family Lauxaniidae; genus Meiosimyza; species Meiosimyza decipiens. Next base: position 123,896,881 of record OY804258.1, read on the forward strand.
GCCAAATCCGATTTCAATTTATAAGCTCATTGCTTACCACTCTCTCGCTCGCTGTTCTTATTATATTTGTCGGACGCTTTACGGCCTGTCGACTGGCCTTCGCAACTTAAGCTCTACGTTTTACGTTTTCTTTCTTCTATTACACTTATTGCATTCATTTCGTGTTCGTGTCCAAATGAAGATGAATCGCTCCAGAGCGAATGCGATGTTATTTTCCGCATTTTAACTTGGCTGATAATATTTTTTCAATATTGGCAGTTGTTGTTGACTGTAACTCAGGATTGCAATTCTTTCTACGAGTCTTCTTCTTTTTTATTTGGCGTACCACGAGTTGATATACATTGGTATTGGCGTTGGCCAGCGGTTGCAGCAGTTTATTTGTAAGTTGATGATCCATACACTCTTGAAACACTCATAGTCCAATGTGCTGAGGAATATGAAGTTCCAATTGAATTTTTGGTATGGTGCTTTTAGTTCTTGGACCATTTCTAATTACCAAGCCATTGCTGATTTCATTGCCTTACTGTTACGGCTGCTTCATGTCTCTGAAAGCTTATGCGCTATATTGTGTTGGCGGCGTGTTTGTTCTTAAGCTAGTTTGTTAGTAGTATGTACATACGCAGCCAACCTCGTACGTATGGTCTGGAATTAGCTCCGCTTGTGGTTGTGTATTCTATGTTGCATACTGACTCCCTGTTAGTGGCATGCATTTGCTTCTTTCCGCATTTTTGCTTTCGAGTTGATTTCGCAGGCCCTCTGCGTCTTTTTGGTGTTGTGCGCCTTGTTACTCCATGTTACCAGCTGCAGTACTTAAGATTCGGTTATGCGAATGGAATTTTTGATTTCGTGCGATTGCTGCTCGATAGCTTTGATTTATTCCAATTGAATTTTGATTTCCCAGGTAATTGAACTTCAATGTGAGATGGAAACAAAGTAACTAAAAAATACTAAATTACTTTATTTTGAGATTTAAGAAAATAATGTTTTTTTAGTTGAGCCATTAATGCATTGCAAGAGCTGGGTAGGAATGAACTCTTTTCTGTTTTCTTTCGAGGGAATTCCATCTTGGATTGAATTTTTCAATTCCAAGACAGAAGAAATGATTCCATTGCTGATTTCATTACAGAAATCAAAATTTAGAACTGGCAGTGTACCAAATTACGGTATATTACAACATTGAAAGGTAAATTGTCATGGTGGTGAAAATCAGTCATTTGTCTTGCAACTCACCATGACGATTGCTGTTATTATTATGGAGAAATTATTTAAGCTATTTTATAATAAACACCTGCAATTCTCTTAGGTTTTTGTTGTAGGATAGAAATAAGTGTTTGCTCAAGTTGTTTTCCAAATGCCACATACCTCAAAACTCAAAAAACCTAACAACAGTACAATGACCTATCACTTATGTAAAGAAATCAGATCGAAAGTTTAATAAAAGTTACGATAACCTACTTGTGCTGTTACCACCCAGCAATTTCCTCTATCTTTTAAGTTATTCCCTTTATTCTTCGTAAGCAGCTCATCTCAATATATCAGCTACTAATTAGTGTTTCTCATCAGCATTATTCATTTGCTTCGCTTAAGCTACGCCATAATAAATTCCAACAACAACTTGTTTTACATCAACCTTTTTTTATGGTTATTCTTCGTGCCAGCTTAACTCGCAATCTGCCCGTTTTTTTTATTTTTTGTAGCCTGCCTGCTTTGTGGCCAGCAACTAGTGTCCTTTGTCTATACATTTAGTTGTCCTTCATAAAGTGCCACATTCTTTGTGTGTGCCCGTCTTCAACATTGTGTATATCAACGACGAAAGCAACGTATCCTCAGGGGTGCTGCTGACTGACTTAATGAAATTTCCTGCAATTTAACTTAACCGTAATGCTGTATTTTGGTTGCTTAGTTAGTTGGTCTGCAGTGTCCGCCGTTTTAGTGACATAAAGAAAAAAAAAGGATTTAATGCTCTGCGTTTTGTTGCATTAATGCGTTCGCAGATTTCTTAACTGCCCGAACAACGTTGTGCGATGCTATGCCATACTTGTGCGCTTGGATAGCTGCTGTCCTGTCTGCAACTCGTTTTCTCATCTCGTAATTTGTTCCAACATCTCGCTTTCTTTTAGCGTTTTTTTTTTCTATTTAGTTGGTGTGGTGTCATTATATTCTTGTTCATTTTCATAAATACTCGTACGACTTTTAAAGTGGTTACGCTGACTTTGGACAAAGTCGTCTTGCTCCTGGCAACTAATGTCGCCAAAGTGCGCTGAGTTACCAAGAGTATCCACTAAATTCTCGTCGCTGATAGAGTAGCAGCAACAAAAAAAAAAAATGCTGCTTGGTCTATTGTTTACTGCTTTATTACCGGTTTCGCTTAGAGCTTTGGTGATGATATGCGATATGCCTGCATGGAAGATGCTGCAATCATGTTGCACGAAGTAGAAGTTGCACCAAATCAGCAAAACGTTAAAGACTGTTGTTTCGCTTGTCTTGACTTCAAATCTTTGCATTTATTAGTTGCCCAGTTGAAAATGAGTTGTCGTTTTTTCGCTTGCATGTCTTGTGTGAAAACTCTATTGGAAATGTATTAACATCGAATTGCTGGCTCAATCAAATCAGATCTGTATTCGGCACGTACATTTGAAAATCTCTTCGTACTCTGAGTTTTGTTGTTAGAAGAAAAAGTTTTTTGTTTCTGGTGTGAAAAGCAATGAAATGAGAGAAAAGGATTTATTTGTATCTAAAAATATTTGGTGATAATTAACAAATTATATATGTATGATTCAGACGAAATAAATATTTCGTTTAAGTTAACATATCACACACTCTGCTGAGTTGCATAATATTATTGAATCAATCATATATTTGGTAATAGTAATGAAATCATATTATCTTGTTAATAATCACCAAATCATGTATTTGACGGAAGAAAAATTTTGGTATTTTCCGCTATTTCTGAACCACTTTCAGAATACCTTCGAAATACATACTGAAGACTAGACTTCAAAAATTTTGTGAAAAATATTAAAAAAAAAACCCTACCCATAGAAGCGTAATCGAAAGCATATCATTTTAATGTAGAAGCAAAACAACGAAAAGCCAGTGAATGAGATATCTGACGAGCTTTCACCAATAAAACGAAATTTCACTGGATTTCAAGACTACACGAAAATATTTGAGGCTTTTGTGGAACCACCAAGAGTAAATATCTTTACGTCAGGACATTTTGAGTGATGGTGTATCTACATTGTCTAATGATTTAAGTAAATTGAAAAAGTTGTTAATAATCAATTCAAGCATTAACATGGGCTCATAATCCAGAAGTCGGAATTACTAAAACTGAAAACGTTATTGTAAAAAAAATATTCATTTTCCCAATGAGCTAATTCACTTGTGATAAGAGAAAGAAAACTTATTTGAATTTTTTATTTGGCAAAAACCAAAGTGTGTGACTTAACTTAAGAACACGATTTGACTTTAGTTCAAAATAATGGACTGGACTCTTGTTGTATAGAACCGCTTCAGCTGATGACGATGATGAAGATGAGTGAAAGATACATGCGGTAAGAGTAGATAAATATCTTTAAAAAAACTGGAAACACATTAGTGCATCAGTGGCCAGAGATGTACATAGATGAATACCCAGACGACGACGACGACGACGAAAAAACTTAGCAACCTGTATAGAAAATGTTAAAAGATATTTGATACTGAATTTAAGCAGAAATTAAGAGAGCTAAGTGGAAAATCAGTTGAGTTGATAGATATGCGTATCTCCTTTCCACACCCCTTCAACTGTTATGTCTGCTTATGGTTTTATATGATAAAACTGAATCGCCTTCAAATTCGTATCTTCATGATGCTGAACACATGCGTCTCACCGGTCAGTCAGTTGGTTCGTTGTTCATTTTCTATGACAATCTCAACCGCTTGACATGTCCGAATAGCTATTAGACGGATGTCAAGCCACAAAATGTCACAAGTAGACCGTTTTGGAGCTTATTAGGGATTTAAGCAGATAAAACGTTATGTCCACACAATAAATGCATTAATCATCTGAATTTCATTTGGTAGTTGCATGACATTTAGTCGGTCGGTCGGGAGGTTGGTTGCTTAGTTCATCCGTACGTTCGTTTGACGGTTGCGTTGTAAATGCGTCAGTTTTTTTTTTTTTTTTTGGATATGGTGCGCCATTTACGTTGAGTTACCACCATCAAGTAGCAACGACATCATTATGTGTAGCATCCACTCGTACTATTAAGAACCGTGTCAGTGCAAAAGTTACGTTGCGAGTATGACAAGACGATATGGAGTATAATTTATGATGCCGAAACATAAGTAGCAGCAGTTAGTTTTCAGATTGTTGCCATATTTTATTATATCCTTAATATATGACATTCGTCACAACAACAACAAATAATAAAAGAAATTTTTGCAGACAATTGCATACATTAAAGCTGTCTTCAAATTTATTCAAGTACTTAGTTGGTCGCCTTCTTTAAGTTAAATTATTTATGTAACACCCAAAAATTTATGGACTTTAAATTTTAGGTAATTTTACGACTTTGTCATATGCGCAACTTTTAAAAGCGCCAGCACCCCTTCAACATAATTACCTATTTAAGGAAAGAGAACTGCTCTCAATAGCAGAAAAGAGATGACATTGCTCTTCGATTGATAGTATTACAAAACGTTTTTGGTCTCAAATGGGCATAAAATAATTGTTATCCTTAACTTCTTCAAGCAGGCATTTGTTTTATCCTTGAAGGAACTGACAAAAGTCTACTTAAGTGAAATCAAGAGATTCGCTGTAACAACAGACACCTTCATATTGGTATAGCATGAATGAACTAGAATTTACTAATAAGACTGAAGTGGAGAGCTTGAGGTAACACTCTGAACCACTGTGGACTATATTAGGCTATCGGACTCAAACCTTACTTAACCGACCCCTGTAGACTTAGACGATTTTCTTCTGCAAAAATTTGCTAAAACGGAAAAAGTAGTAACTGTCTTAGCAAATTTATGTATAACTAATGATAAGTAATCTTTAAGATTACAGGTAGTCCCTGACTTACGACCGTTCGACTTACGACTATTCGCACTTACGACCAATTTTTTTTTCAATTTTTTTCATAGAAAATGCTTAAAATAGTATCGTGGAGTCCCTAAAATATGTATATGAGAAAAAATTTAAAAAAAAAAACAGTAGTATGTACAAGGATTCGATTTATTTCAGTACAAATAATACGTTTGTTTAAGTGAATAATTTTATATCATCCCAAAAATGGCTGGAACTAGTAGTACAGTATGTATGTAATATTTTTCTTTAGTTATTTTTTATGAAACTCGACTTACGACTTAATCGACTTACGACCGCTGACTTGGAACCTATCTCGGTCGTAAGTCGGGGACTACCTGTACTTGGAACACCTTTAGCAAGTCTGCATGATATTTACGCTCCTTAGGAAATTTATAAATATTTTCAAAATGGAGCTCTATACTATACTCCTATTAGAGTTATTTTTTTTCAAAATTTAAAGTTTCATGCCGCAGCGGGGAATTCAGTTTCCATGTCTTGGGGTAATGAATTTTAAATGTGTGATATAAAATACCTGCCTTTTTCTTTCTGTCAATGTGGCTCGGGTCGTATATTTTTTTTCTTTTATATTTATAAAATAAATCAAAATAAAAATATATGCAAATATCAAACACTTAATTTAACAAATTTCTTTTGATTTCAGGTAATGAACATTAATTAATACTTAAGGAGTGACGAGAGACAAGGTAGATTTTCTTTATTCCCTAATGTTATTCGGGGATTTATTTTTGTAAAAACTTTTTTCCTTCAAATTTGATAAATTCTAGGAAGTAGTTATTTAAATTAAAGTGTACTAATCGAAACCATTTCAAATCGCAAAGGCTGACTAACTTCAAATTGCGAAATTGGTTGCCGATAAAATATATTGATTTTCTGAAGAAATAGGAGGACACATGTTTCTCTGATCTGATTGAAAAAACATTTTTTACGGAGTTTTTTATCGAAAAACCGATAACAATGTTCTCAAAAAAGCGGCATTTTAACACTTATTTTTCTACATTCTATATTCTAATAGAACTTATTATTCTCTCTCAGCTTCTTAAGTATGGTTGGAAATTCGGGGAGGTAAGGGGTTTTTTTTTATGTAAATAAAAATGCAGCTAATCAAATCCTTAGGCTCCTCTAGTAAATCATTTGATATGTGCCACTATGTGCCACTGTTGATATTTTTGCGTGTGAACTTCATAAGCAAAAATTCATATCCAAATTTTTGGGTTACGCATGTCCATAACGACTACGGGACGCAATTGTACACTTTAACTCATCCTTTTTTGTGCAAATTGTCTGCTTGTTGGAGTGTTAACTTCAAATTGTTCAATTGTTAAGAAACGCTCTTGTCATCATGCCAATGTGTATTGCCTAGCCATAGTTGCTGCTTAAAATAAATACGAGTCAAGTGCTTTTATCTGTTTCTTTTGTTCTCGTACCGTTGGGTGTTTGCTGGGCGCATTAGGTGTAACCCCCCACCAACCAATCATTCCGTTGTTTGTTTATGATCTACGAAAAATCTTTATTGGACATTTGCATTAAATGCGCGCAAATTTTTCTTCGTTTCCTATTTCCGCTACACTTAAGACAGAGCATTCGGTGCTAAGTTGTATGTAGTACGAGTAGCAGCAGTAGTAGTGGGTAGTATTTCATTACTAATCTACTACTAGTTTAAGTAGCTACTTGACACGCAAAATAAACGTAAAAATAGCGCTTATTTCTAAGATTATTTCGCATGCGTGTGCCTAAAGTGCCAAACGCACTTAAATCATTTCCTGCAAGAAAAACAATTCATATAACAGCAAGTACAACAACAACAACAAAAAATTATGATTGTTGTAGAAGTGCTATTTTGCCAAGTTACATACTTAAGCTGTCACTACACTTAAGTTTTTTTTCGTCATATGTTTTATCAAATGGTTGTTAAAGAAAGCAACGGCAGTAAATTATTTTGAAAGATTCAAGCCCATTATGCACAAGCTGCCAAACTTTATTTTTTACTATGAATTGTAATCTTCGCTTCACATCATAGTACATAGATTTTCCTTCTCACAAATATTTTTTAATGTTCGAAAATGATCTGTCAAAAAAAAATATGCCGCTTTAAAGTTTAGTCGTGCCAGATGCCGTACCTCAATATTTTTCTAATATATAATAAAGGCATAACGAGACATACTGATAAGTAGTATAGTCCGATTTGTAGGTTGCTCGGAGTTATACCCTACAAAGAGGGTTCCATTTGTAACGAACAGAAGAGAGCGTGGCAGATGCCTTAAAGTATATGTATTCTTGATCAGCGTCATCACCTGAGTGGACTTAGCCATTTCCGTATGTCTGCCTGTAGGAATCTCGGCTTACGGGAAAACCAAGCAAGCTGATGGAATAAAGTTTAGCAAATAGCCATAAAAGCTTTTTGGGATTGAAAATAAGCGATATCGGTTACGAACACCCCATACAAGAAAAACATTTCAAACGCTATATATTGTGAGAATTGTTTGATATAGCGTAACCATATTTCTCTAAACTACTAGGAAAAACTTACTAAAACTCTGAAAAAAAAGATTGTGACGAGAAGGCGTGGCACTTGCCATGAAAACGAAAACTTCAAAATGTTATAATGAGATAAATGTTTGACGTTTTGAAATTTCGCTCATATATAAAAAATGGTTGAGTCAAGCATTTTTATTAGATTAGGTTATGGAATTTTATTGTGTAAATACAGTATTGTACACTTATGGCATTGTGTTATATATACGGAGATAATTGATACTGGGTTGCATAACTAATATTTTTTACCAGCTACATCTCGCCGCACTATTAAACTTTCCTGTTTGCAGCCATCGCTTTTTCCTTTGGCTAGCAAAGTGAAAAATCCTCGAAAGATATGAGCGTTAAGAACGCCTTTTACAAAAGATGCACATTAATAGTATCGAATAAATATTTAACATTTGCCTCCAGGTTCTCTTGTATAGGATTTATGATTTTTGACTCTGAACAAAAGTACTAAAAGAATAATTTTTAAAAGAATGAAGTATATTTCATATCTGTTAAAAAACAATTTTATGTAGCTTATTTTCAAGAATTCAGTCTAAGACATTTTTTCCACTTTTCCATAGCATGCTTTGATGCTGCATTGGCATGTAGGTCCGACTCATTTCTGAAAAATTTTCTACAAACGCCAAGTAGTAGGGATTTTGAAAAATCTAAAAGATATAAGAAAAATTTTCTTAAACGTCATGTCGGCTTTATTGGGTGCAATTAAGATAAACATCATAATTGGTTAATTTAACATAAGAGTCAGTAGAAATTATTTTTTCCTAATATTTAAGAAAACGAAAAAATTTAATTAAAATGCAATTTAAGAACTTGCAGTTCAACTCTTTTTGCACTTTTGCACAGCATTACATCCGTCAGTGTTGACAACAAACGCCAACGCATTAATTTGTCATTTTCCGCAGACACCCCCACGGTCAGACTTATTCATGCCACTAAAGTCGTCGCGTCACCCATATGTATAGAGTGTCTCCATAAACAACAAATTGCGCACAAGTCAACAGAAATTTGTCACAAAACTTTGTGATAAGATCTCATTTTAAAAATTTTCTTAATTTCTTGTGTCATTATGAGTTGCCGCCACCAATGAATGCCACCAGCACTGCTACCGTCTCCACAAAAACAAAGCAATATGAAATGGGTGCGGTTGCGGTAGGGGTACCTACGTACGAATTTATGATGGTGCCAGGGTGGCATGACAAAAAAAGTCAAAATGCAGAGAATACTCTTGCTGTCGCTGTCACTGGGATGAGTGTTAAATTTATTGTTTTTAATTTGTTTACATTTACTGGTTTTTTTTTTTCTTCTTCGTTCTAGCGGTGGGTGTAGCGACCAGCGCACTCATGCGGCAAAAAATGACATTTACACACGAAACTTGACAGACATGTCGCATAGCACCTGCAAAATAAATGTCAAACTAAATGACATTTAATGCAATACGACTAGAGAGTGCAGTAGAAACAGTAGCAGCCAAAGAGTAAACAACACAACTGACAACTGAGAGGAAAACATTTTTATGTAAAACGGGGCACTAATGAGAAACTACCAGGAATTTTGTTATTTGCTGCTGATTGCAATTTTTTTCTGTGCCGCCACCACTATTGTCGTTTGTATGTGGGTGTAACTGTCACATGACACATTTGAAAAAAAAAAAATGTGCAATAATGTCATGCAAATGAATTAACAAACTTTTAATGTAATTTAATTGTTCATGGAATAAGGTTTTCCTTACCAAGTCATTGTTACATTTTTTTCACCTGCTTTCGGACCAGACAGTTTAATGTGCATTAGTTCCGAGTTATAACTCAAAAATTTAGCTACAATTATAAGTTTATTGAAGAAGGGTTATACAAAAAGTCTAAAATTCCCTGTAAGACAATTTGCACTGCCATCGAAGTTAGGACGGTTTTCATTCACTTATGAATGTTAAATTAAAGAAAAAAGGATAAACAGTTGGAAAAATAAGCAAATATTAAATGAAATCTCAAAGCAGCGATGTACATTTATGTGTTAAGGAGCATTTTTATTTAATAAAATCTGTACAATAAATAATTTATGCAACTGAAGAAGCCGAAAATCCATTGCTGAAACGTTGGGTGAAAGTATGAACTGAAATTGGTTTTATTTGCTTCAAAGAGACTTTAATCTTCATTAATGAAAATTGATCTAGAAAACAGTTGGTAAAACATGTTTGAAGCAGGATTCAACAATGCAACCCCATAAACTAAATTTAGGCCTCTTCGTGCTCTATCATTTGGCACTAGAACAACAAAATTAACTAAAATTCGAGCATTTTCGAGCATCGGGCCGGGCTTTAGCAAGGCAGCCCTCGTTGGTTATACTCACCAAAATGCCTCACTACCTTTTCTGTACATTCTATTCCGTAGTCCTATACACTCGAATTTTCTACAGCGGGATCTGCGCCAATAAATTGCGCCAAAAGTCATAGAAGCCCGCATCCTTTTTTCCATATTTTCTGAAATCGTGAAGCAAATTAGTTGGTATGCCGTTTGTAGTAGAATCAAATATTTGAATTGCATGATAAAGTGGTCGATAAAACATTTATGTGTTATGAAATCCCAGAAAATTACACAAAACACAGTTGTACTTTCGTTCAAAGCCGCCTGCTTCCATATTTTTATTCTTTTGAGCAAAAAATTATTCTTTTTTTTGCGACTTTTCTTTCGACTTCGATGTGCGTTTAAACTTTTGCAATAATTTGGTACCGTAAAATCTTTGTATCTTTCAAATTTATACATAGATGGCGCTGTAAGCAAAACAAAAATTTTCATTTAACAACAAACCCATGCAAGAAATACATAATTTATTTAGTGAAGTACAACATTATCGAAAACTATGGACTTGAGTCCATACAAACAAACAAAACTTATAATATTTAATACATACAACATTAAATAAAGTTTTTTGCTTTGTAGCGACAGAAGAAACTTGCACTAAGCATGTTGCAAAGGCAAAAAAAAAACCTGTTGAAACCGCGAAACTGTAATGCGAACAAACGAACGTAATATTTTATGACCCATTTTGTTCCAGTGAATCGGATCACATTTCAGACACAAACCACTTCAATGCGATTGAAAGACGACGAGCGCGAATTGTCGCGCAAACCGGTCTGTCGCAGCGCGTAGAGAAAACACTTTACTTACGAACAAAATTAGAAACGCTTGCAAAAATATCAGATGACAAGGAGAAATCAAAGCGAAAAATAAAATTGACAAAAAAGTTAAATCAAAAGCAATAGAATTCAAAAGTAAATACGAATACGAAAGGGTATTACATTGAAAGAACTAAAAAAAGAAAACTATAAGATGAAAATAGAAATGAAGTAATGAAATGAGTGCGCACAAGTGATTTCCACTTAAAAAAACATGATCACAAACCCATAACAATAATAGGGCAACATGAAAAATAAGAATTGTTTCATAAGCAGAGTTGCCACCGTTTTTAACCAATGTTCCTAAAATTGGAAACACGTTTGTATCCTATGATTCATCTTTTGAATATTCATTTGACTCAAAACACTATATTCGATTCCTTTACAAAATTATCATGTCTGGCGCAATAGACATCCTTGTACTTCGATATCAGGGAGTATTAATATCTAGTATTGACTTGTTTACTGTTAATAAATATTTTTAGAAACTTTTCATTTTATTTACTTGAAAGACACATTCTCGTTTTCCTAGTCCATCAAACATCAAAAAATATCTCTATATAAATGGCAATACAAAAAGTGTCGCAGATAACGTGCAAATACAAAAACTAAATATCACTCTAAAACTGAAAACAAAATTTCATCTAAAATCATAGATATAAGAAACAGAAATAACGAAAAAATGCTAAGCAAATCGGTGTATTGCCAGAGTAAAAATGGTCCTATTACTTAAAAAACACTTTCAAGCACGATGGTACTTAAGTTTTTAAAGCATAAATGCACATTTTTCATAGTGTAATAATGAGACTTTATTTATTGTACACATTAATTCACAGGTCATAGAAAACTGCTCACAAAATTACATTTTACTATTGAGAGTTTCTAAGCGGAAGGTTTTTTGTGCACAGCGGCCCGTATTGCGGACTATTATTTCGAAATAACAATTTAAGTTTTTGAAGTTTTCTAGCGCCAGAAAGAAATTAAGCAATGAAAAATCATGACCCAGCCCGTCTATTGTTCGAAGTTTTCTTACATTGAAATGTAATTTAAGAAACTTTCAAAAGCCTTAAATTGGTATTCCTATAAAATAAACAAAGATTCTAACAGTTGGCAACACTGTCTGAAAAGTATGGCATTCGAAAAAAAGTAAATGTAACAATGAGTTCAAAAATCGCATTAAACTGCGTCCAGTTGATAAAATTGCACAATGCAACGAAAGGATGCAGGCTTTGAAATGGACACAGAAGACAAAAAAAAAAAATAAACGACAAACAGACAGACAACAGATAAGAGATTGTTGTCACAACAAAAAAAAAAAACTGCAGTAGAACTTGAAAAAAGCATTTCAAAAAAAGAACAGCATACATATGTAGACAAAAAAAATTTAAAAAATTATGCTTTTGCTCTACCATGTACCGTATTCTGCCGTCTGTCCATTATGATCCTTTGTCCTTTGAACGACCTCGCTGCGACACGCACGCATTACAGCAACTGCGAGAAAAACAAGAGGAAACTATTTTTCACAGCTACAACCCTGGCAAATGTGGCGCCAACTCCAACAACACCAAATGATTTCAAAAATGATTATTGCTTTGGGACAAAACTGCACTGCACTGCGCTACCAGCATTGCGAAGGACACTTGTGCATAGAAAAAAAAATATATAAATTGGTAAGTGAGTGGCTTCACGTTAGAGACCGACATGTTGTGCTGTGTCCTTCCTGATTTCCCCGTTCTTCTCTTTCCTCAATGACAATGATATTTAACGCTATTTACAAGCATGCAATGTAATGCAATTTCACTTCATTTTTGAAGTTATTGTGCAGAAAATGTGTGTGCTCATTTTTCTTCTGTCTAATGAGCTGAAGCAATTCCTTGAGAGTGCCACCGCTGGCACTATGTATATTTTTGTGCTGGATAGATATATAAAAAGTTTTAATTTTAGTGAATAAACGAAACACAACAGCAGTAATAATAACATATGTATGAAATCACTATCTCGAAAACTATCATAACGAATTGTTTTCAAAATGCATGCATTTCCCTGAATGTAATTAATTTTTAGTTTTGGAAGCTTGAACGCTCAGTATTTCAACCCTTTCGAAGAATCAAATGTTTCAAGGGATGTACGATTTTGAGCTGCAGCTCTGTCCTCAGAAGCGCAAAAGCCGTATCCCCTGCGAAAAGTTTATCCGAATGTGCAGCTAGAGCATGAAAATGATTAACAATATTCCAGGCAGGCTGCTTGACATCGGAAAATATGCCGCCATCCTTAAAAATATAAGAAATACTGTAATAGAAAGTCAAATATACTGAACGATCTACGTTATAGCCACCATCGTATTGTTATTTTGTCCTCATATGAAACCGCATATGTTCAGATTTAGATCGAGTCAACGTTCAGGCGCGGTTCGGAAAGTAGTATAGTAGTTCTGATCATGTCTTAACCCTAACAATATTTGTATAGTCGAACTTCCCAAAATATAATATATTAAATTTGTCCTATCATTTCTCTGCTTCCTTTGATACAATTTGGAAAAATCGCTTATGATACAAAATACTGAAAGCTATTTGCTGTGTAAGAAGCTGTGATCTGATGTGTTCAATGCAATCAGTCTGTACATACATACCAGAGGACAGCAGTGAGCCACTCTGCATTTGAGCCATTCAT